>CM061532.1:247894543-249374876 GCA_030545055.2 Neoaliturus tenellus
TAACTTTTTTCTTGAAAATGGGCATTGCTATGATGAAGGTTCATGCCAAATATTAACTTGATACAATGATCCATTACGGAAATAAAAATTTTTTAGTGTAAAAAACAAAATGGCGGCTAGCGGGTTAACGAGGCATTTTAGGACATATGTTTACAGGGACTTTTTTGCTTATTTTTATGTGGGCAATAACCTCCTGAATTCCTGAAACGTTTTTTCCGAACACCCTGTATAAGGACACGGACATGGTTTAATGGAAAAGAACTGACGGGAACGAGCAATGGGAGAATGCACCCATATGAGTGTATGGTATGCGAAATGGCCCAAAGGACAACGATCAGCCGTGCACGGAAGAAATACAAAAGGGGCACGGATATGGGGAATTTTTCCCCAAAAAAGATTGAGGAAACCAAATTTTGTGTAAATGTACAAAATGAAGACACTATCCATGTTGAAATTGTACTCCTTTAATGTGTATAAAGGTGAAGAACAAGAAATAGCAACAACGACCGGCTACATTTTGGACTGTGATTTCGAGTATCCAGAACACCTACACGACCACCACTACGATCTGCCTTTACTAGCCAGGACAGAAGTTTCTCCAGCAGGAAGATGGCCAAAGCTGATGATGACTTTGGAAAACTTTGAGAACGAATAAACGAGTTATCTTGATTTTTTGGAATGACTTTGGAGAACGAGCAATGGGAGAATGCACACAGTTGAGTGTACGGCAACGATTAACTGTACATGGTTTAATGGAAAGGATTCAACGATCAAAGACAATTAAAATGATGTAATAAATATTGACATTGATATGGCGAGTGAAATGACGCAAAGGACAACGATCAGCCGTGCACGGAAGAAATAAGGGCACGGACATGGTTTAATGGAAAAGAACCGACGGGAACGAGCAATGGGAGAATGCACCCAGATGAGTGTATGGCATGCAAAATGTTACAGAACACATACCTAACAGACGAGACGTGGGAAGACTATGAAATGCAAGACTTGGACTATCATTACAATCATGCTTGTGATGTTTGAAACAAATTGGGAATGAAGCGTTCGAGACACCAAGAATTTTCCGGCAACGATCAAAGACGATTGAAATGGATCCTGTGAAATACAAACTTAAAGTGTACAATTTTCCGATTGCGTTTTTCAACGCTGTTGATCGAAGGGTGTTCAGCAAGTCTGGAGGTAGGAAGGCGGCTACCAAATTTTGAAGATACATAGATATTTGTACACGGTTTAATAGAAAGAAACCGGCTGAAAAGAGCTATGGGAGAGTGCACACAGTTGAGTGTGTGGGAACGATCATTTGTACACGGTTTAATCAACGATCAACTGTACATGATTTTATGAAAAGAAACCGGCGGAAAAGAGCTATGGGAGAGTGCACCCAGGTGAGTGTGCGTCAACGATCAACTGTACATGATTTTATGAAAAGAAACCGGCGGAGAAGAGCTATGGGAGAGTGCACCCAGGTGAGTGTACGTCAACGATCAACTGTACATGATTTTATGAAAAGAAACCGGCGGAGAAGAGCTATGGGAGAATGCATGCAGTTGAGTGTATGGATTAACCCAAGCAGTAACATAATAAGTTAAGGCAAACAATTAACATCCACGCTGTGATACCGTCATCACAGATCACTGAACCACCGGTTGCTAGAGCGTCAGGAAATGATCTGAATCTATTTAAATATTATATAATAGGTGTCCTGAGCATTTAAAACATGTTAATAGTTTGGAAATATAAAGTATTACAGGTACAGAATGTATATTATTGTTGAGATTAATTTATAGTGCAATTGGTTCTTGCTGGTACAAAGAAAAAAATGAAATATACTTAACAAATGAAAGTTATGAAAATATTTATACATTTAATAGAATAAACAACTAAAAGGTTTGTTAGAACTACAAACTACCTTTAATTCTGAGTACTTTATGGTATGCTCCCATAAAACTGTATGAGTTGTTGATTGGCTGCGAGGGGGTACACTTGAAAACCACTTGAGAAGATGGTGATTGATACCTGTAAAGAAAATTAGAAAAGAAAATTAAAATAATAATACCATGAAAAACGGTGATTGATTTGTAGTAGAAGTGGTTCCTGCTGGTACAGAGAAAAGATGAAATATACTTAACGATTAAAGTTATGAAAATATTTATAATATTTATAAAATAAATAACTAAAAGGTTTGTTGGAACTACAAAAACTACCTATTATTGAGTCAGCCTAAATACTCAAACCATGGGATTGCTGGAGAAGTTATAATTTTAATAAAATAAATAACTAAAAGGTTTGTTGGAACTACAAAAACTACTTGTGCGTGTGTGTGTGCGTGTGCGTGTGCGTGTGCGTGTGCGTGTGCGTGTGCGTGTGCGTGTGCGTGTGCGATAAAACAGCCACTGATCCGCGATCAGCGGTGTTGCGGCTTGGCTCGGCATCCGCCATACACATCATAACAACTGAAGCAGTAAGATGAGATCCGTACCGGTCGTCCATCTTAACTACTCTGAGCAAGGCGTTTTCAGTATAGGTATAGCAAAAAATGTCTGCCTCTGTTATCAACAATATAAATGCTATTATTTTGTTGGTTTATTTTGTTTACGAATAATATATTTATGAAAACAAAGCTAACATATTGTTAGATGGAAGTTTACACCTTATATTAAGGTTAAAAATAATATGAAAATACAGGGTGTCTCTGAACTCTCTACCAACCTTTACAGGCATTGTTCCTGGACCAAAGACAAGCCAACATATCATATTTAAAATTTAAAAAACTCCATAGTTACCCATACAGCCGCCATTTTGTATTTTTTTAAGAATAATTAATTATTAATTTAAGAACGGCGTGACGTAATAATGTGAAAGTCAGTACACATTTTTTTGTTATTATTTTTTTTAGAAAAGACCCAGCTGTAAAAAATAATCAACTTTTTATCATTCATATTTTTAAAATGGCAGCTGTTTAAAATTTGTAACCTTACATTGCATAAAAACTACATGAGGTAACAAAGTTCATGTTACCATGGTTTTTTTGGAAAATTTAATTTAAAATCCAACAGTATCAAAATTATGAAAATAGGTTCATAAATAAAGGAGATAGAGCGATTTATCTCTAGAGGCTAGTCACTGTCGTACAGCTTCACCGGGAGCAGTTTTACTAAAAAACCATTGTTGAGCTGGCGCCGCGACCGCGCTCTTCACACGGCAAACAGCTCAGATGCGTGACTATTTGTATTAAAATCGTTCTATCTCCCTTATTTATGAACCGATTTTCATAATTTTTACACCGTTGGATTTTAAATTAAATTTGCCAAAAAAAAAATAATAATAATAATAACATAAACTTAGCTACCTTATGTAGTTTTTATGCAATTTAAGGTTATAGATTTTTAACAGCCGCCATTTTGAAAATATGAATGATAAAAAGTAGATTATTTTGTTACAGTTGGCCTTTACTTAAAAAAGCTGTGTGCTGACTTTCAAATTATTACGTCAAGCCGTTCTTAAATTAATAATTATTCTTAAAAAAAAAAAAAAAAAAAATGGTGGATCTATGGGTAACCATGGAGTTTTGGAAGTTTAAATATGATATTTTGGCTTGTCTTTGGTCCAGGAATAATACCTGTAAAGGTCGGTAGAGAGTTCATAGACACCCTGTATAACTCTCATTGACAAAGAGAAGTAGATAACTCTATTCTCCTATAAGATTTGTTTGTACTAGAACTATTTATTTTTATTGCTATTCCAGTCAACACAATATGTAAAATGATATTTTTACGTAAAACATAAGAAAACGTAAAAAATCGTAAACTTTGTTCACTTTAAAAAAATGATAAAATGTTAAAGGAATGATATGATGAATTTCATAACTTTATTTTCACGTTTTATTTTTACGATAATTTTTTACATTTTACTTCTTTTATAAAATATATTCTATAATGTTTTACAATATGGAGTTGGGCAGAAAATACTCCATAAGACGTAAACATCTAAGTTTTTTTTTACATGATAAAAATATAGGCTAAGTTAAACTAATATGCTTTTTACGTATAAATAAAAAAATAAAAAAATAATAAAAAGGATTGCCAAATGTCACAAAATCCCTCAGAGATTAATCACATTTATTAAATTTTATGACTATCCATATATGAAAGTTTTTATGTACTATTTTATATAATACTAGCTGTTGCCCGTCACGGCTTCGCCCGTGATTGAATTTATTCCATAGGTAATAAAATCTTTTTAAAGAGCAACAAAATCTACTTTTTTAAGAATGACATTGAAACAATGAAGTAGTGTAAGTGGAGCTCTGAAGGAATTTCGCAAAACCTATTCTTGGTGAGAAAAGGTTTCTTAAATATAAATGGCCCTGACAACCTATGAGCAAATAGGAACGACCATGTCAAATTTCAACCCCGTAGCTCTACAGTCATATTGAAGTTATGTGGGGCGGAGCCCTAAAGAACATAAAACACAAAATTTGCAAAACTGTTTTTTTGTGAATACCTTAGCAAAACGAAACGTTTACGTAAAATTTTGACCCGTAGGATCTAAGTTTTGAGAATTTGTAGGGAGGAGCCCTAAAGGAAATTTGCAAAATTGTTTCTTATTGATCACCTATGAGCGAAGAGGAACGTCCATGTCAAATTTAGAAAACGTTGGCCATTGATTAACTTTGAAGTCAGGTGGGGTGGAGCCCTAGAGAACTTCAAAAACTATATTTACAAAACCATTTCGTAGTGATCACCTGTTAGCAAAACGGAACATCCACGTTAAATCTATACTCCCTAGAATCTATGGTAATCTTGAGGTTCTATGGGGTGGAGCGGGGCCTACGTGGAGACTAAAAGGAAATTTGCAAAATTATTTCTTATGAGCAAAGAGGAACGTCCGATTCAAATTTAAACCCCGGAGGCCCTAAAGTAATTGAAGAGCTCTTTTCCAAAGACCCCTTGGTCCAAAATCACAAATTTCTAGGAAACGTATTTTTTGAAAGGTGTTGGTAATGTTGTAGGCTATGGTATTTAAAGCTTTTAATAGTTATTATGATTGTAATTCACACAGAACTATGTAGTACAATGCATAATTGAAGGTAATATAGTTAAATTCCTTGCAGTTTTTTTCCAAACCCCAACTACGTCCAAAGGACTAAGAGCGGTTTGGCAAAAAACCTTGGACTTAGTTGTGATTGGAAAAAATCCCCTATATCAGTACAAAATCCATCAATAATATTAGGAAATTTTGATTTTTTGAACACACTATGTACACCAACACAAAGTATACCTAACTGTATTTCTCTTTCATTATGACTAATATACATACCGAAACAAGTTAAATTAGGGAAAGTTTAATCAAATTAAGGTTTTGTTGGCCCTGTTATAGGCATATTACGTTAGATTTTAGTCGCATTAGGATAGGTAATTTCTGCTTTATTTCGGGTAGTTACCTATTTCACTGTAATCAACTCAAATAATGTAATGTTATAGGCTACAAATAAAACACAACATTATATTACTAGTGTTCTTTAATTTAGCCTTGTTTGAAAAAGCCGTAACACAAAAGTTTATAGTTGGATATACATGTCTATGAAAGATACATGTTCAAAGATTAAGTGATTAGGCCTAGCCTAAATTGTGAAAGTAACTGTTGGCTATCGATAATATTTCTATTAATGTTATAACTTCACATAACTAACCTGATCACAAAGTATAAAACACAAGTCCAATAATAGATGAAAATAGTTTATGAATAAATACCCCCGTCGCAGCACACCTGCGTACTCAGTGAATTTCCAATGGAATTTTAGATTATTTACTTTTCCCATAAAAACACCATAAGAAAGAGTATGTATGTTTGCTGCCATTGGGTGTTGTTAGTCTTAGTTAATCAATAATTGGTACATGTAAACACAAAATTGAATCAAGCTCTGGCAATTTTTATTTTCCCCATAAACCCCATGGGGGTGAGTATTTAGGTTTGCCGCCGTATGGATTTTGTAAGCAAGTATAAGTTAAACCCTATCTAGATAATGTACATACCAAATTTGATTAAGTTATGTCAATAAATAAGCAAGATATAGGATTTTCTTGATTTCCCTTAAGAATAACATGGAAAACACATTTTTGGATTTTCCCCGTAACCAGTTATGCTAAGATAAAAATTCAAAATACTAAACTGTTTGTTTTTTAAGCTCTTTTGAATCGTTTTAGTTAAAATTGTTGAATATTGAAATTTGAGGTCTAAAAATGCCAAAAACCCATTTTTTACCCTTTTGAAACCCCACAAAACCCCGTTCCCATAATCCGATCATGCTGGTTCGCGAACTCATGAAAATAGACCCAGGTTAACACCCTCATACCAAATTTCATCAAAATCGGAGCTCCCCTTCAAAAGTTATCGGTACCACGGACATATATATATATATATATATATATATATATATATATATATATATATATATATAGATAGATAGATAGATAGATAAACACATATATATGAAAATGAACGAACGGTGTTTTTGGCTTCTGGGGACCTGAAAATGAAAAAGTAACATGGTCCCGGGCTTAGGTCTTACCATGACTACTACCGTAATAGCGTATTCCCTATAGGGAAATTCGCTAAAACTATTTAATTTAAGTATTCTCAAATAATGAATTAATTATTTTTAACATGAGATTAGGTACTTTATTGACCATTATCAGAGAACTGCTTATTATTACTAGGCTTAAATATGGTTAAACAAAATAATAATGTAATTTTATGCAGCAAATTTATAATTTTATTGTTTGTTTTTCATCTTAGCTAATTATATTATTTAATTTCACGGGATAGTTAAATAAAGCTTAATACCCAAGAAAGATCCATTTCTATCAAAGTTCCTCCTTTATTTAAGAACAAAAGAATTTTTCTGTAACACACGCGTTAATACAAAAAGGTAGAGTTTATATGAACTTTAATATATTAACGAAACAAATTTAGTACCATATACTTTAATATAATTTACAAGTATGTATTAATTTTTAATTGTATTACACATTAACTAATAACCTTTGGAATCGTGTTTGCGGTTTTTGGTTTCTTTCAGGATTTTTAGGTAAGTGTAATGTTACTTGTTTCTTAAAATGTCCTAAAATTGATTTTCGAGACCATACTTGTTGAAAACAAAGGTAATTAAGAAAATGTGTCTATAGTAATGAAGTGTGGCTATATGATCTTTTTACATAGATATTAATTTTCTTTTGGAGTAGAATAGGAGCAATATAACAAAAAATACTGTTTTATAGAAATTACAGCATAAAAACTACTCTGCATTATAGTCATCTTCGTGCGCACAGGTTTTGTTATAAACCAAAATATTTGGCAATAAAAATGAAACCTAAAAATGTCTAACCTAATAAGCAAATATAGTACTTGTGAATATAATGTTATAAAAAATACCCCCTCACAGACCTGCGTCTGTGTCGCAGCAGACCTGCGTACTCAGCGAATTTCCAATGGAATTTAAGATTATTTACTTTCCCCATAAAAACACCATAGGATCGAGTATGTAGGTTTGCTACCATGGGGTGTTGTTAGAAAATCTAAGTTAATCAATAATTGGTGAATGTAAACACAAAATTGTATCAAGCTATGGCAATTTTTTATTTTCCCCATAAACCCCATGGGGGTGAGTATGTAGGTTTGCCGCCATATGGGTTTTCAAAGCAAGTATAAGTTAAACCCTATCTAGATAATGTACATACCAAATTTGATTAAGTTATGTCAATAAATAAGCAAGGTATAGGGTTTTCTTGATTTCCCATAAGGATAACATGGAAAACATATTTTTGGATTTTCCCCGTAACCAGTTATGCTATGCTATGATAAAAATTCAAAATACCAAATTGTTTGTTTTTTTTGAGCTCTTTTAAATGGTTTTAGTTAAAATTAATTGATAAATTTAGAAAAATGAGGTCCAAAAATGCCAAAAACCCATTTTTGACCCCTTCGAAACCCCATAAAACCCCGTTCCCATAACCCGGTCACGCTGGTTCGCGAACTCATGAAAATAGACCTGGTCTTACATCTTCATACCAAATTTCATCAAAATCGGAGGTCGCTGTCAAAAGTTATCAGTACCACGGACACATATATATATATATATATATATATATATATATATATATATATATATATATATGAAAATGAACGAATGGTGTTTTTGGTTTCTGGGGACCTTAAAACGAAAAAGTATCATGGTCCCGGGCTTAGGTCTTACCATGGCTACTACCGTAATAGCGTATTCCCTATAGGGAAATTCGCTAAAAATTAGTTCAAACAAATATAAAACAAGATGTGTTGGACGCTAGGCGAGGCAGCCGTGCGGGCCGGCCGGGGCCACTGTTGCTATCGCGTCGCGCTGAACCCTGACGCGAACAAAGTTTTCAGTTCTCATATCGCTATGGGTGACATAAAATAAATTATGTTATATATTGTTGTAAAGTTTAATAAATTATCTATCTTTTTAGTAAGGAAAAATATTTGAGTAAAATGTAGGGTTTACGAGTAATGAAGGCTTAATGGTAAAAATTGCACAACAATCAGATATATTTTTATAAATACCCCGGAAACAAAGAAAAGTTTGTATATTAATGTACACATATTAAATCTTTAAAACTTAATTATCTTTAAAACAAAAAAAGATTTATTCAAATCAGATGACAAATAACCAAGATACAACATATCTATTTTGAACATGCGTCCGCCATCTTTAAATGGCCGCCATCTTGAAAACCGAAAATATTTTTTCAAATAATTTACATTTTTATTACCACTAGAGCGGCCTGATTCAGATGTATAAGGTTCATCGCGATCACAAAATAATACCTTTTTGGGACCTGGCACATGGTCTAACATGGGTTTTATGGAGAAATAGAAAATATACCAAAACTGCAATGGAAATTCACTGAGTACGCAGGTCTGCTGCGACGGGGTTTTCTCTTTTTATTGGTGTAATCACTAGTTCACACAATTCAAAGCCCTGGTCCAGAGGGTGGTAATTAATAGAAGTTCCACCGTAAATAAATATGCAGGCAGCATTGGATCTTACCATGACCACACACAGCGGATCTCACGATGTTATAACACACATGGATCTCACCTTGTCTTACACAATGGATCTCACCTTGTCATACATACCGGATCTCACTTTGATAGTGCTATACCATATTAGAACATTTTGGTTTATCTGAATTTTGAGGTGATAAAACACTTAAATTAATTAAATAGAGGAAAAGTAATATTTTGTTTTTCAAAATAAGCATGGCTTCTGCCGAATCTCATCTTACTGCGTTACACCCATGGATCTCACCTTGCTGTAATACGCGCGCGTGTGTATGTGTGTGTGTGTGTGTGTGTGTGTGTGTGTGTGTGTGTGTGTGTGTGTGTGTGTGTGTGTGTGTGTGTGTGTGTGTGTGTGTGTGTGTGTGTGTGTGTGTGTGTGTGTGTGTGTGTGTGTGTGTGTGTGTGTGTGTGTGTGTGTGTGTGTGTGTGTGTGTGTGTGTGTGTGTGTGTGTGTGTGTGTGTGTGTGTGTGTGTGTGTGTGTGTGTGTGTGTGTGTGTGTGTGTGTGTGTGTGTGTGTGTGTGTGTGTGTGTGTGTGTGTGTGTGTGTGTGTGTGTGTGTGTGTGTGTGTGTGTGTGTGTGTGTGTGTGTGTGTGTGTGTGTGTGTGTGTGTGTGTGTGTGTGTGTGTGTGTGTGTGTGTGTGTGTGTGTGTGTGTGTGTGTGTGTGTGTGTGTGTGTGTGTGTGTGTGTGTGTGTGTGTGTGTGTGTGTGTGTGTGTGTGTGTGTGTGTGTGTGTGTGTGTGTGTGTGTGTGTGTGTGTGTGTGTGTGTGTGTGTGTGTGTGTGTGTGTGTGTGTGTGTGTGTGTGTGTGTGTGTGTGTGTGTGTGTGTGTGTGTGTGTGTGTGTGTGTGTGTGTGTGTGTGTGTGTGTGTGTGTGTGTGTGTGTGTGTGTGTGTGTGTGTGTGTGTGTGTGTGTGTGTGTGTGTGTGTGTGTGTGTGTGTGTGTGTGTGTGTGTGTGTGTGTGTGTGTGTGTGTGTGTGTGTGTGTGTGTGTGTGTGTGTGTGTGTGTGTGTGTGTGTGTGTGTGTGTGTGTGTGTGTGTGTGTGTGTGTGTGTGTGTGTGTGTGTGTGTGTGTGTGTGTGTGTGTGTGTGTGTGTGTGTGTGTGTTCTGACAAATAAGCCGGAGTGAGATCCGGCATATGGATGCACACCGGCACAGTGAGATCCGTTTGCGCAGTGAGATCCACCCCCCCGGATCTCGTTGCGCCAAAGCCTGTGATTCGTCCTCCTGAGGTCGTCAGGATCACGGAAATAGTCGAAACAGCTCGAAACAAGCCGACAGCAATCGGATCTCACTTTGATGGATTTTTCTATAGTGTGCGTGTGTATAAGCTTCCATGAAACGACACCACGTCGCGCTAGCGTCGACTATACACAAACGGATCTCACTGTGACCGTGTGTATGGATACACACGCATTTACAATCTACGGTCACACCGAGATCCGGATCTCACTGTGACCGTGTATATGGATACACACGCATTTACAAACTACGGTCACTCTGAGATCCGGTTTTTAACGGCGCGGTGGCGGGCGGTCGGAGTCAGCCTGGTAGGTTCACTCGGCTGCCTCCATTTTACTAACGTTTTGATTTACCTTTTATTAAGCCCACTAAGTTAATTTTTTGGATGAATGTAACTTTCAGATTACTTAATGTCTTATTTAAATTTTGGTCTTGGCTTTAAACCAATTACAGTACATACAATATATAGCCTATATACAGTAGGCCTACCTATATTAATTCCATCATATATATAATTTTTTTATCAATAGCTACTTTTCCTTTTCTTTACCTAAATTACGTGTAAATATTTTATTTAATTTTCATCAATTGACTAATTAGTTTTATTAATGGGATTATTCATTTAAATTTTATTAGTGGACAAGGACTAGGTACCGTCTCTATAATTCATCAAAATGACGCCCAAAAATATCAAAACAACTTATTGAGATACGTTTTATTTGTTGATTTTAAAACGTTTATGTTTCAATTATATGATAGGGCTTAAACGTTACCCAGCATTAATATTTACAATAGAAATAATAGGTGTTCCAATTCAAAAATGTTGATTCCATGATTCCATAAGTTAAAAATATTAACTTTGAAGAAATGTTGGGGCAGAACCCTCTGGAGGAATGTGGATTAAAACCATTTACTTGTCTTTTATAATACCTTCAGAATCAGTGTACAGTACTTTAAGATTAGTTTCAGAAGTCAAATCTATATACTATTTCATCTAAGTGCTGTTATCTCAAAATGTAGATAAAAGTGAAGATTTAAAAAATCCGTAAATAAAGCCGAAGTGTTTGTCGGCCTATAGTTTGAAACAAGGAAGAAATCATGCTGGCCTTCGGTCAAACTTAGATATGTATTCAAATAAAATTATGTCTGCTTTAATTATTATTAAAAAACAAAACATTGGTTGTAGTTGGATTAATTTGTTCTGTAGGGCTATTTTAAGAAAATATTTTAAATGTATTTAATACCTAGTGAGTAATGTAAAAGATATTATTTTTCTCGTATGTTATTAAAAACCAAGTATTTTTTAACAAATACATTTTATTTACAGTTCATAATTTATTTTGGCAAATCCGCACGGGAAAAGAAATTAATGTGCGAGGGATATATAATGTATATACTTATATATACTTATTATTAGTAGAATAAAATATTTTCGAATGCAATATTACCTTCCTATTATTTGTCCTTAAATTTCATTACAATTTTGATAAAGTTAAAGTCATTTAACTTTAACTCCAATTTAATTAATTTTTTGCTACTTAATTTCATTTCACTTAACTAAACAATAAGCAGGAAGAAAGAATCAAACCTGATTTGAATAAAGTGTTTTTAAATTAGATCAAGATTAATAATCTTACACAAAGGTTTAATTACTGTACAAAGAATAGTCAGAAAGTAATAAGTAAGTTGATTTTTCATGACTATCGAATTGAATTAAAATTTATGTAACCTCAAACTACACTTATACAGTGTTTACACCTAAGGGTATACAGTTATATAAAAAAGTCAGGCGATTATTTTCTACACATTAAAATACGAGACAATGGTTCCGTAAACATATGACCTAAAACGCTTCGTTAACCACTAGCCGTTATTTTGTATTTTGTACTTAATAAATCTTTATTGGATGGTTCAAACATGTTGTTGTTATTGGTGGATAAGGAAACCAAAGCCGAACCTTTTTATTATATTTGTCATCAACCTACATCACACCAATGTTCATTTTCCTAAAAATACAAATTTTCCCAAAGTGTATTTTTAACATGGCGGTGATATGCAAATAAAACTCGAAATTAAATTACCTAAGGATAGGTTTTAATAATCTCTTAATTCAAGTTACAGAACAAAGATAAAGTAAACAAACAATAAATTATACATATGATAAATTATTTAAAATTGAAAAACATATGTTAAAATATCACATCATTCTTCCAACCTCAAGATGTGACGTAGTCCTTGAGATAGTTTGGCTTTTTCTTGCATCGTTGAGGACGAGAAGTGGATGGAGTTGAGATAGGTGTTTTAACTGCATTTGCATCTTGGTGAACTGGCTCTTCATTAATTTGCTCTTCATAATTGTCATTTGTATTGTTAAAGATTGGAATCTCTTCAGTAGGATCTTGCTGAACTGGTAATCTAGCCTCTGTAGTTTCTTTGTTATCATCTGGAGTGTTATAAACTTCTTGATCTTTCTGTTCTGGTGCTGGGGCTAAGTCTTCTTACAGATACAGTCTTCTCCCGTCCATCTTGAAATCTAACATGAGCATAACCAGGGTTGGCGTGTATTAGTTCAACTTCCTCCACAAGAGAATCATATTTGCTTGATCTATTATGATTTCGAAGCAACACCGGACCTGGTTGAGACAACCAACTTGGAACAGAACCTCCATAATGTGATTTCCTAGGATGCTTGAACATTAATTCATGTGGTGTTGCATTGGTTGATACACATAGCAGGGATCTTATTGAATGGAGTGCCTCTGATAGAACAGCCTCCCACTGTCTCATTGGCAGATCTTGAGTTCTCAGAGCAAGAGTGACAGTTTTCCAAATAGTTCCATTGAACTTTTCCACTTGTCCATTTCCTCGAGGATTATATGCAGAGGAATGGCTAGATGCAATGCCATGAGCAAGTAGGAAAGATCTTAGTTCTTCTGACATTAATGAGGTTCCCCTGTCAGAATGTATAAATGAAGGCATACCAAAAAGTGAAAAAAGTTCTTTTAATTTTTCGATTACTGTGCCCGAAGTCATGTCTCGGCATGGGTAAGCAAAAGGGTAACGCGAGTATTCATCTACAATTGTTAATAAATACTTATTGTGACTTGCACTTGGAATAGGGCCTTTAAAATCTAAATTTAAGCGTTCAAAAGGTGCAGTAGCTTTGATCAGAGTCCCTTGATACTTGCAAAACCTCGGTTTCAGTTCAGCGCAGACTCGACATTGGCTTATAGTGCGACGAACTTCATCCAACGAAAACGGTAAGTTTTTGGTTCTAATCCAGTGGTAGAATCGTGTGACTCCTGGATGACCCAAACTTCTGTCAATTTCATGTAAATTTGGGCGACCACTAATGAATCCACATAACCGTGACATTGTATCTGCTATTCCATTTTCTTTGCCCGGACGATATACAATATCATACTTGAAGCAAGATAACTCTAAACGCCAACGCTGAATCTTCTCTTTTTTTACTTTCCCAAACCTTTTGTTGTCAAACATAAAAGAAACTGATCTTTGGTCGGTAATAAGCTGGAACGGCCGTCCTATTAGGTAGTGTCTCCACTTCTTTAGAGATTCGACAATCGATTGAGCTTCTTTCTCAACGGATGAGTGAACTCTTTCTGACTTTGACAAAGTTTTTGAATAAAAAGCTACAGGCCGACCAGCTTGAGATAAAGTCGAGCCAATCGCAAACTCAGATGCATCAGTCTCCACTGTGAATGGTATGCCATCCTGGATTGGCGCTTTAGTTGCCGATGCTATATCATTTTTAAACTGATTGAATGAATTAACAGCTTCTTTTGATAATGGGAAGCTTTTAGTCGACGATAAAGGCTGTATTTTTTCCGGAAAAGTTCTTGATGAAATCAGAGTAGTGTGCAAATATCCCTAGAGTTCTGCGCAGTGACTGGACATCATTTGGGAGTGGGAGTTTGAGGAGAGGCTGAAGCCGATCTGGATCGGGACGTATTTCGTTATTTGTGATAACGTATCCCAGTAGACTAATTTCATCTTGAGAAAATTTGCATTTTTCCATGATTAATGTTAAATTATACTTCTTTGCCACATCAAAAAAACATTTTCAAATTCTTGTCGTTCAGCTTTATCCTTTCCCCCAATCGTCACATCGTCCAAGTAAGCTAAAGTACACTCAAGGCCTTCTGCTTGAATTATAGAATCAATTTTTCTCTGAAAACAGGAGACGCCGTTGGTAACACCAAAAGGGATTCTGCAAAATTGATAAAGGCGGTCGCAAGCTTCAAAAGCAGTATAAATTCGCTCTTCCTCTAAAATGGGTATCTGATGGTAAGCACTCTTGAGGTCTATTGTGCTAAACACATTGAACTTGGAGACCTTGTTTACTACATCTTCGACTTTTGGAAGTGGATAGGCGTCAAGCTGGGTAAATCGATTTATTGTCTGGGAGTAATGCACATCCGTTTTTTCTTTGTTTCGCCTTTAACGATTAGTACTTGGGCCCGCCAAGGAGAAGAGCTCGGTTCGATGATTCCTTCTTTTAATAAACGTTCTGTTTCTTCTCTTATGAAAATTGAATCTTCATCTGAGTAACGCCGTGATTTTACAGCAATAGGTTAAATTAGTCAAGAGTTAAATTTGTGAACAAACTGACAGGAGTAACTTTAGCTGCCGAAAGGCCACATACTTTCAGTGGAGGTTTCTTACCCCCGAATGTAACTTCTACAATTGAACGTTCTTTGAAAATGTCATGTCCCAACACAACGTCAGCACATAGTCCGTCTAGAACGAGTTATTTTGCTTTATAGTAAATATGACCCTGAATTGCCATATCAACAAGACAAAAACCAGTAGTTTGAGGTTGATAACAAGTTGATGCCATAGAAACACTAATGGTACTTGGAAACACAGCTAACCCTCTCTTAGCTACAAGAGATTTACTTATAAAAGTTCCAAAACTTCCAGTATCAACAAGTGCATCAGTTTCGATTCCATTAACTTTAATTTTTATAATTGACTTAGACAACGATTCTGGAGCTGCTGCGCAATGAGCTGATTTTTTACTGGGAGATTTTTCAGTGACAAACTTGGTAGATGTTGATGATTTATTTTGTGATCGGCAAACCTTCATAAAATTTCCTTTCTTACCACAAGTATGGCAAGAATGATTAGCCGCTGGACAATCATTCCGGTTGTGTTTTTTACTGGAACCACAAAAATAACATTTCCAGGATGTAGCTGATATAAAAGTTTCCTCCTCTTTGCTAGAGGAAAGATTACACTGTGCTGGATTTTGCTCAGTAGCTTCAGAATGTTGCAAGGAATTTAAAACTAACTGTTGCTTAACATAAGACTCTGATTGATGTTGAGCTCATTCTACAACTCGAGCTTTTTCAAAAGCTTCATTAAGTGATAGTGTTTTATTTTCCAAAAGTCTTTGACGAATGATTGGCGAAAGTAGCCCCCTGATAAATGCATCACGAATGTAATCGTTCTTATTTTGTTCTGCAGTGACTGAAGAAAAGTTACAAGGTTTACTTAAATCTTTCAGAGCTTGTAAATATTGATCCACTGATTCCTCTGACATTTGACACGGGTAGCTAGCAAATGCCTAGAATATATTTCATTTTTAGGACGAATATACATTTCTTTTAAAGTAGCAATAGCTTCATCAAATGTTGTAGCCCCAGAAATATATTTGTAAACAGACGGACTGACATGATTGACAAGTAATCGTAGTTTTACCTTCTCTTTTGTAGCGTGAGAATCACACACATCCAAAAAGTTTGTAAAAGTCTGATATCAATGAAGCCACTCTTCTTCTGCACAGTCATTTTCAGGATCAATATCAAATCTGTTTGGGTTTAGATGTTTGTCCATGATATTTGATAGAGATTATTATCAAAGATATTTATTAAAGATAAGAGATTATTAAATTGATATGCAAATAAAACTCGAAATTAAATTACCTAAGGATAGGTTTTAATAATCTCTTAATCCAAGTTACAGAACAAAGATAAAGTAAACAAACAATAAATTATACATATGATAAATTACTTAAAATTGAAAAACATATGTTAAAATATCACATCAGGTGGCCATTTTAATTGCTAAAATACCTCCAAAGCGGTATATTTTATCAAAATTTTACAAGATAAAAAATTGGTGAATTAAATTATCCAAACAATGATACCATGTTTGTAAAGATGTGTCCACAAATATTAGAGTTACTTCAAGTTTTCTTCAGAAAACCATTGATTTTACGTTATAACTAATGCAGATTTATTTTATTTATAGAAAGAAATGCAGTAACTCCATTATTTGTTGTGAAATCTTTAAAAAACTGGTATAATTGTTTAGATATATATTTTTTTAGATTTGAACATTTTTCGCACCTCGTAAAATGTGGATAAAAGTTTCTGGTTTTGGAATATTTCAGTTTGAAAATTTAAATTGACCGGTAATTTATAAAATACACATGGGGAAAATACTTTTTCCCTGGAAATTAACATTTGTGTTATAAAGGTTAGTAGTGGCAAAGTGGGGCTGCTGGGACGTGACGTCATCACGATGACGTCAGCAGTGATGACGTCATCAATGACGTCACGAATGACGTCACTAATGATGTCATATGACGCCACATGACGTCACATAAATGACGTCATGGTGACGTCACTACCGCTGACGTCATCATGATGACGTCACTGACGTTAATTAGGTCAAGGTCACGCACGAATACAAAAAAAATTTTTTTTGCACTTTTGCGATTCCTCAAATTTTGGTGAGAAATTGAAATTTCTCGAGGAATCACAAAAGTGCAAAAAAATATTTTTTTTTATTCCCTAGTGATCAGACTCTTGACCTAATATATCCGTCTGGGGTCATTGACCCGTCCCAGCAGCCCCACTTGAAAAAAAAATAATTTTTATATTTTACTTACCCACCGAGAGACTGAAAGCCGAAGAATAATTTCTTCAAACACCCGACAGTGCGACAAACGACACGCGATCCGAACAGCACCGCGTCCGAAGACGTACTGACTTGTACACAGACGGTATCCCAGGTACCCGGCTCAGTGGTGGGGATAAGGAGATGGTGGGGGTAAAGTGGTCAGAAGGAAGAAAAAATTAAAATTTTTGCAACAACTCATCCGAGTCTGTCCTTTACCGTAACTCGGATTGGAAATATTTCCTGAGAAATAATTATTTTTTATTCTTTCTCAGGTGATGTTGTAACTTGGTCGGGAATTGGAGTCACCAACGTAACCTTACTGGCAAAAGTTAGCTCGTCTAAAAGTTTCTGAAACATTTTATCATCCATAGTGATATTTGTGTCCCTTGAGTAAAATTTTGGATTATTTTTGAAGCAACGTTTCATTTTTGTTAAAGTGGAAGTCTTGGACACCTTAACAGAATTATTTTGCTTGGCCAGCAAAAATTTTACTCTTAATAATTTTTCTCGCAAAGTTTCAGCCATAGGTGTGTCTCACAGTAAGGTTTGGATAAAACTGAAACACTTAGTCCAGTGTTGTACCTTAGCTGGAAGTAGTGGGGGAACAATGCTATAGTGGGGGAATGAGTAGTGGAGGGGGTAATGCGGACTGTTGTTGACAAGTGTAGAAACAGTTTGCTGGGAACTGTCCAAGGAGTAACACGTACTGTGCAGAAAAATTAACCGAGAGACTTGTGTAAAATTTAACTTCAAGAAATATTTAATGTAAGACTAAAAGAGGTAGAGCCAAATGAAAAATAATTTTGTAGGAGACGGGTATGGATCAGTTTTGTAGTAAAGTTCAAAATCCACTTGTGTGGAATATAAATGTATTCGTGCGTGACCTTGACCTAATTAACGTCAGTGACGTCATCATGATGACGTCAGCGGTAATGACGTCACCATAACGTCATAGGTGTGACGTCATGTGACGTCATATGACATCATTAGTGACGTCATTCGTGACGTCATCACTGCTGACGTCATCGTGATGACGTCACGTCTCAGCAGCCCCACTTTGCCACTACTAAGGTTCATGCAAAATATGAACCTAATATAACCATCCTATACGAAAAGAAAAATTAATGGAAAAAACTGGCGGCTAGTGGCCGCCAACCAGTGTTGTTGATACAGAAATGTAGAATAATCGTTGATGGTATACAAATGGAAAACCAACAACAACACGACCACCTGAAAATATCAAGTCATGGGGCTTTGTATAGTCAAGTCCGGAAAATAAATGGCAGCAGCTTATTCTACATTTCTTTCTTCTACCGGCCAACTAGTTGCATGTGCTCAACATTGAATTAAAGAAGAGGAATAAGAAAGAGTGCCTCATTCGTACTTTCAAAAAACATTTATACTACATTCAATAACTTAAAACTTCTTCCTAACATTCTACATACATTTTAATAAGTATAAGTGACATGAGTATTTATGTAGTACTAGGGCCATAGTCACATTGAACTGTTTGTTCTGCTGTCAACTTTAATTATTTTTCAACTAATAGTTCACAGTTCCCATCAGTTGTATGATTTTTAACTCTTAAAATGGTTGGTTATCAAACAGACACATAATTTAAATTTTTATTCCTTCTTAAATAAAAAAAAATAAATACATTTATAATTTAAAATTTAACAAAAATTAGTGGTGTAACTAAAAGGAGCTAACACTTTTCAACTTTTCTTATGGTAGAAAATATTGAAGAAATTTTAGGTATACAAGCTGTTATCCGGATTGCTTTGCAATGCCAACCTGAGGATTTTTTACCCTTCAAGTAGGCCTAAGTGCGGTTGTTCGCTACGCTCACTCGCAGCAAGTCTAATAACCTCTCATAAGCTGAAACACATTGTTATGATGAGTTTTCATTCTTTGAAATCAATAGAAACATACATGTAAAGGCAAAACGGTCATGTAAGAATATTGCCTTCAAGCTCATCAAGCTTATGTTTGCGTGGAGGTCGAACTATTTACGATTGAAGCAGTTTTCACTATTACAATTTCTTGAGTGTTTTCATTATTCACGCTTACAGGATCACGTTTTTTTATCATTAATGTTGGTTTTAACGCGTGAAAACTTATCTTAACATTGTGTTTCGGCTTAGGAGAGTGTCATTTCCAATGATACTTAAATCTTGAAATGATTGGAATTGGTCGATCTTTCTCCTTGATAAATAAAGTATAGTTGGACAAAATATTAGCTCGATTGTTGGAGTGATGTTCGCACCCTTTCAAGACACAAACACCTACACGCATTCGTTTTTTTTTTTTTTCATTTCGGTACACTATAAGGTGTACCAAAACAGTGTGCCTTTTGTTTCTTAACAGAGAAACAAAATCCATTAATCTGCAAAACGAAAATCCCATTGTATTAAAATTTGTTCGTTCAGTATATTAAATATCATGCAAGCCAGAAAGGATCTCACTTCGACCGCAACTAGATAGAGTGTGTGTAAACACCAGCGAGGCGGTCGAACAATAATCGGGCCTTTATAGACGGATCTCAGTGTGACCATGGTTAGTTTAGGTGTGTATGGTTAAGTTCAAAGTGGATCTCACTGTCACCATACACACCGGATCTCACTTTGGCCTTAAAAAATGTATGGTTAATTTATAAGCCACCAGAAATCTAACTAGACCGGTGCATTGTACTAACTTCAGGGAAGAAAAGTGTCACTTATTTCATATATATGAAATGCCACTCATAATGTGATCAAGGTACACACTGATTGATTTTCCTTAGTAATATTTGTGAAAATTTCAAAATTTTGAGGTATAAGGGCCTAATAAATAACTATTCAAGTTATATAAACACTTCAATTTAATATAAACACTTACACATATTCAAGTTAAAATAAACACTTACCAAGTTTATAGAAAATCGGTTGAAAATGGCGCCCGAAACAAAGGAATAAAATACGATGTTTTGCATTACAAGCCGTATGGTTAACATTGCCGACTGCGCAACAATGATCTACTGACCCAAAATGACTCTTAACAAAGTGTGTTAGCGCATAGCATGTGTAAAAAGTCCGACCCCCCTTTTATTTTTTTTATTTCTTGAGATAAACAAATATCGTATGGGGGGGTGATAGTAACTTAACACAAAGAACCTTTTGACGCTATTAAATATTTGTAGTCATGTAAGGGGGACAGCCCACGAGGAGTCAGAATAAAATTTTAAATGTAATTATGGGTTGATATGTACATCAAATTAAAGGTTTTACTTGGCAGAGTACAATACAGCAAACTAGACTTAAAATGGTTGACCCATACGGAAATGGTAGGCGTTTAAAGTTTCCATTAAAATCATATAAATAAAAATTAAACATACAATAACTTTCTTAATGCTCAATGTTTTGAAGCCGGGTTTGTGGCTAATTAGTCCAAAAAAGCTAAAGCATATTTCTGTAAGACTCTCATTGGGGTCGTCCCATAGAGGATGATTAAATTTTAACTTCCTTAGCCTCTGTCACATTAAACATCATTTTAAACGTATTTGCATTTGGATAAATTAGCCATAAACCCGACGTCCAAAGTTTGAGTATTCAGAAAGTTATTGCATTTTTAAGTTTTATCCATACGATTTTAACGAAAACTTTGAACGCCTACCATTTCCGTCTGGGTCATCCATTTTAAGTCTATTTTGCAGCATTGTACTCTGCCAAGTGGGACCTTTAATTTGATGTGCATATCAGCCTATGCCTACATTTAAGATACTATATTACTATAGTATAAGATAAGATAAGTTACTATAGTATATATTTAATATTAAGATAAAATAGATACATATTTTTAAAACTAGTGTGATGGAGAGGTTTACGAGAATCGTGTTTCTAAATTAATTAATTAAGATGGAGTTAGAGCTCTTAACCTTTTCTAAAAGTAGAAGAACGGCTCTCGTCTTCTGTGTTTTTATAATTTCTGAAAAAATTTTTAACTTCAGTTATAATTGACAGAATTTAATTGGAACCGGCTGTTTTTCTTAATTTTTAACTGAAGTTATCTGTTAGTTTTGATAAAATATTTACAAAAGTGTAAGAGAGGAAAATTCGTACCGTTATTCCTCTTCAATATGACACCATATTTATAGCTCTAGGCTGCATTTAGTAGAAGTGCATAAAGATTAACATATACTAATTATTTGTAATTATTAGTGTGTATTTGTAATTATTAATTTGAAATATTTAGTGTGTAATTATTTCACACGATTCTAAAAAAACCCTTGCATATGGGTAGCGCGCCAGTGGTAGACCTGAGCCTTAAACAATTAAGCTTAAGTGTTTTCCGAATTAATTTAAATTTACTATCAAATTTATCAGTGAAGTGAGCCGGTTTGTAATATGTTGTCCGTTGTGAACTAACAGTAAAAATAAAGAATTTAATACAGTTTTAGCGCTCCCACTCGGGTTAATCACGGCCTGCAGGCGCCATCTTCCTGTAGGCCAGTGACATATTCGTGTCTCAACTCGCGCTTGACGTGCTCCATCTATTGGTCTTGTGTGTTCGTTGGGTTTTTTAGTTCGTGTTTTGTCTTGCGTGAGAGTGCCAGGTGTGGTGTGTATGTATAGAGTTTTATGGAGAAAACTAACACAAAACTTAATGTAAATAATTTTATATACATATATTTTTTAAGTTACCAGAATTTACTAATTAATTTCTAAAAACTAAACATAAATACAATACTACTGTAACAATAAATAAAAACAACAAAAGTAAAGACATCTATTCGATAACATACAGGTCAGAAGAAGAAAAACTGCAATAATTTACTAAATAATTTCCCTGTATAACATAATAATAATTCATATAACAGTGAGCACACAACACCTTTTTAACACTTTTACTGAAATGGTGACCTAACTCAATAGGTAGTTTAAAGCCAAGTATGAATGAGAGATGAGTGTATAGCACGATGAGGATTGTCGCGCGATCTTGTAGTCTTGTTACTGACTAAGGCCGACGTTCTCCTTAGACAGGCCTGTTAATTCATAGGACAACAGCTAATGGTATCTAGGGACCTACAGTTTAACGTGGTATCCGAACCACATATTTGACCTCATATACGAATTGGTCTAATTGAAGTCTAGAGCTCGCCCGTGGTCGATATTCGACCAAAATATCAGTTAATGTGGATCCACTTTAGAAATATTTTACAACTAAAATATCTGTTCTTCCTAATTTGCTAGCATTTGTTTTTACTAAAGTTATTTTATTGATTCAATCCTCCATAAGAATAACATTGAAACTTTAAAAGCCTTTAGGGCGAAACCCTCGGGCCCTATGTGAATTAAACTGCGATTCTGCTCATCTACAGGACAATACTTTTCTAACGGTATGTGCGGTATTCTCCTACGATGCTCACAAGGTGAGAAAAAGGGGGAAATGAAACATGCTTGTCTATTCATATATAGATGGTCTTTATGGATGAACTAGTATTCACTCACTAGTGCGGACGTTAATCCCCACCAGGGATTAGGGAATATCGCATCCACAAGCCATCGCTTATAACCATCCACAATTCGTGACCTCCAAGTAGCTGGATTACAGGACATCGCCACCGTCCCAGTACGTACTCACAACCCATAAAAAAGCAAAATTATTAATTTTTTTACGAAAACTTCTATTTTTCATTTTTTTTATATTTAATGCCATCTGCTTATATATTCATACAACAGGATTTCAGTACATTATACCTTTAACTTGAATTCCTTGTAAAATAAGGCATCCAACCCCGAAAAAAGATGAGTAATTGCGATTATTAATTATTTGTAAGAATAACAAATTTGGTTAAACAATCGTGGTTCAAATAAAAAAGTTTACACTTTTAAATGATTCTTACTGTAGAAAATATAGAAGAAATTTATTGTATACTTGCTGTTATCTGGCATGCTTTGTTATGCCAACCTGAGAATCTTTGCCCTTTAGGTGAGCTCCTTCGCCACGCTCACTCGCCTCAAGTCATTAACACCCCTTAGATGTGGACCTCTAGATTTTGTTACAACGACTCTTCCTTCAATACTAAAAAAATGAAACTTACCTTAATTCTTTAAATGAGAATATATGTTTATATGATTAATTGCAAAGAAATATTTATTTCTATACGTTGTGTTCATTAAAACTCGGATAAAATACTCCGAAACAACCTTACATGGGTACGTTTATGACAGTCCTAAAGCTTGATACATACGACGCGAATGGGGTAAAAACTATGTCCGTCTCCTAGTTCTAAGCTACCTTGCCACCAATTATCAGCCAAATCAGTTCAGCCGTTTTAAAATTCAATACAGTGTAACCAACACGAATTTCTTTTATAAAGAGTATGATTCAACTTACTTGTATGTTACCAGTTACTGTTCATTCACAACATTCTTTTGTATACATGTTTAAGTTTCAACTTATTATTAAATTCGTCTATATTCAGTTTTATAAAAATATTTTGTCCATAAAAATAACATTGGAACTTGCAAGGCCACTGGGTCGGAATACTAAAGAGTACGAAAAAATTACAGTAGAATAGGCCGAACTTTCTTTCATGTTAAATAAGTATAGTTGGATCACCATTTATGTCGAGTGGTTTTCGCACCCATATGAGACATACAAACACATACACGCATTCTACTTTATAGATATAGATTAAACGTTTAGTACACTATACGATACGGTACACCAAACAATATGACTTATATTTCTTAACAGAGCCGCGTAATCACTAGACTATTAATCTTCAACGCTAAAATACCATAATGTATCAATTTGTTCTTACAGTATATTAGGTTACGCATGCAAACCGTAAAGGATCTCACTTCGACCGCAACTAGATAGAGTGTGTGTAAACACCAGCGAGGCGGTCGAACAATAATCGGGAAGTTGCAGACGGATCTCAGTGTGACCGTAGTTTGTTAAATTGTGTATAGCCAAGGTCAAAATGGATCTCACTGTGACCTTACATACCGGATCTCACTTTGACCGCAAAAAACGTATGGTTAATTTTGAAGGTATCCCAAATCTGAAGAGACTGGTGCATTGTACTAACTACAGGGAAGAAAAGTGTCACTTATTTTCTTAAAAAAACCACTCCTTCTGGTGGATCTCATACCGCTGGATTTTTACATGGATCTCGTTGCGACTTATATGCGCGTATAGGTGTGTGTGTGTGTGTGTGTGTGTGTGTGTGTGTGTGTGTGTGTGTGTGTGTGTGTGTGTGTGTGTGTGTGTGTGTGTGTGTGTGTGTGTGTGTGTGTGTGTGTGTGTGTGTGTGTGTGTGTGTGTGTGTGTGTGTGTGTGTGTGTGTGTGTGTGTGTGTGTGTGTGTGTGTGTGTGTGTGTGTGTGTGTGTGTGTGTGTGTGTGTGTGTGTGTGTGTGTGTGTGTGTGTGTGTGTGTGTGTGTGTGTGTGTGTGTGTGTGTGTGTGTGTGTGTGTGTGTGTGTGTGTGTGTGTGTGTGTGTGTGTGTGTGTGTGTGTGTGTGTGTGTGTGTGTGTGTGTGTGTGTGTGTGTGTGTGTGTGTGTGTGTGTGTGTGTGTGTGTGTGTGTGTGTGTGTGTGTGTGTGTGTGTGTGTGTGTGTGTGTGTGTGTGTGTGTGTGTGTGTGTGTGTGTGTGTGTGTGTGTGTGTGTGTGTGTGTGTGTGTGTGTGTGTGTGTGTGTGTGTGTGTGTGTGTGTGTGTGTGTGTGTGTGTGTGTGTGTGTGTGTGTGTGTGTGTGTGTGTGTGTGTGTGTGTGTGTGTGTGTGTGTGTGTGTGTGTGTGTGTGTGTGTGTGTGTGTGTGTGTGTGTGTGTGTGTGTGTGTGTGTGTGTGTGTGTGTGTGTGTGTGTGTGTGTGTGTGTGTGTGTGTGTGTGTGTGTGTGTGTGTGTGTGTGTGTGTGTGTGTGTGTGTGTGTGTGTGTGTGTGTGTGTGTGTGTGTGTGTGTGTGTGTGTGTGTGTGTGTGTGTGTGTGTGTGTGTGTGTGTGTGTGTGTGTGTGTGTGTGTGTGTGTGTGTGTGTGTGTGTGTGTGTGTGTGTGTGTGTGTGTGTGTGTGTGTGTGTGTGTGTGTGTGTGTGTGTGTGTGTGTGTGTGTGTGTGTGTGTGTGTGTGTGTGTGTGTGTGTGTGTGTGTGTGTGTGTGTGTGTGTGTGTGTGTGTGTGTGTGTGTGTGTGTGTGTGTGTGTGTGTGTTCTGACAAATAAGCCGGAGTGAGATCCGGCATATGGATGCACACCGGCACAGTGAGATCCGTTTGCGCAGTGAGATCCACCCCCCCGGATCTCGTTGCGCCAAAGCCTCTGATTCGTCCTCCTGAGGTCGTCAGGATCACGGAAATAGTCGAAACAGCTCGAAACAAGCCGACAGCAATCGGATCTCACTTTGATGGATTTTTCCATAGTGTGCGTGTGTATAAGCTTCCATGAAATGACACCACGTCGCGCTAGCGTCGACTATACACAAACGGATCTCACTGTGACCGTGTGCATGGATACACACATTTACTATTTTTCGGTCACAATGAGATCCGGTTTTTTTACAAACGGATCTCACTGTGGCCGTGTGCATGGATACACACATTTACTATCTTACGGTCACACTGAGATCCGGTTTTTAATTGCGCGGTGGAGCGGCGGCGGTGGTCGGAGTCAGCCTGGTGTGTTCACTCGGCTGCCTCCATTTTACCAAAGTCTTGTTTTACTTTTTACTCATATTAAGCCCACTAAGTTAATTTTTTTGGATGAATGTAACTTTCTGATTACTAAATGCCTCATCTAAATTTTTATCTAGGCTTTAAACTCAAATTACAATATATACTATATATATAGCCTATATACAGTAGGACTACATATATTAATTCCATCATATATGTAAATATTCTTTTTATCAATAGCTACTTTTCCTTCTCTTTACTTAAATTACGTGTAATAGTTTTATTTCATTTTCATCAATTGACTAATTAATTTTATTAATGGAATTATCCAACAAGGTTTTATTAGTGGACAAGGACTAGGTACCTTCTCTATAATTCGTCAAAATGACGCCCAAAGATATACAGATACGTTTTATTTGTTGAAAAATTTAATTAAAACGTTTATGTTTCAACTATATGATAGGGCTTAAAATTTATCTGGCAATAATATTTACAATAGAAATAATAGGTGTCCCAACTCAATAATTTTGATTCCATAAGTTAAACATGGTAACTTTGAAGACATGTTGGGGCAGAACCCTCTGGAGGAATCTGGATTAAATCTATTCACTTACTTGTCCTTTATAAAACCTTCAGAATCAGTGTACTCTAAGATTAGTTTCAGAGGTCAAATTTATCTGTATACTATTTCATCTAAGGGCTGTTCACTCAAAATGTAGATAAAAGTTAAGACTTAAAAGAAATCCGTAAATAAAGCAAAAGTCTTAGTCGGCCTATAGCTTGAAACAAGGAAGAAGTCATGCAGGTCTTCAGTGAACCTTAGATATGTATTTTAACAGAATTATGTCTGCTTTAATTAGTATTAGAAAACAAATCATTGGTTGCAGTTGCATTAATTTGTTCTGTAGGGTTATTTTAAGAAAATAACATTAAATCTATTTAATGGTACCTAAAGAGAAAAATGTAAGAGATATTATTATTTCTCGTATATTATTAAAAACCTGGTAATTTTTAACAAATAAATTTTATTTACGGTTCATAATTTATTTTGGCAAATCTGCATTGGAAAATAAATTTAATGTGCGAGAGAAATATAATTTATACTATTGAGGGACAACCGATAGTTCAAAATGAAGGAAAGTTCTTTTAAATGATCTTAAATTAATGATTTCCCAAAACTGTCCATTTAAAGAACGGAATACAGCACACAAAACTCCATAACTCTTGGCCTGAACGAGAAAAAACCAATTAAGATTAGACCATGTTGATTTGACTCCGACCACCTTAAAAATATTAATATTTGTGTGATTTCCTTATATTATATTTTTACAATGATTGATAACAGCCGAAAACGAGACTAAATTTAAGCCCTCCGCCATGATACTTGTAAGACAATAGTGAGAATCCTATAGTTTCTGAATTGCTGTTGGCTTTCCCATTACACAAAAAAAATTGACCTTTTATTATTTTTTTGGAATTATCTTCGTCTATATACTAGAAAACCCGTTATGCTCCGCAGCATTGACATTGGATACAAATAGTAAAACAAATGAGTAATGGAATATAAATGGAACCTTTTACAACATTTCTTTACAAACAACATTAGCTGTACGTCGTCCTTTTGGTTTTATTTATACTTTTACGGTATATCAAATGATTTTCCTCTTGATAAGGCGACGTAAAACTGATCGTGGCTGAAAACAGGTTCCGGAAATAATACTCCAACTCTATCTATCGTTTGTCCCTGTTTTTTGTAAGCGACCTTTATAGGGAACTGTCTATGCTAAAATAGGACTGTAGCATCTGAGGGCGAGAGATCAATGCGGGATAGCAGTACTCGTTGTCCAATATTTTTACCCTTAATTTTTAAGTCTAAACTATTTTAGAACATTTTCTTTACAATTAGCCTTGTAATATTTAGGAGACCTGCTCTATAGCTCAAATTTCTTAGCAGAATGATCACGGTACCTTCTTTTAAGATTAATTTATGCAATGGTAACCGGTCATCTCAAAGCTGTTCAGGAATTCCGTGGGAAATGGTAACACCTTACTGTCATCCTCTGATAGGCTAAGAGTGAATTTACACTGGTGTACGTTTTTGTTGGACTTGGAATTCGATATAAAATCCTTTTATAAATTTTATCACGGTGATAATTTTTTGTGCTACAATGGCATATTTTGAATAATAAGGTGGAACATCTGTGTCTGGTGTTCGCCATATATTTGTTATACAAAGTCCAAATAAGAGATTATGGAGCAGGTCAACAGAACCATCATAATTGGTATGATAGGACCAAAACATATAAAATATCTAAAATAGAAATGGAGTTATGAATCATCAATTGCAGATGAGTAGTAAAAAATTACAAATTATGTTGTTTAGAATGCAGTAGCGAGCTTCAATTTCGCCTGATTTTTATATTTAATGGCTCATATGAAAGCTGGTATTCCTAGAGATGGTTCTTAGACCAAAAAAATATAGCATAATATAACTATAACTGGAAAGTTTATCTTAAATTCAATTACAAATTCTGAAAGTTATCAATTTATGTTTTTAGGTCTAGTAGTAGATAAATGAGTACCGATTTTAACGATCAATATCTCAAAAAACTAAGATTTCAAGAATTTTTTGAAGACCAAAACATTAAAAATATCTTAAATAGAAATGGAGTTATGTATTATTGATTGCAGATAAAATATAAAAAAACTTATATTGTTTGAAATTTAGTAGCGAGCTTCAATTTGGGCTCTGCCCTACAGGCTTAAAAATGTTCAATGTTAATCTTATGGAAGGATGATATTTAATAATTAGACAGATGTTGTAATAAAAAATGCTAGCAAATCAGGAAGAACAGGTGTTTCAGTTGTAAAACATTTTAAATCTAATTAATTATCTATAGATTAACTGAGTTTTGGATCGAATTTTGACTAGTGGGCGATCCCTAGTATGGTTAAACATATCAAATTTCTTTAAGGTAAGTTGAACGCCCCTATCTAGCCCATGTTAAAAATACAACATTTAAGACCCATTATCTCAGCAACTAACCAAGATATAGACCTGCAACTTTCTGCACCTTTTATAAACATCCTTATCCTACTACTGATCCTCATTTATAATGTTATTTCAACAAACAAACAAAATATGAATTTTTCAAAAAATTATAATTTTTTACTGTTAAATTTGTATATATATTTTTGTTTCTTTTTTACCTTAACAGATATAAGCTTCATTTAGGATCCACATAACCACATACATGTAGAGAACATGTTGTGTAAATTTGGTCAAGATATCTTTTATAGTTTCTGAGATAATGGGTCATTTATGTTAAAAAATGTCGTTTCCGGGGAAACGCGAGTAAAGTAGGCCTATGCCTTTGGTTATCATAGTATGGACTAAGATATACTAATATATATATATATATATATATATATATATATATATATATATATATATATATATATATATATATATACATATATATTATATATATTATATATAATATATATAATATATTATATATATATATATTAGTGGTGTAGGAATTTCAGGCCTAGGCCTAGGCCTATGATTGTTTTCACCCTGATCCAAGGGATAAGTTCTAAAATGTTGGTTTCCCTTACATTTCCTCTTTGGGAAACTCCTTTTGGCTTCGTCATTTCTCTTTATAACACTCTATCACTACTAAGTGCACAAATCACATACAAACACCACTTTACAAGCAAACCACGAATCACATAACCACAAAAGTTTGTAAACAATAACAATAACAATACGCAGACAGCAGCCATGTAAAACTACAGACGATCTGAAAGAGCACTGTTGCCAACACAACAGAAAAATATCACTGTAGTTGGCTTTTGAGAGGTAGTACTATATAAAGTTTACTGTTGGAGGAAGACTGGCGACTGAAAAAATCGGCAAAACCTTTGAACGCATAATCTTTGAAAATAAAAATAAAATACTTCTATACCTCCAATCGTTATACTTTTTTTATGTAAATATTCAGAAAGAATGAAATAACAAAATACAAGCATAAAAAAAATTTCAACAAAAAATATTTTTTTCGCGTTTAACTTACCTTAAGTTTGTTAATTAATTGTCGTTTATAGTACTTCCTTGTTTGACATAAACTTCTATTACACGATAATAGATCGTAGTTACTGTATATATATTCTCCGTCTACTCTAGCACACGATGCAGAGTGTCTGTTGAAAGTGTTGAAACCCAGCAATGGAATGTAGTTATTTTCAATATTTAATTATTTCCTTGGGACTAGCCTAGTTCGGCATGACGGCAGGATTGGTCGAAAGTTGACTCTTTACATTCTATGTATTACTAATAAGGAATGTTTATAAATGTAAAATATATGTTTGTCTTAAGGAACCATACTTGAGAATGTTAAATAAAAAGATCTATGTAATGTATAGACTAAAAAATTAATTACCTTAAAAATTTTATGTAAGTAAGTTTGTGTCACATGTTTTTCCTGTGCTGTCCGTGTTTGGGGTCCGTGCTGTACTCACAGCGCTGATCTCAGCCGGGCCACACATTGCAACACGGGCGCGCGATTCAGTATGGTACCGAAGTGTCTGTAGTACATTGGCGGTTGGGAGCGGCTGCGATCCTTTCTCGGAAATTTGTTAACGGCCAAGTGAAGGTGATATCGATTGCGGCACATGAGCAAGCTGCACTCTTCTTTTGATATAGGCTAATTTTATATAATTTTCTTTCATACTCAAAGTAATATTAAATTGTTAATTGTTGTATGATACACATTTTTAATCTAGCGTGTTCATTATATAAATTAAAAATTAATACACAGGTACAAATATTTTTGACATATTTTATTTGTGAGGCCTTTCGCTAGCAAGGCTAGCATCATCAAACGACTCACAAACTGAAAGGTTATAATTGAATTTTTACCTACTCTATGGAACATAGAGTATAAAAATTCTATACGATCGACTTTAAATTTCACTTAGGCGAATTTTAGACCCCCAAAAGGCTTTTTTATTACTAATTTGATTTCAATGAAATTCTCAGGTTAGATTTTAAGTATTTTAAACTAGGTAATAAACTATAATCGAGCAATTATTTTCAAGTATTAAAAAAGCTTATTTTCCAGGATTTTGGACAGAACTTTAGTTGTTTAGGCTACATGATTTGACTAATGTATTGTAGATGCTATGATCAGTTTATATTCCCCCATCGCAGCTGAGTTGTCGCTGTGTATGCTGAAAACAACATAACCTTTTATTGTTTATATCTGCTTGCTGTTATGTTACGTTTTTAAATAAAATTTAATTGATATTATGACAGACCTATTTGTTAAATTAAATAGATCACCACTGATGTTTACTTGTTGAAGTTATAAATTAAACCAAAAGATAAGCAAGTTGATGTGGAATGAATTACTGTCGTACGGAATTATGCGATTAACTAATTTATGGGATACAACTAATATCTATTTAGGAGAAAGATTTAAATTGAACAACTAATTAGAATGTGTTGTCTCAGGTAACAAAATATGCATTAAGTGTTAAGTAAGCGTAATTGTACAATACTTACATTACTTGATTTTTATTAATTTGCAATCATGGATTTTCAATTGTATTGTTTTTTTTCGCTCTACAATCTATTTACCTTTAATATTGTAAGCATAATTATTATTAAGTTGCTTGTTTTGAGGTCTTAGCTAAAATAATTCTTTGTATGTATTTATTTGTAGGCTAGGCCTAGGATGTACGCCGGTTGACTTTGGACGGTTAGATGACGTTCCACTCTTCACATTCGAGGAGATGGAAACCGCCCTTCTCTCCCTAAAGAGCAACAAGGCTCCTGACCCGGACGGGATTCCCAGCGAGGCTTTAAAGAAAGTATTTTCAATTAATGCTGACTTGTTGTTGAGAATGTACAACGCCTGTTTGGTAGAAGGGGTGTTTCCGGCTCCCTATGGAAAACCGCAAGACTTGTACTGATCGGCAAGGGCAAAGGAGTAGATATGAAACAGGGTTTCTGGGACACCTCGCACTTCCGATTTCCGACCCTCCGTAAACTTCATTTTTGACTGGTTTTGGGCCAGTTTGTTATCTGATTGTAGGCTAATTACAACCATTTTACAACATTTTACAACATTTTAAAACATTTTCTCAGGTTTTACCAAGGTGAATTTGAGAAGTGCGAGGGAAGTGCGAGGGAAGTGCGAGGGAAGTGCGAGGGAAGTGCGAGGGAAGTGCGAGGGAAGTGCGAGGCGCCCTCTTAACCTACCCTTGTAAACCTCATATTTGAGAATGTACAACGCCTGTTTGGTAGAAGGGGTGTTTCCGGCTCCCTGGAAAACCGCCAGACTTGTACTCATTAGCAAGGGCAAAGGTGATCCCGAGCTGCCGTCGTCCCACAGGCCTTTTTGCATGTTGGACACGGCTGGGAAGCTGTTCGAGAAGCTGATCCGTTCCCGCCTTCTGCCGTGGAAGCTGCCGGGTACTTATGCCCCCGTCAATACGGCTTCAGAAAGGGACGGTCAACGATTGACGCTATTAACGAAGTCCATGGAGAGCTGTGAAGAGAGCCGAGAGCCACAACCATTTCCCTCGCTGAGTAGTGCTTCTTGTTACGCTTATGTCAAGAATGCCTTTAACTCGGAGAGGTGGGTCGATATGTTGGATGCGCTTCGCAACACCTTTCGCGTTCCTGCATATCTGTTGCGAATCATCGAGGATTATCTCCGCTCTCAAAGCCTTATTTACGACACAAGGGACAGAACGTGGACGATGGAAGTCACTTCTGGTGCCACGCAAGATTCAATACTCGGCCAGGATCTCTGGAACGTTGCCTATGACAGCCTAATGAGGTCGGAGATGCCTGAGGAAACCACTTTGGTTGGGTACGCCGATGATGTCGCAGCTCTCATTGTCGCACTGGCCCAACTAAAGTTGAACCAAGTCATGCGTGTGGTCAACACATGGATGTCCGATCACGGTCTCTCGCTTGCTCTCCGTAAGACGGAGATTGTAATCCTTACGAAGAAGAGGATAGACACCGTCGTTCTGTTCGGAGTGGGAAGGGAGGTGGTCCAATCAACTCGTGCTGCTAAGTACTTCGGGATTATGGTGGACACCAAGTTAAGCTGGAGGGATCAGATCTTCCGTACAGCGGACAAGGCCGCTAAGGTAGTCTCTTACCTTAGTAGGCTGATGGCCAATGTCGGGGTTCCACGATCCAACAGAAGACGTCTGTTGATGTCCGCGGTTCAGTTCGTGCTTCTTTATGGAGCAGAGGTGTGGGCAGACGCTCTCGATAAAGAGTAGTACAGGTTGCGACTCGAACGAGTTCAACGTCGAGCGGCGCTCGGGGTGTGTTCCGCCTACCGGACAATGTCCGAGCCTGCCATCCTGGTGGTCACTGGGGAGTTATCCCTGTCAAGCTCTTGGCAGGAGAGAGTAAGGCAATTTATCAGAGACAAGACGAGATTGGCAAGGACACGGCAAGAACAGCAAAGCGCTCCCGAACCTTCCAGCAGTGGCAACATAGCTGGGAGCACGACACCCGAGGACGATGGACTGCGCGACTTATCAAGCACGTCCAACCATGGGTGGAACGGCGGCCAATTCTTGACAATTCACGGCTATTTTCGGTCATACCTGAACCGGATGGGCAAGGCCGGTCCACCGGACTGCATTTATTGCCCAGGCGTTCCCGACGATGCGGAACACACATTCTTCCGCTGCCCCCGTTGGGATGGGCCCGCCTGAAGGCCACACAAATGTTTAGTGCATTTTCGGTGGACTCGGTCTGCCAATAGATCTTGGAGGATGAGGGCAAGTGGGATTGTTTATCACAGTTCGTCCGGGGCATCCTCCTGGGAAAGAAACCCGATCTGGACCGCGAAGTGAAGTGGCCCAGATCCCTTGATTGAGTGGCTGGATAAGGAGTGAGCCCCACCGGCGTCAGTTAAAATTTAGGCCTAGCCTGACGTAATGTGATAAACAATTCCAGGTTAGAATCCTAAAGAGTAGAGGAGGTTTTTTAGTGGGTAACCCCGTTTTTAGGGGAACCCCACACTACAGGCTTGCCACCTGTGTGCAATGCATTTTTCTCACGTCACCCTCAAAAAAAAAAAAAAAAAAAAAAGAATCATAAAAAGTGTCACCTAATAACTTAAAAAGTGAGTAAAAATTCTCGTACGGGACGGACATCGGAGCGTATTCCTAGTAATATTTACATCAATAATTTTTTATGAAACATATGATTAGTCGCAAGGAGAAATTACCAAGAGTCTTAGAGTGTGGAATTCATTGACTATATTTTGGAATGTTAATCCTTAAACACACATCTCAAACAATTTGCTAGCTTTAGATCCACTTTATGTATTCTTAATCTACATAAGTTGCTGATTCCAACGGTATAAAAATATTTGGTATATTGCATATAATGAAAGTATAAATAATATTAAAACAAATAATTTTTGAAACGTGACATGAAAAGTTTCTAAGCGAGAAAATTTTTTATTTTTGGGCTATAGGTAAAAACTTTCAGCAGCAAAGTTTCGGATTATGAGGTGATCTAAAAAGTTTACATTTAAATTTTTATCGTAATATTTTTAGTTTGTCTAATAATCGAGCTCAAAGCAGTAGTTAAGGGGTTTTCTCCCGCTGCCACACTAGTGGTTATGCAACACCATTCTTTGCCGCTGCATCGCTATACAAAACGTTTAATCGGGTGCGTTAATTATTATCTGGCATGTTTATTTAATAGCTAAATTAATAATAAATTTGTACTGAGAATAAGTAAAACACTCTACATTGTAAGAAAGGGTTCATAGAATGGTTTAGACATGATTCCGGACATTGAAAATGAAGACGCCATTCTCCGAAATTCTCAGCAACCCGCCACGGACATGTTTTCACATTTTTCCGAGAAAATTATTCGCTTTAAAAATAAATGTTAAATGTAAAGATTAAAATTAATTTCATTATCTACAACTTTGTCGCTTGAAGTTTTTTTCTTTGCCAACGAATAAAAAAAGTTTACGCTTAGTAACTTTTTCCTATTCTACTTGTCTATTGATGTACGATTTTGATCATAGAGTTTTCTAGTTTAAATTTAATGGCTAAGATATTTACACAGTCACAATCAGCAAAACTTTTTCTTTAAAAACATATATGTTTCAATGAATTTGCAAACAGTAGAGAAGCGTACAAGTGAGCGCGCGCACAATAGCATCGTTACATTTTAAGGCTTAAAAGCTAGAGTATTTTATCCAACAATAATAATTTCCTTAGCTTATTACAACTCATTGCAATAGGCCTAGTTAAAAATCATCGTCCAAAAAATCTAGGAGTTCGGTGCACTCCCGATTAACTCGAGCAATTTGAGTTAGCAATGAGGTGCTTTGCGATGCTCATTTGTGTTTTTGCCTGATCTTCATAACACGAGTTGCGGTTTATAGTTCGAGTTTTGCCTTGCGTGAGCGTTCTAGGTGTATTTATAGAGTTCTATGGAAAAACTAACACAACACTTAATTAATAAATGTAAATATTTTATACATATATTTTTTAAGTTACATGTACTAGAATTTACTAATTAATTTCTTAAAACTAAACATAAATAAAATACTACTGCAACAATAAAGTAACAACTACAACAAGTAAAGACATTTATTCGATAACATACAAGTCAGAAGAAAAAAAAACTGCCAGAATTTACTAAATAATTTCTCTATTTAATATAACACTGAGCACACAACACTTTTAACACCTTATTAACACCTTTACTGAAATGGTTACCTAACTAAATAAGTAGTTTAAAGCCAAGTATGAATCAGAGATGAGTGTAGGATGATTGTGGCCCAATCTTGTAGTCTTGTTACTTACTAAGGCCGACATTCTCCTTCGACAGGACTGTTAATTCATAGCCCAACAGCCAATGTGTGTGGACGATTCAACGCGATATGACTGGTAATATTTTTCATCGAGTCATAAAACTTCAAAATCACAGTTACCGATCACAGTATACACAGTTCACAGTTTCCTTCACCATTGGGCGCTCGGCGCTCGCGGTGACTATGGGGAGCGGTGACCCGGCGCCGATGGCAAACTACTCTAAACGTCTTCCTGCCGCGTGCCAGTCACCTTGCGGCAGATTCGGCAACGGGTTCGATCCTTGTTCATATTTTATTCACTTTCTATCATTGGGTGCTTTGCAGCCTCTACTATTGCAGTGATTTAGCCTTCAAATAACAATGAAAAGTTAATGTTACCTGCCTTTCTAGATCAGGTAAACAAACATTCAAAATTAAAAATATATTCCATGTATCCACAGTCTTGCACTGATTACATAGCCTTGCTGTAAAGACACCATTATAGCCACACGCATCTAACCTTTCTTGTTTTGAAGGTAATCTATAGTATTTTCTCATTAATATGTTAACACCTAAGCACAACTGATTGGCAACAATGCAGTTTGCACTAAAAACACAAATTGTGCGATGGAATTTAAAAATGTTATTCCGCTATTTTTAATTTTTAATAGTATAAATTCAGTTTTATTGTTCATAATTAATAACTTTAGGAAGAGTATAAGTAGTAGCCGCCATCATTACAGTTAATATTAGTTAACAACTCTCATTTTAATTAACCTTATGGCGAGAGAGATTCTTCTGAGATAGTGTCCAGCCCAATGAGGTTAAACTTCATATTAGAGAGAGATAAACATGTTACTTTTTGTCCCCTGTTCGCACTGTTTCCTCGGTAACCATCTCACATTTACCCTTGTTTCCTTGGTAACCACTTTAAGCTATTCGGGTTGACCACAACATGATTAAAAAATTATAGATTATACTTTTAAACATCTCATTATTTGTTGTTTAGAACCACTTCGATTTTATGGTCAGTGAGCAGGCTATTTAAGTTAGTTACAATAGAAACTACGAAAATGCATGAGTAAAATGGCACGTACCAGATGGGAAACTGAAAACTAAGAATTTTTAACCAAGGGAACGGCGGAAAAGGTGGTTGAAATGGCGAAAACCAACAGGAGGCAAATTTCCCTATCTTTGTAGCACTCTATATCTTGGTTAACCTCGTTGTTCTAGCCTTAATATAAACAACAGAAAAACCACGACACACTTAAGCTTCCTTTATTATAAATAATTATAGAAACTTGCACAAGAAGGACTATGGATCACAGAATAATATACCACACTGACATGTCACAAATAGGCATACTATGTGAGGCTATTGACACTAATTAATGCGAAAAATATCAACAGGCAGACGAAATGAAGAGGGCAATGGCAGACTCTCATTCCACCCCAACCTCCTTCTTGAGCTCTCATCACTGGCTGGCCGAGGGCGCCCCGCGCCCTGCCGTGTGGACCATGAGTTCCATTTTGTTGTTGTATAATTCAGTCTTATGCTCGGTAATATCGTCGATTATCCTAGTTCAAGAATGACCCTGATTAAATTGTATTAATATAAATTATTTTTTTGTTTACTTAAGACGAAGTTTAAAGCTGTTACATGAGTCATCTTTGAAACAATTTTACTTTTTTGTTGTTCGTATTCAGAGAAAAATGAGTCTGTTTCGGAAGTAGTGGGTGCCAAATAATCTCTACGCACGGTCATGTATTTATGTATCACTATGGCCATAGTCACTTGAATCGCGTGTTCTGCTATTAACTTTAGTAAGATTTTTTCAATAGTGTACAATTTCAATCATTTGTACAATTTTAAACTCATAAAAAAGCAAAATTATTAATTTTTCACAAAAACTTTAAGATTTTATTTTGTTTACAGTCATTCATACAACAGGATTTATTATTAATTATTAGTAAGAATAACAAATTTAATAAAATTTGAGGTTGAAAATAATGAAGAAACACAATCGTGGTTCAAATAAAAAAGTTTACACTTTGAAACGCTTCTTACTGTGGGAAATAAAAAAAAATTTTTTTTGTATACTATCTGTTATCCGGCATGCTTTGTTATCCCAACCTGAGAATCTTTGCCGTTTAGGTGATCTTCTACGGTAACTTAAGTCATTATCACCTCCTAAATGCGGACCTCTAGTTTTTGTTATAACGAATCTTTCTTCAATACTTAAAAAATGAAACTTACCCTAATACTTTAAATGAGAATGTATGTTTATAGAATTAATTGCAAAGAAACATTTATTTCTATACGTTGCGTTCATTAAAAATCGGATAAAATACACCAAAAAAACCTTACATGGGTACGTTTATGACGGTAATAAAGCTTGTAACATACCACGCAAATGGGGAAAAAATATGTCCGTCTCCTCGTTCTAAGCTACCTCACCACCAATTATCAGCCAAATCAGTTCAGCCGTTTTAAAACTCAATACAGTGTAACCAACACGAATTTCTTTTATATCCTATACTATAATACGAATAATATCTGGAGGGATGTGTGTTCAACGATCTCGAAAACTAGCGGGTAGATTTCGTTTAAACTTGCATTTAAGAGTGTTTTGGCCAAAAATAAGTTTAGAAAAGGCCTCAAACCCAAAAAATCTAATTTTGTCTAAATTTAGGTTTAAAAATCGTAATTTTTAACATTGGTCTTATGGGTTGCTATTTTGGTAGCGAAATAACAACGAAAGGTATACAAAAATAAAGGAACATTAATGTTAAGCAGACTTTTTGAAACAGCTGTTAACAGTGAAGAGGTATAGTTGGTTGTTGGGGGAAATTTAATATATCAAAACTAAATTAAAACCAACAAGCAAGGCTCGGTTAACCTGGTACTAGAGTATGATTCAAACTACTTGTATGTTACCAGTTACTGTTCATTCACAACATTCTTTTGTATACATGTTAAAGTTTCAACTTATTACTAAATTTGTTTTTATACAGTTCTATAAAAATATTTTGTAGATAAAAAAAACATTGGAACTTGCAAGGCCACTGACTCAGAGTACTAAAGCGTAGGAAACAATTACAGTAGAATAGGCCGAACTTTCTTTTAGGTTAAATAAGTATTGCTGGACAACCGTTTAGGTCGAGTCGTTTTCGCACCCATTCGGGACAAATACATACACGCATTCTACTTTATAAATATAGATTAAACGTTTAGTACACTATACGATACGGCACACCAAGCAATATGACTTATATTTCTTAACAGAGCTGCGTAATCACTATACTATTAATCTGCAAAACTAAAATACCATAATGTATCAATTTGTTCTTACAGTATATTAAATTACGCATGCAAACCGTAAAGGATCTCACTTCGACCGCAACCAGATAGAGTGTGTGTAAACACCAGCGAGACGGTCGAACAATAATCGGGGAGTTGCAGACGGATCTCAGTGTGACCGTGGTAGTTAAAGTGTGTATAGCCAAGGTCAAAATGGACCTCACTGTGACCTTACATACCGGATCTCACTTTGACCGCAAAAAACGTATGGTTAAATTTGAAGCTATCCCAAATCTGACGAGACTGGCGTATTGTACAAACTACAGGGAAGAAAAGTGTCACTTATTTTATTAAAAAAACCACTCCTTCTAGTGGATCTCATTCCGCTGGATTTTTACATGGATCTCGTTGCGACTTATATGCGCGTATAGGTGTGTGTGTGTGTGTGTGTGTGTGTGTGTGTGTGTGTGTGTGTGTGTGTGTGTGTGTGTGTGTGTGTGTGTGTGTGTGTGTGTGTGTGTGTGTGTGTGTGTGTGTGTGTGTGTGTGTGTGTGTGTGTGTGTGTGTGTGTGTGTGTGTGTGTGTGTGTGTGTGTGTGTTCTGACAAATAAGCCGGAGTGAGATCCGGCATATGGATGCACACCGGCACAGTGAGATCCGTTTGCGCAGTGAGATCCACCCCCCCGGATCTCGTTGCGCCAAAGCCTGTGATTCGTCCTCCTGAGGTCGTCAGGATCACGGAAATAGTCGAAACAGCTCGAAACAAGCCGACAGCAATCGGATCTCACTTTGATGGATTTTTCTATAGTGTGCGTGTGTATAAGCTTCCATGAAACGACACCACGTCGCGCTAGCGTCGACTATACACAAACGGATCTCACTGTGACCGTGTGTATGGATACACACGCATTTACAATCTACGGTCACACCGAGATCCGGATCTCACTGTGACCGTGTATATGGATACACACGCATTTACAAACTACGGTCACTCTGAGATCCGGTTTTTAACGGCGCGGTGGCGGGCGGTCGGAGTCAGCCTGGTAGGTTCACTCGGCTGCCTCCATTTTACTAACGTTTTGATTTACCTTTTATTAAGCCCACTAAGTTAATTTTTTGGATGAATGTAACTTTCAGATTACTTAATGTCTTATTTAAATTTTGGTCTTGGCTTTAAACAAATTACAGTACATACAATATATAGCCTATATACAGTAGGCCTACCTATATTAATTCCATCATATATATAATTTTTTTTATCAATAGCTACTTTTCCTTTTCTTTACCTAAATTACGTGTAAATATTTTATTTAATTTTCATCAATTGACTAATTAGTTTTATTAATGGGATTATTCATTTAAATTTTATTAGTGGACAAGGACTAGGTACCGTCTCTATAATTCATCAAAATGACGCCCAAAAATATCAAAACAACTTATTGAGATACGTTTTATTTGTTGATTGAATTAAAACGTTTATGTTTCAATTATATGATAGGGCTTAAACGTTACCCAGCATTAATATTTACAATAGAAATAATAGGTGTTCCAATTCAAAAAAGTTGATTCCATGATTCCATAAGTTAAAAATATCAACTTTGAAGAAATGTTGGGGCAGAACCCTCTGGAGGAATGTGGATTAAAACCATTTACTTGTCTTTTATAATACCTTCAGAATCAGTGTACAGTACTTTAAGATTAGTTTCAGAAGTCAAATCTATATACTATTTCATCTAAGTGCTGTTATCTCAAAATGTAGATAAAAGTGAAGATTTAAAAAATCCGTAAATAAAGCCGAAGTGTTTGTCGGCCTATAGTTTGAAACAAGGAAGAAATCATGCTGGCCTTCGGTCAAACTTAGATATGTATTCAAATAAAATTATGTCTGCTTTAATTATTATTAAAAAACAAAACATTGGTTGTAGTTGGATTAATTTGTTCTGTAGGGCTATTTTAAGAAAATATTTTAAATGTATTTAATACCTAGTGAGTAATGTAAAAGATATTATTTTTCTCGTATGTTATTAAAAACCAAGTATTTTTTAACAAATACATTTTATTTACAGTTCATAATTTATTTTGGCAAATCCGCACGGGAAAAGAAATTAATGTGCGAGGGATATATAATGTATATACTTATATATACTTATTATTAGTAGAATAAAATATTTTCGAATGCAATATTACCTTCCTATTATTTGTCCTTAAATTTCATTACAATTTTGATAAAGTTAAAGTCATTTAACTTTAACTCCAATTTAATTAATTTTTTGCTACTTAATTTCATTTCACTTAACTAAACAATAAGCAGGAAGAAAGAATCAAACCTGATTTGAATAAAGTGTTTTTAAATTAGATCAAGATTAATAATCTTACACAAAGGTTTAATTACTGTACAAAGAATAGTCAGAAAGTAATAAGTAAGTTGATTTTTCATGACTATCGAATTGAATTAAAATTTATGTAACCTCAAACTACACTTATACAGTGTTTACACCTAAGGGTATACAGTTATATAAAAAAGTCAGGCGATTATTTTCTACACATTAAAATACGAGACAATGGTTCCGTAAACATATGACCTAAAACGCTTCGTTAACCACTAGCCGTTATTTTGTATTTTGTACTTAATAAATCTTTATTGGATGGTTCAAACATGTTGTTGTTATTGGTGGATAAGGAAACCAAAGCCGAACCTTTTTATTATATTTGTCATCAACCTACATCACACCAATGTTCATTTTCCTAAAAATACAAATTTTCCCAAAGTGTATTTTTAACATGGCGGTGATATGCAAATAAAACTCGAAATTAAATTACCTAAGGATAGGTTTTAATAATCTCTTAATTCAAGTTACAGAACAAAGATAAAGTAAACAAACAATAAATTATACATATGATAAATTATTTAAAATTGAAAAACATATGTTAAAATATCACATCATTCTTCCAACCTCAAGATGTGACGTAGTCCTTGAGATAGTTTGGCTTTTTCTTGCACCGTTGAGGACGAGAAGTGGATGGAGTTGAGATAGGTGTTTTAACTGCATTTGCATCTTGGTGAACTGGCTCTTCATTAATTTGCTCTTCATAATTGTCATTTGTATTGTTAAAGATTGGAATCTCTTCAGTAGGATCTTGCTGAACTGGTAATCTAGCCTCTGTAGTTTCTTTGTTATCATCTGGAGTGTTATAAACTTCTTGATCTTTCTGTTCTGGTGCTGGGGCTAAGTCTTCTTACAGATACAGTCTTCTCCCGTCCATCTTGAAATCTAACATGAGCATAACCAGGGTTGGCGTGTATTAGTTCAACTTCCTCCACAAGAGAATCATATTTGCTTGATCTATTATGATTTCGAAGCAACACCGGACCTGGTTGAGACAACCAACTTGGAACAGAACCTCCATAATGTGATTTCCTAGGATGCTTGAACATTAATTCATGTGGTGTTGCATTGGTTGATACACATAGCAGGGATCTTATTGAATGGAGTGCCTCTGATAGAACAGCCTCCCACTGTCTCATTGGCAGATCTTGAGTTCTCAGAGCAAGAGTGACAGTTTTCCAAATAGTTCCATTGAACTTTTCCACTTGTCCATTTCCTCGAGGATTATATGCAGAGGAATGGCTAGATGCAATGCCATGAGCAAGTAGGAAAGATCTTAGTTCTTCTGACATTAATGAGGTTCCCCTGTCAGAATGTATAAATGAAGGCATACCAAAAAGTGAAAAAAGTTCTTTTAATTTTTCGATTACTGTGCCCGAAGTCATGTCTCGGCATGGGTAAGCAAAAGGGTAACGCGAGTATTCATCTACAATTGTTAATAAATACTTATTGTGACTTGCACTTGGAATAGGGCCTTTAAAATCTAAATTTAAGCGTTCAAAAGGTGCAGTAGCTTTGATCAGAGTCCCTTGATACTTGCAAAACCTCGGTTTCAGTTCAGCGCAGACTCGACATTGGCTTATAGTGCGACGAACTTCATCCAACGAAAACGGTAAGTTTTTGGTTCTAATCCAGTGGTAGAATCGTGTGACTCCTGGATGACCCAAACTTCTGTCAATTTCATGTAAATTTGGGCGACCACTAATGAATCCACATAACCGTGACATTGTATCTGCTATTCCATTTTCTTTGCCCGGACGATATACAATATCATACTTGAAGCAAGATAACTCTAAACGCCAACGCTGAATCTTCTCTTTTTTTACTTTCCCAAACCTTTTGTTGTCAAACATAAAAGAAACTGATCTTTGGTCGGTAATAAGCTGGAACGGCCGTCCTATTAGGTAGTGTCTCCACTTCTTTAGAGATTCGACAATCGATTGAGCTTCTTTCTCAACGGATGAGTGAACTCTTTCTGACTTTGACAAAGTTTTTGAATAAAAAGCTACAGGCCGACCAGCTTGAGATAAAGTCGAGCCAATCGCAAACTCAGATGCATCAGTCTCCACTGTGAATGGTATGCCATCCTGGATTGGCGCTTTAGTTGCCGATGCTATATCATTTTTAAACTGATTGAATGAATTAACAGCTTCTTTTGATAATGGGAAGCTTTTAGTCGACGATAAAGGCTGTATTTTTTCCGGAAAAGTTCTTGATGAAATCAGAGTAGTGTGCAAATATCCCTAGAGTTCTGCGCAGTGACTGGACATCATTTGGGAGTGGGAGTTTGAGGAGAGGCTGAAGCCGATCTGGATCGGGACGTATTTCGTTATTTGTGATAACGTATCCCAGTAGACTAATTTCATCTTGAGAAAATTTGCATTTTTCCATGATTAATGTTAAATTATACTTCTTTGCCACATCAAAAAAACATTTTCAAATTCTTGTCGTTCAGCTTTATCCTTTCCCCCAATCGTCACATCGTCCAAGTAAGCTAAAGTACACTCAAGGCCTTCTGCTTGAATTATAGAATCAATTTTTCTCTGAAAACAGGAGACGCCGTTGGTAACACCAAAAGGGATTCTGCAAAATTGATAAAGGCGGTCGCAAGCTTCAAAAGCAGTATAAATTCGCTCTTCCTCTAAAATGGGTATCTGATGGTAAGCACTCTTGAGGTCTATTGTGCTAAACACATTGAACTTGGAGACCTTGTTTACTACATCTTCGACTTTTGGAAGTGGATAGGCGTCAAGCTGGGTAAATCGATTTATTGTCTGGGAGTAATGCACATCCGTTTTTTCTTTGTTTCGCCTTTAACGATTAGTACTTGGGCCCGCCAAGGAGAAGAGCTCGGTTCGATGATTCCTTCTTTTAATAAACGTTCTGTTTCTTCTCTTATGAAAATTGAATCTTCATCTGAGTAACGCCGTGATTTTACAGCAATAGGTTAAATTAGTCAAGAGTTAAATTTGTGAACAAACTGACAGGAGTAACTTTAGCTGCCGAAAGGCCACATACTTTCAGTGGAGGTTTCTTACCCCCGAATGTAACTTCTACAATTGAACGTTCTTTGAAAATGTCATGTCCCAACACAACGTCAGCACATAGTCCGTCTAGAACGAGTTATTTTGCTTTATAGTAAATATGACCCTGAATTGCCATATCAACAAGACAAAAACCAGTAGTTTGAGGTTGATAACAAGTTGATGCCATAGAAACACTAATGGTACTTGGAAACACAGCTAACCCTCTCTTAGCTACAAGAGATTTACTTATAAAAGTTCCAAAACTTCCAGTATCAACAAGTGCATCAGTTTCGATTCCATTAACTTTAATTTTTATAATTGACTTAGACAACGATTCTGGAGCTGCTGCGCAATGAGCTGATTTTTTACTGGGAGATTTTTCAGTGACAAACTTGGTAGATGTTGATGATTTATTTTGTGATCGGCAAACCTTCATAAAATTTCCTTTCTTACCACAAGTATGGCAAGAATGATTAGCCGCTGGACAATCATTCCGGTTGTGTTTTTTACTGGAACCACAAAAATAACATTTCCAGGATGTAGCTGATATAAAAGTTTCCTCCTCTTTGCTAGAGGAAAGATTACACTGTGCTGGATTTTGCTCAGTAGCTTCAGAATGTTGCAAGGAATTTAAAACTAACTGTTGCTTAACATAAGACTCTGATTGATGTTGAGCTCATTCTACAACTCGAGCTTTTTCAAAAGCTTCATTAAGTGATAGTGTTTTATTTTCCAAAAGTCTTTGACGAATGATTGGCGAAAGTAGCCCCCTGATAAATGCATCACGAATGTAATCGTTCTTATTTTGTTCTGCAGTGACTGAAGAAAAGTTACAAGGTTTACTTAAATCTTTCAGAGCTTGTAAATATTGATCCACTGATTCCTCTGACATTTGACACGGGTAGCTAGCAAATGCCTAGAATATATTTCATTTTTAGGACGAATATACATTTCTTTTAAAGAAGCAATAGCTTCATCAAATGTTGTAGCCCCAGAAATATATTTGTAAACAGACGGACTGACATGATTGACAAGTAATCGTAGTTTTACCTTCTCTTTTGTAGCGTGAGAATCACACACATCCAAAAAGTTTGTAAAAGTCTGATATCAATGAAGCCACTCTTCTTCTGCACAGTCATTTTCAGGATCAATATCAAATCTGTTTGGGTTTAGATGTTTGTCCATGATATTTGATAGAGATTATTATCAAAGATATTTATTAAAGATAAGAGATTATTAAATTGATATGCAAATAAAACTCGAAATTAAATTACCTAAGGATAGGTTTTAATAATCTCTTAATCCAAGTTACAGAACAAAGATAAAGTAAACAAACAATAAATTATACATATGATAAATTACTTAAAATTGAAAAACATATGTTAAAATATCACATCAGGTGGCCATTTTAATTGCTAAAATACCTCCAAAGCGGTATATTTTATCAAAATTTTACAAGATAAAAAATTGGTGAATTAAATTATCCAAACAATGATACCATGTTTGTAAAGATGTGTCCACAAATATTAGAGTTACTTCAAGTTTTCTTCAGAAAACCATTGATTTTACGTTATAACTAATGCAGATTTATTTTATTTATAGAAAGAAATGCAGTAACTCCATTATTTGTTGTGAAATCTTTAAAAAACTGGTATAATTGTTTAGATATATATTTTTTTAGATTTGAACATTTTTCGCACCTCGTAAAATGTGGATAAAAGTTTCTGGTTTTGGAATATTTCAGTTTGAAAATTTAAATTGACCGGTAATTTATAAAATACACATGGGGAAAATACTTTTTCCCTGGAAATTAACATTTGTGTTATAAAGGTTAGTAGTGGCAAAGTGGGGCTGCTGGGACGTGACGTCATCACGATGACGTCAGCAGTGATGACGTCATCAATGACGTCACGAATGACGTCACTAATGATGTCATATGACGCCACATGACGTCACATAAATGACGTCATGGTGACGTCACTACCGCTGACGTCATCATGATGACGTCACTGACGTTAATTAGGTCAAGGTCACGCACGAATACAAAAAAAATTTTTTTTGCACTTTTGCGATTCCTCAAATTTTGGTGAGAAATTGAAATTTCTCGAGGAATCACAAAAGTGCAAAAAAATATTTTTTTTTATTCCCTAGTGATCAGACTCTTGACCTAATATATCCGTCTGGGGTCATTGACCCGTCCCAGCAGCCCCACTTGAAAAAAAAATAATTTTTATATTTTACTTACCCACCGAGAGACTGAAAGCCGAAGAATAATTTCTTCAAACACCCGACAGTGCGACAAACGACACGCGATCCGAACAGCACCGCGTCCGAAGACGTACTGACTTGTACACAGACGGTATCCCAGGTACCCGGCTCAGTGGTGGGGATAAGGAGATGGTGGGGGTAAAGTGGTCAGAAGGAAGAAAAAATTAAAATTTTTGCAACAACTCATCCGAGTCTGTCCTTTACCGTAACTCGGATTGGAAATATTTCCTGAGAAATAATTATTTTTTATTCTTTCTCAGGTGATGTTGTAACTTGGTCGGGAATTGGAGTCACCAACGTAACCTTACTGGCAAAAGTTAGCTCGTCTAAAAGTTTCTGAAACATTTTATCATCCATAGTGATATTTGTGTCCCTTGAGTAAAATTTTGGATTATTTTTGAAGCAACGTTTCATTTTTGTTAAAGTGGAAGTCTTGGACACCTTAACAGAATTATTTTGCTTGGCCAGCAAAAATTTTACTCTTAATAATTTTTCTCGCAAAGTTTCAGCCATAGGTGTGTCTCACAGTAAGGTTTGGATAAAACTGAAACACTTAGTCCAGTGTTGTACCTTAGCTGGAAGTAGTGGGGGAACAATGCTATAGTGGGGGAATGAGTAGTGGAGGGGGTAATGCGGACTGTTGTTGACAAGTGTAGAAACAGTTTGCTGGGAACTGTCCAAGGAGTAACACGTACTGTGCAGAAAAATTAACCGAGAGACTTGTGTAAAATTTAACTTCAAGAAATATTTAATGTAAGACTAAAAGAGGTAGAGCCAAATGAAAAATAATTTTGTAGGAGACGGGTATGGATCAGTTTTGTAGTAAAGTTCAAAATCCACTTGTGTGGAATATAAATGTATTCGTGCGTGACCTTGACCTAATTAACGTCAGTGACGTCATCATGATGACGTCAGCGGTAATGACGTCACCATAACGTCATAGGTGTGACGTCATGTGACGTCATATGACATCATTAGTGACGTCATTCGTGACGTCATCACTGCTGACGTCATCGTGATGACGTCACGTCTCAGCAGCCCCACTTTGCCACTACTAAGGTTCATGCAAAATATGAACCTAATATAACCATCCTATACGAAAAGAAAAATTAATGGAAAAAACTGGCGGCTAGTGGCCGCCAACCAGTGTTGTTGATACAGAAATGTAGAATAATCGTTGATGGTATACAAATGGAAAACCAACAACAACACGACCACCTGAAAATATCAAGTCATGGGGCTTTGTATAGTCAAGTCCGGAAAATAAATGGCAGCAGCTTATTCTACATTTCTTTCTTCTACCGGCCAACTAGTTGCATGTGCTCAACATTGAATTAAAGAAGAGGAATAAGAAAGAGTGCCTCATTCGTACTTTCAAAAAACATTTATACTACATTCAATAACTTAAAACTTCTTCCTAACATTCTACATACATTTTAATAAGTATAAGTGACATGAGTATTTATGTAGTACTAGGGCCATAGTCACATTGAACTGTTTGTTCTGCTGTCAACTTTAATTATTTTTCAACTAATAGTTCACAGTTCCCATCAGTTGTATGATTTTTAACTCTTAAAATGGTTGGTTATCAAACAGACACATAATTTAAATTTTTATTCCTTCTTAAATAAAAAAAAATAAATACATTTATAATTTAAAATTTAACAAAAATTAGTGGTGTAACTAAAAGGAGCTAACACTTTTCAACTTTTCTTATGGTAGAAAATATTGAAGAAATTTTAGGTATACAAGCTGTTATCCGGATTGCTTTGCAATGCCAACCTGAGGATTTTTTACCCTTCAAGTAGGCCTAAGTGCGGTTGTTCGCTACGCTCACTCGCAGCAAGTCTAATAACCTCTCATAAGCTGAAACACATTGTTATGATGAGTTTTCATTCTTTGAAATCAATAGAAACATACATGTAAAGGCAAAACGGTCATGTAAGAATATTGCCTTCAAGCTCATCAAGCTTATGTTTGCGTGGAGGTCGAACTATTTACGATTGAAGCAGTTTTCACTATTACAATTTCTTGAGTGTTTTCATTATTCACGCTTACAGGATCACGTTTTTTTATCATTAATGTTGGTTTTAACGCGTGAAAACTTATCTTAACATTGTGTTTCGGCTTAGGAGAGTGTCATTTCCAATGATACTTAAATCTTGAAATGATTGGAATTGGTCGATCTTTCTCCTTGATAAATAAAGTATAGTTGGACAAAATATTAGCTCGATTGTTGGAGTGATGTTCGCACCCTTTCAAGACACAAACACCTACACGCATTCGTTTTTTTTTTTTTTCATTTCGGTACACTATAAGGTGTACCAAAACAGTGTGCCTTTTGTTTCTTAACAGAGAAACAAAATCCATTAATCTGCAAAACGAAAATCCCATTGTATTAAAATTTGTTCGTTCAGTATATTAAATATCATGCAAGCCAGAAAGGATCTCACTTCGACCGCAACTAGATAGAGTGTGTGTAAACACCAGCGAGGCGGTCGAACAATAATCGGGCCTTTATAGACGGATCTCAGTGTGACCATGGTTAGTTTAGGTGTGTATGGTTAAGTTCAAAGTGGATCTCACTGTCACCATACACACCGGATCTCACTTTGGCCTTAAAAAATGTATGGTTAATTTATAAGCCACCAGAAATCTAACTAGACCGGTGCATTGTACTAACTTCAGGGAAGAAAAGTGTCACTTATTTCATATATATGAAATGCCACTCATAATGTGATCAAGGTACACACTGATTGATTTTCCTTAGTAATATTTGTGAAAATTTCAAAATTTTGAGGTATAAGGGCCTAATAAATAACTATTCAAGTTATATAAACACTTCAATTTAATATAAACACTTACACATATTCAAGTTAAAATAAACACTTACCAAGTTTATAGAAAATCGGTTGAAAATGGCGCCCGAAACAAAGGAATAAAATACGATGTTTTGCATTACAAGCCGTATGGTTAACATTGCCGACTGCGCAACAATGATCTACTGACCCAAAATGACTCTTAACAAAGTGTGTTAGCGCATAGCATGTGTAAAAAGTCCGACCCCCCTTTTATTTTTTTTATTTCTTGAGATAAACAAATATCGTATGGGGGGGTGATAGTAACTTAACACAAAGAACCTTTTGACGCTATTAAATATTTGTAGTCATGTAAGGGGGACAGCCCACGAGGAGTCAGAATAAAATTTTAAATGTAATTATGGGTTGATATGTACATCAAATTAAAGGTTTTACTTGGCAGAGTACAATACAGCAAACTAGACTTAAAATGGTTGACCCATACGGAAATGGTAGGCGTTTAAAGTTTCCATTAAAATCATATAAATAAAAATTAAACATACAATAACTTTCTTAATGCTCAATGTTTTGAAGCCGGGTTTGTGGCTAATTAGTCCAAAAAAGCTAAAGCATATTTCTGTAAGACTCTCATTGGGGTCGTCCCATAGAGGATGATTAAATTTTAACTTCCTTAGCCTCTGTCACATTAAACATCATTTTAAACGTATTTGCATTTGGATAAATTAGCCATAAACCCGACGTCCAAAGTTTGAGTATTCAGAAAGTTATTGCATTTTTAAGTTTTATCCATACGATTTTAACGAAAACTTTGAACGCCTACCATTTCCGTCTGGGTCATCCATTTTAAGTCTATTTTGCAGCATTGTACTCTGCCAAGTGGGACCTTTAATTTGATGTGCATATCAGCCTATGCCTACATTTAAGATACTATATTACTATAGTATAAGATAAGATAAGTTACTATAGTATATATTTAATATTAAGATAAAATAGATACATATTTTTAAAACTAGTGTGATGGAGAGGTTTACGAGAATCGTGTTTCTAAATTAATTAATTAAGATGGAGTTAGAGCTCTTAACCTTTTCTAAAAGTAGAAGAACGGCTCTCGTCTTCTGTGTTTTTATAATTTCTGAAAAAATTTTTAACTTCAGTTATAATTGACAGAATTTAATTGGAACCGGCTGTTTTTCTTAATTTTTAACTGAAGTTATCTGTTAGTTTTGATAAAATATTTACAAAAGTGTAAGAGAGGAAAATTCGTACCGTTATTCCTCTTCAATATGACACCATATTTATAGCTCTAGGCTGCATTTAGTAGAAGTGCATAAAGATTAACATATACTAATTATTTGTAATTATTAGTGTGTATTTGTAATTATTAATTTGAAATATTTAGTGTGTAATTATTTCACACGATTCTAAAAAAAACCCTTGCATATGGGTAGCGCGCCAGTGGTAGACCTGAGCCTTAAACAATTAAGCTTAAGTGTTTTCCGAATTAATTTAAATTTACTATCAAATTTATCAGTGAAGTGAGCCGGTTTGTAATATGTTGTCCGTTGTGAACTAACAGTAAAAATAAAGAATTTAATACAGTTTTAGCGCTCCCACTCGGGTTAATCACGGCCTGCAGGCGCCATCTTCCTGTAGGCCAGTGACATATTCGTGTCTCAACTCGCGCTTGACGTGCTCCATCTATTGGTCTTGTGTGTTCGTTGGGTTTTTTAGTTCGTGTTTTGTCTTGCGTGAGAGTGCCAGGTGTGGTGTGTATGTATAGAGTTTTATGGAGAAAACTAACACAAAACTTAAAAATGTAAATAATTTTATATACATATATTTTTTAAGTTACCAGAATTTACTAATTAATTTCTAAAAACTAAACATAAATACAATACTACTGTAACAATAAATAAAAACAACAAAAGTAAAGACATCTATTCGATAACATACAGGTCAGAAGAAGAAAAACTGCAATAATTTACTAAATAATTTCCCTGTATAACATAATAATAATTCATATAACAGTGAGCACACAACACCTTTTTAACACTTTTACTGAAATGGTGACCTAACTCAATAGGTAGTTTAAAGCCAAGTATGAATGAGAGATGAGTGTATAGCACGATGAGGATTGTCGCGCGATCTTGTAGTCTTGTTACTGACTAAGGCCGACGTTCTCCTTAGACAGGCCTGTTAATTCATAGGACAACAGCTAATGGTATCTAGGGACCTACAGTTTAACGTGGTATCCGAACCACATATTTGACCTCATATACGAATTGGTCTAATTGAAGTCTAGAGCTCGCCCGTGGTCGATATTCGACCAAAATATCAGTTAATGTGGATCCACTTTAGAAATATTTTACAACTAAAATATCTGTTCTTCCTAATTTGCTAGCATTTGTTTTTACTAAAGTTATTTTATTGATTCAATCCTCCATAAGAATAACATTGAAACTTTAAAAGCCTTTAGGGCGAAACCCTCGGGCCCTATGTGAATTAAACTGCGATTCTGCTCATCTACAGGACAATACTTTTCTAACGGTATGTGCGGTATTCTCCTACGATGCTCACAAGGTGAGAAAAAGGGGGAAATGAAACATGCTTGTCTATTCATATATAGATGGTCTTTATGGATGAACTAGTATTCACTCACTAGTGCGGACGTTAATCCCCACCAGGGATTAGGGAATATCGCATCCACAAGCCATCGCTTATAACCATCCACAATTCGTGACCTCCAAGTAGCTGGATTACAGGACATCGCCACCGTCCCAGTACGTACTCACAACGACAATGCACTCACACTAAAGTATCTAACACATAAGTTAAGGCAAGAAAGTTTTCGATAGCATTCGATAATTTTGTTGGAATAAGGTGCCACACCGGCGCAGCCATACAGCACTGCGACGTGGTCCCGTTACTGACAAGCCGCATCACGATTAGTAAGCAATTTTATAGGTACTTATTATTTCACCATTCCTTGTTTTAGATTAGATATTCCATTCCTTGAACCAGTGAAATGTATAATGTGTGTGGACGATTCCCCGCGATATGACCTGTAATATTTTCGATCGAGTCATAAAACTTCAAAACCACAGTTAGTTACCGATCACAGTATTTACAGTTCAAAGTTTCCTTCACCATTGTAGGTGGGCGCTAGGCGCTCGCGGTGACTATGGGGACCGGTGACCCGGCAGCAAACTACTCTAGTCGTCTTCCTGCCGGGTGCCAGTCACCTTGCGGCTGATTCGGCAACGGGTTCGATCTTCGTTCATAGTTATTCACTGTTAGATATTAGGTGCTTTGCAGCCTCTATCATTACAGTGATTTAGTCTTCAAATAACAATGAAAAGTAAATGTTACCTGCCTTTCTAGATCACGTAAACAAACATAAAAAAATTCCAGATCTCCACAGTCTTGCACTGATTACATAGTCTTGCTGTAAGGACACCATTATAGCCACACGCATCTAACGTTTCTTTTTTTCGAGGTAATCTAGTATTTTCTCGTTAATTTGTTAACATCTAAACACAACTGATTGACAACAATGCAGTTTGCACTAAAAACAAAAATCGTGCGATGGAATTTAAACAAATAATTCCGCTAAACAATAAATTATTTTTGATTTTCAATAGTATGAATTCAGTTTTATTGTACACAATTAATACCTTTGGAAGAGTAAGAGTAGTAGTCGCCATAATTAAAGTAAATATTAGTTAGGAACTATCATTTTAATTAACCTCATGGCGAGAGAGAGTCTTCCGAGATAGTGTCCAGCCCAACGAGGTTAAACTTCATATTATAAAGAGATAAACATGTTAATTTTTTGTCCCCTGTTCGCGCCGTTTCCTTAGTAACCATCCCACCTTTACCCTTGTTTCCTTGGTAAACAGTTTTAGCTATTCGGGTTGACCACAACATGCTTAAAAATTATTGATTATACTTTTAAACATCTCATTATTTGTTTTTGAAAACCACTTTGATCTGCATGCAGGCTATTGGAAATAAACTACAACAGACGAAAATTTATGGGTAAAATTCCAGATAGCCTACCAGGTGGGAAATTGAAAACTAAGGACTGTTAACCAAGGAAACGGGTAGCATTCTATATCTAGGTTAACCTCGTTTTTTCAGTCTTAATATAAACAACAGAAAAACCACGACACACTTAATCTTCCTTTATTATAAAGAATTATCGAAACTTGCACAAGAAGGACTATGAATTACAGAATAATTCACCACACATGTCACAAATAGGCATACTGCGTGAGGTTATTTACACTCATTATAGTGACAAATATCAACAGGTAGATAAAATGAAGAGGGCAATGGCAGACTCTCGTTCCACCCCACCCCCCTCCTTCAGCTCTCATCACTGGCCGGCCGAGGGCGCCCCGCGCCCTGCCGTGTGGATCATGAGTTCCATTTTGTTGTAGAATTCAGTCTTTCCCTCGATAATATCGTCGATTACCCTAGTCCAAGAATGACCCTGATTCAATTGTATTACTGGTTGGTAGTATAAATTTTGTTTTGTTTACTTAAGACGACGTTTAAAGCTGTTACATGAGTCAATTTCACTTTGAAACAATTTCACTTTTTGTTGTTGGTATTCAGAGAAAAATGAGTCTGTTTCGGAACTAGAGGGTGCTAAATAATCTCTACGCACGGGCCTGTATTTATGTATCACTAAGGCCATAGTCACTTGAATCGCTTGTTCTGCTATGAACTTTAATTTAGATTTTTTTAACTAATAGTGTACAATTTCAATCAATTATACATTTTTTTAACCCATAAAAAAGCAAAATTATTAATTTTTTTACGAAAACTTCTATTTTTCATTTTTTTTATATTTAATGCCATCTGCTTATATATTCATACAACAGGATTTCAGTACATTATACCTTTAACTTGAATTCCTTGTAAAATAAGGCATCCAACCCCGAAAAAAGATGAGTAATTGCGATTATTAATTATTTGTAAGAATAACAAATTTGGTTAAATTTGTGGTTCAATAAAGTAATATAAAAACAATCGTGGTTCAAATAAAAAAGTTTACACTTTTAAATGATTCTTACTGTAGAAAATATAGAAGAAATTTATTGTATACTTGCTGTTATCTGGCATGCTTTGTTATGCCAACCTGAGAATCTTTGCCCTTTAGGTGAGCTCCTTCGCCACGCTCACTCGCCTCAAGTCATTAACACCCCTTAGATGTGGACCTCTAGATTTTGTTACAACGACTCTTCCTTCAATACTAAAAAAATGAAACTTACCTTAATTCTTTAAATGAGAATATATGTTTATATGATTAATTGCAAAGAAATATTTATTTCTATACGTTGTGTTCATTAAAACTCGGATAAAATACTCCGAAACAACCTTACATGGGTACGTTTATGACAGTCCTAAAGCTTGATACATACGACGCGAATGGGGTAAAAACTATGTCCGTCTCCTAGTTCTAAGCTACCTTGCCACCAATTATCAGCCAAATCAGTTCAGCCGTTTTAAAATTCAATACAGTGTAACCAACACGAATTTCTTTTATAAAGAGTATGATTCAACTTACTTGTATGTTACCAGTTACTGTTCATTCACAACATTCTTTTGTATACATGTTTAAGTTTCAACTTATTATTAAATTCGTCTATATTCAGTTTTATAAAAATATTTTGTCCATAAAAATAACATTGGAACTTGCAAGGCCACTGGGTCGGAATACTAAAGAGTACGAAAAAATTACAGTAGAATAGGCCGAACTTTCTTTCATGTTAAATAAGTATAGTTGGATCACCATTTATGTCGAGTGGTTTTCGCACCCATATGAGACATACAAACACATACACGCATTCTACTTTATAGATATAGATTAAACGTTTAGTACACTATACGATACGGTACACCAAACAATATGACTTATATTTCTTAACAGAGCCGCGTAATCACTAGACTATTAATCTTCAACGCTAAAATACCATAATGTATCAATTTGTTCTTACAGTATATTAGGTTACGCATGCAAACCGTAAAGGATCTCACTTCGACCGCAACTAGATAGAGTGTGTGTAAACACCAGCGAGGCGGTCGAACAATAATCGGGAAGTTGCAGACGGATCTCAGTGTGACCGTAGTTTGTTAAATTGTGTATAGCCAAGGTCAAAATGGATCTCACTGTGACCTTACATACCGGATCTCACTTTGACCGCAAAAAACGTATGGTTAATTTTGAAGGTATCCCAAATCTGAAGAGACTGGTGCATTGTACTAACTACAGGGAAGAAAAGTGTCACTTATTTTCTTAAAAAAACCACTCCTTCTGGTGGATCTCATACCGCTGGATTTTTACATGGATCTCGTTGCGACTTATATGCGCGTATAGGTGTGTGTGTGTGTGTGTGTGTGTGTGTGTGTGTGTGTGTGTGTGTGTGTGTGTGTGTGTGTGTGTGTGTGTGTGTGTGTGTGTGTGTGTGTGTGTGTGTGTGTGTGTGTGTGTGTGTGTGTGTGTGTGTGTGTGTGTGTGTGTGTGTGTGTGTGTGTGTGTGTGTGTGTGTGTGTGTGTGTGTGTGTGTGTGTGTGTGTGTGTGTGTGTGTGTGTGTGTGTGTGTGTGTGTGTGTGTGTGTGTGTGTGTGTGTGTCTGGATGTAAACAGAGCTAGAGAATGCCCCAATGGTCCGATTTTGGTAAAATTTGGTATGTAGGTCCAAACTCACGATAATTCCAGGCGTTTTTTTTCATTTTTTATTTTTAAGGGTATTTTACCCCCAAAAACCCTAAAAAAAACGTGAAAAATCTAAATTTCTCAAAAACGGCTCAAACGGTTTTGATTAAAATGTTGTGGTTTATTAAGATTAAAATGTTGAATAAAAAGACACCACCCGCACCTCCGAGAAAATGTGCGTTCAAAAGTAAAACAGTAAAAAGTGTTAAACATTTTTTTTTATTTTCAAAATATCTGTTATCTTAAAATAAATTTTACTTATCACCATTAAATCAAGCTCAAAAAACTAAATAATCCAGTATCTTGAATTATTGCTCTACGTCGAGTGGTTACGGAGAAAATTAAATTTTTCGTTTAGCGGTAAACACAGTAACTTACAACTTACGTTGTTAAAGTGTAGTTGTTAAAGCATTTTTCTTCTTTGTTTTTCTAAAGAAGTAATACTTTGGTAATAAACAATTATCACTATTATTTATAATTATAGATATAGATATGTTTATTTACGTGTTTTCCCTTTATTTCTTTACTTATTTATTTTGTATTACACATTTTATCATAAAATATTGAGTAAGATTATTTGATTCTCATTCTTCGTGTCAGAAATGACACTAAAATAGATGTCGTCAAGGACACTTAATTAAGTGTCATTGACTTGGAAGAAATTTTGATATCATACATTTTTAGGACTTGGCAACCCCTCAACACTTAGTGTTTTTGGGTATGATATCATTATTTTTTATCATATTTGGGTTTTAACAATACAATTTTTAAGAAGGAATAGAGTTTTAATTAAATGTTTTGAATTTAAACAGAACACTATGTATTCGTTTGTCTAATTTTTACACAGGAGGTAAAAATGTGTGAGGAACACTGCAGTTGTTTATGGGATCAAATTTTGCTATTTAACTGCATTGAGAGATTGAAATACTAATTTATGGACCCATGCTGATACCCATGATTCGTAACGGGAAACGGAAGTGACAGGAGTTATTAATTTGAAGGTCTCTTTAGTTTTGGTTACCAGCCTCCGAATTCCTTTTTACGATCAAGATATATAGGTATAAAACAAAATGTTATACGTTTGTGCAGTGTTGACGTACCAAGTTGTATTGCTTCATCTGTAGTGTTAAAGAAATGTACGGTACCTTTACTCCCTAAATAACGATGCAAGTGAAATTTTTAAACTACATAGAACTATCTTTGAGTAAAGACAACCTAAGAATAACTGCAAGTAGGCGTCACAAAAATGCGCACTGAATTTAAAACAGTGTTGTCGATTTGTGCCGACCCATCTAGTTGGCAGTTGGCATCTGTTATTAATATTACTGCAATAATAGGAAAACATGAAAAAACCGACAACATCGCTAGGTAAGACTAATTTAAATCAGCTTCCAGCTAGCTGTTTAAATTTCCGAGCTCGTAATTTCGTCGCGCATCATATACCACATGTCTGCTGTATTTTTTAACTTCTTTGTGTTCTGGATACGAAGCGGTTTAAGACAAAAGGCAAGCTACGGTATACACTTTATTGATTTAATATTGCAGAGCTGATTAAAAGAAGGGTTGAAACAACAATGATACGGATACGATTTTTATTTTTATCGTGACAGTTCAATTATATTACTCTATTTTGAATATTATGTAATATTATATTTAATATGAACATTAATCAATCATCTAACTATAAATTATCGATAAAGGTATAAATTGCAATGATAGCATATTGTGAATTTTTTAATAACTAACTGCAGCAATGTCTGTCCATTGCGATTTATGAAACTCCCACAGTTTCTAGTTAAAAAATTCAGCTAGTATCCTACAGTTTGTCAGGATGTGCAATAAGTAGGCCTAATGTAATACAACATATTTCATTGAATTGGTTTCTGTGCACACAATTATTTTTAACAATACAAGAAATTATTAACAGTACAATAAAATATTTTAACAACACAAAATAATTTAATAACAATAAAAATTTTACAATATAATAACCTTAACTAACAAGACAACAGAAAAACAGTGCAACAAGATCTAATGTACAATGAATAATTCGAAGGCAAACAAGAACAATTTGGATATAAATATGCATTAATTATAAATTCATTCTATAAAGCTAATTAAATTTTTACTACAGTAGAACCTCGATAGTTCGACACTCCTGATAGTTCAACATGGTCCATGACAACTTAACATGTTATTAATGACTGATAATGTCCATGTTGGAGCCTGGCAAAGGTGAAAATGTACACAAATTGGCAAATGATTTGAATGTTGTTTATGTTAAAATTCTATTAGGTTATAGTTTCACTAAAATTTAGTGTTTCCTAAATTCAAATTATCATTTTTTATACTCCCAGTGTTAAAATTTCCTATATACTCCCTATAGTTCGACATTTCGATAGTTTGACACTCTCTAAGTCCACAAAGTGTCGAACTATCGAGGTTCTACTGTATATGGAACATATAGTATAAAATTCTTTACGATCGACTTTAAATTTCCCTTAGGCGAATTTTTGACCCCCAAAAGGCTTTTTTATTACTAATTTGGTATCAATGAAATTCTCAGGTTAGATTTTAAGTATTTTAAACTAGGTAATAAACTATAATCGAGCAATTATTTTCAAGTATTAAAAAAGCTTATTTTCCGGAATTTTTGACAGAACTTTAGTTGTTTAGGCTACATGATTGATTTGACTAATGTAGTTGCTATGATCAGTTTATTTTCCCCCATCGCAGCTGAGTTGTCGCTGTATGCTGAAAACAACATAAACTTTTCTTGTTTATATCTGCTCGCCGTTATGTTACGTTTTTAAATAAAATTGAATTGATATTTTGACAGACCTATTTGTTAAATTAAATAGATCAACACTGATGTTTACTTGTTGAAGTTATAAATTATACCAAAAGATAGGCGTGTTGATGTGGAATGAATTGCTGTCGTATGGAATTATGCGATTAACTAATTTATGGGATACAACTAATATCTATTTGGGAGAAAGATTAAAATTGAACAACTAATTAGAATGTGTTGTGCCATTGTAGCCTATGTCTCAGGTAAAATATGCATTAAGTGTTAAGTAAGCGTAATTCTACAATACACTTACATTACTTGATTTTTATTAATTTGCAATCATGGATTTTAAATTGTATTGTTTTTTTTCGCTCTACAATCTATTTATTTTTAATATTGTAAGCATAATTATTATTAAGTTACTTGCTTGTTTTGTGTTCTTAGCTAAAATCATTGTTTGTATGTATTTATTTGTAGGCTAGGCCTAGGATGTACGCCGGTTGACTTCGGACGGTTAGATGACGTTCCACTCTTCACATTCGAGGACATGGAAACCTCCGTTCTCTCCCTAAAGAGCAACAATTCTCCTGACCCGGACGGGATTCCCAGCGAGGCTTTAAAGAAAGTATTTTCAATTAATGCTGACTTGTTGTTGAGAATGTACAACGCCTGTTTGGTAGAAGGGGTGTTTCCGGCTCCCTATGGAAAACCGCAAGGGCAAAGGTGATCCCGAGCTGTCGTCGTCCCACAGGCCTTTCTACAAGTTGGACACGGCTGGGAAGCTGTTCGAGATGCTGATCCGTTCCCGCCTGACCTCTGCCGTGGAAGCTGCCGATGACTTATGCCACCGTCAGTATGGCTTCAGAAAGGGACCATAAACGATTGACGCTATCACCGAAATCCATGGAGAGCTGTGAAGAGAGCCGAGAGCCACAACCATTTCTCTCGCTGAGTATTGCTTTTTGTTACGCTTATGTCAAGAATGCCTTTAACTCGGCGAAGTGGGTCGATATGTTGGATGCGCTTCGCAACACCTTTAGCGTTCCTGCATATCTGTTTTGCGACTCATCGAGGATTATCTCCGCTCTTAAAGCCTTATTTACGACACAAGGGACGGGACGTGGACGATGGAAGTCACTTCTGGTGCCGCGCAAGATTCAATACTCGACCAGGATCTCTGGAACTTTGCCTGACAGCCTCCTGAGGTCGGAGATGCCTGAGGAAACCACTTCAGTTGGGTACGCCGATTATGTCGCAGCTCTCATTTTCGCACGCAACGTTGAGCTGGCACAACTTAAGTTGAACCGAGTCATGCGTGTGGTCAACACATGGATGTCCGATCACAGTCTCTCACTTGCTCTCTGTAAGACGGAGATTGTGATCCTTACGAAGAAGAGGATAGACACCGTCGTTCTGTTCCGAGTGGGAAGGGAGGTGCAAACTCGAGCTGCTAAGTACTTCGGGATTATGGTGGACACCAAGTTAGCTGGAGGGATCAGATATTCTGTATGGCGGACAAGGCCGCTAAGGTAGTCACTTTCCTTAGTAGGCTGATGGCCAATGTCGGGGTTCCATGATCCAGCAGAAGACGTCTGTTGATGTCCGCGGTTCAGTTCGTGCTTCTTTATGGAGCAGAGGTGTGGGCAGACGCTCTCGATAAAGAGTAGTACAGGTTGCCACTCGCCCGGGTTCAACGTCGAGCGGCGCTCGGGGTGTGTTCCGCCTCCCGGACAGTGTCATCCAAGCCTGTCGTCGTGGTGGTCGCCGGAGTTATCCCTGTCAAGCTCTTGGCAGGAGAGAGGAAGGCAATTTATCAGAGACAAGGCGAGATCGGAAAGGACACGGCAAGAACAGAAGAGCACTCCCAAACCTTCCAGCAGTGGCAACACAGCTGGGAGCACGACACCCGAGGACGATGGACTGCGCGACTTATCAAGCACGTCCAAGCATGGGTGGAACGGCGGCCAATTCTTGACAATTCACGGCTATTTTCGGTAAAACCTGAACCGGATGGGCAAGACCGTTTCACCGGACTGCATTTATTGCCCGGGCGTTCCCGACGATGCGGAACACACATTCTTCCGCTGCCCCCGTTGGGAAGTGTCCCGCCTGAAGGCCACACAAATTTTTGGTGCAGTTTCGGTGGACTCGGTCTGCCAAAAGATCTTGGAGGACGAGGGCAACTGGAATTGTTTATCACAGTTCGTCCGGGGCATCCTCCTGGAAAAGAAACCCGATCTGGACCGCGAAGTGGCCCAGATCCCTTGATCGAGTGGCTGGATAAGGACTGAGCCCCACCGGCGTTAGCCAAATTTAGGCCTAGCCTGACGTAATGTGATAAACAATTCCAGGTTAGAATGTTAGAATCCTAAAGAGTAGAGGAGGTTTTTTAGTGGGTAAACCAGTTTTTTTAGGGGAGCCCCACACTACAGGCTTGCCACCTGTGTGCGTAATGCATTTTTCTCACCTCTCCCTAAAAAATCATAAAAATCGTCACCTAATAACTTAAAAAGTGAGTAAAAATTCTCGTACGGGACGGACATCGGAGCGTATTCCTAGTAACCTAAAAACTATGTTCAATCCAGTCCGGTGTGACATAAGTTTTTCCTCTTGAATGCTGCGAGGGACACACCAAAGAAGTCAAGCTGAAGAGAACCCAAGTAGCAAAACAAACATTTTGAAAAGTTGATAAATTTTTTTTTAAATAAGTCTTAAAAACATTTTAAAAAGTAGATAGTTCCCCAAATTAATATTTTGAAAATTTTTCAAATAGTTTTCAATAATGTTTCAACACAAAATTAAAAACATTTCAAAATATTTAATTTAAACATTTTAAAAAGTATTTAAATTATTTTCATCGAATTGTCAATAACAACCTAAAATTGTATTAAAATAATTTTTTATCCACAATGAAAACTTTTGAAACGTTTTCAAAAGTTTTTAAAAACTTGTTTATCACAATTAGAAATATTATTTCAAAGGTTTTACAATCTTGAGAACAATGAAAGAAAAATGATTTATCTTTTTTACAGTTTATAATAGCTTCATATTTTGTGGATTATCAAGAGATACTGTATTGGTAGTCTTCGTACTGTTAGGGAAAAAGAAACAAATAGGAATCAATTACATGATTTACTAACTTGTGATATAGAATGATCAGAATGTAACTACCCATTTCAATACTCTTCTATTTTGCATGGAGACAGGAAAGAAGTTAAAACCATAGTAATTTTAAAGTAAAAAATATACATTGGTAAAATATTTTAAACATAAGCTTTTCTGGCCTTTTTAAAGCATACAGTGCCCATGAGTCTTCAGGTTTTATAATTGTTTTCCTCTACATAGAAACACAGAAAGTAGAAAACTTGGTTCAATCTACATAAAAAAATAATTAAAATTGTGTTCTTACAAGTTTCAAGTATATAATTCATTTTATTTCATTAATTACTTTGTTCCAGAACACTTATTAACTAACACTACAAAATTTTGTAAAAAGTTTTTAAAATTAATTTCTTGAGTTAAAAGAACAATTAATTGCAATAAAAATTGCTTAAGCACCAAGCCTAAATATAAACGTTTTAATGGATGTAACGTGTTTTAAAATAGCAATGGCTCTACTAAAAAAAAGCTCACCAAACAGGTGCACAAATTAAAAAATATTTCTGCTTTCTGATATAAATTTAAATGCACAATAACATGATCTTAGTAACATTGCAAAGCAGACGATGCTAATTTTTAAACAATAAATTTAATCCTTGAAAGAAAACTAAATAATGACAGTTCTTAAAAACATTCTACAGTATTCATAGTTCATGAGCGTGTCAAAAGATGGCTGGAGCATCTAAAATAATATGATATCTAATTTTTATAGGATTTGTAGAATATCTATATGTTTGATAAACTTAAGTACGTATGGTCATAGAATGTAGCCTACTCCATGTTTCGTTTCTCGTTATTATACACCAGGGTGAAATAAAACAAACTAATTTGTTTTGAAAAAATGTTGTATTATGCTGAAAAATATTAGGTTCAGCCATCACAAAACATAAAATATATAGGCCTATAACATTTTAAACATCTCATATATAACATTTTATAACATAACATTTTATAACATAACATTTTTAATATCTCATATTAAATTTGACAACAAAAAATTTATAAATAAAAAAGCTTTAAAAAATCAAGGAAAATGTAAAATTTTTATGGTAACTTTTACTTTCATTTTTATGTGACCTAAAATAAAACTAAAACTAAAATAAAATTACAACCATCCTATGTTTAAATCCTTTGATAACTTTCCGTTGAGCAGGCACCATGTTCAGTCCATATCCAGCGTGTTTTCTCTAAAAAAGACAAAAAAAAATATATGTACTGGTACTTATTATATAAAGATGCTGGATTTATGATATATTCTTGTTACCCCACAATGTGTCTCACTGTGGGGTAATAAGAGAATAGGCCGATGAACTCTTTTCATATGTAAATCTTTTGCTACAGGTACCATAGTTGTTCTGCTCAGTTACCTAATTTATTTCACATCAAAAATATCAAAGAACATGTTGAAAAACATTTATCTAGTTAGTTATTTTTAACAGAGCATATAAGTTAACTAGTGGTTTCATTTTGAGTTAAGGTCCTTACCGCATCATATCGTGGTTGAGCTGCGAACATTTTTTTTAATACACAAAAAGTTTTTTAATAATTTTTTGATAAATTATCAAGTGTTACAGTCTCATTTAAGTGGATAGGCCTATGCTAGTGAAAAAATATTAAAAACTAATATAATGAGAATAAATAAGGTGACCATTAAGTTCGATTTATAGTTTACTAAGTTAAATGTTCGTTTTTGTTTTAAAGGAAGCTTATATAATAATACGGTAAATTGAGGTGATATATTTTCCATTTCCACTTATGTCCTCTTTCGTGCATGTCTTAATATAAAAAAACTAACATTAGGGTACTCTAGCTTATTAGGCACTCAGTAAATCTTTATTTGTGTAATTTTCCACACCAATTTCGACGGTTTAATATTTTATTTAAAAGACTAATTATTTTTAAATAATAATATTTTACCCCTAAGCTTGTCTCAATACTAATGCCCCATAAACTTCTGAATACATTCAACTAAGGAAATAACACCTTCGTCTCTTATTACTCCACTTGGGGTAAGTAGAGAGAAATCAGTGGGGTAATTAGAGAATTATTTTTTAATTTTGCTTACATTAATTATAGAGCTTCCAAATTTATTTTTCAGATTCATAATTTGGACCTGTTTTTACATGATTTTCTTCATTCCTGTATCTATAATTGATTAAGAGCTACAAATTAGTGGTTCTCTTCTCTTATTACCCCGCAGCTTCCCCTATATGAAAGTAAATAGGCTTAACATGGAACATTTAACAATTAAAAAATTGTTACCATTGCATTTTGTTACCAAAATTAGGCTATAGGCTAAAAATAAAAAAAGTACCAAGAAAATATTTTATATAACTTTGCACTCCCCTAAAATAATTTTAGGACAAAACTTCGTTATCCTACTCCACCGTTATTATCGATGTTAAAATTTTGATTTTGCAATAATAACTTGCTAGGCCTATGCTATACAATTAATTACACAATACGATTACGATTTTATCACCTGATTTGGTTTTCTTCTAAGATAATTAAACATACCTTATGACAATAAAGCAAATATATTGCAAACAATTAACTAAAAATAACAATAACAACTACAAGTTTTTAAAAATTTTTGCTATTGTGCGTTTTAAATGTTTCCAAACACCATTGATTTGGTTGTTATAAACGTAGCTGTCAATAAAAGTTACACAGGTTTGCGGTTAGATTGTTAGGCTAGATAATTTATGATACATTTATTATCTCAATATTGTTGCTGATTCAATTGTTTTCATCGCATAGTTGTACAATACCAAATCAAAATTTTAACATCGATAATGAAGGTGGAGTAAGATAACGAAGTTTCGCCAGTTATGGATGCACGTAATCTAAATTCCAAGATGGGCTATACATTTTGTTTAGACTTTTATGGAGAACAAGAATTAAATATAAGTTAATTAGGCCTAATATAGCCAAGAAGCATTTGAAAAAAATATATGACGATTAAAACAAAAAATGTTGTACGGTACTCACCCTAATCTCTTAAGAACACATGTAAAATCAAGCTAGGAACACTACTCTAATTCCTACTCAAACTATGGTTACAAATTCGTTGAAACATATTAATTTATTCAAATAGGGGCTGCACTTCCGCAGACGCCCGGTGGAACTATCGAATAAAAATTATCGAGATGTACAATCGTATTTATCCATAATTCGTGTAAGTTATATAAAAATATCGGGTCCAACTGAAGAGATCAAATAACATCTGCCATCACTCAAACCATAGAATTGTCATGGAGGGCCAAAAAAAAGAAAGAAAACAGGACTCAAATAATCTAACATCTAGCCGAACGCATCTAGGCCTAGCTGAATACCTCTTTAAAAGAAACGTTTAAATGTCAGCAGCTGATCTATTAATGCATTTTTTTAATGCCACAAAAAGTTTATATTCCAGTACCGGTAATTGAAAAAGAGGGCCATGTTTCCTTCATAATATAGGCCTAAGATGATTTTTAAAGGTTGAATCTTTTGTTATTTAGTTTTTTGCTAAAATATTGACTGTAGGTTATGTTGAACCTAATCAAGTTTGGTGTTTATAACTTTTAATCAACTTAGTTATAATAAAATCTTTGCTAATAACTTTTAGGCCTACTTTAGGCCTATTTATAAACTACCATATGATACCTACATTGAGTTACGAATAACCTATATTCATAAAAGATACAATAATTTACCGTTTGAATACGACCAATATATCGATTGACTCGTTCGATAATTTTCATTCGATAGTGTCACCGGGCGTCTGCGGAAGTGCAGCCCACTATTAAGTTACACCACGTTTACTATTTAATCATTGAAAAATCAACGCTAACGCTTGAAGGTCAAAAAGTTGGGTTGAAAATCTAAGTTTAATGCTCGGAGGGTTTATGATGCTTTCTAACAACTGGTCGATATTAGAGAGTAACAAGGCTGGGCTTTAAAACATAAAAAATGCCAGTAGAGTAAATAGACACAAGATTTACATCGTTAACTTATACACCGGTACCTACTTAAAATTGGCTCTAGGGCCTACGTGTTTTCCACAATATACGCATGAAATGTTATCAAAGCTTATTACTTAAAAACAAGTTATAATTTTGTACATTAGGACTAATGTATATTTTTCTTATGCAAGAGGTAGGCCTAAGTTATTTAAGGAATGGGGAGGGTGGAACCCAGTGTGTGGGGAGTGTCAATTGTGTCACATTAGTGTGTTAAAATTTTCACTTTTTATAATTTACATTGGTTTATAAGCAACAAATAATAAAATATATTTTGAGATTTATGGGCAAACAATTTTTTTAGCCTATCTTTGGTAAAAATTATACCTATTTTCAGATAAAAAGCAAGTTTAGGCCTATCCTGTGTTACTTGAGATTTCTCCAAGAATAAGTCGTGTACAACGTTTCATGATATTACGTTGAGTAGTTTTCGCTTGAGAGCCTAAACGGACATTCACATTTAGTAGGGATTTTGCCAATCTGTCAAACCAGCTGATAACCCTCAAAAGCAAGTAGGCTATTATGGGTCAAACAATGCACTGTGTAGGTAACTCTAGCCTATTTTTATATAATGGATAAAAAATAGGGTAAGCTCTTCATTTTAAAGGCGGTTTATCTTAGCTCTAAAATTTGTTGCCTCAATTTCGGGATAAGTTAGGCGCTCTCAAGTGACCCGGAACTCATAAGTTAGTTCTTGTTTGCTATGTTATTTACCACGTCCAGAGTGTCGGCTAGGCTATCTCAAAGTTACCACGATCAAGTTAAGCCTAGTTCAATAATAGGACTTACCTGCTGCTGCTAGACATGCTCCTGGATACACCCAGCAAATAAGCTGAAGTCCTGGACGAACACTCAGACTTTTAGAAAACACCGAACGACTTAACCACTCAAGTTCAAAGTTAGCGTCGTTAGCGAAAGAGAAAGGCTACAAAATGGCGACGGCAGCGGTGAGCGGTGAAGAAGTGAGGGAACCAACAAACGAACTCAAGGCCAACAACAACCGAATTCAAAAGACCAACTTTCAAGAGATAAACTTAGGCCACAGAGGCTGGAATAAATAAATAATAAAACAATATTAGGGTGCACGAAAAATACGCAAATTCTGTATTACAAAATTACAAATAAAGAGATTTATAATATTTGTGTTCATATATTTGACCATTATTCCAGACATCAATAGTGTCAAAATAGACACTGTGTTAGGAAAGTAAATAAAATAATTAATTATATTATTACATCTCATGATCTCAACATCTCAACGGATCTCAAAAAGTTTTTACAGACGAGTATTGAGTAAGTCAAATCTCTATTACTTTTCAATTCGCCTCTGATGTTTAATTCCTCATTCATAAAATTCAAGGGAATTTCAACAGATGATGGTCAACCAGTACTTATATATTTTTCAACATGTTTTTGAAAAGATTTTAAAACGTTCTATCAAGTGCTTTCAAAAAGTTTACAAAATATTTTTAAAAACATAGTCAAGTTTTGATTTAAGCAGAAATTTAAGCAAAAAATATCTTTAAAATTTTTTTAAAACACAAAAAAATTATTAGAAATAATAAATTATTATTAATAACACAAAAATGTTTTTGAAAATTTCTTGAAAAGTTTTCATTGTCAAAATGTTTTAATATTTAAAATATTTTCAAATAGTTTTTAAAAACATTTTAACAGCATTGTTTTAACTGTTTGATGGGAAGAAATTATTGAACACTTTTCAAAAAGTTTTCTGAATGTTTTTAAATACTACTTAGTTTAAAAAGTTCTTAAAAGCTTTGTCAATATTTTTAAAAAGTTTTCCTTGCTACTTGGGAAACAGCATTTCCATATCTCAGCATCCGAGGAAAGGCACTGCTGGACTGCTGTAGCCATAGGATGTGTAGAGGAGAGGTAGAATAAAAAAATATAAAAAATTAAAAATCATCATGTACTAAGCAAGAATTAATCTATGGTAGAATCTTTCAAAGGGTTTTTTATGGCAAAAAAAGGCCATTAGAGTATTAGACAATCTCACTAGTCGCCAATCCTGTAAACTTAGCTTTAAGAAACTGAAAATTCTAACCGTCCCGTCTCTGTACATTTTAAGTAATTTATTTCATGTTAAACAGAACATAGACTCTTTTTCTTGTCAAGACTCACGTCACAATTATCAAACTAGACATAGATTTAATTTAGTAACTCCTCATGTTAGACTTACGAAAACTTTAAATAGCCATATATATCAACAGTTAAAACTGTACATCAAGTTACCTTTAGAAGTAAGAAACTTGCCATTTACTAGCTTCAAGAGAGTTGTTACAGAACAGGCTAAAAGTGAAGCTTTTTACTCTCTGGAAGAATTCCTGGGTATAGGCCTATAGCTTTGTAACAGTAGGCCACTTTTTGTTTTGTTTCTTTGACTTAATGTATTATTATTGACCTTATTATTGACGTGTCCTATTGCATATTTTGTTATGTGCTTAATGGAAATAAAGTATTGTCTATTGTCTAATATAAAAGGTTAACTGTTACAGTTTAGACTAATTGACTATAAAATTTCATGTTTATTATTCATCGTCAGCGCAAGAGCATTGTCGTTTTAAATGTAAAATCAATGTTCTTAGCAGCTAACTATTTAATTTCTCATGGCCTGTATCGACGTTAACAGGCTAGCATTTAGGCAGCCTGGCGGCTGGCGGGATTGGCGGGAATAGAAAATCATCTTCTTAATCTTATCCTAACCTCAACAATCGTTAGATTTATTTATTATCTTTTATTTTTCTGTGAGTTTTATTATTACTGAAATAACAAATTTTGAACACTTTCACTTCTAATATTCTATAACTCCTGTTACCATCATGAGTTTATGGGTCGATAAATACCGCCCAACTTCTTTACAAAAATTGGACTATCACAAGACACAATCCGCACATTTGAAGAACCTGGTAAGTGCTTTAATAATTTTTACTTTGTTACACATCATACCCTAGCTTTTTGTTTATTGATTATCACTGGCCACCCCAATGGCGTGCCTTCAAAGGTCAATTGAAATCAGAACTTAGTATCATGATAAATCTTTACAGTAGCCTAGATTTTCTGATCGAGCTTGACCTAATGGGCTATATCCTAATCACCCTACAGTAAACAATACATTATTAAAAAATAAATCAACAAAATCGAATGAAACTTTACAATATGTTAGTTTCTGAGTTGCTTCTTAACCCTAGGAGTGGCGAACGGTAATGATTACCGTTTTCATCATATGCTTGTGAAATGGCAACGGTAATGATTACCGTTATTTGTAACAGTTTTTTCCGTTGCGTTGTATGCACTGAAAACGTCGGTAAAATGAGATAAATCTTATACCAATGGAAAGAGGAGATTCTGAAGTTTCATTTTATTATAAGGGCGAACCTCATAACGAAAGTATAACGATGTAATCATTAGTTACATTTGAAAGAAAATTACGCGCGAACTCGCGGCAGCTCCAGATTCTCGCAAAATCACAAAACATGAGTAACTTCAAAAAATCGTAGCTCAGGTAATTTTTGTTTCTGGCAAAAACAAGTGGTACCACTGCAACAAGGATGAAATAAGCTGTCATTCCGTATGAAGTATAATGTTATAATACTTTCCAACAGCTGATAGGAAATTTATGAAATCAGTAAATATTTACGTAATTACTGAATTGGCAAAACGGTAACGATTACCGTTGACTAAAACGTGAATAATATAACGTAAAACGCAAAAATAAACATTGTGTTATATATGCTCTTGAAGAGGAAGAAAAGCAGAATTCAGTGATGCACGGTTGGTCACACTGACTTCTCTAACAGCTTGAAGGAAAATCGATGAAATCGATCGTTTCCGTTGCATCTCGTGTTTTTATTCCGTGTGCCGGTCCAATAGTAAGTTTTTATCGATTGTTTTTAGCTAAATCATAATTAGCCTATATTATAGTGTAATAGTGCGTTACAGTGTAGTTTAGTGTATTAGGTGTAATATTTATGCAAATCTTTATGCAAATCAGATCATGGAAATCTTTTTATAAATAGTTATATAAGTTACAAATCAAAAAAGCGTTTTTCAAAAAATCAATTTTTTTATTTCAATGGTTGTAAAAGTAAAAAAAAAAAAAATGTTTTTTCTACAAATCTTATTATATATTCTTTTTTAGAATATTATTGGCTTCAAAAAAACATTGGTTTTATTCTATTTATTTATTATTGGAGGGTATTTTAGTAACAATCAAAGAGTAATTGTACAAATTGGCGTTTTGCACTTTTTTCGAATTTTCGCTTGTAAACTTATAAAAAAAAATATTTTTGGTTACATTATCATATTTCTACGTAGGGAAATAAATTGTCTACAAATTGTATATTTTGAATTTTGCAATAAAAATTTATTTTACCTGTGACAATATTTTGCTTTTGAAATTTAATTTTTTATTTTTCATTTTTTTGTATTTTTTCGCTTATTGCAAAAAAATGACCTTTCCAAAAGTCATTTTTTCTATCGTTTTTGGATTCTCCTGTCTATTACAAACAAAATGAATATAAGGTTCAATAGTTTTACTCTAAATGCTGATTTTATGCGAATTTTTGAAAAAAACCCTTGCAAATTTGCCAAAATTAGTGTGCCACTCCACAAGCACAATGCTAAAATTGGCCGCGCCACTCCTAGGGTTAATCAATCGTAGGCCTAAAGGTTTTATTCTGATAGATAGGCACCCACTGCGGGAACTTCTAAAATGTTGACCAGAAGAAAAACATGTTGACCGGGTACTTTTAAATGTCTGATCTGCACCAAATTCAGTATGAACATTCTAATAATGGTCATAAACAACCTATAAGTTATAAATTTCATAAATATAAATTTTTGTTTAGGGTGTTTGTATACAAAAAACCATGTTGACCAGCATAAAAACATGTTGACCGGGTACTTTTAGAAGTCTGATCTGCACCAAATTCGGTATGAACATTCAAATAATGGTCCTACACAACCTATATGAATTTCATAAAAATGAATTTTTATTAAGGGTATTTGTATACAAAATAACCTTGTTGACCAGCATAAAAACATGTTGACCGCGTACTTTTAAAGTCTGATGTGCACCAAATTCGGTATGAACATTCTAATAATGGTCCTACACAACCTATATAAATTTCATAAAGATCAATTTTTATTAATGGTGTTTGTATACAAAAAAACCTTGTTGACCAGCATAAAAACATGTTGACCGGGTACTTTTAACAGTCTGATCTGCACCAAATTCGGTATGAACATTCTAATAATGGTCCTACACAACCTATATAAATTCCATAAATATAAATTTTTATTAAGGGTGTTTGTATACAAAAAAACCTTGTTGACCAGCATAAAAACATGTTGACCGGGTACTTTGAAATGTCTGATCTGCACCAAACTTGGTAAGAACATTCAAATAATGGTCCTACACAACCTATAAAAATTTCATAAAAAAATTGTTACAAAGGGTGTTTGTATTTTAAAATACCCCAGTTGCCGCAGACTGCGAACTCAGTGAATTTCCATTCGAATTTGGCATGTTTTATTTTTAAATATCAATATATCGAATTGGATTACATTTTCTTTAACACAACTCAAGGTTATTTTAACGGTTGAAATTACTAAATTATTTATTTTTGGAGCTCTTGCAAGATTTTAACTCAAAATTCCGCAATTTTTAAATTGAATGGTGAAAAATATTAAAACCCCATTTAAAATTCCGTGAAACCCCATGGATGTAAAATCTAAAATGGATTTCCATCTAAATTTCAGCCTTTTATACAAGTGGTATGTGTATTCCAAATTTGAGATCTCTATCATAAAATGACAATCTTTTTACGTATGTGCTGGACAAATAACCCTTGTAGATCATTCTTTAGTGATAAAAATGTTTTAATACAGTAACGTAAAAATTATTATTTTGAAGCTGAAATTGTTAACACCCGTAGAAGAGCTCTCATGTGGCTGTAGTTCTGTTTTTCTTCATTAAGGGTTGGGATTGTTCTTAAATAAACTAATAAAGATAAAAAATGCAAATTTATAAAAATTTGTAAACAAATTTTAATTTTTCTCAAAAGATACATTTTTTATCACAAAATTTACGTGATTAAAGAGACACCAAAAAACTACATAACTTTTAGGTAATTTCATTATAACATAGTCAAACAGAAAAAAGAAAAATTAATGCTAAACAATGACTTTGGTAAATAAAATAAAAAATGTGATATCAGGAAATATCATCGTAACAAAATATTACTAAAATCTTACCAACAAAAAGTGAAAAACAGACAACATTATAAAAAATACAAACTTAACCACAAAAAATAACAAATATATGGCAATTTAACATAAGGTACGGTATAACTCTAGAAGGGTTGGTAATTACTGTAATTACATCTTATACGCTAGTAAATTGAATTCTGCGATCATGGCCTAATCCAAAACACTGATTGTCAGCATAAACAGTACCGCATTTCCCACTAGGCTCAGGCCTAGGGCGCAAAATTTTAGGGGGCGCAAAATTTTGAGGGGTTAAAAAGGGAAATTTTGTTATTCATACGCTTAATTATTTTCGTGTAAACGCCTGCTAAATAAGGCAACGCAACGCAAAAGGCTCTTGCAGACCTTTCTGCGTTGCATTTTCGGCGGCGGCGGCGGCCAAACGAAACAAATCGTAGGCCTACTCCATCCTTGTTATTTAGTTGAGTCGAATTAGGAGTCAACATGGATGTTGAGAGGGGGAATCTTAAAACCTGTTTTAATCACTTCAGAATAGGGTCCAAAATAACATATTTTCATCCACCCGTGTGAAAGTGGGAGCTTCAAGAGTTAGGGGTTGAAAAAGGGATAAAACGTGAAAAAATCTGTGTTTTTTGGTGTTTTGAGTGAAATAACTCGGTAACCTTGCGATTTAGCAACTATATTTAGGCTACGGGACATTAATTGTTCCTAATTAAATTTGCTACAAAATAATGATACTTACTTGTATAGGGATAAATCTTATAACTACCGTACAGTAAACTACAATAAAATTTTAATGAGTGCAAATTATTGACATTTTTCAGATGCTACGTAGAGATAGTTACAGGTGATTGCACGAGACGTGAGACAGTGTATCAGATGCGCACTAGCAAAAGAGGCTTTTGCGCATGCCCGTCCAAACGCCGCCAGAGTGCAGCACCGTCAGTCAGCTGTTAGCTGTTGTCATGTGCCAGTCACTACATGCATCCTAAAAACATTGACTCAATAATAGTCAGTGAAACATTGAATTTGAATCAACTGAATATCAATAACTGTTTATCGTTATTCTTAATTATGGTTCAGCTGTATTGTATTATTACTTTGTGGTTTTTCTACCATGTTTAATGGTTATATGTTACGGAAATCAAAGCTAGGACAATTTGGCGAATGTGTGCAGCCATGCTAGTACACAGTTGGCTGCCCCTCCCACTCCTACTCCATACCCCTCCCAGCCCTCATGTTCCCCTCCCCCATGCGCGGACTGTCTCACGTCTCGTGCAACCAGCAGTACGGTAAAGATAATTTTATGATTTTTTGTATAACAGTGTTCAAAGTCAAGATGATTATTAATAACAAGTTTTAGTTTAATTAGCTAAAGCGGTTTAAGTATGGAATTTTTTTTAAAAAGGTGCCTCGCAAAATGTAGTCAATTTTTTAAAACTTCTTTACTCTCAAATCACCAGCTTCCTATCGGTAACAATTTTTATTTTTTTTTAAATAGAATATGAGCGAAATTAATAGGTCTAATAATTTTATTTCCGTTAAAAAACTCTTTGAGTTATTTTCAATTTTTCCCTAAAATATGAACATTTACAACATTTTTACAACGTAATTTTAAATTTTTTAAAAAAAATTTCAAAACCATGTAGTGTGTATCTTAAATTTCCTTTGAATGACTTTTTCAAATCACAAAAGTTTAAAATCGGTTCAGGGAATTTGGAAAAATGACATACTAAGTTAATCGTGTATAACATTATTTAATATAAAAAACACCAAGCAAAAATATTAAATTAACATCAATTTTAAAGTATTTTATAATAATGTGTATTGTTTAACAAATGTTGTATGTTTAATTATCATTTTAAACAATTATTTACATTGGGAAGTTGCGCTTACAGTGAAGGCCTCTTTCGTTTGGCGCGATGCAGAGTGTGTCACATGTTGCAGCTTCTAACTGGCCGGCGATGACGCCGCGACCGCGACATCGTACTCATGGCCAACAGTGATGTGATTACTGTATTAAGTTTATAAATATAAATATTTATAGTTATCGTCGTAAAATAAAATAAAGACAATATCCACAATACATATTAATTTACACAATATAGGTTTATTTTTATTTATTCAAGAATTATTAGAAGAGTAAAGAAATGTATTTATCCAGGTTATATATCTGACTTTTGGGTAGATTTAAGCGGTTAATCTATTTTTTGAGTATATAACAGTGTTCATAATTAAAAAAAAAAAAACTAATGTTACTATAATTTACACTTATCCATATCAATCAGTATTTTTGGTTGGTATTTTGTTATACGTAATTAACTTTAGTATGTCCTTATTCCAAATTCCCAGAACCGATTTTAATAAACTTTAGTGATTTGAAAACGTCAAAGGTGATTTGAATGTTCTTACCAAATTTGGTGCAGATCAGACATTTTAAAGTACCCGGTCAACATGTTTTTATGCTGGTCAACCAGGTTTTTTTGTATACAAACACCCTTTATAAAAAATTTTTATGAAATTTATATAGGTTGTGTAGGACCATTATTTGAATGTTCATACCGAATTTGGTGCAGATTAGACTTTTTAAAGTACCCGGTCAACATGTTTTTATGCTGGTCAACAAGGTTATTTTGTATACAAACACCCTTAATAAAAATTAATTTTTATAAAATTTATATAGGTTGTGTAGGACCATTATTTGAATGTTCTTACCAAGTTTGGTGCAGATCAGACATTTCAAAGTACCCGGTCAACATGTTTTTATGCTGGTAAACAAGGTTATTTTGTATACAAACACCCTTAATAAAAATTTATTTTAATGAAATTTTTATAGGTTGTGTAGAACCATTATTAGAATGTTTATACCAAATTTGGTGCATATCAGACTTTTTAAAGTACCCGGTCAACATGTTTTTATGCTGGTCAACATTTTAGGTAGACCCCTCCACTGCCCCATTCTTAATCTATCCGATTTACTGTTGGTGGAATTTTGTGGTCAGAGTGCCCAACTTGAGGCTGTGATCCTAACTTTCTACAGTATCGTACTAAATTAATTGAAAAACATATAATTTAATAAATACAAGGCTATTATTGTTTCTTTATGACTTGCATTAGTAGGCCTAGGCTAAACGGGAAAGGTTATATTCCAACTTGCTGTTTTAGTGCTTTATTTTGTATATGCTACATCCAGTTAAATGGTGGATATTTTGTGGCCAGATGGTTTGACAGAGAGTCTAAGTTTTATGAAGGCTTGATTATTTACACATGTGTCATTTTGCTGTAGGGATACGGTATTGATTAATGATGCCATCAACAACATTTTGGGTGTTTGTTAGTAACTTCTAGATCGAGATTTGATCGATAAATTACATCTGGTGTGGATGACCTCTGTGGATGGCGTCTATGTATAGCTCTTTTACTGTTAAAAATTTTATCATGTTGAATCCCATTACATAATTAAGTTCACTGACAGTTTTTTTAACTAAGTGAATCCTAAGTAGTGTTTTTTTATCTCAATTAAAACTTAAAATCAATTGTTAGAAAATTTGGGCATGCGAGCATCAAAATAGAAGAGGTCAACGAATTGAGAACAAAGAACTTCAGAACGTGAATAATGTCACCAAACACCTAAAATCCTACCACTATTTCATCTATAAAACCTGTTATTTACTTAATTAATATCAATGTCATTCCATAACCATTTATACTTCAACCATCCCCTTTCTAACCTAGATGGTACCTAGGCCTATTTCATACCCAGCTGGTAGTCCTATCCAACCTGAGCCTAACCTATATTTGTAAACTCTGCTTCAGAAAAAAAAAAAAATCGTAAGTACCTAATAAAATTACACTTCATTAACACAACTTGGTTAGACTTAGAAACAATCATGATAAAATGGTTCTGCAAAAGTTGTAACAAAGAGATCAATGATTCCGAAGGACCTTCACTCCAATGTCAAGCTTGCAATAATTGGGTTCATAGTTACAGCGATTGAGAGTGGGATCAAGAAAACTTTCTTTAACAAACTGTTCATTTGCCCTTCATGCGTGAAATTGGTTATTGAATTTAAAGAGGAACTACCATACTTAATGCTCAGAGATGAGCTTAGTAAGGCTCAGGAAATTAACATTGAACTCGATTCTAAAAATAAGGAAGTGTTAGGTCTCTTCAACAATAGCGATAGACAAATTTCAAGATTGACGAGGGAACTGACCGAACAGTAAGTGGCGGTAATTTGCCAGCAAACTGCATCAATCTAATGTATGAGAATTAAAACAAATTCTAATCTACGGAAACTGGTCTGAACTATACTCAATAAAACAAGACAGTATTGACAGCGATATAACAAATTCATAGAAAGTTTTGCGTTTCACTACAATATAGCCTGCCCATTAATTAAGAAATATCAAAACAGAAAATAAACTTTAATGGATGAACAATCATTATTCTTTGTCATAAGACGTTTATTGATCTTTAAACACATTACATGCAATTGATCTCGTCAACAATAAAAAAGAAAAAACACATTTATAATAAATATAGGAATTCAAAAAATATATACATTAGGTCATTCAATATTTGCAAGACTTAGCCTACATGCAATCAAATTTCAATGTCTCACTGAACAACCTCTAAATCGAGAAAGTGTTACATTTACACTTCCGCTACATTAGGTTTCGCTAATTCTGCTAAAAACAACACATTAAGGCAATCAAAGAGGCTAATATTTTAATAGTAGTTAATTACTTCTTTTTTAGTCATGACACTTACTGTATCTCAAGGATGCCTATGAAACAATTGTCTTATAGCTTAGACTGTTGATATCAATAACTTTGATTGAATATCACTGCAGAACTTGTTTATATTTGGTGCTTATCCATACATTGTGAAATGTTTTATGATAATAAATTCTCTGATTTCTGATTTATTTTGGAAAAAATAAATAAAAAATAAATAGGAATTGTAAAGTTATCATGTTTCAATGCTATTCTGACTAGAGCAGAACCAGAGAGAAGAGACTTAAAATAGTCTGCTGTATAATTCTGCTAAAAAACAATATATATTAAGGCAATCAAAGAGGCTAAGGCTGACTTGATGAATAACATATTAGCAATATTTGAAAATAACGCTAGGCATGCTTGGAGATTAATAGGACATTTTAACCCTTAAAAATGAAATAAGAAACGAAACTTTGAAAGAGAGCCAAAATAATAAAATAAATCCAAAACTGGTGAATTTTTCATAAATGTAGGGGTTACGGACAGAAAACATGCTCAACTTTAATATGTAAGTTACGTGAAAACAATGAACCTATAGCCTATCTTGTTCATGTTAACTAGGAGTACGCTTATTCCACGCGTATGGGGATGAACGTCAACATATGCTACATAATCCTAGTTCCACGCTATTAAAAAATTAATAAATAAAAAATAACACATCTATCAAATTAGACATACGAACTACTTAGAAGAAGATTTTTAGTTTTTTTAGCATTCAATATAAATTGCTAGTAGGTACTTTTTACAAATTTTATTATTTTAGTAAATATTGTTTTATTATTGTTTGTTAATAAAAATATATCTTTCTAGTATTCATGACCTATTTTAAAATATTTCATAAATAGCAAACTGTATTATATTTCGTACAGTTAAAGTACAGCAGGCAGCAAATAGTTTCTATAAAACATGCTTACTCTATGTCTGACATCAAACAACTCAAGCACCATTTAATGTAGCCTTAAGCACCGTTATTTACAGCCCACAATGCATTTCTTATGGGAAATTAAATTACGTCTCATTATTTTATTACTAAACAGAATAACTTCAGAAACGAACTTGACCTTACAAATTACGCCTTAAATCTACTGTGAAAGTTTGAAATCGATCTGAGGCTTCTTGCGAACGTAATCGTCGGTTAATGAAATCGGGATTTGTCACTACACTGGGCGACCAACAGTTTTAAGTATGAGGATTTCACTCCTCTTCGATCCGTTCATCCAATGAAAGTGACACAATGAATATATTTTCTGAATTTTTGTCCAAATCAAGCGAATCGACCAAATCAGCTTAAAGATTCTCAAATTTTGCAAGACTGAGATTGTTAGGCCTATTGCATATCTAGTAAATAACATGAAGTTCTGCATGCTTTCCTTCTCAAGACCTCAGTGGTTAGACCAATCCATGAAAAGGGAGGGGACATCGTTAGGTAATTATCATCCAATCTCACTCCTACCAGCCGTCTCTAAGGTCTTTGAGAAAGTAATTTCCAAACTACGGACAGACTTCCTTGAAGCTAATTAACTATTGAATTTAAGACAATATGGATTTAGGAGGGGCAAATCAACCTAACTAGATCTGGTGGACTCCGTCAGCTAGTTCATTGACATTGTTGAGGAGGGCGAGTTGGTTATTGGGTGTTTCGCTGATTCGTCCAAAGCCTTAGACTGCATTGATGTACTGCTGCTGATCTCTAAACTTTCCAAAGTAGGGTTCAGAGAGGATCAGCCCCAACTTTGCTTCAATCATAGCTTCTCACGTAGTAGGGTCTATAGCTCTTGTTGTAATATATTTATCCTCCAGGTTTGATACTATTCCTCCAAGTGTTATATTATCCCTGTTTGCAGGATAATTGCTCATGACTAGAGATGATATCCCTCGGTCAGGGATGGTTTTCCTCCGGGCGGCATGGTATCCCTATCAACACCTATCAATTTATTGGCAGTCTCACATCAACTCTAAATACTGGGACCGTTCCAGTAAAACCGGGATGTATAGATGGCAAATCTACCTTTAACCCATCAGTCCTGGGGTGCTAGTTTGACATTTCCTGGTGGCCACTGCTTTGGTAGGCTGCGGTGACTAACTTAGATTAGGTATTACATTGCTCAATGTATCATAAACAAGTACCCATTAAGTAAGTTTCCTGCTGTTGGGGTGGGCCTAGTCAAAAGATGCTTAAAGTAATGGGACAACAATCTTCTTCTTAATTATTTTTTACTTAAAGTTTTTTCTCTTTTAGGGTTGGGTTATGTTGATACCCTGATACAATTTAACTTCACTGACATGGCGTAGGCCTACTTCATTAAGGTAAATAACCAGCCAGTAACAAGCGTACATCAATTTTTTTAATGTAGCAACAGGATTGAGGTAAAAACTTGTATAGACCAATCCTTTTTTATCAGTAGGCTTTACCATCTTGCTTTTTTAAAGTCACAATCTTATAGTTATACTGTGCTAATTTTCTGTGTACTTTAGGTTCAACAAGGTGACTTTCCTCACCTTCTATTTTATGGACCGAGCGGGGCTGGGAAACGTACAAGAATAATGGCTTTGCTGAGAGAACTGTACGGACCAGGAGTGGAGAGGTTGCGTATGGAACATCTAAACTTCCAGACTCCATCTAACAAAAAGCTGGACATTATGACACTGGCTAGCAACTATCACATTCAAGTGAACCCCAGTGACGCAGGCATCTACGATAGGATTGTGGTTATGGAGTTGATAAAAAATGCAGCTCAAACCCATCAGCTAGATTCCTCTGGCCAGCGAGAGTTCAAAGGTAACTTTTTTTTAACCATCTGAATGGAATTATTCAGTTAAAATTTATTTTAAAATAAAGGTTTTTGCTTATTATGTTTATTTAAAGATAAAATGAGATGTTAGAATTTAATAATGTACTGTATTGTCATAAATTACATAGGCCAAGTCCTCGAACTACTTTGCTGTTAGAACTTATATTTAACAATGCTATATTAAAATTTGAATTAAACCTACAAACTAACTACTGGCGGCAGGGATTTGCTTGATTATAAAAGTATAAAAAATCGCCGTTTAATAGCAATCCGGATATTTTTGATCCTAGTGGTGAACAATTGTTTCGCCCCTATTTGTCAGGGGTATCATCAGCACAATTTTGTCTTGAGGTTAAAAGGGATTCGAAGCGAACCCGATATACGACCAGCTGGTGTGACACTTGGACTGGCGATACAGAAGGCCGTGGAATAACTGTTGGGTTTGAAACTGTCCTCTCAGTACCAGCCGGTGAAAGCTCGCGTACTGAGTTAAAAGTGTGGTTATGCCATCGGGAAGTAATGCTTTTAAGTATGTGTTGTGTTCTATATGTCTTTGTGTGTGTTCATATGTACTCAGTGTTTGTTTATTTATTAATTTGAACCTTTCACAAGAACATCAAGTTCGCCAAGATGTTTTACCTCAAGACGAAATTGTGCTGATGATGCCCCCGACAAATAGGGGCGAAACAATTGTCCACCCCTAGAACCAAAAATATCCGGATTGCTATTAGATGGTGAGTTTTTATGCTTTTCTAAAAATTAACCTGAACACAAAAATGTCAAAGGCTACATCTAAGATCTTTCTGCTATTAAAAAAATGTAAATCTTTAGAAATAATAAGTGTATTGTTTTAGTGATTCTCCTGGACGAGGTTGACCGGCTGACCAAGGACGCTCAGCACGCTCTGCGACGGACGATGGAGAAGTACATCGCGACGTGTCGTCTAGTGCTGTCGGCAAACTCCATCTCCCAGGTGATCCCGGCCATCCGGTCCCGGTGCCTGGGCATCCGGGTGGCCGCCCCCACCCATCAGGAGATCGTCTCCATCCTTCAGGTGACCAAACCCAGTATAAACTGGGAGTTTTGATGTAGAATCAGCTACGGTATTGCCTTTGCATGCACCAGGCGTATAAAAATTATGGCTTGGCGGTTTACTTTTTGTGTTAATAAATTAGACCAACAAAACCTTGAACATAGTTCTAAAACTTAAAATACTCTCTGTTTAAAAAATTTTTTTTGTGAATTTCAGTCTATTTAAATTAACTTTTATTTTACTGTTTGTACACATTTTTTTTATCATGAGTGGCCTGTGTTCCACTTTAGGAGTTTTATTTAATTTCGTATTCAACACCTCTTGAAGAAGTGTGTTTGTGTTTCAGAGTGTGTGCAAGAAAGAAGGTCTTGTTTTGCCAGTGGAGTTTGCTGATAAGATTGCTGAGAAGTGTGACAGAAACCTACGAAGGGCCATATTGATGTGTGAAGCTTGCAAAGTCCAACAGTAAGTAGGTTTTACAGCACACAGACAGTGTAGACAGTGGCTGGACTATTATTGCCGATAAGTAATTTCACCGTTTTACTCAAAACAGCTTAAATTAACCTAAAAGTGGTGAAAAAAGCTATTGCTGCATCAGAAAAACCATTACTAAGTTAGAAATAAATTACTGAAACATATCATTAGATGAGAAATAAAAATCTATATTGTAGGTCTATCGTCGATGTTAAGCAAATGAGGAAATTTTGAAAATTTGATAGCCGCATATCGGTAGTTTCCTGTAATGCATTATGGTCAGAAACACAAGAAAACAAAAATAAAATTTTAAGATTATTTAGCAATTTATTAAGTACAGTATTATAGAACAGCTCTCTTAAAAACCTGGCTCTTACTGGCCATTTTTAAGCCATACATACTCTATTTGAAAGATTCACAACTACCTACTGTCGCAGCCAATATCCCAATATCGTAGTGCGAATAGACCTTTTAATTCAAATCAATTAATTTAATACTTTTCAAAAACACATAGCATAGGCTAAGAAACAAAGTTTTCACTGTGCAAAACACTATCCAGCCTATTTAGAATTCATCCAAAAAACGAATCTCCAGTTTCAATATAAGTTTACTTAACCATTTAATTTAAACTGTTAAGGAAAAATGATAATCGAATTTAAGATAAACAAACATACAGTAGGTGGTCTTGTTTACTTCTATGTTTAATGTGACCAAGCTCATGATAAAGCTAATGATTTTATTAAAATACAGTGCTTACAATTAATTGGTAGCACAAAACCATAATAACTATGGTCTATCGTTTGGTTGACAAAAGACTAGGGAGCCCGTGTGCAAATTGCACATTTTGTATTATATTTCTTTCCGTTTATTCTGTTTCTCCTCATTTACTGTAAAATTTGAATGAATTACAGTAGAGTCCCACTAAATGGGACTGAGCCCTGTTCGGTTACACCATTGACTTTGTACACTATGTGAGTAGACTTCTCATAGCATAGGCGTGTGTGAAGCATATTGACTGTGGTGCGATCTCGTGCGGCATACATCGAGATGGATAAATCAGTATTACGACTCTTCTAATCCAAGGATGAAACATTTTATTAGAGGTCTGCGGGTACCCGAAAATTCGGGTAACTCCGGGTATTAGCGTGAACCCGAGTGGTCGGGCGGGTTTGACACGTTACGGGCTTTATTCGGGTGGGCTTTTATTTTAAGCCGGGTCGGGCGGGTACCTAATGCCCGAATTAAATCGGGTTGTAGGTACCCGACAGGACATTAAAAACAAATCCGGGTTTTTAAAACTATTTGACAGCCAAAATTTTTTAATTACAACGTTCACGGAATAAATGGGCATCGTTCCACACACTATTTTAGACTAGTGGTCATAGTCATAACTGTCAGTCATTACTGAGGTGGATGTGGATGAACTGGAAATATCTTAGCTTACTATTCGCGACACTTGCACATGAAAATGTGGCTTCTGAAAGAAGCTAGCGGTCTCTGGTGCCTAGAAAAGTAAGCAATTTTGTTTTGTTGATAATTTGGTGCGCCATATTTCATGTTCCATTTACAGGGTTGCCACAGACATTAAAAGTCAGGAAAAGTCAGGAATAGTCAGGATTTTTGGGTTTTGGTCAGGAAAAGTCAGGAAAAACTTTGAAAAAATGCCGAAAGTCAGGAAAAAAAAGGAAAAAGTGCCAAAAGTCAGGAAAATTTGCAGTGGCACAATCCGACCGTCTCAATTTTCGATTGCTCTCATAAATCAAAATTGCTAAGTAGTGGGTAAAATGTATTAATTTTATACATTTATTACCTATTAATAATGTGGTTAAAGTATATTTTTATTGTGTTTTTCATTATTACATTTACATTATTATTGAACACCTTGTTTTATTTTTAGCCAATTTCTCTACAGGGAATATTAGCGAATTTCCCTATAGGGAATACACTATTAGGATAATACTCATGTTAAGAAATAAGGCCAGGACCATATTACTTTTTTGTTTTAAGGTCCATAGGAGCGAAAAACACTGTTGGTTCAAATTCATATATATGTATATCTATATTTGTCCGTTTACACAATAAATTTTGAAAGAGACCTTTTATTTCAATGAAATTTGGTTATGTGTAAGACAGCGTTCTTCAGGTTATGTTCGAAAACCAGGTTGATCGGACAGTCGGAACAGAGTTTTATAGGGTTTCAAAAAGGTTAAAATAGGGGTTTTTGGTATTTTTCAACCTAAAAATTTTAATTCATCAATTTTCAAAGAGACCATTCAAAAGAACTTTAAAAAACAAATAATTTAGTATTTTGAATCATCTACTTAGCTTCACTGGTTACGGAGAAAATTAAAAAAAAAACAATTTTTCTATGTTATTTTTATGGGAAACCAATAAAAAACCCCCTGGTATATTGCTTATTTTTAACATTTCCCAATAAAAATCTCAATAGGCTTAATTAATGCTATGTGTAAATAAAAATGTTTTAATTAACTAAACCATTAGAAATTCACTGAGTACTTCGCTGTAACGGGAGTATTTCAATAAAAATTTGAGCGATGGGCAACTATGGGAATAAAATATTCCAAAGAAAATTCACTAAAAACAAAATCGAGTCTTTTTCCCGCGGTTCCAAAAAGTCAGGAAAAATCTATCAGATTGGTCAGTAAAAGTCAGGAAAAGTCAGAAAAAATGGCCTCAAAAATTCTGTGGCAACCCTGATTTAATTAAAACACATAACATTTTGATCATGAAAGATTGTATTTGACGTAGGAACATTTGTAATCCTTAGTACAGTACTATTTTATGCCCAAAAAATAGTTAAAACAGCATTAAATCATTTGTTGCAAGCCTAGACACCAGTAGCGCTCGCATACTTTTCTCACTCTAACCTAAAGGAACTGCTCAGTGTCGTGACTGACTCACACTCTTAGGCCAGAAAGATAGACCGTCCCGGTATAGCGTTGCCAATACCGTCACCAACTGTACAAACCGAAATCAAGGTAGCAGTGGCATTGGCACTATTTACACGATAACCGGTAAATAGCAAGAGCAAAATGTTTTCAAAAGTAAATAATCTCTACAGATTAGTGTTTGCATTATTTTTACAATACAAAATTCATCAGTGTATATATTTTTACGAAATATAATCAATAAATGACTATTCGGTATAATTGGTTTTTTGCCGAATTATTTCTCATTCCATCTTGCAAATTGTCAAAACATTTAAGATTTCTTGATAACCAATGAAAACAATTTCTTGGATAATGTAACAGTTGGATATCCATAGTCAATGGTTGGATACTTCATAGAGAGATTTCTTCATTCTCTATGTAGTTTTATAGCTACGGTACTCCATGTTCGTCGTATGGTGTGGCGCGATCCGTTGTCTGCATTGATGATTTGATAGATGGTTTTCCTCTCGTTCTTCTTTATTCAATTCACATTATTTTGTGTTACTTAAGTGATGTTGGATTTTTCCTGATATGAAAAATAAATATTAAAAAGTCACGGAATTGAGAGAATGCTAATGTCAGTGTATCCACTAACAGTCCTACTAGTGAAACCAAAGATTTGGGAAGGGTAAAATGTCCCCTATGGGCATTCATCTGCTATTTGGAATCACTCAAGCAAAGAAACAAATTTGCCGGAAGTAATCCAACAGAAATTAAATGCAATTATTTTAAGTCTGTTTTGAAAATAGAATATGGTAATATTGATTAAAAGGTCAAGTTTGAGTATAATCACTTAATCTTTTCATATTAATATAACTTTGTGTATTATTAAGCCTACGGAAAAATAGGCTATGGTATAAAAATTCATTCGCATCTAGGGTATTTTGACATTTATAAAAGTGGTTTTTGTTTAGTTTCAACAGTGTACAATATAATTTGTATATTTGTCATGTTTGTTGAAAAAGTTAACATTGGGTAAAGTAACTTAGGACTAAAGGAACCCTTAGCTTGATAGGTTATTGGCTCAGGAGAATTTTTAACTTTTTATACTAGAATAAAATACATTATAGTTTTTTTAACTTTTGTTAGGCCTAGGCCTAACTTAGTAGGTGGAAGGTTTTTGCCTTGTATCTATTAATACTATAACTTACTTAAGCTTAGTAGGCACATCAACAATTATTTTAAAATGAAATAACTTAGGCCTAGAAATTTTTTTTACAAATAATAGCAAAGCCGACACAAGTTTTATTCAACTTACAATACCTGAGCCCGACCCGAGTTTTTTTTAACATACATAGGCTACCCGAACCCGATCCGAGATTTTTTTAACTCACACACCCGAACCCGAACCCGACCCGAATTTTTCTTTAACTTATAATGTTCAAACCCGACCCGACCCGAAAATTGATGTTAATCTACTACCCGACCCGAAACCGACCCGACTTGAAAAATCACTACCCGCAGACCTCTACATTTTATAACTGAAAGTTATGTTTATGTTTTGGTAAAATGTTTTGGCAGCACTGAAAAATTCAGCTGAATAATAACATCATCGATGGGAGCGACTCTGGTGCGGGGTACACCGAACTTCCAAATTTTTGCCTCAAACTAAAATGCATTGGATGAGAGGTCTATTCACGTTAGTGTACATAGTCAATGGTTATACCAAATTTTTGGGTTAAGCAGATACTACATATAAATTTTATGATTAACCGATAATATATAATTTGTCAATTATACTAAACGTAACTTATGGTATCATTTACATTACAGGATATTTTTTTACATTTGTTGTTATTTAATACACTTTGCGAAATGCACATCAGTGTATTTGGCAATAAAACATTCACGATATCTAAAATTAATCGTGGAGACATCTGCTAATGCCAACTCCCAGCTCTTCAGTACTGTTCTGCGAACAAGTGCACGGCTGGCCGGAAGGAAATTCATTGTCCGTTGACTATTGACTTAAATACACTTTTATAAAAAAGACCCCCCCCCTCCACCCCCAATTCATTATTGGAATTGGGGTAGTCCACATCTACCCCTTTCCCACATTCCAAATTTGAGTCACTGGATCATCGGACTTTGTTCTGTGTTGACTATCAGTGTTTTTGAGTAGGATAGGATTGTGGAATTGAATTTGTCTAGCTTTATAAATTGTTGGCACTAATTTATTATTATTTCTTGATAAATAACTAAACAAACTTTGTTCAATTTTTTTCTACACAGGTAATCCTTACTAATATTATAAATGTGAAAGCATGAATATTTGTTACACTTTAACGCAAAAACTACTCGACAAATCATCATGAAACTTTGTACAAATATTCTGGGAGGTACTAGAAGTAACATAGGATACTTTTAATCCATATTCCTCCATAGGGCTCCGCCCCACAAGTCTTCAAAGTTACCATGTTATTCTTACATAAGCAACATTTTTGTAAACAGCTGTTCTCATATATATTATTGAGAACTAGAGAATTTATTGAATTGTGGCGAGTGAGCATAGCGAACAAGCTTAACCTGATGGCGAACAAGCGTAATGGGGAATGAGTGTAGAGAACGAGCTAAACCTGATGGCCGGTAAGCGTGAAGGCGAGTGAGGGTAGCAAATGAGCTAAACCTCACAGCGAGTATCACGGGTGAAGCCGCGGAAAAAAGCTAGGTATTATATAAATGGTTCTATGTGGACCGTAGGAATTAACTGCCCCTTGTTTAATTTTTGTTTTTGTAATGTGCTGTATAGACCAGCTGACAATAGATCAACCTTATCTATGTCCAATAAATGAAGTCTTTGCTAATGCTTTGTTTTGCATTAGAGTCAATCAACAAATTCAACTAATTATCTAATGTGATCCAATTAACTTTTTGTGTAACAATAATAATTTCTTCACAAAATGACCACGTTTTCTTGATTTTTCCTCTTTAAAAATTAATGAAAAGTTTCATATTTATCCGACGGGATGTGTTTGGATCAAGCAGAATTGCGAATTAGTGGGTCTCGACTGTAGATGACTTTTCAAACCATACATATGTTGATTATGCAGTGACAGGCGATATTTTTGTTTACAATCTGACTTTAAAATGCATCTGAACACATGTTAAGTTACAATTACATTTTAAAATCTTATAATGAAAGTTGGCCCAAAATGAATGAACTTTTTAATCACCATTCTCACACGCGATACTGTAGATCGTAAGCTTTATAATTACATCTCAATCTTAAAAATTGGTTAAGTTGGTAGAGAGAAAAAAGAATGTAACAGAAAAAAACCTTATGGAATTAAGAATATAGACAGCCAATAAGCATTTGAAATAAAATCGATTCCTTATATTTACCGAATTTGTTATGGAGGTACAAATTAGACGTGTAACGGATATCCGGTTACTATCCGGTATCCGGCCTATCTGGCCTTTTTTTTAATATCCGGTATCCGGCTGGATACTTGCTACTATTCGGCCAGATACCGGATACTTAAATCTATTGTTTGGCACTGCTTGATCACTACTTGTAACGGTCTTCTTTTTGGTTAAGACAAACATTATAAAAATAAAAACAACAAAAAAAAACAGAAAAACTTACAGACTGACTGATAGCGAATGAAAAATTTGTGCCTCCTACACGGCCCCACGGTCAGAGGGACAAGTTCTTACTTGTCTTTTCGTAAATTATCCTTAAACTAAAAGCTAAAACATGAGTCGGATATTCGGCGCTCCGGCCTAGAACCTTGCCGGATATATGGTATCCGGTGTCCGGCCAAAAGAACTATCCGTTACATCTCTAGTACAAGTAGATGGAATCTGTGATCAAGAGAACCTCCAACACTGCCATCACTGTGTATTAAGCTAAGCAACCTCCTTAAATGATTAACTATGTTCTGATCGGTTTAAACAATATTTAAACCATTTTCTTTTAACAAGCAAACCAACAGAAAGGGACATTGTAAAAAATTAGCGACTGTATAGCAGAGCCCAGGGGTACCTGCGTGACACGGCCAAGACTGTGACTGTATACAAGTGTTTGATACTTTAGATACCTTATTTGAAACACCGACACACTCTGTGGTGCGTATTTTAAGGTGAGTATGACTGAAGGGGTGTGAATGTGTGTTTCGCAAGGTACCCGTTCACTGGTGACCAGAAGATAGCAGAGCCCAACTGGCAGGTGTACCTGCGTGACACGGCCAAGACTGTGACTGTACACAAATGTTTGATGTGTGTTTTACAAGGTACCCGTTCACTGGTGACCAGAAGATAGCAGAGCGCAACTGGCAGGTGTACCTGCGTGACACGGCCAAGACTGTGACTGTACACAAGTGTTTGATGTGTGTTTCGCAAGGTACCCGTTCACTGGTGACCAGGAGATAGCAGAGTGTCGTCACCACTAGCGATTACTGTTCCACACACTGTATATCACTAGGGACGCTTCACAATAAAAACACCACTTCACTAAACGGAACTTTATTAATCACCACAATAAACACATACAAAGATTAATTAATTTTATTTACAAGGTTACTGAATGAATAAACGTTATTGGGATATTGAAGGTTTTAACAAAAGGCTAAGGCTAGGTCTAGGCAAAATATTGTAGGCTAAAGCAATTAGGCTAAAGCATACATGCGACAATTATCCCCCCTAAAACCTTCAATATCATCATCAAAATTTACAAACTTAACATTCTTCTACCTATCTTTATTCCATAATTTTTTTTTTTTTTTTTTTTTTTTTTTTTTTTTATTAACACCATAATACTAAGGTCCTCGTCATGCTGAACTTCAGGAAGTCTCGCCGGTCGATCTTCAGGATGAAGTATCGTTGGCTGATTTCCGGACTCAGCAGGCTTCTTAGTTTCCGGTATCCCACGATGATCCTCATTACTGATTTGATGATGAACTTCAGGAAGTCTCGCCGGTTGATCTTCTGTATGAAGTATCGTTGGCTGATCCTCTCTGGAGTCAGTAGTCATTTCAAGTTGAAGTATCTCCCATTGATCATCATTACTGACTTGATGCTGAACTTCAGGAAGTCTCGCCGGTTGATCTTCTGTATGAAGTATCGTTGGCTGATCCTCTCTGGAGTCAGTAGTCATTTCAAGTTGAAGTATCTCCCGTTGATCATCATTACTGACTTGATGCTGAACTTCAGGAAGTCTCGCCGGTTGATCTTCTGTATGAAGTATCGTTGGCTGATCTTCTCTGGAGTCAGTAGTCCTCTCAAGTTGAAGTATCTCACGTTGATCATCATTACTGACTTGATGCTGAACTTCAGGAAGTCTCGCCAGTTGATCTTCTGTATGAAGTATCGTTGGCTGATCTTCTCTGGAGCCAGTTGTCATTTCAAGTTGAGGTATCTCACGTTGATCCTCATTGCTGACTTGATGCTGATCTTCAGGAAGTCTCGCCAGTTGATCTTCTGTATGAAGTATCGTTGGCTGATCTTCTCTGGAGCCAGCTATCATTTCAAGGTGAGGTATCACACGTTGATCCTCATTACTGACTTGATGCTGAACTTCAGGAAGTCTCGCCGGTTGATCTTCTGTATGAAGTATCGTTGGCTGATCTTCTCTGGAGCCAGTGATCATTTCAAGTTGAGGTATCTCACGTTGATCCTCATTACTATCCTTTATAATCCTGGGGTTCACAGGTATTCCGGTGGATGGCTGAGAGCCCAGGGATGTATCAGTAATTTTGACACTCTTAGCGAATTTCAATTCAATCTGTTTAAATTTCTTTTCTAATTGTTCCTCAACGTTGAGAAATTTATCCTTAATTTCGTTTGAATCTCTTTCTTCTTCTTCAAATTTTGAATCAACTTTATTTTCAAGACAATTTACTGTGGTTTCCATGTTTGCCATATCCGATTCTAAGAAAGTAATTTTACCATGAATTTTCAACATATTTTCTTTGAAATTAGAGTTTAATGATTTCATTTGCTCAGACTGAGCATCCAATTTTTCTTCTAATGTTTTTGCTTGAGCCTCTAATTTATCTTCTAATGCTTTTGCTTGAGTTTCTAATAATTTCTATTGGGCATCCAATTTCCCTTCTAAAATTGCTGTCAATTGTGCAAACATGTTACTCACCGTATCAGCTGGTTCTTCAAATTCAAAGGTGTCCGGGTTTTCTCCTGTGTCCAGTAAATGCTGCCGAAGACGCATCTCCAAGTCGGTCTTTGTTCCCGAAGACGGCAGACCTCGTTCCTCTAACACCCGTCGTAATGCAGCCAGCGTTAACTTGTCAATCTTCATGTTGCAATATCCTGTCACGGTCGCCAATTTGTCGTCACCACTAGCGATTACTGTTCCACACACTGTATATCACTAGGGACGCTTCACAATAAAAACACCACTTCACTAAACAGAACTTTATTAATCACCACAATAAACACATACAAAGATTAGTACTCAATAGCACTATATCAATGTAGCTCCACTGTTCACTAACTGATTCACTGTTCACTCACTACACTGACTGACTACCACTGACTGACTCTATGCGGGCGCAGCCCAAATATATATACATTCTAAACATGTACTAGCCAATTCCAGAGAATTCGGATTTCTCTATGTCAAGTATGTTCGAGAGACAGACGGCTCTGGAACAAAACTTAGAGGTTATGTTTACTAATAGTTAATACATATAAACAATGTCCTACAATATCCAATAAAAGAAATGTATCTCCTATCATAACTAGATAAAAGCGTAAGTACTGTTAGTACTGTTAAATAAACATTAATGCTATCAAACATATATTGAATTCCTTATTCTATCATTTTCTAGACGTTTGTTCTAGCAACCACTGGCAAGCCACTACATATAGAATGTAAAACTAATTAAATATACAAATATAAATGATAGAACCTAATATTAATTAATTTTATTTACAAGGTTTGAAGGTTACTGAATGAATAAACGTTATTGGGATATTGAAGGTTTTAACAAAAGGCTAAGGCTAGGTCTAGGCAAAATATTGTAGGCCTAAAGCAATTAGGCTAAAGCATACATGCGACAAGAGCCCGACTGACAGGTGTACCTGCGTGACACGGCCAAGACTGTGACTGTACACAAGTGTTTGATGTGTGTTTCGCAAGGTACCCGTTCACTGGTGACCAGAAGATAGCAGAGCCCGACTGGCAGGTGTACCTGCGTGACACGGCCAAGACTGTGACTGTACACAAGTGTTTGATGTGTGTTTCGCAAGGTACCCGTTCACTGGTGACCAGAAGATAGCAGAGCCCGACTGGCAGGTGTACCTGCGTGACACGGCCAAGACTGTGACTGTACACAAGTGTTTGATGTGTGTTTTGCAAGGTACCCGTTCACTGGTGACCAGAAGATAGCAGAGCCCGACTGGCAGGTGTACCTGCGTGACACGGCCAAGACTGTGACTGTACACAAGTGTTTGATGTGTGTTTTGCAAGGTACCCGTTCACTGGTGACCAGAAGATAGCAGAGCCCGACTGGCAGGTGTACCTGCGTGACACGGCCAAGACTGTGACTGTACACAAGTGTTTGATGTGTGTTTTGCAAGGTACCCGTTCACTGGTGACCAGAAGATAGCAGAGCCCGACTGGCAGGTGTACCTGCGTGACACGGCCAAGACTGTGACTGTACACAAGTGTTTGATGTGTGTTTCGCAAGGTACCCGTTCACTGGTGACCAGAAAATAGCAGAGCCCGACTGGCAGGTGTACCTGCGTGACACGGCCAAGACTGTGACTGTACACAAGTGTTTGATGTGTGTTTCGCAAGGTACCCGTTCACTGGTGACCAGAAGATAGCAGAGCCTGACTGGCAGGTGTACCTGCATGACACGGCCAAGACTGTGACTGTATACAAGTGTTTGATGTGTGTTTCGCAAGGTACCCGTTCACTGGTGACCAGAAGATAGCAGAGCCTGACTGGCAGGTATATCTGCGTGACACGGCCAAGACCATTCTTCAAGAGCAGAGCCCTGCCAAGCTGATGGTCGTTCGCTCGCGGCTCTACGAATTATTAGTGCATGGCATCCCCATCAACATTGTTTTTAAGGTGAGTTGGCGACAAGTTGGGCTTTATCCTGAATATCCCTTCTAGTTTATACACTCTTCTGTACAGGGTGTTCCGGAATTAATCCACCAGGTTAATCCTTAGTTTCCAACTTCCAACAATCAAAATTTAGCAAGTAATGTTCAGTCTTATCTTGCTTAGTTTTCCGTCCCTTTGTCTGTTTGCATTTAATCATTAATACTGTTTGTTTAGACCGTATCAAAATGAAACCTTGTAATTTGGTTTAGGTTAATTACAATTTAAAACTGAAAATAACAAAATTATATCACTTTTAGTTTGAACATGGCGGCAATGAAAAAATTTCAAAGTTAAATATCTAAAAAGTGGTAGGCCTTAATATTACACAATTGCAAAAGAAAATACATACAATTGATAGTCAATTATCCAAATGTCAATTATTGAAACCCCTGAATGGCTTGCTAATTCAGTGTCAGAATCGAAAAAAAACCTATTGTGAAACATCGAACATCGCAGAAATGACCAAAAATATAAAGAAACAAACGTTTACTATTTTTTGTTTTGATCTCTTTTTACCTAAACCTATAGATTAATTGAACTGTTATGGTTATGGTATACATGGTGTTTCAGAATTCCCTACCAATATTTTAGGGCATTGTTCCTGGTTTAGAAACATAGCTAAATATCATATTAAAATTGTGCGGAAGTCTTTAGTTATGTACTCACACCGCTACTATTTTGTTTTTTCTCATAATAATTTTTATTTCGGTAATGGATGGTTGTATTCAGTTCATATTTTGTATGAATCTTTATCATATCAAAGTACATTTCCAAGAAAAAAAATTAATTTTTTCTAACGTATATTTTCAAAAAAAACGGCCATTTTAAATTTTCAAACTCAAATATCTCAAAATGGGTAAATTTTATACGAATTTTATAAGACACAAAAAGTTGACAAATTTAATGAATAAGGTTTTAAGTTTGTAAGGATATGACAACAAATAAGGAGTTATTGTGATTTTTCTCCATGAAAACGTTGATTTTGCTGTTAAAATGCCCTAATTTGCAGCAATTTGCCCTAATTTATGAAGAAATTTTAAAAACTTGGTACCATTGGTTAAATAATAAAATTTGTCAACTTTTTTATATTTTGCAAAATTTTTATAAAATTTACCAATAACTTTGAGATATTTGAGTTTGAAAATTTAAAATGGCCGTCATTTTGAAAATATACATTAGGAAAAATTATTTTTTTTCTTAAGTGTACCTTTATATGACAAAGATTCATACCAAATATGAACTGAATACAACCATCTATTACGGAAATTAAAATTATTATGTGAAAAAAACAAAATGGCGGCAATGTGAGTTACTTCCGCACAATTTAAATATGATATTTAGATAATATGTTTCTAACCTAGGAACAATGAACTAAAATATTGGTAGGGAGTTCTGAAACACCCTGTATAGTGTAATAATTTTCATGTTGATACCTGAATTACCAAAAGTCTCAATTAGTTTGGACTGAAATTGTAAAATTTTCTTACTTAAATAACATCCACCAAGAGTAGAACCATTGAACAACTAATTAGCAAGTTATGGATATTTTTTTAAAAGACGGTTTATTTAAGTAAATTGTTGAAAGTTTTAAGTTTTTTGTGGGGGGGGGATTTTCATTTACTCATGTTTATCTTGGTATTATTGTTTAAACAATAAAATTTTACAATATTTTAGTAATGATTATAAATAGGTTACGTACCTCCGTCTTCAGCTACAATAAATCCAAACTAATCCTGGACTACCATGGTTTCGACAAATAAATTGTCATCATCGGGTCCGATTTCATGAGACCAAACGTCATTTGGTTGTCAAAAAGTTAAAATTCACACACACATAACACGAATAAGTTAACATTTAAAAACTATTAGTGCACTATACAACGCGTACCGGCCGGTAGGTGAACGCCGACTGCAGAGGTCGAGCTGGACAGAAGATGTCATGATGAATGGCCTGTTGTACTTTGGACTCCTTTGTCTTTATCTCTGTCTCTACTCCTGCCTTTTATCGAATGTATTCTATTAAATAAGACGTTGCATCCATACTTTAATTTTTCATTTAGAACGTTATCAGGATTATTTTTAAAACTATTATATATTTCAAGTTCTTCCAAAGTGTTGAGTAAGGGGGATTTCTTACATTTATGTAAAATTTCCATATTTAAGCCCATGTTAGTAATATTATGTCCACTTGCCACAAGGTGTTCGCTAAATTTTGATTTTTGGGGAGCGGAGCTAGCCTTGGGAATATGCTCTTTAAACCTAGTTTTGAACGATCGCCCGGTCTGACCAATGTATTGCTTGGGACAATCAGAGCAAGTTAGTTTATAAACCCCAGTTTCATGATAAGAGTCTTGGTTATCAACAGGCTGTTTCAATTTACGTTCCAATTTGTTTGACGTTTTGCTAGCTAAAGTGATATTATGCTTTTTTAATTCGTTTTTTAGGGTGAAGTGTAAATTTTCCCCATATTCCACAGAAACAAAGTGTACTGGTTCTTGGCTGACAGTGGAAGCTTTTTTACGTTTTTGTTTTGAAATAATCTTATCTACGATATTGGCATCATAACCGTTAACAACTGCAATATGTTTATGACGTTTAGCTCAATATCATAATCAGCTTTGTCCATAGGTATAGTTAATAACCGGTGGACTAGGCTATTATAAGCTGCCATTTTATGCGCCATAGGATGGTAAGACGTGGCATGAATCGTATGATCAGTAGCTGTGGGCTTTCTGTAAACAGACAATTTGAGCTTATTATTTATTTTTCTTATGTGGAGATCTAGGAAATTTATTGAGTTGTCCTGTTCAATGTCCAGAGTGAATTTTAATTTATTTGTGGCATTATTCAAATAATTATTTAAATTTTCTAACTGTCTGGTATTGCCTTTGTATATAACAATTGTATCGTCCACGTAACGGCTGTAAAAATGTATTTTATTAACATGTTTGTTGATAGGGGAAAAAATGTGTTTGTTTTCAAAATGATTTAGATAGATTTCTGATAGGATGCTCGATAACGGAGACCCCATAGCCAATCCTTCTTTCTGTAAATAATACTTGTTATTGAAACTGAAGTAATTCTGCTGCAAAATGGTCCGGAGTAAAGCTATTAATTCATCAATAGCTTCCTTACTGAGGTTGGAATTGTCAATCAGATTTTGCTCAAGAATCATGACAGTTTCCTCTGTTGGTACATTTGTGTAAAGGTTAACAATATCAAAAGAGGCTATTTTATAATGGTTGGGTATATCTAAATGTTGGGTGAGATTCACAAATTCTAGACTATTTTTTATGCTATGGTTATTGGGAAGCATAATGTTGTCTCGGATGATTCTGTCCAATTTTTTGGCTATTTTATATGATGGCGCTGTAGTGAAATTAACTAAAGGTCTGATTGGCATATTGTCTTTATGAACCTTAGGTAGGCCTCTCAAATTAGGCGCTTTAGGATTGATCATTTTTATATATCTAATTTCTTGTTCAGAAAATAAGGTTTTTGTTTTGTTTAAACAGGATTTAATTGCAGTCTGGCATTTATCAGTCGGGTCACCATTCAAAGTTTCAATGTTATTGTCATTGATAAAAGCCTCTACTTTTTCAATGTAATCATTATTTTTCAGAATAACTAGAGACTGTCCTTTATGGCAAGTGGACATAATATTACTAACATGGGCTTAAATATGGAAATTTTACATAAATGTAAGAAATCCCCCTTACTCAACACTTTGGAAGAACTTGAAATATATAATAGTTTTAAAAATAATCCTGATAACGTTCTAAATGAAAAATTAAAGTATGGATGCAACGTCTTATTTAATAGAATACATTCGATAAAAGGCAGGAGTAGAGACAGAGATAAAGACAAAGGAGTCCAAAGTACAACAGGCCATTCATCATGACATCTTCTGTCCAGCTCGACCTCTGCAGTCGGCGTTCACCTACCGGCCGGTATGCGTTGTATAGTGCACTAATAGTTTTTAAATGTTAACTTATTCGTGTTATGTGTGTGTGAATTTTAACTTTTTGACAACCAAATGATGTTTGGTCTCATGAAATCGGACCCGATGATGACAATTTATTTGTCGAAACCATGGTAGTCCAGGATTAGTTTGGATTTATTGTAGCTGAAGACGGAGGTACATAACCTATTTATAATTGTCTTAATCAGCTTCGGAGGCTTAACAACATGAATAAATTTTAGTAATGAGTTGCCATTTTGTAAATTTTACCATTTTTGTCATGCAGCATTGAACTTTGAAATTTTGTAGCTGATTTATTTTGCAATTTAATAAAAATTGTTCACCATGTTAATTTTATGGACAAAAAACGAACTTCAAGGCTTCCCGTGGGTTTTAGAATAAAAAAATAAAAAATCTAAAACATTATTGTAAAACTACGAACTGAGATCATTCTTTTGACACCTCAAATGTTAAAATTGGTCCAGAAATAAGGGAGTAGTAGTGTTCACAAAACATGGCTTCACGTATTATATAGATATATGTATAGATTTTTAATCCCTTAATTGCATGACCTGTCTATAAAGCCTATAAATATTTTTGCTGGTTTACAAACATGCTTGAGTCATTTGAACGCTGTCCCATGCCTGTTAAAGCTGTCCAAAGCTCTAACCTTGACTGAACAGGAATTTTACGTCCTGCTTTGTGTAGTCAAGTTATTCTGACTGCCAGGTAATGATTACTGCATTTTCAGGACCCCTCTGTACTTATTTTTTTTTTTTTTTTTAATACATACAACAATCAACTTACAACTATAACGTTTTTAAAATGGCAGCTGTTTTAAACTAGTACTCTACACACTCATTCATCCAACTCAGTGATATCGGAACTCTGCTTCAACTGATGATCTGGATATTGTTACTATTAAAAACATTTTTCTGTTTTAGTGCCTTCAATCTGCAATTAGTTATACCCCATTACAGTAATGTACCACATTTTGCATCACTTGTCACTAGGCGCTTTTCATAATCTGCATCCGTCAATGTGATTGACGAGGCCATGTAAGTTTTCGCACAAAAATAGAAAGAGGGGGCCCTGAAGTAAAAATCCGCTTCCTAAACTGTATCTCTGTCTATCTCGAGAGTGCACCTGTGTTATGTGGAATGTCGATTCACTCTTCAAGTATGATAGAAAAGTGGAAAAAGGTTTGTGTATCTATTGAGGATAAACTTATTTTGAACTAAGTATTACCTTCTGACATTCCTTGTCGCTGTTGGTTATGTTGTGACGCGTCTCATCACCACTGTGACATCTTCAGGAATCCGCGCACTAGCATTTCGTCATAAAGTTAAAATAAAACATTTACACATGACACAAATACATAAATACTGGTAGCACATAAACATAAGATTATATCACGTCGACGCGGTGGCCACATTTTGGGGACACGGACGGATGGTTTGCAGCGGGTCTGTGAAGTCGTTGGAATGGAGTGGTAATGGAGTCGTTGCAGACCATTCGTCCATGTCACGCAAAATGTGGCTACCGCTTCAACGTGATGTAATTGTATGTTTATGTGCTACCGGTATTTATGTATTTGTGTCGAGAGTAAATGTTTTATTTGAACTTTATGACAAAACGCAAGCGTGCAGATACTTGAAGATGTCAAAGTGGTGATGAAACACATCGCAATATAACCAACAGCGACAAGGAATGTCAGAAGGTAATACTTAGTTAAAATTAATTTCGACATTCCATTAGTAGGATATAAACTCAAAAAAAAGATAATCTTAAAGCTATTAAAAGAATCAATACCAAAGAATCGGCAAAAAAGATTGCTATAAAATACAGAGTGGAACAGTATGGGGATCTTTATTTCTTGCTTTGCTTTTTCTTCCTCCAAGTTTATTGTTACCATGTTTGAAGTTTCAGAATATTATTTTCAGAAAATTTCATGGCTACCTCACCAACAACAGTATTTAACCTATAACTAGTGGCTCATAGGGGCAAAAGCCCCTAATCATAAAATTAAAATGTAGCATGAACCATAGCGTATAAAAATTTCTTCCACAACGAAGGTTTCCAGAAAATTTAATTTTATTTTGCGGTATATAATATTTTAACAATACTGTTTGAACAGACCATTCGCCCCCAAGTACTCTTATCAATCCTGTATTATTAGGTCATCCGTTTGTAAGTGCTCTATTTTGTCTGTTGTTAAATAACTCATATCGATCTATGGAAAATAAGTTTTGAAAGAAATCGTAGTCCCTTAATTGAGCTGTGACAGCTTTGTAATATAACATAGAAAAACGGCAATGAAAAAAACATTGATTTTTTAGCTCCTGTCAGTTTATTTTTTATGTTTTAGTCACAAAATTTAAACGCAGCACCTCAAAGTGCATCTTCACTTGCTGTGAATATTCATCCCTCCTAATCAAAACTCTTGATTTTGTGTGAACAAAGCAGATTTGTTTTCAATCACTACATGTAGAATCTTTAAGGAGAACCTTTAAGAAAATAATCATTCTTATATATTTCCTATTTTGTTGTTAAGTTTTTTACCTGCTGCATTTTCCTCTAGTATGTAGGACAAACGTCTTTGATTTTAACTCGTCTTCTATAATCCTACAATCTATGAAATGACTAAAAGGTTTCTCGGAAAATTCAGCTAACAGAATACCAAAACTTCACCGACTGATACACTTTAAGTATCAATTAATGTGTCATCGTTATTCAATATGATCATTTGACACTTTTCGTCTTAAAATAAAACCAAAACCATGGAAATAATGTAGGTGTTTCTCAAACCACAATTCATCGCCCATTGCATCTCTGTCAATGATCAGAAAGTATTTTATGATTTGCATACACCTCAGTTTTTTTACAATTTAAATTATAGTAACAACAGTAAAATTAGCAGTCAATTTGTAATAGTATGTAAGGTTAACTCTCCTAGTAGAATTTTTAGTCGCTCAAAGCAACAAAACGTCTTATTATAGTATTACGACTCTAGGGTTAATTTTTGTCATTTGGCTATGAATAGTTCTTTACTCAATTTTATCATCTGTCTTTCGTTTTAAAATAAAACCAAATATATGTATCAATGTACACAAAGAAGAAATTTTTTTAATTCCCATGCTATTGTTAAGGAGGATGTTTTACTATATTTCTCATTTCCTTGTAACTTTATGGGACCGAAACCTTTGAGACTCCTACTATCTTCCTGCGATTTGTAAAACACTCACAAATTTGTCTAAGAAATTTCGCTTACAGTCTTATATATATAGATTGCTTCTCTTGGTGTGTGAATTATTTTGTTATCTTCACTCAATGTTATCATCTGTGTCACATTTTGAAATTAAACCCATAACACATGTTTTAATGTATACAAAGCAGACGGTTTTTAAATCCCCATGCTATTCTTATGGAGGACGTTTTACGTGATTTCTCATTTCCTGTTAACATTCTGGACACGCCGATAGTTTTCCCTCGTGCATGGGACCGAGACCTTTAATTTAAGACCCCTCCCATCTTTCTATGATCTGTATAACGCTCACAATTTTGCTCAAGAAATATTGCTTACAGAATTATATATATAGATTGGTCGCAGTATAAAACCAATCTACCCTTATTATTAAACTGCAAGGGTAATTCCATTTGGTAGTTTATAAGGAGAATTGAAAATTCCACTGATGTATCTTTGATATTTTTAAAAATAAATGTATCCAAGTTAAGAGAAACACAGGTTAAAAAAATAGTAGTTAAACTCACATATGTTTTATTTTTATGTTTTTTATACTTTTTATATATTTTTGTTACACATAGACTGTGACAGGTCTATATATTCTAAAAAGAATTAAAAAAAGATAATTAAAAAAAAATTTACCACAAAAAGATGCCAACTCCCATTTACCAAAACTTTAAGTCCTCCAATTGAAGTAATGAAATAATTTTCTGTATAATAACTTACATTTTAAATTTCTGCCGACTGATGATTCAATTTTCTTTATGGGTTATTTAGCCTTATCTTCACCATTAAATCGATGGTATCATCCTTAACAAATCCACTGCTAGGGTTCAGAAGTACATCCCAGTCAATAAATGCAGCATAACCGTAGGCAGGTGATTTTGGAGTAAATGTCTTGGAGTAGTCGTATTTTTTATCAAACTTTTCATCTTGGTGTATTAGACTTATCTCAACAACAGCCGAACATTCCCATTGTGAAGTCTGACCTTGACATACCAGATACGCACCCAGGCCTAGCTTGTTGTTTTGTCCTTCCTCATCTTCTTTTAAAATAAAAAGACTCCAAAAAATGCCCTGCCCAGGGATAGGTTTTGGAATATTGAGGGTAAGTTTTGAGTTCACTAATTGTTCTAACTGAACAGGAAATGGTGCCACACTTCGTATTTTCAGCAAAACTACTGATAATATTCTCGGAAACAAGCCCTAAGTCATATCTATTTCCTCTGATATTACACAAGTGTTCCATAGTACATGGGTTACCTGATACCAGTGCTCGGCAGATGTCATTGACTTCTTCTTCTAAAAGTACTTCGCTTGATACAACCCCATTCCAAAATTCAGTGTATTCCATGATGAGAAACCGGAAATACGTCAGACAATCAAAAATGTTTGAACGTATTACTTTCCCATCACTGGAGTTTGATTTTTGCTTAACCCATCTCAAAATTGCATCCCAGATTTGAATTTCTTTTACATTGAAAAATTCTTGCTGAAGTATCCAAATTATCGAAGCTTTACTTAATTCTAAGAACTGCTCATTCTTTGTCATTTCAGTAAAGTTGTATTTTAGAAAGGTCAGAATTTCACCCTGGAAAATGTTCCTTTGATAGCAAACTGGATGAGAAACAGCAATATATATATTTTGAAGAGAGGAAACATTTTGTTTCTTAATTTGTTCAATTATTTCCATGCTCAAATCACTTACCCAGTACTTCTCGGTAACGTACAGCAGCTTCACACATTCTTCAAAAGTAAGTTTTGGTATCAGTAATCCGCTTGCACCATAAACACACTTCAAAAAGTTCTTGAAAGTTTCTGGTTCCACATCTTTAACTCGGATGTCCCCTTTCTCGGCCAATTCACTGTCCTGCAGCATGGCTCTGAACGGTAGACTGTCCCCCATGAGGAGAGGTTTTATAGCTCCGATTCTCTCAGTAGGTTCATCCTCCAGGCCAACAATAAAGAAACAATCATGTTGAGCTTCAGTCAACCAATATTTGACACGATCTGGAAGTGCCTCTTCCATATTAGTGGGGTCAGATGATACAAATATTTATAAATTGTTAGGCCTCAATTTTACGTTTATTTGTTTTTAATTAGCAACACAAATCAGAATAAAAGACGCGTGCAATACCGTACTTAATGTAGACAAAAGAATACACTTGCAGATCTGAACGTCAAACCAAGTGATACTTGAGTGACTCTAGACAATGTGTCATGGGCATATCTTATCACTTTGATAATTTTTATCACCCATCCCCTTTGGTACTTCAAACTGTAAATTGTTGTACTCAGCATTGCATAGCAATATCCATTATCCTATTTTCATTCAAAAATTACTTGTTTGCATTATTAAGGTATTAGCCAAATTGCATGCTATACAGAGTGTATTTTAACGTGTTGTCACAAACTTTGTAATTTTATGTGAATTTAATTTTTAGATCTAATTGCGTTTGTTTGTTCTGTGTGTCAATTTGTAATGATTTAAAAAATATATATAACATCACCAAATAAAATCTACTTTGACTAAACGTTGATAAAAAACTATGAGAAGCTAACTTTTGTACTATCTATTAAAACTAAGGTTTGTTACGGTTTTAAATTGTTATAGTAATTTTTCAAAATTTTGGCCATTTTGATTCAATGAAAAAGTTTTCTTGGAGACATGTATTTAAAATAATACACACACTGATAAAATAATATCAAAGTTATACTGTATTAAAAAATTTTTAAATTATATTATTTTTGGTTTCAAAACGGCAATCGTTTTGAGTTTTAAAAGTCAAATAAAAAAAATTTAGGATTAAAATAAATTTTACAATTTACTAAAAAGCTGTAACATGTAATTATTTACACAATACTATCATTAAAAGATTGGACAAGAATAGGGGTGACAGTCCCGATCCCAGGATTCAATCCCGAATTGAAATTACGATCCCAGGATTAACTAATGACTAACCTGGGATTTATATCATATAAATGTATATTGTGTGTAATATCAAAATTTAAGACATTTTTACTTGAATCTATACTTATTTAATACGCTAAGGGTTTTTTTGTCTTGAGAACTCCTCCTACAATTTTCAACCGATTTTCAAGTTTTTGGTGTCGTTGGATAGGGCTTGGTCTGTAGTTGTTTCCGCCAAAAACTGATGAAAATCTGACGGAAAATAAAGGTGTTATCCACCATTGAAATCTCAAAATTTCCCATTTAAATAACATTGGGATTGAATAAGGCATTTAAAACATCTGTTAATAATCAGCTGTAAATACGTGTAGCTTTGGTGATTGCAGATATTCACAATATTGGATTGGTTGGACGTCAATGATTTAGAGATAAAAGTAACATTTGTATTGTAATAAAAAAAATTGCTCGATTTCGAGCAACACGTTTACTAGTTCACAATAAATTACATTCCAAGTGCTCACAATCTTGAGTATATCTATACTCTGGTAACTCGTTTATCTAGCATCCAGTCAGTTTGTTTTACATCTTTTGTTTGTAATAGACCTTTAGTTTTAACTAGCTGTGTACCAGTCCCATGTAGGGGGCGTGTACTGTTTAGTTTATTAAAATAAATAATATTAATCCTTCCACAAATTCAATATGATAGCAAATTTAAAGAACACTAGTATATGTGTTGCTCAAAATCGAGCAATTTATTTTAACACAGCAAAAATTTTACTTTAGCTCTAAATCAATGACATCCGGCCAATCCAATAATGTGAATATCTGTAATCACCAATAGATACATGTATTTACAGCTGATTATTTACAGAGGTTTAAAATGCTTTATTCAATCCCAATGTCATTTCAATGGAAGATTCTGAGATTTCAATGTTGGATAGCACTTTTATTTTCAGCCCGATTCTCATCAGTTTTTGGCGGAAACAACTACAGACCTAGCCCTATCCTATGACACAAAAACTTGAAAATTGGTTGAAAATTATAGTTCTCAACAAAAAAAAACCCTTAGCGTATTAAATACGTATAGATTTGGCAATTTCGTTGCTGCCATACCTCATGCGCCTCTGATGTTGAACCTACCTCTATCGTTAGAAAGCTCTGTACTTGACAGTATTTCCTTACTACAAATGAATAAATCCACATTGTAACGAGTTTGTTTTGCATTGAGATAAAAATTCGTAATCCATATTTATACAAACAGCTTCTCTCAATTCAACTATGAAATGACACAAATAGGCATTTGAATAAAAAATAGGAACTATTTGTGCAAAGTAAAGAACATTGCTTTTTAAGGTAACTGGTTCACAGTAACTAATATAAAACTACTTAAAGAGTCAAGACTTTTATACCAAAATTTATTTGTATATACAAATTGTGCTTTTTGAAATCAACTAAACATAATTTATTTTATTTTGTGTCTATCTACGCCTGTGGAATTTTTTTAATGTTTTGATGGGGAACGGTCCAAACCCCAGTCTTGTTACTATCTAACATCAACCAGTTGTTAGAAAGCATCATTAATTAATAGCCCAATAAATATCATTTATTGATATGATATCATCCAATCCACATGTTTTTTCACGGGAGCCTGATAGCAACTGAAAATATTGTGTCAGACACTTTTATGGACCACCCCTTTTTGACCTTTGACCTCTGGGAACCCCTACCTGGCACTTGTGCTCCCCCTGTCCACTGCAGCTCTCCCCTTCCCCAAGAGACAGCCCATGTGCGGTTTTTTACTGAATAAAATTTATCTCTTGGACCAGTTCTCAAACCCGGGTCTCCTAGTTGGTAGGCCATCTTTGTAGGAATAGACTCTTAAGTGTAATATGTCAAAGTAAATAATTAATTTTGAAGAGGATTACGTTCTGGTTTTTATTTTTGTCTAAACCTAATTTGGCCCTAGTTTATTAATTTTATTCCAGATCGCAAGTGTTCACGCTTCCTTGTAGTTTATTAGGGAGTTCGTTTGTTTGATTTCGTCTAGGGTGCGGTAGTTTTCTGGCAATATGTCATGTTTTTAAGGGCCCTAGTTCTTCCGTTCTCTCATAGCAGTGCTGTCAGCGCATAACGTCACGATTTGTTTTGTTAGTTTACAATTTTTATAGTCTTAGATTGATTTTTAATTTTATTATGGATGTAGTTTGATCATTTTTCCTTCCAGGGCACAGTGCTGATCACAATTTTTTGTAGTTTATTATCGAGCTAGTTTGTATGATCCATCCTAAAGTGCAGAGCGGTCTCTTACAGTATTACGTCACTTTGCGCTGTTAACTTTAATAGTTTTTTTCTGATGTGTATTTAAAAAATGTTGTCCATTTTACATTTTCAAACTCAAATTTCTCAAAACAATAATTTAAAAAAATTTACAAAGACAAAAAAGTTGACAAATTAAATTATCTAAACATTGACATCAAGTTTGTAAACATCCAACAACAAATAAAGGAATCATTGAGATTTTTCGGCCAAAAACATTGATTTTACATTATAATTAGTGCAAATTAAGGTTATTTTCAAAGAAAAATCTCAATAACTCCATTATTTTGTTGTTGAATCTTTCCAAACTTGGTATTAATATTTAGATGATTTGATTTGTCACCATTTATGTAACTTTAAAAAATTTGTTAAAATTTTCTGTTTTTGAGAAATTTTAGTTAAAAAATTTAAAATGATCGCCATATTAAAAATACACAATAGAAAAAAATACTTTTTTATCTAAAAACGGACATTGGTGTGATAGAGGTTCATGACAAATATGAACTTAATACCATCATGGCGGCTAGCGGCTTAACAAACCGTTTTAGAACATATGTTTGCATGAACTTTTTTGCTTATTTTTATGTGTAGGATAACCTCCTGAATTATTGGAACGTCTTTTCCCAACACCCTGTATAGACAGTAAATTAAAGCAACATAGAGCTATGTATTATTTGGTTTGTTTTGACCTGGTAAGGTGTTGATCAATAATTTTTGCACACTTTGTATAGTACATTACAGACAACCATACAAATATAAATTAGGCGAATTGAATTTTAAAACTTACATTTTTAATTTGGTAAGAAAATTTATATAAAGAAAATTGAGTGGGGTGTTTAAAGCCGCCAATGAATTTGATTCATACAGATTTAACTTTTCTGTTTAAATGACAAAAAATTTTGATTTTTTGTAATTTTAGGTGTGAAAGACTAAAAATTTTGATTTTAAGATATATAGTAGGACTATGTTTTTTTTTTATTTTTTTAAGACTGAGTGCTCAACATTTTGAATCTGTGAAAACTTGAGACATAAAAAATATTCACACAATTTTAAACCGATGTTATTAACTTCCATACGAGCTTTCAAGTAAAGTTACTCTTAAGATACAATGACAGAGAATGAAATAGCCTACATCCAGACAAGCAAGCATAAAATTCAGTAAGCTAGGATAAGTTGCAGCTAAATATAGAGCCTAAAAATGGTTCAATCACGGGTTTTGAAGGTATTAGTAATTCTTGTGTTTAATAAGACTTATAGATACAGTATCAACTTCCCTCACATAACTCAGGGCCTGGTAACATGTAAAATCTATGAGTGGAGGTTTTCAGACATGGAAAGCCAATAAATGAAAATAATAAAAGCCAGATAATAAAATGGAATGTACAAGTAAATTAGCGTTTGAAATATGCCTTCAATACCAAGTACTGTGCCATGCTAAAATTTTTCTTCTGAGGATTTCCTCCCTTGGCATGTTTAATGATGGAATAAAATATCAAATTGAATAAAAACATAGAACTGAAACTGTTCATTTAATTTGATATTCAACCCACATACGCCTAAATTTTTTCTCTGGAATAAATTGCTACGATTTAGTGCTACATTCTCTTTTTAGTGCGCTCCGGCATTAACAATGTCTTCGATACCTACAATTTCCCCCCCCCCCCCCTTGTAGTGCACTGCTCATAACCTTAATTGATGTGTCTAGTTTCTGTTGTGTTAGCTAAGACTTAGGCATCTTGGTCAGGATGTTGGCACAAGTCCGATTACCGCAAACTTCCAAACCTGACAAGGTGGTGAGACTCTTAAAAGGGTTAGCCGGTCCATGGCAACGTCAAGTATGGGGGCCCCCATAAAATAAAGGTCTTTTAAATATTGAAGATAACCATACCTATTCTCAATGCCAAGTTAAAATTCCAATACTTAAATTCGATGGTTTTTTAATGAATAAAACACTCACTGATAAATTTAGACTTTGGCCAAAAATGGTTTAGAAAATATTCCACCTGTTAAGAGAGAATGTATCATGCAGAATGCTGACATAATGGTCTCCAATTCCTTGGGTCAGCTGACTGTAAATTCTTTAAAATCCAGTGTATTTTGACTATTCTTTAAAATTGTTCTCGTTTTTGATTCCCCAGAAATACCGGCCCATTCTTTGTCGATTAGCTTGAAAAACTAGTGACGTAAATGCTCGATGTATGAGATTCCCGTTTGTCGCAGGGCCTGTTGAAGGAGCTGCTGAAGAACTGTGACATAGAGCTGAAGCCGCAGGTGGTGGAGCTAGCAGCTACGTACGAGCACCAGTGCTTCCGCGGCAGCAAACCCATCTTCCACTTGGAGGCGTTTGTCGCTCAGTTCATGGCCTTGTACCTTAAGTTCATGGAGGAGAACGTCGGAATGTTTTGAAAGGACTACTCTTAGACGTCATTAAGAACCAATTTCTTTCTCGCTTAATTGCTCGCAGGTCCTGCAGTGGAAAATTTTAAGAAAAATTTATGTTGTACATCAGGTGTTTCTTGGAAAGGAAAAGTTACGTTTCATACCTTGTCATAAATCAGGGCATTTAAACATTTTACTCTATTTTCAGTTTTAAAACAATTTATTTGAGTGAAAAGCATTGTTGAGCATCGTGTGATTTAAGATATAATAATTTCAAATTCTTCTAAGATTTTTTACTAAAAAAAAGAATGAGCCAATGTGAGCGATTTCCTCCCTCATTTGCCCTTAAATAAACCAGTGACCAATATTTGTTCATAAGTAAGCTTTGTACGATATAATTTTGTAGATAGGTCTATTGTTCTATAGAACAGTTTTTTTGTACAGTATTGCTAGTTTTAATAAAAAAGTAAAGCGAATAAAAAGACTCGTTAATTTATACTTAACTGATTATTGGTAATAAGTTCTATTGTACTTTGGAAAGTTATTAATTATTTGAAAAATGAGATTTGTTGGCTGTTAAGTATATTAAGCTTAAAAAATATAAAGTTAGACAATCCTTGGCTATCAGCTGATGTGCATTGTTGCATTTTGTTCACTTTATTTGGGTTCTGTGGAGGATTAAATGTTGAAATCACAAACGTGATTTTGAGCAAAGATCAGGAAGTGTAGCCAGAGGAGTATACTAGGTGACCCGTGCTTTAAAATATATTTCTTTTTTTTGTGAGAAACTCACCTACAGTAAATTCAAAGGAGTTCTATGACTTTTCAAACAATATTTAAGTTTGACAGGTGATCTATTTTTGTTTACAATCTAACATAAAAATTCATCTGAAGGTAATCAACTGTTAATTTACATTTCACAATTAAAAATTTTATAATGAAAGTTGGTCAAAATATTTAAGCGAACTCTATAAATAAATCGAAGGCTAGTTTAAGACACCTTCCCCAATAAAGATCATAAGCTTTAAAATGACATCTCAATCTATAAAATCGGTTAAGTGGGTCAAGAGAAAAAGGGATGAAAACCTTAATTAAGAAGATAGATTGTTGGTTTTACGTCAAAATGAGTTGGAACAAAATTTTCCAGGTGTGGGTATACCTAACAAATTTTCCATTCATCAACTTTTTAGTAGCCTATTCTTAATTACTTTTTAGGTGAGTTTTTAAAGGCAGTTCTAACTTCCTGCTTTAGGAAAATTCATACAGCAGGTGGAGGAAGAGGAGCTGTACAGAGATAGAAGTAGACAAAAGAGGCTTATCAGCGCATGCGAGAGACTGGAGCTGCTAAATCGATGATGATAACTTTTAATTTCCTAACGTTTTCTCATCCAATAGAACACTTCTTTTATGTGTTTTCTATTTCCTGGTCTTAACATTTTTTAGCAAATCTATAAATAGTAAATTTGTGAGCTATACCCTCACCAGTAAATTTAAATCTGAACACTGACATAAAACCAAAAATTTTGGTTCAAAATACTCTTCCTGCCACAGACTCTCTGATATTTGCTCAAAATCATATTTGTGATTTCAACTTAATTCCCTTTCACGGAACCCACATAAAGTGAACAATAATGCATATCAGCTGATAGCCAAGGAAGAAGAGGAACCAGGGTTACCATACTATGGACTTGATCTCACCCAACATTGACTTACTCTACTTGTAAGTTGGGTTGTATTAAAAAAAATAAATAAATAAATAACTGTACTTCCAATCATTACTGCTGAGACAGTTTTTGCTTCAGGAAAATTTATATTATTCAACGAGTGAGTGGCAAGCAAACTGCAAACAAGTTTTTCACATGCTCGGTAGACTGGGTCAATAATATGTTCAAGCATGTAAAGAGTTTTATCTGGGTTGTTCTAACAGGGTTTTAACAGCGATGGCATCGTACCAGAGTCTGTTACACCAAATACTTTGCCAGCGAATCACCTTCTTTAGCCTGAATCTGATTTAATTTTTGGGCAGTAGAGTGCGGAGTAAGCTTACTTTCCATTAACCCGTCAGAACTGACATTGATTTGGAAACGTGAGAACTGACTCAGGTCCTTTAGACCAAGTTTTAATAAAATACCTCATATATTGAATAAATCAGTATTTTATTTTTTGAAACACATTCACATGTCTTTCTTATTAGTTGTTTTAACATTTTACACTGTAAACAAGTGTTAACATAATTTATGTAATGTATGTTTAAAAAATATGGTTTTTTAGTTTTATCTAGATTTTAGTTTGGCCTAAAACTTACTTAGTGAAAGAGAAATAAACTGATTGAACTTAAAACATTTGTTAACAATCTATTTGTCACTCAAAATGAAATTCATTTCAATCTAAAAGTTGTAATTTATGTATTTATTATTTTAAAAAAAGTCCAATTTTTAGCAAGTCAATGAACTACACAATTTTATTTTATCGATGATGGGAATTGTAAGGAAAAATGTCTATCGATCCGATTACGTTCCTCTGAGTCCATGATTTCAAGAATAAAAATATTTATACAGGAATATAATAATGATTTAATTACAAACACGTCATCCGTCAAAACTTTAATACACGAGAACTGACACACGGTAAAATGCACCGTTTACCCCGTACCACCGGAGCTGACTCACAGTCGAACGCACCAGTCTTCTACGGAATCGTTCACTGCACTGGCTGTAAAAGTTGGAAAATGACGGGAAATGTGTCATTCTGTTCCTTGAAAGTGGCACGTGAGGTACAGTGCCGGCAAAGTCTGCCGACACCCGGGAAATATTGTTTTGATCAAAATAACTTCCAACCCGGTCCTTTCGACTGGTATGTCAGTTCTCCCGGGTTAAATCAAATTATCTTACGATTCTCTATAAAATTAATTCTACCTACGATTTAAGTTAAGAATATTATTCTGCTTTTGCAGTAAAAAGGTTTTACTGCAATGCAGAGATTTTTCAGGAAAATGCAGATCAATGATATTTTAATTATTCTTTACTAAGATAATTGGGATATTCAAAATTTTCAACTTAAGTTTAGGCCTATTCATGATGTATTGCCATCTGGATTGATATCAGACTCTAATAATGTAGGTTACAATACCTCAAACCATCGTCATCCAACTAGTTTTCTTGATTGATTACTAGTTTTGGGAACAATGTCCCACTTGAAATGTCGAAGTTGTATTTACTGATGTGGTTGACATCAGGTGGGCATTGGATGAACTATGTCAAGTCATCTTCCGAGTGAGTATCGGGCCTGCAGTTTGTCAGTCGGAACGTGTCTTTGGCCGGCTATTTTTAACTCTCCATCAATAGCCAATTTGTCATTTTAACTATTTGACGACGACAAGATGTTCAGTAGTTCAGTAAATTCAACTTCGATATTTTGAACATTTTACAATGGGACACAGTGAAGCAACTAAGACAACCCCCCCCCCCTCCCCCCCCCCCTGTGTCATTTTAACTATTTGACGACGACAAGATGTTCAGTAGTTCAGTAAATTCAACTTCGATATTTTGAACATTTTACAATAGGACACAGTGAAGCAACTAAGACAACCCCCCCCTCCCCCCCCCCCCCCCGTGTCATTTTAACTATTTGACGACGACAAGATGTTCAGTAGTTCAGTAAATTCAACTTCGATATTTTGAACATTTTACAATGGGACTATTGACCCCCCAAGACTCAGGTGTGACACAGGCGTATGATACAGCTCGGGCTCTGGCTGCTTGGCCCTTCCTGCACTGAAGCTAAATTTCTAAAAAGGTGATAAAATATATTTCCTAGTTATTAACAAACACAAACAAACCACACTATTAAATACACTTGATACTCTGTTCCACATAAATACAAAAATAAATAAATTTTTATTTTTTATGATTTTTCCATAGTGACATTTATACAGGGTGTTTCAGAACTCTCTACCAATATTTTAGGGCATTGTTCCTGGGTTAAACACATATCTAAATATTACATTTAAATTGTCCGGAAGTTACTCACACAGCCGCCATTTTGTGTTTTACACATAATAATTTTTATTTCCGTAACGGATGGTTGTATTCAGATCATATTTGGTATAAATCTTTATCATACCAATGTACATTTCCAAGAAAAAAATTAATTTTCCATTGTATATTTTCAAAATGGCGGCCATTTTAAATTTTCAAACTCAAATATCTCAAAATCGGCAAATTTTATAAAAATTTTACAAGAGACAAAAAAGTTGCCAAATTAAATTACCTAACCAATGGTGCAAAGTTTGTAAGAATCTGACTACAAATAACGGAGTTATTGAGATTTTTCTACATAAAAACGTGGATTTTGCATTGAATTTAATGCAAATAAGGATATTTTAACAGCAAAATCAATGTTTTTATGCAGAAAAATCGCTATAACTCCGTTATTTGTTGTCAAACCCTTACAAACTTGGCACCATTGGTTAGGTAATTTAATTTGGCAACTTTTTTGTGTCTTGTAAAATTTTTATAAAATTTACCGATTTTGAGATACTTGAATTTGAAAATTTAAAATGGCCGCCATTTTGAAAATATACAATGGAAAAAATTAATTTTTTCTTGGAAATGTACATTGGTATGATAAAGATTTATACTAATATGATCTGAATACAACCATACGTTACGGAAATAAAAATTATTATGTGTAAAAAACAAAATGGCGGCTGTGTGAGTAACTTAAGACTTCCGGACAATTTAAATATGATATTTAGAAATGTTTTTAACCCAGGAACAATGCCCTAAAATATTGGTAGGGAGTTCTGAAACACCCTGTATAAATATTGTTTTTACCCCAGAACTGAGATATTTGCAAAGTTAGAAGAAAATTGTTCGAGCCATTTCAAGATTCGTGTGTACACATATTTACAAATATACCTTAACTTACTTGTACTAGAGTATAGAATATAACTATTCAGCTAAGCAATGACCAAGTTTAAGCAAAATCAGTTGAAAAACGACATCCAAAAAAGGGGAATAAAATACTACGTTTTGCCCAAAAGCTGTAAAATAGTTAAAATAGCCGACTGCACTACTAGCCCAAAGATGAAGATGGACTCTTAAACCCAGTTCCAGAATAAGTCATACTGTCGGTCAAAAATGTCATTTTTACAACAAAAATCCTTCTTCCAGCTAACAGTTGCTTATAGAAAAAAATCATTCTATATGTTTGGCAGGTTGCCAAATATTTTGAGTTTAAACATAGAAAAAAGGCAACTTCGAGGTAAACAATAACAGTTTACAAATACACAGGAGAAAACAAAAATTTTAGTTTAATGTAAAACTTATTTGTTATTTACATATGGTATTCATTCTACAAAGTATTTACAAAACAATAAAATATAAAACTTGTAATTTTTACATGACTAACCATAATCTCATTCCATTTTAAAACAATGGAAACCATCCATTTTGTCTACTTATGGAATTCCTTTTTGAATGGTATCAGCTCTTTTCTAGCTTCAAGGTCTTCGGAATTCCTTTTTGAATGCTATCAGCTCTTTTCTTGCTTCAAGGTCTTCCATCTTGTCCATCATTTGTTTTGCGTCTTCATTGTCCAAAACAAACGATTTTCTGAAAAAAATATATATATGTTTGTAAAACAATCATTACCAAATGGTCAAAATTAATTTTTTCAAATAAAAACATAAGAGTGTGAGAGAATAACCCTTTTTCACAACTAACTAGGTCTATAGGTGACCTTGATGCTGACTTCTGGCCACAAAAATAAGATTTTATGAAAAAAATTCAGGCTTTGGGTAGACCTACTGACATTTTTATCACACTCAAAAGTGTTTGAAATAAACACTTCATGCCAACTGAGGACCGAATGTCTATATTAATTAACAGATCCAAACAGACTCAATCCCATTGTTTTATACACTACTACACTGCAAAGTCTAGTGCTGGTTGAGGCTTGGTTCATGATCATGTAATAATTTAAATGTGTTTTTATAATGAAATTCAAATTCTATTTTTCCAATAATAAATAACATTGTACATATTTCGTGATTAATAATTGAGTATGCTAATTATTAGCAGAGCATATTTCAAGCCAATCTTCTAAATAAGTAAGATTTTCAATTTATACCATGTACCGTCCAAGATGACTGAAATGCACATTACAAAACCTTTGTTACATTTTCTTACATTAAAGTTCAGATTTTCACCATTAGCCTTGATCAAGGAACATCAAATACAAAGTAAATATAATACAGTAATTAATTATGATTCTGTCACAATAAATGGATTAGATGTAGATTTTTTAAGCAATTACAATTATTTTGTGTTTTTTAAATTGTGTGGAACTAAAGATTTTGAAATGTTATATAAATTTAATATATTATCTTAAGGGGCCGTCCATAAATTACGTCATCTGAAAATGGGGGGGGGGGGGCGGGGTCCAGATTGAAAATGACGGTAGGGTGATGTGCAAGGGGGGGGGGGGGGTACAGATAATTAGATTACAGAAATTATCCTCACCTCTAAAACTTTCACAAGCAGCCAAACAAATAAATCCTACAAAATTGAAGGAAAGATCAATTGTGAGTCTACCAATGTAGTATATCCACTTTCCTGTAACAACTGCCCAAAGGATTACATTGGTAAAATCACAACAGCTCTAAGAGTACACATGAATGGCCACAGGCATGACGTAAATCACCCGTGTATACAGAAGCCTGTAGCCATTCATGCCACAGAGCACTTTCAAAATTTTCAACAATGTTTTTCATTAAAAGGAATTTGCAAATTGGCTAATAACACACAAGATAGAAGGTGTATAGAACTTGAACTTATCCTATCAACTTATCAACTTATCCTAAAATCAATAACTCCATTTAGACTAAACTTAAGCTAATTGATTAAATTTATATAACATGTCAAAATATTTAGTTCCACACAATTTAAACACAAAAAAATAGAATTGCTACTAAATAGTACAGTAAAATAAGGCCAAAAACAACCTTTTGATCGGCAACTGATGTGCGTCCATGAAATTTTCAGAAGACTTTCCTTTAAGCTCTAGAAAAAGAGATTTGATGAGTCCCCAAAAAATAAAGTTGTTTTACACCCATAAAATCACTTTTCAAAATGGCGGTTCTTTTGTAACAAAATAAATTTTGAAAAAAGCTTCCCTTTTCTATTTTTTACGTGCATCGCCTCAATATTATGTTGTGGGACCAACACCAAAAATTGTTGGGCACTAAATACTTTATTTTTAACGGTATTTATTTTTTGGCCGCCATCTTGGATCCGCCATATTGGATACAAGTTGGTTTTTTCTAATGGAAAGATAGTGTTGTGACACATCATTTCAGAGTAGATTTTTTCGCTCATTACAATGCCGCAATCCGTTTTTGAAAATTTTTTTCCGTTTCAAAGATATACGGAAATTAAAATTCTTCTCCATACATTTCTTATGGACGTTTCAAATTTTGAATATATTTATTGCTTATTTTTCCTCATATATCCTTTTCTAATTGAGATAGGTTGTTAATTTTGGTATCAGATCACTCAGTGGATCAATGGGCTTCTTAAGAGTTTTTGTTCGTTCGAATTGGCTTGGTTTGAAACGGTTTCTAAATTTTAAACTTTACGCAAATTTCATAAATGGAAATATTTTTTATTGAAAAGTGTATAATATCACATCTTAAACGTATCCAATTTTAACAATCAATATGTGGAATTAAAGCCAATAATGTACCGTGTAATTTAAGACCAAAACGAACCTTGAATCTCATTTACAACTTGAGTTGTACGTCTTTAACTGAAAAAGAATTTCAGGAACCAATAAGTTTTATGTTGATTAGACAGTTATAAGCCACTTAATATCCAACGAATTTCAATGGTCAATAACTCAAATTAAAGACATTGATGTACAGGTACTAGTTGTTTTAAGACCAGAACTAACTTTGTGTCTTATTTAGAACTTGAGATATTAATCTTAAACTAAAAGCAAATTTAAAAAAAAATTGAAGTTTCTATTAAATAGAAGGATATAACTCGTCTCAATATCCTCCAAATGGAATGAAGAATAGCTTAAATTAATGCCAGGAATATTACTGACTATTTAAAGGTCACAATGAACAGAATTCCTCAATTAGAACTAGACATAAAAGAAAAATAATGCAAAATAATTTTAAAGTTCGAAATGTCCATAAGAAATTCATAGGGTTGAATTTTTATTTGAGTGTATCTTTAAAACGAACCAAGATTTTCAAAAACGGATTGCGGCATTGTAATCAGCGTAAAAATCTACTTTGAAATGATGCATCACAACACTATCTTTATATTACAAAAAAATAACTTCCATCCAATATGGCGGATCCAAGATGGCGGCCAAAAATTAACGACCGGTCATAATGAACTACTTTCCATTAAAAAATTATCGGTGGCAGTGTCACAACATTATATTGAGAAATGCAGGTGAAAAATAAAAATAAATACTAAATTTTTCAAAATGTATCCCATTACAAAAAACCGCCATTTTGAAAAGTGGTTTTATAGGTGAAAAACAACTTTATTTTTTGGGGACTCATCGGATCTTTAATTATAGTGCTTAAAAGTAGCTCTTATCAAATTTTTGGGAATGCACATCAGTTGCCGATCTAAAACCCTAATTTTACTGTACTAAAAAATCTCTAGACTATCTGATAAATTTACAATGTTAAAGTCATACGTACATTATATGGCTGTCATAACCAGCTACCATCTTAAAATAATAACAATAAAATAAATAAAAGATGTTCTGCAGTGCAAAGCACCTGCGTCAATACATTTAAAATAAAACTAAAATAAACATTAATGCCATTTGATCTCTCTATAAAGCCAAATCCAGGGCGCTAAGCCATTGCAGCCCAGCTTCACTTGCACAATGAAGGCCCATCAGGGCCCGGAAGGTGCCTTCCGGGAAAGCACTCAAGGGGCACTCATTGACTATGTGAGTCATAGTCTGGAACTCCGCTCCACAGCCGCATGACTGGTCTTCTGTAATTCCCCTTTTGTATTTCGAATAATTACATCTTCCCACTCCAGTGCGGAATCGATTGAGAACAGTCCACTGCTTTCGAGGAAGATCCATACCACTTACTGCTAAGGTTGGGTCAGCAATCAAAAAGTGATTCCGACCTTGGAAAGAGTCCCAGGAGGAAGTCGTCGGTATGGATTGAAAAGTTTGTGCCCGTCAACTGGGATGCTGTCCGCAGTGGTGGTCTTCGGGACCTCAATCTGCCTGTGTCCTGGGGTAGGTAATCATTAATGGGTAGGTGTGGAGCAGGTAAGATCTTAGTATATTCCCTAATGAGTGCATCCCTTCGTCGGGTTTCAGGTGGAACGATGTTACACAGCACCGGGAGCCAGGGTACAGGGGTTGCCATGAGTGTATCACTAATGGCTCTCATAGCCCTGTTTAGCTGGACGTCTATATTCCTGACATGCACTCTGTTCAACCACACGGGAGCTCAGTACTCAGCAGTTGAGTAAACTAGGGACAGAGCAGTGGTTCACAGAACTTGTGCGTTAGCTCCCCATGATGAGCCAGCAAGGTGATGGACGATGTTAGTCCTGGTTCTCACCTTGGCTGCTGTCTTTTGTGGGTGGCTTTTGAATGTCAGGGACCTATCTAAAGTGACTCCCAGGTACTGTGGGGTTTCATTGTGCTTTAGCTCAACACCGTCAAATACAATTTTAAGCTTTTGATGGGCCATTCTATTGTTCAAGTGGAAGCAAGAAACCTCGGTTTTTGTTGGGTTTGGATTTAGCTTACAGGCTTTAAAGTATTCACCGAGGGTCGTGAGGTCATTTGTTACTGTTTCCTCAGCTAGTAGGAATTCCTTGTGCTGATAAGCCAGAGCTATATCATCTGCGTAAACGAACTTTGAGGAGCGAGTGTCTGGAATGTCGGCTGTATACACATTAAATAGAAGTGGGGCGAGCACTGACCCCTTGGCAGGCCATCCTTTAGTTGTCTAAAAGTACTTTCCTTTCGTCCTAAATATACTTTAGTCATCCTGTTGGATAGCATTGAGTTGAGGAGACGCAACAGGAAAGGCCAAGGAATCAGTTTGTAAAATTTAATAAGGAAACCTTTTCTCCAGACAGTGTCATAAGCTGCAGTAAGATCTAAGAAAGCAACGGAGGTTTTCAGTCTTCGCTCAGACCCATTCTCGATGAAAGAAGTAAGAGCTAGAACCTGGTCACAACAGTTGCGCCCTGGTCTATACCCAGCTTGTTCAACGGGGATGCTGAAATCGAGAACAGGGAGGATTCTGTTGTATATCAACCTCTTGACCAGCTTATATCAGACACTAAGAAGGGCTATGGGTCGATAACTTTCGGGCAGTTTTGGATCTTGACCGGGCTTCAAGACAGCTATTTTTTGTATTTTCTAAATATACCAGGCAAGTCACCGGTTTCCATTATGGTGTCAAAAACTGCAAGAAGCCACTGTCTAGCTTTTTTACCCGAGTGTTTTATAAACTCCGGGAAGATTTCATCCAAGCCTGCTGCTTTGCCAATTGGCATCGCATCAATCGCAGCATCTAGCTCATCCATAGTGAAAGGTCAAGAGACTTCCAATGGTGCTTGCCAACTTTGCTTAATTTCATTTAGCCTAAAGTTCACCTTCCTGTCCGCAGACGTACGCACTGGCTTAGACAAACATGAGAGGCGTTTTGCAATATCACAAGGGCGAGGTTGCAAGACAGTGTTTTTATCATTTGTTTTACCAGTGGAGAGCTTTCTGAGAAGAGACCAGGCTTTGCGACTACTTTGGGTGAAGTTCATGTTCCCAACAGTTTTCACCCATTTCTCTCTCCTGGTGTTGTCGAGAGAGTAAAGCAGTTGGTCCACACTACATCTATGTCAGCAGTATCAGTGAACTCACTGTATAGGTCTTCGCACTCTTGACTCCATCCTGGTATATACTCTTTCCTAAAACCTCTTGGAATAGACGCTTTTGCGCAAGACAGAACAAGTTGTGTGAACCGATCGTAGTTTTTTATTTTAGGAGGGATGAACCTGATGCCTTTGTCAAGCCTGGTGGAAAAGGCCTCCCACTCAGCTTTGTTAAGTTCCACCTAGGCCGAGGAAAAGATCTTACAAGAGGAATTTGGATTCCCACTGATATTAGTACAGGCCTATGCTGAGAATGAGGAAAGGCACCTAGGACCCTCCTGCAAGTTGGTGAGGGTGTGGTTGATCGGTCACAAGAACAAAAGCACAAGTCTGGAGAGTACCCACGACGCCATCGAGCTGAATGGAAAGTGTGTGGGTCTTTGGCATTAAATACCAGGAAAAAGTTGTTATTTTCAGCCCAGCTTGAAAGACGAGTGCCGTTGTCATCATCGGACGAGTATCCCCACTGGGTGTGATGACTGTTAAAGTCCCCTACATATACCACAGGATGTTCAAAAGTTGGGAGAACTGTATCTGACCACTGGATGTTCGGCGGTTTGTAGACATTTACAATGGTAGTCTCAGATACCCTAACAGCAACAGTAAATATGCTGTTCACACAACTTTTGTGGGAGACTGACAAAACGTCTATGTCTTGCCTAACGTAAGTCGCTACGCCATAGACCCTGTGTCCTATTGCATCCACAATCTTATATCCTGTGATGTTGCCCCTCGCACTGTTCTCTAAGTCTTCTACATGGGTTTCTTGTAGTGCGAGGACATCAACATTATTTTCTAAAATGAATTAACTCACCGTCAATGCAATCCAACAGTTTTATCCTTGTGGACAATTGTTTCGCCCCTTTTAATATAGGGGCATCTTCAGCACGGTCTTGAGGTTAAAACATTTGCGAACTAAAAGTTCTTGTTGAGATTAACACATAGATACATATACCACGAATATAACACGAACATAATGACAAAACACTTAAATAAACTATTGGATCCAAACCGGCCGGTATAAACTAACTTTAACTGACGACACGCACGGGCTGACAAAACTTTGACGTGGTGACAGGTCGTCAAGGCCAACTTGATCAGCTGTTATCTTCACGGCATTTGATAACTTGTTCATATATGGCATTGGCTCTGAAATTGGTCTGAATGTTTATCAGGCGGTTAGGTTCAAGTTTATGAGCCAGATAAATCTCCATTTCCTCTAATCTGTCGAGCCTTTGTGACTTTTTGCAATGGTGGAGTATTTCAAGGCCGTCATTCATAGACTGATAAGCATGCCCGGTGTTGTGAATATGAGCAGCAAAGTTGGAGCTGTGCTTCCCGGGTTGTTTACTGCTTATGGCTTGAATGTGCTCTTTATATCTGACGGCGAAGTTGCGACCTGTCTGACCGATGTAATAAGAGTCACACTCACCGCATTTTATTTTGTAAACACCTTGATTGCCTTCCATACTGCGAGACTTATTTGAGGGGGGTTGTAAAACTCTAGACAAGTTGTTGTTTGTCCTATAAGCGAGTGATATAGGTGCGTCCTTAAACAATGATTTTGTTATTTTCTCAGTAGTATGGCTGTATTCGACGGTGCTAAACTATTATTTTCTAGCAGCACCTTGCTGAGGCAGTCACTTTTGGATTTGCTCAGACCCTCTATGTTAAAATTACAAATATTTAAAACTGAGCCTATATTTCTAAAGTGGCCCTGGAAAGGGCCGTTTGGATTTGGTCTGGCAGCTGGCATAGCTGAGAGATCACTTGCGCGATAGTTCAGCTGCCAAAAAATTTTTGTTCGTTTAGCACCACCCGGGGAGTACGTGCAACTTTAATGGAATGCTGCAGACGCGAACAACATCACCCCCCAAAAAAATCATTATTTATGATGACAGGTGACGTCGTCCTGTAATCCAGCTACTTGGAGGTCACTAATTGTGGATAGTTATAAGTGATGGCTTGTGGATGCGATGTTCCCTGGTGGGGATTAACGTCCGCACTAGTGAATACTAGTTCATCCATAAAGATCATCCTCATAATTAGACCAATTCGTATATATGAGGTTGAAATTGTGGTTCGGATCCCACGTTAAATTGTAGGTCCCTAGATACCATTGGCTGTTGGGCTATTAATTAACAGTCCTGCCTAAGGAGAATGTCGGACTTAGTCAGTTACAAGACTACGAGATCGTGCCACAATCATCCTACACTCATCTCTCATTCATATTCATGTTAAAATACCCACTATGTGAGGTCCCTGTCTCAAAATAGTGATTTAGTGATTATTTATTATATTTACTTGGTAATGTGAGAATTTAAACTTTAATTTAAAATAATGTAATATAGGCTTTTGTTTTGTTTATAAGAAACTGTTTGGTGATGTATGTGAAAATATGATATACACATTAGGGAGTGTTAACAGTACAGTATAGTAGACTCCCTCTTAGGAGGTCAACTCACGGTACGGTACTAAACATTGGCCGGATAACGAATTGGCTGGTAAAACCATTGACCCTTTAACAACTTTAATTCATAGTTCACCATGACAAGACTCAAATGAAAAATTGCACTAAATATAATAATGTATGGAGTTAAAGGGTATAGGTATATCCTGCAACCGGGACTGTGTTTTGTGAGGTGTCTGTGCTGTGTCTATGTATAAAACAATTGATCAGTTTTATTCGCCGACAACTAGGACACCAAAACGACGAAGACCCCCAAATTCACCGGAAGAGAATAACCTTCACACAGACGACATGGCTTCAGGAACAACAGAACAGCCAGAAACACGTGAGCAGTTACTTGCAGATATTGGTAAATTGCTTGATCAGAAACTAGCTAATTTAGTTACTAAGCAAGATCTAAATAACCTCATTGGTCAAATCAATCAGCTAAAGCAGGACAATGAGGCTCTAAAAGTTGAGGTTATGAGTCTAAAAAGTAGAGAGGGAATGCTAATGGATAGGCTAGTAGATCTCGAGTCAAGGTCCAGGAGAAACAACCTCATATTTAGAGGCCTTAATGTTACATCTCATACTAGAGACTATAAACACTTAGTAGCAAAATTCTGTCACGAAAAGTTTGACATGGACAAAAATTTTTGGATTAACAGAGCACATCCACTAGACAAAGACAAGAGTGCTGTAATTGCTCATATTCCGGATGACACGGATGTCGAGTTTATTATGTCACATGTGAAAACCCTCAAAGGTACAAACTTCTCTGTGCATCGGGATTTCCCACGGGAGGTGAGACTCAAGCAAGCGCGACTGGCAGCTGTAAGAACCGAGGTGGAGCGTGTCGCTGGGAGAAGGAAGATGCCGTTAGTGTACGACCACATCTACATAGAAAACTCAAGATTTACATGGGAAGGTGACAAACTTAAAGCAGGTGATATGGACGGTGCGGAAAAACTCCAGCAACTGTTTAAGTACAATTTTACGGAGTTTCTGTCAAAGCTGAAGGATGGTGTGCCACAGCGGAGTCGGGAGCAGACAACGTCCGCTACAGTACCAGGAGGCCAAGGGGGCATGCAGCAAACCGACCTCGGGACGACAGCATCACCAGTGACGGTCCACAGCGACAACGGCTCGGAGTGAGGAGGCCACGACAATCCCACGAACGACGACAACGGACAACGGATCGGCAAGTTGGAAAGGACGTTATCTCATACAATCTTAAAAATTTTGTGTTACAATATTTGTGGTATTAGAAGTAAGTTAACTGATTCATATTTTTTAGAAATGATAAGTAGTTATGATGTGATAATTTTAATAGAAACTTTTGCCTCAGAAAGAGAGAAAGATTTTGTTTTAAAGAAGTTAAGTAGCTTTTTTGTACACATTACATTTGCAAAGAGAGAATCAAACTATGGAAGGTATATGGGGGGCCTAATAGCTTTAATTAATTTAAACTCACAGTTTGCAAAAAGATTAAAAAATTCCTTGAAGATAATGGTTTTATTTTGATTGAATGCACAAGTGGAGATTTGTTTTGTGGACAGAAAGTATATATATTGCCATTGTATTTAAATTGCAATAATTGGGATACAGATTTTGTAAGCTTAAAAAATTTTGTAGCGTCTAAGGAAATAGAAAATATTTTATTAATAGGGGATCTTAATGGACGTATTGGGAATGGACAGGCCTTCATGGATGAGACCATCAATAACAAAAATCGTAATTTAAATGAGTGTAGAAATTCCAAAGATAAAACTGTTAATAGTAGAGGAAGGAAATTATTAGATTTATTTGACGAACTAGGAATGGTAATCTTGAATGGTAGGACAAGCGGTGATTATAATGGGGATTTTACATTTTTGGGTGGAAGGGGAAGTTCAGTAATTGATCTTGCTGCAGTGTCAATAAGTTGTATTAATGTAGTAAATGATTTCAAAGTAGTTAGTTTTACGGGCTCGGATCACCTGCCAATAGAAGTAAGTTTGAAGGTCATTGATGAGCGTAGGGAACAAAAAGTGGAAGGCGATATTCTCCCACTTTTGCCTAGGCTAAGGTGGACAAAAAACGACCAGTTGTTTTATAGGAATAAAATCAATGAAACAATCCCTCAGTTCACAGTAACAAACGATGATCAGAAAAATATTGACGAAATTGTAAAAAGTATCGTAAAGTCGGCTGACTATAAACTTGAATTGTCCCAGAAAACCCCGTTAGTTAGTAAAAATCCGTGGTTTGATTATAAATGTCTGTCTCAAAGAAAAGTTGTTTTTAAATTATTAAATATTTACCGCAAAAATAATTGTCCAAACATAAAATCTCTGTATTTAAGTGAGCAAATTAAGTATAAGGATCTGTGCAACCAAAAGAAAATGTCTTATTACAATAAATTAATTGATAATTTACATCAGGTATCGGATGCAAAAAAATTTTGGGAGGCAGTAAATGTTTTTAAGAAAAAAGGGGATAAGAGGGTGGGAAAAATTGCGCCAGTCGAGTGGGTGAGACATTTTTCCACCTTACTCAACCCGCCCCTCCGGGCAGATAAGATTCAGTACGTTGAACCTCTTATCGCTGACCCTTACCTAGATAGTGAATTCAAAATATCTGATTTGACAACGGTACTGGCAAAAGTAAAACAAAACAAAGCTCCAGGACCAGACAGAGTTCCATATGAGTTTTTTAAACATGCGCCTCAGCCTTTTCTTGTTAAATTATTGCAAGTTTATAATAGCATCTTTCAAAAAGGGGAAATACCAGAGTCATTAAAAAAATCTATTGTTTTTCCTTTACATAAAAAAGGTGATTTAAATTGTGTTACTAACTACAGGGGCTTATCTTTTATTGACTGTGTTGCCAAGATATTTACGAGTTTAATCCATAACAGAATTTTAAGTTGGATTCATGGGAAAAATTTGTTAACTGAACTACAAGCGGGGTTTAGGAAAGGGTACTCAACTATAGACAACATTTTTAACTTAACTTGTATGGGTAATTTAAATTTAGCTGAAAAGAGGGGGAAACTGTTTTGCTTTTTTATTGATTTTTCATCAGCATTCGATACAATAGATAGGAATGCGCTAATTTATAAGCTTTCCTGTTTGGGCCTCTCAATAAAAATTCTAAAAATAATGAGGGATTACTACAGTGGGACTTCAGCGTCAGTTTGGGTGCCGGGGGGTTTAACTGAAAGTTTTAATACTTCTATGGGCTTAAGGCAAGGTTGTTTGTGGAGTCCGACTAACTTTGCGTTATTTGTGAACGATCTACCTGAAGCCCTAGAGGGGGGATGCAATTTTGGAGGGCATAGGGTTAATATGTTAATGTACGCTGATGACATTGTTTTACTGGCCCCAACTGCATCAGGCTTACAACACATGATTAGAAGATTAGAATCCTACTGTGAAACATGGAATTTGCACTTAAATTTGAACAAATCTAAAATAATGGTCTTCAGAAATGGTGGCAAATTGAGTAGAAATGTTAAGTGGTGGTACAAAGGGGAACAGATCGAAGTTGTCAATAGTTACAAATATTTAGGAGTCACTTTCACATCATCACTATCATGGAACACTCATTTCAAAGAAAAAAACAGTTCAACAAAATTAGCAATTAATTCAATTTGGTGTAATTTGATAAATAACAAAAAGATACCTTTAAGTTCGAAATTAGTTTGTTATAACACAATTATAAGAGCAATATTATGTTATGGGGCACAAGTTTGGGGATTTTCCGAAAGCATGTCAATAGAAAATATTCAACATTTTTTTATCAAGAAGCTGTTTTCCTTGCCAAAAAACACGCCTGATTATGTATTATATATAGAAACATTTTTTGAAAAAATATTTTTTTATACACTGAATTTGCACATACGATACATTATTAAAGTTTTCAATATGCCAGAAAATCGTCTTCCAAATATTTTATCAAAACTCATCATTCAAAAAAATATTTATTGGTGTCGGCAACTAAAACTAATGGGCGCAAAAAATGGGATAGTCGTAGAATTTAATTTGGAAAGGATATATTTTCTTCAGTCACAGCTGTGCAACCTGGTAGAGGCAGAGCAGCTGGCATGGAAGGGGGAGTGCAGGGGGAGGGCGATAACGTCATTGTACCACTCGCATTATCTTTCACTTGACCTTGAACTCGGTGACAGAGCCTTCATTACTGATAACCTGGATATAACTACGATTTCCTGGATTATCAAAGCACAACCTGAACTAATTCATCTTAATTATAAGCCTTGGATTTTTGAAAAAAATTACCTGTGCTCACTTTGTAACACAAGAAAAAACGAAACGGTTTTTCATTTTGTGGCAGAATGTCCAATTTTAAAAAATATAAGACATTATTTTTTTAATAGATATTATTTAAATGAATCTGAATTTTATGATTATTTAAATGGCAGGGATTGGCGGGCTTTGGGTCACTATTTAAAAGTAGCTTGGTCAAAACGGTGGAGTTTGATTGAGTAGTTCAATTTTTAGTAATATTCTGTATATAAAAACAAATTCTGTATATATAGTATAGCATTAACTGTCTAATTAATAAAAAGTAACATAATTGGGGTATTTATTATTTTTCAATTTTATATTGTATTATAGTTTAAATCGCAGCGAAAGATATATTTTTTATGTTATTTTTGTAGGTAAATAATATAAGGTGAATTTGTAATAATTCAACTAGTTGGAAAAATGTTTACATGTGTCAACCAAAACTGACGGTCCATGACCAATGTTTTAAATGTGCAATTTTAACACTGTTTGTAAACTCATGTACTATCAAATAAATGCACTTTTTGATTGATTGATTGATTGATTGTATGGAGTTAAAGCTACCTACTCACATCCTAAACTTATTTTTTGGTTCCTTTTAACAATAATAAAAAAAAAAAAATACATACAAAAATGGCAAAAACAGCCTCAAAAGGCTAAACTGAAAAATTTAGTACTGTGGTATACCGTACTGAAATAGAGGTAAAAAACTTATTCACTTCCGATGGCGTTCAATTCCGTACAGGGAAGTGACTTAACATTTTTTCTGAAACTAACTGCAATTTGAGGTTAACTTAAAATTGATTTGAAAGATAGGCTCTAGATATAAAAACTGCCAAAACAAAACAAGGTTAAAGCAATGTTATGTTACAAAATGGCCGGTTAAGAGGAAGTCTACTGTAATATTGAATTTGATATAATATTAAACTACATATTGAATTTTTTTATTTTTAAAACTTTTCATGGTGTCACGTTAATATAATTTGTCTTTCTATTTCATTTGAACAGTTTTGTTCACTAGCCTAAATATTGATTTGTTTAAACACAATGTGAGTCATCATGAGTTTTTTTTTTTTTTATTATGTACCAAATTGGATAACTTAATCAAGACAAATGAACAATATTTCTAATGGGTTGGCATGTCTTTATGGACCACAAACATTCCACTTAAGCTTATATTAAGGTCACATTTTCTAGCCACCCAATTTAAATTATTGTAAAAAATGGCATGTGCGGGAGTGGCCAAACGGTTGTAGGATAGTGTTGAACGCAACCGAAATCCGGCCCACCATACCTTTAATGATTCCATAAAACAAAAAGACCAACCAAACCACATTTTAAGTTAGTAGGGCCTAACTTACACCTTACCTATAAGTCACGCCACATAAGTTGACGAATGGCTAAAAACAGCTGGGATGGGCGAGGGGAGGAGAGGGGGTACTTTTCCAACAACATTGAGCTTACGTTACATGCAATTTTTTATTGAACAGCTGATTATCCAATCATTTTAACTGAATAGTAGTGAAAATTCATTCGTCAAGTTACGTGGCGAGGGTTATAACTTAAAAGCTAGCCAACCCAATAAACACTCATGCAAACAACCACATGACATTATTGTACACTTTAACTTATTATACAAAAATAGAAAATTACCAATACAATTATTGTTGGTCAACATTTAGGCCTACACTGTTATTTTTATTACTAACTAAAGTAGTAAAGTATTTGTTTTGAATGTATGGTATGTATAGAATGGGTTAGAAGCCACTTGCCCCTAGTGTTCACATTCCAACAACGTGCCTGGAAGAAACATGACATCTTGAGGTGCTGATGGTGGACTCAGTTTGCATGAAAATGTTGAAGGGTGGGGATAGCTGGTGGGAAATTGCTTGTCCCATTTCGTCTGAGAGTCCTCCAATACAGGAAGACCGACTTAAACTGAACAGTTTAATCTTTCGAAAAATAAAGTTGAGGTGCTGGATTTGGTGTGAGTAGCCTACTAAAGGGTTAAAGTCAAAGTAGGCCTAGTGCTGATGTACAGCGATAGACGATTTCAGGATTGTGTCCAAAGTGAAAGACGGCTTTCTTAGTAGGTAGTCTACTAGATTTTGATGTAGGAGTCTTACACTACACGTTGGCCATCTGTGTGTTTAAAAGCATATTCCTTCTCTCTCTAAAAAAAAGTTTTGAAACCACTAGCATAGACATGAGTTTATATAGCCGAAACAGCTGTTTTAATTTAGTTCCACAAGGTTGGCCTACCTATCATCATCGGATAATGACTAATTTAATAGTCTAGCGCCACAGTAATGGAGGGCCAGGACACTTACACAAAATGCCTGATGCATCACACGTGCTTTTGCCGCATCCACCCCTTGTCAATTCATTTACCTGATTTGAGAGTACTAGCCCTAATTCATTAGGGCCAGAGCCAGGGTCTCTTAACCCTCCAAGTGCTACGTATATTAGTCCTTAAGTGCTGACCATTTTTTAAGTTTCGCGCAAGCATTAAGCAAATGTGCATAATAGTTATTGATGATATGAAAAGTATATCATATTGCATATCAGTTTGTTCAGAAAAATGTCTACTATTAGAAAATATGATTCATTAGATCTTACTTACCGTACCATTTATTTTTTTCCAAATTTCTAGATATCAAGGGGTAGTTTTTTTTTTTTTTTTTTTTTTTTTTTTTGTTACCCTCGTCTTCAGGTTTTTTTATTTCAGGGCATAATTAGATAGTCAAATAAAAAAATCTGAGATAGCCAAAATGTTGAAAATTTTATTACCTTTCCAGTGATATATAATGTTTAAATATGTTCTTAGTAAACAAAGATAACATAACCATAACAATTTGCAATGTAGCAGCTGTACTTCAGACGACCAAAAAACATCAGCTGCAGACAAACAAGTTAGCCAACTTTGATTTTCCACTGAAATATGTATTGAACCAAAAGTATTCAGATAGAATGATATTTTCTCTTCAATACTATATAAAATATATGCCGATCCGTCAATAAACAACGGATCTGTGACGATCGTAGTAAACCCTTGTAAATGAATCGCGATGGCGACGATAGCGCTATACGCGTTGCCGAAATGCGTCGCGATCGCGATGTTTAGCGCTTGGAGGGTTAAGTTTTCCTCAGCGACATATAAAATTTTTTAAGGTCATCACTACCGGTACATATATTTACAACATCTTTTGACAATTTAATTTCCGTGGTTAGAAACATGATTTCCAACCCATAAAGATTACAAAAGCTTAAATTCATAATCCGACGTAAACTACTCAAATGTCATATGAGAGTCTCTGATTTCAAACTTTTAAGTAATTTAAGCCATGTCCGCACTGGCCCAGGCGAAACTTTGTTATCCGACTCCACCGTTAATATCGATGTGAAAATATCGATATTGCGATAATATTGCTATTCTATCGATGATACAATTACACTATACGGTTACCGTACGATTTTATCTCCTGATTTAGTTTTGTTCTAATATAATTAAAAATACCTTTTGACAATAAAACAAATATATTTATTGAAAACAAGTAACTTAAAATAACAAAATTAAGTACAAATTTTAGCTAATGTATCCTGTAAAATTATCAAAGAACAACACAAAATAAAATAACAAAGTTTATTGTGTAGTTGTATCTTAATTGTGAGAGAGAAGAAGCAGACTTAGACCTAAAATAACGTCACACAAATGCTGCCAAATACAAATCAGAAAGTTTTTTATTTTTTGCTATTGTATTAAGGAAATATACATTTTAAATGTTTACAAACACCATTGATTTTGTTGAACGGTTAGATTGTCAAGTTACATATTATTATGACTGTACCGTTGTAAAAATTAGATTGTTATGTCTAGGTTATTATATTATGAGTAGGCCTAGGCCTATAGTATAAATAAATTACCATATAATTGTATTACAGGCCTATCTTAACTCAAACGATTACAACTATTGAATAATCGCAATATCAAAATTTCCACATCGGTAATAACGTGGAGTCGGATACCGTTTTGCGTTTTGTCGGAAGTTTTGCCCTAGCCCAACATTTGTGGTGAACTTATTCGGTGAACACAAAAAAATAAAAAAACATTCCTAATAAACAATTACTGGCCATTTAATTTACCTTCTAAAAGGTCAGCAATGAACAAACAAAAGTTCGGCCAGTGCAAATGCGGTTTACGGCCTAAGCCTAGTTCTCTCTCTCTCTCTCTCTCTCTCTCTCACATCATTTTTAATACTTCTGATTGCTTTAGAGGCTACTAAAAAAGTACTATTACAATAATTAATTAGGCTATATAGCCTAATAATTTCTTAAATCTGATGAATAATAGGATAATCATTTTCATGTAATGACCTACCTCATAAAAAAGGCACCTCCCAAAATCAAGAACACCCCTCCAATGACTACCGGATAACGGATTAACGTAATTTTACCATACTTAGGCGGTTGTTTAAAATCCATAATTATTTTCAAATGGCAGATTGCAGTAGTTCTATTTTTCAATGCCTCTCTTTAGATTTAGGCACTTTTTTAACAGGAGAGATCTGGATTAACTTAAGCCATGTTGTGAAGGAAGACAATTTAAGCCACTTAAAGCATGACTTTAAATAATTTACGGAAAAAGGTTTGTGTACTACTTCATTCCAACTTGCCACTGAATAAACATTACAACAACTATTTTTAAGTTACAATTCTTTAGAAGTGAAAATAAACGAATAAGTAAACGATAACGATTCCGAAACAGTGAGGTTAAGTTATTGTTTTTCTTCAAGTTTGCCAAATTTGGCGGGTAGAGTTTCATATAGCGCCTACCTTTCTACCGAATGAAAATATCTATCGATACGATCGATATATCACATCGGATGAAATATCGATATACCACATCGGATGAAATATCGATATATCGCATCGGATGAAATATCGGATGAAATATTTTAAACATATGTTTTTTGAGAATTTTTTATATTTATTTACTAAATATTATTGTTTGTTTATCTAACAAAACCAAGATTTTACTAGGTGATTTCATATTCAGTATGGATAGTTTAGTTATTTTGATTAGTTTCAGGGACCTTTCTATGAACCTATTTTTAATAGAAAGTTTATACTAGATAGTTGGGTCATAGAAATGAGCAATGTGACAGATATTTACAAGATAATGAACTCATACCGTACCAAAGAAAATGTGTGAGCAGTGTGGTGCACTGGTGAGGGGATGAAAATGAAAATAGATATAGTATTGTTAGTGTTCAGTTTTCATGTTATAAAAAAAAAATCATCCATTATAAGTTATAACTTACATTGACTAATAAGTTTTTTGAGAGATTTAGGTTAAGATTTTGATCAACATTATAACTATTGTACTTTTTAGCAACAATATACCAAATTGTGAATTTTGATGTACAAACATAGTTACCTATAAGATTAGATATAGAAATTTTAACCCGATGCGATATATCAATCGTATCGATCGATCCGATGCGATATATCAATCACATTGATTGATCCGATGCGATATATCGATCGTATCGATCGATATTTTCATTCGGTAGAAAGGTAGGCGCTATATGAAACTCTACCCAATTTGGCTGGCTTTACGTTAAACTATGAAACTGGGAGGTTACGATTGTTTAGTACAATTTTGTTTGTTGCTTCCTTTCATTTTTTTTTTTTTTTTTTTTTTTGCTGAAAATACACATTTTGATAGTACTGTTGACTATGTACACTACGTGATTAGACTCCTCATCAATACCAAAATTAGTTTTAGTTTGATACCAAAATTTGGAAGGTTCGTGTACATCGTGCCAGTCGCTGCAATCAATGTTGTTACTATTCAGTTGGGTTTTCAGTGCTGCTAAACACGTTTCATTACAACATAAACAAAACCCACACCATTGTCTTACATACTAAATATGTAAAATCAATGCCCTCACTTATAAAATATATCATCCTTGATTTAGAAGAGTGGTCATTCCAAGTGAAATTCCCTTACTCCAAATAATAAATATTAATTTAATGAAAGTTTTTTGTAATGTTCAATAAGATTTAATTCATTAAAAAAAGAAAACAATAAATACCTGGGACCTGGGTATTTATGGCGATCAAGCACCACAGTAAAATGCTAGTGGGGACCATATAAAATATTTTTAAACACATTTTATCATCATTTTAGATTCTTCACAGTAAGTTTACAATAATTGCAAAAAGACAACTAAATTTTCTCTAAGTTTAATAAAAATTACATATACCCAGTTTTTGGGTATTTATTTAGGCCTCGGGTAAATACCCAAATTTATATTTACCTACCCACTGAGTATTTACCTGGCCCAGTTAGTGCTTTTTGATGGTTCGATACTGGACCCAGCTGCCTTTGGTCATTGGGCTATTAATTAATGATTCTGACAAATAAAACAGCTGATATTTGTCAGTAACAAAGCTACACCTCATCTGATCCATCACAATCATCACACTCACCCCTTCAGTCATACTCACCTTAAAATACGCACCACAGAGTGCGTTGGTGTTTCAAATAAAGTATCTAAAGTATCCATATCACTAAGCACAGTACCCTGTAAAATTTTAACTCTAATTCAGTTTTTTTAGACAGCAATTAAATGATACAAAATATATTTGTAGGGAAAAGTCAAAAAAGAAAATAATGTAATAAGCTCAAAGTATTTAAAACAATTTAAATTTAATTAATGTCTTTTTAGATGAGCACAACCCAGATATTGTTTGTATTTCAGAAACCTAGTTGAACAATGATAATGTAAATTCAACCTTTTTTAGGGGGTGCAACCTTGTCTCTTTTGTAAATAGGTAGTCTCATATATTCATGGGGGAGTTGCTGTTTTCTCAAAGTTTGTTTTTTGAAGCTAAAGGAATTGATTGTGTTAAAAGTCTTTCAACTGAAATGCATATCGAGTGCTCCGGTGTTTCACTCTCAAGTATTATAACAAATGTTGTTGTTTCATACGCTTAAAAATGGTTTAAGTCATATCCTTCCCATAGACAACAAATTGTTTATTTAAATAGCACACAATATCCTATATTGTCAGGAAGCAGACCTGTGGTCATAGGAGTTCCCCAAGGTTCAATTATTGGCCTAGTTTTATATTTTTATTACATGTAAATGACCTTCCTGATTTTTTAAAAGATTCCGGCTTAGTTATGTTTGCTGATGACTGCTCTTTGGGATTTTCTCGTGAAACTGGAGAGCAAGTTATTTCCCGATGTTAAATATAGTCAACTTAAAAAAATTAACTTGTGGTTTACTCCAAATAGCATGAAATTAAATATCAGTAAAAATGACTTCAATGAATTTTTTCTGGGCAAAAATAAAAAAATTCTCTATTAGACAATAATAAATTAGTTGAAGTCTCCACTCACAAATTTCTGGGACTGTGTGTTGACAGTGGATTGAACTGGTGCTCCCATGTGGACCATGTTTGCAATAGATTAAAGCCAATGTCTTATGCCCTCAGCCGTCTTGCTAAGGTTTGCAGCCTCGAGATCATCTGTGTTGTTTACTTTTCACACGTAGAATCAATTCTTAAATACTGGCTTATATTTTAGATATTTTTTATTTATTTTTTATAGATATTTTATTTGAAACACCGACACACTCTGTGGTGCGTATTTTAAGGTGAGTATGACTGAAGGGGTGAGTGTGATGATTGTAATGGATCAGATGAGGTGTAGCTTTGTTACTGACAAATATCAGCTGTTTCATTTGTCAGGATCATTAATTAAATATCCCAATGACCAAAGGCAGCTAGGTCCAGTATCAAACCATAAAAAAACACTAACTTTTCTCAGGATCGAACCGGCAACCTTCAGATTCAAAGGCGAGCTCTTTAACCAGTCAGCTACCCAGCCATTTTTATTTTGGGGTTACTTGAGTATTCAAAATTTCCTTAGGGTTCTTTCTTCAAAAATGGTGTCTGAGAGTGATGGGTGGTTTAAGAAAAACAGACTCTTGCCGCCCATTATTTAGGAATTTCCAAATTTTACCTTTTGCTGGACTTGTTGGATATGAGGTCTGTGTTTTTGTTAAACAGAATCGGTCCTTCACCAGTATCCAACAAGATCAAGGAGCATGCTGTCAGTGACAAATGATTCAGCATCAATGAGAAGGTATCTTATTAAACATATTCTAAAAATTTATAATAAACTACCCCTCCAAATAAGAGGAATAAACAATATTAAAGCATTTAAAAGAAAATAAAAAGAACATTTCCTAGAATTGTGTCCCTATTTGATAAGCGATGTCGGGTGACCTAAACTGTTCTCCCTCCATATAGTTTTTGTTTTTATTTTATATAAATTCTACCCAATGATTATTGTACTTTTCTCTTAGTTTATAGATATTATTTGTTTTATTTTTATGACATGTCCAAATATGTATCTTGAACGAATAAAGATGACTTATGACATGTATACTTAATATGATGAATAAAGACTTTTTGAATCTTGAATTATATTATTGACAAAATTGAGTATATGGAAATTACATCTAGGTGACTTGCTAACTTGAACCTCGATAACTCAAAATACTTGGTATTTACAATACCCTTGAAAAAACCGGCCTTGGTTGAATAAAAATTTAAGTTAACTCAAAATAATTTTATGGTGATACCTCTACAAGTTGAAGATTAAAGTTCCTCTAACTTGACGTTTGGTGGATTGATTGAATTAGAATTTGCCCTTTACTATACACATTATATATATACACAATAGGATATCTCAAAGTTTTCTCTACACACAACTTTTTATTATAAGTCAAAACACTGGAACAGGTTGCATCCAATGTTGATAGTTCTATGGTTGCAACGAGTCAGCGACACATCTGGTACAGCGTTTGTCCACCGTCACCATAGGCGCAGCGTGACTAAACTTTTTGTGGGGGCACTTCGAACAAATCAGTACTATGGGATACTATAGTTTCTGAAGTTTTGTATTTTCCCAAATTTGAGGGCATGCGCCCCCCTACCCCCTTAGAGATGCATATGGCTATCACAATATTATACTGTTCGTTACCTCAATAAGTCAGAGAACGATAGCAAAAATAAAAAAAATTGTAGTCCCCTGAATTTTGAGTTAGCGAGAATTGACTGTATATTAATAACTGTTTAAATAATGTAAGTGACTATAGTAGGATTCACGGAAATAGTCAGATGAGAGTCGATACATTGTTGCCCAATTTATTATGAAACATATTTTCATACTATATATATATATATATATATATATATATATATATATATATATCTTATGGCTCATTTCGCCAGCCACCAAGGTTTAAGGATAAGAAAATAGATTCTGCGGTGGAGAGCACCTGAGTCAGTATAAGTAAAAACTAAACACTAAAATAAAAATTAGATCTCTCTTTATAGAGCTAAATCCAGGGCGCTAAGCCATTGCAGCCCAGCTTCACTAATTGAGCTATGCAGACCGGTCAATCCTTTTCATAGTGTATTACACATAGTAACCACTAATGACAACATTACAGGACGAGAAGGTGTGAGGGGGAACACAGCTCTTAAAATTTCCATCGGACTATTTTCGTGGAGCCTGTTCTTCTTCATCGCAAAACTCTGCCATCATAGCATGAAAATATGAATGAACTCTTAGTGTTTTCTGTCAAAGTAGGTCTTCAACGACCAGTATTTCATCCATAATATGTGTAATATTTTTATCTTTCGTGGTTCAGTCAAGTTCTTCCCTGAACTGTTCTGTTTAGAGTACCATAATTTCACTTATCAAATCATAAAATTAACGCTTTCTTACCTTAAGCCTTCTCTGCCATCACCAGTGGCAGACTTAAGTGTGAATTATGCTCAAAAACTACTATTAGTTTTTGATAAATTACTCATGATAACAAGGCTGTAAAAATAGTATGGTATTCATTTATTTTAGTTGACTGATGAAGTGCAAGGCCAGTTTCACATTGCATGATTACAACACAGTCACGACTTTTAGCGAATTTCCCTATAGGGAATACGCTGTTATGGTAGTAGTCATGGTGAAACCTAGGTCCGGGACCATAATACTTTTTTAATACTTTTTTGTTTTGAGGTCCTTAGAAGCCAAAAACACCATTATATAATAAAAAAATCTTCTTCTTATATAATAAAAGAGTGCATTTAAGGGTCTAGAGAGAGAACTACTGAACGGATCAAGGCCGTTTTGGTGTCAATGGATTTCTTACGACCCCTAGATGATAGAAAAAATATGGTATCCCTCGGAAAATACCTTATAAAGCCGCAAAATGAAAATTAGACCTTATTTAGACCAATCTAAGACGTGATTTTGTCGATTTGTTTACTGCTCCAGGTGATCCATATCTTACCTTGAAATTATACACCACTGCTGCTTTACAAAGTGTTTTTGTAAACAAACCAGACAACTTTTCAATTCTATTATAATTGACAGATTCAAATAAAAACAAGGGCAAGTAATGTTGCAGTGGTTTTTAAAGCAGTAAAATAAATATTTAACATCTGAAGGTTTAAAAAAATTTGGGTTGCTATACTATAAAAAGAGTTTAATTAACACAGATGATTTAATTTATGTATTTAAACTTACGAGTTAATTATTAATATTTGTTTACACATATGTTTTATATACTATCAACTAATGAGCTTTATGTTTTGAAATATATAAATATAATCTTTAGATCGTAAAATTCTTCCCACCATATTTTAATCCATTGATTTTTACTTTCTCCCCCTATACCATAGTATATGGAGAAAGTATTGTATTCGTAAAAATTTTCAAATTCCTTTGATGATGTATATATTCATTTTGGAGCCCCTTTCCCCCTATTATTGTGTATATGGAGAAGGTATTAGTTTCGCCAAAATTTTAAAATTTGAATTGTTTGTAAATTTATCCATTTTGGTGCCCCCTGGGTCCAAAAAAGTGGTTTTCAGAGTGATGTCTGTGTGTGTGTGTGTGTGTGTGTGTGTGTGTGTGTGTGTGTGTGTGTGTGTGTGTGTGTGTCTGTGTGTCTGGATGTAAACAGAGCTAGAGAATTCCCCAATAGTCCGATTTTGATGAAACTTGGTTTGTAGGTTCAAACCCACGATAATTCCAGGCGTTTTTTCATTTTTTTGAATTTTTGATTTTTAAGGGTAGTTTACCCCCAAAAACCTCCAAAAAACGTAAAAAATCAAAATTTCTCAAAAATGGCTCTAAGGATTTTGATTAAAATTTTGTGGTTTATTAGGATTAAAATGCCGAATAAAATGACACCACCCGCATCTCTGGGAAAATGCACGTTCAAAAGTTATAGAGCAAAATGTGTTAAAAAACTCAATTTTCGGATGCAAAAACTCGTGCTGCTCACCTGGTGGCTATCCGACTGAGCCATCAAGACATTAATGTTTTGAGGCTTTTAACACCTTTTCATATTCTTAGGAGAAAGTATGTGTCAGTTATCTGATACCGTTTATTGTTATATCTAAGTCATATAACATCCTTATATTCTTATTTTTTATCCTTTGAAGGTCGTGTAGGCTTTTGATTCTACATGTTTAACAGTTGGTTTATTGTTCCCACTGATATAATGGAGTACTAAAATGTGAAAATGTGGAACTATGAACTGGAAGAAATAAGTCTTGAAATGTACAAGAAGAAAGGTACCAAGAATAAGAAAAGGGGATGGAAATATAGTGGAAACGAAAGACAGAGAATAATTATTTTGATTAGTGTTTTAGTGAAGGAAAAAACCTACTATACGATTGCCTTAGAGGACAATGCAGTAACACTTAGTACACACAGGAATGCACTTCAATAACATTGCGTGAAAAATTCAAGTCAGAACTTGAAAGCAAGGTTCAATTAGATGCATAAACACTGTGAAAGAGCCCACACAATGGTGATCAGTAATGGTGGTGATACCAAAACCTAATTGGGACGTTAGACTCTGCGTGGGTGGATCTAACAAAATTAAACAAGAAAGTAAGGAGGTAAAAATGCCAGAGGTTGAAGACACACTTATTTAGATTTGTAGCAGTACTTCCATTTATTCCATTACAGTTGTATGGCTAATTAACGAATGAGTATAATTTAAAATCCATTTAATTTGCCAGAATTTGCAATTTGTTTCTGATTTGTAAAAACCTTTAATAATTTTTTAGTCTCATAGGCCAACTATATTGTAAAACCAATGATAGTAAGTATTATAAACTATTTAAACTTATAAACTATTAATGATATACTAAAGATCAACATCCTCCTGATCAAAATTAGACGAACATTTTAGTTGATCTGGACCCAAGAAGTTAAAAGAAAATTTATAGCTGAAACATCTGTTCTTCATGTTTTAGCAATTGTTTTTATAACAGCTGTCCAACAATTCAATCAATTTTTCTTAATCCAAAAGATTAATTAACATTGAAACTTTGAAAGCTTGTGGGGCGTAGCCCTAGAGTCCAACGTAAATTAGAATAGGACTCTGCTCATCTACTTCATACCTTTCTAACGGTATGTGGATTTCTCCTACAATGCACATGAGCTGAGAAAAAAAAAGAGGAAAAGAAACATGCTTGCCTATTAGGACTACAAAATCGCCCACTGGTCGAAATCCGACAAAATATTTATTTGATCTAGAGCTAATTAGTTTTAGAAAAAATTATAGATAAAACAAAATGTTTTTCCTGATTTGCTATAATTTGCCATTAGGTACAACAGCTGTTTCATGATCATTCAATTATCCTCCTCAAATAAGATTAACATTGCAACTTTTAAAGCCTGTAGGGCGTAGCCTCGGGGGCCGATGTGAACTAAAATACCATTCTGCTCATGCTACCTTTCAAACGGTATGCGCGGGTTTCTTTTACTTTGTTCACAAGCTGAGAATAAAGGAAAAAAGAAACATGTCTGCCTATTAATATATAGATAACTGTTCACATTGCTAAATAAATGAAAACATTTTAGTTTTAATACTATGTTGTCTGTGTATCAATAAATTCTGTGACCATTTTAAACGTAAACATAAAATTCATGAATAATCATCATGAAAATTACCCGTCATTTTTGACGGGCTATTTGCTAGTTATATATAATAACCATAAGTACCCTGAATTTAACATTTTTATTTACACTGACATGTTTCGTACTAAAGTTATGATCACAGTGTTTTATCTTCCCTAAATAACACTAAATAAGAAAAAAACACTATAATCATGACTTAATAGTACGAAACGTGTCAGTGGAAATAAAAATGTTAAATTCAGGGTACTTATGGTTATTATTTAATTATATTATACACTAAAGTAGCCCTTTTATATGAACACTTCGACATAATAGCCTATATATGTATATGTGTCCGTGGTCCCGATAACTTTTGAAATGAATGAATGAATGAAGGGTCAAAAATGGGTTCTTGGCATTTTTGGACCTCAATTCTTAAAATTCATAAATTTTAATCAAAACTATTCAAAAGAGCTTAAAAAAACAAACAATTTAGTATTTTGAATTTTTTAATTGGCTTTTAACGGGTTACGGATAAAAGACAAAAAAAATAGGATTCCCATTTTAATCTTATGGGAAATCAACAAAACACTGTATCTCACTCATTTATAGGCATAACTTGATAAAATTTGGTATGTACATTCACTAGGAAGGGTTTAACTGATATTTGCTTACAATACCCATATGTCGGCAAACCTACATACTCCCCATGGGGTTTATGAGGAAAATTAAAAAGTGCCAAATACAAATATACAATTTGATATTTACCTCAACTAACCATTACAGTTCCAAACATCTAACATTTTCTAACAACATCCCATGACAGAAAACCTTCATAAGTTACTCATTCCTATCGTGTTTATGGGGAAAATATAAAATCTCAAATTCTTTGGAAATTCAGTGAGTAGGCCTACACAGGTCTGCTGCGACGGGGGTATTTGGCTCTATTGCCATCGAGTGCTATGAAAAGGGCCCAAAAATTTACTCTGTCAATATCAAAGTAAATTATAAGCAAGACTAAAAATAATATTCATTACTTTTGTACTCCACTCTATCACATGCAACTTACCATAATTAATTTAGCACTTTACATAATTGTGTTTACTTATTCAGGGCTTGTAACAGTTCTTGAAGTCAATAAAATAAAAAAATAACCAAAAAATAACCTTGAATAAATCCAAAATGTCGCTCAAAGTTCCAAAAATCGGTATTTTAACTTATCGGGATATTAAAAATATGTAGGCAATAAAAATGATGTGTAGGATAATTTTTAACTAGCTACTAGGTAAGTAATCATCTACTAAAGCAATATAATAATAATAATAATAATAATAATAATAAATCCTCCCCTATCCACCTTTTATTTTTTAAATTTCTTTCCTTTTTAAACATTTATTTAAATCTTATGAGCTTCATCCAAATCGATCAATAAAAACCTAATTTCCCTAAAAAAAAAATAACCAAAATCCACCCAAAAATAACAAAAATATCCAAATTCTTAAAAAATAACAAAAATAACCAAGAACAAAAAATAACAACAAAATAAAAGAAATAACCTGTTACAAGCCCTGTTATTATAATTTCAAATATCGTAAACTCTTTATAACAAAAGCATTGCTTTTGCTAAATAAATTAAATTTCTGTATGTTATAACCACTTTATTGTTTTCACAATGAATTCACATCATAGTATTGTAACAATTTTTTAATGCATCTACTGTAATGCAATACCTGTTAATTTAGATTTTATAAAATTGTTCACGTAATAAGATAAAGCATAGTAGGAATACTTAAGTAAATAAAAATGACAGACAAAAATTGTTTAAAAATATCAATTGTCACTCCTAAGGTATCCAAATAAAGTGTTGAATGTCCCAATTTTTTAATGTCTCTGTAATCCAATGGACTCAAGTCAGAAGATTGGATCTTTTTCTTTTACAATACCATAGTGATATGTCACCCACAATGCAACAATTTGTTACGATCTATTGTGCACTTTAAAAATTTAAAAATGCGTAAGCCTTTGCACAAGACTTTGACAGTGGGGGAATGCAATTTTATCGGGTAATGTGAAACACGATTAAAAAGCCTGAAGTTTTTCCTCCCTCAGGCAAAACAACTGTGTAGGATGCAAAGAGAATTCGGCTTTTTTAAAAATACGTGGAAAACTGTAGATCCCGCCAATGTCTTTATTATTAGCTGGGATTGCTACGAGAGTGGTGCAGCTATACACCAACGGGAAGCATTGATTGATTGCTAATTTAGTATTTTAAATTGGGAACAAAAAATCGTGGTCGCAACGGATATGGTACCACTTCCAGATTCAATCATTACTCTGTAAAAATGTGGGTGTACAATGTTACAATGCTACAGAAATTGTTGTAACTAATTAAAGTAAAATCCCCTTGTACCAGTAGCGTAATTAAAAAAAAAAAAAAAAAAAAAAAAAAAAAAAAAAAAAGAAAAAAACTTGTTCCTAAGAATCTTATAAAGCATTACAAAACAGTACACCTCTGAAAACCTTACAGGCATTATTTTCAAAGGTAACTTATCACATGACAGCTATTTTTTGTGTGGTGAAAATATTTAGCCTAATCCTGGAACACAAATTAATAAAAAATATTCCGGTACTCTAAAAACACATTATAACTAGTATGCCTATACCTACCTTTTATACAATAAAATTTTTAAATACATTTTAGGATATTCTTTGTCATTTATGGTTTATATTCAAAACTTTTCCAACAAAAGGTAAGTATAAACTTAGTAAAATTATGATTCCTTTTCTTTAAATAAATTGAGGAATTGAGTGTAGGCTACATTATGCTTAATGCAATTCATTATTTACGAACTATCATCACTACAGTACTCAGAACCAAACACTGCTTGTAGCATCACTTTTCCAGGATCAATATTTTTAGAGTGTTTTTCTACCAAAGCTCGGAGACCAGAATACGACTCATTCTCCTTTTTTTTGTCTCTCGTACTCAGCTCTCACCCTTTCAACGAGTTCATCCATGTTACCATTATACACACGCCTATTATTTTCAATCGGCTTATTTTCCACATCACCATTCTCGGTCTGATTTGTGATTTTTTTTGGTTCAGTCGAGGCTGTACCTGATGTGCTCTGTTTGGAGTCACCATTTTTTTTCTTGCCTCCAGCCATAATATTAGAGTCATCCTTGTCTTTTATTTGGCACTGCAATGTCAATTCGTCCCCAATGCGGTCCACGCCCGGGGTTGTGTCTTCAGTCGGTTTTGAACTTTCTACGCCAGCTGTAGACTTATTAGAGGAAGCCGTGCAACCGTCTTTTTTCTCGTTCAAGTTCCAGTCAAACTGATAATCATAACTAAAACCAAGACGGCGAAACAAGAGTCGAAACATTTGCTTGAGGTAAATGTAGTCAGGGCTCCTGGCAAAGTCTAGCTGCAAACGACAATACTTTAAATATAGTTCAAACTCCTTTGGCAACCCTTCACACAGAAGTTCGATGGGCATTGATGATTTCTTTTCGCAAATCTTTTCATACTTCTGCTTTCTTGTGCTCCCACATAGATTTTGCCACGGCAGACTTCCTTTGAGGAAGTAAATCAATACATAGCCTAAAGATTCCATGTCGTCCCTTCGGCTTTGCTGGATACCGAGATGAGCGTTTACAGAGGCAAAGCGGGCGGTGCCTGTTAGAGGCTGATCACCCGCACAGGCAATGTGAAAAATGTTGTTTCGGAATTTTTGTGCCAACCCAAAGTCAATCAGGTAAACTCTATTGCGATTTTTTTCGGTGCCCATTACAAAGTTGTCGGGCTTGATGTCCTTGTGGATGAGGGACTTCATGTGGAGGACCTCCACCCTTGAGATCATCTGGTCCGCAAGCATCAGAACCGTCTTGAGGGAGAAGCGACCTGAACATCGCCTTAAAAGCTGTTCCAGAGACGGTCCCAGCAGGTCCATCACTAGGAAGTTGTGCCCTTGGCATTCACCGAACAATCTCGCCTTGGCAATACCGATGTAGCCCTCTAAAACCTTGTATACTTTGCTTTCATGCCTTAACAAAGGCTTTGTAGCCCTGACGGATTCAAGTTTTACAGCTACTTTTTCACCGTTTTCCTTATCTACTGCCAAGTAAATTTCACCAAATGATCCTCTTCCAATTTTTTTCACAATACAATAACGTTCGGCAAGTAAAATTGGGGGCATTTTAGCCTTTTTCAATGATTTGATAAATTTGGAATGTGTTTGAATTATACGTGAATTACAACAGAAGTTATTCTCACTTTGACGATTAAATGACACTTATTTGTATTGGTTTAAAAACCACACAGTAGCACTGGCAGGCTAGCAGCACAAATTTCACATTTAAATTTGACATCTGGATCTGACAACAGCAACACAATCAAACGCGTGCGCGTGAGGTTGTGTTCTTTTTTTATTGACGAGACAGACTGTCAGTGGCGGCAACCACACATAGAGTAATGGCATTGACTATGTACACTAAGTCAATGGTAATGGTTTTGCTTTTCAATCTGGTATAGCATTATACGGTATTTAATTTAGGTCATTGACTGAAATGAAATGAAAAATATTTTACTGTCTGTAAGCTCATAAAGCAATAGACAAAGTCAAACTGTACAATGTAATTTTACAATAAACAATGACTTAAGTATAACTAACAATTTATAAAAAAGATATACAAACATTACTTACAATAAAATAAACCATTTAAACAGATAAAATAAAATTGTATAATGTCATATAATAAAATCTAAGCTTTGACAAGGAAAATTCCAATACAATACAATATTACAATATACAATATTATTGGCAATACAATGTTAAACTATTACACAACTGTATTATTAAAATTATATTCAAAATATTCACTTACAGAGTAAAACGGATTTTCTACAAGAAATCTGTTCAGAAATAATTTAAAGTTAGGCGATGGCAACGACACAATTTTTGTTGCCAGTCGATTCATCATTTTCTGACCCAATACAATGTAACAGTTATGCGATTTTCTTAATCTATGGAAAGGAATACTGATTTTCGTGTTGAACGCTTGTGGGTAGCAAAGAGAAAAATGTTGATTTTTAACACATTTTTAATCGTTGTTTTCTCGGTGGCGACAACCACGGTCGCAGAAATTGGCATCATTGCTCTTATGGAATGTAGTTCACCTGTGGCCTTACAGTCATCTTGGGTGATCTATAGTATAAAATTTCGTCTTTTCAAATAATAATAAACATAAAAACGATTTCCCACTAAAAAGATTTTGTTCACTGAATTTCATGACTGCTTATTTTTCTAACCATTTTATCCTCAAATAATCAAATAGGCCTAATATTTACGTATACCTATCAATAAATTACAATTACATTCAATTATATGATTTTTAAGTTACTGAAGTTAAGTGAGGCCTATTATTATGTTAGATTGATTTAATTTATAAATAGTGAATGAATAACTAGTGAAATAGTGAATTAAACCTAAGCAGCCTTAGAAAAATAACTCATTTAGGCCTACACCTAATGTAAATGAGTTATTTTTACGTGACAGTTATTTACGTTCACCTAATTGAACAGTATGAGAATTAGACTATTCACATTATTTATATGATTTAGAATAAAAGGGATTTTTACTCGTTTTCAACCGTACACGGAAAACCTTTTCCAAATAATCCGTGGAAATTGTAAATTGCTGCAGAAAGATTGAAATATTTTGCGCCTTTTTAATGTGCTTTGGCGGGCTTTGGAGGTCCACTACAAAACATTTCATGCTGTGAACTGAGCCCCCCCCCCCCAAAAAAAACTATTTCCTGGATCCGCCCCTGATACCAGAAGAAGCTTTCCCCAATCTCCGATCTCGCACCTACTCACGCAGCAGCGCGGCCGGCCCTGCTATGATGTCCCGGTGACGGCAAATAAGTAGAATTCTGCAAACCATAGATGAGACAAAGTCGTCTCTGATCGTATATAAAAGTAATCAATGCATGAGTTTGGTGCGGTGAAGTAAGTTATTATTAAAAACTGCATTTATTATTTTTTCCAAGTATTCAACTTAGCTTTATTCCTCTAATATACAGTGTAATTATTGTCTGTCGGGGGGGCCGTGCCCCCGTGTCCTTCCCCCCCCTTCAATCAACCACTGACTCTCACTTGCAGCTTGTGCTAATTTGGATAAGTGAGTTGTCACTATTTGACGCGGACAGTCTGAGCCAAAAGCTGCGGTAGAGCGGTGAACCGTAGTCAGTTCAACTAAAAATAGACCGTCGCGTGATGCGGCGCTGCCGATTCTCCCCAAAATGAGTCAAAGTTGCGCGCGTGTTCGCCGAGGCGCGTGCGAGTGGCGCGATCTACACCCACATGAAAACATCTGGCTGAGTCAAGGTCGAGTGGCACCTACTGTCTGTCTTATCGGTGAGTCATCTCTTATCAACAGATACACTTTTACTACTTGATTGCCGGTTGAGCTCTTCTAAATGCTAAAGGAAGTAAGTTAAAATAAATTGTTTCTTTTTTATAAATTCCAGAATATATACTATCAGAAGGTTTCAACATAGACTTTAATCGAGATCGTGAGAAAAATCTGTCAAGTTAAACAGTTCATTATTATTATTTTATTGGAATAATTGATGGTTTAATACAGATAAATGTGTAACCTGCAAAGATATCCTATTTAAAGAATCCAGCAATACTTTAATTTGGTTATGAAGACTTTAATGGCCTTGAAACCCAAAAATGCTTTTCCGCTTGTGTTGTAACTCATTAACGTTCCACGTCAAAACAAAGATCCTCTAAGGCAAACTTTTAAAAATTTATTTCTAGTTTTATGCATTTTATGAAAAGGGTTTTTATAAAATCACACTAAATAGGAAACAGCAAATTTTAAAATTATTTAATGGTTTAACTTAAAGCTGTACAAGTTTAATATAGTAACTCTTTAGGGCTTCAGATTTCTATATTTTCCTTATACTGTATAAATTAAAATGTCTTGATAACTAAACAAACTGCCAATTACTCAGAATTTTATCGTTTATCTGCCGGTCCTGTATCGCAATCGCGCGAGTGATAAGGGGTTGATAAGCAAGGAACAGCTGATAAGCGCTGGATAGGATGACCTAGTTCGCCAGTCAACATCAGAGGTGTTGCGCCGCGCCGCGCCGCCGCCGCCGGGTCGGGTGATTGTAGTCCTCAGTTAAAGCTGTCAAACGGGTTACAAGTTTGTGTTTTTGGTCGGAAAAAATTGTTTGATTCGCGAAAGAGCGTTCAGTTAAAAAAGAAGTGTTAGTTCACGAGAAAAATTCTCTTTGGGGAGGTTGTGTGTAGTTTAAAGACCAAATTTAAACTGTAGAGTAGTGCATACTTTTCCAGGTATGTAAGTAATAAATTTTAATTTCTATAATTGTTTGCCACCCCAAAGTAAACTATTTCATTTTGAGCGATTAACTCATCTTCTACATAGAAGTGTTTTCCAGCTAAATTTGAAGAACTAAAACTTGCATAAATAGTCTATCTGTTACATTGCCGAATATGCTTTTAATTTAAATAAGCAACTATAAAGTAATAACATAAATTATTATAAACTTATTTGGTTAAAATTTTACAAAAAAATATCTCACATTCATCCAGGAATAATGTTATGTAGGTAATTTAATAAGGCTAAAATATTAAATAGCCTATTCAATATTTTTCAATTGATCAACCACAGTGCCTACTTCAATAATACATACTGTAAATAAGGAAAATTATATTTTTATTGCACAGTTTTAAAGTGTTTAGCAGCCTTGTGAAGTGTAGAAATACCCAGTGAGATGGCAACATTACGCCACGAAAGCGGATAGAACCAGTATCTTCCCGAGCTATCTCAAGATCAATGAAACAGCTGTTAGCATTGTTGACACTGTTTGTGCTATCATGATCAGCTGTGATGTGATTACTGCATGTCATAACAGGTAAAGTGTGTAATGAGAATAAAAATCTTGTGTAACTAGTAACAAAGCCCGTTGTGGTTGAATACAACGGTCTCTAGAAAAATTGTACCTATATGCTATTTCCGGTGAAATAAATAAAAAATTGTAGTATTTGTTTTCAATATTGAAATTCTATTCGATAAAAATAATTGGTTTCGTATTTCAGCGTACTTAGATTGTGTTGAATGGCATAGAAAATATAAACTTCTAAACAAACAGTTTCCATCGCGATCTATATTATAAATGGTAAAATTATTCATTTTCAGAACATTTAAAAATTTATACTTGTAATTATTTAATTTAGTTCAGTTTTATATTAATTTAGTTTGATTTAATTTAATTTTTTTTCAAATAAAAATTTATGATTGTAAATACCACATACCGCATAAAACCTCACACTGCTTTAGCACATAACTTTATTTAAACGCCAACAAAACGTAAGGAACTCACAACCACAAATCCCAAATGTAAACAACAAAATGTAAACAAAGAAAAGTCAAGGACACAACAATGCATCAATCAGCTGTTAAATTAATAACGTGTTCCATGTGATCAGACACAGTTTGAAAATGTTTATCTTTTTTAACCTTTTCACCATAACTCCTAAGAAAAACATCAAACTTTCACATTTTTGAGTAAATATACATAGACGAATCATTCCGACAACACATAAAAGATGATTAAAATCTATCCAGTACTCTAGATTTAGGTGTATAAAGTTTAATAAAAATATCTCTACCACAGTATTTTTTCAACGCAAACAAATTGGTAGTAGCTTTGGTTTTTTGTAAATAACTTTTGAACGGTGAGGAAATCGACCAAAGTGGATGGTGATTTTCTGAAAGAGAATTAAATTCCCTGCAAATTACTGTTAAGCATTTCTTGAACAACCATAATAAATGCAGCCAAAAATTGCTTTCAAATAAGAAATTCGTAAAACCCCATTCTCAACGTATTTTTTTATGAAAACATGTTTTATATGTATTCGCCATAAAAACTAAAAAATATCAATTTTGCATATTTTTTGGCAAATATACAGGATGAAAGCTTTCCAACGACATCTTAAAAATTTAAATCGTTCCAGTGGAACTCCAGATTCGATTTCCCCAAGATTTCTCTTAACTCAGTATTTTTGAAACGCAAACAAAATTGGTAGTAGCTTTGGTTTTTTGTAAATAACTTTTGAACGGTGAGGAAATCGACCAAAGTGGATAGTGATTTTCTCAAAGAGAATTAAATTTCATACAAATTACTATTAAGCATTTCTTTAATAACTGCAATAAAGGCAGACAAAAATTGCCTTCAAATGAAAAAATCGTTTCTAATGTATTTCTTATGGAAAACATTTTTTTCGCCATAAATACTAAAAAACATCAAACTTTCATATTTTTTGGCAAATTTACTGGATGAGAGCTTTCCAACGACATCTTAAAAATTAAAATCGGTCCAGTGGAACTCCAGATTCGATTTCCCCAAGATTTTCATAACTGAATTTTCAACGCAAATAAATTGGTAGTAGCTTTGGTTTTTTTGTAAATAACTTATAAACGGTGAGGAAATCGACCAAAGTGGATGGTGATTTTCTGAAAGAGAATTAAGTTTCATACAAATTACTATTGAGCATTCCTTGTACAACCACAATAAATGCAGCCAAAAATTGCTCTCAAATAAGAAATTTGTAAAACCCCGTTCTCAATGTATTTTTTATGAAAAACATGTTTTTTTTATTTTTTCACTATAAAAACTAAAAAACGTCAATCTTTCATATTTTTTGGCAAATATACAGGATGAGAGCTTTTCAACGACATCATAAAAATAAAAATCGGTCCAGTGGAACTTCAGATTCGATTTCCCCAATATTTTCAAAACTGAATTTTCAACGCAAATAAATTGGTAGTAGCTTTGGTTTTTTGTAAATAACTTATAAACGGTGAGGAAATCGACCAAAGTGGATGGTGATTTTCTGAAAGAGAATTAAATTTCCTACAAATTACTACTGAGCATTCCTTGTACAACCACAATAAATGCAGCCAAAAATTGCTTTCAAATAAGAAATTCGTGAAACCCCGTTCTCAATGTATTTTTATGAAAAACATGTTTTTTATTTTTTCACTATAAAAACTAAAAAACGTCAATCTTGCATATTTTTTGGCAAATATACAGGATGAGAGCTTTCCAACGACATCATAAAAATAAAAATCGGTCCAGCGGAACTTCAGATTCGATTTCCCCAAAATTTTCAAAACTGAATTTTCAACCCAAATAAATTGGTAGTAGCTTTGGTTGTTTGTAAATAACTTATAAACGGTGAGGAAATCGACCAAATTGGATGGTGTTTTTCTGAAAGAGAATTAAATTTCCTCCAAATTACTGTTAAGCAATTCTTGAACAACCACATTAAATGCAGCCAAAAATTGCTTTCAAATAAGAAATTCGTAAAACCCCGTTCTCAGCGTATTTTTTTATGAAAAACAGGTTTTTTTTATTTTTTCACCATAAAAACTAAAAAATATCAATATTTCATATTTTTTGGCAAATATACGGGATGAAAGCTTTCCAACGACATCTTAAAATTAAAATCGGTCCAGTGGAACTCCAGATTCGATTTCCCCAAGATTTCTCTTAACTCAGTATTTTTGAAACGCAAACAAAACTGGTAGTAGATTTGGTTTTTTGTAAATAACTTTTGAACGGTGAGGAAATCGACCAAAGTGGATGGTGATTTTCTGAAAGAGAATTAAATTCCCTACAAATTACTATTATGGATTTCTTTAATAACCGCAGTAAAGGCAGCCAAAAATTGTCTTTAAATGACAAAATCGCAAAAACGTGTTTCTAATGTATTCCTTATGGAAAACATGTTTTTTATTTTTTTCACCATAAATACTAAAAAACGTCAAACTTTCATATTTTTTGGCAAATCCACAGGATGAGAGCTTTCCAACGACATCTTAAAAATTAAAATCGGTCCAGTGGAACTCCAGATTCGATTCTGCCAAGATTTTCAAAACTGAATTATTATAAGAATAGATGAGGCTTGGTAATGAGATAAGTTTTTTTCAAACCTTGAATTTTAAGCAGTAAGTTATTAGACTGTAAATTGGAATAAAAATTAATGTAGTCTTCTTTTGATTTCACTTACGGTTTACCTGTGTTGTACACTGGATTACTGCCAGGTGTATGTGTAAATATTAGCAACGAAACGGGAACAAGATTTGTTTATGAAACAACGTTGGATGTGTTTGGGAAATATTTTTGCGGATGATAAATGTTAACATCCTTCCTTCATGAGCTTAAAATACACAATTTCAAGTAATAAGGTATATATAATAAGCTAATAAAAAATATTTGACTTGATCATTAAAATCTTTTTATCGATTTATACCATCAAGGCATCAAAGTGATTTTTAGTGTCCCCATTATCTTCACTCGAAATATTTGATTTTATTTACTAAACTTTGTTGTGTTCTTCGCGTTTTTAGCCAAATAAAATAAGCTTTATTCTCGAATGAAATAAAATGTGATTTATTTAAATGACGATAATAATGACCAAGATATAGCATTTCAAAATTTACATAATTCTTCAATTTAAACTCGAGGCTTTCCAAGTATTACCGGGTTTTTGTAACGGAGGACTTAGAAAACAAAGACATTTTCACCAAAACACCGTGAAACCGACAAAACCGGCAAAAAAGAGGTATTAACATTTTTCTTTTTTCTCTTATGAGTTTCGACGTCAGTTGATGTTATGAAGCGGAACAGTCCAAGCCCCGTTGTGGTTAGTATCTTTCAGTCGTCGACCTGTTGTCAGATACCATAATTAATTATTAATACATAGCACAATGACAACTAGCAACTGTCCCCTCAGGGGCAGTGGGCTTTCCACTGTACGGGTGTTTCTTGGCGACCCCGAGGTACCTGAGCCAAGCTGTGAGACCCTCCTCACAGTTCTTCCCGAGCTAAGGCCTTTCTTCTCATCTTTCAGGTCTTAGCTCACCGTCTTTATTCTTTCCTGAGCTAACCTTGCTCACCTTCTTGTTTTCGACCCCGAATCAAGGGTGTCTTTCCACCTTCTTTCGACCGGCGCATGCTGGGGGGTCCTGGGAGTGTCCCTGTTGTGTTGCAGGGACTGATGTGTGCCTCGCACTGCCGATGGTCTCCTCCAGTGTGTCGTCAGAAGCCAGCCGCTTCGGACCTTAGTCAGGGAGTGCGGCATGGATGCAGGGATCGGACTCTGCATTGCCACGGTGCGACCCCCAGCACGTCCGGCACATTTTGTGTATCGGTGCTGGGCAAACGGAGGTTCGGGCCCCGGAGTCCCGGGGTAGGGGTGTCTTATCTCCTACGGGGGGTAGACCTCCGAGGGTGTACCCGCTCCCGGCCGATGAAGGGCCGCCTCTTGCCGCACGATGCGCTGGTTACAAAACAGTATGGATTGTCAACTGCAAAACACGAATCTTGGAAAGGAGAACGAACAGGCTGCTTTTAGGCGCAGCTCACTTGTGCAGAGGTCTCCGACCTCAAAGACTGGGACGCCGACGGTTGGAATTAAAACCTCCCCTCCGCCGGCCCCGTTCAAGGCTGCTGGTGTCGCTGGATCATCGGCCGTAACAGGAAAGGAGAAAGATGAGGTTGATCTGGGTATGGGTGTGACCGAGCCGGTAACACCTCTAGCCAGGATGCAAGGAATCCCTCCCAGGAAGAGCCCTCTTCGTGCGGCATTCGAGCTGCAAATGCTTCGGCAGCAGCAGGACGACGCCCACGAGGAGGAAGACTCATGTCTGAAGAAGATGAAAGTTCTTTTGAAGGAGATGGCCAAGGTCCTCCTAATTCAAAAGAACATAAACAAGGCGATAAAAGAGGGGATCCCGAAACTCGAAGATGCTCTAGAAGAAATCGAGGAATGCCGGAAAATCAGGCTAAAGGCAGTGAAGCAGGAGCGCGATGTCACGAACCGAGTCATCTCTGCTTCACCTCAAGCTCATCTGGCTGAGTCCCAGACTCAAGCCAGAAAGCGAAAGAAGAGGCAGAGCGGTTCTTCGCCGGGAAGCCCTGAGCTTATTGAGGTGGACTCAGTGCCGAGACCGGTTTTTGTCACTGCGGCATCGCAGACATCTCCTGTCCAGGCTACTGAATCCGCCCCGGGCGCTGCCGTGATTCCAGCGGCTACTCCTGCAGAGGTTCCTGCTCCGGCGGCTAATCCTGCCTTGGCAGCAAACTCTGCCTCAACACCTTTGGGGGGCTGGAAGACGCGCCTGTCTAAGAAAGAAAGGAGGAGGCAGAAGCAAGCGGAGGCAGCTTCGAAAAGTGCGTCGAGGGTGGAGCGGACGCAAGTCTCAAACCCGGTTGGGGAGGCCTCTGGCAAGTCTGTCAGAAAGCCTAAACAACCCAGGCCTAAGAAGCCCAGGACGGAGGCAATCTTGATCAAGCCCTTAGGGGGGCGATCTTTTGCCGATGTTCTGGGTCAGATTAGATCGCAGGCCAAACCGGAAGAGACCGACACCGTTATCAAGTCTATTCGGCGAACCCAGAACGGGGATGTCCTCCTCGAACTGGGGAAGTCGAGTGACAAGATCGGTTTTGCCGCTTCCCTCAAGACTGCACTTGGGGACAAAGGCTCCATCAAGGCCCTAGAACCGAAGTGTTCGGTCGAGATTCGGGACCTTGATGTCCTCTCCACCGAAGATGAGGTGACCCGTGCGATCCAGGTGGCACTCCCGGAGATACCGGCCGATGGAGTGAGGGTATGGCTGACAAAGCCTAACCGAAGTCAACTCCGGATGGCTGTTGCTGAGATGAGCGAAAAGCACGCCAATAAGCTGCTTAGCCTTCAGCACCTCAGAGTTGGTTGGGTTAGTTGCAGGCTCAAACGGAGGGTGGTAGTTTCGAGATGCTTCCGCTGTCTCGGTTTCGGCCACTCCTCCCGAAACTGTAAAGGGCCCGACAGGAGTGCCAACTGCTTCCAGTGTGGAAGCCAAGGCCACAAACGTAAGGAATGTTCCTCGAGCCCCTCCTGCTTCCTCTGCAAGGATTCAGGCTCCAGTGCCCTCGGTCACTTACCCGGGTCTGGTCAGTGCGGTGCCTTCAGAGCCGCACTTGAACAGGCAAAAGGCAGCGGCCGGTAATTCGCATCCTCCAGGCCAACCTTCATAGATCCTGGGGAGCTGATAACCTTCTAGATCAGCTCGCCCGAGAACTTGGTGCTGACGCGCTCCTTATCAGTGAACAGTATCGGGACAGAGACCCAAACATTTGGATCTCGGACAGCCTCGGTACTGCTGCATTTTGGGCACGTAATACACGAGATGTTTTGGTGCGGAGTAACGGGCGCGGCCGAGGATTCGTCTGGGTTCGGTGTAGGGACGTGACTATCTTCAGTTGCTACCTCACACCCAACGAGGCCGTCCAGGACTTCCGCGACAAGATAGATAGCCTAGAGGAGTGCGTTCTTGGCACCACCGGGCATGTCGTCGTTGGTGGCGATTTCAACGCCAGGGCCGTCGAGTGGGGAATGCCCTCTACCAGCTCCCGGGGGAAATACATCCTGGATTTCATCGCCAGGGCCGGTCTTGTCGTCCTCAACCAGGGCGACACACCTACTTTTCGGCGCCCCGGGCAGAGAGGCACGATCCCCGACGTCACCTTTGCGTCTGAGTCGCTCCTTCCGAGGATCTCAGGCTGGAGGGTTGTGGAGGACTACACGGGTAGCGACCACCAATACATCGTTTTTGACCTGCATGATCAGGCAAATCGTCGAGTTTCCGCATTTCGGGAAGGGCCACGCCGGTGGAACACCAACAAACTGGACGTGGTCAAGTTCACCGAAGTCATCTCTCGGGGAGCACAGGGGAATCCTGGTGAGGCTGGGGCCGAGGCACTAGTAACATCCACGATGGAACTGATCGTCTCGGCCTGCGACCAGTCTATGCCGCGAAGGAAACCCCGACGCGACAAACAACCCGTTTACTGGTGGACTGAAGAGATTGCGGAACTCAGAAGAACATGTTTAAGAACTAGACGAGCCGCCACAAGAGCGAGAATTCCCGCAGACAGAGTTCGTAAGTCGGAGGCCTATAAAGCTGCGAGAAAATCTCTCCGCCAGGCGATAAACAGGAGCAAGGCGAATAGCTGGAGGAGACTTCGTGACGACGTTGACTCCGACCCGTGGGGCCTGGGTTACAAACTTGTAACACAGAAACTCGGCGCCCGCTCTCCACCTTCCATCATGGAGGGCGCCACCATGGGGAGGATCGTCGCTGCGTTGTTTCCTGAACATCCACAGCGACCGCTGGTTGACTTCGGACGGGTAGAGGACGTTCCACTCTTCACTTTCGAGGAGCTGGAAACCTCCGTTCTCTCCCTGAAGAGCAACAAGGCTCCTGGCCCGGACGGGATTCCCAGTGAGGCTTTAAAGAAAGTATTTTCAATTAACGCTGACTTGTTGTTGAGAATGTACAATGCCTGTTTGGTAGAAGGGGTGTTTCCGGCTCCCTGGAAAACAGCCAGGCTTGTACTGATCAGCAAGGGCAAAGGTGATCCCGAACTGCCGTCGTCCCACAGGCCTCTCTGCATGTTGGACACGGCTGGGAAGCTGTTCGAGAAGCTGATCCGTTCCCGCCTGACTTCTGCCGTGGAAGCTGCCGGGGACTTATGCCCCCGTCAGTACGGCTTCAGAAAGGGACGGTCAACGATCGACGCTGTCACCGAAGTTCAGAGAGCTGTGGAGAGAGCCGAGAGCCACAACCATTTCTCCCGCCGAGTAGTGCTTCTTGTTACGCTTGATGTCAAGAATGCCTTCAACTCGGCGAGGTGGGTCGATATGTTGGATGCGCTTCGCAACACCTTTCGTATTCCTGCATATCTGTTGCGGCTCATCGAGGATTATCTACGCTCTCGAAGCCTGATCTATGACACAAGGGACGGAACGCGGACGATGGAAGTCACTTCTGGTGCCGCACAAGGTTCAATACTCGGCCCGGATCTCTGGAACGTTGCCTATGACAGCCTCCTGAGGTCCGAGATGCCTGAGGAAACCACTTTGGTTGGGTACGCCGATGACGTCGCAGCTCTCATTGCTGCACGCAACGTTGAGCTGGCCCAACTAAAGTTGAACCGAGTTATGCGGGTTGTCAACAACTGGATGTCCGATCACGGTCTCTCGCTTGCTCTTAGTAAGACGGAGATCGTGATTCTCACGAAGAAGAGGATCGACACCGTCGTCCCGTTTAGAGTGGGAAGGGAGGTGGTCACATCAACTCGTGCCGCCAAATACCTTGGGGTTATGGTGGACACCAAGTTAAGCTGGAGGGATCAGATCTTCCGTACGGCGGACAAGGCCGCTAAGGTAGTTACTCACCTTAGCAGGCTGATGGCCAATGTCGGGGGTCCCCGATCCAGCAGAAGACGTCTGTTGATGTCCGCGGTCCAGTCCGTGCTCCTTTACGGGGCAGAGGTGTGGGCAGGCGCTCTAGATAAGGAGTGCTACAGGCTGCGACTCGCCCGGGTTCAGCGTCAAGCCGCGCTCAGGGTGTGTTCCGCCTACCGGACAGTGTCCGAGCCTGCCGTCCTGGTGGTCGCCGGAGTCATCCCTGTCAAGCTCTTGGCAGGGGAGAGGAAAGCGATTTATCAGAGACAAGGCGAGATCGGCAAGGACACGGCAAGAACAGAAGAGCGCTCCCGAACCTTCCAGCAGTGGCAACACAGCTGGGAGCACGACACCCGAGGACGATGGACTGCGCGACTTATCAAGCAGGTCCAACCATGGGTGGAACGGCGGCATGGGGAGGTGGACTACTACCTGACCCAATTTTTGACAGGTCACGGCTATTTTCGGTCGTACCTGAACCGGATGGGAAAGACCGGTTCACCGGACTGCATTTATTGCCCGGGTGTTCCCGACGATGCGGAACACACATTCTTCCGATGTCCCCGTTGGGAAGGGCCCCGCCTGGAGGCCACACAAATATTTGGTGCATTTTCGGTGGACTCGGTCTGCCAAAAGATTTTGGAGGATGAGGGCAACTGGGATTGTTTGTCACAGTTCGTCCGGGGCATCCTCCTGGAAAAGAAAACCGATCTGGACCGCGAAGTGGCCCAGATCCCTTGATAGAGCGGCTGGATAAGGAGCGAGCCCGACGGGCGTAAGCCAAATTTAGGCCTAGCCTGACGTAATGTGATAAACAATTCCAGGTTAGATTCCTAAAGAGTAGAGGAGGTTTTTTAGTGGGTAAACCCGTTTTTTAGGGGAGCCCCACACTACAGGCTGGCCACCTGTGTGCGTAATGCATTTTTCCGCCTCTCCCTCAAAAAAAAAAAAAAAAAAAAAAAAAAACTAGCAACTGTGTACAAAATCGAACTTCCAAAACGCTTCTTAGTTCTCTTAGGATCGCACCGGCAACGTATTTCAAAGGCGAGCACTAAAACAATTCAGCAACCCATCTAGAGATTTCTAATATTTAGTTTCAGACTTTTTACTTGTAATCGCTCAAAATGATCCAACCTTTCCAATTACACTTATACGCTTACAATATCACTCATACAATCCAAATACCTGTATAAGTAACAACTTACTCTTATCACAGTCTGTATTTATGTTTCAGACCACGGTGCTTACCAGGGGCTAGGTCTTGGCCATGAGCTAGCAGCTAGCGAGACCTCCCATGCTCTTCATGTCGGCTCTCAGATGAGGAGTTGAAGATGGATCCGAGATAATCTCTGAATTACCCGACCGTGGCAGATAGTGTTTAGTGGTAGTGATAGCGTCGACAATAGTGGCAGTGTTAGTGCGTGTAGTGTCAGTGGCAGTGTTAGAGTTAGTGTTCCTCTATGATCACATCCTGAAATTCCTAACATGTTTACCTTCCACAAGTACGACATCTGGGAGATAGCCGACTATGAACAGCAACGGAGGGAATTCAACCGTAGACAAAAGGTAACTGTAATAAATTATTTATGGCTGTAGCATTTGTGAAGTAGCATTTGTGGTTGTTACGGTCAGTGAAGTAAAGTTTGGAAAGATGAGGATGTTATAAAACGATTTTAAAGATCCGGAATTGCCATAGGCGTCATTTCAGCATTCTGATTGGGGGGGGCAAGATTTTCATAAGGTCATACCCCCTCCCCCCTTCCCAAAAATACGCCAAACCTCTTAAATTTAGCTAAAAACTGTCAATAAAAGCTAATTCTGTCCATAAAATGTGAACTTATAATATAATCTCACAAACCCATGAAAACAATACCCTCATGCATGTAAAATTTGATTATATAACATTTCTATTTGTAGAAAGTCATTATTCTTCTGGAACTACTAGTGGTTACTGTGATGTAAAACACCTTAAGACATTTAATGGGTTTAATTGGTTAATGGATGCTAAATCGATAAAATCAAAAACATCATTTTATAACTATTTAGTTATTTTTATTGTATATTATTTACAACTCTAAAGTTTTACAGTCGGATACATAGACTAAAACTCCATAGGTTTGTATGGTAAAACACATTGTTTTATCTTGATCAAAAATTCGTTTTTGACAAAGCATCTTTGCAGTCTGCCGTATAAGGGACAAAAAATCATTTAACATTTGGTTAGGATCAGTACAGCTAAGGTATATTGCTCATTACATTACCTAAAAAAATTAAATTGTTATTGAGGACAAGAAAGGTAAAAAAATACTCAGTGATTAAAAAAAGATAAATAATGATTCACAAAAACATCTATACATATTTAATACGTGATACAGGTTTTTGTACAAGAAACTCCTCCCACAATTTGCAATAGATTTTAATGATTTCAGTGCCACTGGATAGAGCTCGGCGTGAAGTTGTTTCTAAAGTGAATTGGTAAATTGTCCATTAAAAAGAGGGGACCTACAAGTCCTTAAAGTTTGTAATTTTCCCATTTGATTACCCATCAGTAAGGAAATTGATTGATTTTCAAGTAAACAACAGTAAAGTGTATAAACATCGGACATCAGCGAAAGTACTTTATCTACCTTTTCACACGAAAGAGGTTATGTTTAACCAAGGCAAGGCTCCGGTCTACCTGAGCCCGAACGACGTTACCAAAAGCCTCCTCGCGGCCGTAGCGCTAGGCGAGTATGATGGTTGCAGACAGTGCAGAGGTTTACGGGAATCGTGTTATAAAGTTAACTAATTAAGATAGAGATTGACTCTTAACTTTTTCTAAAAGTAGAGAGACGGATCTCGTCTTCTCTGGTTTTAGAATTTTTAAATACAATTTATAGTTTCAGTTATAACTGTCTAAAATCATCTGTTTTCAGTGGCAAAAAATTTTATAGATGCAGAGGTTTCCGGGGATCGTGTTTTAAAACTAGCCAATTAAGATAGAGATTGGATCTTAACTTTTCTAAAATTAAAAAGACGGGTCTCTTCGGCTCTGTTTTTAGAATTTTTAAGTAAAATTTTTAATTTCAGCTATAATTGTCTAAAATCATCCGTTTTTCTCGATGCAATTGAAAGGGTTTTTAAAACCCTGTTATCTTTTGCTAAATGCAGCCTATAGCTACAACTAATGTGTCATATTAAAGAATGGGCGGTACTCGCCCAGAGAAGACGGTGCTAAATTTCCTTTCTTACACTTTGGTAATCTCACTTTGGTAGTGTTATCAAAACTAATGGAAAACTTAAAATAAAATTCTAGAAAAACATATGATTTTAGACAGTTATAGCTAAAACTATAAATTGTATTTAAAAATTCTAAAAACAGAGCCGACAAGATCATTCTTTTTACTTTTAGAAAAAGTTAAGAGCCAATCTCTATCTTAATTGGTTAGTTTTAAAACACGATCCCCGTAAACTTCTGCATCTATAAAACTTGCCCCTAGAAAAAACAGACAATTTTAGACAATTATAACTGAAATTATAAATTTTATTAAAAAATTCTAAAACCAGAGAAGACGAGATCCGTCTTTCTACTTTTACAAAAAGTTAAGAGTCAATCTCTATCATAATTAGTTAATTTTAAAACACGATTCCCCTAAACCCCTGCAGCCATCAAACTAGCGGAACAGGCCTAGCGCTACGGCCGAGAGGCGGCATTCGGTAACGTCGTTCGTGCAGGTAGACCGGAGAAGGGACTTCCTGCTACAGATGACGATTGCAGAATGAGTCAATTTAAGAGTTTTGTGTAAATAATATAAAGTAGACATTTTGTTAAAATCTGATTCAGAAGTTTATAATTGTTATAAATATTTCACCATATTACATAACCTAACATTTTAATTTCCAATTAAAAAAAAATCACCGAAATTATTGGGGGGGGGCAACTGCCCCCCCTTGCCCCCCCCCCAAATGACGCCTATGGGAATTGCCAAAGAGAGTAAGAATCAATTGTTCATCGAAGAAAGGATGAGCTTTATTTTTTTATATGATTTCCTTTCCTTTACATGATACTTGTTTTAACGTTTTTTCCAATTGAATTAACATTAAATGTCCTATATGTTGCAAGGTGTAATTAATTTTTTTACGCCCCGGATTTGGCGTAATGAAGCCTTAAAGTACGACTGTAGTGCAGAATGAAAAATCTCGTTTTCGTCATTAAACCTTTACAATAGAAAAGGCATTGTAAAAATACTTATATTATTAACCTACCCGATCCGCACTCCTATTATCTTTCGCTTACAATTAGTTGTTTCACAAAATTTTAAGTAGATACATATATAAATAATTTATTGAATAGAAATTTACTTTACCTGCTTCAAATCTTCAAATAAACTGACCGAACCAATGAACATAAATTATTCCTTTTCTCTTTCAGTCAGTTGATATCATTATCCCCCATCTCAATTAAAACAAGGAACGTATCATAGAACAGTTTTTTGGTTCTGTCATTTATTTGAAAGACATAGGGCCTATTTGAATTTTCAGCGTCAAGTGAATCACGGTAGACAAGGTTAAAAAATGTAAGCGTGTTATGATTCACAACATTTTATTTATATTCATAAAGTTTAAACGAGGAAAATAATTTTTACCCATGCGCCCATCTGGTGATGTGTCTATTGCTTGAATATAATGAGTGAGAGTGCATGGAAGGTAAAATTTTCTTTTGACACCTGTATAAAACTTCTTGCCGTCTATTGGCTCTCTGTTTCAGAAAACACAAAAGCGAATATATAATAATATAGTCCGAATAAGTTTAGTAACCATTTTGTACAACTATTACACCATCGAAAATGTTTTTCTATGGATACACTTTTGATTCCATCATTTTGTCGTCCATCACATTATGAGTCTGCAGTTCCCGCCATCTTGGATTTTTATTCCCATAAGACTAATGTTAAATTTCAGACGTCATTGTCTGATGATTATTATTGGTTTTAAGGATTCATCTTTATGTCATTTAATGTAAATTTTAATAAAAAATCCGTATGAAATCTTAAGTTTTATATTATTGATGTTTGATTAACAAACAACAAAGTATAGGATATTCTCAATATTTTTGTTTGAAAATGAGCACGTTTTTCAGCAGTTTAATCCCATAAGTCTCACTATAATCGTGATTTTTATTTCGCATTCCTCTAAAATTAAAATTTACCCTAAATTACGTAAAGATTAATCTTTTTAGACCAATATTAAAGGCGTAGCGGATGTTTCAAATTGAACATTAGTCTTCAATTAATAAAAATAAAACAGGGAATAAAAATACGAGGTGACGGGTACTGCAGACTCTTGAGAGGTTTTTATTACATTATCTAAGAAAATCCTAATTCACTAAACGTTGTGACAATGACAAAAGCTGTCCTGCCCAAAGTTTTACAGTGTGGGATGGGATAATCCCACCATTGCAACATGGAGATAAAACAGTAAATTAGTTAAGAGTTAATAACTGTGCCCTTGCCCCAGTTGAGCAGATGTGGCGAATTAAATTCAAACCCGCCCAACAACACGCCGCCCAGTCGACGTAATTAATTATTGGATGATTACTTTGAAACACTGCTGTAGGACTATATAGAGTCCGTTGCCTGATATCCACGCTTGACTGTAAAATCCGTTTTGCAATGTCCCCACCCCTTTAATAATTTTATTTGTTAAGATAAACAAATATCGTTTGGGGGGTGATAGTAACTTAACATAAAGAATTTATACATACAAGTGTTCAATGTTTTCATGAAGTTTACCCTTAAAAGACTTAGTATTTTGAAGAATATTTTCAAGACATGCGACAAAACTATTGCGCATGACAACAATTTGAGTCTGACTTCAGTTTTCGTTTATTGATCAATGCCAAACAAATATGAACCAGCTTAAAAAAAATTTTCTTTAGAACAATTCCTGCTGTATGATTTTTTCCGCTAACACGCAGTTATTGTTTATTTTTACTGGAGTACCCAATAACTTGTAACGAAATAGACTACAGTAGCGGCCACGAAATCAGGCGGGTGACTGAAAACGCGGTGTTGTCACATTAAACCAAAAGATGAAAGAGATTATCGAAAATTGCGTATGTTGATGCATAAACTGGCAACACTGATCATCCAGCGTTGCCTAGACCGTATGTTGAATGTGCATTCTATAAAAATGATCAAAACAAGTATCATCTAATAAAACAAACAAAAATTAACATGAATATAAAACATGTGATTAAATTAATACCCACTGGAAATTTGGCAACGTTGCAAAATCATTCAACCGCCTGATTTCGTGGCCTTGACTGTACAAAGTCTAGTACGTAATGAGAGACTTTATTATTTGTATTCACCGATACAAATAAACTTTACTTGGTGTTTGGCTTATTTTGCGATTTATACCGATGAAACTTCAAAAAGACCGGAAATTCCTATCGAACGTATTAATATCATTCGCTAGTGGTACGGCCGAACTCTGTACGGTAGGCGGTTCGGGAGGGTTCAAGCACAGAAAAAGGAAACGATAGCATTAAAAGGTTATCTGTTATATCTTCCGCATCTGTAATATGCCATTTTAACCAAGAAACTCAGACGTTTATATGAAAATCAATTCCAATAGCTTGATCAAGGATATTATAATCGAAGGATGTAACAATAAATGTTTACAATTACCAAATTTCATGATTTTTAAGCTTGTTGCGGCCAATCACCATAGCTAAAACTAGTAACCAAGGAAACGAGAATAAAGTGTGGGATGTTTACCAAGGAAATGGGTAATCATGGGTAAAATGGTGGCAATCAAAAGAGGGAACGCCATGCAAGTTCACCTGTATTAATTTACTCGTACTGCTGTTTCTCATCAAGGCTTCGCCCGTGAATGAATTTATTTGATATGTAATTAAACTCGTTCACTACGCTCACTCGCTATCACGCTCACCTTATATATAAGAAATCACTGGAATACCTAAAATAAATAATTTTTCATCTAATTTGTTTCTTAGCAACCAATAAAAATAGAAAAAATAGTTTTTCGGATTTTTTACAAACTATTGTATGCCTTCTGGGTCAGAGCCCTTTGGTCATATTTGCACCTAACTTCACACAAACCATCCTTGAATAATGCTTAATAATGCCTGAAAGTTTCATTACAATCTGTTGAGCGGTTTCGGAGTCAATGGGCAACATACATATATACATACATACATACTTCCTGTTTTATATACTGTAGATCACTCTATAAGTAGTTGAAACCTAGTTGGGGTCTATCATTGACTGTACACTGTGAACCGACTTCTCATTTAATTCTATTTGTTTAGAAAACAGAGAAAGGAGAAAATTCAAGGAAGGAAGAGTAGAATTAAAAACCAATCAAAATTAAGGGATAGGCAAACAAACCAATGTGAATAAGTGTAGAGATGAAGAAAGAAGAAGGAAGAAAGAAGAAAAAAGAAGAAGAAAGGAAGAAGAAAATAGCAATTAAAAATAATTGAAAGGCTTGAAAAAGTTCAGAGTATTAAATGAATTAACAGTGAATTATCTTGTTGAAAAAATCCGGAATTGTGAGTTTAAAATTGTGAATTAGAAAGACTTTTTTAAATTCCCATACAATGTAAATTTGTCAGCGGAATAAAATTTATTATTATTATTATTATTATTATTATTATTATTATTATTAAAAGATACCGTAATTTGGAAGGTTCGTGTACGCCGTGCCAGAGGCGTTGCGATCGATTTTGTAACCATCCGGATGAATTTGCAGTGCTGCAAATATGGAGGTAAAGTTAAATTATCTACGGTAGGCCTATTAGGCCTGAATTTTATTCGTGTAGGTGGAGGAAAAATGTGTGCATCAAGGGACTAAAGTACTTTTCTCCCTCAGGGAAACTGTCGCCCTCGGCTTCGCCTTCGGGCGACAACACTTTCCCTTCAGGGAGAAAACATTGTACTTTAGTCCCTAGAAGCACAAATAGCTATTTCATCACACTACATCGATATCACCTGTTTTTGACCTAGGCCGGTAATGGAAGCTGTAGCAAATAAATCTAGAATATAATAAGGTAGGTGACGAAAACAACAACAAATAGGCCTAACAAATCAGTGACTTAGTTGGTAGTTCAGCTGATAGCAACTGTCATATATATATATATATATATATATATATATATATATATATATAAGTAGATAGTATCATGTTACTTCTAGGACACTTTTGGAGACAATCAAAAATCAAACAAATTTCACAGTTTTTTAATACAATTATGCAATATTTTTGCCATTTTTTGGCCAATTTTCAGCTTTTGTCAAATTGTCTTAAAAAATATGCAATTTTAATGAAATTTTTAACAAATATGCCTAAAATTTTCTACAAAATAAAAATTTTTTAAAAACAAGTAAAATTATCACATTTTATAAGTATTTTTTCAATAAAATTAATAGTCGACTTTTCATAAGGTAATTTAAAATTTTAATAGTATTTTTTCAATAAAATTTGAATTTTTTTAAAACAAGTAAAATTAAGGTTTAGTATCAATAATATTGTAATAATTATTCAAATTTAACTAAAGCAGTTTCTTTATCATCAAAAGTCTTAATATCAGTGACAATTAAATGTAAATCTTTTTTATTTAATTCTTTAATTGATTTATCATCAATTACATTAGTAAATCTTTTTGGTAAATGTATTTTACATTTTTCTAATTCAACAATAATTGTATATCCATATTTATCTTTAATTCTTTCAAATTTTTCAATTTTTTTTTTTTTATTTAAATTTAAACTTTTTAATGGTTTATATTCTTTAAAACTTAATTCTCCAACATTATTAATTTCTTCTAGCAGATCCATTTATATAGGAAAAAATATCACAAACTTGTTTGTGATAGATATGTTAAAAAGTCATTATCATAATTAGGTTTTATACAAAAATCCATATTTAAGTATTTAAAAATCATAGGTAATAATTTTTTGTATGATATATTACTTTTCTTAAAATATAAATATTTATTAAAAAATAGTGTAATTTTTTCTTTATCTTCATTATTCAATTCAAAATCAATATTGTATATTTTGTTTAAAAATTGATAGTAAAATATCCAATTTGTACAATTCCTTTGTTTTAAAAATAATTTTATATTCTTAGGTGTTATTTCAAAATGATTGGAAATACATAAAATATATAATTCATTAATTAATTGTTGTGTTTTATATGGTTGAAAATGGTTAAATTCTCTTAAAATATGTTTAAGATGTTTATTCTTATTACTTTTTCTCTTAATCTTTTTTTCATAAATAATTCTTTTACATATATTACATCCTACACAATTTCCAATAATAGTAAAATTAGTTTGATTATGACATCTATAACACATATCCATTTATTTAAAAAAAAATTATACATAAATGAATGAACCAATTCATTGTCACAAATGTAAGAAAAAAACTAAAAATATTAATCCACAAATCGTTGAAATGAAAAATGGATTATATAGAATTGCTACTAAATGTTCAATTTGTAAAACAAATAAAAGTAAAATTTTGAAAAAAGAAGTTAAACCTATAATTAAAAAAGAATTAACTAAAAATGAACAAATAATTGAAGCAAATGAAATTCATGCTCCAATTAGAAAGAAATGTCTAAAAAGAAAAATAATTACATTAGGTATTGATGATTTATGGGCAGCAGATTTAATTATAATGAAAAATTATGAAAAAGAAAATGATGGTTATAAATATATGTTAAATGTGATAGATACTTTCTCAAAATATGTTTGGTCAAAACCATTAAAGAAAAAAGATGGAAAAACAGTTTCTAGAGCATTTGAAGAAATAATTAAGGATGCAATTAAAATTAATCATAAATCACCTAATCTTTTACATACAGATAAAGGATTAGAATTTATCAATAAAGAATTTAAAGAAATATTAAATAAATATAATATTAAATTGTATCATACTGAAAATGAAGAAAAATCAAGTATAATAGAAAGGTATAATAGAACACAAAATGAAAAAATGAAAATACAGTTTGAAATTAATAAAAATTATAGATGGATAAATATTTTACCAAAAATTGTTAAAGAATATAATAACTCATATCATTCAACAATTAAAATGAAACCAATTGAAGTAAATAAAAATAATGAAAAGGATTTATTAGATACTGTTTTTAAATATAAACCACCAAAAATAATAACCAAATCAAAATTTAAAATAAATGATAGAGTTAGAATTGGAAATAAAAAATCAACATTTTCTAATAAATATAAAAATAATTGGTCTAGAGAAATATTTATAATTTCTAAAATTAATAATACAAATCCAGTTACTTATAGTATAAAAGATCAAAATAATGAAGATATTATTGGAAATTTTTATGAATATGAATTGAAAAAAACCAATTTGTAAATTTTATTTTATATAAATGGAAAAGATATGTTTAAGGTGTAAATTATATAAAGATATATCTAAATTTTATAAAGACAAAAATACTAAAGATGGGTTATATTATTATTGTAAAGAATGTAAGGATGTGTATTATAAAAAATTATATGATAGTATTAAAGTTATTGAATTAAATGAAAAACAATGTCATAAATGTAAAGAAATTAAAGATATTTCAAATTTTAATAATTATCATTATAGTAAAGATAGAAAAAATACAATTTGTATACAATGTATTAGAGAAATGTTTTTAAAACCACAATTTTGTGAATGTGGAAGAAATATTAAATGGACTAATAATTATTTAAGACATTTAGAAACTAAAATTCATGACAAAAATATAACAAAACTAGAAAATTTAAAAATATGATAAAAAAATGAAGACAAAATTTTACTTGTTTTAAAAAAATTCAAATTTTATTTAAAAAATATGATTTAAACTATAAATTACCTAGTAAAAAGTGGAAATACTTCTTATATTTTTAAGAGTTTTATTTCTAAGTAAAAATTATTTTTAATAAATAAAGAATTTCACCCCTAATAAATGGAACGAACAAATAAAAATATTAATTGTCCTTATTGTAATAAAAATATATTATATAAAAATTATGATAGACATTATAATTCAACTAAACATTTACTAAATAAACAAAAATATGATAATAAAATATTTGAATTAAAACATTGGTGTAAAAATAATAATATATATAATTATAAAAATAAATTTTTAGATGAATTAACAAATATTAAAGAAACATTTGATCTTACAAATTATTCATTATTTAATATAGTAAAATTAAATGAAATTGCAAAAAAATTATCTGTCAGAAATTATGAAAAATTATCTAGAGATGAACTAATTAAAAGATTAAACAAAATTAAAGAAAATCCAAATAATTTAGAATATAGATAATTTAAATATATTCAAAATTTAGCAATTAAAAATAGTATTAAAATTGTTAATAAAACTAGAAAAGAATTGATTGGATTATTAAATGATTATTTTAAAAATAGACCAATTCCAAAAGAAAATATAATAAATATTCAAGAAGCTTCGTCATTAAAAGGATATTTTCAAGATTATATTTTAACAAATTCAAATGATGATTTAGATATTAATGATTATTTAGAAACTCAAAGAAATGAAATAAAAAAATTGATAGAAAAACAAAAATTTAAAAATATTAAAGGACAGATGGCTTTAGAATGTGAATATGAAAGAAAATTAATAAATGGTGAAATTCAAAATAGTAATATGTATTTTTGCATAAAAAGTTCAGATATTTTAAATATAGATGATTTTATTGATGATCAATTTAAGAAATTAATAGTTAGAGAACAACTAAATCAACCATCAAAAGGCTCTGGTTGGTCATTAAAAAGATGTGTTGAACTAAATCTAAAATTATCTAAAAATAATTCATTAAATGCTGGATCATATATAGAATTACCAAATGAAATTAAGAATAAAAAATGTTGTGTAAATTTTAAAAATAAAGATGAATATTGTTTTATTTATGCAATTAGATGTGCTATTGATAAACCAAACGAACATGCTGAAAGAGTTAAACAATATCAAAAATATATAAATGATGATATTTTTAAAGGTTTTGATTATCCAATATCATTGAAAGATATTAAATTATTTGAAAAAAGATCATTTGATTCTAAATATAACTATCCATCAATGTCAATAAATATTTATAGAATTGATGAAGATGAAAAAATAGTGCCATTACAAATATCTGAACATTATAATTCAAAACTAGAAATTGATTTATTATATTATAAAATTGGTAATAATTCTCATTATATATTGATTACTGATTTAAGTAAGTTAGTATCTAAGCAATTAACACAAAAAAATAAAAATAAAAAATATATTTGTAGAAGATGTTTGACTCATTTCTACAAAAATAAAGACTTGAATAATCATTTAGAGATATGTAAATCATTAGAACCTTGTAGACCTATAATGCCATTTAAAGGTCAAACTGTAAGTTTTAAAAATTATTATAAAAAGTTTGAACATCCATATGTAATTTATATGGATTTTGAAAGTATATTAGAAAAGATTGATAATTGTAAAAATAATCCAAATTGCTCATATACAAATAAAATTCAAAAACATAAACCATATGGATTTACAATCTATTTAGTATCTAGAGTAACTAATAAAATGTATAAACCTATTTGTTATAGAGCAAAAAATGAAGAGGAATTAATAAATGTACCAAATAAATTATTTGAATATTTAGATGAAATTTCAAAATATATAGCTAAAAAATATAATTCAAAAAATAAAAAGCCTATGAATTTAACTAATGAAGAAGAAATTAATTATCAGAAAACAAATATTTGTCATATTTGTGAAAATAGTGGTTTTGATAATGATAAAAGAATAAAAGTAAGAGATCATTGTCATTTAACAGGAAAATTTAGAGGTGCTGCACATTTAAATTGTAATTTAAATCTAAAATTTCCTCAAAATATTCCTATATTCTGTCATAATAGTTCAAATTATGATACACATTTGTTTATAAAAGAATTAGCTAAAAATATGGTAAAATTGATTTGTTAGCTAATACAGATGAAAAATATATAAACTATTCAGTAAATTCTGGTTATGGTTATGAATTTGAAGGTGATAAACCTAGAAAATTTATAAAATTCTCATTTGTAGATACATTTAGATTTATGGCTACATCAATTGAAAAATTAGCTAAAAATCTTAAAGAATTTAAGCATATAAATAAATTTATAAAAGAAAATGATATAATTGAATATGATAATGAAACTTTAAAAATATTAACTTCTAAAGGTGTATTTCCATATGAATTTATTGATAATGTTGAAAAATTAAACTATGATAAAATATTAGAAAAAGATCAATTTTATAGTTGTTTAACTAATGAAAATATAAGTGATGATGATTATAAACATTATATAAAAGTTTGGAATAAATTAAAAGTAAAAACATTAGGTAATTATTCAGATTTATATAATATTCAAGATGTTCTTTTATTAGCTGATATATTTGAAAATTTTAGATCTGTTTGTTTGAAAAATTATCAATTAGATCCAGCACATTATCTAACATCACCATCATTAGCTTGGGATTCTATGTTAAAATTAACAAAAATTAAACTAGAATTAATAAGTGATTATAATATGTATTTAATGATTGAAAAAGGTATTAGAGGTGGTATTTCACAATGTATAACTAGATATTGTAAAGCAAACAATAAATATACAAAAAATTATGATAAAACAAAACCTGAAAATTATATGTTATATATAGATGCAAATAATCTATATGGATGGGCTTTAAGTCAAAAATTACCTTATAAAGATATAACATGGATGAATCCTAATACATATACATTAAATGAATGGGAAGAAACAATATTAGAATTAGATGAAAATGCTGACTATGGATATATATTAGATGTTGATTTAGAATATCCTATTGAATTACATGATGACCATAAAGATTTACCATTAGCACCTGAACATTATAATAATAAGCTTTGCACAACATTATTTGATAAAAAAGATTATGTTATTCATTCAAGAAACTTAAAATATTATCTACAAAAAGGATTAAAATTAAAGAAAGTTAATAGAGTTATAGCATTTGATCAAGATGATTATATGAAAAAATATATTGAATTAAATACCAAATTAAGATCCAAATCAACATCAGATTTTGAAAAAGACTTTTTTAAATTGATGAATAATAGTGTTTTTGGAAAAACTATGGAAAATGTTAGAAATAGATGTGATATTAAATTAGGTGATGAAAAGTTTTCATTAAAACAAGCAAAAAAACCTAATTTTAAAACATTTAGTATATTTGATAAAGACTGTATTGCTTCACATATGATAAAAGAAAAGGTTAAGTTTGATAAACCAATCTATATAGGATTTTCAGTACTTGATTTATCAAAATTACATATGTATCAATTTTATTATGAAAAATTAAAGAAGTTTGATCCAAATATAAGGTTATTATATATGGATACAGACAGTTATTTTATAGAATTTAAAAAGGATCCATATAAAATTATTAAAGAAAATATTAATGAATTTGATACAAGTGATTATAAGAAAGAACATGAATGCTATAGTGAAAAGAATAAAAAAATAATTGGTAAATTTAAAGATGAGTTAAATGGTGAAATATTAGAAGAATATTGTGGTTTAAGATCAAAATTATATAGTTATGAATTTAATAATAAAAATCCTGTAAAATGTAAAGGTATTAAGAAAAGTGTTGTTGATAAAACATTACATATGGACGATTTTAAGAAATGTTTATTTGATGATCAAGAACAATATAGAGAAATGACTTGTATTAGAAGTTTTAAACATGAACTATATACAATTACAATAAATAAATTAGCTTTAAGTAATAGAGATGACAAAAGATTTATTTGTGAAAATAAAATTGATACATTACCTTGGGGGTATAAAAATAATTATAAATAAATGGAAATTTTAATTGTTCCAAAAGAATTAATAAATAATGATTTTGATATAAAATTATATTTATTTAAAACTAAAGTATCAAATAAATTTTTAATATATCTTTTTAAATATAAAAATTATTTTGTATATCATTATAAGTTTAATTTTATAATAGAACCATTTATAAATATAATAAAAAATTATGTTAAAGAAAGTTTTAAAGAAAATGATCAAAATTATATTAATAATTTATAACCATATGATATTGAATTTATACTATAATTTTATGTATATTTTTAAATATTTTCTTTAATAAATTTAAATATATTCAATAATGTATTGAATATCTAACCTAAAAATATCTATAAATTTTACTTTATTATCATTATAAGTAAGACCCGTCTTTAAGACGGGTCTCAAATTTGTATATAATTAATTATCTTTATGAATATTTTTGAATGTTTAAGAAGGGTAACATTTTGTTACCCTTAAGTTTTTATTGTATGATAAGGTTACCTCCTTTAAAAATTTTTAAAATAAATATTATAATTTATATGGGACCCATTTTGGGTCCTACCTAATTTTAATAAGTTTTGTATGTTTTTCATTATATGATAGGGGGACAAATTGTCCCCTCTAAAAATATCTATAAATTTTAATCTATCCTTATTGTTTTCTACTTTTTTTATTTTAAAATTAATAAATATAAACCAGATTCATTAATAAACATTGTTTTATTATCTATTTTATTGACGCCCTGTTTTAGGGCATCTGAAAAACATGTTTGTACATCAATTTCTAGGGTGTCATAATTTGTGACACCTATAATTTTTATGTAAATTAATTTATCATTATTATGTAAATGTAACTTTTGGTTACACTTGATATATTTTAAGTTTTATATATTTTCTTTTACATTATCAATTAAAACTTTTCTAGAATTTTTATATTTTAAAATATAACAAATATCTTTTCTTTTAAACCAAGGTTTATTTTGTTTATTAAATACAATTAATTTATTATTAAATATAAAATTATTGTTAATTAAATAAATTATTGTTGTTATTATTTATGTAGATAAATTTTATATTACAAATTTTGTTTTAATCTTAAATATACAATACTTTTAATATTTTCATTATTTATTTGATTTCCATCACTATCTTGAATAGATATTACAATATTTTGAATTTTATTTATATTTTTTAAAGGAATATAATCAATTTCATTTGGTTTTTCACTAATTTTTGATCCATATTCAACATTTGGATAAAATGAATATAGAATTTCTGATTCTTTATGTAAATGTGAATGATCTTTATGATTTTCAAAACTAGGATCAACTAAATTACAATGTATTTCAATAACATCAAAAGGTCTAATTTTTGGTAGTTTTATTCCTTTTGTTAATACATTTGGTTCAATCATTTTATCATCTAATCCTAATAAATCAATTATAATTGTTGTTACTATAATTTTAACAGGAGATTTTATTATAATATATGGTCCATCATTTTTCAGTATAAAATCATTTTCATCAAATTTATTAATTTTCTTTTTAAATTCTTTTAAACTATTAATAAAAATATTTTTTATTTCTTCAATTGTATAATTTCCTTTATTTATATCAAAATAATGATCTATAATTTTATCATCTTCATCTTTAATAGAATATCCATAACAGTTTTTATAATCCTTTGGTATATTTGATATAAAATTATCTGAATAAAATCCACTTAAACCAATACTATATTTTCCATCTAAATGTATTGGATGTTCTAATCTTAATTCTAGTTTGGATGAATGACCAATTATTTTAAATAATTTCATCTTATTTAAATGGAGAAATTTTTAGAAAACAAAGATAATATAAAATTAGAATCATATGATAAAAATAATAAAAATGATCAACCTATTAGATTATTAATTATAGGAACAAGTGGATCTGGTAAAACTACATTATTATTAAATTTTATTTACAAAAGATTAATTCCATATTCAAATTTATATATTTTTAGTAAATCATTAGAACAACCATCTTATAAATTATTACAAAAAAGATTTAAAAATATAGAATCAAATATTAATAAACAAATTTCTTATTTTTCATGTGATGATATGATTCCACTAAATAAATGTAAACCAAATTTATTAGTAGTTTTTGATGATTGTATTTTAGAAAAACAAGATAAAATTAAAGAATATTTTATAATGGGTAGACATAAAAATATATCATGTATTTATTTATCACAATGTTATTCAAAAGTTGATATGCAATTAATTAGAAATAATTTAAATATGTTATGCATCTTTAAACAAAATGAACATTATATGAAAAAAATATATAATAATTTTGTTGGATAAGATATGAAATTTGATAAATTTAAAACTATTTGTAATGATTGTTGGAAAGAAGACTATGGATTTTTAACTATTAATTTATTGAAAAAATCAAATGATGGAAAATATATGAAAAATTTTTCTGATATTAAATAATGATAATGGCTTGTTGTATGTTTGATTCAATAATTGATAGAATATTTATTTTATTAGTATTATTTATTTCATTAGTATTTATATATTTAATGAAAATTACAGAAATAAAGTAAAATAAATTGTGTTTAACATAATTAGTGTTTATGTTAACATGATTTGTGTTTGTGTTAACATGATTTGTGTTTTGTGTTAACATGATTTGTGTTTTGTGTTAACATGATTTGTTTTTATGTTAACATAATTTGTGTTTGTGTTAACATAATTTGTGTTTTGTGTTAATATGATTTGTGTTTATGTTAACATGATTTGTGTTTATGTTAACATGATTTATTTTGAACCTAAATTTTTCTTTGTAATAAATGGATAAAATATCTGTTAATGAAGCTAAAAAATTAGATGATATTGAGAAAAAATTAATAAAAGAATTTAAAAATCAAATTAAAATTGAAGATAATTATGAAAAAATTAAACAAAAAGCATATGAACCTATAACATCAGCAATTGGTAAAGTTGAAAATAAAATTGGTGAAGTCTTAAATGAAAATAAAAACCTTATGGAATTGGTACCTATTGTTAATAATTTTGCCAATATATCAATACCAGAAACTGAAGAACTAAATTTACCTTCAAGTACTCCATTTAGACCAATCAGACAACCAATAATTCAAGAAGAATCGACATTTATTGACCCAAATTTAATTTCACCTCAAACATTAGATAAAATTATTGGTCCATTAGCACAAAAATATTTACCAAGAACAAAAGATGATAAATTTGGTTTATATTGGAATAAACATAAAAAATCATTTATGATTGGTGATAAAATAACTGTAATTGATAATGATGATTTAATAATTGATGATAAAAAATATAATGGAACACATGGATTATGGAGATTGTTAACTTATGAAAAGAAACCAGATAATAATTTATATACACAAGATGATTTAAATAATTATTCAAAAATTTTATGGGAAACTAATTTAATTTATAAAAATAATGATCCAAATAGTAAGAAACCAAAATCTAGTAAAGGTGATAAATATATTAATTTAATTAAACATATTTGGGAATTAAAAGGTGAAATTGAAGGTTCAGGAATCAGACAATATACAGAAAATAAAATTGAATATAGATTTATAGATGATTTAAATAAATTAGATAATATTATTAATTATATATATGCACAAGAAAAAGCTGGCAATAATAATTTTTTAAATGAAAAGAAATCAATTAAAGACTTTATATCAAATAAATTAGATGAATTAATTGAAAAACCTGAAGGAATTAAGTATTTAAAAAGAATTTTGGCAAATATTTCATCACCATTATTAAAAGATGGATCAGGTATTTTAAATAATGTTATAAATAATTTACCTTTTGAATTACATGTACCTGGTTATCAATATCTAGGGCCTGGAACTAAATTAAATAAAAGAGTAAAAAGAGGTGATCCTGGAATAAATGATTTAGATAAAGCTGCTAAAGAACATGATTTATTTTATAGAGATCATAAAGATACAAAATCTAGAAATGAAATAGCTGATAAAATTTTACAAGATAAAGCATGGGATATAGTAACATCAAATGATCATAGAATTGGTGAAAGATTAATTGCATTACCAACATCAGGTGCTATGTGGATGAAAAGAAAATTTGGTATGGGTTTAGAAGTAGGATTAAAATTTTAATAAAATTAATTATATTAATCTATATTATAAAAAACTATAAATTTTTTTCTTAATAAATGGAAAAAACAAATATAAACTTGACAGATAATCAAAAATCAAAAATAAAATTAGCATTTAAAAATAAAAAATCAGTTATAATTCAATTTAATATTGATCAATTTAATGAAAATGGAAAAGATATTATATTATTATCTAAAAGACAAATTAATAAACTAAATAAACATAAAAAATTAAATAAAGGATTAAGATTTGAATTTTCATATAATCAATTAAAAGAAATAAAAAATGGTGGATTACTAAAAGAAATTTTAGATTTTGCTGATAATATACCTATAGTTAAAAATTATACACCAAATGTTAGAAAGGGAGCAAAAGTAGTAAAAGAATCTATAATTCCTAAATTTAGAAATTTTGTTGATTGGTTAGATCATGAATTAAAAAATGTAGAAGGATCTGGTTTAGATAAAAAAAACATTAAAATATATGAAACAAAATTATAAAAAAATTTTGAACCACTAACATTAGGTGAATTAGAAAAATTGTGTAAAAATATAAAATATTTTAGAGGTGTATTTATGAGAGATATATTACCTAATAAAGTTAATAAATTTGAATGTGGAATTATAAATTTAGATTCATTTGATGGAAATGGAACTCATTGGGTTTGTTATTATAAAAAAGATAAAATTAAATATTATTTTGATTCATATGGAAATATAGTTAATAAACCACCAATAGAATTAGTTAAATATTTAGGAAAAGATAATATATTTTATAATGATAATCAAATTCAAAATTATAATGATCCACCAATTTGTGGTCATTTATGTATTTTTATATTAAATGAATTAAATAATAATAAAAAATTTGATAATATAATAAATAAATTAATCCTTAATAAATATGGATTCACAAAATATATTTGATCTGTTTGGAAGACAGAAAAACATCCAATTAATATTAAAGAAGATTATATAAATTCTAAATTAAATATATTTTTTAATAATTTTAGTAAAAGTTTTAAAAGTCATGTAAAAAAGACTGAAAATCTAGTAAATGCTATTGGTTTATCAAAAAATTATATAAGTATTAATGGTAAAAGAATTGTTAATGTTAAACCAAGTATAAATAAATATGATGTTGTAATAAAATCAGAATTAGATGAAGTTTTAGATTCAATTATTAAAATTGGTAATGATCATTCAGAAACTAAAAAGGATTTAAATAAAATTACAGACTTTTTAATTAATATTGGAAAATATGTTGAAAATTTAGAAGAAAAATTAGAAAAAGAACTAAAATTTCTATTTGATGGAGTCAATGAATCCATAAAAGAATTAAATGCTGAAATAATACTAATTAAAGATGATATAGATAAATTACAATAATTATTTTATATAAATGGAGTTGATTTATTGTCTTAAATGTAAACAAAAAACTAATTCTAAAGATATTCAGATAATAAAATTGAAAAATATAAATGTAATTAAATCAAAATGTTGTATTTGTAATTCAAAGAAAAGTTGTTTTACAAAATTTTCTCCCTAATAAATGGCTCTATACAGTTCATTTGATTTATTCATTATCAGAAACCAAAATCAATTAAACAAAGATGATTGGGATGATATTTCTGAAAAATATGAGTTGAGTATTAATATGATGAGATTGTTTCAAAATAAATTAAATTGGCAAAAAATTGCTCAACATCAAAATTTAACTATAGATTTTATTACTGAATTCATAAATTATCAATTAAAAGATTATATTGATTTGATTTGTAAATATCAAGATTTAACTGAATATTTAATTCATGATTATGCATTTACATTAAATTGGGAATTAATTTTAGAACATCAAAAAATATCAGCAAAATTTATACTTGATCATGCTACTGAAATTGAATATTTTAAAAGTAAAAATGAAATTGATACATAAAAATTATAAAATTTGACATCATAAAATTATAAAAATTTTACTTGTTTTAAAAAAGCTTTTGATTTAAAAAATTTATCCTTAATAAATGGCTGATTACAAAAAATATGTAAATGATATTGAAAGAGCTGAATACAAAAATTTCTATCCACTATCTAAATTACATTTAAATGAACCTAATAAAAAAACTGAATTTAATATAGATTTTGGAGATGGATTTTGTACTTCTAAATTTCAATTTTATATATCTGGTAAATTGACTAAATCTGATGGAAATGCATATGATAATGGTGCTAATATAAAATTAATTGATAATTTTGTTCCATTTTTATTTTCAAAAATTGAAGTTAGAAAACATAATAAATTGATTGATGAAATTGAATATCCTGGTCTATTAAGTATATTAATAAATGTACCAAATAAATTATTTGAATATTTAGATGAAATTTCAAAATATATAGTTAAAAAATATAATTCAAAAAATAAAAAGCCTATGAATTTAACTAATGAAGAAGAAATTAATTATCAAAAAACTAATATTTGTCATATTTGTGAAAATAGTGGTTTTGATGATGATAAAAGAATAAAAGTAAGAGATCATTGCCATTTAACAGGAAAATTTAGGGGTGCTGCACATTTAAATTGTAATTTAAATCTCAAATTCCCTCAAAGTATTCCTATATTCTGTCATAATAGTTCAAATTATGATACACATTTGTTTATAAAAGAATTAGCTAAAAAATATGGTAAAATTGATTTGTTAGCTAATACAGATGAAAAATATATAAATTATTCAGTAAATTCTGGTTATGGTTATGAATTTGAAGGTGATAAACCTAGAAAATTTATAAAATTCTCATTTGTAGATACATTTAGATTTATGGCTACATCAATTGAAAGATTAGCTAAAAATCTTAAAGAATTTAAGCATATAAATAAATTTATAAAAGAAAATGATATAATTGAATATGATAATGAAACTTTAAAAATATTAACTTCTAAAGGTATATTTCCATATGAATTTATTGATAATGTTGAAAAATTAAACTATGATAAAATATTAGAAAAAGATCAATTTTATAGTTGTTTAACTAATGAAAATATAAGTGATGATGATTATAAACATTATATAAAAGTTTGGAATAAATTAAAAATAAAAACATTAGGTAATTATTCAGATTTGTATAATATTCAGGATGTATTATTATTAGCTGATATATTTGAAAATTTTAGATCTGTTTGTTTGAAAAATTATCAATTAGATCCAGCACATTATCTAACATCACCATCATTAGCTTGGGATTCTATGTTAAAATTAACAAAAATTAAACTAGAATTAATAAGTGATTATAATATGTATTTAATGATTGAAAAAGGTATTAGAGGTGGTATTTCACAATGTATAACTAGATATTGTAAAGCAAACAATAAATATACAAAAAATTATGATAAAACAAAATCTGAAAATTATATGTTATATATAGATGCAAATAATCTATATGGATGGGCTTTAAGTCAAAAATTACCCTATAAAGATATAACATGGATGAATCCTAATACATATACATTAAATGAATGGGAAGAAACAATATTAGAATTAGATGAAAATGCTGAATATGGATACATATTAGATGTTGATTTAGAATATCCTATTGACTTACATGATGATCATAAAGATTTACCATTAGCACCTGAACATTATAATAATAAACTTTGCACAACATTATTTGATAAAAAAGATTATGTTATTCATTCAAGAAACTTAAAATATTATCTACAAAAAGGATTAAAATTAAAGAAAGTTAATAGAGTTATAGCATTTGATCAAGATGATTATATGAAAAAATATATTGAATTAAATACCAAATTAAGATCCAAATCAACATCAGATTTTGAAAAAGACTTTTTTAAATTGATGAATAATAGTGTTTTTGGAAAAACTATGGAAAATGTTAGAAATAGATGTGATATTAAATTAGGTGACGAAAAGTTTTCATTAAAACAAGCAAAAAAACCTAATTTTAAAACATTTAGTATATTTGATAAAGACTGTATTGCTTCACATATGATAAAAGAAAAGGTTAAGTTTGATAAACCAATCTATATAGGATTTTCAGTACTTGATTTATCAAAATTACATATGTATCAATTTTATTATGAAAAATTAAAGAAGTTTGATCCAAATATAAGGTTATTATATATGGACACAGACAGTTATTTTATAGAGTTTAAAAAGGATCCATATAAAATTATTAAAGAAAATATTAATGAATTTGAAACAAGTGATTATAAGAAAGAACATGAATGCTATAGTGAAAAGAATAAAAAAATAATTGGTAAATTTAAAGATGAGTTAAATGGTGAAATATTAGAAGAATATTGTGGTTTAAGATCAAAATTATATAGTTATGAATTTAATAATAAAAATCCTGTAAAATGTAACGGAATTAAGAAAAGTGTTGTTGATAAAACATTACATATGAATGATTTTAAGAAATGTTTATTTAATGATCAAGAACAATATAGAGAAATGACTTGTATAAGAAGTTTTAAACATGAACTATATACAATTACAATAAATAAATTAGCTTTAAGTAATAGAGATGACAAAAGATTTATTTGTGAAAATAAAATTGATACATTACCTTGGGGGTATAAAAAAATTATAAATAAATGGAAATTTTAATTGTTCCAAAAGAATTAATAAATAATGATTTTGATATAAAATTATATTTATTTAAAACTAAAATATCAAATAAATTTTTAACATATTTAATATATATATATATATATATATATATTTAAATATAAAAATTATTTTGTATATCATTATAAGTTTAATTTTATAATAGAACCATTTATAAATATAATAAAAAATTATGTTAAAGAAAGTTTTAAAGAAAATGATCAAAATTATATTAATAATTTATAACCATATAATATTGAATTTATACTATAATTTATGTATATTTTTAAATATTTTCTTTAATAAATTTAAATATATTCAATAATTTATTATTAAATTTTTATATTTGTTTTGATTCTTCTATTTAAAATATTTATTAATCTATTTTTAAATTTTTTGATTCTTTTTAAATTTTAAAATTAATAAATATAAACAAAATTTTTTAAATAAAAATAGTATGTTTTTCATTATATGAAAGGGGGGACAAATCGCCTCCCCTAAAAATATCTATAAATTTTACTTTATTGTCATTATAAGTAAGACCCGTCTTTAAGACGGGTCTCAAATTTGTATATAATTTATTATCTTTATAAATATTTTTTGAATGTTTAAGGAGGGTAACGTTTTGTTACCCTTAAGTTTTTATTGTATAATAAGGTTACCTCCTTTAAAATAAATATTATAATTTATGTGGGACCCATTTTGGGTCCTACCTAATTTTAATAAGTTTTGTATGTTTTTCATTATATGATAGGGGGGACAAATTGTCCCCTCTAAAAAAATCTATAAATTTTAATTTATCATCATCTATATTTATCCTTATTGTTTATCTACCTTTTTTGATTTTAAAATTAATGAATATAAACCAGATTCATTAATAAATATTGTTTTATTATCTATTTTATTGACGCCCTGTTTAGGGCATCTGAAAACATGTTTGTACATCAATTTCTAGGGTGTCTTAATTTGTGACACCTATAATTTTTATGTAAATTAATTTATCATCATTATGTAAGTGTAACTGTTGGTTACACTTGATATTTTTTAAGTTTTATATATTTTTCTTTTACATTATCAATTAAAACTTTTCTAGAATTTTTATATTTTAAAATATTACAAATATCTTTTACTTTAAACCAAGGATTATTTTGTTTACTAAATACAATTAATTTATTATTAAATATAAAATTATTGTAATTAAATCAATTGTTTTATTATTTATGTAGACAAATTTTATATTACAAATTTTGTTTTAATCTTAAATATACAATACTTTTAATATTTTCATTATTTATTAGATTTCCATCGCTATCTTGAATAGATATTACAAGATTTTGAATTTTATTTATATTTTTTAAAGGAATATAATCAATTTCATTTGGTTTTTCACTAATTTTTGATCCATATTCAACATTTGGATAAAATGAATATAGAATTTCTGATTCTTTATGTAAATGTGAATGATCTTTATGATTTTCAAAACTAGGATCAACTAAATTACAATGTATTTCAATAACATCAAAAGGTCTAATTTTTGGTAGTTTTATTCCTTTTGTTAATACATTTGGTTCAATTATTTTATTATTTAACCCTAATAAATCAATTATAATTGTTGTTACTATAATTTTAACAGGAGATTTTATTATAATATATGGTCCATCATTTTTCAGTATAAAATCATTTTCATCAAATTTATTAATTTTCTTTTTAAATTCTTTTAAACTATTAATAAAAATATTTTTTATTTCTTCAATTGTATAATTTCCTTTATTTATATCAAAATATTGATCTATAATTTTATCATCTTCATCTTTAATAGAATATCCATAACAGTTTTTATAATCATTTGGTATATTTGATATAAAATTATCTGAATAAAATCCACTTAAACCAATACTATATTTTCCATCTAAATGTATTGGATGTTCTAATCTTAATTCTAGTTTGGATGAATGGCCAATTATTTTAAATAATTTCATCTTATTTAAATGGAGAAATTTTTAGAAAAAAAAAGATAATATAAAATTAGAATCATATGATAAAAATAATAAAAATGATCAACCTATTAGATTATTAATTATAGGAACAAGTGGATCTGGTAAAACTACATTATTATTAAATTTTATTTACAAAAGATTAATTCCATATTCAAATTTATATATTTTTAGTAAATCATTAGAACAACCATCTTATAAATTATTACAAAAAAGATTTAAAAATATAGAATCAAATATTAATAAACAAATTTCTCATTTTTCATGTGATGATATGATTCCACTAAATGAATGTAAACCAAATTCATTAGTAGTTTTTGATGATTGTATTTTAGAAAAACAAGATAAAATTAAAGAATATTTTATAATGGGTAGACATAAAAATATATCATGTATTTATTTATCACAATGTTATTCAAAAGTTGATATGCAATTAATTAGAAATAATTTAAATATGTTATGCATTTTTAAACAAAATGAACATTATATGAAAAAAATATATAATGATTTTGTTGGATCAGATATGAAATTTGATAAATTTAAAACTATTTGTAATGATTGTTGGAAAGAAGACTATGGATTTTTAACTATTAATTTATTGAAAAAATCAAATGATGGAAAGTATATGAAAAATTTTTCTGATATTAAATAATGATAATGGCTTGTTGTATATTTGAGTCAATAATTGATAGAATATTTATTTTATTAGTATTATTTATTTCATTAGTATTTATATATTTAATGAAAATTACAGAAATAAAGTAAAATAAATTGTGTTTAACATGATTTGTATTTGTGTTAATATGATTTGTGTTTGTGTTAACATGATTTGTTTTTGTGTTAACATGATTTGTGTTTATGTTAACATGATTTGTGTTGAACCTAAATTTTTCTTTGTAATAAATGGATAAAATATCTGTTAATGAAGCTAAAAAATTAGATGATATTGAGAAAAAATTAATAAAAGAATTTAAAAATCAAATTAAAATTGAAGATAATTATGAAAAAATTAAACAAAAAGCATATGAACCTATAACATCAGCAATTGGTAAAGTTGAAAATAAAATTGGTGAAGTCTTAAATGAAAATAAAAACCTAATGGAATTGGTACCTGTTGTTAATAATTTTGCTAATATATCAATACCAGAAACTGAAGAATTAAATTTACCTTCAAGTACTCCATTTAGACCAATCAGACAACCAATAATTCAAGAAGAATCGACATTTATTGACCCAAATTTAATTTCACCTCAAACATTAGATAAAATTATTGGTCCATTAGCACAAAAATATTTACCAAGAACAAAAGATGATAAATTTGGTTTATATTGGAATAAACATAAAAAATCATTTATGATTGGTGATAAAATAACTGTAATTGATAATGATGATTTAATAATTGATGATAAAAAATATAATGGAACACATGGATTATGGAGATTGTTAACTTATGAAAAGAAACCAGATAATAATTTATATACACAAGATGATTTAAATAATTATTAAAAGATTTTATGGGAAACTAATTCAATTTATAAAAATAATGATCCAAATAGTAAAAAACCAAAATCTAGTAAAGGTGATAAATATATTAATTTAATTAAACATATTTGGGAATTAAAAGGGGAAATTGAAGGTTCAGGAATCAGACAGTATACAGAAAATAAAATTGAATATAGATTTATAGATGATTTAAATAAATTAGATAATATTATTAATTATATATATGCACAAGAAAAAGCTGGTAATAATAATTTTTTTAATGAAAAGAAATCAATTAAAGACTTTATATCAAATAAATTAGATGAATTAATTGAAAAACCTGAAGGAATTAAGTATTTAAAAAGAATTTTGGCAAATATTTCATCACCATTATTAAAAGACGGATCAGGTATTTTAAATGATGTTATAAATAATTTACCTTTTGAATTACATGTACCTGGTTATCAATATCTAGGGCCTGGAACTAAATTAAATAAAAGAGTAAAAAGAGGTGATCCTGGAATCAATGATTTAGATAAAGCTGCTAAAGAACATGATTTATTTTATAGAGATCATAAAGATACAAAATCTAGAAATGAAATAGCTGATAAAATTTTACAAGATAAAGCATGGGATATAGTAACATCAAATGATCATGGAATTGGTATGTAATATAAGAAAATATAAATGTAATTAAATCAAAATGTTGTATTTGTAATTCAAAGAAAAGTTGTTTTACAAAATTTTCTCCCTAATAAATGGCTCTATACAGTTCATTTGATTTATTCATTATCAGAAACCAAAATCAATTAAACAAAGATGATTGGGATGATATTTCTGAAAAATATGAATTGAGTATTAATATGATGAGATTGTTTCAAAATAAATTAAATTGGCAAAAAATTGCTCAATATCAAAATTTAACTATAGATTTTATTACTGAATTCATAAATTATCAATTAAAAGATTATATTGATTTGATTTGTAAATATCAAGATTTAACTGAATATTTCATTCATGATTATGCATTTACATTAAATTGGGAATTAATTTTAGAACATCAAAAAATATCAGCAAAATTTATACTTGATCATGCTACTGAAATTGAATATTTTAAAAGTAAAAATGAAATTGATACATAAAAATAATAAAATTTGACATCATTAAATCATAAAAATTTTACTTGTTTTAAAAAAGCTTCTGATTTAAAAAAATTATCCTTAATAAATGGCTGATTACAAAAAATATATAAATGATATTGAAAGAGCTGAATACAAAAATTTCTATCCATTATCTAAATTACATTTAAATGAACTTAATAAAAAAACTGAATTTAATATAGATTTTGGAGATGGATTTTGTACTTCTAAATTTCAATTTTATATATCTGGTAAATTGACTAAATCTGATGGAAATGCATATGATAATGGTGCTAATATAAAATTAATTGATAATTTTGTTCCATTTTTATTTTCAAAAATTGAAGTTAGAAAACATAATAAATTGATTGATGAAATTGAATATCCTGGTCTATTAAGTACAATTAAAGTCACTATAACTTATTCAAAATCAGAAATAAATCAAATAAATAATGGTTTTGTATCAAATTTTAAAAATAAATTTGAAGCAATTGGTAATTTATCTCATTTTGGATTAGGATTTTTTGAAAATGTAAATATTCCAATATACAAAGGAGGTTTTAATATAACATTTATTAGATCAGAAGATAATGATGCAATTTTTAGATGGAAAACTAAAAAAGAAGATGGAAGTTATGATAATGCTACATTACCAACTGAAGGTAAAATAACAATTAATGAATTTTTTATTAGAGTTCCTATAATTGAATACAAAACAACAAGTAAAATTCAATTAATTAATGAACTAAGCAAATTTGAAAAAGTAAATTTTCATTTTAATCATTGGCAATGCATTGAACAAAAAAATATTACAGGAAAGAATTTAAGTTTGGATATAACAAATATCTATAGAAATATTTATAATCCAAAATTTATTATAATTGGATTTCAAAAATCAAGAACAAATGATCAGTTATATGATACTTCTAAATTTGATAGTATGTATGTAAAAAATATAAGAGTAAAACTAAATGGTCAATATTACCCTGATGAATTGGAAAACTTTGATATATTCAATGAAAAATTTAGAATTATGTATGAAATGTATCAAGATTATAAAAAAGTTTATTATAATAGTAGTAAAATGTATTATAATCCAACAGAATTTCTAGAAAATAGACCAATTTATGTAATTGATACTACAAAAAATCCAACAAATATTTCAAGTTCAAAAAATGATATTATTATTAATGCAGATTTTGATTATGATATAGTAGCTACTAGTAAAACAAATTGTTATATTATTATTGTTTCTGAAAAATTACTTGAATATAATATAATTAAAAATGATATTACTGAAATAAAATAATTATAGAATAATGATTTTAAAATTTTATTTAAAAATATTAGTTTATAAAAAATTTGAATTTTTAAGGTTGCAGGAAGTAAATATACTAAGTTTGAAAAATAATAAATTAAGACTTACCTTAGAAGTAGTAAATATATACAAAACCTAATTATAAAAAACTTTTTTAAAACCACATTTTCTAAAATAATTTATTAACTATTTATGATATCATAACACTAATAATATTTTTGAATTCTTTATAAAAATCTAATGTTATTTCATGTATCACATGTCCTAAATTAATAAGAAATAATTTAAAAACTCAAATATGTGATTATAAAAGAGTTATCAAATTAATAATCTTGAGATAAAAAGATAAGTATTGATTTATATGGAAAATAAATATCAGCAATGAAAAGTTCATTGAAAGTTAATGCATTTTCATATATTATAAGTCTTTGTACGATCAAAAATAATAAAGAAACCTTAACAAACATAATTCAATGGCAAAACAATGTTTAGACAAAAGGCTAACTTTAAAAAAAGACTTTTATAAAAATATGTGTTTGCAAAAGATACCAATTAAGAGCCCATTAAAATTTGATGTGGATTCAACATGTTTTTATTTTAAATGTTATAATAACATATTGTTTTTTCCAAGTGAGTTTCTAGGTTACATAGTTAAAATGCAAGCCTGTGTTTAGTTATTGCATTGCTATACAGATTGCCAACTCATTACATTGGGTGTGGCTGTTAAATATAATGGAAGCAACATCTATGTTCTTTGAAGAAGATTTTAGTATGGAAATTCAGAGTGAAAATTCTATTTGTAGTGAAATTAAAGAATTGCATAAATATCATTTAGAATGTATTAGTATAATTGAAAAGATTAATGAGTTGGATGAAGTGCTTATAAGTGATTTAGTTGAAAAAGGTGAACTTGTTATACCTAAAAAGCCAAAGAAGGATTTGAGTGAATTATTAATGTGTTTGAAAAATAAGAAAAGTGTTAAAAGTGTTGATGAAGTACATAATTTATTAGTTAAATTACTATCACCAACTATCAATGTAAAAGAAGTTATATTTCCAAAAGTAAGTGATTTGGCTGAAATTAATAAATTTTTGATAACTTATAACTATAAAAAACAACAAAGCTTATTCTTTTTACATAACTACTAAGTTTGGATATTATCTAGATATTTATTTCCATAATTATAAAGACAAAAGTATTCCATGGAAAAAATATATAAAATCAAATTTTAACATATCAGACAGTCATGGAAGAAAATTAAGAAGTATAGGAGTGTTAGCTCATAAATTTCCAAAGTTACAACAATTATCAATTACAATATAGCATTTTTGGAGGATTTACACTGATGTTAAACGAATGTTGGATTGTGAAGACTATGCTTTATTTTGGTGTAAAAGTTAGATTGTGTAACCAACCAACAGCTGAGTTCAAGGACAGCGTGCATCAAATGCACACTCTGATATGAAATTATATCAAGGTCAGCGTGCATGGCATGCACACTTTCAATGTATTTCTGATTTGTATAAAATAAATGAAAGTTGTTTAAAGATGCGAGTTTTATTTTCCTATACCAAATAAAATTATGGTAAAATTATGGTATAATCATGGTACAAATATGGTATCAAAACCTTAACATTATATATCTTCAATTCTTTTCAACCAATTTTTATTAATTTTAGTACACATTCTTACTAAATATTAAATAATGTTTTGACTTATGTTAGGGGCAGTTTAACCCCTTATTTTAAATATTATTTTTTTTATTCTAAAAATCATCTAATAATTTTGAAATTTTTTTTAAAAGTTACTTTAATGTTTAATCACTTGATTTTAGTAAATTTTCATGTTTTGGGGTAACTAGCCATAAATATCAAACCTTAATATCTTGATTATTTTTTAAGATATATTCATGAAATTTGATAAATATTCTGTTTTGTAGCTAATTTTATTGATACTAAATCACCTTATAAAAAATTATAATTTTACTGGTTTTAAAAAACTTTTTATTCTGTAAACAATTTCATATAAATTTATGCATATTTATTAAAAATTTCATTAAATTTGCATATTTTTATGACAATTTGACAAAAGCTGAAAATTGGCCAAAAAATGGCAAAAATATTGCATAATTGTATTAAAAAACTGTGAAATTTGTTTGATTTTTGATTGTCTCCAAAAGTGTCCTAGGAACCCCATAGTACTATCTACTTATATATATATATATATGACGCATGTGGGAAAATGGTGCTTTTCCCTAGGAATCAGCTGTAGTTGTCACCTACTGTTAGAGAATTCATGTTTCGATGTGAAGTGGTTGCCTATCAACCAGAAACACAAGCAAAGCAGTACATCAGTATATCTCGCTAGGTTAGTTCAGGTTATGTTTTGTTTGTTATGAACGAAAATAATTTTTTTTCATTTGTTTAGAATTTATTAAATTGTGTAGTGTAATAAAAAATATCGTTCGTAAACGCAGCCAAAAATGTTTTGCCTGATGCTCTCGATCGTCTCCCCAGCGGCAAAACCCCATTTTAGGCCCTTGTAACGAAATATACTATACCTACCACAACATAAACATAACCTTCATATATATATGTCACTTGTACTTCACATACTCTGCAGAAGATCGCACCCCCGTTAATAGGTTTCAAACACGCCTATGCTATGAGAACTCTATTCACGTTATGGTAAAACGTTTGACTGTATCGGTATAGTTTCTGCGATGACCCTTCAGTTGATCCCATCCTCGGCCCTCGCCATTGTCGTTAGTCTATATAGTGTCGTCTCCGGTGTGGTGGCGTGATGCTTGGTTGTCGGTTGTCCCGACAAGCGTCTTGACAACGTTGCCATGACAACCGAGGACTCCCACGCCGCCACGTGCCACCTCCGCCTCCACCGCAGCACCGCCCACAACGCGGTTGCTGATAGCCTGCTTCTCTGATGTCTGATTCCGTTTACAAACCATGACTGGGACGGTGGCGACGTCCTGTAATCCAGCTACTTGGAGGTCACGAATTGTGGATAGTTACAAGCGATGGCTTGTGGATGCGATGTTCCCTATTGGGGATTAACGTCCTGTCCGCTCTAGTGAATACTAGTTCATCCATAAAGATCATCCTCATAATTAGATCAATTCGTATACTGTATATGAGGTTGAAATTGTGGTTCGGATCCCACGTTAAACTGTAGGTCCCTAGATACCATTGGCTGTTGGGTTATTAATTAACAGTCCTGCCTAAGGAGAATGTTGGCCTTAGTCAGTAACGAGACTACAAGATCACGTCACAATCATCCTACACTCATCTCTCATTCATATTCAGGTTAAAATACCCACTATGTGAGTTGTCTGTCTCAAAATAGTGATTTAGTGATGCTACAAGGTCGATTTTGGTTGTGGAAACCGGAAGAGTTAGCGGAACATAAAATTACAAACCCTGCATAACTCTATAGCAAGTTCTAAAGGTAGCGTTTTAGACCAAGACTACGTCGTTTGAAGTTGTTGGAGATGTGTAGTATCATCAAAGGCTATGCCCTGGAAATACCGGATGCCCGTAAAGTCTCCCTGATAAAGAAATATAGTATAAAACAACTGGTGGTAGGATAAAGTTTTAATTTCAGTTTTGAAAGTGACTGCAATGTGTGCGCATTGGGTAACCTGTAAATCTTCTGGGCGATTTTTCGTTATTATTGTTTTTAACATTTCCTGAGTAAAGGACGTTAGTGTATTTTTTTCTGTATTTTGTATTTAACAGTTTCTAAATTAGGAACTGGGGAGGAATAAATAAAATATTTGAAAAATCAGAGAACATAAAAAAACCAGAGAGGTCGAGCGTGGTGAAGGAGGGGACAATTTAGTCGGGCCATCAAGATTTGTTTTTGTAGAACGGTGTAAACAAATTAATAAGAAAAGCCAGATTAAATTCTCTTGAAAGCAAGACACCATATTTAAGAAGCATGTGGCAATAATAATGTCCGTACAGCAAAACTATGAAATCAGGGCAAGACTTTGTGGACACCCGGTATTATTGGTTGCTTTAGACACAAAGAGAAAAGGTAAAATTGGTGTACTCAATAAACCTTGAAATTTTTTATGAAATAATTTTTTAAAGAGTCTTGTGATAAAATCCCATCTTATTTGTCCTTTTATATTCATAATCAGATTTTGCTATAGATTTAATATTTGTACATTTCTTTCAAATGTAGAGGAAAATTGAACATAAGTTGTGATGCCATGTAATAAAAAATTACTTTAATTTAATTAATTAGTATTCAGAGCAATATCTTCACTAAAATAACTCTTTAGGGCGATCAAATGTAATGTTTGCAACACTCCTAAAAACTATGCCTAAAGAATTGAATACAAATTTCAATTGCACATTACACATACAAGGAAATCATGCAAAACCAAATTAACTACCGAACTAATCTTCATTTATCCATTTATGTAAAATTTATTTAATTACAAAGAGCACTCCACTACAACAAGTGTCAGATGTAAACAGCTTACGGCGAAGGCAAAGCGAGATAAGGAGATAAGGCCAAGTCAGGCCAGAGCAGCGTGACCTCTGCACGGGACTCTATCCTCAGGTACTTGCGATTCATCCGAGCTTGATGTGCGATAGTTATAACATGTGTTAGGTGGTGGAAAGTCAAGAGTACATTAACCAGTGGACGAGTTAGCATGCGAGGAGTTTCGGTGCGATGGCGGTCGAGGCACTGACCATGTTTTACGTTTCGTCCCGCCAGGGGTCGCCCCGCTCGTTCCGAGGGTCGCCCAACTCTTCGGTAAGTTGAGAGGGATGCCAAGGGAGAGTTTAGGTAATAGTGAACTGCAGCAAAGTATTCAGATGTAATGTGACGGCTGACGGCTGATACAAATCCTTCACCCTCACCGACCGCAAAGTTTAATTGTTACAGGTGAAAGAAGGAAAATTTATAAGCTGGGACAAGACAATTCATAGATCTTGAACAATAAACCAACATGGCGATCGTTGTGCTATAACTTACCTTATATTAATAATTGAAAACTAGTTGCATGTTCCATGCGATAAAATTATCCAGCAATAAAGCACCTTAAAAACAATATCCATAGGAATACAAACCTTATTGTTTGCTAATTTTATTAATATTTTCTGTTACATATAACGAGACATCAATAAATGGAAGGTTAGGAATGACATAAACGTTTGTTAATAGGCCTGGCGAGAGTATAGCACACGGCCTCTGATTGGTCGAGAGCAGGTCACGTGACCGATGACGTCATCACGCCCCGCCTTCTGACTGGTCGAGAGACCGATGACGTCATCAGACCACGCCCCCAAGATGGCGGCCACGCCCCTAAGATGGCGGCAGGAAATTTCCTCACTTTTACCACGTGTTTGACCACGTGGCGTCTGCAACTACGTGAGTCAAGATGGCGTTATTTTTTACGAATAAAATTTTCACTGTGTACTGCCGGGGTTTGAACCCGGGCCGCCAAGTTGGTGCGCCGCAACGCTGACCACTAGGCCATCACACTGTTGAGCTGAGAGCGTTGTAATGAGTCTAGTGACGCTGTAGTTTGGTGATTCTGTACGCTAGAGCGTATGGTCTTTAACGATTCTCCATAAGATTGTATCACTATCATTGTTTGAAATTTGAACTGTGTGAGCTTTTAGTTTTATAATTCTCCACCAGATTGAAGCACTATCTCGTAATTTGATGATTCACCACCAGAGTGTATTATCACTACCTTGGAGATTTCTCCTAGTTTTATGATTCCCCACCAGAGTGTGCCATGAGAAACTTTCATTTTTTAACTTAGCTTTATAATTCTCTACCAGATTGTAGCACAGATGGCCAGAGAACCCAGTGATATACATCCATATAATACACATTTTTATACACTTTGAGTGGTTTTTTAATGTTCAGCTGGATTTTGCTTATAACATCTTAAAATTAGACAAGGAGAGGGTAAATGAGAACATTTCTGTGTTTAACATAAATAATTTATTAAAGTCTATTTGAAAATAAAAACATTAGGTGCGGAGCCTGAGGGGCTTTCGGTTACATGCATCTTGTATCCTTCTTGTACCATTATTTCAAGATCGCTGTCTTCTAAGGCCTCGTTGTACTTGTTCGGCAGGAAAACCGATGTTTTCATGTCGTTATCCTGGATCTCCAAGACGACAGCCATCCTCCCGAAGCGTGTGGTGACTCGTCGGGCTCCGACGATCAAAACCTCCGGACGTCCGACGAGGTCTTTAAGTTGAATCGTCTCCGGGCTCTTGCTGAGAGCAACTAGCTTTGCGTCGAGCGACATCTATAAAACACAACACAATTAAAATATTGATCCAAACACACACACACACACACACACACACACACAGAGAGAGAGAGAGAGAGAGAGAGAGAGAGAGAGAGAGAGAGAGAGAGAGAGAGAGAGAGAGAGAGAGAGAGAGAGAGAGAGAGAGAGAGAGAGAGAGAGAGAGAGAGAGAGAGATTAAATTGTTAAGTTATCTATAACCTACCTAAATATTGCAGTTAAAATATGTTGATTTATTAAGTTTGTCCAGTGCGGATATTTCTGTAATCCGTATTAAATAAATAAAAATTAAACTCGTGATAAAAATGGTCAGTACAAAAAGTCTGTCTGCCATTGAAATTATTGAACAAAATGCCATGGTACTCACGGTTGAATGTAGATGTCTAGTAGTGGTGACTGACTAGGGAGGGAGCTGTGAGCGGACTGATTTCATGCTGTGCAGCAGGGTTTTTATATCAGCGGGCCGTCTCCCCACTATCACAATTGCTATTATGTAACTACGCTATTGATTCTTACTACATGTCTGTGGTTTTATTTTTATCACTACTTAAAAGAATAATCTTAATCTCCCTAGTGCAGTTTCTCTACATACAGGACATCTATGGATGCGAAAAGCACACATGGGGCAAAAGACATGACCGCAAGAGCGCAAAACAATTGTCGGTCGACGGTCAAGACAAACCCTGCATACAGTTATGTTCGTTTCAAGTTGTTCCGCCCGCATCTGCGTGGCAAGAGGGTTAAACGGAATTACCCCATGGCTTTCGGCCAGACGAGCCATCCTTTCGCTACAAGCACCGAGGGGCCTACTAATACGATTATACATATCTTGCCATATTGTTGGGGCTAGAGCGAGGCGCTGTTGATCGTTTGATTCCACAAAAAAATAATTTAACATCCCTAATGTTCCCGCCAATTCCAGCATCCACTCTAAAAGTATGTCGATGACCTCTGGTGACTGCCACTGAGGGAACAAAGCGGCTTCACTCTGAAAAGTAAAAATAAGTATTAGTCAGTTAAAAATTGTGAAACACACACACACACACACACACACACACACACACACACACACACACACACACACACACACACACACAAAATTTAATAACCCACTTACGTGTATTAAACTGTCAACTCGAGCGCATTCAGAGTGTAGCAGGACTGCGAGGATGCTGTCACCCATAGCGTTGTCTATGGTACTCAAACAAAGTCGACAGGCTCCAGCAGTCAGACGACCTCTGCTTCGACATTCAGCTCTTCCAGGCTGTCTTTGAGCGTCCGTATTAAACTGTAAAACAAATAATGTTAATAAAACAATAAACAGAAATCAAACATAGTTATACATGTGTAATATTATTGTAACCCACCTGTGAGGAATATTGAAACAGCCTTCTACGTGGTGGAAACTCTTCTGAAACTCGATGGGATGCTTCTGGATTTCTGCCAGGGGAATGGTCAATGTTACGAGGTAGTGTTTGTTGTGACTGGTTGTTTGACGTGCTGAAAGTTACCCCTCTTATCTGTAATGTAACAAGTATATTAATATTATACATAAATTTAAATTATATACTAAACATATTCAGTTATACTTACTATGGGTTGAGGTTCGTTTAATCTTTGTCGCCGAGGAGGAAACTGGAATGGGTCCGGCGATTGTGGATATTGTCTTCGATGTGATGATGCAGAATTGCCTGAACCCGTTGACTGTTCCATTAACTCTTGATGTTCCGGAGTTCTCAACTGTAACGATATTAATAAATTGTAAACTGTTAAAATGCTGAATAACCAAACTAAGCTGCCTACTGAAAATAACTTACATTATTTGTTCTAAAGTTCCTCATGATTGGTCCCCCGTCTCTTGTTTCTGTGAATAATTCTGATAGTGGAGGACGCGGAGTTACAGGACGATTAGCACCAGGTGTTCTTCTTAATTGTTCGTCAAGGTCTTCTCTGCTGGAACCGTAGACTCTAGGAAGATTAAGGCGGTTTCTTCGTGGGGTTGATGTATGGAGCCCCTCTTCAGACCTTTCGACAGCAGTCAGAAGCTCCTCGTCTGACGAGAACATTCTGTAAATCTATAAGAAAATAATTATTATATTTGTAACACACACACACACACACACACACACACACACACACACACACACACACAAACACTGCAACTTACATTTCTGTCTGGAGGTGTGCCCGAAACATGAGCGATGATGGCTAGGAAAACTACCAGCTTCATGACTGATAGTGAACGCGCACAGCTCGTATTTATACAAATGTTTTACATGCATTATCGCCGACCTTATTGACCCGAGTTTAGACTGCTGTACGAACCCTAGTGGCGTATTTTCCAATCATAGCTTATTCACACCTGCAGAGAGAGTGATACTTGTGTCCGTCTCAGCTGCAATGTTGACCCAAGTTTCCACACCACAGTAGACCATATTGGTCAGGCTGTACGGGTCCCGGCGCGTTCTTTTTGTTAACCCAGAGCATCACCAGGAGTCCTATCCTCTGGGGTAAGGGGCCCCAACAACGCCCACTTACGGTGGTAGCCAAACCAAAAATCCAAATTGCTACCTCCCTTTTACACAATGGAGTTTTTAAGACCTCCGTAGGCCGGGTCAGACTCCCAGTCACCCGCGGAGGTATGCTACTTAAATCTATTTAACGACCACTGATGATCCGTTGAAGTCATCACGGGTGAGCCCTCAACCGAATGCCGAGCACTCCCGCCCCTTTACTAAACACCCTCAGTGGTATACTACAAACAGGTATTTACAACCCCTCACTGATCCGTTCAAGACGGGTGAGCCCTCAACCGAATGCCGAGCACTCCCGCCCCTTTACTAAACACCAGTGGTGAGGTATACTACTTACAACTATTTACATATCCCCAGCGGTCCGTTCAAGTCGGGTGAGCCCTCAACCGAATGCCGAGCACCCCCGCCCTTTACTAAGCACCGGTGGAGATTTATTCATTTTCCATATACTTGTGATCAGTTAGGAATTTACCGCTAACATTTTGATACAACGCGATATTGTCCCAATCAACCTTATCAGAAAAGTCATGAATAAATTGTTCTGATAGAAACTGATATCTGCTGAGAACTTCCCAGGCTGCACTGTCAAAGCTGAGTGCCATTTCCCTTAGGAATATTTCAGAAAATAGTTTTTTACGTAATATCCTTGCCCAAATGACTTTGTGGAAATATGTTCTCAGCATATCAAGAGAGAAATCATAATACTCGGAAAGCAAATTCCAATCCAAAAACCGATCAAAATTCATAATGAAACTGTCCGTCATTACACCGATGGGAGCTTTTGGCTCCTTTGAAAGTAACTGCCACGCAGACTCCATTGTGAATGAACAAAATTGTTCAATACTGCAGGTTTTATAGATTTTGTTGAAAGGACACGGCACTTTGTAGTGCGCACTTTGTGTCACAATTTCTGTGTTTAGGTATTAGACAGTGCACTTTACACGATTCACTACGATCCCAAGTTATTTCCCGGACATCGTGATGAAACTCACGTAAAAACTCGCACTTTTCAAGACCGTTAGTGTAGATTGTTTCAAAAGGTCTACACAAATCACGAATAATTTGTTCGTTATACGGGACACCGGGGTCGTCCCATCTCATGTGATGGAAATGACGAGAAAGCCAACGAGCGGTCTGTTGCATTTTTGAATTTAAATTATAAAAATAATACGGAGTCTGGAATATTATTTGACTCTGTATATACTTTCCGACAATAGACAATTCCTTTATGATAAAACGATTGTTGTTATCTTTGAAACCATGAAACTCAACTACCGCCTCCATGTTTTAACCTTCGCACCTCGTCCAATAAACGGTTGGCTATAACACTGGGGAGGTTTCAGGTTTCAAAACGTCTTCCGAACCGGTTATAATGTCATGAATGTACTGTTGAATAAAAAGTTCGTTGTAAAATAACTCGTTAATGACCCTGTGCACGATAGGAAGGTAACTCAAAAACTGAACCCACTCGCTGTGATTCAGAGTTAAAGTATGCTCCCCATCATAGAGGAATACACAAGATTTGCCAAAAATATTTTTCACTTTAATATCCTCCCCTCCATCGAGATTCACGTAAAATTTGGTTTTATTTTCCAATGCATTAGTAATTTCATTGAATCGTGGTGAAAACTGATTGAATGCATCGAGAGACCAGAATGCTGACCCTTTACGCCCCTTAAACAAAAGACCTAGACTTGTTCCCCTATTTTTAAAAATACCGAGAATCATGCATTTGGTCAATTCAGTGTTTAGAAAGTGAACAGTTTTTAGAAAAATACCGTTTAGAATATTAATTGGTTCCTTGCGCCGAGGGAAACTAATTAGATCTGTGTCCATACTTACCTCAGCTCCCAAAGTTTCACCACGCACCTCTTCACCGGTCGACTCCATAGCTACAACTGAACTTTTTACATTATTACACGATATACTCCTCCTCTTCATCACAGGAATATTCCCCCTCCCCTTCGGAATACACTTTAACTCGTTCTGTGTCTTGCAATAACGGGATGACATTGAAATTTTCTTCTTCATCATCAACATTAGATGGTTCCTTTAGCCATACGTAGTCATTGTCACTCTCATTGTATTCACCATTAATGTAAAAGTCAAAATCAATCCATTCGTTTTTATAAAAAAAATCCACCTTTTCAGGGTCACTGGATACGCCAGTTTGTTCTAAATCACCGACTGTAAGAGGTTCTACCAGAATTGTGTCAAAATTTCCATTCGATTCCACATCTAAAACTAATGGTGTCCCATCATATTCAATTCGCCCGACAACTGAATTATCTCTTATAAGCGTTAAAAATACACGAGCAACTCTGTTGTCAGAGGAGACAGAAGGGACTACCTTACCGTACGGATCCATGTTTTAATCTGAGTAATTTTACTTGGGTTGTTTCTTTTTACCATGACCCCCCACCATAGAATATTTTACATAACTTTTTTTACTGTTCCTGTGAGTAAAGTGTATATTAGATGTGAGTCATGCAAGATTAGACAGTAAGCTGTGGTTTTATCTTTAAAATTTTCTTTAGCTTCAAATTCCAGTCTCACATCAACAGGTCCAGACTTGATTGTATAATTTTGTTTCGAACAATCAATCACGTACAGAGGAGTTTTATCTTTAAATGTTGTTAAATCGATACAAGGATAAGTATCGCTACCATAGTAAGATTTTTGAAATCTCGAAAACATCTCGTAAAATAACGCCATGTCACCATGGGTACTGTCATAAGGATAGTATTGTGAGTTTAAGTATAGTTTCACATTCGTCAAGTCACAGTGATCAAAAACTGACATATCTTTTTTCATCTCATTTTTTCTATCTGTTTGAAACGCTAGTACGACATAGCGTGGTTTTTCAATTTGTGACGTAGATTTGACAGTCCAAGACTGACGATCGTTTTGCGGGAGGATGGGAAATTCATGGAGTTCCCAAGATCGAAACGGTAAATGAACGGGTGTGTCTTTTTCAATCATTCGCAAAAGTTTTAAACGAAAAGTATCGACAACCGATACGTGGGGCATCCGCCAGTATAAACTTGTTATTTCTATTTCACAAGATGTTGCGTCAGCAGAGGTTATAGCGTTTAAGTCAGAGGCTGACCTCAACAAGATAAGTTCTTGCTTAACGTTCACTAAAATTCTTTTGTAATCTTCTGCAAAGCCAAGTAGCATTCGTAGTGGTATTGAAAAATTAAATTTATCAGTTTGCAATGTTTGCCCGGCACCTAACCAACAGGCATTTTTTTAAATGTCTTTTTCCGCTTCACGAGTGGACAGGAGGCCTTTGATTGTAGTCGTTATGCCCGGATTTTTCGTATGATCCACCTCAATGCCCCCGATTTCATATCTGATATCATCAAAAAGATAAGCTATAGCATTGTTAACAAGTAATGCATTAGTGGCAACATTGTCTCCTTTCTTCGCAGTAATTTTACCCGCAATATATAGTGTACTCTCAAATGGAGCAGTAATAATATCTTGTTGACTGACGGATATCCTGATTTCATCGTTATTTTTAAACGTACACGACGCATATGGTTTATATGTGTGGTATTCGTAGCCTATCACTGTATTTTCATACTCGGCTGTTCTTTCTATGGCGAACATTTTCTACTTTAAATCCTAGAGCTTCCAAAAATTTTATATTGAACGATGTTAATCGTTCAGTTTCCTTTCGCACAATGAGCGGTGTCGAATCTGTCACAGGTCTAAATACTAAACCCATTCTACCGCTTTCGTAGATGTAATCTTAGTGATATTGTCTCGTCCCTAAAATTTACAAAATTTCCGTCCTGATCTTTGAGCTGAATCGAAATGTTACTTATCCGCTGAACGTTCACCGGCAAATAAATGATTGGATTTGGTATGACTAGGATTTTATACCCTGGCTCGACAGTGGGATAAAACTCGTGGATTGTATGACCCTCAACACCATTCTGAAACGAACCCCGCACAATATTACATTCAACTCTGATTGTATTTACCTTTATAATGTTGACCGTGTTTGTCGATACATGTTGCTTATTCTTAGGGTACAATTTTTGTTCAAATCCCAAAAGTTTGGCTATCGTATTTTCTTTCTCAAAGTGTACATCTTCCACACACTTCATCTCTGCCTTTAATGTATTATTATTAGCGTGTAATCTAATATGTACATGTTTTTTAATCACCTCTTCTAAATTTTCAATTTCATAAGACCCTTCCGGGATGGTTATTTCTTCATTTTCGCCATAGTAAAATTTATCATTCACACCTTTTTTTATGTTAGGAATCGAATTATATGTAGACAGGTCTACCAGCCCTATCTCCCAACTGCCTGTGCTCACATCAACAGGAGGGAAGATTTCACAACTAATGGTGGAACCGCAACCGCTAAGGCAAAACATTGGTTAGAAACTTTAAACACAAATGTCCGCAAATAACTGAGTTAAAGTTTTGCTGTCGATCGTAATTATACCTAATTTCAGCTGAGGGTCCGAAATATTTAAGCATTTCTACAGGAGGACGAAGGTTACCAAAACTATCAAAATAAAAAACTCGATTGCCTTGTTTTTTATAACACACCCAATGTGTACGAGCCCCGTTGATAGAATCTAAATTCACTATAGCTGTCTCGTAATTTCTCGGACGAACGGGTAGAGTATCTCTCATGAAAACACCTCTAAAGTTTGGAATGTTTAATTTGCTTACATAGTACTCGAGCTCGTGGTTAGTAAGAGATTTTAATGGGATGAACGTTTTTTTTTACCTCCGCCTCTTTTCTTTTTACCAGCTCCTCTCTTTGGATATGGTCTTAGGTACAATCCCTTGCCTTTCTTTGCAGGCTTCCTTACACAGCGTCGTCGTTTCTTGCTAGTCCCACCACCAAACTTTGTTTTTGCCTTCATCGCTGTTGTCACGGTCCAAGCAGCCGCTTTTTCAGCTAAACTCGCGTCTCTTGCCTTAAATCTATGCCACGCTCGTTCTGCAAGCTCTTTATCAGCTTGTTGTCTCCTTTCCGCGTCGGAAAATTCCGAATAGGCAATCTCGTGAATTTTACACGCTTCGTGTAAAGGATTTAATCCTCGATCACCTCTAGCTAATCTCTTTTTTAATTTAGTTCCTGGTCCACAAAAATTATAACCCGGAATATGAAGTTCAATGGGTAGCAAATCTATTGCTTTGTTGACGGCAGAACTTAAAATACCTCCTCCTGTGACGAGAGCTGGCTTTCGACTGTTTGATGTTTCTTTAACCCCTGCCATTTTATTACTAAGTAATTAACCACAATGCATCATCGCTAAATAGATCTTCCCATGATGATTCTAAAACCTTTTGCTTCCACACATCAGCCGGTACAATGGAAGATCTATCTTTGTGCATGCCTTTATACACAACATAGGCTAAATCACCCAATGCCATTTTTAGATATTGTTTATTAACAGCATCGTCTAATTCAATCGATTTTCCAAGATTCACTATTCTTTTTTTGTTGGCACTAAAAGTATATCCCCTTCTTACAAGCGTATTGTCTGTTAAATATTTTAAATTAACTGCATCACCTCCAGCCATTGGGGGGCCAACATCTTGAATTGTATACTGATGAAATGAATAACTTTTCAAAGGATCTATTTTAATGGGTATTCGTGAATGTAGATACTTTTTTATTACAACATCATTATTGTCTACCGGATCAATAGCGTTAGTGATTCTTTTACCATTAACATCGAATACGTTTTCATCATTTAATTTCAAACAAGAACTTGTATGTGTCTGCAGTTTTTAAGTTCACTCCATCATTTTCATGAAGCGGATCTGCTACGTTAGTTAGTCTTTTATCGCCTATGTCATAAGGACTTGTATGTGTCTGCAGTGTTTTTAAGTTCACTCCATCGTTTTCACTAAGTGGATCAGCTACGTTAGTTAGTCTTTTGTTGTCTATGTCATACCCACTTTTATCTTCTGTCATTTTAAACCCCTCGCCCTTTGGACCTCTAAGTCTTTCCGTAGACGTATGACGACCGAATTTATCAATGCTCATACCTGTATAGGTATATCGACTGAACTTGTCCACGTTCATTTTAACAATGATTTAAATCTATTGTTACCAGAACCTTTTATATACCCACCTTCTCGCATTTCTTCGATAATATTTATAATTTCGTTACTATGTGAGTTATTCCCCGTTTCTGCGGACATTACAAGTAAACGTAACCTATCAACAAGTTCATTCGGATCATCCCAGTGCAATATGTCACGTGAAACTGGGGACTTCCACTGCATTCCTGAGCCTTGCTTTGTATTTGGAAATAGTTTCTCTATGATGCTTTTATATTTTGTGGAAGTATTTCTATTAATATTCGCCGTATTTTTATAGCCTTTCTTACGTGCGTTAGTTTTTTCTAATATTTCCTTATAAATTTCTTTGTCGTTTTCGTCATACCCATACGGTGTTCTTTTGAATATTAGTTCGTAGAGACCTTCTGTACCGTTATAAGCAGTGCCATCTATAATTATTGAACCATCTTCATCAAACTCTAACTTTTTATTTCCAATCATAAGAAATTCTCCTTTTTCATTAAGTCTTGGGCCGTATGTATGATCAATCATAGTTTTTCTACCACCACGATCTCTCATAAATAAGTCCATATACTGTTTAGTTAAATCGTTCTGAAACTGTTCATTTATGTACATTGATACAGTGTTCCTTCCTTGCGGTGTAGAAAGAAGCGTATCAATCTGACTTGTATCCCCCGGTGGACTAAAATCTTTACTTTCCTCCTCCTGCTCCTCCTCATCCTTTTCCATTTCATGATATTCCTCCTCCTCCTCCTCATTTGGTTCTTCTTTTTTAATTGTCAACTCATTTTTAGGTGTAAAACTGACCTTTTTAATTTCTGATATTATTGGTTTATATTTCTTTTCGAAAAACCTTTCACTTTCACTAACGCCCGTCTTGAAACTGTTATACTTTCGACGAATAGCTTCTTTGAGCTTGGCTATACGTAAAATTAGATGTTTCTTGTTCGACTTCATGATAACGACTGTTTTTACAACACAAATAATGGATAATTAATAGTTTAAGGCATCTCAACCTGTCTGAAAAACATAGCACGCCTCTTATATCTTTTTATATAATTGATAACGTCCAAAAGTGAAACCCCCTTACTAAAATCTAACCCTCTGAAATACCTATGTTCCCTCGCATCAAATCGCGGTATCACGTAAGGACGCGTAAAACTTTTAAACACCCAAGCTCTCTTTACGTCATCTCTCCATTCCGAAACATGCGTTACAATATACTTATCACTTTCCACAGTTTTCTCCATGTACTTTTTCAACATTGCCATCGGTTTGTCATGACGTCTGTTATACATGAGATAAGAATTTAAAAGCCAAAACTCACACGGATTGGTCCCTGTAAAAGTGCGCCACTGTTCAAACAGCTTTCTATTTGATACGGTGTATACACCTTTATTTTGTGTTATACCGAATCTCTCACATTGTGATGGGACTGTCGGTAATGCTTGTTTCAAAAACTCGACCGTGTATAAGCCTTGACAGTAGTTATTGACAGCTGCAAACGGTTTTCCTCTAGGTCCTCTTGGTGTACCATCGGGAATCGGTCCCCAAGCAGTATTATAACTAATATCAATGTAACAATTGAGCGACATGGATGTACGATAAATTTCCAGGGGTGGTCTGATCGGAATAGTCCTTTCGGTCAACACAATACATCTTGACGCATGCGGTATTTTACATCCATAGTCTAACATTTTCAAGACTATTTGAGCAAAATTAATACTTCCATGTAGGTTTCGCAGTGGTAGTACACTGCCAAACATGTCTGGAAACGGTCTAAATCGAGATATCAAATTCTGAGGGTTTCTAACTGTGGAATTAATCATATCTTCATGATAAATAACCAACTCCAGTGGAACTTTATTATCTTCACATTTATTTAAGAAACGAATCCAAATATCGCGGTTATAGATCCTTTCACCTGCAGAAATCATAAGCAACACCACCGGCGGAGTTAATGCTGAACTCGCGGGTTTTCTGTGCCTCCAACACCTTCGGCTGAACGGATGTCCATATTTACCCTTCCTACTGCAGTAGTTACCACAAAACCTTTTCTTTTCCCGATAGTAAAAGGTACATAAGTTGGACTTAACATTATGCAGTTTACTGTTAAATCCTCTAAGATCAGAGTATGTATAGATGCGCACCATTATAAGTCTTGTATAAAACTGTCCAAACCCACCCGGTATCTCCCCTTATCAATTTCACTATCTTTATCAATGACGATAAACCCATGATCATTTTTCCACGCTACGCTACATATTTCTTTAAACTTTTCAAATTTCATGTCTGTGTTGACATGATCATAATATATATGCCGAAGATTCATATCATCTTGTTTGAAAATTATCAATAAATTACAGTTATCCCTAATCAACTGTTTCGGAATACGACTATACGTCTGACCCAAGTAAAATGTATCTATTTCGTTGTGACGCCCCATAGTAAAATAATTTCTAATGTTGTTATGTTTTTCACATGCGATATCATCAAATATCATAATAGAATTGGGTTTAGCATCATTTGGCAGGGGGACCTTAGCATTTTCATTAAATGCAAAATATCCAACTTCCTTGGGCATTGTTTTGGCTAAAAATTTATATTTTGGCTGATAAAGGGATTTTTAAAAAACATATATATTTTTAAATCGAAGACCGTTTGGGTCAAAAAGCATGTTGAAAAGCACGTTTGTTTTGCCACAGTTTGACGGTCCACAAATAATACACCGTATAGTGTTTGGAAGAATCGTCCCATGTCTCTTCTCTGTGCCCATACCTGAACCGATAAAAGAATCAAAATTTTTAATTGGTATCTGTATGGTATGTTTTACTATACGCATCTTGTGAAAAAGTGAAAGTATTTTCAGTATGTACTACTATTTTATAGAACTCTTTTGCACCCATGAGTCGTGTGATTTATCAAAACCCAACCAACGCACCTTAACTCTATCCCCCTTGCGTTGTAACACTTTTTCAACTAGATAAACGTTACCAGTTTTTGATGGATTCAGTTCTTGTTCGTAAAACCCACCTTTAAGTATTTCCCCCTTATAGTCCTGTAAAATATAAGTAACAGGTTTCGTAGGTTTAATTGCGTGTATTTTAAAAACTTCATTCGTCCAATTAGGAAGGTAGCCTTTCGTAAAAACCCTTTTATACTTACTTATCCTGACACTATCGCCCAATTTGAACTTTGGTTTATACTTGACCACTTTTGACTTCTTATTAATCCTAGCCAGTATATTTTTAACGTGTTTTTGCCTCACGTCTTTAGGTTTCATACCAATTGTTCTATGTTTTGAATTATTATAAGATTTTACGATATCTGGTAATATCTTTAACCATTCGTGAGTCCCCCTAGCTGTAAACTCTTTCCACATTCACGATTTTAATGTTCGGTTTAACCTTTCCACAATGCTTGCTTTCATATCTGAAAATGTCGCATAATGATTTATTCCGTGTTTTTTTATTAACTCTCGGACATTTTTATTAAACCATTCCTTACCATCGTCTGTTTGAAAGTGTTTCATTTTGTGCTTTGCGAAAATAGGTTCTAAAGCTTTGGCCACTTCAGCACCTGTCTTATTTTTTATCGGAACTGCAAACGCGTATTTAGTTAAACAATTAATCATCGTCATTATATATTTGAAACCTTTGTTTATTCGAGCATAAGGTTGCATTTCAACTAAATCCGCTTGATAGAGATCATTAATCCCCTTAAGGGTAACTTGTCGCCGAGGATATCTTTTACGCGCCTGTTTATGCAACTCTTCAGCTATTGTATTTCTGACATTCATTGTTAGAATGATAGATTAAGAAGGGTTTTCATCAATTTATATTCACCCCGGGTTGCTATGGCCCCACTACCGTCGACGACCTCCAAAAACAAACTAGTGGTCGCCTACGTTCCCCTCTGTGATTACGGATTTACTTGGATCAGCAGTCCAGCTTGTTCTATATTTACATAGGTTTATGTAACAATTGCAAAATTCATCAGCATGCGTATAACATTTTCTGCAATGGAGAAGATTTTCAAGATGGAACTTGACACATCGTTGCGGACAGCAGGTGTGGAAAAACTTTGACTTGTACACTTTCAATGATTTGAGTTCAGGTGTCGGCAGCTGGTAGGTTTTACATCGACACATGCAAAAGCTAAAACGCTCACAAGTTCTACACGCAATTCCGTCAACTTGCATTGTAGGTATTACAAAACATTTCGCTTCACAACAGTAGGTATCCATCGTGTAGATGTTTACAGTCCGGCTATGCAGAGGAAACTAACACGTACGTTACAAAATCACTTTATATACCAGACTAACAACCAATACTTTTTTACCCCCCGAGATTCTGCGGCCCCTACCACCGCCGCAGACTGTGACGACCTCCAAAAACTAGTTGTCGCCTCCATTTCCCCCTTGATATCCCCCAAAGATCACCGGTGCGTGACCGATGATCATTTGTGGAATACCCATACAGCCCCTGCCTTCGCTGCATGCCGTGGTGAGCTACCTCACCTCCCTTCTGACCGTAGGGGCCGTCAGCAACCATGATTGCCGGCGACCTGCCCAAGATCAGGAATCTCCGTCAAAGTACCAACACGACGTTTCACAAGGATTAAAGGGTCGTTCCAAAGAGTCACTCGGGTTTGAGCTACTCAGTCGACTAGACCCCCATTCACACACACATTCACACAAAGTCATTGCCTGTTCCGTTCAGTATATTTGACTCGCTCCATACATGGTTTACGGGCTTTTTAGTTCCACGCCAGGGACCTTCATTCACTCACACCTTTCACACCATTCATTCAAACATTCTCACAGACAAAGTCGTTGCGTGAATTTTCAACGCATTTGACTCGCTCCATACATGGTTTACGGGCTTTTTAGTTTCACGCCAGTGACCTTCATTCACTCACATCTTTCACACCATTCATTCAAACATTCTCACAAACAAAGTCATCAACTGAACTTCCCAGTGCAAATGACTCACTCCACACATGGTTTACGGGATTTTTAGTTCCACGCCAGTGACCTTCATTCACTCGTATATCCCAGTGAAACGTCGTGATGGTATAAATAATCTGATTTTATAAAAGTCATAAATGACTGCTCTAAATTTGGGCTAAATATACAAATACGCAAGTTTAATTTTTCAAACATTTATTTTTTTAATCAAAAAGCAATGGCTGTTATGTAAAACGTTAAAAATTTCATCAGCATTAATAGTGATAATACTTGATGCGCTGTTGTGTAAGAGAGCAAAAGTACAAATGTTACACCACGGGGTTAGAGAATGATGATAACACGGTTCAATCTTATCACGCGCTCTCCCTACCAGCTCTCCTTCAGTAATACGAAAGTTTTCAACAAGACAACATGTTTCTCACAGTATTCTCCCTAATGCAGTGGCTACACGGACCTTATACAGAGTGCAACTACGATTTGTTCGAGTACAGAGAGCTGGAACGCGCAATAGCAAGGATGAGGAAGAGACTGGACGAGCTGGAGGAGAGGATTGACTGGTGGGATTAGGTAAGTCTGGCTTTTTCGTAGCCAAAAGGCAAGGTGTCATATTCCCCCTCATGTCGTCTTTTAGGACCTGTTATCCTGAAAAACTTAGTTTCTCTCACTGTAATAACATCTTTATTTTTAGTTCTTCTAATTCGGTTTTCTGATGTCTCAACAACAAGTTTCGACTCACTCAAAACCATTTCTTTGAGTTGTGCAAAATTGAGCTTTTTTGAGGTGTTGAGGTTAAGTGTGAGCCCTTTAATTTTGCACACTTCAACTAGTTCATTTCGATTTGTTGACCATACCAGGTAAGCGTACGTCTTTGGGCCCCCAGACACAAACTCCACAATATAAGAGCCTGGGCTGTATTCCGCCAGTTCGTCGGTCATCTCACCCAGGTAGTCACCTGTAGCAATCTTATATAGCCCGTTCTTGTACACGTAGAGGACCGAGTCAGTGTCGTAGTAAAGCACTTGACCACCGAGAGCTTCAAGGTGTCCATAGAGCTTTAAACGCGCCTGTGCTGTGGTAAACGCTGCTAGGACAACATTCACTGTCCGCAGTGATTCACCGACCTCATCAATATTTTGCCAGTTCACCAAAATAACCTCTTCATTTAACTCTCTAATCGTATTCACCTGGACTGTAGGATTTGTCATCAGACTGAAAAATTCTTTGGGATCTCGGATTAGTGACGCTTTTGTCTGGTTTTCTCTTTGTCCAAACTTGCCCCAGAACGAGTTCAGCATTAGTTTGGCCAGGGATCTAAGGCCACTGTTCTTTTCAATCTTGGCGGGGTCCAGACTTATGCCTTCATGATCGAAATATTCCTTCACATATCTCTCTTTATCCTCTTGTGTTACACACCAAGAAGGGTAACCCGACGCCTCTTGTTTAATTTTCAAAAATTTGTTGATGAAATCCGTGAAAAGCCCTCCGTCCTCGTACGTCGCCATTTTGTATTCCCATATTTCAAAAATATCTAGGATCACGTAGCCTTTAGCCACAGCTTTCCGTATCTCATCCATCGTCCATGTACCGGTCAGGGCTCTTTCATCACTGCTATGAATACAATCTTCTTGGTTCATCTGTTCCCCGCATTTACGACACAGTACAAACATCAATTTATCATTCATTCTTGTCGGTAGAACTGGGTGGTAGAGGTCAAGTGGGGGCAGCACTTTGCATTTCATTAGGCCGTTTACATCCAACCCTAGCTCTCGGCAAACTCTGTCCCCTACGTGTACGGTGGGGTGTCCTAGGGGGTAGTGACCTCTTTTGCATACGTAGGGGTATAAGGAGCAGACATCAACATATTGTATCGTCTCTCCTTCTCCGCACTTGTGGTAGGTCTTGGCATTGCCTGTCCTTCCTCCAAAAAAGGCGTTTTGGGGTTCAAGCGGGAGAGAGTTAAGGATTGGTAGGGAATTTAAATATGTTAGTTTTTTGTCGTGTTTAATTTTCCTAAAATCACACTCCCACATCTCAACTACCTCATACGGGGTGTCAGAGAGTTTTTGAATTTTTGCTTTCGTTTTTTCATATCTGAGATGTAGGCTGTCATAGGGGTCCTCCTTCAGAGGCTCCTCTCGTTTGTAGGGAAAGCATTTAGGACATCCATGGAAATAACAACCATGGAACTCATAAATGCGATCACCATCAAACCCATCCACTTTCATTCCTTCAATTTTCTTCTCTCTCCCGCGCCCAGCGTGCTGAATGGAAACGTTTCGCTGGTCTTCCTCCCAGGTCAACCATTGCAATGCAATGGCAGACTGGTTGTCAGCCATACGATAACCATTTTTGGGAACAAGACCAATCGTGTTGGGTTTCAAAAAATTACGCCTGAACGCTAAGTTACAAGCGCTCGCGATCGTAACGGACTCTAAGAAGGGCTCTACGTTGCATTCCTGCATGAAAAGTTGTCTGAATTTAATGCACGCTTGGGCTAGAATTTCAACATCGGAAATACAATATTCAATAAGTTCCTTTTGAAAATCAAAAATGTAATTTTGAGCCATCTGTTCGTTGTGCCAATTTTCAAAGTCTTTATAGGTTTTCTCAAACATTGTGTCAGGACAGTAAAATTGTTTAGCGGGAATGGGTCCGACATAGTTCTGATTTGCAAGCGTGTTGAACAGATGGGGGAAATAACCCTTCTTACGCTCTGGAGGAAGGTCAAAGGCTTTAGGCAATGCAGAGAGGGCCATAGGAAAGTAGTTCAACGAATCGACGAAGCGCACCTTGTCAAACTTCAGGAGTACTACTTTCGTCCCACGCATGATTAACTCGGGTGTGAATTTAGTTTCTTCAATTATATGTTTCAAAATAAATTGAAAGTCAAATCCCTGGCCATTGTGAGCAATCACGCATACATTCTTGAACTTTTTGCGGGACTCCATTACATAGTCAACGAATCTAGCAATGGGCTCCTCTCTGAATATCCTAGTGCGATCCGCACAAGTGTCACAATCTTGTCCCTCAATACACTTCCAACAGTACTGTTGAGAGACACACAGATTGACCTTGTGCACCTTTGTCTCGGGATCGTCAGCCGTTAGAGGTTCATCTTGTCGTGTCTCCAGGTCAAAAAATATGTACAACGAATTTTCTGTTTTGGGTCGGTTTGTGTCCACTTTCATAAAGCACTGATGTTCTGGCGGCATAAACTCCCTACAAATCACACAAAAGACTTCGCCACAAACATGTGGGGATTTCCTACCCTTAAAACTAATCAATTTATTGCAGTCCAAACATTTCTTGACTGATTTGCAGCGCTCCTTCTTGTGGGCCAGAAAACAAATGCGATTCTTTAATGTCAAGTTACAATCAGGACACAGTACCCCCTCGTGGTCTTGGACACAGGGTGGAGAAACAGTTTGGCATTCGGGGCAAATTTTTGTGCATCTATGTGCTCCCTTATGATCATAAGGTGTATGGCAGGGTTCACAATAGAAGGCACAAGCAAAGGCAGCCGTCAAAGAAGTAATCACGTTAAATTGCCCATTATGAAATAGCAGATTGATTTTATACTGCCCTTCGGGGTTGTTTCCTTCATAATATACGTCCCTGCCTTTGGCGTCATAATTGTACACGGTGATCTTGTACTTTTTAAGATGTTCTTGAAATTTTGCAAGTTCCTGTATACCGGCCCCCTCTTCAGGTATTTCCACCCTGGCCTTTTGCATTAATTTGGTCGCCTTCTGTGTCTGTCTGTTTCGTCTGTCCATGCAAATAACTTTAAAATCAGGATTATTCTTTACCTTAGCTTTAGCCACAACGATTGCTCTGGGCAGGCAGAGTCGATCTTTATTATTTATTGCAATGATGCCCCGCCGTTTGTGACATTCTTCATTGAAATTTCTAAACATCCCTGGCCGTATTCTACCGGTGCCAACGGGGAGATTGACACGAGTACATTCGACTTGGAACGTATCGGCTGAGGTGATGGAATCGGCGTTACTCTGGAGAATCCCGCCAAAAATCTCCCAGAGAACATCACCATCCACCTCAGAAGCTGGACGGAAATTTACAAACCCAGGCTCTTTACTTTTTAAATTTAAACTGCGTAGTGTGAACCCCAACTGATCCCCATCGGATGCATCGGCTTTCATTTTTTCAACCAAACTAGAAAACCCACGTCTCAACCATTCAATCTCCGTCACCCCCTCTGGAGGGGCGTTAAATTTAAAAACAGTTTTTTGCCCGTGAACTCTAAAACGACGGACGTACGTTTCGCTGGTATGGGCAACATTGATCGGCTCCATTTAAATTAAAAATAATTTGTTTTAAAATATTATTAAAAATCACCAGAAAGACGTTCTCACACGAGAGCTCGAAAATAAAGAGAAATTTACAGCTAAATGCACGCTTTATATATTGGTGACCTTTATGACCTTTCCATAGGTTATTTGATAAAATTTAAAAATTCAAACCAACTGACAAAACAGTTGAGATTACACAACAGGAAACTATTTGTAATCACCAGAAAGACGTTCTCACACGAGAGCTCGAAAATAAAGAGAAATTTACAGCTTAATGCACGCTTTATATATTGGTGACCTTTATGACCTTTCCATTGGTTATTTGATAAAATTAAAAAATTCAAACCAACTGACAAAACCGTTGAGATTACGCAACAGGAATCTATTTGTAGTTAACTTTAATAAACTTAGATTAGCTTAATTATAAGTGGAAAAACTAAAGCGCTATGTTGTGTGCTCACAGGGTCATGAAGATAACGACTCAACAAAAACACGTGCTGTACCATACAACGAACGATTACCACCGAAAGCAAAGACCAATTAAATAAAATATTTTAAAAATAAACTCTATATTACTTACCTGAAACACCAGAGAAAAACCCAAGTTTAACTGAAGAATTGTTACACCGAATAACAAACCAGATGGAGAGTGAATACTGCCGGTGTCCAAAGTACCGTCTTTTATATCCAGCACAGCCGAAAACAACAAACACGTTTGACGTCAATATCACACGTATTTTCCTCAAAAATGTTTTTCTCCAAAAATTTCCAAGAATTGATTGACAGGAAAACAGTCATAAATTTAAAAATTCACTAATTGGCATATCCATCTGACCTTATAATTACGGAAAGTCAGTCTACTGTTCTTTGTCCGCTTAGTTGGCGTACATGACCAGTTGTTACAACCATTGCCAACCTCTATATAAGGTTATCATACTATATAAAATGAATTAAACCTGATTTACTATATAAAATGACATGATTTTGGCTTAAAAAACCTAAAAATCGCTAATATCTCGAAAACGGTGCGTCCTAGGGTTCTGGAGAACCCAAAAAACTACCTACTACGTAGTGTAGGTACCCTCAGGGGGTGGGTACCCATATTAAAAATATTAACCAAAATGTTGCGGGTTGCATCCAAAAAATGAAGGGGCAATGAAGGGGCAAAACTTTGAAATTCCATATCTTAGGAACGGCTGGACCGATTGACTTCATACTTGGTATGTATGTACACATAATTATTCCCTACAAATGTGTGGCGGGGTGCATCCAAAAAATGAAGGCGCAAAAAAGTTTTATTTTTATCTTGAGAATGGCACAATGCATTTTCTTCAAACTTGGTATGTGTGTACACGGAATTATTCCCTACAAATGTGTGACGGAGTGCATCCAAAAAATGAAGGCGCAAAAAAGTTGTATTTAATATATTAGGAACAGCTGGACCAATTCAGACTTGGTATGTACATATAATTATAAGCTCGTGGCGGGGTACACATGCTACGATCTGGTGGAAAAATGTCAAACTGCATGGCCATATTGGTACTCTAGTGGAGAAACGGCAAACTACAGCGCTTCAAACTTCCCACGATGGTAGTGCTACGATCTGGTGGAGAATCGTCTAACTACAGACTGTATGCTCTGCAGAAATCACCAAACTACAGCGTCACTAGACTCATTACAACGCTCTCAGCTCAACAGTGTGATGGCCTAGTGGTCAGCGTTGCGGCGCACCAACTTGGCGGCCCGGGTTCAAACCCCGGCAGTACACAGTGAAAATTTTATTCGTAAAAAATAACGCCATCTTGACTCACGTAGTTGCAGACGCCACGTGGTCAAACACGTGGTAAAAGTGAGGAAATTTCCCGCCGCCATCTTAGGGGCGTGGCCTAGGAGGCCGCCATCTTGGGGGCGTGGTCTGATGACGTCATCGGTCTCTCGACCAATCAGAAGGCGGGGCGTGATGACGTCATCGGTCACGTGACCTGCTCTCGATCAATCAGAGGCCGTGTGCTATACTCTCGCCAGGCCTACTTTTGTTAACATGGATACATAATATAACCCTAAAAATGTTTCAGTTCTACATTGTTTGGACTTCAACCGGCCAGCATAAGCTCGGAGAAAAGTTAGATAATTTAAGTGTAGAGGTTTTGCGCCGGCAGTGGCGAAAGGGATATAAGGAATATTTGTAAGAAATTCACCTAAGGCCACACCTTAAATTTTTGCTGTTTGAGGGGCGAAAGGGATAGAGCGATTATTTTTCCTGCGCAGTCGCTCAAACTTCCTGAATGCGTTTTGCATTGTTGTTCACAACCACGCCGAAGGCGAGAAACAATATCCATTATTCAGTGTAAACACTGTGGCTGTAGTCACTAAAACACTGCTGTACCTCAGCACGTAAGACCCAAGACTCTGGTAGATGATAGTGAGGAAGGAGATTTGGCCGCAGAGAGTGGGCCTTTTATACATGCTATTCATTGACTACGTTCATAGCCTGCGTGCCCAGCATAGCAGTTTCAGCATAGCGGCTGCTGATAGACACTGTCAGTATGGGGGGTCAAAAATTCATCGTGCAGTGCTTCACCTGCTCCCATTATTTTAAGTCAGATTAATGTATGGGAGACGTTTTAAATGAATGTCAAAGACTTGGGCTGTTTGATTTCCTTTTTGATTATTTATATTTTGAATATATTATATAAGCTATGGTGGTCTAAGATTGTTCTAAAGTTGATCAACTTTGAACCACCATACATATAAACTATGGTGGTCTAAGATTGTTCTAAAGTAGATCAACTTTGAACCACCATACATATAAACCATACATATGGTGGTCTAAGATTGTTCTAAAGTTGATCAACTTTGAACCACCATACATATGTATGGTAGAACAATCTTAGACCACCATAGTTTATATGTATGGTGGTTCAAAGTTGATCAACTTTAGAACAATCTTAGACCACCATATGTATGGTTTATATGTATGGTGGTTCAAAGTTGATCTACTTTAGAACAATCTTAGACCACCATAGTTTATATAAACTTATATAAACGTATATAAAAGTTAATAAACGTTTAATAACGTAACTAAAGTTTATAAAGTTATAACGTTTAAAGTATAAGTTTATAAAGTTTATAACGTATATAAAGTTTAATAACGTATATAACTTATATAAACGTATATAAAAGTTTATATAAACTATGGTGGTCTAAGATTGTTCTAAAGTTGATCAACTTTGAACCACCATACATATAAACTATGGTGGTCTAAGATTGTTCTAAAGTAGATCAACTTTGAACCACCATACATATAAACTATGGTGGTCTAAGATTGTTCTAAAGTTGATCAACTTTGAACCACCATATGGATTCAAAATATATAAAAAATCACAAAGCGAATCAAATAGCCCAAGTGTTTATCTTTGATTTAACCTTTGTCACCTTTATCGGACTTAAAATAAAGGCGAAAACGGGAGCAGATGAAGCACTTGCATGACGTTCTGAGAGAGGCACATTAGCCCAATCTAAATGTAAAAATAATTTATTATATGACTTCCTAATTACTAATTAATAATTTATTATATGACTTATATATGCTTTCCTGGTGCAATAAGCATATAAGTGGTAATTATTTAAGTATACAGTTTAGATTAAATCCTTAATTACTTTATTAACATTTTAAATTCTTGTAAACCTTGTTAAAACCAACTATTTTTGTTATGTGAAAATGTTATTTTCACTGATGCAGTAATGTGTATCAATACGGTAATAACATAATACACTGGCTGGGCAGCCGAGTGGTCAGAGATCTCACCTTTGAATCTGAAGGTGGCCGATGCCCTTTGGACATTGGAAAACAATTAATGATCCTGACAAAGGCACCAGCTGCTATTTGTAAACATACACCTCATCTGATCCATCACAATCATCACACTCAACCCACACACACCTTTAAGTTATACTCATCATCAGAGAGTGCGTCGGCATTTCAAATAAAGTACAGTATCCAAACAAAATAAATACAAAAATACATTATGCAATGGGTTGGATTTTTCTGTGAGATTGAATATGAATCCTAATTTGAACACTAAAATTGATACTGTTCATGTCTAGCAAAATGTTTTAACATTATTGTTTTACATAATAAACACAGCAATAAATCCGTCTCCCCGGTTGTACGTCAAACTTATACAGAGTTTAAAAACACTGGCCTGGTTCTTGCCCGAGTTGTTATAATGCAGCATGCTAATGAAGTCTCGAAGCAACAGGGGACTTAATTAGAGGAACTCATAGCCAGGAAACCTTTTTCCATCATCACATTAAAACGATCAAAATATTATTTAGTTTTTGGATCCAAATTAATGGTTGTCTTTGACAGCAATAAAATTGCAAACCATTCTGTAAGTAAACCGTGTACAATGCAAGCATGGAAATATCACACTCTCTCTTCATAATATACGCGAATCACAATTTCGAAGAAAATAGTCCTGCGACAAGAAATTAAGTTAAATGTACCATAGTCCCATGCTGAATGGAGGGCAAAAACGTTTCTCATTTTCAAAGTGAAACTCGACGTTGTATGTGTTCTTAGGTCGTAGCATTGTGTCCGTATGGAATACGCCATTTAATGTCAATTTTGATTAAAAATAAAAGCTCGTTGATGTAAAAAATAATGATCCTATGTCAAATGGATCAACTTGTCTTTGTCAGTACCAAAGCTACTAATCATCTAGTCAATCACTCTTGCCCTTGAGTCATATTCACCTAAATACGCACCACAGGGTGCGTAGATTTTGATAAAAAATATTCTATTTGACAAAAAAAGGTAAATTCTCCACACATTTCAATAATCAATCATACCGGGAAATATGTGAATTAGTGAATTGAGTGAATGAGTTAGGTTTTGTTATTGCACTGGAAGAATGTACGCTTGCTTGCATTTCCCCTTTTAGCGAATTTCCCTATAGGGAATACGCTATTACCGTAGTAGCCATGGTAAGACCTAAGCCCGGGACCACTTTACTTTTCCATTTTGAGGTCCCCAGAAGCCAAAAACACCATTCGTTCATTTTCATATATATGTATATATATATATATATATATATATATATATATGTGTGTGTGTGTGTCCGTGGTACTGATAACTTTTGAAGGGGACCTCCGATTTTGATGAAATTTGGTATGAAGGTGTAAGACCAGGTCTATTTTCATGAGTTCGCGAACCAGCATTGTCGGGTTATGGGAACGGGGTTTTATGGGGTTTTTAATGGGTTTTTGGCATTTTTGGACCTAAATTTTCAAAATTCATCAATTTTACAGAAAACCATTTAAAAGAGCTTAAAAAAACAAACAATTTAGTATTTTGAATCTTTAAAATAGCTTAACTGGTTACAGAGAAAATTCAAATCAAGTTTCCCTTGTTATTCTTATGGGTAAATCTTTAAAAAGTTATATATTGCTTATTTATCAACATATCTTAATAAAAAATTTTATGAACCTTCACTAGGTGGTGAGTAATTAATATTTGATCAAAAACCCTCATGGCAGCAAACCTACATGCTAAATCTCATGGTATTCCCATGGAAAATAAGTGTATAATGGGAGCAAGAGAGATGGAGATAATAAAGTATCTGTTCCTAATCAGCTGATCAGCTGTCTTCTGCATATTTGTCAAATTTGAAATGTTTATGTTTTGTTATTTGTAAACAATTCATTCCTTTTGCATGGAAGCTTTGGATGTGCACTTTTATTACTGTTAAAAAAGTCATTTATTGCAGTATAAATATTAATATATAAATTATTAAATAAAAATAATTTACTCAGAAATATAATGCCATTAAATATATTTTATTTTCTTGTAAAGATTATTAATTATATAAGATAGCCAAAAAGTTCTTTGATGTTGAAACAATAATTCTTTGGAAATTCGCTGAGTACGCAGGTCTGCTGCGACGGGGGTATTTTATGTTAATTTCCTGCATTTTTTACGTCCCTTTTGTTTATATAATCACGCCCATGCCATGATACAAATGAAATAAGTTTATCACATCTATCTATATCTTTATCTATATCTAGGCCTATATTCTTTATTTGTCTTTAATACTTTTAAGGGGGTTTTCGTGATATGGAACTCCTTCTACAATTTTCAAACCGAATAAATAGGGCTTGGTCTGTGGGTTTTCCGCCAAAAGTTTATGAGAATCACACTTAACATAAAGGTAATATCCATTATTAAAATTTGAAATTTTCCCAGTAGAATAACGTTGGGATTGGGTTGGGCATTTTATATATACTTTAATTTAAATAAGTATAGTTTTAGGTGATTACCGATAGTCACAATATTTAATTGCTCTGGTTTAATTGATTTAGAACCAAACGCAACATTTTTACCAGTAACATGTGCCAAAGCGGATTAATTGCTCGACATCGAGCAACGAGTACATTTAGTCCTTAAAAATTAGCATATTTGGCTGGGGAAAAAATATTAATAAACTATTTACTACTGAAAAAAATCTCTACCCACCCCTATTTTGACCACTGGAAATCCGGAAATTCATGAATGAGCCGCGAGGGGCGAGGGTAGTGGGGTGGTGGGGTTGGGGCGCCCCCAGTGTGGGGTTGTGGGGGGTGGGCGGTCGATGTCCCTATTGATCCCAGCGGCAGTCTGACCGGGACCGGGACGGGACTATGCCCTGCTGGGACGATGGGCCCGGCGACTAGCAGAGAGGACGCCGACGAGGACGAGGACGACGGCGGCCTGGACCTGGCGGTGCCCACCATGGTTGTGGTGAGTCCAACCATCTTCCAACCATCTCCCAACCACCTTCCAACCACCTCCCAACCAACTCTAGAAACAAGCTTTAAAAAGTTTCTTTTAACCTAGGACAATCTTTTACTAGACTTATTTTGACTTTAATACTTTTTATCCAGTTTCAAATCAGATTTTTAAAGAATAAATATTCTTAAAAATACCTAAGTTGGGTTAAGGAGTTTAATTTTTAAAATTTTAATTTAATTCAGTAATTGTATAAATATGGCCGCTTCTTCCAACTTCTCCGGGTACAACACGGTTCACGTTGAGCCGCTAGGTTCGCCATGGGACGATAAAATGTTTTTGGATTATAAAATTTTACTTGAATAAATTTGTGAATATGGAACAAGTATATGGAGGGAAATTAACTAATTCGTCGTTGATACTATACTGTGTTTGTTTGTAATAATTATTGGTTGTTGAACGGTTTTGTTTTGCTTCCACAACGCTCTCTCTTGGTTAGGTTTTGGAATACTCTGGATAACATTGATTTACTGCTCAAAGTTTAGAAAATTGTTCAAATAGTGTCTTTTGAACGGGAAATATTTAAATTATTGCTCATTAGTAGGATATTCGTAATGATTAAAAACAACATATATATTTTTTTTATTTTTAATCTTAGTTTTTAAAGTGAAAATGTAATACAGTACATTTTCTTTGAATGCAATATCTATGCAATATCAATATTGCAATAAATGCAAATATCTTTAAATTTGGAATAACTATTAGGCTATCTTGATGTTTGAAAAATTGGTGAGTATTTAGTAGAATTTTTTACTAAGAACTGAATAAATTTCAAGTTTTAAATTTCCCCAAAATTTTTGATGATGTTGAGCGAAATTGATGATTTGTAAATTCACCATGTTCATAAGTTTTCTCCATAAAACTGTTCGCCTTAAAATGACAACCAAACACAGATCAGAAAAATCTCAAACTTAATGATTCGTACATTTGGTTTTGTGCAAGGGTTGTTTAGTACGGTACACGTATTACGTCGTTTAAGGCTGGGGCATCACGAAACTTATCAATATTTAATTGGTAGGTTTCAAACCACTCCTAACTCAACCGGTTACGTGTTACATAACCGGAGACTTCGGTAGGCCATGCACCATCACAGCTAGATAAGGATCGCACTAGCAGGTGTTTGACAGATCGCGACGGGTGAACACAACAGAATGCAGCGTTCAAAATCTCACAACTTTTGTGAGATGAGTGAGCGTAGCAAACGAGCTAAACTTAACAGTCTGCAGTACCCGCCATCTTGGATTTTATTCTCACTAATGTTATAAATTTTAAACTTCCGCTACGCCTTTAATATTGGTCGAAAAAGATTCATATTTTTGCCACTTTAAAGGAAATTTTAACACCTAGGCAGATTTGGCACACATCTTATTTTATACACATTTGGCAATGTGTATAATACCTAGGGCCTATGAAATCCAAAGTTTTATTTTATAGTAAAAGTTTTATCCAAATGTTAAGGATCGAACCTGGACCCAGGTATCTTTGTTCATTACGTGATAATCAATGATCCTGACAAATGATTCAGGCGGTCTTTGTCAGTATCAAGCTTCACCTCGTCTGATCCATCACACTCATTATCAGTAGTATTTATTCAAATTAAAATTCTACCCAAGTGTGTCGCTATCTAATAAACGTAATGTTATGGAGATGGACTTGGCCAGCTAAAAAAAAGGGATTGAGGAGGTTTCCTCCAGTGATTTCTACCTCTTCCATTGTTTATTTGAAGCTTTTCTCCTGGCTTTTGTTGCTGTGTGCTATGTTCAGATGATAAGGATACCTTCTCCTTCACTAGCCAACGAATCATTTTCTAACTATATCTAACGGAAACTCTCAACTTTCTTTGAAGAGTCATTATTCAGCTAGCCAAACAAACAAAAATCTACAAGTTTATGCAATACACGTATCGTGAACCAAATCCATTTTTGATTTATTGAACTATGAAATGAAATTAGACCGCATCAAAATACTATGATCGGACTAATTATGCTAATAATAGCATCGCAGAAGTGGCCGGGGCCGGGTGTTGTTTTCTTGACAAATTGATACCAATTGACGTCGGCCCGGACCAGTTGACGTGTCATCGCTGTGTCCCTCGTGTGCGCCGCTGGAGTTCGCCTAACTGTGAGGATTCTTGAAACCCGGTTATCCTGGCTTCCAATTTACTTCAACTACCCTCCCAACGCACCAGAGTAAGTAACGCCAAATCTTTAAATAAGAAACAGTACCGGGGGACCGTGAATTTGCTCGGTCAAATTGAAAGATAGCTCGTCAAGCCAGCAACAGGTCATGCACTCTGATTTTTAAAAACCAAGTTGAAAATGTAATACGTTTATTCGTTTCTAAGCTGTAAGCTGATTTTGGTTACTTTTTACTAAAAAGATATCCATGAAGGATGGACAATATGGACACTTTGAAGGTCTTAGGACTGTAGAACGGAAACCGGGTTTCCTGGTCCATCTCCAATCGCTTCCTTGTGATCCAAAATCCTAGGGCGTAAAACGTTGTCTTTGCAAATGCAAACGTTGCTTATGTACCTGGGTGAAAGTTTTCGAAGCTGACTCAACTGTCAATGTTCAAACCAGTGCATCAGTATAAACAAGCGGGTTTTCATTGTAGCAAGTTACTAATTTACTGAATGATATAGAATCAAAATAACTTATAATTTTTTAACTGGTAATTTGTACTCGTGATTGCAACTGTTTGGGTAAATAATAGTATAAACCTATTCTAGTTGAGTAAAAGCATTGACTCTGTACACTAACGTTAGTGTACATAGTCAATGGTAAAAGGTTAAAAAAAACTAAGTAGTTTTTAGAATTACAATTCAATAATATTAAAAACAAAAGAGTTGTTGGTATAGCCCGGGTTTTAAACTTGATCCTTGAATGTGGGGATGGTGGAGGGGGTTTGTTTATCCTTACTAATATCCCATTGAATGAAGCCCTTTGAGTTTGTTGTTGTTGTTTTTTCTTTTCAATGTTGCATACCAGCTTTACAATACAGTTTTACAATATTATTGGTAACAGTTGTTGTTATATCAGTTTACTTTAGAACTGTTACTTTTTAACATGGCATAGGTTTGGCTTAAAATATACGAGCCGACTAGGAGTTACTGAAAGACAATATAACTTATTAAAAACATTATTTAAGGAAATATGATAATCTAACATGTTTGTCAAAAGTTTGAACTATTTGTTAACAATTTAAATTTTTGTTTACAGTTTAAATCTCTCCCCAACCCCAATATTCTCGAGAAGGATCAAGTTTAAAAACGCGACCTATATTAACAATAATCAAATTAGCCTGTTAACGGTAAAAGTAAAATCCATTTACGCAGTCTCTGCTTTTGGACCAACAAATTTATAGCTAGTGCAGCATCCTTACGGCTATACATAAAAAAAATTTAAAGCGAAGAGTGAGCGAAATTAACGCGCTTGTCTTGAAAACAATCAAACTTTTAGGGCTTGGCATTTTTACGTACGGTCTGTGACTAATATAAAAAATTGTTTAATTTCCCTCGGCTGAACTCGGCTCCCATGTAGCCTACTCTTTCACCAAAAGAGAACAATAGAATATGAAAGTAATATTCAATAAGGCACAATGTGCATTTCAAATAAAAATTGACCGAATGGGCTAAAAGTAATATTGGGTATAAAACTTATTTACTACGCTTTTACAGATTAGTAGTTTGATAGAATTATACAGAGCTGAATTAGTTACCATAATATTTTTTTTTTCTTCTTCGAACAAACAAATGTTAACTTCCGATTCAGATGGTAGCAGTTTTGGCTGTAAAAAGAACACAATTAGGATAAACTAAGCCAAATGGAGGGAAATAAAACGAGAGACGGTAAAAGCGCCGGCCCGCCGAGCGGTCGGCCCCGGCGATAACTCACAAAGTTGGCGTTGGTAGGACGTCCCACGTCCGCATCGCTGGAACACTGGGATCTTGGGACCGACGTGTGTGTTGCGGGAAAAGTTAACAGAAAATGAGAATGTCACTAGGATCCATCTAAGATTGCAAAACATATTCCTCATAATCAAGTACAACATACATTTGTGAGATATTGCTAATAATCATAATAATGAGAGAGATATTTATTCCGTTGACAATATTTTACATTGTAAGGGAATTTACATAAAAGGCGTGTAACTTTTTTTTTTCATTTTAATTGTCTTTTCAATTGTTTTTATTTTACTGTTATTGTTCTTTCGTCTTTCTTTTTACTTCTTTATTCATGATTATTTATTTATTCTTATACTGAACTCTGCTAAAATCTTTGATTTATAAATGATTATTTTCTTCCATATTGTTTTTTCTTTGCCACGAAGTGAACCAATCTATCAAAAATATAATTACAATGACTTTGACAACCCTATTCTGTAAAGAATAAAAGAACAAAGTAAAAAGTATTTTTAGGATTTGTAGCTTTTGCGCGGGAGGGGGGGGGGCTGACCACTTTCCGGATTAAATAGACCGTTTAACCAGGAGATTGTAAATATTGAGAGCTAAAAAAATAATCATAAAATTTGTGAAACCATTTGTACGGGAAATTAATTTGAGAAATACGGTTATTCCGTAAATTCAAAATTATTATGATTATTTTATTACTTTTTTTTATTAGGTTAGTTGAATCCTTCTGTAATTTTTACTATGCAGTTGTATTTCGAGTTTAAATCAATTTCCCTACTTAAAAGAGTTTTATAGGCTTAGCGAATTTAGAACTAGCATTTAAACTATCTTTATTTCACTCCGTCTTTTAAATCATAAAGTAAACTAGGTTTATTTCTGTTTTGAAATATACCTCCATAAAATATTTTTTCGATACAAATACATTATAAAACTGGATCATCGAGAGAGTGCAGGAGCAGCATTAGATAAACCTACACGATCTGGTGAGCATCTCTCGCGGATGGCATAGCGATCAGGATTGCCTTTACTCTTTATGCACTATGCACCATATCTGATATCAGTGAGCCGCTAAGTCTCTTTATGATGATAAGATTGATAAGAGCTTTATTCTGTGCTGTTACCTACGTGTTTCACCCCAACAGCAGGGGAAACACTTTAACTGTTATCAACTCTGCATTACTGCTTTCAACTTTAGACGAATTGTTAGGGCAAAAAATGGATTTATTGCACATTTGAAATCACAATATACCATAGTTTTACCTTTTGCGACGTGTTTCTCGAACCGAATCAAATATCCGTGTAGTTGTTATTGTATTTCCGAACATCTTCTGCTTCAGCAATCAATTTTATCTCAAGCTTTGATTGACACCCAATACAAGGGGGAAATAGAATTGGATACAATAGAAACAGCGTGAAGATTGTTACAGTTTCCTCTTTCTATTTTTGTCTAGCATTGGAGACAGTCCAAATGATAAATAGAGACATTCACAGATGAGAATAGAATCACTTAAGTGTTTAGTAATTAGCAATTACAGTTACAAGATTTACATTTTGATTAATTTTATGAATAATGACGTCGTGGCCAAAGGGGAGTTCCAATTTTCATTGATAGAGAAATGTTTTAACGCACAAGACACATCAAAATACATAAACTCTAAAATCCTAAATTTGAAATTACCGTATCGCTAGTTAACTGGACATATTTTGGTTAATAAGTTTTAAAATTAACCTGCAAGAACATAAACCGATGGAAAACTGCGAATAAGCCATAAGCCAAAAACAAATACTTTTTAAACAAATTTAACTAAACAGCGTTAAATCTGTTACGAATATCTCTGACGATAAAATTACCAAACTAGTTATAGAAACCTTCATGGGATGTGGCTAGGAGGTAGCTGGAGGCAGAAAGGGAGGCAAATGTAAAGAGTTGGAATGCCAAAGAGGAAATCTCTCCACCGCTCGACCCCACACATTCATTTATTAACTTTAAAATGAAAATAAAAACCTTGACAACGCTTTGAAACGAGTTTTATAAAATTTTGCGTTTTTGTTTAAGTCAGGGATATTTTGTTTAGTCTCAATATTTGTTTACCGCCTCCCAGGTTAAATAGTGCACGGTAGTATTGTTTTTATCGTAATGCTGACGAGTCGTCAGAAGACATTTTTATTTCGATCATTCCTTGCCTGATTCTAAAAAACCATGTGCTGTCTGTCTGAGTTAGAACAATTATGGTATTATTCAATTAAATTTGGTATGGTGGATGTTGAAATATATACAATATCCTTTTATTTATATTTTCAAGGGAAATTTTACCTAAACAAATTTAAACTTTTCATAGAGGCCTTACATTCGTCATAATAATTAATTGTATGCATGGTTAACAGTATTAATGTTTTGAAAAATAAGCAATAAACCCGTGACGCAGGAAATTCAGCGTAAAAACGTTTGTAAATAAGGGTAAATGTGCCTCTGTCTTGATGTCATGGAGGAAGTACCGGTTGCTCCCTGTTTTTTTCTGCCTCTATAAAATAACTAGGGGTCCCGTCGGTCCCGTGCGCAAATTGCGTAATATATTTAGTTATGTTTGTGAAAAACTCTCCTACAGTACAATTCGAAGATACTATAACTTCAAACATAAACTATCAATAAGAACATTTCGTATGAAAACAAAAAAATTGATTGTTTTAACAATATTTATTTTGATTATATATTAATGCAGTGACTAAGACGATCAATTTTTTACAATCTCACTTTAACTTTATCTGAAGGTAATCAGCTGTTAAGTTACAATTCACATTTAAAAATATAAAAATTAAAGTTGGTCAAAATTTTAAAGCGCCCTCCAGAAATAAATCAAAGGCCAGATGGCAAGGGGTCGTCCATAAATTACGTCATCTAAAAATAGGGGGGAGGGTCCAGAATGAAAATGACGGTAAGGTGATGTGCAAGGGGGGGGGGTCGGCTTTGATATGACGTCATTTTAAATATGATGTTTTATATCAAATTTTAACAGTAAAAAAATGATAAATGATAACACGACTCAACTATTAAACAATTATTATCTATAAAATACATTAGACTATTTTAAGGCGTTGTTTTATAGTTTATTTTTCCATTGAGAAAGTCATTTTGGCTTTATTTCTGAAAGTAAATTCAGATTTGATTGGTCAATTATTTTAGTTTATCATGTGTAGCGTTTAAAAAGCATTATTTTTACTTAAAACGAAGGTTTGTTAAAAATGACGTCATTTTTCCGAGAGGGGGGGGGGTCAGATAAATTATGATGATTTTAGGGAGGGGTGGTCCAAAAATGGCCAAAAAGCGATGACGTAATTTATGGAAGGCCCCCGAAGGCCGAAACAAAATGACATTTTAAATCACCATTAGCCCACGCGCTAGAACACAAGCTTTAAAATGACACCTCAATCTTAAAAATCGGTTAAGTAGGTCATTAGGAAAAGGGGTGTAACCGACGAATTCGTTATATAGAAATAAGGAGATAGAAATTAATGAAATTTATAAATGTTGTTATAATTTAATCGGGGGTGAGCATGTAAGAGTTTCTTACAGTAGAAGCACCAAATGAGTGAATTATGTTACTCATTCATCACAAGAATCTGCAGTTTATAAGCAAAGAAAATTATTAAAGTTTGAATCAACACGTAGCGAATGCGAATGAGCGGCAAGCTGATGATATCGTCCTCCTCGTGGCGAGTCCTGCGGGGGCTGCATACGAATATCCTGTTGAAGGCACCGCTGTGTTGTTGGCTTATACACTTATATAATTTATAATAATAATGTTAATGGAACAGTTGGGATTTGATGTGATAGAAAATCAACTGGTGGGGTTGGTTTAAATTTTTCTCGAATGAAAGTTTATTTCTAGGCTTATGTGAAACAAACAACTTGTTGTAGAAGAATTGATAAATTAAGTTTATTTAGTTCTAACAAATATTATGAGTTTAGCCTACCTTAATTCACATCTTAATTACATACTGCATTATATGTTAGTATTCAATTAGATCAATTCACCAACTAAATAAAACTCATTATTTTAACTTGATTTTTTCTTGTTCTTTTAGATGTTTATGGGAAACTTCCCAAGCTTTCGGGTCTCGTCGTTATTCTCACGTAGAACCATTTTAAATATATATTCAGACTTATACTCATCTCTTAGTATAGGCGATTCTTAGTAGTGGTATATACTTCGCTAACACATTAACGCCAGTTATATACTAATAATCGAACGAAAAATGACAAAAGCATTGTTGAAGGGGGCTATATATACACTGAAAACATAACAATTCAAACTTATCTGTTTAAAGTCAGTAAAGCATGTGTTTTATTTTTACTGCATCTTTAGTCACAGTGTTTTCCAGCATGATCGATACAGCTATATAAATCATCAGAGTTGTTTTGCAACAACAACAAAGGCAGAACCGTGTTGTGTTGGGTTAGTCCCGGCATCGATTGGGGCTGCACGCCACCGGCATTACGCTCACGTCACTACAGTGTCTTGCTCTGTGGAAATACTCTATGGATAATGGTGAAAATAACTCTTCATTCACATTATCATGGTAGGGTTTGAATAAATAAGAAGTACCCGTTAACGGCAGCCTTTCAAGTGTCCATGAAACTCTTGTAAAAACATGAATAAAGTACCAGCTCAGAACAGTAGCTGGTTATTCTTCTCTGTAGCATTATGGAACTAGTTAAAAGTATGAGAGTACTATTTTAATACAAGTAGCGAAATAACTAATTTTCGAAGGCAACGCCGCTGATTATCTTCCATGTAATTAAAGGATATTCCGTTATTTATTCTTTCAAACTGATAGTGGCAAATACACTTTGCATATAGGTATAATGTTAAAGCATTAAATTAATTATATAACATTTTATAACAAAGAATATACATTAATACATTCATAACAAATAATCAAACTTAATAATTGTTGTTCATAACAGCCTATACAGACTCAACGTCTTTGGAAGGAAGAAGCATTGTGTTAGAAAGTCCAGATTAGGAGAAATTGAGTTGGCAGTGTTCTGCATCCTCACAGTAGGGTTGCTTCTGGCATGGTTGGTAGCGGCCGCAACTCTTGAAAAACATTCCTTGACCTTTGTAACAGTGGGGACACGAACGTTAGGTCCTCTATAGTAGATCAGGACATCAGTGTGTAAGTGTAAGATCCTATGTCTCAGATGTGTGAAGCGACCGACGAGTGAATCTTGCCTGACAAATAATCGTTGTTTATTTAATTGCTTTACCCTACCTCAGTTGCACTCGTTCTTACGGTCGATGAGAGCGTAAAAACTAACTATCGACTCGAAGTTTCCCGTTTGCATTTTAAAACTGTGAAAGTGCATTTCAACATATTAAAACGTTTTCTAAAGAAACACGCATATAGCCTACAAATTTACAGCCCAATGTATTTCAAAACTGTAAGCGACTAATTGTTTATTTGTTTCATGACATAGATTCATGACATGACTTGTTTCTAATACGTTACACTGTTAAAATGATAAAGTAAACCTAAAAACCTATTATTACACGTTGATTGTTAATCCCCTGTAGACACAACATCTAGGACTGTATGGCCACCATTGTCAACAAACTGATGTGTTGTATAGTGTATTTTTATAAGATAAATCAGTTGGACCAAGGGCCAAGTAGCGCACGAGTTTAAAATAAAGTTGTAGTTGATTGGAGCTGCAACCTATCGGAGCATGTCGGAAATTATCTCAAGCAGTTGGCGCGACAACCACCAGATTGCATAGTGCGTCACACGACGAATCTCGACGATTTTTAACCTCACAATCATTTCATTATGGACCTGTAATATGCGAGGCTTACAATGCCGTCCATACTATAATTTGTGTATCTTGCACTTCCCTAAAACAAAATGGTTTATAATTACTTTTACCTGTGTCCAAAAATTGTCGATTTTAAAATCAGCATAAACTACTACCTATTAAGATAACCTATTATATGAAAAACTAAAGTTTCTTGGCGCTACCTAACTTTCCATTAATACAGCTTTTTGACGTTCCAAGATGTTTATTTAAGGATTTACATTGTAGAATAGTAGTGAACACATTGTAAACACCACTTTTGTGACCGACAACGTCATCATTAAATAATGATAGTCTATTGAATATACATAAGCAATAAACATCGGCATTGATGAAAATAATTCCATGCCAAGTGACTTGACCAATCAAACAAATATCTCTTGAGAGACATGGGAGAGCTTGGACTGGACAAGCGCTAAAATGTAGTGTTTCCCAAAATTACATGTTGTTCAATTTTTACTATGAACATAGATGTACTATAATTTATATGTTATGGCGAAACCATGCCTAATCCTAAAAAGGCTTGCTTTTTATGAGGAATTGTAACAATTTCTAAAAAAATTGTTAAATGCACCGGGTTATTTCGACCTAATATAGAAAAAAAGGTCACTAACTTAGTTCTCTATTTCTTTTTTAATTAATCAAAGGCAAATTATTTATCTCTATAATCAAATAAACCTTAATATAAATACCGAATCAACTTAGTTTGTAATTGCAAAAAATTATGCAATTCACAAAAAAATTTACTATTCGGTTTTACCTCTTGTCATTTTATATATACTACCAAAGCAACCAATGATCAATTAATCTTTATATCATTTGAGTGGGTTGTAGGCCTTATTCTGCTTGCCTGCCACACACACACGCACTTCTGCATACTGTCTGTGTACGACACAAGTGATTGATGTTGACGTACACGCGTATTATCATCGACGAAGTTGTCTGTCGACCCGCTGCATATACAATTATTCAAATATAGCAGAATCTACATTTATTTTCTACATTTATAGTACAAACCGAGTTAAAGAGTTAAAATTCTAGGTGACAACTATTATTACTTTTAAAATAGTCAAGTACATACTTAATCTCGTCTGACTTTGATAAGATATGTCCCTAAGAAATAACTTACTGTTTGTTATCAAAGATAAACACAAGAATTACTGCTTACTTTGAGATTTTGCTTTAATCCCAAAAATTTACCTTTGTGCTATACGATAATACCTTGTTTGGTTTTAAAGTACACATATAAGACGTAAATATTTCCAAACTGTCTTTTATACATTTTTTGTTCATTGTTGGTAACTGTGAGTTTACATTATTGTTTAGTAAATTATTGTGGACATTTTTCATCACAGATTAGTAAAAACAATTCACGTCAATTCACATCTTCACCATTCTGATCTGGGATCTGATCCTGTCTTTAGTCGGCAAGGTAGTAACAAATCAGGGAACTTTGAGAAGTCCATAGCCAAACCTGAAAACAAAAAAGGCAGTAAAAAGAATTTAAAATTAAATTGAAACGCTAAGGATATACTTTTAGTTTTGTTTCCATTGTTTACATGATTTATTCACCAAGATATAAAATAAGGCATACCATTTGGAAATTAATCACGAATTAAAACAAACAAAGAACTGAAAATAAGGAAAGAGGCGAGGTACAAAGAATTCAAATAGGCTTTCATTTATTTACCTTAGGTTCTCTTAATTTAACACGTTTGGCGCTAACTTATAGCCACGTTGACGTAACATCAGGCAATCCCGCCGCCAATGAGCAAAAAATTACAAAAGAATATATTTTTTACACTTTTTAAGCGAAATAATAAAACTCAAAAAGTTATTTAATATCAATTTAATAAACAATTAATGCAACCATGTTATAATTAATTGTTTTTGTGTTTTGGTCTTTCCTACTATAGTTGAAAGGAGAAATAACGAAGTTTTACAATCGAGTTTATAAAGTTTTTAAGTCAACTGCTGTGCTGCGTTGCGACATGTACAACTAGATAATACTTATCACTATTGTTTGAGAGTTTACTTTTGAAGAGGGTTCAGATACACTTAACATACAGCGTCTGGTTGGACACACAAAACCCCTTCTTTGGACTTTGATCGTTTTATCTTTAAGCTATTTATTCATTTATATAGGTATTTATATTTATACTCATTATTGTGATAATCTAAAATTTAAGGAAATGTTCTGCTTTTTCTAATAAATAATTAATTATGCACACCAGCCTTCTTCGGCTAAAACTTAAAGTTGATAAAAACTTTCCAAATCAATAAGTTTCACTACGAAATTTATTTTTTACTTTTGCATTTGAATTTAAATAACACATTTACCCAGACAGTGTCAAAATTAGTTCAACACGCTTCTTTACTTCTACAGTTAATGACGCCATCATGTTAAATATCCTATGACATACGGCACGTGGGGCAAGAAGCTAACAGTAACATATTGAAATATTTGAGCCTTAAAATATTTGAAATTTACCCTGTAAAGTTTAACTGTACACTATAATGAGTAGATACCTATAATAGTTAGTAGAGAGGGGAGTTTCAGTTTTGAATGCAAATATTTTTGACTCATAATTGTTGTATATTTTTAAACCAAATCTCCACTTATTAACCATAAATTGACCTCAATTATTTCAAAAATAGTTGATTTATTACATACGCTTCACATACTATGCTTCTATTATTAATACTTTAGTGTTCTGTGGTTTCTTCTGGTACTGGCGCAGTAGCGCATTGTGGGAGCGGCGGAGAATAGGAGAACTAATCGAACAAGCTGTGTTTTGTGTTTGTGTTTTAAATGGCGGATTCTTTGATCAGCTGTGATTGTGATGTTGTGATATTACGCTTGTTGTTTTATTCAGTTTGACTGAAGTGATCTTAGTTTTATAAAACATAAAAAGTCTGTGAAAATGGTTATTTTTCGTGTGTGATAGTGGTTTTGAAATCTAAATACAAGTACCTAAAATTATAATACCTAATTAAGTTTACTAGTGCACCATTGATTACGGTAACATTCTTAACCTCTAAACACAATAAGTTTAATTTTGTAATTCATGAAAATGAATATTTATTTAAAACTTTTAGCAAGATGAATTTTTTTTAAACCTCCAACCATAAAACTCGAAATCCTAAAACCTATTCTCAGCCTTTAAGCTGTAGGAATGCAAATTGGCTCAATAAATAATAAAGTCTTGTAGGTAGACAGAATTTTTAACTGGTAGCTATAGCCTATCGTATGCCTATTCATCTTCTCAATATTTAGGCTTAAATATTTAAGTTGATTGTGCACAATTTAATGCCTATTTCAGGATTTCATCTAAGGCTTGTTTTAAAAATTTTAATGAAATGATTTAATAGAGTCCATGATATTTTTTCATTTTGTTTGGCCTAGGCCCTACTTCTTACAAAATTAGCTAAGCTAAAGTATCTGGGACCTAATTAAATACTAGGTAGTAGTAATCAATACCATATGCATTTCGCATCTCGGTACTTGATGGACAAATTAACACAGGCTCTAATCCAGCCTTGGTAAATTCCACAAAAATATATGCTTTATAGGACTAACTACATAGACTAACCTGGTCGAATTATCTATGGCAATAATTTTTTAAGAATGCAATCTAGGCCCCAACTTAAGTCAGTTGTAAGCCTTGCATTTTTCCTTAATTTGTTTAAAAAATTAATCTTAACTTTTGTCTAAGTCTACCAGTAACTTTTTTATTGGTTACATTGAATCACTATTTACTAACCCTTACCCTATTCCTTTACTAATTAACTAAACAGTAAGCCAACTAGACATCTTTACACGTGCAATGACATGATTTGGGAACATACATTGATTCCCGTGTGACCACCTAGGCCTACTGTATTATCAGTAATAACTTACCAGTAATACCGGTACCGACAATGAGATCTTGTTGATCTTTAACAGATAAGAATACCGTACCTTTAATTCTGTTTAAACCTATTATTTATCAATTTTAATTTTCTAGAACTTTTCTCGGGGGATGCAGTTTCATATATGCTATTTAAATATATCTATAAAATAAATATATATTTTAAATACTTATTGTATAGTCTTACTAACCTATGACTGTTTTGTTTGGTTAGATGCTTGTTTTGATGATTAAAACTTTTAAAGGGCTCTACACTTGTTTTCTAGTTTTAAAATGATAATCCCCGATCTTTATGACCGTGGTGAAGACAATGTGGTAAATGGTAAAGAGGCGTGAATTAACTTGGATGGAATAAGAAGGTCTTTACTTGTTTTGTGTGATCTGTTTGCAAATTGCAAGTTTAAGATAAGAACAATACATTTTGATTACCTCTACCTCTGTGCTAATACATAATTGAGTTTGCTTATGTATTGCCTAATCTAGAGATGTCTACTGGCATACCAATTGCTAATTTTACAATAAGTTAGTTTACAGACTGTACTCTTTCAAGTTGTAGGTGTTAGGATCTAGGGACATTGTCAGTATGGTAGCCTCTCTCAGTATGTCTAGTTCAGTTAGAGCTTAAGGTCGTTTAGCAGTGAGGTTACTCTGGCGGCAGGGGCCAAAGTTCCCCAGACGCCGCTACGCAACCCCACTAGCTAGCTTAGACCCATACACTTTGTGTGAGGTGAACGAGGGGGGGGGGGGCGTGGACTGGTCATGTAAGTTAGTGCAGGCATTAGTTGACTTTTGTTTTACAATAAAGTATTTTAAATTGGCCTAAATATTTCTCTTTTCTTGGGATTTTTTGATTTAACATCTATTGGTCTTTAAAATGAAATAGCCTACTGTAATCAGATCAATTTAGGGACAAGTTAAGTTGAAGCATATAAACAAAATTTAATTTTACGTTAATTTTTTAGGCCTGCGGTAGGCTATGTTAGGCCTAATCAAATTAATGTTAGAGTTAAAAGATGTATTAATCTCTTACATTCCCAGACTTTCATCTCTATCTAGAAACAATAATAAAAACTAATTTCTTGTGAATTTTGCAAGAAAGTTAGCCAATTTAAATACAAAGTACTTGTCAAAAATAAAAAATAAAAAAAAATTACTCCTATGCGTCATAGAGTAGGCCTATACTTAATCTAATATCATAGCAATCTAATGGTGGTCATAGGCCCTAGTTACAACATAAAATTTAATTTATGGTAAAAAAAATAAAACAAATTATGCACGCACAACCTTAATACGGTAATAAGATCGATAGTAGGTTCAAATTATTCAAATGATTTTATTAAGCCATTCAGCAATATAAATTATTACAGGCTAACTTACGTCAAAACTAAAGCTAAAGAAAACCATGCACAATCATGTTAAAAATGTATAAATAAAACATACAATTGTAGCATCAAACCATGCAATTGGCATCCTTTCAAGGAGGTGTAAGCTCCTTTCATACAGTCTTCATGAAAAAACCTTGTATTAACCCTATAATTTGTCAAACATATTAATGAAACTACAGGGTGTTTCAGAACTCCCTACCAATATTTTAGGGCATTGTTTCTGGGTTAGAAACATATCTAAATATCATATTTAAATTGTCCAGAAGTCTTTGGTTACTCACACAGCCGCCATTTTGTTTTTTTCACATAGTAATTTTTATTTCCGTAACGAATGGTTGTATTAAATTCATATTTGGCATGAATCTTTATTATACCTATGTACGTTTCCAAGAAAAAAATAATTTTTTTCCGCTGAATGTTTTCAAAATGGGGGCCATTTTAAATTTTCAAACGCAAATATCTCAAAATCGGAAAATTTTATAAAAATTTTACAAGACACAAAAAAGTTGACATATTAAATTATCTAATCAATGGTACCAAGTTTGTTAGGATTTGACAACAAATAACGGAGTTATTGGGATTTTTCTTCATGAAAACATTGATTTTGCATTAAAATCAATGCAAATTAAGGCCATTGACAGACATGTAATATTTTTATAAAATCTTCCGATTTTGAGATATTTGCGTTTGAAAATTTAAAATGACCGCCATTTTGAAAATATATAGCAGAAAAAATTTATTTTTTTTCCTGGAAATGTATACATTGGTATGATAAAGATTCATGCCAAATATGAATTTAATACAACCATCTGTTACGGAAATAAAAATTATTATGTGAAAAAAACAAAATGGCGGCTGTGTGAGTAACTAAAGACTTCCGGACAATTTAAATATGATATTTAGATATGTTTCTAACCCAGAAACAATGCCCTAAAATATTTGTGGGGAGTTCTGAAACACCCTGTATATTAATTCAATTTATTCATTTATTTGTTAAGCCAACAATAACCAACATTTAGACTGCTTAATCTTAATTTATGATGTACCATCGATTCAAGCTTGAAATATAAGGTATATTATTATGCATGGAACGGAAATAGCCTATAAGTAAATGTTTGACATTATCATCTTATTAAAGTTTAGCCCATAGTAATTCTAGAGGGTTATTTTCTCACTGGTACTGTAACCTGCTAGACGTAATTTCCCTATCCGTCTCGCAGACTGTGACTCTTTTTGTGGTAAGTTAACTGATAATCTAAACTAACCACATGTTAACATTTTAATTTTGAAGTCTTACCGTGGAGGAAGGTTCAAAGATTCAAAGATTTTTATCACCATTAAATACAATACTGTACAATAGGCATTGTCATACTTAAGGGTAGAAATACATAAATTTAATTTACGGTTACGGACAAGGATAGTTACTTGCCAGAAGGCCTCCGTAATAACCCATTTGAACTGTAGAAAATAAATTTTCATGCTAAAAATGGAGGTAGGGCCTATATTATTTTTCTATGAGATCAACGTGTGTTTGTGATGATATTCATTGTTACATTATCTCTGAGAATTTTTAATATTAAAATTCAAAGGTTTAGATGCCTACTTTTAGACGATATAAGAATTGGATGTTAGTGTGTTAAGTACGGTAATATAAATAATTTCAATTTTCACTAAATCTAAATCCTAACCTATCTTATTCACTCAAACTATATTATCACACTTAATCCATCGCATTTGCATCCATGCATTTCCTCGGTTTATGAACGGCTTGTAAGTAGTGGGGACTAGCGCAATTTAATGACATTTTGATAGGTAGTATTTTAGTAAACATAAAAATTTTATTTGTAGCCTACATCGTCCTTGTTGACCGAATCTAAATGTAGTAAACACTAAGTGAGAGTTTTTTTCTTATCATCAAACTCTTAGCTACAAGTCTGGCAAGAACATTATGAAATTGAACATAGATGTTTAATTAATACTGCACGAAAATTGGTTTGATCAGGGTTATTTTGTCTTGGTAATGATAAGGCCTACTATTGAGGTTGTTAAGTAAAAAGTATTTTTTGTTTGGTTGATGTTTACATTTTGTTATTGATTAAGTTATTTTGTTCATATTTTTTTATATATTAAATATCTTCATTAAATCCATAGGTACTTAAACTAACTTAAGTTTTAGTTTAGTTACATTTTTCTTATAATTAACCTTTAAGAGACCTAGGCACAAAACTTAGACCTAGCTTTTACTGGCGATTTATAAAGTCATAAAAAGTAGCCTTTGACATAAATTTCTCACTAAATAGTGTTAAGAAGAATAAAACTCAACTCAATACGAGCAGATATAATTGGAGTTTTGTATCTAGACTTGTTTAAAATGGTTTAAAAAAGACTGGTATAAGTTATAATGTTTTTCAATAAATTTTGAACCACCTCATGAAAAAGAAAGGTTTTAGCTCAGTTCAGCATCGAAAGCGTGTATGATTTATAAAACATTTGAGGGTTTAAAATAAAAAAGAGTTAACTAATTTGTCATATTTTTTGTTCAATTCCATCCCTTGCAGAAGACACAACATTCCTTACTGAAATCCCTCATATACATAATTGACCATTACTTAATTTACCTGTGTCCGTTCAGATCAATGATGCACTAGCAGTACGTTTAAACTACAGATAATTTGAATGGAAGATTACAGTGGGTTTAACTAGGCGGTTGTTATCAGTTAAGAGTGGACATGAGAGGGATAGATTAGGAGTGCTGCGGAGGCAGAAGAGTCGGTGATGGTTAGTGCACTCGTGTTCAGGAGCTGAGGTGTTACGCTGACTGTCTTGTAATCTTAGCGGTTAGCGGTTTCTGGGAAAATGTCGACTAACCGTATAAGGAAGGTGTCCCGGACCCGGAAGATATCCAGGGTGAGTAATTTTGTTTATTTATGTTAAATATTTTACACATAAATCATTGTACGCCTACTGTGTTGGATATTATTCGTACAGACTTCTATAAATTCTTTTATTCCTCATAACATATTTTACTATAGTACTTGCCTATTATGTTTTTCATATTGATTTTGCCAAACAAAAATACGGTAATCTCTTTTTTAAAGAAAATAAGTTCTGCTATTGGACAACTTATTCTATTAAGTTGGGCTTAAAAGACATTTTCTTCTTTTTATTTCTGTATAATACAATTATAGAGATGACTGCTTTGTACTTAAAAAAACCTAAGTTAAAGGATATGGTAATTTGTTTCAAACTCCCAATTTAAGATCACTTACTTTTTTATCATCTGCATATTAAAAATTGCTTAATATTCCTGTAGGCCTACTTTATAAAATAGGCACTGCACTTTATTCAAAACCAAAATGGAAGACACCACTGTGGGAAACTTAATTTAGATCTGGAATCAATTTTAAATTTTTATTATTTTTCAACAATTTTTGAAGTATGCTAAACTTGTTAGATAGCATAATTAATGCTGTATCTGCCATCACGCTAAGTTTTCAGCCCGTTTTTCTTTAAGATTACAACCCTATTCCACCAAAAATAGGCTATGCTTAAGAAATGGGGGTTTTGATGTCTTCTTAAGAGGTAGTTTTTGAGGTTGAAGTGATAATGACAAGAATTAGTATTCAATAGGCACCATAGCGACTCCTCATGCCGTAACTACATGAGAACCACATCCATTATTCATCCATTGACAATTGACTGACATTGACGGCTACTGTCGACATTCCACATTCCTCATGCTCAAGATAAGTCCGCATTCTGAGACTTCAGTCAACTCATGAAGTCCTACATGATATTTTCCGCAGAAAAGGAAGAAGGTTCTTTGTAGTGGTGACCATACAGCAGTAGTAAAAAAATAGAGAATATTACATTTTTTAGGTCTGTAGATAAAAAATAGTCTACCGTACGCATAAATCTTAATTTTACAATGAACTTCCCACGTCATACTCCAACACTCCGGTGTACCTACATTAAATACTCTATCTCAACAATGTAGTGGCAGCTTGCAAGTATTTTTGTTGTTGTTGTTTTTTTTTTGTTTTTTTTTTCGTGGTTGGCTTTGGCTGGAGCATTCAAGAGATTCTATGTCCATGCATGATTAGTAACTCTTGTTTGTTAGATTGAATGTGAGGCACAAAGTTTTTCTATGGTCTAAAGTTTTATTTGTTAAACCAGAAGTATGTATTAGTAAACTGGAATAATGTAGAGTTGAATTTTTTATTGTTTTGAGGTACTGTAAAATACGTAAGAACTAGTATCAGTAGCCTAACAAAGTTTAGATAAGAAAAAAGCATTATTAATTCATCAATTCTTATCAAAGTTAAGTAATGAAAATATATCTTTTACCTCGCTTAATTTACATTTTAATACTGTAGCAATTAAGTGTAATAATTTTTACCATAGCATCTATCTCTGACTCATTTACTGTTTCATAAAGAAAATTTCTTACAGTAGTTATAATCATTATACTGCAGAAAGCAAATATAACTCATAACAAAGGCAGTGGGAGGAAGGATTTGTAGTTACGAGCGACTGATAGAACCTTGGTGCAAACCGGCGCCCGCCCCGACCAGTCAATAAGTTACATGTTGGTAACACTTCCTCAACATGTCACCGTATAAATGCATATAAATGTGTTTTTTTCTGTTCAAAAGTGACTTTTTATCTCTCCATCTCTAAATAAGGTGTTATTTTGTAGATTTACTAACTAGAAAATTACATATCTGTTGCCAGCTGGATATTATTAGATAGGTACTGTAATTTAATACAGTCAGAGTATACTCCAAAGTTGTTCAGCAAATATAAAAGCTTTATTAATTTGAATTTCATTAAGATTGGCTTCAACTTATAATTTATGCTTAAAATTACGGGTGAGGTGAAGTCCTCACCGCGATCCTCACATTTAGTTTTTATGTTACCATACCAGCATCCATCCACTTTTAAAGTCATTGATATTACTTTAAGATTTTAGTTTGAATTTATATTGGTATTGAACGTTTCCTTTACCCCTATTGTTCCATTTTTTATGACTGTATTCCCTATAACCACAAAATTTTAGTTTTCAATCTGATGGGAAGTGTTAAATCTGGTCTCTTTAAATTAAAAATAAAAATGAAGAAATTGCAAAGTGATAAAATTATTCCCCATTCTTAACTGAGGTAGTGAAAGGCAAATATGAGGACATACAAGAGAGGACAACCTCTAAAATTAATTACCTACTGTTAATTGATAGAAAGTGTGGTTCTCTTTATATCCCAATCTTCTAAGTAAACAACATTCTGAAATGGTTAGCTTCACTGTAGACACAAGAACTCTCGAAGTCCCCTCAAGGCTACGATTCGCTTGTGCACTCCGCTGACTGTGAAACAGGTGGTCGTGATTATCGTACTTGAGACCTTGACTTCATTCCATGACACTTTCCATTCAAGCAGTTGAGAACTAGACTCACTGTCAGGGTGGACAGGACAGCCAGGCGTATAATTTTATTTTCTTCTCAAATTTTTCAAATATTACTAATTGTTTGGAAAATGATGATTAATTTTCATTTTTGGCTTTTGTCTGTAATTTTAATATTGCCTATTTTACAATCAAAAGGGAGAGATAAAATATTAGAAGAGATATGTTACATTTGTTTTTAGGTTGATGCTTTGCAATGATGAGTTATAGTGTAATCCCTGTTAGATCTTTATATTTGATCATTTATATCACTAAAATACGGTATAGTAAAATGACTACATTAATATAATAGCCTAGGTATGACACTGTTTTCCCTCGCAGTTTTCATCATTTATCCTAAAAGTTTTTAAGTGGAAATTTTTAAACTTATGGGGAATTAAAGTGACACATTGTACAATACTAACAAGAAACCTTATCTTAGACAACAGTTTATCGGTGGCAGTGTTTGCGTTTGCATGTTTGATTTTTCAATAGCAATGGTAAAGCTTAAAAATGCCTTAAAACCATGTACGGTATTACACATTAAATACTAAAAAGTTACCTAGGCTAGTGGAAACTTAACAGAAAGGAATAGTTACACATTTTACATTTATCAGTACAAAATACTATACAATTTTGATCTTGGTCAACAATTTGTCGGTGGCGCAGTGTTTGCATTTTCGTGTTTGATTTGTGAATGTCAAAGGCACAGACTAAAACTGTGCACGTTATTGGACCTGCATTTTATCAGCATACATCACCCCAAAATGTCTTGTCCCTATATCACTATTTTGAGACAGGGACCTCACATAGCGGGTATTTTAACCTGAATATGAATGAGAGATGAGTGTGGGATGATTGCCTCTGTTGGGTTTCAAGTAGCTATGTTACCCCACTGGATACCAAACATTTTATATTTATTATACAGTTCAAATAATTTTCTTCAACAACCAATGATAGCTTTTTGTGAATAAGTAGAAATTTAAAACTGAAATGAAACCTACAGTTCACCATAAAAAATTCATTTCCTCTTATCAAATCCACAGAAGCTTAGCAATGATTTTGCATAAACATTCCCACATAAATATTATTCAAACAAGTATTGTGGCGCAGTTGAAAGGTGGCGATTTTAATATAGTCCGCTAAGTGCCAGTAGTGATAGAGTGATAAGATAGGCCCGTGGTCCACGAGTGAGTGAAGTGAGACGCGATGGGAGCGTACAGTCTGGCTGGCCTGCACCGACCCAGGGCTCGCAGCCTGGACGAGGGAATTCAGTACTACCTGCTCACAGGATCGGTAAATACTAAACAAATTGCATTCGTGAAAATGTTTTGAAGTTGATGTGGGAGGAATGGGATTTTTAGGACATTTTTAGTCATGTCCACTTTATTCTACGAATTTTAAATCGCATAGTATTATTCACAGTGCATTTTTCATAATTTGTTACAAACAACCAGTCAGGTTTTTAATTTTTGAATACTTTTTATGTCAGCCTACGGTATTTGCATCAACGCTTGAAATCTTTCACATCACGTGTTATGGTGCGGTATATGGTTCCTCAGATGTCATGTAAATAGCCAAAATATCTTAGGCCTACCTATTTTTATTTTCAGATCCACTTTTTAAAATTATTCGTTTGAAATTTATCTAATGGTGGTAATTTACACTTCAGAAAAAATATTAGACATTTAATCACCGATATTTAAAAAAATTGTGAGCTTATAAATTTTAATACATCATACACATAAATTAATGTTGTTATTAAATTATATGAGTGAAAAAATTGTACATTTTGTATAAACTATCAATAAACCAATTTCACATGATATAAAGATGGTGGATCTCTGTAGCTCGCTGTTGAAAGTGCAGCAGAGGAGGCAGGGAGTATCATTGTTTGTTTGTCTGAGTCAGATTGACATACATTTCCTCCTCATCTTGCCACTCTGTTTTTTCTCAACTGTCCTTGCCTCTCTAATGGCTGCTTCTGGTACAGTTTATAACCATTGAAACTAGTTCTTTATTTTTTGTGTAAAATAGGGTGAGTTTCTTAATGTGATCCAATAGCTAACTTTTTTACTCTATGTCTGACAGTATACGGTATTGTCGGTATTCCTATGATAAGTTGTGTGTAAACATAGACTCTATTTAATTTTAACAGTTTGTAAATAAATATTTGACATTTAAGATTTCAATTAAAATATTTTCATTGGATACTTATAGGGGAACACCTTTATTTTTTTATGTTGCTTTCAGGTATGTATTTCACTTTTCCAAATTTCCCAAAAGAGGCAATTAAAGTTCATTTTAGTTCCATAAGAATAACATAAGACAAATTTTATCTGCTCATATCTCCGAAACAATTCAGTAAAATAAAAAAATTATTCAGGAATAAAAATGTCTCAAATTGATGTTTTAAGAACATTTTTCTTATAATAACATAAAAATTTTAGAAATTTTAATTTAGAAAGCCATATTGGAAAGAAGTTGATTCATGTGTAAATGATAATTTTTTAGGAGTAAAATGTTCTCAAAACATAACTATAAGACATTTTTATTCTTGAGTATTTCTTATTGTACTGAATGGTTTCGGAGATATGGGCAAATAAATTTTGTCCCATGTTGTCTATTCTTATGGAACTAAAAATGAACTAAATGTCTCTAGCTCCCTAACCGTTAGGTTTAGATAAAAATAGCAATTAATAAAAAAGTTTTAAAATTACATGTAAATTTTAAAACACTATAAAATGTATTGTGTTCCATAAGAAACTTTAAGGTTGGCCGCCATATAGGGAAAATGCCAGCAAAATTGAAAAAGTTAAATACATACCTGAAAGCAACATAAAAAAGTAAGGGGGTGCCCCATAAGAAGTCTTCTGTCAGATGTAGAATAAAAATGGATCACTTAAGAAAACTCACCCAGTATGTTTTAGCAGTTTGTAAATAAATATTTGACATTTAAGATATCAATTAAAATATGTTCATTGGATACTGAACCATTCTGTTATTTTATCAACATTAATAGGCCTAAATCAATTACTATTCAGAAACAGGTCGCAGGTAGCTAAACTGCCATCAAGAATGGAAATTTTACAACATTTTAACCTTTAATATAATTTCATATTCTTATAATTATTCACCTTGGAGCTAAGTTATAATAACTTGCCGTATTGTATGTGGTAACTAATTACTAAAATAAAATATTAAACTTTTGAAATAAGTATATTTCGGCTTAATGTTTGAAGTCATCTTCAGCTTACGAACAAACTAGATAAAACACTATTACCAAATGACAAATTAATCATTTGTACCAATTTATTACCAAGCAACAACGCAGACAAATGAATCGTTGTGGTTCACTTGTTCATGATAACATCCAACTCATGATAAACAATAAAGTGGTTGTGATTCAGCATATCATTTCCATGTCCATGTTTCATCTCTCAAGACTCAAGGTGGAGAAGTCTATAAAAATACCATCATAAAGTATGAATTTACTGTTTACACAATGATACTCTATCCTATACTATAATACAAGCAATGTCTGAAGGGATGTGTGTTCCACGATCTCGAAATCTAGCGGTTAGATTTTGCTTAAACTTTGCATTTAAGAATGTTTTCTCCCAAAAATAAGTTTAGAAACCGCCTCAGCCCCAGGAAAAATCGAATTTGGTCTAAATTTAAGTATAAAAATCACATTTTTTAACATTGTTCTTATCGGTTGCTATTTTGGTAACGAAATAACAACTAAAAGTAAACAAAAATAAATAAACATTAATTTTAAGCAGTTTTTTAACAGCCGTTATCTGTGAAGAGTCTGGTGTAGATTTAATAGCTTGATTACCATGACACTATAACAAAAGTGAATTAAAACCAAAGAGCAAGGCTCGGTTAACCTGGTACTGTAGTATAAAACAATTAGGCCAACAATTAACAAATCTTAGGTAAAAATTGTGCATTTCGTTGTTTGCCATAAATGAAATCATGGAAAAAAGTTTTTGATGTTCCTCGCATTATTTTACGAGTTTACCTTTGCTAAGTAAAAAATCAGATTCGGTATTTAACTTTTTTTTAAATTGATAAGGAAATCAATCTCCTAATACTGCATTTTATACAGCAAGGTGGATTGGACTACCGTATTTGTTTTCTTGTCGCATTATTTAGCTACAGCATAATCACTTGGCCAACACAATGTTATTGTTTTCTAGAAGCTCGTTGCGTAACACGTTTGTGTCGACGATCCGGTTCGGATTTGCAACTGCTTATCAGCTGATCGGCGACTGATAACGGCGTTACATGATCGCGATACGTTATCAGCGCATCAGTGATAGGGAGCGCCCTTGGTCTCGGCTGTTGACGCTGCTGGAGTCGTCACCGTCGGTCGCCTGTTTGCGTATCGGTACCTGCCAGTTGCGTCAGTAGATTTATCGCTAGTTTTCTAGTTTCACAATAGACCGCCTTGAGTGCGTCAACCCTTGGCCTCCATCGGCGACCTGTGTTTTCTTCTGTGATGCTTATCAGAAGCACACTGCAGCAATTTATTGCTGAAAGTATCGCATCCGATGGGTGCAGTGCAGTTCTCTGAGCGAATTACCCCCATAGAGTTTGGTACACGTCCTTAGTTATTGCGGTTACTTACCTTTGAAAGTTTCCGATTTTGGTGTAAAGGTACTTACGGCCAGGTCTTGTTTTCACAAGAAACATAAATCACGAACCTGATCAGAAAGAGATGTAGCCTGTTTCAAAAAAGGCAAAACTTATACGATTTTTTTAAGTAATGTGGGTTAGTAACATATTACATTATTTATCTCAATCCTTCCAGATCGCAAAACAGTAATTTTAGTGTTTTAAACATAAGTGTCTATGTTTAACGACATCATGTATAGATGTTGTAGTAAAACGTATAGATATTCTTATCGAAATCAAATCGCATGTAATTACCCAGGACTTTAGTAGTGGGGTTTGCCTACTCCTGGCCCAGGTCAAGGTCAGCGGTTGTAACTGTTGTAGGGGTAGTAGCGGCTGGGGTTTTTTTTTTTTTTTTTTTTTTTTTTTTTTTTTTGACAGTGATGGGTGGGTTTGGGAAGTGGGTCAAGGTCATCCAGAGGGGGTTTTTAAAAATATATTTATTTAATAAAAACTCATCAGTGATTGGAAAATTGCTTTGTCATCATTTGTAGCAGTAATAGTTATTTTATTACTCTGTATGGGATGGGAGTCAGTGCTTGTATGGGTGAATCCCGCTGTGTGTCCATAATTGCAAAAAAGGAGAGGTCCTAGGTGGTTACAGTGCGAGTTGATAGAGCAGAACAAGACATGTGTCTGAGGAAGAATGATTATATAAACCTGGTAATATAGTGAATAAGAATAATTGGATAGGATCGTCAATAGGTGTAACAAAATTGAAATTTTGATATTTCAGCATTTCAGTTAAGACAGAGTGTAAAATAGGATCAGTAGAACAAGTATTACAAAGGTTAGATTTTACAAAGTACAACGGGTGACAACTGAAGTATTTTTTAAGCTTACTCAATGTAGTACGCGGTTTTGAAATTGTAGAGTTAGATTGTTTCTGTAAAATGTGTTTAGTACGCAAAAGTTTTAAATGTAAAGTGTGCGAATCCATAATAATATTCAAAGGGGAGATGTGTACTCTCCAAAATTCAGCGAGTATATGATTGGTGCCCACGAGTGTGTCTGAATATATAGAGACTAATTAGCATAATAAGCGCAAACATATGTTAGAGTAACAAGAGTAAGTTAAAAAATGTTTGATAGTCTTAGAGACTTACGGATAGATGTTTACTGTCGCCCTATCGCCATTATAATGGCGCACGCGTGAGGTGCCGATGCCACTTATATAGGGTTGTGTGAACCCCCCTAACCCCCTTCCCTAAGAGAATGAGATAAAAGGGAAGAACTTTGGAGATTTCAGTTCTTTGTTGGGGCGGCAGCGTAGCGAAAGGTTCTAGTAGGGGGAAAAAATAGTTAATAAATTTTTGTAAAAATTCTTAAAAATTACCGCTAGTGGTAGAAGTTAGTTAATTATTTTATAAGGGTTTAAAAACTGTGTCGTAGACGATTAATCGCAATTACATCTAGCATTTGTACAGGTAAAAAATTGCAGTATAATAATTATATATTAATATATGGGTGTTAACTGTTTGTAGTCTAAGTAGTTTAGTCTAGCAGCAGAAGTTAGTTAATTATTCTGTAGGGGTTAACTTGTATAATAAGTATAAACTAAAATAAAAATAGTAACGCGAGATTATTTGATATATTATATATATAAAATAAAAGTGTATTTTTATATGTTAAGAAATAGTTGAAAAAATAAATTACTTAAAAATATAGCAAGCTTAACAGGTGTAAGTTAAAACAAAGCATATGTAACATTACTAGGTGGTAGAGACTTACAGATTAGTTGTTTCAGCTGCGGTACCTGGGGAGTGAATGGCAGACGCGCGACCGCGTTGTGGCTTATATAAGCATGGATATTAATTATGTTGAACTTGACCCCCCCCCCCCCGAGGAAAAAAGTAATGACCCCCCCCCCTCCGTCACTTTCACTCATCAATATAAATTAGGTTGATAGTGGTTACATTTATGTAACACCAATTTAGCTTTGATGTTGCCAATAGTTTAATAACTATAGTTAAGCGGCAAAAGAGGACAGATAATTTTCTGCCATTACTCAGATGATAACAGGCAACAATTATGGTGTTACGCGATGGGGAAAGCCTCAGTTAAGCTTAACAGCAGATTAAACCAGGTGTTGCCTAACGTTAATTGCAAGGTACAACGCCCCACCTGCATTAGCGGCGACCTACATGTGACGAATAGATCATTGGAAATTTCCACTGACGTTGGACGTTAGACGTTGTACCCCCCTCAAACCCCTACTGTCCCCCTACCACTTTGTGAGCCGAGAACCTTTCTGGCGACTATCGCTGAGTTAGTTCGGAACAATTCGTCGGACGCGATGGTTGTTCCGAACTCAGAGGGTAACTCAAATGTATAAGCGGCCGATATATATTTGAGTTACTCTTGCTGTTAGGGTTTTAATATTAATTTTTGTTGTGTGTGACTGTGTGTGTGTAAAAATGTTATTTATTTTTTAGTTTTAAGTTGCGTTATTTTTAAGTTTTAATTTGCGCATTGCGATGTTAGCATTAAGGTGTGTTATATTATTGCTAATGTTGAGTGTTGATGCAATTATTCTGTATGTGTGTGTGTGTACTAATAACCTTTCACAGCTAGCTGTTAGGAGGGTAGATTAAATTTAAATTTAAATTATAGAAGTTCTGTTGAACTTCATTAAATATGGGTGGGACATGCGTGTTGTGCCATAGGCAGCGCATATTTTTATTTTTCTAAAATTTTTAATTTTTTGTTAGGAAATAATTATATTTGGGTGGGTTTAGATTAAGGGTGGGAGGTTAGAGTTGCGTCTTGCATTAATTGTTCCAGACTCCCTATTATAATTGGATGGTCAAGCCCAGTGCCTTCGGGCCCGAGACTGAACCGCCCGTATCACAGCTCACCAAACTGGATCGCCACGTGCGTGCGGGCCAAAAATTGGGATCCCTTGCAAGACGTAACTATAGTGGGTTGGGATTTGGGGAAGTGTTAGGCAAACAGAGTGGTGGGGATGGCTCCGGCCGTCCCCATCACTTTGGTACATTATCATTTTTTGGTGACCTTGACCTCAATTAGGTTAATAACCCCCCCCTCCCCCTCCCCCTCCCCCTCCCCCTCCCCCTCCCCCTCCCCCTCCCCCTCCCCCCCCACCACCAAATTTGGCAAGCCCCCCCCCTCCCCCTCCCCAGCAATAATCTGGATTAGAAAATGACTAATAACTCAAGGATGGTTTGCCGGAATAGGGCAAGTGATACATCAATGAAAAGCTCTAATTAAGAGCAATATTGTGGTAAAGACAGAATTGTATTATTTTCTTTTACTAAAATTGTACCATAAAAAGAACACTTTCCACTCAATGACATGGCGATATAAGAGTGGTGTGGTTTGTGTTGAGAACATTCTTCACCTATAATAGCTAGAGTGAACATGTCTCCCCAAGATGCTTCAATATTTTATAACAAATGTACAAAAGTTGAAGAAGTATTGGAGGTGGATGAAGAAAATGATGAAGAAATTGAAGAAATTGAAGTGCCTTTGTTAAGTGAAAATGTTGTAACAAGAATATTTGTGGATCCAAATTCACCAATGAATATTATAGGAAGGTTTTTAATTGAAGTTGTGACATGGATAGAAAATGGAAGATTAGTAAACATAGGTTCTCCAATTTTGGTAGATGATAGACACACCTTTGGTGTATATTGGAGAAACATAGATCTGTTATGGCTGTGGGCGGAGGCATATGTGGAGTATTTGCAATTGGAAGAAAATATAGGCTTTAATCATTACTTTTCAGCTTTAGTGTTAAACTACTAATTCTAACATTTCACTAAAAAAAAAAAAACCTTACAAATGTGGTGGGGGAAGCATTATATAAAGGGAATAGAAGGGAGAAGCATTTCATTTCCGTGCTAAATTTCAAAGAGTAAACATCAACACGATGCATCAATGTGAAATTTGCTCAGAAACTTTTCATGATAATATTCTACTAGAAATACATAAAGAATTATTTCATAATAATAATGAAGATGTAACAGAAACAGAATATGAAGATTTAAAACTATATGAAGAAGAAGAACCAAAAGAAGAACAACAAGAAGAAGAACCATTAGCAGGACCATCTAATGAAATATCGCATCAATGTGAAATTTGCTCAGAAACTTTTCATGATAATATTATACTAGAAATACATAAAGAATTATTCCATAATAATAATGAAGATGTAACAGAAACAGAATATGAAGATTTAAAACTATATGAAGAAGAAGAACCAAAAGAAGAACAACAAGAAGAAGAACCATCAGCAGGACCATCTAATGAAATACCGTGTTTAAAAGTATTTGCTTTAGAAGGTAGAGTAGTAATGCACCACAAAATTCAAAATGAAAATTTGGAATTGGATCAGTTTTTTAAAGAAGTAAGAACAATTGTAAGTAAAACACTCACAGAAGAATTAAGAAGACTAAACTTTATTAAATTTGGCATATTATTAAATGCTATGTTTACTAATGTAGAAGGAGAAATGTCACCAAGAGGATTCATGACAAAAAACCAGACCATCATGGCAAGTTCAGATATTAATTCAATAGTTGAAGATTGTTTGGAAGAAATATTAACAAAAATTCAAGAACATGAAGGAAGAGGATCTGGTTGGAGTTTGGTTAGTATTGAGAGTATGGATGTTAGAGTTCATAAACACGGCTATGGATTAAGGGGTAGCAGTTATATTCCGCTCCCAAAGAAAATTTCAGACACCAAATCATGTATAAATGTTCAAAATGAAGATATGGAATGTTTTAGATATGCAATGACGGCAAAATTTGTACCACCTCACCATGCGGTTAGACCCAGTGAAGAATATGAAACACACAGATTTAGATATAATTTCCAAGGATTCACTTACCCAGTGGCTTTGAAGGACATCCCAAAGTTCGAAAAACAAAACCCTGGAACATCTGTTAATGTTTTTGGTTTGGACAGTTCGAATAAAGTGTACCCATTGCGTGTGGTGAAGAATGAACTCCCAGATCATACAGACTTATTACTACTTACAAAAGGTGATGTTTCCAACTATGTATGGATTAAAAAATTTGAAACTCTTGTAAGTTATCAACTATGTAAAACTAAAAATAAGAAGATAGTTTGCAAAAGATGCTTCAATTTTCATGAAGAAAGAAGAGAAGGAAATGAATGGTTACAAGAGCATAAAAAACTATGTAACAACAACTATGAAGCAAAAATTATCTTACCATGTCCAAGTAAGGCAGAGTTGAAATTTGAGAAAATTTCCCATCAATACCGGATTCCCATTGTTGTCTATGCTGATTTTGAATCGACACTAGTGCCTATTGAAAATAATGATGGTGATGTAGCAAGGAAAAGTGTTAAGTATCAGATACATGATCCAAACAGTTTTTGTTTAATGGTTAAATCTACTCTTTCTGAAGAACATCTAAATAAATTTAATTTAACTTCAAAACCTATTGTCTATCGTGGTGTTAATGCTTCTAAAATATTCCTTGATCAGTTATATATAATAGCGGAAAGTGTTGAAAGATTATACAGTGATATTATACCGATGATACCTTTGGATGAAGAAGAAGAGATTCAACATGAAAATGCAACTCATTGTTATTTATGTAGAAATGAATTTACTGTGGAAAATCACAAGGTTCATGATCATGACCATCTGACAGGGTATTATAGAGGTGCTGCATGTAACAGCTGTAATATCAACTACAAGATCCCTACAAATATACCTGTAATATTACATAACCTTAGTGGTTATGATGCGCATTTTATCATTCCGGAATTAGGAAGAGATAATGGAGAAATTGATGTCATAGCTGAAACCACGGAGAAGTTTATAAGTTTTACTAAAAAAGTTGGAAATATAAAGCTTCGGTTTTTAGATTCTTACCGTTTTATGCCATCTAGTTTAATGAAGCTTTCTGAAAACCTGAGAACAGAAGACTTAATAGAAACCAAGAAGATTGTAAATAATGACAAGGTTAATTTAGTTCTTCGCAAAGGTGTTTTCCCGTATGATTATATAGATAGCTTAGAAAGATTTAATGAAACATCCCTTCCACCAAAAGAAGAATTCAAAAGTAAACTATATGACACAGATATATCCCATGAAGATTATGAACATGCGTGTAGAGTATGGAATGAATTAGGATTTAAAACACTTGGAGAATATTCGGACTTTTATGTAAAACTAGATGTAACTTTACTTTGTGATATAATGGAAGAGTTTAGAAATACATGTTTTAAGGCATATGGATTAGACCCTCTGCATTCTTGTACATCACCTGGACTAGCTTGGCAAGCAATGTTAAAGGAAACAAAATGTAAACTTCAACTTCTTACAGATATAGACATGGTGCTGATGTTGGAATCAGGTGTTCGAGGGGGACTAACTCAAAGCGTAACACGACATGTAAAGGCGAATAACAAATATTTGCCCAATTTTGATGCAACAAAACCAAGTACATATTTAGGTTATTTTGATGCAAATAACCTTTATGGATGGGCCATGTCAAATCCTCTCCCGTTTGGCAAATTTAAATGGGTAGACCCTGATTCTATTGGAAACATCATGGATATAGCAAAACATGGAGATACTGGTTATATTTTGGATGTAGATATTGAGTACCCTGAACATTTGCACGACCACCATTATGATTTACCTCTACTGGCCAAGACAGAAATATCACCAACCGGTAGATGGCCTAAATTAATGATGACTTTAACCAACAAATCAAGATATGTTGCTCATTATTGGGTAATACAACAAGCCCTAGAATTAGGATTGAGAATAACAAAAATTAATAGAGCTTTACAATTTTCTCAATCCTGTTGGTTAAAGTCATACATTGACAATAACACAAAAAGAAGAACTGCAGCTACATCTAATTTTCAAAAGGACTTTTTTAAATTGATGAATAATGCGATATTTGGCAAGACACTGGAAAACAAAAGAAAGCATAAGAATGTGAAATTAGTTAGTGATCCGGTGAAACTACAAAAGCTGGTACAAAAACCTAACTTTGGATCATCCATAATAATCAACGAAAATCTTGTAGCTGTTTCCATGAACAAAATTTCAATTACAATGGATCGTCCTTTATATGTGGGGATGTCTATTCTAGATATTTCAAAGACCCACATGTATGACTTCCATTACAACAAGATGGTTAAATTTTATGGAAGAGAAAACATCGGCATTGTATACATGGATACGGACGCTTTTATTTATTGGATAAGAACTGAAGATATGTATGAAGACCTACGCTGTTTTATCTACAATAACGACTTTGACTTTTCTGATTATCCACAAGACCATCCCAACTACGACAATGGTAGAAATAAAAAGGTATTGGGAAAGTTCAAAGACGAAACAAATAGCGTGCCAATGGAAGAGGTTGTTGCTTTAATGTCTAAATTATATTCATTTAAATTGTACAAAAATAAAAAAAGAGAACATGAAATCGTGAAGAAGGCCAAAGGTATAAAAACCTCATACCTGAAGAAGAATGTACAGTTTGAAGAATACAAGAGATGCTTATTTGAAAATGTTGAGACAACAGCAACATTTAACACCATAAGAAGCTTCAACCATCGTCTCTTCAGTGTAAAGCAAACCAAATGGGCTTTGAGTTGTAAGGATGATAAGAGGTACATCCTGGAAGATAATATAAAAACTCTACCATTTGGACATTACTCCTTATACCCTATCGACCAATAAACCTATTCTTCGTCCTTTACCTTCTTCCTTTTTCCTTTCCGTAAAGAAGAGGGGACATGACAAGCTCAATGTCATGTTCCCTCTTTTTTACACCAATGTAATATGGCCTTGACCTATAATCTAACCATATAAAAGAGGATAAACCATTTTAGAGATCAGTACTTTTACAAGCGGGGTGGAAGACACAACTGAAGATGGAAGATTTAAGGAACAAGATTGTAAATGAACTTCATAAGCCGGCAAGAAGAAAATTTCCTAGAAGAAATACAATTATAAAAGGAATGAATGATCTTTTCCAAGCCGATCTTATTGAAATGATACCACATAGTAAATTAAATAAAGGATTCAAATACATTTTAGCGATTATAGACTGTTTTACTAAAGTGGCTGATGCTTTACCGCTAAAGGACAAGACTGGTAAAAGTGTTACAAAAGCTATGGAAATAGCTATACAAAAAAATAATTTCAACATCAAACATCTACAAACTGATGATGGAAAAGAATATTTTAACAAAGACTTTGCAGCTTTAATGAAGAAGTATAAAATAAATCATTATTCTACAAATTCTGAAGTTAAAGCTTCAATAATAGAAAGATTTAACAGAACGTTAAAAGGAGCAATGTATAAAACATTTTCCAAACGAGGATCACATATTTGGTATGATATATTACCACAACTTATAAAAGAATATAACAATAAGTATCATCGAACCATTGGTATGAAGCCTAACGAAGTAAATAGTGCCAATGCTAAAATGGTATTAAAACGTATTAAAAATAATACTACTCCTAAACGTGAAAAAATGCAGCCCAAAACATTTAAAGTTGATGATAAAGTTCGTATAAGTAAGTACAAAGGAGTATTTAGCAAAAGATATCTGCCAAACTGGACTAATGAAGTATTTACAATCTATAAAGTGCAACCAACAATACCTGAAACCTACATTTTAAAGGACAACAAGGGTGAATTACTTGAAGGTGGATTCTACGGACATGAATTGCTAAAATCATCAGTTGGCGATGTATATCTTGTTGAAAAAATTTTACAAAGAAAAAAGGATAAGGTGAAAGTACGTTGGTTGGGATTTGATAAAAGTGAAGACTCTTGGATCCCTACAAAAGACTTAGTGTAGCAATTTATGAAGTCATTACATGTTTAACCTTTACACAAGATGGAGATTGTTCAACAAAAGGATCGAATTTTTATTAATAATATTGATGAATTAACAGTTGACAACGACAAGTTAAATCATGGAAAACATGGTGAATTACTGCCAAACACAATAAGATGTTTAATAACTGGACCATCAAATTGTGGAAAGACAAATGTGGTTTTTAATTTAATAACAAATCCTAAGGGATTACGTTTCAACAACATTTATATCTTTTCCAAATCTTTGCAACAACCCAAATACCAATTATTGGATAAGGTACTCGCAAGTGTGCCTGAAGTTAATTTTTACAAGTTTAATGCTAGTGAAACTATAATGGAGCCAAACGAGGCTAAACCATTTTCTATATTTATATTTGATGATGTATCTTGTGAAAATCATGACACTATTAGAAGTTATTTTGCCATGGGAAGACATTACAATATTGATAGCATTTATATTGGTCAAACTTACAGTAAAATTCCAAAACAACTAATAAGAGATAATGCAAATCTACTTATTATCTTCAAGCAAGATGAAACAAATTTAAAGCACATATATAATGATCATGTGAATGCAGACATGTCATTTGATAAATTTAAAGAAATGTGTGGCAAAGCATGGGCTGAAAAATATGGATTTCTTGTTATTATGAAAGAAGAAGCTATAAAAAATGGAAGATATCGTATAGGGTTAGATAAATTTGTATTAATCCATTGAACAATTGATGATACGTTTAGTAATAGATTGGTCTTCGCAGTGTAAACATGGTGAACCAAGAAAAACTATTAAAAGAAATAAAATCACTGAGTGACTCGATTAGACTTAAAAATCGAGCATTAAGAATGGGTTTGAATGAAAGAGAAGAATTCCTGGAGACTACATTTAAGCCTATTACAGAACCTTTAAAACAGATAACAGAAACTATTGGTAAACCTCATTATGAAGGAGATGTTTTACTACCTGTTTCTAAATTTGAAGTAAAGACTTTGAAGAAGGAAGAAGATGATGATTCTTATACAAGTGATAGTGAAATTTCTCAAAAAGAAGAAGAAGAAACAAGACAGGAAGAACCAGAAATAAATGTTCAAAAAGAAGAAGAACAAGAACAACATATACCTGAAGCAGAACAATCAATTCCAAATCTAACAAAATTAAGTAGTGATATATTGCAACAAGGACCTCTTGGAAGAAAGTATATCATGAAGATGTTACATGAAATAAAAGATAACCCAAAATTACACAAGTCACATGTATATGGTGCGAGAATTGATGGAAATGAATTAAAAATAGGTGATTCAAAAGTATATTTGACTGAAGATGATGATATTGTTATTGGTGAGCATAAATATAAAGGAACAAAAGGATTATTTGAACTGATTTTTAAAAATATACCTATAAGATATACGCTTCAAGATTTAAATACTTTTAAAGAAATTTTGCAAAATACTAATGCTCATAAGAAGAATTACTCCAAAGATTCAATGATAAATAGAACACGTGCAACTAAATATACGGTTGTAATAAAAAGATTGTTTCCCCTGAAAAAACTACCAACATTACGAACTGCACCTGCTGTGAAGAAACCGCTAAAGAGGAAGTCATTATCACTTATGGACTTATCACTTATTGACGAATATGGTAAAAAGAAAAAAGGAGAAACTTCGACTTCTGGTAAAGGTTTAATGAAAAACCTATATAATACAAATGTGATTTACTATAATGATATAAACAAATTGGTCGATAGAATGAGACTATTACATGAAGCCATGGAAGCTGGTCATACAGGTTTAAATAATGAATGGGTGGCTTTAATTGACGAACTTCGAAATCGTGGAATAGTTGTATAAATCATCACGGTTATATAAGAGAGCTGTTAGCATACAATGGATCAGTTCAATCATGAGCGTCGACAAGTTCGGACGGTACTCCGGGCTAGGAGTACAAGGAGGAGAAAACAGAAAAAGAAGTGGATTGCCGCAAACACCTGAAGGTGACTATGATATGAGTAACAAACGTTTAAAATTTGTTAAAGACCCAGAAGAAGATACTGATGGAGCAAATTTAAAAACAGTAAAAGAAGCAACTTTAACATCATTGAAATTAAACAAGAATACTTACGATGTTAAATCACATAGAATAATTAATGTTGGTAAACCAACTGACAGTTCTGATGCAATTAATAGAGAATATTTATCATCTGAACTTTCAAATACTTTAAAATTGCAGTGGGGTAACAATTTAAAAGATGGACAAACATATGATGCTGGAAATCATAGGATAACCAATGTGGCAAATCCAAAAAATGATAAAGATTCAGTTAATAAAGAATATTTACATTCTATAATACCGGAAAAGACTCAACGAGGATTTTCTTTTTATAAGTTTATTATAAATGACATTGGATACCCAAAGGAAGACGGCGATGCTGTAAACCTGAAATACATCAAGGACAACTGTATTTTACAAGATGCTGATAAAATTGATTGTCATGGAAAAGCATTGTCAAATGTAAAATTTGGTTCTCAACCAAAAGACGCTGTTACTATGGAACAATTATCTAAAGAATTAAAAAGGGGAACATCAAATTTTGTAAAACATGAAGATGCTGTGCTAAAGCGAGGAAATACATTTATACATGGAAATGAAAAGTTTGATTTAATGCAAGGAAGTAATAATGAATGGGATGCGGGAGGTAAAAGAATAACAAATGGAAGATTTGGTCAAAAAAGTTCGGATGTACCTTTAATGGGACAAACATTAATTGCGGGCGGTCCTTTATTAGGCACATATGAAGGTCATAATAGAAGAATAAAAAATATAATGCCTGGTTATGAAGAAAATGATTGTGTTACAGTGAAACAAACAATAACTTGGGATAAACGCGATGGAACCAAATTTGATGCTAAAATGAAGAAAATAATTAATATTTCACCAGGTGAAGATTTTAATGATGCTGCTACTATTGGACAAGTCATAACAACATCAAAAAGTGATTCGACCGCTTACACGTGTAATGATAAACGTATTATGCAGTTACACGATCCTCAACATCCGAAAGATGCTGTAACTTTAGATTGTTTAATAAGAATAGTGGGCAATTTACTTATTGATACCCACAATCATATAGCTAGTACAACAAGTCATGTGATGATTCAACCCGATGAACGAGAAGCTTGGATTAAAAATAGAATCATAAATCAGTATGTAATTAATTTGAATAATTAAATATTTAAATATAAAAATTGTGCATAAGGTATTCATTTATGTAAAGCAACTCGTGGAGTAAACACGCTGGTTATATAAGACGACATAATGAAGACCGCACCGCTCAGTCTTCGTCAAGACAGCGGCAAGAAAGGACGTGGTATTACATCAGCTGCGTTATCCCTGCTCAGACAAATTCCTGTTGGTGCTGTTCTAAATAGAACAATAGACGCTCTACCATACGAATTTCATCTGCCCGGAGGTTATCAATATTGCGGACCTGGAACGAAGTTGGCAAAACGTTTAGCAAGAGGAGATCCTGGATTTAATAAATTGGATCAAGCCTGCAAAGAACACGATATAGCATATTCCAAGTTTGCAGATTCAAAAAATAGATCGATAGCAGATAGAGTGCTAGCGGAAAAAGCTTGGCAAAGAGTTAAATCAAGTGACGCCAGTATTGCAGAAAAAGCAGCAGCTTGGGCAGTGACAACAGCCATGAAGACAAAAGCTAAGTTTGGTGGTGGAAGACAACGCGGGAGAAAACCTAGTAAAAAAGAAGCTGCAAAAAGAGGCGGGAACATTAAAAGAAGACGTCGCACTAACCCTAAAAGGAAAGTCAAGAAAACATCCATATGGTCAATGGTAAAAAACGGATCGGGTCTTTACTTAAGACCATACCGTGTGTATTAAATGAGAAGAATAAATTGATAATTCCAAATGAAGCATTAACAAACTATCAATTGTCAAAATATGTGAAATGTTTAAGAATACCATTCTTCAGAGGAGTTTTTATGAAAGATACATTACCAAATAGAGTGTGGAAAAATGAAACTGGAATAGTAAATTTAGACTCTAATTATGGACCAGGTACTCATTGGGTATGTTATAAAAAACTTGGAGAAAATGTTTACTACTTTGATAGTTTTGGAAATTTACCGCCACCAAAAGAACTTCAACATTATTTTCGGAACTGCAATAATATATTCTACAACTACAAAAGAGAGCAACCTAGCAATACAGAAATATGCGGACATTTATGTTTGGAGTTCTTAGCGAAGAGCGTCAGTCAGCTTTAAGATGTCATCGTATACAGTGTCGCTGAGTGGAAATTCATCAACATTAAAAAGTACACTTTTCCCAGCGTTACGTTTATCTACGGACAAACTATGGGAAGCAGCATTATTGGATTTGACTACATACAATTCAATTCCTAATGTTACAGAAGGAAAAAATAATTTACTACATTATTATGAAAGTAAAGATGAAAAAGGAAATTATTCACAATGAAAAATAATTCCATTATCTACAGGAGCATATGAAATAGACGATATAAACCAAGTATTACAAAAAAAAACTTGGAGAAGAAAATATTTCTATAAAAGGTAATAATAATACATTAAAAGCAGAAATAACTTCAAAGTATTATATAGATTTTAGCTTAGACCACTCAATCGGCAATTTGCTCGGATTTTCAAAGAAGAAAGGAATTTTAGCTCCTGGAAATGATTATACTGGCGATACAACAGTAACAATATTAAAGGTGAACAGTATTGATGTAACATGTAATATTATACACGGATCATATAGAGATGGAGTAAATCAACATATATTACACACATTTTACCCAACAGTAGCTCCTGGTTTTAAAATAGTTGAGAAGCCACAAAACCTAATATACCTACCGTTAAACACCAGTTTCATTTCAGACATCGTACTGAACATATTGGATCAAGACGGCATTAGTGTTGACTTTAGAGGAGAAACAATAACTATACGGTTACATATCAGAGCAGCAACATAAAGTCAACATGGGATTATCATTTAAACCACAACGGAAGAGTCGGGAGCTCAGTAGCTCCTCAACATTTGACGAGTTAACACCGGACAACATACGCTTCCTACAGAAGATCGGACTAAAACTTGCCAACCATGGATATACTGGATATAGCGCAAGGACCGACATTCGACGAAACCCTATGGGAGAAGGAATATCACACTCACAACCCTTACACTTCATCAAAATTAAATAATAATGATGAAATAAGGATTCCCATTCAACAACAAGATATCTACACATTACCATGTGAAAGTTATTTATATATCGAAGGAAGAGTAACAACATTGGATGGAAAATCTGGTTCAACTGTTCCTTTTATAAATAACCCAATGGCATATCTGTTTGATGAAATTAGATATGAGATATCTGGAGTAACAGTTGATTCAACAAAAAAAGTTGGTATATCAACAACTTTAAAAGGATTGACTTCAATAACACCTCATGAAAAGAATTCTTTAATCTCAGCTGGATGGGTGACTCCTGATAAAGACACTATTACTCCTAATTCAAATGGTTACTTTGACTTTAATGTACCTTTACGATTGCTTTTGGGATTTGCAGAAGATTACAAGAGAATAATAATAAACGTAAAGCAAGAACTGGTACTGCTCAGATCTTCAACGAATAAGGATGTAATACAAGCGCCAAGTGGAACTAAAGATGCCGATTTGGAATGACAACTTCAATTAGATAAAGTTGTATGGAGAGTACCACATGTCAGATTGGCGGATGAACATCGAGTATTATTATTAAAAAAATTAAAATCTGACCGTGATATTGTAATACCATTTAGAAGTTGGGAATTTCATGAATACCCCATATTGCCTCAAACAGAAAGACAAACATGGACTGTTAAAACCTCTACTTATTTAGAACGGGCAAGGTACATAATAGTTGGTTTTCAGACTAAACGAAAGGATATTATAACTGCGCACGCTGGTCAATTTGACCATTGCAAAATAAAGAATTGCAAAGTTTTTTTAAATTCTCAGTTTTTTCCATATGACAGTTTAAATGTTTCATTTAACAAGAAACGTCATTCCATTCTATATGACATGTATGCAAGATTTCAATCGTCATATTATGGTAAGACCAATACACCACTACTATCACCAGAACAATTTTATTCAAAAGCTCCAATTGTTGTAATCGATTGTTCAAAACAAAATGAATCTGTGAAATCTTCAAGTGTAGATATAAAAGTTGAAATGGAATTTGAAGATAAAATACCAGATGGAACTTCAGCATACTGTTTAATTCTACATGACAAAATAGTTACCTACACACCACTAACAGGAATTGTGAAGAATGTGCTTTAAGAAGGATTAATACAACATCTGCACGATTTGTAAGGTTTTTACAAAAAATCAACAATATCTAGGTCATCTGCGAGTATAAAAGCGAGAAAAAAGAGCTGGAAATTCATTTCATCTTTGATTGTCGTATGGGTAACATCGTCCGCAAGATGAGTTCTACTACATCAAGTGCTAATGAAGAAACTACACCTTTTATGGCTGACAATAGTTTGGATATAGAAAGACAAGTTGAACAGGAAATGGATGAGTTCCTCAAGTTTAAACATAAGAAGACAGAAGAAGAGGAAGTTGAAAAAGAAACAAAGAAAAGAAAAATTGAAGATAACATTTCCACCAACATCTTAACGGAAGTATTTCTTCGAATATTTTATCCTATTTCTTCTTGTATGACAAAGACTGTATCTGCTGGAGTAATGAAATCATTGGATTACTCTCCTACTGTTATTTTAAATCACGGATCTAAAATGGTAACCTTCACTGAAACTTCATGGGAATCTTTTATGAAACATATACATCTTTTGGAATGTTATCTGAGTAACAATACATTTGGAAGAAAAACAAAACTAGGTTTGTTGGAATCAAATATTGAAATCGATATTTTTAAACAACGTGGTCAACAACTAGTTCGATTTAGAGATTTAACTAAATATAATATAAAAATACATTTGACTAAAGAAGAGTTTTACACTTTAACTTATGCTACTGGTCCTATAACAAGATATTTAAAACAGCTAATATTCTCAAGTGCAATTATCAAAGACTATTTAATTGATGCATTGGATAAACAACCATATGTTCCAATCCTATATGGACCAGTAGATACTTCAATCTTCAATAGGATACCGCATGAAGTAGATATGTGGAGACAGTTACACCACTATCAAACCAACTTTAATTTGGATGAAAAAAAGCAAGAAGCCAAGGAAAACGAATCATGTTTCAACAATCAACAATCGGCAACAAATTAAACAAATAAAAAATATTGTAAGTAAGAAGAAGAATATTGGGGTTATAAAAGGTTGTCAATCTGGAGTAACATACCAGTTGCCTACTGAACGTCATCATGAATAAACAAGTTTCATTCTCTAAGAAGATAGAATTAATGGAGGTAAAGCAAGGTATCATAGAGTTTCAAGCATTCCGTGGTAATGATGGAAATTTTATAATTAAAGAGTTAGTGGTACTAGATATGATAACATCTGTTGTTTATCACTTTTTATTTATGCCTCCTTTACCATTCAACAGATTAACAACCAAAGCTAAAGTAACAAATAAATGGTTGATGAAACATTTTCATAATCTAAGATGGGATGAAGGTTTTATAACCTACAATATGATGCCACACATTATGAATCATTTCTGCAAAAAGTTCAAAACTATTTTTACAAGAGGATTGGAAAAAGCAAATTGGATACAAGCATATACAAACCATGAAGTAATAAATGTGCAAATGGAGAAAGATTTTTATTGCTACTTTGATAACATCTGTATTTCATCTAAAAACTTTAAACATCAACAGTCTCAATGTGCTTTAAAAAACGCATATCGTTTAAATGTCTATCTCCAGCAAAGTGGTGGGGGAAACGAAGGGTATAAAAGCGAGAGCGGCACTATGACAATGCATCAGTATTACTCGAACCTCCGGGGAGTCAACACCTCTGACGCGCAAACACAAGAAGAAGAAGACAAACAATAGCAAGAAGAAGATAATGGCGTCACAAAATTTTCTACAATCGCTTGTTGATCAATTTAACAAACATTCTAAATCTACTATACTACCGACAAAAAAATGTTCAGAATTGAAGGAAGAGAAACATTATATTATTCACACTATTAAGAAAATGGAAACATCAATTGGAGACGCTATCAATTGCACACTAAGTGAAGCACCCTACACACCTGGTGATGAACCAAAATTTCAAGTATTTCTTCCCAAACGCTTCGTTCAACTGCTGCAGAATGAAGATTTACGACTGATTCACCCCGGCACACTCTACTTAGCATCTCACGGTCCTAGCGGAAGCAACTCTACTGAACTTACACTTCATGTTATGCCTACTAGCAACTAGTCTGTAGTTTATATATATACTGTTGTACATGTGTGTAACTGATTATAAATAAATAAAAAATAAAAAAAATAAGAAAAAGGCAACATATCGATAGTGTTTCTGCACTATCGATATGTTGCTTTTTTAAAAACACGTTTGGGTGACCTTGACCTAGTTTCGAGGGTATATAAAGGCCGTAATTTTCTTGAGGATCTCATCAGTCTCCGACTACCTTTCGTGCTGTACGCATCTCTGTTGGCTCTCCAGTTATTACAAATAACAACATGTCTCTTAAGGTGAAGTGTGCATCATATGATACCACCACCATCACAACTTTTGAAGAACTCGACGATTTTACTAATGAATTGCGAGTGTTACTTGCCGGTGGTTATCGTTTAAATATTGATGTTTACGCTAACAACATGAGGATGTTTCCTAAACAAAAATTCTGCAATGAAGAAGTATTTGTTTCCACACAACCTTCAACTACAACACCATCTACTCAAAGTAATGTTAAGTTTCAGAAATATTACTGATGTTGAATAATATTGAGTGGTCGCTGTGGCATCTATAAAAGGAACGCGTAACCTAAACAGAATCATCATTTGCTTCCCAACTGACGCAGCGAAAACAACTACCACTACCATGTTGTACAGAATGATGATTGAATTTAATGGAAAAATCTACGGAAAAGATTATCAAAGTGTAGAACAAATGACATCCGATCTTCAAGTATTGACTAAAGAAGGATTCCAACCAAAATTAATTCTAAAATTTCCAGAAGTACATCCACTATCCACTGAAGATCTCATTGCTATGGCTAAAGAAGAAAAAGAAAAATACAAACAAGATATAAAGAAAGAAAAAGAGGATGAAAACTCACTATCTTAAATAAATACATCTTACACTTATAAGATGTTCTTTTTTAAAACTCCATTTGGATGACCTTGAGATTACCCCCACCACTTTTTCTAATCTATAAAACATGCTATCCTACACTATACACCTTCATTTCTTGGCTAAACTTAGAAGCGTCAACATGGAAAACAAGAAAGACGAGTACAAACCACGCTATTGTTGTGAACAAAAATGTACCGATATAGGAAGATGGATGGTAGACGGATTAGCTTGTAGAAAATGTGAATTCTTCGGATCCTGTTACTGCAAATGCAAGACAAAACAACTACCACCACCAGAATTGCGAACCTTTAAAATTTATAAATCAAGATACTTCCACACTTGCTGTCCCCAGAGATGTATCAAATTTCATCCAGAAAAAATTGTTAATTGCCGAGAGTGTAATGCATGTTATAAAGACGACTTTTGTACATGCATCATAAATGCATGCAAATACAGATCAGATTGGTCTTCTCATCCTATTGAAGCTTCAGATGTATAGCTGTAGTCACTGACTGCAGCTCTTTTTTAAAATTTCATTCGGTTGACCTTGAAATTGTCCCCACCAACATATATTCCACAGATCCTTCAATACATTTCTCATTCCGATTTCATTACTCTGACTGGCAACAACATGGGTGACAGGTTTATTTCTTTTGAACATTTAATTACCGAAAGAGATGAGATGGAAACTCTATTTCACAACTTACTCACACTTATGGATAAGTATCCTTTAAGATGGATCAAAATCAAAGTAAAATATGTGGATCCTACCAGAATATTTTCATCATCGTCATCTTCCAACAGTGCAGGGGAAGAAGAAGAAACAACTCATGGTATTAAAATTATTGAATTGGACAACAAGGAACAAGAAATGCAAACTCTGGTTAAAAGTAAACTTAATATTTGATTTAAAACAATTATTAGTGTTTCTAATTTATATTACAGCTAATGCTTATTTCTACACACCACCCATGACCTACCCAAATGGGGTTTTGCGGCAAAATGCTCTGGCCGCCGGTTCGCATATGGGTATATCAACCTTCCCCCACCACTCTACCTTCCCCACTCCTCTACTTCCCCCCTCCACCACCTTTGCCCACATATAAGCGACCCTCTGACCATCGCTCACCATTTGTTTGCCAACTTCCGAACAATGAGCTCCTCTCCTTTAACAACAAGTAAATGTACTTTTCTTATTCAATCACAAGAAGAATTACAAACTATTTTTCAAATTTTAAGTGATCTAATAATCACTCCAAATAACACCATTACTATCACTGTGGAAGTTTCCTACAATTCTTCTGATTACGAAAACATGGAAAGCGAAGACGTCGAAGTTTTACAGCTGCCAAACAATAGTCTTCCATCTTCCAAAGCTGCAACACCCGACACAGCTAATAATGATGTTTAGTCGACTACAATTATTTTCTTTACCCCCCACCATTTTTACAGTAATATATAACCTGTCCCTATCTCTGTTTCTCATTTCATCGCCAACTTTCTCACCATCAACACCGCTCCCATTTTTACCTGCACACATTTAATACACGAAGATGATGGATGATTTTTCATTTACGTCACAATTGGAAGAGGATAAACTCAAACTCGAAATCAACAGACTACAATTAGAAATAAAGAATCAACAAGAAATGATTCAGCTTTTACGACTATTCAAATGCGTACTGTGGATAGTATGTTTTTATCTTCTCATCGCTATCACCTTTGGCGTCTACCACTCCATCACCAGTAAACAACACTTCAACACCTCCTCAAATAAAACCACTACTTTTCTTTGATTAAATAAATTTTTACCCACCTTCAATCTAACCCCTCGGGGCTCACCTTTTTTAAAAACCCCTCCGGATGACCTTGACCCACTTCCAAAACCCACCCATCACTGTCAAAAAAACCCCAGCCGCTACTACCCCTACAACAGTTACAACCGCTGACCTTGACCTGGGCCAGGAGTAGGCAAACCCCACTACTGACTTTGAACTACATAAGTTACTTTTACCATCCTACGCAGATTTCATAAGACTATATGATGTGTGGTCTTCGATTACTGTTCAGGAGTGATGCTTTTATGAACCAATGTCGATTTCAGTTTTTTGGGACGGTTAAAAGTTTTTTTTATTACTCTTATTCCTATATGAGTACACTATCTTAATGAAGGTGATTATAACGTTGATGTTGATATTTCCAACGTCTTCCTTTCCACTGAGTACAGCAGAGAGTCCATAAAAATAAAGTTCATAGTCGTTCCGAGGTCTGGAGTCTGATTCCGTCTTCTTCAGGTGGCTTAAGTGCAACAATTTTAATTTTATCTGGGATCGTTAGTTACGAAATGACAATTTTTGTTATGATCTACATCTCAGCCTGTTTTCTCCAATCGTTATAAGGGATAAAATTCAGGAAATTTCGGTGAAGACTCGTGGATTTTGCCAATTGGTGACGAAAAGTTACCGCAATAACAACTCCAAAGTTTGGCTTCGGTTAAAGAGAGCGTTAGTTCAATATTGGCAGGCTGTTCTTCAGTTGTAATCGATTAATTAAACTTAAATTGTAGAAAATTGCTTCTGTTATTAAAATTTAGGGTTTGACCATATAAATAAAGGAGTGCGTGATACTAGGCCTAGGCCCCACAGTACTAACGAATAATAGATGACTGTAACAAGAATAGCAATATATACCAAGATGTCATGGGCTTGAACACGCGATGGATGGGTAACGGGTGAATTATTTATTAGAAATGAAAAACCTACTAAAATTGATTATTTTAATTGATCGTGTTTTGAGACACTGGCACGCTTTAAATTTTTGAGTTTGATGAACTTGTTAAAAAGATAAGTGTCAAAAAGCTTTTGTTTGGCTAAAGGATTGATTGATTGAAAATCTGGCTTTTCTCTCGGTATGACTGGAGGAGTCTCATGTTCGGTTTTTAAAGTTTAAACAAAGACCCCGCTGGATTTGTCCTCTACAGTTGGTTGCAAGAGACTTGAGACAGCCCGCCAGGATTTATGCTACACACGGGCAGTTTAAGAGTCATCACCTATGGTCCACTAGCCCATTGTTGCGCAGTCGGCAATGTTAACCATATGGCTTTTAATGCAAAACATGGTATTGCATTCCCCTGTTTCGGAAGCCGTTTTTCAACGGATTTTCTTTAAACTTGGTAAGTGTTTAATTGAATAGTTATACTATGTCGCTCATACCTCGGAATTTTGAAAATTTAACAAATATGTATTACTAAGGAAAATCGAGTTACTTTGCAATGCCTCAAAGAGTAATATTTGTTAAATTTTCAAAATTCTGAGGTATGAGCGACATAGTATAACTATTCAACTAAACACTTACCAAGTTTAAAGAAAATCGGTTGAAAAACGGCTTCCGAAACAGTGAAATGCAATGCCATGTTTTGCATTAAAAGCCGTATGATTAACATTGCCGACTGCGCAACAATGGGCCAGTGGATCATAGGTGAAGATGACTCTTAACAGCCTGAATTTGAGTTGAAGGCCTTAGTAATGATTTTACTGTATGTCATTACAATGATTATTCCATGCCATTTTGCACGAGATAGAGCTAACCTGTCCATATATGTAGGACAAATTCTGGCGGGATGTCTCACGTCTAATGCTGACTGTACCGCGGTTTCGGCCAAGGGACAGATCTTTACGTTACCGGTTTGACACGGTACGTTACCGCAGGTGACCTTCTGACGCAACATTCAAGGACGCCGTCGCAGGAACCACGTGATCCGGCTCCAGCTGATTAACGGCGGTCACGTGACTGGCCATCAGCTGATTGTATAACTGTCAGCTGAACTGTCAACTCGGCGGCGGCGGCGCGGCGCTCAGCGCACAGAGATGGAGATTGGCTACTGGAACTGGGTGGCGGATGAGCAGTAGCTGAGTGATTGACTAGGGGGCTAGCTAGACTTAATGCTACCATCGTTAATCAGTCGATTAGAGTATTATGTGAAATGGATTACACCAGCTGAAAACGATCTTCGATAGAGTATTGGCATTGACTATGTACACTAACGTAAATAGCCCTCTCTTTCAATGCATTTAGTTTGACGCAAAAATTTGTAAGTTTCCTGTATGCTTACGCGGCGCCAGAGTCGCTGCCATCGATGTTGTTATTATTCAGCTGGGTTTGCAGTGCTGCCAAAACACTTTACCGCAACATAAACATAACCCTCAGTTATAAAATATTCCATCATTGGTTGAGAAGAGTGGTAAAACGGATTTATCTATCATATGTCACTTGTATTTCATGTACGCCGCAGAAGATCGCACCACCGTCAAAAGGTTTCAAACAAGCCTACGCTATGATAAATCCAATCACGTTAGTGTATACAGTCAAAGTTTAGTCAAAGTGTATACATTATGGTTCTCTTTTAAGATTGCGTTGGAGTGCCGTGTATGGCATATTTTGTTTAAATCTTCATTGCATTTACTGTTTCCAGTAGTGGGGAATGGCTACAGTTGGCTCAGGTCAAGGTCAGGCGGTTGTAAGTGTTGTAGGGGTAGTAGCGGCTGGGGTTTTTTTGACAGTGATGGGTGGGTTTTGGAAGTGGGTCAAGGTCATCCGGAGGGGTTTTTAAAAAAGGTGAGCCCCGAGGGGTTAGATTGAAGGTGGGTAAAAATTTATTTAATCAAAGAAAAGTAGTGGTTTTATTTGAGGAAGCGTTGGAGTGTTGTTTACTGGCGATGGAGTGGTAGATGCCAAAGGTGATAGCGATGAGAAGATAAAAACATACTATCCACAGTACGCATTTGAATAGTCGTAAAAGCTGAATCATTTCTTGTTGATTCTTTGTTTCTAATTGTAGTCTGTTGATTTCGAGTTTGAGTTTATCCTCTTCCAATTGTGACATAAATGAAAAATCATTCATCATCTTCGTGTATTAAATGTATGCAGGTAAAAATTGGAGCGGTGTTGATGGTGAGAAAGTTGGCGATGAAATGAGAAACAGAGATAGGGACAGGTTATATATTACTGTAAAAATAGTGGGGGGTAAAGAAAATAATTGTAGTCGACTAAACATCATTATTAGCTGTGTCGGGTGTTGCAGCTTTGGAAGATGGAAGACTATTATCTGGCAGCTGTAAAACTTCGACGTCTTCGCTTTCCATGTTTTCGTAATCAGAAGAATTGTAGGAAACTTCCACAGTGATAGTAATGGTGTTATTTGGAGTGTTTATTAGATCACTTAAAATTTGAAAAATATTTTGTAAGTCTTCCTGTGATTGAATAAGAAAAGTACATTTACTTGTTGTTAAAGGAGAGGAGCTCATTGTTCGGAAGTTGGCAAACAAATGGTGAGCGATGGTCAGAGGGTCGCTTATATGTGGGCAAAGGTGGTGGAGGGGGAAGTAGAGGGGTGGGGGTGGTAGAGTGGTGGGGGAAGGATGATATAATCATATGCGAACCGGCGGCCAGAGCATTTTGCCGCAAAATCCCATTTGGGTAGGTTATGGGTGGTGTGTAGAAATAAGTATTAGCTGTAATATAAATTAGAAACACTAATAATTTTTATAAATTAAATATTAAATTTATATTTAACTAGAGCTTGCATTTCTTGTTCCTCGTCGTTTAATTCAACAATTTTAACACCATTAGTTGTTTGTTCCTCTTCCTCTGCACTTTGCGACGATGAAGACATGGAGGTGGCAGAAGAAGATGATGAGGATGAAAATATTTTGGTAGGATTGACGTATTGCACTGTGATGTTGATCCATCTTAAAGGATAGTTATCAATGAGTGTGAGTAAGTTTTGGAATAGGGTTTCCATCTCTTCTCTGTCGGTAACTAAATGTTGAAAAGAAATGAATTTATCATCCATGTTGTTGTCAAGGCGAGTAATGAAATAAGAATGAGAAGCGTATCGAATGATCCATAGAATATATGTTGTAAAAAATAAGTGGTGGGGGTAATCTCAAGGTCAATCAAATAGAGTTTTAAAAAAGGGCTGCAGTCAGTGACTACAGCTATACATCTGAAGCTTCAACAGGATCAGTAGACCAATCAGATCTGTACTTGCACGCATTTATGATGCATGTACAAAAGTCGTCTTTATAACATGCATTACACTCTCGGCAATTAACAATTTTTTCTGGATGAAATTTGATACATCTCTGGGGACAGCAAGTGTGGAAGTATCTTGATTTATAAATCTTGAAGGTTCGCAATTCTGGTGGTGGTAGTTGTTTTGTCTTGCATTTGCAGTAACAAGATCCGAAGAATTCACATTTTCTACAAGCTAATCCGTCTACCATCCATCTTCCTATATCGGTACATTTTTGTTCACAACAATAGCGTGGTTTGTATTTGTCTTTCTTGTTTTCCATGTTGACGCTTCTAAGTTTAGCCAAGAAATGAAGGTGTATAGTGTAGGATAGTGTGTTTTATAGACTAGAAAAAGTGGTGGGGGTAATCTCAAGGTCATCCAAATGGAGTTTTAAAAAAGAACATCTTACAAGTGTAAGATGTATTTATTTAAGATAGTGAGTTTTCATTCTCTTTTTCTTTCTTTATATCTTGTTTGTATTTTTCTTTTTCTTCTTTAGCCATAGCAATGAGATCTTCAGTGGATAGTGGATGTACTTCAGGAAATTTTAGAATTAATTTTGGTTGGAATCCTTCTTTAGTCAATACTTGAAGATCGGACGTCATTTGTTCTACACTTTGATAGTCTTTTCCGTAGATTTTTCCATTGAATTCAATCATCATTCTGTACAACATGGTAGTGGTAGTTGTTTTCGCTGCGTCAGTTGGGAAGCAAATGATGATTCTGTTTAGGTTACGCGTTCCTTTTATAGATGCCACAGCGACCACTCAATATTATTCAACATCAGTAATATTTCTGGAACTTAACATTATTTTGAGTAGATGGTGTTGTAGTTGAAGGTTGTGTGGAAACAAATACTTCTTCATTGCAGAATTTTTGTTTAGGAAACATCCTCATGTTGTTAGCGTAAACATCAATATTTAAACGATAACCACCGGCAAGTAACACTCGCAATTCATTAGTAAAATCGTCAAGTTCTTCAAAAGTTGTGATGGTGGTAGTATCATATGATGCACACTTAACCTTAAGAGACATGTTGTTATTTGTAATAACTGGAGAGCCAACAGAGATGTGTACGGCACGAAAGGTAGTCATAGACTGATGAGATCCTTAAGAAAATTACGGCCTTTATATACCCTCAAAACTAGGTCAAGGTCACCCAAACGTGTTTTTAAAAAAGCAACATATCGATAGTGCAGAAACACTATCGATATGTTGCCTTTTTTATTTTTTTTTCATTTTTATTTTTTATTTATTTATAATCAGTTACATACATGTACAACAGTATATATAAACTACAGATTAGTTGCTAGTAGGCATAACATGAAGTGTAAGTTCAGTAGAGTTGCTTCCGCTAGGACCGTGAGCTGCTAAGTAGAGTGTGCCGGGGTGAATCAGTCGTAAATCTTCATTCTGCAGCAGTTGAACGAAGCGTTTGGGAAGAAATACTTGAAATTTTGGTTCATCACCAGGTGTGTAGGGTGCTTCACTTAATGTACAATTGATAGCGTCTCCAATTGATGTTTCCATTTTCTTAATAGTGTGAATAATATAATGTTTTTCTTCCTTCAATTCTGAACATTTTTTTGTCGGTAGTATAGTAGATTTAGAATGTTTGTTGAATTGATCAACAAGCGATTGTAGAAAATTTTGTGACGCCATTATCTTCTTCTTGCTATTGTTCGTCTTCTTCTTCTTGTGTTTGCGTGTCAGAGGTGTTGACTCCCCGGAGGTTTGAGTAATACTGATGCATTGTCATAGTGCCGCTCTCGTTTTTATACCCTTCGTTTCCCCCACCACTTTGCTGTAGATAGACATTTAAACGATATGCGTTTTTTAAAGCACATTGAGACTGTTGATGTTTAAAGTTTTTAGATGAAATACAGATGTTATCAAAGTAGCAATAAAAATCTTTCTCCATTTGCACATTTATTACTTCATGGTTTGTATATGTTTGTATCCAATTTGCTTTTTCCAATCCTCTTGTAAAAATAGTTTTGAACTTTTTGCAGAAATGATTCATAATGTGTGGCATCATATTGTAGGTTATAAAACCTTCATCCCATCTTAGATTATGAAAATGTTTCATCAACCATTTGTTTGTTACTTTAGCTTTGGTTGTTAATCTGTTGAATGGTAAAGGAGGCATAAATAAAAAGTGATAAACAACAGATGTTATCATATCTAGTACCACTAACTCTTTAATTATAAAATTTCCATCATTACCACGGAATGCTTGAAACTCTATGATACCTTGCTTTACTTCCATTAATTCTATCTTCTTAGAGAATGAAACTTGTTTATCCATGATGACGTTCAGTAGGCAACTGGTATGTTAATCCAGATTGACAACCTTTTATACCCCCAATATTCTTCTTTTTACTTACAATATTCTTTATTTGTTCAATTTGTTGCCGATTGTTGATTGTTGAAACTTGATTCGTTTTCCTTGGTTTCTTGCTTTTCTTCATCTAAATTAAAGTTGGTTTGATAGTGGTGTAACTGTCTCCACATATCTACTTCATGTGGTATCCTATTGAAGATTGAAGTATCTACTGGACCATATAGGATTGGAACATATGGTTGTTTATCCAATGCATCAATTAAATAGTCTTTGATAATTGCACTTGAGAATATTAGCTGTTTTAAATATCTTGTTATAGGACCAGTAGCATAAGTTAAAGTGTAAAACTCTTCTTTAGTCAAATGTATTTTTATATTATATTTAGTTAAATCTCTAAATCGAACTAGTTGTTGACCACGTTGTTTAACAATATCGATTTCAATATTTGATTCCAACAAACCTAGTTTTGTTTTTCTTCCAAATGTATTGTTACTCAGATAACATTCCAAAAGATGTATATGTTTCATAAAAGATTCCCAAGAAGTTTCAGTGAAGGTTACCATTTTAGATCCATGATTTAAAATATTTGTAGGAGAGTAATCCAATGATTTCATCACTCCAGCAGATACAGTCTTTGTCATACAAGAAGAAATAGGATAAAATATTCGAAGAAATACTTCCGTTAAGATGTTGGTGGAAATGTTATCTTCAATTTTTCTTTTCTTTGTTTCTTTTTCAACTTCCTCTTCTTCTGTCTTCTTATGTTTAAACTTGAGGAACTCATCCATTTCCTGTTCAACTTGTCTTTCTATATCCAAACTATTGTCAGCCATAAAAGGTGTAGTTTCTTCATTAGCACCTGATGTAGTAGAACTCATCTTGCGGACGATGTTACCCATACGACAATCAAAGATGAAATGAATTTCCAGCTCTTTTTTCTCACTTTTATACTCGCAGATGACCTAGATATTGTTGATTTTTTGTAAAAACCTTACAAATCGTGCAGATGTTGTATTAATCCTTCTTAAAGTACATTCTTCACGATTCCTGTTAGCGGTGTGTAAGTAACTATTTTGTCATGTAGAATTAAACAGTATGCTGAAGTTCCATCTGGTATTTTATCTTCAAATTCCATTTCAACTTTTATATCTACACTTGAAGATTTTACAGATTCATTTTGTTTTGAACAATCGATTACAACAATTGGAGCTTTTGAATAAAATTGTTCTGGTGATAAAAGTGGTGTATTCGTCTTACCATAATATGACGATTGAAATCTTGCATACATGTCATATAGAATGGAATAACGTTTCTTGTCAAATGAAACATTTAAACTGTCATATGGAAAGAACTGAGAGTTTAAAAAAACTTTGCAATTCTTTATTTTGCAATGGTCAAATTGACCAGCGTGCGCAGTTATAACATCTTTTCGTTTAGTCTGAAAACCGACTATTATGTACCTTGCCCGTTCTAAATAAGTAGAGGTTTTAACAGTCCATGTTTGTCTTTCTGTTTGAGGCAATATGGGGTATTCATGAAATTCCCAACTCTTAAATGGTATTACAATATCACGGTCAGATTTTAACTTTTTCAATAATAATACTCGATGTTCATCTGCCAATCTGACATGAGGTACTCTCCATACAACTTTATCCAATTGAAGTTGCCATTCCAAATCGGCATCTTTAGTTCCACTTGGCGCTTGTATTACATCCTTATTTGTTGAAGATCTGAGCAGTACCAGTTCTTGCTTTACGTTTATTATTATTCTCTTGTAATCTTCTGCAAATCCCAAAAGCAATCGTAAAGGTACATTAAAATCAAAGTAACCTTTTGAATTAGGAGTAATAGTGTCTTTATCAGGAGTCACCCATCCAGCTGAGATTAAAGAATTCTTTTCATGGGGTGTTATTGAAGTCAATCCTTTTAAAGTTGTTGATATACCAACTTTTTTTGTTGAATCAACTGTTACTCCAGATATCTCATATCTAATTTCATCAAACAGATATGCCATAGGGTTATTTATAAAAGGAACAGTTGAACCAGATTTTCCATCCAATGTTGTTACTCTTCCTTCGATATATAAATAACTTTCACATGGTAATGTGTAGATATCTTGTTGTTGAATGGGAATCCTTATTTCATCATTATTATTTAATTTTGATGAAGTGTAAGGGTTGTGAGTGTGATATTCCTTCTCCCATAGGGTTTCGTCGAATGTCGGTCCTTGCGCTATATCCAGTATATCCATGGTTGGCAAGTTTTAGTCCGATCTTTTGTAGGAAGTGTATGTTGTCCGGTGTTAACTCGTCGAATGTTGAGGAGCTACTGAGCTCCCGACTCTTCCGTTGTGGTTTAAATGATAATCCCATGTTGACTTTATGTTGCTGCTCTGATATGTAACCGTATAGTTATTGTTTCTCCTCTAAAGTCAACACTAATGCCGTCTTGATCCAATATGTTCAGTACGATGTCTGAAATGAAACTGGTGTTTAACGGTAGGTATATCAGGTTTTGTGGCTTCTCAACTATTTTAAAACCAGGAGCTACTGTTGGGTAAAATGTGTGTAATATATGTTGATTTACTCCATCTCTATATGATCCGTGTATAATATTACATGTTACATCAATACTGTTCACCTTTAATATTGTTACTGTTGTATCGCCAGTATAATCATTTCCAGGAGCTAAAATTCCTTTCTTTTTTGAAAATCCGAGCAAATTGCCGATTGAGTGGTCTAAGCTAAAATCTATATAATACTTTGAAGTTATTTCCGCTTTTAATGTATTATTATTACCTTTTATAGAAATATTTTCTTCTCCAAGTTTCTTTTGTAATACTTGGTTTATATCGTCTATTTCATATGCTCCTGTAGATAATAGAATTATTTTTAATTGTGAATAATTTCCTTTTTCATCTTTACTCTCATAATAATGTAGTAAATTATTTTTTCCTTCTGTAACATTGGGAATTGAATTGTATGTAGTCAAATCCAATAATGCTGCTTCCCATAGTTTATCCGTAGATAAACGTAAAGCTGGGAAAAGTGTACTTTTCAATGTTGACGAATTTCCACTCAGCGATACTGTATACGATGACATCTTAAAGCTGACTGACGCTCTTCGCTAGGAACTCTAAACATAAATGTCCGCATATTTCTGTATTGCTAGGTTGCTCTCTTTTGTAGTTGTAGAATATATTCTTGGAGTCCCGAAAATAATGTTGAAGTTCTTTTGGTGGCGGTAAATTTCCAAAACTATCAAAGTAGTAAACATTTTCTCTAAGTTTTTTATAACATACCCAATGAGTACCTGGTCCATAATTAGAGTCTAAATTTACTATTCCAGTTTCATTTTTCCACACTCTATTTGGTAATGTATCTTTCATAAAAACTCCTCTGAAGAATGGTATTCTTAAACATTTCACATATTTTGACAATTGATAGTTTGTTAATGCTTCATTTGGAATTATCAATTTATTTTTCTCATTTAATACACACGGTACGGTCTTAAGTAAAGACCCGATCCGTTTTTTACCATTGACCATATGGATGTTTTCTTGACTTTCCTTTTAGGGTTAGTGCGACGTCTTCTTTTGATGTTCCCGCCTCTTTTTGCAGCTTCTTTTTTACTAGGTTTTTTCCCGCATCGTCTTCCACCACCAAACTTAGCTTTCGTCTTCATGGCTGTTGTCACTGCCCAAGCTGCTGCTTTTTCCGCAATACTGGCGTCACTTGATTTAACCCTTTGCCAAGCTTTTTCCGCTAGCGCTCTATCCGCTATTGATCTATTTGTTGAATCTGCAAACTTGGAATACGCTATATCGTGTTCTTTGCAAGCTTGATCTAATTTATTAATTCCAGGATCTCCTCTTGCTAAACGTTTTGCCAACTTAGTTCCGGGTCCACAATATTGATAGCCTCCGGGCAGATGAAATTCGTATGGTAAAGCGTCTATTGCTCGATTTAGAACAGCACCAACAGGAATCCGTCTGAGCAGGGAAAACGCAGCTGATGTTATACCACGTCCTTTCTTAACGCTGTCTTGACGACGACTGAGCGGTGCGGTCTTCATTATGTCGTCTTATATAACCAGCGTGTTTACTCCACGAGCTGCTTTACATAAATGGATAACTCGTGCACAATGTTTTATATTTAAATATTTAATTATTCAAATTAATTATATACTGATTTATGATTCTATTTTTAATCCAAGCTTCTCGTTCATCGGGTTGAATCATCACATGACTCGTTGTACTAGCTATATGATTGTGGGTATCGATAAGTAAATTGCCCACTATTCTTATTAAACAATCTAAAGTTACAGCATCTTTCGGATGTTGAGGATCATGTAACTGCATAATACGTTTATCATTACACGTGTAAGCGGTTGAATCACTTTTCGATGTTGTTATGACTTGTCCAATAGTAGCAGCATCATTTAAATCTTCTCCTGGTAAAATATTAATTATTTTCTTCATCTTTGCATCATATTTGGTCCCAAAGTGTTTATCCCAAGTTATTGTTTGTCTCAATGTAACACAATCATCATCTTCATAACCAGGATAAATATTTTTTATTCTTCTATTACGACCATCATATGTACCTAATCTACCACCACTTGCAATTAATGTTTGTATCATTAAAGGTACATCCGAATCTTTTATACCGAATCTTCCATTTGTTATTGTTTTATGTCCCGCATCCCATTCATCATTTTTTCCTTGCATTAAATCAAACTTTTTATTTCCATGTATAAATGTATCTCCTCGCTTTAGCACGGCATCTTCATGTTTTACAAAATTTGATGTCCCCCTTTTTAATTCTTTAGATAGTTGTTCCATAGTAACAGCATCTTTTGGTTGAGAACCGAACTTTACATTTGACAACACTTTCCCATGACAATCGATTTCATCATTATCTTGTAAAATACAGTTGTCCTTGATGTATTTCAGGTTTACAGCATCACCGTCTTCCTTTGGGTATCCAATGTCATTTATAATAAATTTATAAAAAGAAAATCCGCGTTGAGTCTTTTCCGGTATTATAGAATGTAAATATTCTTTATTAACTGAATCTTTATCATTTTTCGGATTTGCCACGTTGGTTATTCTATGATTCCCAGCATCAAATGTCTGTCCATCTTTTAAATTATTACCCCACTGCAATTTTAAAGTATTTAAAAGTTCAGATGATAAATACTCTTTATTAATTGCATCAGAACTGTCAGTTGGTTTACCAACATTAATTATTCTATGTGATTTGACATCGTAAGTATTTTTGTCTAATTTCAATGATGTTGAAGTTGCTTCTTTTACTGTCTTTAAATTCGCTCCATCAGTATCTTCTTCTGGGTCTTTAACAAATTTTAAACGTTTGTTACTCATATCATAGTCACCTTCAGGTGTTTGCGGCAATCCACTTCTTTTTCTGTTTTCTCCTCCTTGTACTCCTAGCCCGGAATACCGTCCGAACTTGTCGACGCTCATGATTGAACTGATCCATTGTATGGTCACAGCTCTCTTATATATCTGTGATAATTTATACAACTATTCCGCGATTTCGAAGTTCGTCAACTAAAGCCACCCATTCATTATTTAAACCTGTATGACCAGCTTCTATAGCTTCATGTAATAGTCTCATTCTATCAACCAATTTGTTTATATCATTATAGTAAATCACATTTGTATTATATAGGTTTTTCATTAAACCTTTACCAGACGTTGAAGATTCTCCTTTTTTCTTTTTACCATATTCATCCATAAGTGATAAGTCCATAAGTGATAAAGACTTCCTCTTTAGCGGTTTCTTCAAAGCGGGCGCAGTCCGTAATGTTGGTAGTTTTCTTAGGGGAAACAATCTTTTTATTACAACAGTATATTTAGTTGCGCGTGTTCTATTTATCATTGAATATTTGGAGTAATTCTTCTTATGAGCATTAGTATTTTGCAAAATTTCTTTAAAAGTATTTAAATCTTGTAGTGTATATTTTATAGGTATATTTTTAAAAATCAGTTCAAATAATCCTTTTGTTCCTTTATATTTATGCTCACCAATAACAATGTCATCATCTTCAGTCAAATGTACTTTTGAATCTCCTATTTTTAATTCATTTCCATCAATTCTCGCTCCATATACATGTGACTTGTGTAGTTTTGGGTTAGCTTTTATTTCATGTAACATCTTCATGATATACTTTCTTCCAAGAGGTCCTTGTTGCAATATATCACTACTTAATTTTGTTAGATTTGGAATTGATTGTTCTGCTTCAGGTATATGTTGTTCTTCTTCTTCTTCTTTTTGAACATTTATTTCTGGTTCTTCTTGTCTTGTTTCTTCTCCTTTTTGAGAAACTTCACTATCACTTGTGTAAGAATCATCATCTTCTTCCTTTTTTAAAGTTTTTACTTCAAATTTAGAAACAGGTAGTAAAACATCTCCTTCAAAATGAGGTTTACCAATTGTTTCTGTTATCTGTTTTAAAGGTTCTGTAATAGGTTTAAATGTAGTCTCCAGAAATTCTTCTCTTTCATTCAAACCCATTCTTAATGCTCGATTTTTAAGTCTAATCGAGTCACTTAGTGATTTTATTTCTTTTAATAGTTTTTCTTGGTTCACCATGTTTACACTGCGAAGACCAATCTATTACTAAACGTATCATCAATTGTTCAATGGATTAATACAAATTTATCTAACCCTATACGATATCTTCCATTTTTTATAGCTTCTTCTTTCATAATAACAAGAAATCCATATTTTTCAGCCCATGCTTTACCACACATTTCTTTAAATTTATCAAATGACATGTCTGCATTCACATGATCATTATATATGTGCTTTAAATTTGTTTCATCTTGCTTGAAGATAATAAGTAGATTTGCATTATCTCTTATTAGTTGTTTTGGAATTTTACTGTAAGTTTGACCAATATAAATGCTATCAATATTGTAATGTCTTCCCATGGCAAAATAACTTCTAATAGTGTCATGATTTTCACAAGATACATCATCAAATATAAATATAGAAAATGGTTTAGCCTCGTTTGGCTCCATTATAGTTTCACTAGCATTAAACTTGTAGAAATTAACTTCAGGCACACTTGCGAGTACCTTATCCAATAATTGGTATTTGGGTTGTTGCAAAGATTTGGAAAAGATATAAATGTTGTTAAAACGTAATCCCTTAGGATTTGTTATTAAATTAAAAACCACATTTGTCTTTCCACAATTTGATGGTCCAGTTATTAAACATCTTATTGTGTTTGGCAGTAATTCACCATGTTTTCCATGATTTAACTTGTCGTTGTCAACTGTTAATTCATCAATATTATTAATAAAAAATCGATCCTTTTGTTGCACAATCTCCATCTTGTATAAAGGTTAAACATGTAATGACTTCATAAATTGCTACACTAAGTCTTTTGTAGGGATCCAAGAGTCTTCACTTTTATCAAATCCCAACCAACGTACTTTCACCTTATCCTTTTTTCTTTGTAAAATTTTTTCAACAAGATATACATCGCCAACTGATGATTTTAGCAATTCATGTCCGTAGAATCCACCTTCAAGTAATTCACCCTTGTTGTCCTTTAAAATGTAGGTTTCAGGTATTGTTGGTTGCACTTTATAGATTGTAAATACTTCATTAGTCCAGTTTGGCAGATACCTTTTGCTAAATACTCCTTTGTACTTACTTATACGAACTTTATCATTAACTTTAAATGTTTTGGGCTGCATTTTTTCACGTTTAGGAATAGTATTATTTTTAATACGTTTTAATACCATTTTAGCATTGGTACTATTTACTTCGTTAGGCTTCATACCAATGGTTCGATGATACTTATTGTTATATTCTTTTATAAGTTGTGGTAATATATCATACCAAATATATGATCCTCGTTTGGAAAATGTTTTATACATTGCTCCTTTTAACGTTCTGTTAAATCTTTCTATTATTGAAGCTTTAACTTCAGAATTTGTAGAATAATGATTTATTTTATACTTCTTCATTAAAGCTGCAAAGTCTTTGTTAAAATATTCTTTTCCATCATCAGTTTGTAGATGTTTGATGTTGAAATTATTTCTTTGTATAGCTATTTCCATAGCTTTTGTAACACTTTTACCAGTCTTGTCCTTTAGCGGTAAAGCATCAGCCACTTTAGTAAAACAGTCTATAATCGCTAAAATGTATTTAAATCCTTTATTTAATTTACTATGTGGTATCATTTCAATAAGATCGGCTTGGAAAAGATCATTCATTCCTTTTATAATTGTATTTCTTCTAGGAAATTTTCTTCTTGCCGGCTTATGAAGTTCATTTACAATCTTGTTCCTTAAATCTTCCATCTTCAGTTGTGTCTTCCACACCGCTTGTAAAAGTACTGATCTCTAAAATGGTTTATCCTCTTTTATATGGTAAGATTATAGGTCAAGGTCATATTACATTGGTGTAAAAAAGAGGGAACATGACATTGAGCTTGTCATGTCCCCTCTTCTTTACGGAAAGGAAAAAGGAAGAAGGTAAAGGACGAAGAATAGGTTTACTGGTCGATAGGGTATAAGGAGTAATGTCCAAATGGTAGAGTTTTTATATTATCTTCCAGGATGTACCTCTTATCATCCTTACAACTCAAAGCCCATTTGGTTTGCTTTATACTGAAGAGACGATGGTTGAAGCTTCTTATGGTGTTAAATGTTGCTGTTGTCTCAACATTTTCAAATAAGCATCTCTTGTATTCTTCAAACTGTACATTCTTCTTCAGGTATGAGGTTTTTATACCTTTGGCCTTCTTCACGATTTCATGTTCTCTTTTTTCATTTTTGTACAATTTAAATGAATACAATTTAGACATTAAAGCAACAACCTCTTCCATTGGCACGCTATTTGTTTCGTCTTTGAACTTTCCCAATACCTTTTTATTTCTACCATTGTCGTAGTTGGGATGGTCTTGTGGATAATCAGAAAAGTCAAAGTCGTTATTGTAGATAAAACAGCGTAGGTCTTCATACATATCTTTAGTTCTTATCCAATAAATAAAAGCGTCCGTATCCATGTATACAATGCCGATGTTTTCTCTTCCATAAAATTTAACCATCTTGTTGTAATGGAAGTCATACATGTGAGTCTTTGAAATATCTAGAATAGACATCCCCACATATAAAGGACGATCCATTGTAATTGAAATTTCGTTTATGGAAACAGCTACAAGATTTTCGTTGATTATTATGGATGATCCGAAGTTAGGTTTTTGTACCAGCTTTTGTAGTTTTACCGGATCACTAACTAATTTCACATTCTTATGCTTTCTTTTGTTTTCCAGTGTCTTGCCAAATATCGCATTATTCATCAATTTAAAAAAGTCCTTTTGAAAATTAGATGTAGCTGCAGTTCTTCTTTTTGTGTTATTGTCAATGTATGACTTTAACCAACAGGATTGAGAAAATTGTAAAGCTCTATTAATTTTTGTTATTCTCAATCCTAATTCTAGGGCTTGTTGTATTACCCAATAATGAGCAACATATCTTGATTTGTTGGTTAAAGTCATCATTAATTTAGGCCATCTACCGGTTGGTGATATTTCTGTCTTGGCCAGTAGAGGTAAATCATAATGGTGGTCATGCAAATGTTCAGGGTACTCAATATCTACATCCAAAATATAACCAGTATCTCCATGTTTTGCTATATCCATAATGTTTCCAATAGAATCAGGGTCTATCCATTTGAAGTCGCCAAATGGAAGAGGATTCAACATGGCCCATCCATAAAGGTTATTTGCATCAAAATAACCTAAATATGTAGTTGGTTTTGTTGCATCAAAATTGGGCAAATATTTGTTATTTGCCTTTACATGTCGTGTTACGCTTTGAGTTAGTCCCCCTCGAACACCTGATTCCAACATCAGCACCATGTCTATATCTGTAAGAAGTTGGAGTTTACATTTTGTTTCCTTTAACATTGCTTGCCAAGCTAGTCCAGGTGATGTACAAGAATGCAGAAGGTCTAATCCATATGCCTTAAAACATGTATTTCTAAACTCTTCCATTATATCACAAAGTAAAGTTACATCTAGTTTTACATAAAAGTCCGAATATTCTCCAAGTGTTTTAAATCCTAATTCATTCCATACTCTACACGCATGTTCATAATCTTCATGGGATATATCTGTGTCATATAGTTTACTTTTGAATTCTTCTTTTGGTGGAAGGGATGTTTCATTAAATCTTTCTAAGCTATCTATATAATCATACGGGAAAACACCTTTGCGAAGAACTAAATTAACCTTGTCATTACTTACAATCTTCTTAGTTTCTATTAAATCTTCTGTTCTCAGGTTTTCAGAAAGCTTCATTAAACTAGATGGCATAAAACGGTAAGAGTCTAAAAACCGAAGCTTTATATTTCCAACTTTTTTAGTAAAACTTATAAACTTCTCCGTGGTTTCAGCTATGACATCAATTTCTCCATTATCTCTTCCTAATTCCGGAATGATAAAATGCGCATCATAACCACTAAGGTTATGTAATATTACAGGTATACTTGTAGGGATCTTGTAGTTGATATTACAGCTGTTACATGCAGCACCTCTATAATAACCTGTCAGATGGTCATGATCATGAACCTTGTGATTTTCCACAGTAAATTCATTTGTACATAAATAACAATGAGTTGCATTTTCATGTTGGATCTCTTCTTCTTCATCCAAAGGTATCATTGGTATAATATCACTATACAATCTTTCAACACTTTCCGCTATTGTATACAACTGATCAAGGAATATTTTAGAAGCATTAACACCACGATAGACAATAGGTTTTGAAGTTAAATTAAATCTATTTAGATATTCTTCAGAAAGAGTAGATTTAACCATTAAACAAAAACTGTTTGGATCATGTATCTGATATTTAACAGTTTTCTTTGCTACATCGCCATCATTATCTTCAATAGGAACTAGTGTAGATTCAAAATCAGCATAGACAACAATGGGAATCCGGTATTGATGGGAGATTTTTTCAAATTTTAACTCTGCCTTACTTGCACACGGTAAGATAATTTTTGCTTCATAGTTGTTGTTACATAGTTTTTTATGCTCTTGTAACCATTCGTTTCCTTCTCTTCTTTCTTCACAAAAATTAAAGCATCTTTTACAAATTATCTTCTTATTTCTATTTTTAGATAATTGATTACTAACAAGAGTTTCAAATTTTTTAATCCATACATAGTGGGAAACATCACCTTTTGTAAGTAGTAATAAGTCTGTATGATCTGGGAGTTCATTCTTCACCACACGCAATGGGTACACTTTATTCAAACTGTCCAAACCAAAAACATTAACAGATGTTCCAGGGTTTTGTTTTTCGAACTTTGGGATGTCCTTCAAAGCCACTGGGTAAGTCAACCCTTGGAAATTATATCTATATCTTTGTAATTCATATTCTTCACTGGGTCTTACTGCATTGTCAGGTGGTACAAATTTTGCCGTCATTGCATATCTAAAACATTCCATATCTTCATTTTGAACATTTATACATGATTTGGTGTGTGAAATTTTCTTTGGGAGTGAAATATAACTGCTACCCCTTAATCCGTAGCCATGTTTATGAACTCTAATATCCATACCCTCAATACTAACCAAACTCCAACCAGATCCTCTTCCTTCATGATCTTGAATTTTTGTTAATATTTCTTCCAAACAATCTTCAACTATTGAATTAATATCTGAACTTGCCATGATGGTCTGGTTTTTTGTTATGAATCCTCTTGGTGACATTTCGCCTTCTACATTAGTAAACATAGCATTTAGTATTATGCTAAATTTAATGAAGTTTAGTCTTCTTAATTCTTCTGTGAGTGTTCTTCTTGCAATTGTACTTGCTTCTTTAAAAAACTGCTCCAATTCCAATTTTTCATTTTGAATTTTGTGGTGCATTACTACTCTACCTTCTAAAGCAAATACTTTTAAACTTGGTATTTCATTAGATGGTCCTGCTAATGGTTCTTCTTTATGTTCTTCTTCTTCTTTTTCTTCTTGCTGTTCTTCTTGTGGTTCTTCTTCTTCAAATAGTTTTAAATCTTCATATTCGGTTTCTGTTACATTTTCATTATTATTATGGAATAATTCTTTATGTATTTCTAGTAGAATATTATCATGAAAAGTTTCTGAGCAAATATCACATTGATGCATCGTGTTGATGTTTACTCTTTCAAATTTAGCAGGGAAATAAAATGCTTCTCTCTCCTGCTCCCTTTATATAATGCTTCCCCCACTACATTTGTAAGGTTTTTTTATATAAAATGTTAGAATTAGTAGTTTAAGACCAAAGCTGAAAAGTAATGATAATACCCCATATTTTCTTCCAATTGCAAATACTTCGCATACACCTCCGCCCATAGCCATAACAGATCGCTGTTTCTCCAATATACACCAAAGGTATGTCTACCATTAACCAAAATTGGAGATCCTATGTTTACTAATCTTCCATTTTCTATCCATGTCATAACTTCAATTAAAAACCTTCCTATAACATCCATTGGAGAATTTGGATCCACTAATATTCTTGTTACAACATTTTCACTTAACAAAGGCATTTTAATTTCTTCATCGTTTTCTTCGTCCAGCTCCAATACTTTTTCAACTTTTGTACATTTGTTGTAAAATATTGACGCATCTCGGGGAGATATGTTCACTCTAGCTATTATAGGTGAAGAATGTTCTCAACACAAACCACACCACTCTTATATCGTCATGTCATTGAGTGGAGGGTGTTTTTTTTTATGGTACAATTTTAGTAAAAGAAAATAATACAATTCTGTCTTTACCACAATATTGCTCTTAATTAGAGCTTTTCATTGATGTATGACTTGCCCTATTCCGGCAAACCATTCTTGAGTTATTAGTCATTTTCTAATCCAGATTATTGCTGGGGAGGGGGGGGAAGGGGGAGGGGGAGGGGGAGGGGGAGGGGGAGGGGGGGGGTTAATTAACCTAATTGAGGTCAAGGTCACCAAAAAATTATAATTTACCAAAGTGATGGGGACGGCCGGAGCCATCCCCACCACTCTGTTTGCCTAACACTTCCCCAAATCCCAACCCGCTATAGTTACGTCTTGCAAGGGATCCCAATTTTTGGCCCGCACGCACGTGGCGATCCAGTTTGGTGGGCTGTGATACGGGCGGCCGGCCTCGGGCCTGGGCACTGGACCTGACCATTCCAATTTTACAATAGGGAGTCTGGAACAGTTAATGCAAGACGCAACTCTAACCTCCCACCCTTAATCTAAACCCACCCAAATATAATTATTTCCTAACAAAAAATTAAAAATTTAAAAAAAATAAAAATATGCGCTGCCTATGGCACAACACGCATGTCCCACCCATATTTAATGAAGTTAAACAGAACTTCTATAATTTAAATTTAAATTTAATCTACCCTCCTAACAGCTAGCTGTGAAAGGTTATTAGTACACACACACATACAATAATTATACCAAAACTCAACATCAAAAACACATTTTCCAAACATCAACAATACCATAACACCTTAATGCTAACATCGCAATGCGCAAATTAAAGCTTAAAATTAGCACAACTTAAAACTAAAAATAACATTTTGCACACACACTCACACACAACAAGTATTAATATTAAAACCCTAACAGCAAGAGTAACTCAAATATATATCGGCCGCTTATACATTTGAGTTACCCTCTGAGTTCGGAACAACCATCGCGTCCGACGAATTGTTCCGAACTAACTCAGCGATAGTCGCCAGAAAGGTTCTCGGCTCACAAAGTGGTAGGGGGACAGTAGGGGTTTGAGAGGGGTACAACGTCTAACGTCCAACGTCAGTGGAAATTTCCAATGATCTATTCGTCACATGTAGGTCGCCGCTAATGCAGGTGGAGCGTTGTACCTTGCAATTAACGTTAGGCAACACCTGGTTTAATCCGCCGTTAAACTTAACTGAGGCTTTCCCCATCGCGTAACACCATAATTGTTGCCTGTTATCATCTGAGTAATGGCAGAAAATTATCTGTCCTTTTTTGCCGCTTAACTATAGTTATTAAACTATTGGCAACATCAAAGCTAAATTGGTGTTACATAAATGTAACCACTATCAACCTAATTTATATTGATGAGTGAAAATGACGGGGGGGGGAGGGGGGGGAGGGGGGGGGTCATTACTTTTTTCCTCGGGGGGGGGGGGGGGGGGTCAAGTTCAACATAATTAATATCTGTGCTTATATAAGCCACAACGCGGTCGCGCGTCTGCCATTCACTCCTCAGGTACCGCAGCTGAAACAACTAATCTGTAAGTCTCTACCACCTAGTAATGTTACATATGTTTTGTTTTAACTTACACCTGTTAAGCTTGCTATTTTTTTATGTAATTTATTTTTTCAACTATTTCTTAACATATAAAAATACACTTTTATTTTATATATATAATATATCAAATAATCTTGTGTTACTATTTTTATTTTAGTTTATACTTATTATACAAGCTAACCCCTACGGAATAATTAACTAACTTCTGCTGCTAGACTAAACTACTTAGACTATAAACAGTTAACACCCATATATTAATATATAATTATTATACTGCGATTTTTACCTGTACAAATGCTAGATGTAATTGCGATTAATCGTCTACGACACAGTTCTTAAACCCTTATAAAATAATTAACTAACTTCTACCACTAGCGGTAATTTTTAAAAATTTTACAAAAATTTATTAACTATTTTTTCCCCCTACTAGAACCTTTCGCTACGCTGCCGCCCCGACAAAGAACTGAAATCTCCAAAGTTCTTCCCTTTTATCTCATTCTCTTAGGGGAGGGGGTTAGAGGGGTTTACACAACCCTATATAAGCGGCATCGGCACCTCACGCGTGCGCCATTTTAATGGCGATAGGGCAACAGTAAACATCTATCCATAAGTCTCTAAGACTATCAAACATTTTTTTAACTTACTCTTGTTACTCTAACATATGTTTGCGCTTATTATGCTAATTGGTCTCTATATATTCAGACACACTCGTGGGCACCAATCATATACTCGCTGAATTTTGGAGAGTACACATCTCCCCTTTGAATATTATTATGGATTCGCACACTTTACATTTAAAACTTTTGCGTACTAAACACATTTTACAGAAACAATCTAACTCTACAATTTCAAAACCGCGTACTACATTGAGTAAGCTTAAAAAATACTTCAGTTTTCACCCGTTGTACTTTGTAAAATCTAACCTTTGTAATACTTGTTCTACTGATCCTATTTTACACTCTGTCTTAACTGAAATGCTGAAATATCAAAATTTCAATCTTGTTACACCTATTGACGATCCTATCCAATTATTCTTATTCACTATATTACCAGGTTTATATGATCATTCTTCCTCAGACACATGTCTTGTTCTGCTCTATCAACTCACACTGTAACCACCTAGGACCTCTCCTTTTTTGCAATTATGAACACACAGCTGGATTCACCCATACTTACAACAAGCACTGACTCCTATCCCATACAGAGTGATAAAATAACTATTACTGCTACAAATAATGAGAAAGCAATTCTCCAATCATTAATGAGTTTTTATTAAATAAATATATTTTTAAAAACCCCCTCTGAGTGACCTTGACCCACTTCCCAAACCCACCCATCACTGTCAAAAAAACCCCAGCCGCTACTACCCCTACAACACTTACAACCGCCTGACCTTGACCTGAGCCAACTGTAGCCATTCCCCACTACTGTTTCCTTTTGCGAGATCGCTTCTTGTAAGGTTTAAAGCATATAAACACCTTTTAAAATGTATGGACCTTAAGAATTTGGAAACGCAAAACATATCCGTCTTGATGAACCTATTTTTTTAATAAAGGCCCTAAATCACCAATTTCTGATTCCAAATTAAGGACTTTTGCGTTTTCCGTTTAACTTTGCTCTTATGTTGAAAGACAGGATCAGAATTGACTTCAGCGTCAGCGGGATCGGGAGGACAAGCAAACCATCCTTGGAGCTCGTCAACATAGGTTACATTTTAATTTTCTGATATAGGTTTTTTCTCCGTCTTAAGAATCAACGACGTATCCAGGATTTCTTTCTCAAAGTGTGGTGCGGGGGCATATCATGTAACCCTTCTCACACACAGATCGTGGAACTAAAAAAAAATAGGGTTACTGTATCAATCTTACCGCTCTTAATACCTATGTACCCGTTAAGGATCTTATTGTCACTGTTCATGTTCAACATTTAACATTTTAACATTGTAAGTTGTTTACCCTGCTTAAATAGTCCTATATGTTGACAACTATTCAGTCTCGCAGCTTCCCTGGCACTTCGCTTCGTGTATTTTTGGAAACCGGTTTGTTCTAGTTGTCCTAAAACTAATCGAGCTTTAAAATTTCCAAAATCGTTATTGTTTTCTCAATTGCTTTTATCTGTTTTAACGTGTCCTATCTAATATAATTTCATTTACCCATGTTTGTCTTGTTTCAGGTGAGTTAACCGTGGCGTACTGTGGTGAGCTGTAAGTTTGTGACAGTATATAATAAAGACAATGTTATCAAATTAAATAGCACACCGTTCTGTACGATGATAATGTAAAATATTAAATATACTCGTAATAATAATACAGTTTACACTTTACCTGAAGATGTTTTGCTATTTATACAGTATAATATTTATGTAAAGCCAGTAGATAGAAAAAGCCACTTTCAAAACCGGCCACGTGCCGCCGGAAGCCATGTTCCGGGGCAGGTGTCTTCCGGTCGAATATTAAATGAGGTTGGGGGAGGTGGGGTGAGGGTTTGAAGTAGATTTGCGCATAAATTAAAAGTTGGTTCAAAACTGAAATTCAACAATTGGTGGTTGAACTAAATTTGCGCATAAATTAACCGGGGTTGAATTAAAACTTCGCATAAAATATTGGTTAGTTCAAAACTGAAATTCAACAACTGGGGGGTTGAACTAAATTCGCGCATAAATTAAAAGTTGGTTCAAAACTGAAATTCAACGATTGGGAGTTGAACTAAATTTGCGCATAAATTAAAAGTAAGTTCAAAACTGAAATTCAACAACTGGGAGTTGAACTAAATTTGCGCATAAATTAACCGGGGTTGAAGTAAAACTTCGCATAAATTAAAAATTAGTTCAAAATTGTAATTCGACGGTGTTAATAAAAACTCTAATAGTTGAACGAAAATAAAAGTCAGTTCAAACATAGCGCAGTCATAACAAGAGAGAGAGAGAGAAGGTAGATAGAAGTGTTAAGTTCCGCGGATAGAACGAGAATGAAGAATGAAACATGACGCGTCGAAATATATGCGTGACTGTAGATGTCAGTTAATGGGGGGATCTAGAGCTTCCGGCCTGTCGGATGGTGAATTAATCAATGGGGGGAGTGGATATGGCGCTCGGTTGAACTAAAATTGCGCATAAATTATAAGTTGGTACAAAACTGAAATTCAACTTGATAATGTGGGGTACGGAAAGTATGTCAAGGTCATCCCGAGTAAGTTTTAAAAAAGCCTATCCCGCTACCACAGGAAATAGTTCTGAGAGTTGAACTACCCGGTGATAGCGGGATAGGTAGAAGACTCTTTTGAACTTTATTCGTAAAAACAAATACAATCAATGTGCAAAAACAAATACAATCAATGTGCAATACAGGTTGAATTTTTGTGATGAAATACGGAGTTGTAAAAGTAAACGCCGACGACGAGGATAAGGTAAAGGCAGAGTCCCCAGATGACGTATTTGGCAAGTTTGAAGAAACGTAATATCTCGAGTCTGTTTTCCCGTTCCAATCGTTTAATTTCCAATTTCAATTTATCCTCTTCCATTCTAGTTACAAAGGGAACTTCATCCATCATATCCATCATGATTGTGTTAGTGTTTGAAATTTTAAAAGAAGTTATGTTGATAGTACAAAAGTCGAAGACGGAATGAGGAGTGAAAGCGAGAAATGTTAGTTAAATAAAAAAGTGGTGGGGGGAAAGATGAATTACAAAGAAGTGGTGGGGGAAAGATTTTGCTCTTCATTATTACCGTCAGTAGTGTCAGATGGTGCAGGAGTTAGATTTAGTAAACTGTCTTCGTCCGAACTTTCAACCTTATCACAAATAGGACAATCGTATGTTATTTCCAAATTCATTTTGATAGTTGTAAAATTATCTACAAGTTCTTGTAAAATATTAAAAATAGCTTGTAACTCTTCTTTAGAGTTTATTTCAAAACTAGAATTCATCCGTGCCAATGGAGAGTTGTTCATCGTTGGAGAGTCGGCGAGTAAATGAGGAACGTCGCCAAGGGAGGGGGCTTATTTAACGGCGAGCTTATGATTAAATAAAAAGCTAAGTTCTTCTTCTTCGTCTTTTAATTCAAATATCTTAGCTGGAGTATTTGCCTCGTCCTCCTCACTCTGTGATGATGAAGATAATTCACCAGGACGTAAATATTGAACATCAATTCTGATCCATCTCATATAATATCTATCCATTATAGCAAGCAAGTTTTGAAACAATTCTTCCATTTCTTCCCTCTCAGTTATTATATGATGAAACCTGACGAAAGGTGTTCCCATGTTGTTAGTTAGAATGTTGGAAGTGAAATAATTCAAAGGTGGATTCAATAAGATACAAAACTTACACTAATGGTGGGGGAAAATCTAAAAGACCTATGGTGGGGGAAATCTAAAAAAAAAACCAATGGTGGGGGGAAATCTCAAGGTCATCCAATTGAAGTTTTAAAAAAGAGTGTAAAACTGAAATTACACATTCGATGGTTCAACAGGATCTGAATACCAATCCGACCTGTATTTACATCTTTTTATCATATGTGTACAAAAATCATCTTGATGAGACATGGTGCGTTGACAATGAGCTAGATCGAGAGGATGAAATTTGAAACATCTTTGAGGACAGCATGTATGAAAATATCTTGATTTGTAAAATTTGAAAGTTCGCAATTCCGGTGGCGGTAGTTGTTTTGTTTTGCATTTGCAGTAACAAGATCCGAAAAATTCACACTTAGTGCAAGCTAACCCGTCCACCATCATTGGTCCTAAATCTGTACACTGTTGTTCACAACAGTAACGAGGTTCGTACTTGTAATTTTGTTTTTCCATGTTGACGCTGCTGAGTCCAGTGAAAGAATAAGAGTGTATAGTGTTGAATAGTCAGTTTTATGTACTACAAAAAGTGGTGGGGGGTAATTTCAAGGTCATCCAAACGAAGTTTTAAAAAATTATACCTTACTAATGTAAGGAAAATTGATACTTAAGAAGTTTGTTTCTGTTTGTTTTCTTCAGACTTTTTCTCTCTCTCCTGTTTGTTTTCTTCAGACTTTTTCTCTCTCTCCGCTTTAGCCATAGCGATAAGTTCTTCAGTCGATAGTGGATGTACTTCAGGAAATTTTAAAATTAATTTAGCCTGATATCCTTCTCGGGTTAATATATCTAAATCTTCAGTCATTTGTTCAACGGTGTTGTAATCTTTTCCATAGATCTTTCCATCAAATTCAATCATCATTCTGTATAACATCTTTAAAAATAGGTGTTGACGCAGCGAGAGTTGGGAAGCGAATAATTAGTTATCCAAGTATCACACCCTTTTTATCAACTTGACATTGATCACGTGATTCCTTAGTTTTATTTGTTAAAAGTTATTTAACATTGGTAGTACTTGTGGAACTTGATGTTATGTTGACCAGTCGGCGATGAAGATGTTGTAGGTTGTGTAGAAAGAAATACTTCATCATCGCAGTATTTTGTTTTAGTAAACATCCTTACATTAGTAGCACTAACATCAACAGTTAAGTGATAACCACCGGTAAGTAAAACTCGCATTTCGTTGGTTAAATCTTCAAGTTGTTCAAAACTCGTAATGGTGTTGGTATCGTAAGATGCACACTTGACCTTTAGGGACATGTTGAAGTTTTGTATTTAGTTATAGAGAGCGAGATGTGTACGGTACGAAAGCTAGTCGTAGACTAATGAATTTCACAAGTTGATTTTCACTTTTATTATCACACAAAATTGGGTCAAGGTCATCCCGTGGAATTTTTAAAAAAAGCAACATGTTGCTATGTACAAAAACATAACAATATGTTGCTTCTTTTATTTTTCTTTTTTGTTTTATATCATCTTTATTGAGAAACCATTACAAACACATATATTTACAATGTTATGTACAAACTAGTTAGTAGTAGGTGTTACATGAATAGTTAGTTCAGTTGAGTTGTTTCCACTCGGTCCGTGTGAAACTAAATAGAGTGCGCCAGGTTGAATAACTCGAAGATCTTCATTTTGTAGAAGTTGTACAAACCGTTTCGGTAGGAAGATTTGAAACTTCGGTTCGTCACCAACTGTATACGGCGCCTCGCTCAATGTGCAATTAATAGCATCACCAATTGAAGTGTCCATCTTCTTGATTGTATGTATGATGTAATGTTTTTCTTCTTTTAGTTCAGAACATTTCTTCGTCGGTAAGATTGTTGATTTAGAATGAGCGTTGAATTGATCAACCAAATTTTGAAGAAAGTTCTGCGATGCCATCTTGATGTTATTGTTAATCTTCTTGTTAATCTTCTTGTTAATAATAATGTCCGTCGGAGATGTTGTCTCTTCGGAGGTTCGAGTAATACTCATGCTGCGTCATGGTAGCGCTCTCACTTTTATTACCGACATTACCCCCACCATTCTGTTGAAGGAAATTATTTAAGCGGTAGGCATTCTTCAAAGCGCACTGTGACCTTCGATGTTTAAAACTCTTTGATGAAATACAAAGTTCATTGAAGTAGCATTGGAAATCTCTATCTATTATTGCATTTATCACTTCGTTGCTTGTAAATGATTGTATCCAATTAGCTTTTTCCAATCCTCTTGTGTAGATAGTTTTGAACTCTTTGCAGTAATGATTCATAATGTGCGGCATCATGTTATAATTAATAAAACCTTCATCCCATCTTAAGTTGTGAAAATGTTTGTACAACCATTTGTTTGTAACTTTCGCTTTAGTTGTTAGTCTATTGAATGGTAATGGAGGTTTGAATAAGTAATGATAAACTACAGATGTGTTCATATCCAAAATTACTAATTCTTTTATAATAAAATTTCCATCATTTCCTCGAAAAGCTTGAAATTCAATTATACCTTTTTTAACTTCCATTATATGTGGCGCATTAGAAAACGAAACCCGTTTGTTCATGATGAAGTCTCGTCAGCAACTGACTTGTATTACAAACACGATTGTTCTTCTTTAACTTCTTGCGCTTCTTCGTCGATATTAAAGTTGGTGTGATAGTTGTTCAATTGTCTCCACATGTCCACTTCTTGAGGTATTCGATTAAAAATTGAAGTATCCACGGGACCGTATAAAATTGGAACGAAAGGTTGTCTGTCCAATGTATCGATTAGATAGTCTTTGATTATTGCACTTGAAAATATTAGTTGTTTCAAATATCTGGTGACGGGACCGGTAGTACAACTTAAAGTGTAAAATTCTTCTTTAGGCAAATGTAATTTTACATCATGTCTAGTTAAATCTCTGAAGCGAACCATTTGTCCTCCACGATGTTTCACTATATCAACTTCAATATTTGATTCCAATAAACTTAATCTTGTTCTTCTTCCAAATGTGTTGTTACTCAAATAGCATTCCAAAAGATGTAAATGTTTCATAAATGATTCCCAAGAAGTTTCAGTGAATGTAACCATTTTATTTCCATGATTTAAAATAACAATCGGTGAATAATCCAATGATTTTAAAATTCCAACTGAAATACTTTTCGTCATGCATGAAGAAATGGGGTAGAAAATCCGAAGAAATACTTCTGTTAAAATATTAGTTGTAATGTTAACTTCAACCTTTTTTCTTTTTACTTCTTTTTCAGCTTCTCCTTCTTCTTTTTCTTCTTCTCTCTTCTTATGTTTGTTAAACTTGAGGAACTCGTCCATTTCTCGTTCAACTTGTTTTTCTATATCTGAACTATTCTCATCCATTAGAGGTGTATTTTCTTCTCCGTTAGTAGAACTCATCTTGCGAACGATGTTTCCCATACGACGGTCGAAGATATAATGAATTTTCCACTCATAATTTTCTCGCTTTTATGTTTTTCGTCGAATCCTTGAAATTTATACACTCACATAAATGTTTGTTTTTAACTTGTCTTTCACAAACGAAATTCTAACCTCAAAAATTGAGACAGATAATTCTAACCTCAAAAATCTGCAGTCGTTGTACTAATTCTTTTTAAAGTACATTCTTCACGATTCCGGTCAGCGGTGTGTAAGTAACTATTTTATCATGTAGAATAAGACAGTATGCTGAAGTTCCATCCGCTACTGGTTCTTCAAATTCCATTTCAATTTTTATATCCACACTTGATGATTTTACCGATTCATTTTGCTTTGAACAATCGATTACAATTATCGGAGCTTTGGAATAATATTGGTCAGGTGATAATAGTGGTGTATTAGTCTTTCCATAATATGACGATTGAAATCTTGCATACATATCGTATAAAATGGAAAAACGTTTTTTGCTGAACATGACATTCAAATTGTCATACGGAAAGAATTGAGAGTTTAGGAAAACTTTACAATTCTTTATTTTACAGTTATCAAATTGACCGGCATTTGCAGTGATAACATCTTTTCGCTTAGTTTGAAAACCGAGTATTATGTACCTTGCTCGTTCCAAGTAAGTTGATGTCTTGACGGTCCATGTTTGTCGTTCGGTCTGAGGTAGTGTAGGATATTCATGGAATTCCCAACTTCGGAATGGCATCACGATATCACGGTCAGATTTTAACTTTCTCAATAATACGATTCTATGTTCATCAGCCAATCTTACATGAGGTACTCTCCAAACAACTTTATCTAATTGTAGTTGCCATTCCAGTTTATCGTCAGTAGTTGCAGGGTCTGCAAGTATCAAGTCCTTGTTAGTTGAAGATCTGAGTAATACCAATTCTTGTTTGACATTTATTATTACTCGTTTGTAATCTTCAGCGAATCCCAAAAGCAATCGTAAAGGTACATGAAAATCAAAGTGACCGTTGGAATTCGGTGTTATAGTGTCTTTATCAGGAGCAACCCATCCGGCGGTGACTATTGAATTCTTCTCATGCGGTGTTAATGATGTTAATCCTTTCAATGTCGTTGTTATACCAACCTTTTTTGTCGAATCAACTGTCACCCCTGATATCTCATATCTTATTTCATCAAAAAGATATGCCATCGGGTTATTTATAAAAGGAACTGTTGAAGCAGTTTTTCCATCCAATTTTAATACCCGTCCTTCAATGTATAAATAACTTTCACACGGTAATGTGTAAATATCTTGTTGTTGAATGGGAATCCTTATTTCATCGTTATTGTTTAATTTTGATGAAGTGTAAGGGTTGTGCGTGTGATATTCCTTCTCCCATAGTGTTTCGTCGAATGTCGGTCCTTGAGATATATCCAGGATATCCATCGTTGTTAAGTTTCAATCCAATCTTCTGTAGAAAACGAATGTTGTCCGATGTTAACTCTTCCAATGTCGAGGAGCTACTGAGCTCCCGACTCTTCCGTTGCGGTTTAAATGATAATCCCATGTCGACTTTTATGTTGCCGCTCTGATGTGTATCCGTATAGTTATCGTTTCTCCTCTAAAGTCAACACTAACACCGTCTTGATCCAATATGTTCAGTACGATGTCTGAAATGAAACTAGTGTTTAACGGTAGGTATATCAAGTTTTGTGGCTTCTCAACAATTTTAAAACCGGGAGCCACTGTTGGATAAAATGTATGTAAAATATGCTGATTCACTCCTTCTCTATACGATCCGTGTATAATATTACACGTTACATCGATACTATTGACTTTCAATATTGTAACAGTTGTATTACCCGAATGAGTAGTTCCAGGAGTTAAGATTTTCTTTTTTGTATCTGTAAATCCAAGTAAACTGCCAATGGAGTTTTCCAAGCTGACATCGATATAATATTTCGAAGTTATTTCTGCTTTTAAAGTATTATTGTTTCCTTTAACGGTGATATTTTCTTCTCCGAGTTGTTTCTGTAGTAATTGGTTTATATCATCGATTTCATAAGCTCCAGTAGGAAATGTAATTATTTTCAATTCTGAGTATTTTCCTGAAGCATCCATAGTTTCATAATAATGTAGTAAATTGTTTTTACCTTCCGTAACATTGGGAATTGAGTTGTAGGTAGTCAAATCAAGTAATGCCGCTTCCCATAATCTTTCCTTGGATAGACGCAATGCTGGGAACAGCGTACTTTTCAATGTGGATGAATTTCCACTCAGTGACACTGTATACGATGACATCTTAAAGGTGACTGACACTCTTCGCTAGAAACTCCAAACATAAATGCCCACAGATTTCAGTGTTGTTAGGTTGTTCTCTTTTGTAATTGTAAAAAATGTTTTTGGAGTTTCGAAAATAATGTTGCAGTTCTTTCGGCGGTGGCAGATTGCCAAAACTATCAAAGTAGTAAACGGTTTGTCCGAGCTTTTTATAGCATACCCAATGAGTGCCTGGACCATAGGTGGAATCCAAATTTACTATTCCAGTTTCATTTTCCCATATTTTAGTTGGTAATGCATCTTTCATAAAAACTCCTCGAAAAAATGGTATTTTCAAACATTTTACATAATCATTTAACTGATGATTTGTTAAGGCTTTATTTGGAATTATCAATTGATTCTTTTTATTTAGTACACACGGTATGGTCTTAGGTATAAACCTGCTCCGTTTTTTACCATTTGCCAAACAGAAGTCTTCTTTACATTTGTCTTACGAGTTCTACGACGTCCTTTTTTAATGTTTCCACCTCTTTTGGGAGCGCTTCTTCCTTTTGCAGGTCTTCCTCTGCGACGTCTTCCAGCACCTAACTTTGCTTTCGTCTTCATGGCTGTAGTTACTGCCCAAGCCGCTGCTTTTTCTGCAATACTTGCGTCACTTGATTTTACTCTTTGCCAAGCTTTTTCCGCTAGAATTTTATCCGCTATTGATCTATTTGTTGAATCTTTATACTTTGAATATGCTATATCGTGTTCTTTGCAAGCTTGATCTAATTTATTAATTCCAGGATCTCCTCTTGCTAAACGTTTTGCCAACTTAGTTCCAGGTCCACAATATTGATAACCTCCGGGCAGATGTAATTCGTATGGTAAAGCGTCTATCGTTCGATTCACAACAGCACCAATTGGAATCCGTCTGAGCAGGGATAATGCAGCTGATGTTAAACCACGTCCTCTCTTGCCGCTGTCTTGACGACGACTGAGCGATACGGTCTTCATTATGCTGTTTTATGTAACCAACGTCTTCACTCTATGAAATACTTTATGATAATGAATCCTTTTTTTGGTGTATTCCATACTTAAATATTCATAAGTTTTACTAGTATCTATCAATGATTTCATCTTTAATCCATTGGTTTCTTTGAGAATCTTCGATTTTATTGTGTTTCATCGATGCATTAATCAAATGATTATGCATATCAATAACTACATTACCTACAAGATTCATTACATACTCTACATTAGTAGCATCTTTGTTACGTGTAGGATTATCAAGATTTGTGATACGTTTACCATTACATGTATACACAGATGGATCGTTATTAGAGGTTGCTATAACTTGATTAATAGTAGCAACATCATTCGGAGCTATTCCTGCTGATATGTTAGATATTCTTCTATTTTTTCCATCATATAAGTTATTTATTTTATCTAAAACTATAGTTTGTTTCACAACAACACAATCATTATCATCTTTACCAGATTTTACATGGGTTAATCGTCTACCTCCACATATAAAGTTAACACCAGTAGCTGATAGTTGTGGCACTTGTGTTAAAATAACAGCATCATGTTCTTCCGTGCCTAAACTTATATTTGACAATCTTTTATTTTTTCCATCCCACTTGTTATTTTGTAGTTGTAGTAAGGTAAACTTTTCACTTCCTTGCATAAACTCATCACCTTTCTTTGACACCACCTGATTTTGTTTAACAAAAGCGGATGTTCCTTTCTTCAAGCTTTCATTCATTTGTCTCACGGTAGCAGCATCCGATGGAGTTGAACCATCTTTCAGATTGGACAACACTTTTCCATGACAATCAATAACAGCACCATTATATAAAATACAATTATCTTTAATGTATTTAATACTAACACCATCACTTTCTTCTTTAGGATATCCAATATCGTTTATAGTATGTTTATAGAAGGAAAATCCATCTTTTTTCTTTTCTGGTATTACAGAATGCAAATAACGCTTATTGATTGTATCTGTATCCTCGGTTGGATCTGCCACATTAGTTATTTTATAATTTAAAGCATTGTACTTTTTTCCACTTTTAGTCTTTTCCAACAGTAAAGCGTATTCCATCGCAGATAGAAAATAGCCTTTATTAACAACATCTCCATTGTTGACTGGTTTTGCAACATTAATAACCCTGTGAGATTTTGCATCATACAGTTGGTTGTTGTCGAGTTTCAAACTTGTAGATGTTTCCTCCTTTACTGTTTTTAAATTTGTTGCATCTCCATCTTCTTCTGGATCCTTAACAAACTTTAAACGTTTATTATTTATGTTATAGTCACCTTCGGGTGTTTGCGGTAATCCACTTCTTTTTCTGTTTTCTCCAACTTGCACTCCTAACGCGGAGTATCGTCCGAACTTGTCGACGCTCATGTTAGAACTGACACATTATACGCCTGCAACTCTTATATATCCGCAGACAATTATACGATTATGCCGCGATTCCTGAGTTCGTCAATCAGAGCTACCCATTCATTATTTAAACCTGTATGACCGGCTTCCATGGCTTCATGCAATAGTCTCATTCTATCAACCAATTTATTGATGTCGTTGTAGTAAATCACATTCGTATTGTATAGATTTTTCATCAATCCTTTGCCAGATGTTGAAGTATCTCCTTTACTCTTTTTACCATGTTGTTCAAGAAGTGATAAATCCATAAGTGATAAAGATTTTCTTTTCAGTGGTTGTCTCACCGCTGGTGCAGTACGTAATGTTGGCAATTTTCGTGGAGGAAACAACTTTTTTATAACAATGTTATATTTTGTTGCACGTGAACGATTAATCATTGCATCCTTTAAGTAGTTTCTTTTATGAGCGTTAGTATTTTGTAGAATTTCCTTAAAAACACTTAAATCTTTGGATGAATATCTTAGTGGTATGTTTTTAAAAATTAATTCATAAAGTCCTTTTGTTCCTTTATATTTATGCTCACCAATAATGATGTAATCGTCTTGTGTTATTTCAAGCTTTGAATCGCCGATCTTTAATTCATTCCCATCAATTCTTGCTCCGTATACGTGTGATCTACTCAAATTCGGGTTTGATTTCATGTCATGTAGCATTTTCATTATATATTTTCTTCCAAGAGGTCCATGTTGTAATATATCGCTACTCAATTGAGTTAAATTTGGAATAGATTGTTCAGCTTCAGGTATTGGCTGTTCTTCTTCCTTTTCAACAATTGGTTCTTCTTCTTCTTTTGTTTCTTCTTGCTCACTAGCACTTGTATATGAATCATCATCTTCTTATTTTTTTAATGCTTGTACTTCTTGTTTAGAAACTGGTAGTAAAACATCTCCTTCATAACGAGGTTTACCAATAGTTTCTGATATCTGTTTTAAAGGTTCCGTAATAGGTTTAAATGTAGTCTCTAGAAATTCTTCTCTTTCACTTAAACCCATCCTCAATGCACGATTCTTCATCCTAATAGAATCACTGAGTGATTTTATTTCTTTTAATAGTTTTTCTTGATTCACCATGTTTACACTGTGAAGTTCAACGTGTAACTAGATGTAGCATCGGTAGTTCAACGCATAAATACAAATTTATCCAACCCTATACGATATCTACCATTTTTAATATCTTCTTCCTTCATAATAACGAGAAAGCCATATTTCTCATTCCATGCTTTGCCACACATTTCTTTAAATTTCTCAAATGGCATATCCGCATTTACATGATCATTGTATATATGCTTTAAATTTGTTTCATCTTGCTTGAAGATGATCAACATATTTGCATTGTCTCTTATGAGTTGTTTTGGAATCTTACTGTATGTTTGACCAATATAAATGCTATCGATATTATGATGTCTTCCCATAGCGAAGTAATTCCTTATAGTGTCGTGATTTTCACAAGACACATCGTCAAAAATAAAAATAGAAAATGGTTTTGCTTCATTTGGTTGCATAATTGTTTCACTGGCATTAAACTTGTAGAAATTTACTTCAGGTACACTTGCAAGTACTTTATCCAATAATTGATATTTTGGTTGTTGCAATGATTTTGAAAAAATGTATATATTGTTAAAGCGCAATCCTTTAGGATTAGTTATAAGGTTAAAAACAACATTTGTTTTTCCACAATTTGAAGGACCAGTTATTAAACATCTTATTGTATTTGGTAGTAATTCACCATGTTTACCATGATTTAACTTATCATTGTCAACCGTCAATTCATCAATATTATTGATATTAAATCGATCTTTTTGTTGTACAATCTCCATCTTGAGTCAAGGTTAAACACACAATGAGCTATTAAGTTACTATACCAGGTCTTTTGAAGGAATCCAAGAGTCTTCACTTTTATCGAATCCTAACCACCGGACTTTAACCATATCCTTTTTCCTTTGTAAAACCTTCTCAACAAGATATACATCACCGACTGTTGATTTCAACAATTCATGTCCGTAGAATCCACCTTGAAGTAATTCACCCTTGTTATCCTTTAATAAGTAGGTTTCAGGTATAGTTGGTTGCACTTTATAAACTGTAAATACTTCATTAGTCCAATTTGGTAGATATCTTTTACTAAATACACCTTTGTATTTGCTTATACGAACTTTATCGTTGACTTTAAACTTTTTTGGTTGCAACTTTTCCAATTTAGGTGTTGTATTATTTCTGATGCGTTGTAATACAACCTTAGCATTAGCGCTGTTTACTTGGATAGGTTTCATTCCGATGGTACGATGATATTTGTTGTTATACTCTTTTATAAGTTGTGGTAATATGTCATACCACACGTATGATCCTCGTTTTGAAAATTGTTTGTACATCGCTCCTTTCAATGTTCTATTGAACCTTTCAATCATTGAAGCTTTAACTTCAGAATTTGTAGAATAATGATTTATTTGATATTTCTTCATCAAAGCTCCAAAGTCTTTATTAAAATATTCTTTTCCATCATCGGTCTGTAGATGTTTGATTTTGAATTTATTTCTTTGTATCGTTGTTTCCATAGCTTTTGTAACACTTTTACCAGTCTTATCCTTCAATGGTAAAGCGTCAGCTATTTTAGTAAAACAGTCTATAATTGTTAAAATATATTTGAAACCTTTGTTTAATTAACTGTGCGGTATCATTTCAATGAGATCAGCTTGGTAAAGATCATTCATTCCTTTAATGATTGTACTTCTTCTTGGAAATCTTCTTCTTGCTGGTTTATGTAGTTCATTTACAATCTTGTCCTTCACACTTTCCATCTTCAGGTGTTGCTTGCACATCGCTTGTAAAAATACTGATCCGTACAACAGTTCATTCTCTTTTATATAGTTTGAATATAGGTCAAGGCCATATCATATTAGTGTAAAAAAGAGGGAACATGGCATTGGGCTTGCCATGTCCCCTCTTCTTTACGGAAAGGAAAAAAAGGAAGAAGGTAGAGGACGAAGAATAGGTTTACTGGTCGATAGGGTTTAGGGAGTAGTGGCCGAACGGTAAAGTATTAATTTTATCTTCTAAAATATGGCGCTTGTCATCTTTGTAGCTTAATGCCCACTTTGTTTGTTTGACACTAAAGAGTTGATGATTATAACTTCTAATAGTGTTGAACGTTGCAGTTGTTTCAACATTTTCAAACAAACATCTTTTATAATGTTCAAACTGTACGTTCTTCTTCAGGAAAGAGGTTTTTATTCCTTTGGCCTTTTTCGTGACTTGATGTTGATTCCTTTCGCTTATGTACAGTTGAAATGAATATAGTTTGGACATTAATGCTACAATTTCCATCATCGGCACACCATTTGTTTCATCTTTAAATTTTCCCAATACTTTCTTGTTTCTGTCGTAGTCGTAATTTGGATGATCCTTGGGATAATCGGAAAAGTCGAAATCATCTTTATACATAAAAGTGCGTAGATCTTCGTACATGTCATTTGTTTTAATCCAGTAAATTAGTGCATCCGTATCCATATATGCAATACCAATGTTCTCTCTTCCATAATAGTTAACCATCTTCTTATAATGAAACTCGTACATGTGAGTTTTGGAAATATCCAAGATTGACATTCCTAGATACAAAGGACGATCCATTAGAACTGACTTCTTGTTCATGGAAATAACAACTAGATTTTCATTAATAATTACAGATGAACCAAAGTTTGGTTGTTGCACTAGTTTCTGTAATTTTACTGGATCAGTTACCAATTTGATATCCTTATGTTTCCTTTTGTTTTCCAAAGTCTTGCCAAATATTGCGTTGTTCATTAGTTTGAAGAAATCTTTTTGAAAACTTGATGTAGCGCCGGCTCTTCTTTTTGTGTTGTTGTCAATGTACGGTTTTAACCAACAAGATTGAGAGAATTGTAGTACTCGATTAATTTTTGTAATTCTTAATCCCAAGTCTAAGGCCTGTTGTATCATCCAGTAGTGTAAAACATACCGAGACTTGTTGGTTAAAGTCATCAATAATTTTGGCCATCTTCCAGTTGGAGAAATTTCGGTCTTCGGAAGAAGTGGTAAATCATAATGTTCGTCGTGAAGATGTTCGGGATATTCAAAATCGACGTCAAATATGTAACCAGTTTCTCCATATTTCGGTATATCCATTATGTTTCCAATTGATTCTGGGTCTATCCATTTGAAATTATCATATGGAAGGGGATTCGACATTGCCCATCCGTATAAGTTATTTGCATCAAAATAACCCAGGAATGTTGTTGGTTTTGATGCATCATAATCGGGCAAATACTTGTTGTTTGCCCTGACATGACGTGTTACACTTTGCGTCAATCCTCCTCGAACTCCTGACTCTAACATCAAAACCATATCTATATCTGTAAGAAGTTGTATTTTACAATTTGTTTCTTTCAACATGGCTTGCCACGCTAGTCCAGGCGAAGTGTACGAATGAAGAGGGTCCAATCCATATGCCGCAAAACACGTATTTCTAAATTCTTCCATCACATCACATAATAAAGTCACATCTAATTTAACATAAAAATCTGAATATTCTCCCAATGTTCTAAATCCTAATTCGTTCCATACTTTGCATGCGTGATCATAATCATCTTGAGATATATCCATGTCGTACAGTTTACTTTTAAATACTTCTTTTGGAGGTAGTGATGTTTCATTAAATCTTTCTAAACTGTCTATGTAATCATATGGGAAAACACCTTTTCGAAGTACCAGATCCAGTTTGTCGCTGTTTACAATCTTCTTTGTTTCGATTAAATCTTGTTTCCTTAGGTTTTCAGAAAGTTTGGACAAACTCGACGGCAAAAATCGGTAGGAGTCCAAGAATCTTAGTTTGACGTTTCCAACTTCTTTGGAAAAACTTATGAACTTTTCTGAAGTTTCAGCTAACACATCGATTTTACCGTCGTCTCTTCCTAGTTCAGGTATTATAAAATGAGCGTCGTACCCACTAAGATTATGCAGAACCACAGGGATAAATAGTGGTAAACGATAGCTCAAGTTGCATTTATTACAAGCAGCACCCCTGTAATAACCCGTGAGGTGGTCGTGATCTTTAACTTTATAATTCTCAATAGTAAAATCATTTTTGCACAAGAAACAGTGAGTCGCATTTTCATGTTGAATTTCTTCTTCTTCGTCCATCGGTTTCATTGGTACAATATTTGTATATAATCTTTGTGTATTTCCAGCTATTGAATATAGGTGATCAAGAAATATTTTTTCCGCATTTTCACCACGATATACTAGAGGTTCTGAAGTTAATCCATATTTGTTTAAATGTTCTTCTGATAATGTTGATTTAACCATTAAACAAAAACTGTTTGGTTTGTGCATTTGATACTTGACACTTTTTCTTGCTTCACAATTTTCATCTTCAACTGGAACAAGTGTTGATTCAAAGTCCGCATACACAACTAAAGGGATACGGTATTGATGATAAACCTTTTGAAATGTAACGAATGCTCTGTTTTCCGAAGGTAAATTAATCTTTGCTTCATAATTATTGTTACATAGTCTTTTGTGCTCTTGTAACCATTCTCTTCCGTGTAGTCCATCTCGTTTAAAATTGAAACATCTCTTGCAAATTAACTTTCTGTGTCGATCTTTAGAAAGCTGCTTATTAACAAGTGAGTCGAATTTCTTTATGTACACATAGTGAGACACATCTCCTCGCGTTAGTAGTAGTAAATCCGTATGATCTGGTAGCTCTTCTTTTGCAATACGTAAAGGATACACTTTGTTTGAACTATCTAATGCAAAAACATTGATAGACGTACCGGGATTTTTCTTCTCAAATTTTGATATATCTCCTAGTGATACAGGGTAAGTAATTCCTTGAAAATTGTACCTATGTCTTTGATTTTCATAGTGTTGGTTAGGTGTATCGAAATGATTTGGTACAAACTTAGATGTCATAGCATATCGAAAACATTCGTTATCTTGATTTTTCACATTAATACACGATCTTGTATCCTTGATTCTTTGTGGCAAAGGAATATAACTAGATCCCATTAATCCATAACCATGTTTGTGTACTTTTATATCTAATAATTCAATGCTTGTAAGACTCCATCCAGATCCTCTTCCTTCGTGTTCCTGAATTTTTGTTAATATTTCTTCTATACAGTTCTCTACTATTGAATCAATGTTTGAACTTTCCATGATGGTTCGGTTTTTTGTTATGAATCCTCTTGGTGATAATTCTTCTTGTACATTTATAAACATAGCTTCTAGTAGTAAACCAAATTTAAGAAAGTTCAATCTTTTCAATTCTTCTTTTAAAGTTTTACTTACGATTGGTTTTGCTTCTCTAATAAATTCTTCTAAGTTCAAGTTTTCATTTTGAATCTTATGATGCATTACTACTTTACCGGGTAAAGCAAATACTTGTAGATTCGGTAAAGTAGTTGAAGATGTTGCTGATATTTCATCTTGTTCTTCTTGTTCTTCTTGTTCTTCTTGTTCTTCTTGTTTTTCTTCTGCGTTGTTGTGAATTAGTTCTTTATGACAGTCTAATAGAATTTCATCGTGAAACGATTCCGAACATTTATCGCAATGATACATGTTGAGATGTTTACTCTTCGAAGTTTCGTAGAGAAATGAAATGGGCTCTCACAATCCTCCTTTTATAACGGTCCCCCTACCACTATTTCATCTTCTTCTTCTTCACTATCCAAGAAAATCAAACGTTTTCAACAAAATATTAACCTTCTACAAAATTGATTGTCCGTTCATATTTTTTAATACCAGTTTTAATTTTCAATATTTTCCTTGTTTAACTATTATTTCTTTATATAACATTATTCACACTTTCTACTTCGAGCGTTTTGCTACTATCATCTCTTTATTCCATTTTAACAATCTGCATAAATACAAGTTCATTTGTCGCGCCGACTCACTATAAATCCAGCTTTCGTACAGTACACATCTCTACGACTAAATTACAACATGTATTTCAATATGAATTTTCCTTATACAAATACTATTTCAATAACTTTACAGCAAAACAAAATTCTAACTTCATAAACTTGATAGGAAGATATGCGAACTTTTAATTCAACCCCGGTTAATTTATGCGCAAATTTAGTTCGACCAACAATTGTTGAATTTCAGTTTTGAACTAACTTTTAATTTATGCGCAAATCTACTTCAAACCCTCACCCCACAAATTTGATAGGAAGAATTACATTAATTTGATACTTATTTCTACCGTTACACTAGCTCCATTCTCAAAAAGATATAAATAAAATGGTCCTGGATACTGTTCTTTTTCACGTCCTGCATGTTCCTTAATGAATTCGTAAGCCAATCTTTTTGAATATTCATTATGATACACTTCTCTTACATAAACAAGATTTTTTTCTTCCAGAAATTTCGCTTGAACTAATGGTATTTTGCTTACATCATCCTTGTCCATAAGAGGTAGCTTGTAGGTGAAAGTATTTGGAGGTAGTTTTTGCGGTTTATCAAGTAGAGAACAAAATTTTCTATAGAATTTCCGCTCAGTGCCTGTAATACTATTAAAAGACAAAGTGGTAAGCATCTTGACGGCACAAGGTGCAAGTACAGACTAGAACCCTGGAGGTTCATAGCCCGCCTTTTATGAGTTTTAAAAATGGGGAGGGGGAAGGAATAAGGATTGGGAAGGGATAAGGTGTAAGGTGGGGGAAGGGTAATTTGGTTATTAAACCACTTGCGCTGTAAAATAGCCGCCAACATCCACACCTTGTTCGTAGCACTCCTTCATTGTTTGAGCCCACTGCAGCATGCGGTCTCTATCATTTGGTGTTACAAGAAAAGAATTACAATCATCATACAATATAAAAGAGCCGATTCGTACGTAAGATCCTGAATCCAACCATTTATGAGCTTCAGACATGAATTTTTCTATTGTATCGAATGGGAATTGTGGATCAATTGCTATAACTTTCAGTTCTTCACTAGTTTTAACGCAATAATAATCATCTTCATCATCATCTTCAGTTTCACTGTCGTTATTTAAAGTGTCTTCAGGTTGTTCAAAAACATCAGAAATTTCGGAAGAACTGAAATTTTCACTAAGATGAGGAGACATTTTTAAAGCAAGTAATATTGTAAAGAGCAGAGACGAAACAACAAGAGTGGCGTGTAGAAGCGGAATGAGGAGTGAACAACGCTTGCTCCGCTTTTATAACGGTATGCTAATGAGAGGGGTAACAGCTGGCCGTGACCGATTATTGATCCGGGAGGTGGGTTGAAAGGAAGAAGAGGGGGTATCTATTTTAAATAATTTGCATAACTTTTGACTCAAATAAGATAACCAAATTCTTCTTTTACTAAAATGTTCGTCTTACATAGACGTTTTCAATGATGTATCGCTTGTCGTAATCGATCAAACCATTATCGAGATATAGCCATTTTAATTTTCAGGGGGGGGTTCCGCTTGAGTGAACACGGGGGGGGGGGGGTTCCGCTTGAATGAACACGGGGGGGGGGGTTCCGCTTGAATGAACACGGGGGGGGGGTTCCGCTTGAATGAACACGGGGGGGGGGGTTCCGCTTGAGTGAACACGGGAGGTTCCACTTGGGCGCTCATGCGGAACCGATCTTCTCACGAGATAGTCGTTATGTGATAATGAAGGCAAATGTTCATCGCGCCGCAACCACTAATTAACTCGCATTCGCGGTGTTCATATCTTTCCTACTCATTACATATACGTTTCCTACTTCATTATTTCAAGACTAATTAACTTGCAAAACAACTGTCTCTGTCTTTGAATGCTGATGAGATTTCATTAGGAACCATTCTTTGCACGCTATATGAAGCTACACCGGCAAACAATGCAAGTCGGAGAGGTCATATAACTGTACAACGGCCTCAGAAAAGTAGATCACGAGACTTAGAGTGTTAAAAATAATGGAGGAGAAACACAACGCTCTAGCTTGCACTTATACCAGTCGGGAGCATTTTTCAAGCGAAGAGTTTTCTTGACTGGAGTTGAAGCCGTAGTAGAAGTAGAAGTTGAACTTGTAATAGAAGAGCAGGCTGTAGTGGAAGTTGTAGTCGGCAGGGATGACATCGTGGTAGTTCTATTCGCAGTTCGCAGCGTAACGTCTGGAAGCAGAATGAAATGTTAGCCGTGGTCGATGCGTCTTTTATAACGGTATGCTAATGAGAAGGGTTAACAACCGTTAAGTGGGGGAAGGTGGGAGGGAAGGAAAGAGAGGGGGTATTTATTTCAAATAATTCGCATAACTTTTGACTAAAATAAGATAACTAAATTCTTCTTTGACTAAAATGTTCGTCTTACATAGACCTTTTCAATGATGTATCGCTTGTCCTAATCCGTTAATCCATTATCGAGTTATAGGCATTTTAATTTTCCGGGGGGGGGGGTTCCGCTAGAGTGAACACGGGGGGGGGGGTTCCGCTTGAGTGAACACAGGGGGGGGGGTTCCGCTTGAGTGAACACGGGGGGGGGTTCCGCTTGAGTGAACACGGGGGGGGGGGTCAGTCATTGACCCTTCCGAAAGTGGGTCAAGGTCATTCAAGACTTATAAAGAACCAAGGTGATGGGAACAGTAGTAACTGTTCCCACCACCCTGTTTGCCTAACGGTTCCCACTCCCAACCCACTAGTTACGTTCTGCGAGGGACATCGACGCAATTTTGTTTGGCCCGTCCGGGTCTACCGTAACGGTCCGGTCCGGGTCTACCGTAACCGTGAATTCGAAGGGAAACTGGAACACCTAATGCAGAAACGCAACTCTAACACCCACCCAACTAATCCCACCCAATCATATTCCTAAACAAAATGCAAAAACCTAGTCCGCAATTTGCGGATGTCCCACCCCTTCTAAGTGAAGTTCAACGGAACTTCTGAATTTACAGTTAATCTACCCCCTATCATCTAGCTGAAAGGCAAAACAACAACATTAATTATAAATACCAACACTTAAAACTAACAACACATCATTATTAAATATCAAATAATTCAACACAACCAAATACCATCATTATTCTTAAAATTAATACACCTTAACGCTAAACACAACTTATAACTAACATCGCAATGCGCAAATTAATTCTTAAATTAAGTGCAACTTACAACTAATATTTACACACACACACACACACATACCACATTGCATTAAAGAACGCAACGTAGTATAAGAAGTTCAAATATATATAGGCCTACTATATATTTGAACCTCTTACCGAGTCGCCAACGACTTTTCGCTATGAAAACTCGTTGACGACTGACGCGAAAATCGGGCTCGTATCGCTCCTCGGGTTTTCGAGTGGTGGGGGTAATTAATGCAGTGGTGGGGAAATTGTTTCACTCCAGTACGGTCTTCAATCCACTCCAGTTCGCAGCAGTATAAAAATGAAACGAAGGAGTGGGGGTGGCGCATGCGCAGCGACGTAAAATCCAAGGTTTGAGGTTAGAACTTTCCGTGCACAGTAGAGCTAAATTGAGTAATACAGGACTCGGCGCATGCGCAATAGCGAGGAGTGATTCCGATCCGGAGAACTCGTTGCATTCGCAGCAGCGCTAAAGTGAGTAATACAGACTAGGCGCATTCACAGTAGCGCTAAAGTGAGTAATACATGACTAGGCGCCGTAGCGTGAAGTTGGCTCACTCCAGTACAAGTTATAGCAGCATAAAAATGAAACGAAGGAGTGGGAGCGGCGCATGCGCAGTGACGTAAAACCAAGGTTTGAGGTTAGAATTTTCCATGGTGGCTGCCATGTTTAATTCTGTTTCATTCAAACAATAGTAGTTCATGGCTGGCATGGGATGTGAAGTGTGGTAATTAGATGGGGTTAGCAACCGGTCGTGACCGGCCATTGACCGGTCATCGACCCGGCAGGGTTCCGCTTGAGTGACCACCGGGGGGGGGGGGTTTAATCTCCATTTTTTATGAGGGGGAGGGGGGGGGGTTCCGCTTGATTAGTCACCGGGGGGGGGGGGGGGGGGTTCCGCTTGATTAGTCACCGGGGGGAGGGGGGGGTTCCGCTTGAGTGAACACGGGAGGTTCCACTTGGGCGCTCATGCGGAACCGATCTTCTCACGCGATAACCGTTATAAAAGAAGATTGTTCATCGCACCGCGACCATTAATTAACTCGCATTTGTGTTGTTCGCATCCTTCCTACTCATTACATATACGTTTCGCCAACTTCATTATACAAGTCTAATTGCTACTAACCTGGAGTTTCATTTACATTAGCACATGTCGTCCTGTTTGAATCACCTTCGCGTGCTCGACGTTATATCTCATTCATCTGTCTTGTTCTGACTTCTACACATCTGATATACTTCTTGTGATGGATACGCAATGTTTGAAATTGAAACTTTTGCGGACACAACATATATTACGAAGTAATTCCAAACCTTCTGTTTCAAAGATTAAAACTAATTTAACAAAAGTAAGGAAGAAATTAAGTTTTAACCCGTTATACTCTGCTAGAACTTTGCAAGTTAGCGTTGACGATGGTGTTATTCACAACATTTTGCGTTCGATGTTACGTTTCCACAACTTCGAACTTGTTACACCTATCGACTGTGTTCAGCAGGTTTTCATATTTTACCCCCACCCTTCTTTATATAAGCGCGCTCACGACAGTTCCTGTTTCATTCTCCTGTACACTCTTCAGCTAACATGAACTAACTTTTAATTTATGCGAAGTTTTAATTCACCCCCGACATACTTTCCGTACCCCACATTATCAAGTTGAATTTCAGTTTTGTACCAACTTATAATTTATGCGCAATTTTAGTTCAACCGAGCGCCATATCCACTCCCCCCATTGATTAATTCACCATCCGACAGGCCGGAAGCTCTAGACCCCCCTCCCCCATTAACTGACATCTACAGTCACGCATATATTTCAACGCGTCATGTTTCATTCTTCATTCTCGTTCTATCCGCGGAACTTAACACTTCTATCTACATTCTCTCTCTCTCTCTTGTTATGACTGCGCTATGTTTGAACTGACTTTTATTTTCGTTCAACTATTAGAGTTTTTATTAACACCGTCGAATTACAATTTTGAACTAATTTTTAATTTATGCGAAGTTTTACTTCAACCCCGGTTAATTTATGCGCAAATTTAGTTCAACTCCCAGTTGTTGAATTTCAGTTTTGAACTTACTTTTAATTTATGCGCAAATTTAGTTCAACTCCCAATCGTTGAATTTCAGTTTTGAACCAACTTTTAATTTATGCGCGAATTTAGTTCAACCCCCCAGTTGTTGAATTTCAGTTTTGAACTAACCAATATTTTATGCGAAGTTTTAATTCAACCCCGGTTAATTTATGCGCAAATTTAGTTCAACCACCAATTGTTGAATTTCAGTTTTGAACCAACTTTTAATTTATGCGCAAATCTACTTCAAACCCTCACCCCACCTCCCCCAACCTCATTTAATATTCGACCGGAAGACACCTGCCCCGGAACATGGCTTCCGGCGGCACGTGGCCGGTTTTGAAAGTGGCTTTTTCTATCTACTAAAGCCCACTGAAAAGTATGAAATTTGATCCAAACTAAAATCTGGGAACTATTTGTGTCGTCAGGAGCAACTCTTATCACGGCAATTAACTTGACGGATTTGTCTGTGGCAGCGAGCACTTCGCATGCTTGTTATGATCTTTCCCTTTAAAGAGGTCATCACTCCGTGGTAAAAAATCTAAAAACTCTTCTGGATGCGTGTTTAGTGGTGTAGCCTTTTTTATTTACGTTAGAATATTTAAGGACCATAGCTAACTTTACGTTTATTAACTTGTAATACCTTATTTTCAATACGAATGTCTTCGGGTTGGGCGAAGGCGGTAAAGGTGAAGCGGTTATTGCTATGTGCGAGTTAAATTTTTCTAAATCCCTCTAATACCCCTTTGAACGTGACAATCTTAATGAAGTATGTTTAATATAATTATCTAATGATAATGATGATTCTGCTCAATTAAAAGCATCTCTGAATGTCTTAAACATTCACAACGGTTTTTTACAATCTTGAATCCCAGTCCCATAAAGGTTAGGACACCTTTTAGCCAAAATCACAACTCCTGTTGATGGACGTCGTTCACAAATTAGAAACCCATTTCTCTTATAATAAAAAATGCAATACAACTGCAAAATTATATTAGCAGTGGGCTTTAGGGGGAAAACTCCCAAAGCCCACTACTTACTTTTAATTTTTTTATTGATATTTACTAAGTATTATAAGTTATCAATATTTATCTGCACTTTAAAAGAAATCAAGTTGCAAAACAATTCAATCGCATAAGTTTTTGCTCAATTTGATACGGCGATGAGGTTAGAATCACCCTTACGATTGCCATTCGAATAGGTTGCCCGGGACCGTAAGCTACTTATTATCAAACACAAGAACAATGAGCGGCCACACAAATCGGATGCGCAGCTTGTGTATCTGTGTATGGACGCCCCCGCCTGGCTTGGCGCCAGCTGTCAGATGCACATTGCACACTGCAACTGCAGCACTGCAGCGATGCAACGGCTGCAACTGCATCGGCGATACCGCGACCGATGTTGCCAACACACGCAACACACGCACTGCGAGTGAACAGTGACGGCAATTTAGATTTAATATACCGGGTGTCCACAAAGTCTTGCCCTGATGTCATAGATTTGCTGTATGGACACCATTTTAGCCACATGGATTTTATAGATATATTACTATAAGTCCCGCCACATAAGTTGACGAATGGCCAAAAACAGCTGGGATGGGCGAGGGGGGTGGAGGGGGTACTTTTCCAAAAACATCGAGCTTACGTTACATGCTAATTTTCATGGAACAGCTGATTATCCAATAATTTTAACTGAATAGTAGTGCAAATTCATTCGTCAAGTTACGTGGCGGGGGTTATAGCAAGGGAATTTAATCCAGTTTTCCATCATTAATTTGTCAATACCTAAGCTCAGCTGATTGATCACGATGTCGTTTACTTATAATGCACTGCAAAACAAATAGTGATCGACTGACTACATTGCCACCTCGTCCACGACACTTTACCTCTCTAGATTTCTTTATGGAGAGGTTTGTCAATAAAACACTCGGCTGTTTTTCCCGTCAGTCGCGCAGCAACCACGCTTCATCGTACTTGATTGTCGAGTGTTTCGTCATGACTGAAGATAGTGGCTTATTCCAAATGGATCATTTGGACGCAGAGTTAATTATAATATAGGTAGAGATGTATCCCTGCCTCTATAACACCAGAACTCAAGATTATAAAGATTACGGTGTAACAAAACAAACTTTCCTTCACATGGACGACTCATAATAATTGGATGAACCCACCATTTTCGTTGCTGGTTACGTCTTCTGCGGCGACGAACAACGTACAATGCTATTGCTCCTAAACATTGAAATTTTGAGTGACAACTCATCTTGCATGGTGCACCTCGTATAGTCGTTGCAAGACAACTGCCAACGCCGACGATTTTTACGCCACTGTGGCACCCCGGGTCAATTTTTGCGCTACAAAACCGTCGCGATACCGCGATTATTGTCACGTCAGTGTGGCACCCCTCAGCGACTATTCCCGTCGCGATTATTATCGCGCGACAAAAACAGCCTAGTGTGGCATTAGCCTTATGGATACCCGGTATATTCATTATAGTAGTCACTAATTAGAGTTTCAAAGGAGTTTGGTTCTCTTCAGTCAGATCCGAATAATTGTGTGCAAAAATTTAAGTAAGATGGCCGCCTAGATGTTGTTGTACTGTAATCATTGTTTAAATGCTCCTCTCTTTTATTCATGGAGGCAAGCCTCTTCCGATTTCGCAAGTTGGTTGATATGGGTATTGCATTGATCCGTTTATAGACGTACACCTCTCTGTGTATGATGTGGGTAGTCCTGGTGAAGGCGAAATGTCAGGGATAAACTCATACGTGTTTAACTGACTGACGCCAACTCACCAAAATTTTATCGTCAGCAAACATCACGAGCTCTTCAAATTCATTTTCCCTTTAAAATCGCTTAAAAGGTTTAACATCCTACAGTATTTCATTTCCGTACTGTGGCATTGTCAAGAAATTCCACAGGAATTAAGGAAAAACGATGTCAAGCATGCATGCAGTAAATTATTGGATAGTTTTTAACAGGAGGGGAGTGCTTCCGCGAATCAGAGCAACTGAGTTTATAATTTCTTTACGTGCCAGTGACGTTTTTTGATCGTTTTGATGGCAAACTGCCCAAACCCCGGTCTTATTACTGTTAAACGTCAACCTGTTGTTTCATAAATTAATTAAAATATGTAGCCCAATCAAAAATGACTCCACGATTGACCCCGTCCGTCGGGAATGAAGCGGACGACCTTGATTGTACAAAGTGAACACTAATAACCCACTCAGCTAGCCAGTCTATTGATTATGCAGTCTTGAACGAACGGTATGATTTTCATTTTCATTATCAATTTTATTTGGAGCTCAGATAAGAAAAGCACTTAATCGAGCCACAACCAGCATTGTTGTAATAGCTTCTTAGCTGTAACATTTTGAAAACCGAATGCAGGTTTTTTAAGTGAAAAGAACTAAAAATTAAGTACCGATCTGTACTAAACTACATCTATTAAGATATTTTATCTGCGTGGACTAAAAGTCGCTGTGTAGGATAACAAAGTTGGACTTCATGCATTTTATGTAAATGTAAGTGTAACTTGGTAGTGTGGGTGGTAAACAAACATTGCCTTTAGTTTTTTACTAACTTTGCAAATGTAGTTTTTGACTCTGATTTTTTAATATTTTTTTTAGATTTTTGACTATATGCCGTTTTTAATTAAAAATTTACATCCCTTCACACTTAACAGATGTTTAAAAAATGTTTAAAATTAATGTTCCTTTTTTGTTTACTGTTTATTTGTTATTTCGTTACCAAAATAGCAACCCATAATAACAATGTTAAAATTACGATATTTAAATTTAATTTTAGACAAAATTCTGGGGTTGGGGATGTTTTAAAACTTATTTTGGGCCAAAAACACTCTAAAGCAAAATATACCCGCTGGATTTCGGATTGTGGAACACACATCCCTTCAGACACTCGTAGTATAGTATAGGCTTCTTGGATTGCTTGGGTTGACTTAAAAATATAACAGCTGACTAGGAGTCACTGAAAGGCATTATAAGTTATTAAAAACTTTATTTAAGGAAATATAGTTCTCGAACATATTTGTCGTAAGATTAAATTTGTTTGTTTGTTGTTTAAATCTCTCCCCCACCCCAGTAATTCGAGAAGGATCAAGTTTTTAAAACGACCTATGAATTTTAGCTTCCGATAAAAAAATACACTTTTAATGAAAGATAAAAACTATTTCGTACAGTACTTTTTTTCATTTAGTGCCAAATATTGTACTTCCAACGCGAGAGGGTAGGCTCGAGCTGTATTGCGTGGACGTGACCAGCGCCGGCGACGGTGGTTGTCAGTAGCGATCAACGACGATGTTGTTCTTTATCTCCACCGCCGCCGCTTATTTGTTGATAAAGTTTGACGTCACTCGCGCCTGTCTGGTCAATCAAAGTGTAAACACCTCCACCTCCCCGATTTACCGAGATAACTTACTGGTTTGTGGGAGGGATGTCGTGGACACTTGAGCGAAGGTGAGGGTGTCACGCGTAACTGATACCAACCGTACTGCAGAAGAGCTTTAATTTATAGAATAAATATACAAAATTTTGAATGTTTAAAGATTCTAAATCAACGGTTTTAGTTTTTGTACAGTTTAGTTTTATTACATATTTTAACTGTAGTTAATAGCATCCGAAGCTAGGGTACCTTACATCCGTCTTTTTCAGCTTTCAGTAGATCCCACAGAACTACCGCGCCGGTACCGCCGGGGTGCATGTAAAAAATGCGCAGTCATACGTTGACATCATGGAGTTTTTTTTAATTGTTTTAAATGTAAAGGCTAAAGTCCGATTCTCATAAATTTTTGGTGGAAACAACTACAGACCAAGCTCTATCTAAAGACATACTTCTAAGAGTCCTTCTTATTTTTATATTGTGTCAGCGCTCTTTATTTCAAAATGAGCTAGTTATAGTTACAATAATTCCATCCATTTTAATTGCATACAGAAAACACTAATTTCCACTGCGAATAGAACGTCAAGCTAACTTTTCCTTTCTTTGTTTAAAGTTCATTGTTGGTATGAGTTCATGTTATTGTTGTGTTATTGTTGTGTTGTGACCGAAGGAAAAGTGACAGCTGACAGTAAACACAAGAAATCAAACTAAAATATTCTCCTGGTTTTTATGTATTTATTTTTGTGTTTGTGTGAATTTTGGAGTAGTAAGTAATTTTAATGAATATTTAAAACTTATTTTAGATTAAAATCCAAAAAGTTTCAAGTTTCTTTAAAAATTCGAATTTTATCATGCAATTAATATTCAAAATCATAAAGTTGGGTTATGAAAACATCAAGTTTATATCAGCTGTCAAGAAATCTGAGTGTATTCCATAGTTGTATGTAGCTACCATGAAGAAAAAACAGATTGAATTAGTTTTAAAATTCTTAATTTTACTACAAACATTATCAAATTTCATAAGTATTCACTATGATGACGTTCAGCCTCATGAATTTTCAAAACCTGAGTTTAAAGTAAAATTAAACACTCTGTGGTTTTTCTATATCAATAAAGCTCGCCAGTACAATTACTATTTAAATAAAACTAACTTCAGAAAAGACAAAATCAAATGGAAAGGTTTGTGGAAGATTTCAATTATAGAATATAACACCAATTTGTTTCTGGTTATCACTATTTTATTGCTTAGTGGTGATGTTGACACAAACCCTGGCCCTGACTCAGAATTCATCAGTAAAGTTAAAGATATTGAGAAGAATAAGTGCAACTTCTGCAATAGGTATTTTAAAAGATTGAATTCTCATATTAATGCTTCACATAAAGATTGTATTTTTTTTTTAATTCACACGATAAAAATGAACAGAAAATCCAACCTCTTACTGAAATAGTTCATCATGGAGAAACATCTCAATACCTTAGAGATGACATGGCTTGTTTTGAACTGTATGATGATCAGATTATGACGTGGTGGGACAATAAATTAATTGTTCCTAACAATTGTCTTGCAATAAATCCTGCTGTAAGTCATGCAATAAAAATAGAAAATGACAATGAATTGTTAAAGGGTATCTTTGATGGATTGGCAATGAAAAAACATAAGTACTTTTTAAATTGTGTAAACAGCAGAATTTCTGAATCAAGGATTGATGGATGTCACTGGTCTCTATTAGTAATCATCATAAATAAAAGAAGATCGAAATATTATCACATAGATTCCTTGTCACCACACAATCATCAACATGCAAATATGATAGCTAAGAAATTTAGTCAATATCTCAATGGAAATTCGGAGGTAGACGTTGAAGAAGTAAAATGTTACAGGCAAAGGTCTCACACTGAATGTGGTGCACATGTCATACACAATTCGCAAATAGTCTCATCTTGTTTGTTAAAAATCAAGATATTTGTAACAACAGAAGATTCGCTTCCAAGTTTTGTGTATCAAAAATATATGAGGAAACTAAAGGAAAACATGTTGAAAATGTTTAAGGAAATAAATTACCCAATGAAGAAATTATTTATGTTAAAAGCACTAATGAAACTAAACCTATATGTAATTTATGTGGGAAATATTTTAATAGTGAAAAATCAATTGAGATTCACATATCTAAGAGCCATCCCATGGAACATAGACAAAACATGGCAAAAGAAATGATTCTCTGATGGATTATCTAAACAAACTTGAGGACATGGGCAATGAAAAGACGAAACAGTATAATGAATTGGAAAATGTTACTCAACACTGGTTAAAAATTTTCTCTCAGGACATGGATGATGGTGACTTTGATAAACAAATAAAAGAGTTCACCCGGTTTTTGGCAAATGCTGTACATCATTTGCCAGGTCCCAAGCATCCTGCTAAAAGATTCTATGAATTAAGGAGAAAGAAAAAAAAATGTATCCCAAAATATGTCTTACAAAAAAACATCCAATCCTCAACGAAGTACAAAAAGAGATAGACAAAAGCGAAAGGAAAAATATGATTATGAGGTTTTACAGTTTGAATACTATAACAGAAGAAGACGTGCAGTAAGGAGGGTACTTGAAAATGATTCTAAAGGTTGTAACATCGATCTTTCCTCGTTGTATGATCATTTTTCAAAAAGGTTTTCTGAACCAAATAATAAAGTGTTGTCAAAATATAATGAAGTTTCAACTCAATTAGAGTCTGGTCATCTTGAAAATCATTACAATCCTGATATTTCTGAACACGAGGTAAAGGAATCAATCAAGTCTATAAAAATTGACACTGCCCCGGGTCCAGATCGAATACTTATGAGGAGCATAAAAATAAAAAAATATCACTTTAATATTATCCATGATATTTACACGAATTCATACAAGTAATTATATACCGGAGCAGTTTAAGAAAGCTCGGACTATACTTCTGGATAAAGGAGGTGATATGAACCAAGTAAGTAATTGGAGGCCCATATCTGTCTGTTCCATTATGAGAAGAATATTTGAGAGAATACTAGATAAACGTTTAAAACACTATATTTCCTTTAATAGAGTTCAAAGAGGATTCACCACAATGCCTGGAACTTATATGAATTCAAGCATTTTAAATGCTATTTTAAATGACTCTAAAAATAAAAAGAATGATTGCTCAATCATGTTTCTTGACATAGAAAAGGCATACGATAATGTCGGGCATTGCCATGTTGAGTTGTTACTAGATTCATTAAATATACCTGTATTATTAAGAAATAACATAAAGAACCTACAGTCTGGGAATGTGACACAAATTGAAACGAAGTTAGGAAAGACAAAACTTATAAAAATAAACAAAGGAGTGTTACAAGGATCCCCATTATCACCAACCATTTATAACTTGAGCATTAATCATGTACTAGATGAATTGACAGAGCATACAGTTTCAGAGATGTATGGTTATAAATTAACAAAGACACTTCCCGCAGTAAACGTACTGAGTTTTGCGGATGACACAGTATTGATTGGAAAGGATAAGAATGCAGTCCTCGCCTTATATGATATGACACTGAATCACTTTAAAGATATAGGACTCAGCGTGAATATAAATAAAACTAAAATATTAAATATTAAAAAAGGCCAAATAATTTCTGAAATATTTAACTTAGATGACAATCAAATACCTTCGATTAACTCCAATGAAAAAATTCGTTATCTAGGCATGAACTTCAATAGTGAAATTGTGTTTGATAAAGAAAATGTAATAAACAGTTTAAATAACAAGATAATAAAGCTAACTACATGCCCTATGTTAAAATCGACTCAAAAACTGTTCATCCTAAATAACTACATTTGGCCTACTTTAACATACCCTTTACAATGTGCCCCTCTAAACAAACTTAAGTATTCCTTCCTCAATGATTTAGACAAATTAATAAGATCATCAGTGAAAGAAATATTAGAACTGCCCAATGATGTCCCAAGCACAATGTTGTATTCCTCAAAATCCAGCAAAGGACTAGGATTATTCAAAGCTTCTTGGGAGGCATATATACAACATATAAATATATGCAAAGTTTTAGAGAGGCAAGATGATCCAATCTTATCGCAATATAGAAATTTTACTGCAGAAATAAAAGAGTGCTTGACGAAGTTGAATATTCCTGACTTAGAATTAAATACAAATTTTAATTCAAAAATAATTAGGGAAGAACTTAGAAAAAAGGAATATGTTCAATGGTGTCAACTACAGCAGAAGGGAAGAGGTGTATGCCTATTCAATGAATGTCCAAAAATAAATAAGGAATTCCACAAGCTTCAAGGACTGACGGCAGCAGAGTATACCGAAATGTTAAAAATGATTGGGGATGTGGCTCCTGTTAGAGGAGTAAAGGGCAGATCCAAGGACGGCAACCAGTGTAGACACTGTTCTACAACTGAGAAATACACAGTTGAAACTTTGCCTCATGTCCTTGGACTCTGCCCTTATGGCAGTCTATTGAGAAATGCCCGCCACAACCAGGTAAGAGCCCTTGTAGCAGATGAATTCAGACACAAGGGATTTGAAGTACACGAAGAAGTACCTGCTGTAGCTGAAGGGGGATCAACTAGAAGAAGTGACATTATTGCAATTGATGAAAAACACAGCAAAGCTTATATAGTTGACCCCACCATAAGGTTTGAATTCAGTAAGGAACAACCAGAAGATGTTAATAAAGAAAAAGATTCAATTTATTCAGCGACAAAGAAATATTACAAGGAGAAATATAAAATAAAAGAAATTGAAATATTTGGCCTAATGATTGGATCCAGAGGAACAATCCCGAAATTTACTGTAGACTTTTGGAAGAAATTCAGATTTGACGACAAAAAGTTATATTTTATATCTTTAACAGTTATGAAAAGTTCTATTCAAATTTTAAAAAACCATTTATACAACAAAAATTAGCAAAATTTGTAAAAGTATTCTTTGTTTTAAGGCAACTAGTGTTGTACTAGAAGAAGAAGTTTATTTTAATAAATTTTCTTTATATTCTGCCGCTTTTCCTCGTTCTCCATCAACATTTCCTCGTAGAATTGCCTCAACATATAAATTATTCCTAACCCGCTCATGAAGGAGACTTTATTACCTTCTAAAATTTTATTTGTTGAGCCGTATTTTTAGTTTAAAGCAGTGGAGATTTGTTCCACATTAATCATTGATTTGATGAAATTTGTAAGTGAGTGCAAGTTGAGATAGAGGTTGTTTGTCGTTATTCGCCATCTTATCTTGGTAGCGGTTTGCACGTTTTCTGTCGGGAGATAACGTTATAATCGTCACGTGTATCTTCGTACTGTTACATAAATTTTGGCTCAGTTGTTCAAGTTATTAGTCTAGCCAACTCGTCCATTTTAGAGTGGTACTTGTCATTAAATTGTTGCCTGTAAAGTGTTTAGTAAAAAATGTCACATTTACACTCATATTATAGACAGTTTTGCAGTAATAATAAATTAGGCCTAAATGGATAAAACAATTTTAAAATATTCTTAATATGTTTAATCATAAAAGTTTTAGACTACTGGTCATAGGTTTCTATATTCGGGAATAAAATAGAGACATCTCTTTGTAACTAAATGTTAACTCTTACTGATTGGTTGATGACCACGGAAAATCGATTTTACACTCATAAATACAGTACTGTCATGTGCAAATACCTTTCGTTTCGCCTTAGCACTTATTTTGAGGTGTGGCCTACGGTTTTTTATGTTAAGGAATTACTTAGGAAAAACACAAACATTTTTTTATTTGCGTTCGGTTTTTAATGTACGGTAGCTTTAAAATCAAACCAGTCGAAAATCGTGCAAAGATTTTATTGAATCTAGGTATATATATATATATATATATATATATATATATATATATATATATATATATATATATATATATATCAAACAATTAACTATCGTTGAAACGCAAAGACAAAACCTGTTGTTTTACCTGTCTTTAAGCAGCTAAAAATATCCTTACATGAAATCGCCAGAACTTTATTCTGTTGATAGGATAATATTTTTTTTTCTTTTGAATTTTTATAGTGTCCTCGACAGTGGACTTTTATGCTGAGTGATTTCCTATTGTGCAGTACAATCGCTTTTTAGGGAAACCCCTACATAACTTTTGTGGATTTTAAACTATTTTCGACAATCTCCGCTTGTTACACACGCACTGTTCCACGTTGTTAGTTGAGTTACGTTCTATCTCGCTAAACTAAAGAAAGGGGTAGTAAATGTTTTCCAAGACTCACAAATTCACCAGTTGCGTTGTTCAGTTTTTTATTTCCACTTTAACGAAAAATGTAAGGGTCAAGTGGGGTAAGTGTACGCCCGGGGAAAGTGGACTCCCAGCTAATAAAAATTCGGTTTATTATCCAAAAAAATTTCAAAACTTAGCCAAAGGTATTTCAAACTATGCTCTTTCAAATTATAATCACTAAAAATTTACCTGGGTATTATTTCTGTGTGTTTTGATGAGTTTAAAAACATCTTAAGTTTCTACTCTAAACGCAAGTGATGCTCGGAAAATTAAAAAAATTACTAAAAATTCAAAAATTAAGGTAATTATTTTATAATTGGTAATCTGACTCATTTTTTTAAGAGAAATTCACAAATAATATTTTTAATTCCCTACATAGTCATTTTGGGGGAGTTATGGTGGGGCGTACACTTATCCTGTGTTACATCGCTGTTGGGGCAAGTGTACTTTTACCAATGGGGCAAGTGTACGCCCCCCTTAAATAATGGATAAATTAGCTGATGATAAGGCAAACTGTTATCTCATGTATGAATGGCAAGATAAAAACTGTTCTTTGTAAAATTAAGATTTATTTTTTATTTCAGCAGTAAAATAAAATCAAAATAACTTACTAAGGTTTCAAGTCACTTTACCAAGCGGACGTTTACAAGAAATTTCCTAACTACCGTATTTTTCAAGATATTTTGATGGATAAAAAATCAAAATGAAGATTATTTTCTGCTCTTTAAGACATATTAGTTGTCAATTAGTTGAAACAGACTTATCTCTATGTTTTCATCTACTTTACAATTTCTTAAAAAAACGGTGTTTTCCGTTTTACCGTGCGGAGGTTCACAAAAAAGTTCATAACTCCTGGACCGTTTGAGATATTTTGATAAATAAAAAATCAAAAGAAAGCTCCTTCTCTATAATCCACTTGCCCCAACATCAACAAATATGCAATGCAAAGCTACATTGAGGGGGGGGGGGTGTACACTTACCCCAGATTCAAGGGTAAGTGTACCCCCCCAAACATCACTTTATAAAAAAAAATTCTAAAAAATACAAAATTGAGCTTTTTAACAAAATAAAAATTCTACGTATGCAAAACATTCCAAAGAATAATCATACAAAATTTTATTTTTATATCACTTACATGTGTTTTTTAATCTGCAGTCAAAGTGGTACTATGTGATTTGGGGGGTACACTTACCCCACTTGACCCTACTCATATTTTCTCAATCTGCCCAAATTCCCCCAAACCGAAATTTTCTGTACTACCAGAGTAGGCCTAATAATTGTTTAAATTAAATTTTCCACTCTTCAGCTTTGTAATATTAAATTTTTCCGCTTAAACGTGTCACGCTATTCTTTGTTAGCCCATTCCGATAAGGTCGGCAAATTGACAAATCGTGACATATTGGATCAAATCAGTTTATCCATGAAAATTACATAATAATCGCACAGATTCCTGGGATGTCATGGAACATGAGTTGGTGCCTATAGGCCTGTGGTCTGTACGTAGGCCTACCATAGCGGTCACCTTTGACCGCCCGTTGTTTACCCCCCCCCCCCCCCACGGTGATGTTAACGTTTCCCCGACGTCGCTGTTGAGATGTTTGTGTCGCTTGTCGCCCTCAAATGTTTGTTGCCGCCGTCTGGGGAAATTCCGCGGTTTCGATTGTCCACGCCTCAAGATAGTGTGGACAAGGAATGTCGGTGTCGAACTGAAACGGAATTCGGTTGGTGTATAATCACTGGGTAGTTTTGAAAGAGCGACGAATAAACTGGATTTTTAATTTAGACAAAATTCATTAATTGGGTTGAAGTAATGGGTAGACCAGTTTTTTTCTATAAATTATGGAATCCGATTTATTTGAAAATGATGTTTATTCCGATTTGAAAAGTATAATATTCGTTAATTCGTGTTAAATTCAATTAAGGGTAACATTTAGTCAATGTGGAATTATCTTTGAAATTGGTTTATAATTTATACGCAAGTAGAAAACCCACAACATAAATTTGCACTTATAGACCCTATTTTGTAATTATTTTCCATCCTCGGCGAAAGGCAAATGACATCCATTCAATCTACGAGGTCTTTGGAAACTGTTCCTTTCATTAATTAGTAAGTTATAATTATTATGGAGGAGTTTAATTACTCTTAAGGATCTCGAGAGGCTGTTACTTTCATCAGGTGGGGTGAAATAATACAGTAACTAACTAGAAAAGTTTCAGTTGGCACACGGTAACAATCCAGAGGAATCTGATAGACAAATTCAAAAGTAAAAAACCGTAAACGCAACCAAACCTCCGCTGTAGTAGCCTAACATTCCGAGTTATTTGTTTACTAAACTGTTTTATGTTTTCTCAGAGAATCCGTGGCGAAATTCTTATCACATAATCGTGCGATTTGCGATTTGATAAGTCCTTCCTCCCTGCATCAGTATATAATCGACATACAATCTGCTGTTAGAAATGGTCTTTTTCATTTTAGCAGTTCTTCCATAATAGCATTTTAGTTTTAGTCATTGGAGAATTTGCCCCTTAACTGGTAAAACTTAAATTTGGTTCAGGTTACCTTCTGTCTCCAGTTCAATTGAAGTTGTTGAGTACGACTTCAAGGTTTCGACACCAAGTATTGTGTCACGTTCACGTAGACGTCAGTTGAATATCATTGACGGCATGACGGCTTAACGCTCGGACCAGCATGATATTCAACTGACGTCTACGTGAACATGACACAATACTTGGTGTCGAAACCTAGGTCATAGTCAACGACTTCATTTGAACTGGAGACAGAAGGTAACCTACAAATTTCATTTTAGTTTTGTTGATAAATTCTGGGATATCACATACTGCCCTGTTTATGGTATTACCTTGCATGTACCCTCTTACAACTTTTTGATCACTTGTTCTTTAAAAAAATGAGTTGTAATTTAATTTCAAAACTGCATTGAGATAGTTTTACCATTCACGTTAGGCTAATTTGTTGTACTAAAATATCCCGATGTCCATAATTATTACCAACATCATCATAGGATGAAGAACATTTTGTGTTACAATTCTCTGTAGTTCAAACTACTGCATGTAAGTATACTTAACTGCATGTAAGTTAAACTTGCATGTAATTGCAACCCGATATCTCGTGAACAAAGTTGGCCTAAAGCGACGGAAGCTGGCTTGGTTCGTCATAATACTCGTATAACTTTGTTCGCCACAGTGTTGAGTGTTGACGATGGGCGGAGAGCGTTATGAGAGCGTTGGGCGGCGGCCACCTGGCACTCTAGTTTCTACCTGCACATGCTTCCAACTCCCTCACTGTGTTGTGGCCACGGAAATACTCTATTGTCTGATATGATATGTTTATACAACGTGGAAATCCGGTTGTTTCAGAGGAAGTTCTTGTAGCTCAAACTCTTGGTTAGATGAAATTTTAGGATTGACTTTGTCGGTTCGAGGTAGCAAATGTCGTGTTTCCGTAAACTGTGAATCCGCAAACATTGTATGAATGTTGGGTAATGTATTAGCACAGATTACCCCAATGCCCTTGTTTCCACCAGCAAATGTTTAGTTAAAATAGGCTTGGCTTAAATGGCCATAGTTTCATGTACTCTTTTGGCTAACAGTCTGTAGATATTTACCCATTTTTAGTATTCTACAATTATTGTCATATTGGTATTGTTCATCATTTTAACAAACCCTCTTAATCTGTGCATTGGATTCACTTGAAAATTGTCATTTCTCTTTTTACCCATAAAGCAAAGAAAAGCCACTTTCTGAATTTCAACATTTGTCTGAATCTAGTCGCAGTGGTGTGTACGACGCGTATATGAATGTAGCTGCATCTACAGTGAGTATGTTGCGTATTGTTGTGGCGCTGTAAATAGCAACATGGCCAGTGCCCCAGTATACCCAGCGCCGCGGAAGACTTACTCATGCCAAGTGTTGTTTTGTCTGCGTATTGCACCGAACTTCCGCGTTGAATCATCCACACCTGGTGGAAACGCAATTCGCTATGATCTATCAAGATTTGCCGATATTTCGTGAGTTTTATTTGCTCATGCAGTCAACAATTTCGTAATTGGAGTAAATGAATTTTAGGTGATTATAAATGACAAAATATTTAAACTTAAACCCTTGAAAGTGTTGTGTCATGGCCCACACGTATGTAATCTTTACATTTAAACTAAAAACGAGTAAGGCACGTTGAAAGCAAATGAGTTACAAAATGTAATCTTAAAACAATATTTTTCACATATAAACGACAAGTTAAATTTAGTTGAACATATGCGATGATACTAGTGTACAAGTCCTTCCAGGGAATATATTAGGTAACTAAGTGTATGAATATAAAACAGTTCAGTTTAAATTAGAAGTACAGTATAGCCTATTAGGGCAGTACAAGACTTCTCTGTAGTGTCCGATATTTTATAATGCGATTTAACTATAATAATTGTCTTAATTTTCTTCAATTAAAATTGTATGACGGCATACCTGCAAATTTTTTTGACGAGAAAGAACACAGTACCTACTTTCTTCTCTATTTAGCTTTTTCACAATGCAAACAATAATTTAATGTCCTATAATAGTTTGTTTATTAGAGATTTATCCATTAGAGTATTTTTGTTGTGACGACAAAATACTTTTCCACACTAGCTTTTTTGCCACTCAATGTCTTGTGTGTCCATGTGTGTCCCTACATAGTCGTCTCCCCGCACACAAAATCGCTTTTCACCTGACTGTGTCATAATCTTGGACGTATCGGTGGATTCCCATGACGCTCTAGCGTCGTGGCCTGTGATAAGTCGATCAGTTGACCTACCGCCACTGAGCGACCCGCATCCATCCCATGATGTCGCGAGTCGGATGAATGTCCCATTGTGACGTCACATGTGGGTCGTGCCATTGACTCTACACTGAGGTCGTGCCGTCCCTGCCGGTGCCGTGATGGTCGTGCTAGTCCCGCATCCATCCCATGATGTCGCGAGTCGGATGAATGTCCCATTGTGACGTCACATGTGGGTCGTGCCATTGACTCTACACTGAGGTCGTACCGTCGCTGCCGGTGTCGTGATGGTCGTGCTAGTCCCGCATCCGTCCCATGATGTCGCGAGCCGGATGAATGTCCCATTGTGACGTCACATGTGGGTCGTGCCATTGACTCTACACCGAGGTCGTGCCGTCGCTGCCGGTGTCGTGATGGTCGTGCTAGTCTACCCGACACAACGGTGATGGTGTCGATCAGTTGACCTACCGCCACCGAGCCACCCGCATCCATCCCATGATGTCGCGAGCCAGATGAATGTCCCATTGTGACGTCACATGTGGGTCGTGCCATTGACTCTACACCGAGGTCGTGCCGTCGCTGCCGGTGTCGTGATGGTCGTGCTAGTCTACCCGACACAACGGTGATGGTGTCGATCAGTTGACCTACCGCCACCGAGCCACCCGCATCCATCCCATGATGTCGCGAGCCAGATGAATGTCCCATTGTGACGTCACATGTGGGTCGTGCCATTGACTCTACACCGAGGTCGTGCCGTCGCTGCCGGTGTCGTGATGGTCGTGCTAGTCTACCCGACACAACGGTGATGGTGTCGATCAGTTGACCTACCGATAAAACTTGGAATGTATTTTCACGAGGCAATGATTTTATATTCGCTTACACCCATACGGCGTGGCATACCTATACATACTCATTACCCATGGGGTTTTATGGTAATGATAACAAAATTATCAGATCTTGATACAATGTGGTATGTACCTTTACTAGGTAGTAATTAAACTATGTTGGCGTATAAAACTCCAATTGCAGCAAACCTACATACACAACTTAGTGTTAGAATCAAGAAATCAGCAAATTTTACTGGAAATCCGGTTAGTACGCAAGTATGTGTGCCGGGGCTATTTTTTATTTTGATTATACAACTCCCTACATGACCGTACTCTATAAAAGAAACTGAGGAGCCAAACATTATGTGGTTATAAACAAAACCCTAACAATAAATAAATTAAAGGAGGTCAATTTACTTTTTCTATTAAAAAGAAAGCTTGTTAAATTGCCACTTTCCTGTTGCTGCCGTATGCATTTGTATAAATATGCGAGGGCAGCGTGAACGAGATCATTTCCAGCAGACGTCAACATTTACATAATTTGTGGTTGTCAGGCAGTAGAATTACTGCTGAAACTAGTTTAGTTAATGGCCTTTATGATCTCTGTATTTCTGTCACGGTATTTAACTACTGGGCATTGCTTAGGCTATATAAGTTACAAAATATCACCTCGGGTTCACTTAACAACATTATTTTTACTTTATTATCTTACCAAGTGTACGAAAGAAATGATTTTGAGCACATACATCTTGTCAATGATTTAAACATTTAAAAATCACCCTTCGCTGGCAATCTTCGGTAACGTGAGCGATGTAGCGGAAATTGTCCATTTAGGATTTTTTTAAATTCTACGATGCATTGGAGCTTTGAAACATTATTAAGCTAGTGTGAACAAAAAGGTTTTCAACCACCGCACACACCTCAATCGCTTTATTAATGATTTTCAATGAGACAACACCAAAGCCCAGGGGGTCATTGAAGATGTCATTCGCCTTGTTTCAGCAAACAAGGGTTTGACACCTTCAATGAAAAATACGGTACTGCATTGTCAGATACAGTTCAGAGACGAATGTAGTTGTGCAGGTCGGATTCGAACCCGTGACCCCGGACAGTTTGGCGAGTGGGCGAGGCCCCGGCCGGCCACTGACCCCTGACAATGCAACCTCCTTCCATCCTGGCCGTGCACACTCAAGTCAGAGAGGCGTAAGATAATAATCCTAAACTCTAGTATATGTATGCACTCAGATCTCAAAACGGCTGTAATGATTTTCTACAAACCTAGAAAAAAACCTGAGGTATGTGATCTATATGCTAGGAAAAATCCTCTTTGTTTCATTATAACTTTGTAATGAAATTCTAAAAATCTTAGGAATGGTCTTTGAGTAATCCAGTATTTTAACGGGATCGAGAGTCTCTTAGGCATTAACTTTTCTATAAATTTTAAATCAAATTGCTTGACATTTGTAAAGAAATCGTCAAGTATTTAAGCAATCATAGGAGTCTGGTGATCAGCAAATGTAATCATTGCAGAGTGACTCAACCAACCTGTCCTTCTTTGTTGACATTTCAAACGTTCGTTGACAAATGATCGATGCTCTAGCGCTCGCACAAGTCGCTGACACTTCTTGAAGCCAATATGCCGCTACTTTTACACGCTCATTGGTATATTTATAAAAATTTACTTTTTATCTAACCATCTTTGGTTCGAAGTAAAATTGTATCGTCTTATTTCGTATTAACAATAATTTTAACACATATTTTTATCTAATTTATTTTAATTTGCATCATGAATGCTTTTCAGTACATGCATGTTATTTTCTATGAAATCTGTGACAAAAAAAATAACTATTTTTGGCCTTTTCGGATAGTTTTCACATTTAGTTGTTCATATATTATACAGTACCTGAAACAAGCACGGGCAAACTATTCTCCGCTCCAAGGATGTTTGATTATTTTGGTCGAGTATGGGGGTTTCGTCCACGAAAAATCTATTGGAACTGGGCCCATGGCTGGGAAAAATCCGGTTTCCGATCTAAAGCCGCTCAAAGATTCCACGTTATCCTTATGGAAATTTTTTGTAGCTACTAAAATTAATAAAAATCAGCTGATTGTTGTAGATATAAACCAATTTGTTAACCTGTAATTCAAATAATTTAGACCAAAGCTCAGCTCCCCTCGGACTGGCGAGTGAGCGAAGCGAACGAGCTTTGTCTGAGAAAAGAAAGTGTTGATTAATAATTTTACCGAGCGTAAGCTCGGTCCCCTGGTACTATAGTATAATTTATTTTATAATTTAATGATAGGCTATTTAATGAAAAGCCAACATTGAAAAGCGAATGGCTTTTATTCTTTTTAAACGGGTTCCGTTCAACTGCAACTGAAGTAGGCTATCAGCAACGCCTGCTTTTCAAAGCCGTTTCCCGCGTTACACCAGAGTTTGGCTAATTGCTTCTAAAGTTAGCAGGCGTCGTTTAATACCAAGTGACAACATTCTATAGTATGAGATACATGATAATAGCCCGGTGAAAATTTGAACATCTGTGTCCCCCCTCACCCCCTCTCGCCCTGCAATGTTTTGTCATTTGTGGTTAATTTTAACATGTGTAATACAGTAAAAAATGTGTTTCATAAGACAATTGGCAACAGTGTATCGACTCTCATCGTACTATTTTCGCGAATAGTCCTTGAACGCGCGTTAGAAATGAATAAACCTCTAAATTCAATAACCAAGAGAAAATAATTTCGGCCGTAATCTAAGTTTAATGTTTAATGAATGTTGCATATTTTTCAAAACTCACAGAGTGGTTATTCGTAACTTTTATTATTATTAAAATTAAATATTTAAAAGAGAAAATATTCTATTGTTCCGTATCAAAATTATAAATTGTCTTTACAAAAGAAACTGTTGGAATTATGAAGCACAGTTTGTCTGGTAGGCGCTGATGGTGTTACAACAACGGACACCGCAGTAAAAAGTACAGATGGAACCAATTAGAACGGAGATCGGTCAATGCTACATGGGAACAGCTTCATCATCCCAATTCGGGCCTTTCTCAGTCAAGACTCTCCTCAACGATCCTCTTCTCCAGGAATTAACCATCACTGTGGACTGTTGGACATAATTTACATGCGAAATTAGTAATAAAATACCCCCGTCGTCGCAGCAGACCACTCCCCCCATAAACCCAATATGAGTGAGTATGTAGGTTTTCTGCCATAAGGTTGTTGGAAGCAAATACGCAAGTTAATCATATCATTTAACCGATTCTCTTCAAATTCTGATATCTTGACGGAAGGCGCGAATGTCCAGGACCGCGGCACGTCGGATGTCCGCTAGTGCGCACACCCCCTCAAAAAACTGCGGGCCGTGCCGTGCCGCCGCAGTGCGCGCGTAACAACTACGCCGTAGCTATAAAATGTCCCTTTTTGTCCTAAAAAATAGCCAAATCATGAAAATCAAAGTTCCTGTATAGTAGAAACAATGTTTTCCAACTACTATGTAAATCAAGAAAAGATGAAACAGAAACCTGGTACTTATCAACAGTTTTCACACAAATATCCCGCCAGTCCATCCATCATGTCCGCCCGCGCATTAATTGGCGTGGACGGATAGAGCCGTTCGTCACTCTCGGGGCTCATGGCTCATGGAATCACAAGAGTCACGAGCGTTTCATCATCTCATCAGCCCAATTGTCCGCCGCTGCATTCTTGTTAGCGGAGACACATTGTTGTGCTCGGACATCGCGGTTCGGCATACGAATGAGTTGTGAGGGTAAAGTCGCCGGGAAAACCGGGAATTCGGGTACAACTGGGAGTATCGGGGTTTAGGACTATCTTTCTGTTTTGGGGCAACCTTGTTGGCATTGTGCTATGCCATAGCTGATCTTTATTTGTTGAAAGTAGTAAGTCTTTTTTCATTGTTTTGCCTCGTACATGTAAACTACGATGGCCTTTACTGGATGGTTGATCCAAACCTGGAAATTTTGGTATTGTACAACGCAATAGGAGGAATAGAGCATTCTTGTCATTATTCACGTTTTTCATCACACAGTATTAAATTTTTACGGTATCAAAGCTTTTTACGATTTTTTATTGGCTGCAATTAATTTCTACTACGTCCTTCAGTTTGAAAATTTTACAAAAAATAGCTTCCAATGGGTGTTACAATATAAAGAGTGGAATAAAAAATGGATAGCATAATTGCAGATTAACAATAATTACTAGCGATCGCCTCCTGATCGAAATTAGACCGAACGAAAACATATGTTCTTCCTGTTTTGATAGCAGTTGTTATTACAACAGCTGCCTCAGGATTCAACCAACTATAGCTGGGAGATGACTTGTTGGCCAGCTAGGGAAAAGGGGATTGAGGGGAAGTTACCCCCTCCTCAGTGATTTCTAGCTTTCCTATTGGTTAATTTGTAATGTCCTATTTTATTTCAATGCTATTTAACAGCTGATAGTGGTGGGGGTATCTTCCCCTTCACTAGCCAACAAGTCATCTCCCAACAGTATCCTTCCTCCATAAGATTAACATTAAAACTTCGAAAGCCTGTGAGGCGTAGCCCTGGGGACGGATGTAAATTATAATGGTATCCTGCTCATCTATAACAGGACGATACCTGTACGGTATGCGTGGATTTCTCCTACGATTCACATTAGCTGAAAGTGAGGAAAAACATGCTTGTCTATTATAATTTATTTACACTGACTATTATAATTTATTTGCACTCTCTGCAATGGCAACCTGAGGCATTTTAGCCCTTCAGCTTTAGCTCGTTCACACTCACGCACTGCATGTCTATAATATCCTCTAGTTCAGTTCGTTCGCTGCGCTTACTCGACTTCACGTTTAGCTCGTTCGCTAAACGCGATCGGTTCGGTTGATTCTTTGAGAGTTGCACCTTGGTCAACACTGATTTTGCTACTTTTTACTTCTGTTAACTGTGTGTGTGCCCTTACGGCTTTGAAATACGAAAGATAATCCTATTTTCAATTCAAAATGTCAATTAAATTCATTCTAATGATGCCATATAACATTTTACTCCAGTCTTAATTCTAAGTGTCCCAGATGGGGACCATGTGCCTTAATGGGTTAAAATATCTTTTCCATAAGAATAGCATTGGAACTTACAGGGCTACTATAGCAGAGCCCGAAAGCAAATAAAAAACGTTTATAATCATATCTTTCTCCTAGGCAAAAAGTTATGATTATACCAAATTTCAGGTCAATTGGCCCAAAGACACAGAGACACAAAGATTCATACATTCATTTTTATAGATATAGATATCATAATTGCTGCAAACCACATATTAATGACTAATGCACACTAAAGGGATCTTTTCCTACAGTTTTTTCTTTTCTTCAGTTGATTGTTCAATTGATAAAAAACTTAATAGCTCCGTCAAGTATTTTACTGCTTACTCCATAAACCTTTCAGCGGTTGACCAGATGTTTTCCACGCGAAGGTACAACATTGTCCTCTGAAGTAAAAGCTGATTATGGCGTTATTAACCAGTTAGCTAACGCCATGAAACACAGCTAATTGTGTCGTAAAACGTGCCACGGAGGGCGGCACCGCTCTGTTATTGAAGATAATAACTGACAGAACACGTGGTCTCGCAGGGAACGTGCGCGGGCGCATTCCTTTATCTTTACATTGCATTGGCCTTCCGTCGTTTTCGTAAGAGACGCGGTTTTTATTTTCATATATACATCTTGCAAAAAACTGTGTAACAATTGAATTACTAGTTAATGTTGGTGATGAAGAAGTTCACATTGTTTATAACTGAACTAGCAGTTACCCGGCGCGCGTTGCTACGCTCAAATTAATTTGTTTGCAGAAATAAAGCTATTTTATTAGTTTTTTTATTATAACAAAAAAGTCAATGAAATAGAAATTAAGTATATAATTTTTTATCATTCTGCACGAAATCAGCCTATTTTTTGCTCTCTCAACTGTACCAAAACCGATTCTTTATTGTCCTAGGACTGAAAAATCATCTGGAGAATTTCTTAGGTCCTAGTACTGAAAAGTCAGCTGTTTGCTATGTATATTATTATTCATTTATTAATGTTTAGGAGCAGAATTTTGAAATTCAAACGTTTAAAGAGCATAGTTTGTAAATAACATAAATGTAAACACTGTATCTTACTAACTTTGTAAATATAACCTCGAAAATAAATCTTTATAGTAATAATTACTATGATCAAAAAGTCTAATTTCGCATTATGATAAAAAACGTTGTTCATCACTCGGAGCAAAAGTGTCTTTTTTATGCTTAATCGTTTTTAAGCGCACCAAAAAGACCCACTTTTGCTCCTAGTGATGAAAACTACTATTATTAGGCCAAAGGATAAACAATAGTTTTTGTCTTTTGATTTAGTGTAAAAATTTTCAGGCATACCAAATCGTAAGCACAACATGTAAAACTGGCCTACGAAAAACAGGCATTCTCCAAATTTAAACCCGAAATGGTCAAAGATTACCCTTGTACCTTATTGATAAGTGCAAGAGCACCTATGAGCAAAGAGGAACGTCCATGTCAAACTTCAACTCCGGAAGTCCTAAATCTAAATTAATTTTCGAGTCCAGTGGAGAGGAGCCCTAAAGTGCTTAAAAAGCTATATTTGCACAACCGTTTCTTAGTGAGTACCTATGAACAAACAGAATCATCCATCAAATTCCATCCCCGGTGGCCCTAAAGTAATTTTAAATTCTAGTGGGTTGGAGCCCTAAAAAGACTCAAAAACTATACTTGCAAAATCGTTTCTTGGTGAGTACGTATGAGAAAAGAGACACGTCCATGTCAAATAACAAACCCGGAGGCCCTCAAGTAATTTTGAAGTCCAGTGGGGTGGAGCCCTAAATTGCCTGAAAAATTATATTGGCAAAACCATTTCAATGAGCACCTATGAGCAAAGAGAATCGTCCATCAAATTTAAACCCCGGTGGCCCTAAAGTAATATTGAAGTCAAGTGGGGCGGAGCCCTAAAGAGCTTAAAAAACTATATTTGCGAAACTGTTTCCTAGTCAGTACCTATGAGCAAAGAGAATCGTCCATGTCAAATAACAAACCCGGAGGCCCTCAAGTAATTTTGAAGTCCAGTGGGGTGGAGCCCTAAATTGCCTGAAAAACTATATTGGCAAAACCATTTCATAATGAGCACCTATGAGCAAAGAGAATCATCCATCAATTTTAAACCCCGGTGGCCCTAAAGTAATTTTGAAGTCCAGTGGGGCGGAGCCCTAAAGGACTTCAAAAACTATACTTGGAAAACTGTTTATTAGTGAATACCTATAAGCAAAGATGAACATAAATACTAAATTTCAAACCCATAGGCTCTAGAGTGATTTTTAAGTCCAGTGGGGCGGAGCCCTAAAGGACTTCAAAAACAAAAGGACTTGCATAACTGTTTCTTCATGAGTACACATGAGTAAAGAGGAACGTCCATGTAGAATTTCAACCCTGAAGGCTTTATGGTAATCATGAAGTCCTGTGGGGCGGAGCCCTTAAGGACATAAAAAACTATATTTATAAAACCGTTTCTTAGTGAGTACATATGAGTAAAGAGGAATGTCTACGTCAAATTTCAACCCCATATGCTCGTGAGTAATTTTGAAGTCCAGTGGGGCGGAGCCCTAAAGGACTTCCAAAACTATATAATAATAATCTTTATATTTGCAAAATTGTTTCTTAGTGAATACTTGGGAGCAAAGAGGAACGTCAATGTCAAATTTCAACAACGGATGCAACAGAGTAATTTTCATGTTCTGTGGGGCGGAGCCCTAAAGGACTTCAAAAACTATATTTGCAAAACCGTTTCTTAGTGAATACCTTTGAACAAAGAGAAATGTCCATGCCGAATTTCAACCCCATTGGCCCTAGACCAATTTAATATACCTGAGGTGCGGAGCCCTGAAGATGCCTTCCAAGAGCACCGAAGATGCGTTTCTTAGTGAGCACCGATGGGCAAAGTGGATCTCCCATTGAAAATTTTCCAAATAATTCTCTTAGGTCATATGGTTTTTCAGTTATGATTTTCCTAGATTCATATTAAAAATTGGCCATAAGAATAACATTACAAATTTTGAAGTCCTGTGTGGCGGAGCCCTAATGTAATTTTGCAAAACCGTTTCTTAGTGAACACCTATGAGCAAAGCAGAACGTCCATGCCAAATTTCAACATCATAGGTCTTATAGTTTTCTATATTCGTTGTTTCCTAGATTTGTATAAAAAATTGGCCATAAGGTTAACATTAGATAGAAATTTTGAAGCCCTGTGTGGCAGAGCCCTGATTGAAGTTTGCAAAACCGTTTCTTAGTGAGCACCTATGAGCAAAGCAGAACGTCCATGCCAAATTTCAACATCGTTGTTCTTATAGTTCTCTATATTCGTTGTTTCCTAGATTTGTATAATTGGCCATAAGGATAACATTAGATAGAAATTTTGAAGTCCTGTGTGGCAGAGCCCTGATGGAATTTTGCAAAACCATTTCTTAGTGAGCACCTATGAGCAAAGCAAAACGTCCATGCCAAATTTCAACATCGTAAGTCTTATAGTTTTCTATATTCGATGTTTCCTAGATTTGTATAAAAAATTGGCCATAAGGATAACATTAGATAGAAATTTTGAAGTCGTGTGTGGCAGAGCCCTGATGGAATTTTGCAAAACCGTTTCTTAGTGAGCACCTATGAGGAAAGAAGAACACCCGTGCTAAATTTTAACATTCTACATCCCATAGTTTTTCAGATTCGTTGTTGCTTTGATTTGTATAAAAAATTGGCCATAAGATTAACATTAGATGGAAATTTTGAAGTCCTGTGGGGTGGAGACCTGAAGGAATTTTGCAAAACTGTTTCTTAGTGAGCATTTTTGAGCAAAGTGGAACGTCCATGCAAAATTTCAACCCTCTATACCCCATGGTTATGGAGATTCTCTGATACATGAGTGAGTGGTATTTGACAAATATATAGTAGATTAGCGCATTAAATTAATTGAATGTAATTAATTAGTAATGAGCGATTAAACAGAATATTTATAGTAAGGCAAAAAGTTCTTCCATGGAAGTAAATTTTATGCATCTATCACCTAAAGCAGATAATTTTTGTTTAAAGGATAGATTTATTCTTCAGTATAGTACGTTATTTGATACAACGAATTTATAAATCTATTTTAGGATCTGCTCTCGCCATATGCTGGTACTGTATTTCTAATATTAAAAGTTTTTTCCATTGTTCCACAATGATTGTCTCTCAGTTGATGATTTTTTATTAAATTTCATTATAACGTGTTAAACACCTTGCAGGAATATTGTACATTCTGGTCCCGAAGTCCGGCGCGCTAACCACTATGCCACCGACTCACCCAAATTGGCAAAATTCATAACCAAAATGGCTTCTCCCTTTCCCCCCAAAACCCCTTTCGTTACTAAAATTACAACCCATAATATCAATGTTAAAAACTACAATTTATAAAGTTCATTTTAGACAAAAAATCTATTTATCCTGGGGCTTCTAAACTTATTTTTGGTCAAAACCCACACAAAAATGAAAATAGGCAAAATCTTCCCGCTTAATTTCGAGGTCGGTGCAAAATTCATCGCCGCAGACACTCGTGTCATCTATATATTAATAGGCAAGCATGTTTCATTTCCTCCTTTTTTCTTAGCTTGTGTGCATCGTAGGAGAAGTCCGCGCATACCGTTAGAAAGGTATGTGCTGTAGATGAGCAGAATCACGTTTTAATTCACATCAGCCCATGGGGCTACGCCCTACAACCTTTTAAAGTTTCAATCTTAATCTTATGGGAGAAGGATAATTGATTGAATCATAAGACAGCTGTTGTAATAACAAATGCTAGCAAATAAGGGAGAACAGATGTTTCATTTATAAAGATTTTTGAAATATTTTCCTCAAGATTAACTGAATGTTTGGCCGAATTTCGACCAGTGGGCGGTCTCTAGTAGTATTAAATTTGTAAACATACTGGTAGACCATAGTTGGCTATTATAGTATCCTATCCTGAAGAAAACAGTCGAATAAGTCATAAATTGAAAAGATTATATTTTGCAATATAAAATATTTAACTATCGTACATAATAATTAATTTCACCTTCACGTCCAAATTAATGTTCTTCCATTATCACGAAAGGCAAATTCTTTTATATCTTCAAGGTCATGCATAATTTATCTCGCGATATGTCATATAGTACAATGATGTAGCCTGCACAAAAATTTCCTTACATTTACTTCTTTAGATTCAATTGCCTGCTTTTGGGTAATTAATTATTGGAACACCACAAATGTTTGATGAGAGGTCAACTTGAAGCATACAACAGGACGGTGTTAAGTAGCGTACGTCGACTACTATAGAGTCAGTGTCCTCCTAAAGCAACAATCAAGATGCGAAGATAATGGCTTGTTGTAGTCTACCTATCAAGGATTATCATTAACCCTGGAACGTACATGAAAAGAAAACAAAGGAACGTGACGATTCGCCCGCGAGCCGGAGGGATGGGCCGACCTTGAGGCTCAGCTGTCAGCTGTCAGCGAGCAGCGAGCGAAGCACAACACTCAACACGAGGCGGAGGCACAGTGGCCGCGGCGGCGGTGGCGGCGGCAGCGGGTGGGTCAGTGGAGTTAGTGGCGGTGCTGTGAAGTGACAGTGGAGTTAGTGGCGAAGTGCTGTCTTATTGGATGTTAGTGCTACTGGAGGATGAGGCGTCACTCCCTACCGGCCCGGAGGGTCAGTTTCCCGGGAGTTCCGTTTCCGGTTGTCGCTTTCAAGGGAGTTCGGGTGTGTACGGTAGGAGTCAATATATTGTAGCTGTATTGCTGCTTATATATGCCAATCTCTAGGAATCGTCTTCTCCTTTTTTTCTGTAAAAACACTGAAACATACCTTCGCGTTCCCCTGTTTCGGACGTTATGGGATATTCATCGCTAAAATGTTTTTCTTGTAGAAGGTTGGATCTAGGGTAATTAAAGATAGGTATATTAGTACATACCTTAAAAGTAAGGAAAATTGAGATAATTTTCGAAGTCAGTGAGAGTTTTTGTTACATTTTTAAACTTTTATATGGTATAAGAGCCCTAATTCAACCGAATGATAACCCAAGTTTCAAGAATATCGGTTGAAAAACTATATATTCGAAACAGGTTAATAAAATACCATGTTTGGCCAAAAAGCCGTACATGGTGAACATACTTTACCTGACTGTGCTACTAACCCTAAGGTACTAACCCTAACAAAGACAATAAACTACCCTTTTCTGGGAGGTGAAAGTCGGTACATTTTCAATCTTGTCTCTTACCATCGTAGAACGCCCTAAATGCCTTTTTAAATAACCTTTAAACGTCTATTTGGACTATTTTAAACAGACATTGCAAAATAGTAATGTCCCCTCGAAAAGTGAGCGTTATCATCGTTTTAAGACGACTAATCTGTGATCTCTGAAACTCTTTCGTGGTTTCGAGTTTTATATAGTCAGAAATTTAGTCACCAAGATTTTGGATGGAGTTTTTATTTTTAGCCTATATTTTCAAGTTATATGTCTGTTTTATCGCCAGAAATTTAACTCCCTCGGGGTTGAACCGGCACGACGGAAGTCAATCAACTGCCAAAAAGCTTAATCAAAATGTAGTTTGGGTTTTTGCACGGTGTTCTGGTGTTGGTCTTTTAATGAGAAATCTCTAGTTTAAAATTCATTTTGAACTTATAAATTGACCTATGTGGTGTATACTGGTTAATAGAACACTATAACTTGTAGTTGAAATGAAAGCAATGCTCGCTCAATATGCAGTTATTCTTCATGGTTGATCAATTTTTAAAACAAGCCTACTAAATGTGAACCAACGTCCGAAGATTTCTCAAAACTGAGTCAGTAGTTTATGATAAACTGAATTGAAAGGTCGCCGGCAGTGTGATAACGATAATGCGGAAAAGTATATAGCCCTGTGGGGAAATCGGGGCGCACAGCACACTGTTATCACGGATTTATTGTCAGTTTTTACGTACATAAAGCACCGCAGCCACGCTGATAGTCTGTGACTTTAATGGCCTTGTTTTGTTTACATTTTACTGGGTTACGCTCTAAAACTGCTGCTTGTGTTCAGGTATTGTTCTTGGAAGAAATTACAAGATATTTCTCAACTGACACTGAACTAAAAATCAAGTCAGATAGTAAAAGTCCTTTAAAACGTGCGGTAGTTTATTGTTCATCCATTGATATGTTCCTAAATAAGGAGCTTTTGGCCTCGTATGGCAACATATCAAATTAAATAATTTTAATGCACTACTTGTCAAGTTGATGATTTACCAGCACCAACGAGTAAATAAAACAGTCTAAAAATTCACAACCACGGTAATGCAATTTTAAAATCGATAGTTTTTAGTGAGGAGTTTATTTTGAAAATAAAGTTGTAAGTGGAATTTTTATCGCATAAATCATGACCAATATAAAAAAACGATCATACAATACAGTATATATGTATTATATCCATCGGTGCTGCCTTGTGTAATGTTTTATGAACTGATGCAACATAGAATCCTCCAGCAAGCATTAGTAATCTAGTCCATGTTAGGTTTGATCATTCATTATCTTTATTCATGACGCTGAAATCAGATCTTGCTTGTTTGTACGCCAATGTAATGATTGTTGCTAGTGCGCGTGGGTTGTTTTATTGTTCAGATTTATTTGAATGGATGGATTAAGGTACCAAAGTCTTCTCAAAATTTAATGTTTCTGAGTTGGAAATGGTCAGATAAAGAAACCTAAAAGTTAAATATACCCAAAATATACGGGACTTTGTTATTTCTTTCGACTATGTAACTTGGCTCAAACTCGAATTTGGAAGCAAGACTAAACATTGATTAAAATGAAAATTAAGAAATAATAGAAGATACGCGAACTGATCCGTAAAAACAAAGCTACGTTGAACGATACATGGTACATGGGTACATGGCACGTGCGTGATGATATTACACTGGCATTCAGTCCAGTTGTCTCAGTGTGGGAAGACGTGAAAACGTCGGGAACTTTGTGTGGTAGGGAATAGTTGCGAAACGTCGGTGATGTACGTCTTCAGACGGGGAAAAATAATTTCATAACAAAAATACGAAAACATTTTACAAAATTTACAGATTATTTGGTAACCCCTTGACTTAGGGGGGCCGAGTATTTCAGGCGATATTTTTTGGAATTTTCTCCCTGTATCGGGTAACACTAACTCTCGTCGTTAACCCCTTTAAACTCCTAGCTAAAATTCAGGTGATGAGCCTATTGTTTTTGTTGAGAATTTTTATAAAAATTGTTTAGAGAAGTAGGGAGCAGTCGGGAATTTGATTTTTTGCAATTTGGTAGGCACCCTTGTTGTTGTTTTTCATTACATGCCACAACTCCACCTGGACAATCATGGGGAACGGTTATTTTGCGGGAGAATCCTTGGTGGAAAGATAAGCTGTTGTTAAAGTCGAGGGTTTAGAGGCATTAATACCGGTTCTTTGGTTGCGTTCCTTTGTTATGAAATATTGATATTCATCGTGGTGGAAGTATTATAATATGCTGGAGCAAACCGCATGAAACAATGCGACATGCAAGGCATTGTTGCCAATTCGCCCCATCCGAAGGGATCAAATTATAGCGATAAACCTGTTGTCTTGATGGCAACACTTTAATTAGCATTTAGCATCAACTACTAGTCATTATGGTTCACTCTAATAGATCAATTACCACCAAAGTGTACCTTGAGTATTTTCCTGTCCAAGAGAAATCATGTTTCGTTCCAAGAGAGGCAGTTTAAAGCTCACTAGTCTACTTGTTGCTCGAAATCGAGCAATTTATTTTGATACAATAAAAAAGTTACACTTACAGTAGTTCTAAATCAACGACACCCAACCAATCCAATACTGTGAATATCAGTAATCACAAAATAAAACTACACGTATAGTACTCAGAAAAAACAGTTTTGTTGAGTCAACCAAAATGTTTGATTAAATAGGTGCCAAATGGATAATTTGTTTGATTTTATATTCTTCAATAACTTTTTCGACTTTCCAACTAAACTTATTTATTGAATCAAACAGTGGAATAATTAAACTAACAAAGTTTTAGTTAAACCAACTAAATTCTAAGGTAAAACGATTTAACAAAATATTTTTTTTTAATTCAACCAAACAGTTTTTCCTGTGTATATACAGCTGTACATTAACAGATGTTTGAAATGCTCAACTCATTCCCAATGTTCCCCAAACGGGAAATTTTCAAATTTAACTTGTGTATTGCGCTCTTATTTTAAGCCCGATTTTCATCAATTTTTGGCGGAAACAACAGACGAACAACTTAACAACATACAACAGATACAACGACACCAAAAACTTGGAAATCTGTTGAAAATTGTAAGATGAGTTTTTTACACAAAAAACCCCTTATATCGTATTACATTTAAAGATTTTAGACATAATGATAATTGAGTGAAATACATGTTTTAGTTAGAATTCTGGTTCAAAAATCTCTTTCTTTTGTCATAATTAACTGCCTACCGTACTACTCTTTTTTATTTAGATACCATAAACGTAACACATCCGTGTGGTTAAGAATTACGGAAATCTGCTGTTTTGTTATCGACACGGTTGATTTGTTTTAGATAGTTTATTTAAACTAAATTAAACCTTATTATTCCCATTAATTTCATAATGACTCTTTTGAAACAAAAAAACTTATTTTGTAATATTTTCGTTTTTACAACTTTAATACACTTTTTAAATTTTGTTATCGCTGTTAATATAGCGTATAGCAGTAAGCAGAATTAATTGCAGTTGCAGCCCAAAAAGGAGTGTTCTATGGTCAACGGTAGGCCTGGTAAAAAACTAAAGATAAATATAACAAACTTTTTATTGTTTTCATTGAAGCTAAATGAGTAGTGCAAAATTGAGGATGCTGGCCCAGTTCAAGGTCACCTGAGGGATGACGTCATCGAGGTCAATGACCTCACCGATGACGTCATCGATGACGTCATCGATGACGCAATCGATGACGTCATCACTAATGACGTCATTTCGATGACGTCACACCCATGACGTCACAGAAATGACGTGCTGATGACGTCATCACCCCTTACGTCATCAAAACGACGTCACCGACGCCACTAAGGTCAAGGTCACGCAGAAACTTAAAATTTTTTGGCACTTTTGCCGTTTCTCGCACTACGCTCCGAGTTTCAGTCCGAGTCCCCGTGACCTTGATCACTTGGAGCGAATATTACATGAGAAACGGCAAAAGTGCCAAGTTAAACCTGAGTTTCTGACATGACTCTGCCTAAATGGGCAATCGGTAATCCCTCAGGTGACCTTGAACTAGCACAACACCCCCAATTTCATATTACTGTGACCTTGAAAACTTAACAACGGAGCGCCGACACCGATGCGCACCCCACGACAGCCACCGAGTGACTGACTGTCAGGCTCTGTGTATGCTAGGTATATCGGCTTGAGAGACTAAGACTCTAAACTGTCAGGAATGGGAGTAACTAACTGAATTTTGCAAGGAAAAGTCATTTCATCCAATATTTTAAACAAATCCTCATCAGTAAAACTGACATTAGTCTGTTTTGTATAAAACTTAGGGTGTCCGCGCAACAGTTTGCGCCACTTAGCTAAAGTTGAAACTCTCTTAACTTTCAGTGGTGGACAGTGAGCAACTAATAAAGTCTTAACACGGCTAAGTTTCTTACCTAAAGCGTCCCGCGACATGGCTTCCCCTCACAAAAGTCCGCACAATACTGAGAGACTGCTTGTAGCGCATGAGTCAAGGGAAAAGAGGTGGGGGAAACAGCAGGAGTGGGGGAAGGTCACAGTGGCGGGGGAAGGTGAGGTGGTACGCTGGAGTTTCGCATCACTTCACCATGAGCTGTCCTACAGTCAACACACTGTTCTCTTGGCCCGAGTTGCCACTAGAAGAAACATTTCTGTACAGCTTAGGCTGTGAGAGCCGAGGAAGCAAAGTCAAAGTGGAAATTGTGTTAAACTCCAAGATGAAGAGTCTCCTAAATAAACTAATTGTATCCTTGCAATCTCCTATAACTTTAGAGAAATACCACTTTATTAAGCGACACCTTATACTTTGGCAAAACGAAGCAGAAATGGAAAAGATTACAGTAAAATTAATTTAACTTAAAACTTGGACTGGACACTCATGGCGATACCACGTGGCGTGCAAACGCCACCCTAAACATTACAAGTTAGGTTATTGAGCACCTCTGGTACGATAACCGATGTGCTAGAGTTAAAGTGTGATGACCTTGAGTCAAAACACTGAAATACTACAAGTCGATATCGTCCCAGAGTCAAAGTGTAGTGACCTACATTCAGAACTTGTAAAATTACTTACATATAGAGAGCTAGAGAACAGCGAGGCGCACCGCATGGAAGCCGGAGACATACTGGCGAAGCGGTGTTGTGCAGCCTAGGGACCCAGTTGTGGTGGGGGTATAGCCAACACTTAGAGTACAAGTGTTGTGGGTGACCTTGACCCACTTAACTTACCTCGACCCCCCCCCCCGACAAAAAGTGGGAACCCCCCCCCCCGACAAAAAGTGGGACCCCCCCCCACCCCGACAAAAAGTGGGAACCCCCCCCCACCCCTGATATCCTGGGCGTGGCAGCCCCGGTGGGGATATAAGGGGGCCCAGCCAGAGCCGGCTCGCAGTCCGCTCCCGCGCGTTGAACGTGAACGATCGGGACGGACCGCCATAGGCATCACTAAACATTGAATGGCGCCTTCAGTGTTTAGCGAAGTCTACTCTAACTTTAAGACATGTATTAGTTGTAAGATATTGCGCTTGCGTTTGGGTATTGCGAATAGTTTTATATGAGAGTGTTTTACTTGTACCTTATGTCTCCTGTGTGTCTTTTATCCTTTGTGTCTTGTTTGTTATATGTGTTTAACGTGTATGTGCTTGTTCCAGCATTGACTACGTTGAGCTCAATTGTGTGTTGTAAGTGTGTTATATTTTTCTAAATTGTATACGCTTGTTGTAGCATTTCCCCCTTGAGCTTTTGCAATGCTCAAAGTAAATCGTAAAGACAGGGAACGGGAGTAGGCCCCCGTGTAAAGTTACTTTTGTATAATTGTTAGGCTCCTCTCATGCATGCTTTAATGCGGCTGAGAAATAGGAGCGTCCGTTTGTACGCCTATATGGGGGTAATAAGCCGATGGCCTCTGCACTCGGACCGAGGACGTAAGCCACTAGGGTGTCCTCAGTTAGTTTCCCTTCTGGAAACTCAAAATTATGTAAATGAAACTTTGTTAGCTATTTGTGTTTTTTTTGTCCCCAAGGCCCCCGAACATTCGTGGTTCGCCATGGATGTACGGGGGCCGAAATTTTTTATGTCCGTGTGGCCTTGACCCACATAGGACTTGTAAAAATTTACTGCATTGCTAAATTAAAAATATTAAAGATAGGGTTACGGGAGTAGGCCCCCGTGTAAATCCACTTTTTTTTATAATTGTTAGGCTCCTCTCATGCATGCTTCAATGCGGCTGAGAAATAGGAGGTGGTCCGTTTGTACGCTTATACGGGGGTAATGAGCCGATGGCCTCTGCACTCGGACCGAGGACGTAAGCCACTAGGGCGTCCTCAGTTTCTTTCAAAATTATGTAAATGACATTTCGTTAGCTATTGGAAAAGTTATTAGTTGGAAATGCAGTAAATGTTTACAAGTCTCGCGTGGCGAAGGGTACACGACATTGGATGTTGCCTTGTTGTCATAGTTGGGTCTCTTCGGAGGCTACAGCGATGACAACCCAAGTGCCCCACACCCCCATAGGGGGGTGTGGGGCTTAATTTTTTAAAGTTTTTCGTGACCTTGACCTAAATATAACAGTTTTAAAAATCTTTAACTGTCAGGTCTTTTAAAAGTTAACAGTTAGGTATTAGTAACACACACACACAAGTGTGGAGTTGTTTATAGTTGGGTCTCTTGGGAAGCTTCAGCGATGGCAACATAAATGCCCCAAGTGGGGCTTCTTTTTGAAAAAGTGTGTGACCCCCCCCCCGACAAAAAGTGCGAACCCCCCCCCCCCCGACAAAAAGTGCGAACCCCCCCCCCGACAAAAAGTGCGAACCCCCCCCACCCCCCCCCCACCCCCACCCCCACCCCCACCCCCACCCCCACCCCCACCCCCACCCCCACCCCCACCCCTGATATTCTGGGCGTGGCAGCCCCGGTGGGGATATAAGGCGGCCCGGCTGCATGCACTTCTCATTCCCGTCCAAGCTCCCGTACGGACAGGTTCTCTCTTGTTCTTGAGATCATTTTTAATAACTTCACTTTTTTATTCTCATCTATTCTTTTCATTAAGTCCATTCATTACAATGGGTAAAATGGGCCTTAAACTGAAAAACTACCCGCCAGCTTCAACCTCAACCGACACGACTCAACCTCCATCATCCTCCACCTCGATCATGGAATATCTGATGACTGCAAACATCTTGAGCTGCCTGACGATGCCACCACCGCCGCCGCCGCCACCACAGCCCGCCTCAATGCCCAGCCTGTCGCCATTACCGCCGACAGTGGAAGAGGCCGGTGCACCTCCACCATCGTCAGGAAAACTCAGCGGTCGAGTCCCGGTAGCCTCTCCAGCACTCTCGCTGCTATCGGACTCAGGATCGGAGTCTGCAGTCTTCGAAGAGACGTCCAGGTCGAGGATAACCCCCTCCAGCAGAACCCGAAAAATCCTATCCTATACCAAATCACAATGTCCCTCACCCATATCCCCCATGCCATCCACACCAACCAAAGCACCCCGTAAATCCATCTTTTCCCCTGAACTTCCCTCCATAGACCTAACACGCTCTCCTACCCCACCCAAAATTGTTTGCTCCATTCCTTTTGACCAATCTTTGCCTCTTCCACCCCCTTCCACCCTATTTCTTCTAGCCAGCCTAATTCGGAGAAGCTCCAAAACACTAAGAGTCCAACACAAAAGAAACGTAATCGTGTTAAATGCCCTGCTGGCAAGCGTGATAAATGCGATTATGTTTGGTTTAGCAGAGAGGCTGTGGTTCTTTGTTGTCCGAGTTTTGCTCTTCCAGAAAAAGATCGTTGCCAACGACACTTGAATAAGAAAATCAAAATTCCGACACCAAAGCCCTATAGCCTTAATATTATGCCTGAAAAGTCCAAGTTCAAACACCCCAACAGTCCGCAGAAGCTGAAAATTAATAGGCTCAAGAGGGACAAAAAATATTATTTCATTGTTCAAGCTTATGGAGCATTTAACATAAATGTGCAAATCATTCTAAAAGGTGATGGCCGCCTTCATAGAATGAAAGTACCACCTGCGATGGTACAAAGAGAATTTTTTGTCCCCGGTGCCTATTTAATTCGAAGAAAAGGATGCCTATCTGTTTGGGAAATGGATTAGGACATGGGCTCACTAAAAAAGAAAAAGTCAAAATTGTTAGGTTGTGTTGGACAATATTTAAAAGTCTTTTTCCAAATTATTTTTCCAAATTTAGTCTTAACCCTCTTAAAGTAAGGGAGAGGGGTATTATACAAGTCAACTAATAAAAAAAAATACTTGACTTGTATAATACTTTAACCTGGCGGTGATGTAAAGTCACTGGGACAATCTCAAACCGTGTCCTTGAGGGTGAAGACTAAGTTACAAATAAATCATTAACAAATAAAAACTTACCTCCAAACACTTGTAGCTTGCTACAAGTGTTTGGAGGTAAAAATTTTTCAAAGTTTGAATGACCTTGACCTATATAAATTACTGTTTAAAGTAAAGTGCTAACCTTACAACTAATGTTGTGTATCACGTGATACCCCCACTCTAACGCTCTTACTAAGCTTGTATGAGCCGTTTATTTGCTTCAGTCTGTTTCTGTGCTCCGTGGTAAACATGTCACGGTACAATTACAAAGGTGGTGACTTCTTGATAGATCAACACAATGCTTGGGAAGTGCTAAACCAGCATAGAATGGAAGTTGAGTATTGTATAAGACGAGACGGGTCTACATTTTATCTATGTATTATAAACAACCAAACTCATAAGTATGAACACTGGACAAAAATTAATTATAACAACATAGATGAGCTGTTTGCTTGGGTGTTTGAGGTGTGTAAAGTTATTGAAGAAACCAAAATAATGGGTGTGCTAAAGGTATGTAAAACTGATGACCGGGAAGACTAAGCAAAATTTCTTTTAACCCCCCCCCCACTGTGTTATCCCCACCACTAAAAACGGGTATATATAGGAGTGGTGATCAACCGTCCTCTCATTCTGCTTTACACCGTTAAGCTGAACACCACCATGTCTGCTATGAATGTCCCAGCCTCTACCTCTGGCCCGGCTGCCTCCAACTCCAGCCCGAGCATTGGACCAATCCGATCGGGGCCTTCGTCAAGGAGTCGTGTCCGATTCTCCGGCTTTGGTCCTGTGAGGAAGGAGTTGCGGAGCAGCGGAGCTTCTCAACCAACCACGATGGACGCATCAACCCAGACTCCACCAAACATCATCGAGTGGTACGACGAAGTCATAGAGCAAAGGGACAGAATGCTAGAGAATACTCGCAGGGAGCTACTTTATATCCGGAGTAAATGGGAAAAACTAATTAAGAAGTGTGAAAGCCTGTTGGACAGTGATGATAGTGAGGATGAGAGTGGATAGGTGTGTGGGTAAAGACTTGGACTGGGACTTGTGTGTATGTATGAATGTGTGCGTGAATGTGAAATACAGAGCGGGGGATAGATCACTCTGTGGCAATGGACTAACATGCCACTTAGTGATCTATCCCCCGTTCTGGTAATGTTTTTGGATGGCCTTGACCCACTTTACCAAGGCTAGCTAGTACCCCCACCACTGATAAGTGTATATATACGGGTATTAACGTGCAGTTTGGTTATTCTGCTTTGTACCGCTTAGCTGAATACAGCACTGTAACATGGCTTTCAACTCCAAAACTTCTCAGGCTTCCTCTTCTTCTTCAAGAAGGCGTGCTGCCAACGTCCTGCCTGCTACTCGTGGACCTGCTCGACCATTCCACAGCATAACTGTTGCTCGGGCAAATGCCTGCAAAGCTCCGATGCTACGGACCTTGCTGGAGGTAAGCCAAGACGGACAAGGCTTGCTCAGTCCTGGTCAACGGCAGGAGCAAGAAAGGCGTATGGCGTACTTCAGGCTGCAGGGTGTAGTTCCCAGCTTGAAGTTAGGCGATCCGAGAGTAGCAAGCATCAACGAGGCAGCGGACTACATATCACACCTTCACAGTGTTTTAGAAGTAAAGGACCAACAAATTGAAAACTTAAAAGAACAATTGAAACAATTTAACTTTAATCCTGTGGAGTTTGTGGAAGCAGTGATGAGTGATAGTGATGATGAAGGAACTGAATATATATTGGGTATGTAATGAAAGACTTGGACAGGGACATGTGTGTGTGTGTGTGTGTGTGTGTGTGTGTGTAGAATACAGAGCGGGGGATAGACTACTTTGCGGCAATGGACTAGCATGCTGCTTAGTGGTCTATCCCCCGCTCAAAGGGTAGCATTGGATGACCTTGACCCACTTTACAGCAAGGACAACCGGTTAAGTGGTATAAAAGAGGGGGTCTATACATCCCGACTTCATTCTGCTTTGGACCTTCCAGTGGAACGCTAGAAACAATGAGTGGATCGCTGCTTGGTGCTAACTTGGACAGGTATTCTGTGATGGTACACTTTGAAAATTGTAGAGACATGTTGACGGCTGTGTATGATTGTTTGGTGAGAAAAATCTTTCAAGAAAACTGCCAATTTATGTTAGCGTGGAAAAGAAACTTGTTTGTTGATGGTCATGCTACAATGCAAAGCATGAACCACCTTCATGCGTTAAAAGTAGGACATCATAATTTGGACGAACTGGACGATATGTTTAGGGAGCTGGAGTGTTTGATACATCAGGAATGTAAACCATGTGAAATTGAAATTTTTAAATTGGATATGGAATTAGAATAAAATGTGTTAAACAGGACTTGGACTTGGACTTGATTGAGGTTTTGTAGAACAGAGCGGGGGATAGATCACTTTGCGGCAATGGACTAGCATGCTGCTTAGTGGTCTATCCCCCGCTCAAAGGGTATCTTTACGTGACCTTGACCCACATAAATTGTATAGTTGGTGGGGGTATAAAAAGGGTAAGCAAATTGGATGGATACAACACTTCCATACCATGGCTCCACTTGACAACACCGTGTTCCATCGCAACAGAATTGTCTCTATTCTGGAGGTAATACCTCTAGAAATTATAGAAGTAGAGGACCAACTACCTGCGGTTGATCAAGAAGAGGAGGAGGAAGAGATAATGGATATTGAAACGGACTCTGACGAAGCTGGTTCAACGGACAATGAAGTGGACTTGCACGCCTACGAAACATTAGAGTCGTCATCTGAGTCGGAAATGGAATTCCAATTGGAAATCGAAGAAGAAGAACAAGAACAAGACACTCCCCATCGTCCAATGGATAGGATGTTAGTTGCCAGAAGAATTATGTATTGTCATCGCTGCCTATTCCGTGATGAGGATGATTCCGACTCTGATGGTGATGTTTCACCCTTGTAAAAAGTTTAAACAAAAAGTTAAAAAAAGAATGTGAGCGGGGGATAGAGCACTTTGTAGTAAATGATGCTGCTTAGTGCTCTATCCCCCGCTCAAAATAATAATTCCAAATGACCTTGACCTACATAAACTTGCTCAAACAGACGTCTTTGAAAAAACTTGTACAAATTATTGAATCTAGACCAAATATCATCAATTTATCAAGCCTACTGATAAATGTATTACAAACGGTTGTGTAAAGGCTAAATTTAGCACATGAGTGATAACCTGTTTCCATATGACGTCACTTTCCCCACCTATCTGCCTCGGATATAAAGGGTCCCTGTGGAGTGCGCTGCTCATTATTGCGTGGACATTCACAGAGTGTACATTCAAAGCCAAACTGTTTGAAATGGCTCTTTGCGACATTTGTGGGGAAATCTTTCAAGACGAAGATCTTTTCACCATACACAGAGAATTACATGAAGACGAAGATAGAAAAGAAGATATTACCATGGATGAAATAGACTTAGACTCAATTGACCGGTTTTTGGAAGAGCACCAGAAGCAGACGGACTACTGGGACAGCTATCTACAGCAAATGCAAAGAAAAAGACCTAGTGTGATCCAATTTGCTGGTGCTGGACCATCTACTGCTAGAAGACCTTTTGAAGAAGAAGACACTGAAGAAGAGGACACTGAAGAAGAACTGGAAGATGTGAAACAACTGCGCACCACGGCCTTGCCAGGACGAGTTGTAACACATTTCAAAATTAATAATGTTCAATTGGAATTGGAAACATTTATAACCCAGGCTAAGGAACTTGTTGGTCAAACCTTGAGGGAAGAACTACAAAGATTAAATTTTATTAAATTTGGAATGGTGTTAGAGGCTATGTTTAACAATACTGATGGTGAAACAGCATTGAGAGCGTTCATTACCAAAAACCGAACCCTTACCTTCACCTCCAACATCGATGATATTATTGAAGAATGCTTGGAAGAACTTATAACAAAACTTCAAGAACATGAAGGAAGAGGATCTGGATGGACTTTGTCATCAATTGAAGGTATGGATGTAAGGGTTCACAAGCATGGATATGGTTTAAGGGGTAGTAGTTTTATCCCTCTACCAAAGAAAATCCAAAACACTAAATCGTGTAGGAATGTGCAACAAAATGAAGGTAATGAATGTTTCAAGTATGCAATGTTAACCAAGTATGTTAAAGATCATCCTGAAAGAGTTGGTAGAGAATATTACGAAAATGAACACCGCTACAACTTTCAAGGTCTCACCTATCCAGTTACCTTGAAAGACATTGGCAAATTTGAAAAGAAAAATCCTGGCGTTTCAGTCAATGTTTTTGGTCTGGATGATTCGAACAACGTTTATCCTTTGCGGGTAGTAAAAGTTGAACAGAGAAACCACACGGATTTGCTATTGATAACTAAGGGTGAAATTTCCCATTATGTATGGATAAAGGACTTTGTAGCCTTGGTATGGAATCAATTATCAAAACATAAACGTAGGTTAACAGTGTGTAAAAGATGTTTCTGTTTCACATATGAAGAACTAAGACGTGGAGGATCTGAATGGATGACGGAACATAAAAGACTCTGTAACGAGAATTATGAAGTGAAGGTTAGTCTGCCACCACCATCTCGAGCGTTTATCCAATTCAACAAAACAATCCACCAATATCGTATTCCACTGGTCATCTACGCAGATTTTGAATCTACGTTAATATCACAGGAGCTGCCGGACGGTGAGGTGATTAGAAGAACAAAATACCAGCTGCACCAGCCCAATAGTTTTTGCCTATTGGTGAAGTCAACCTTGTCTGAGAACCAATTGCAAGACTATGGTTTAACATCCACTCCAATACTCTACCGTGGGGAAGAAGCCGCTAAGTATTTTGTAGACCTGTTGTATGACATTGCTGAAAAGGTGCAACGCTTATACGGCAATGTTGTACCTATGGAACCTTTAAACCAAAAGCAACAAGAAGAATACAACGTAGCGACAAGATGTTATCTATGCAAGAAGACCTTTAGTGAAGAAAACCAAAAAGTAAGAGACCACGATCATCTGACAGGGTTATACAGAGGAGCTGCTTGTAATTCATGCAATATAAATTACAAACTGCCAAACTTTATTCCTGTTGTTTTACACAATCTTAGCGGCTACGACTCCCACTTTATTATACCAGAGTTAGGAAGAGATGACGGTAAAATTGATGTTCTTGCTACAACATTGGAAAAGTACATCAGTTTTTCAAAAACAGTAGGTAAAATTAAACTTCGCTTTGTAGACTCTTACAGATTTATGCCATCAAGTTTAGCCAAATTGTCAGAGAACCTAAGAAGAGAAGACTTAAAAGAAACAAGCAAAATTGTACCTGAAGATAAATTGGACCTAGTATTAAGGAAAGGAGTTTTCCCCTATGATTATATAACTTCTACAGAAAAGTTTGAAGAAACTAGTCTTCCACCGATTGAAGCCTTCAATAGCAAATTAAACGAAAGTGAAATCTCCGTTGAAGACTACAATCATGCATGTAATGTGTGGAATCAACTAAACATTCAAACCTTGGGGGGATATTCTGACTTTTATATAAAATTGGACGTAACTCTGCTGTGCGATGTGATGGAAGAATTCAGAAACACCTGCTTCTCCGCCTATGGACTGGACCCTCTACACTCGTACACATCTCCAGGATTAGCATGGCAAGCTATGCTAAAGTCAACCAACTGTCGACTGGAACTTCTAACGGATATTGATATGGTGCTCATGATGGAATCTGGTGTACGGGGCGGTTTGACACAAGCTGTAACACGTCATGTCAAAGCCAACAACAAGTACATCCCCGGCTTCGACGAGCAACAACCATCGGTCTACCTTGGCTACTTTGACGCAAACAACCTTTATGGTTGGGCAATGTCAAATCCGCTTCCCTACGCTGACTTCAAATGGATCGACACGGCCACCATCGGAGACATCTCACAGATTCCAAAGGATGGTCCAAAAGGCTATATTTTGGACTGTGATTTTGAATACCCGGAGCACCTTCATGACCATCACTACGACTTGCCTCTCCTAGCCAAGACTGAAGTTTCACCGACAGGAAGATGGCCAAAATTGATGATGACCTTGGAGAATAAAGATCGTTATGTGGCTCACTACTGGGTAGTTCAACAGGCTCTTGAATTGGGTCTACGTATAGTAAGAATTCATAGAGCAATTGAATTCACCCAGTCTTGTTGGTTGAAACCATATATTGATTCCAACACTACAAGAAGAGCTGCAGCGACAACAGCATTTGAAAAGGACTTCTATAAATTAATGAACAATGCCATCTTTGGGAAGACCTTGGAGAACAAAAGAAAACACAAAAATGTAAAATTAGTGAGTGATCCTAGGAAATTGGAAAAATTAGTGCAAAAACCAAATTTCGGAACATCCATGATTATAAACGAAAATCTAGTCGCTGTCAGTATGAAGAAAACAACAATAGTCATGGACCGTCCGTTATACATAGGTATGTCGATTTTGGATATAAGTAAAACCCTGATGTATGATTTCCATTATAACAAAATGGTTAAACACTACGGAAGGGAAAACATTGGAGTCGCATACATGGATACGGACGCGTTTATCTACTGGATAAAGACTTTGGACATGTATGAAGACCTAAGGACTTTTCCATACAAAGAAGATTTCGACTTTTCTGACTATCCGAAGAACCATCCAAATTTTAATGAAAAATATAAAAAAGTAATTGGAAAATTCAAAGATGAAGCAAATGGAATGCCTTTAGAAGAAATAGTGGCGCTGATGGCGAAATTGTATTCATTTAAGATGTACCACGAGAACAACACACCGACAGTCAAGAAAGCAAAAGGAGTGAAGACATCTTATTTGAAAAAACACGTAACATTTGACCACTACAAGACTTGTTTGTTTGAAGATACTACGATATCAGCAACATTCAACAATATCCGAAGCTTCAAGCATCAAGTCTACAGTGTCACCGAAATTAAAAAAGCACTGTCAGCTCGGGATGATAAAAGACATATTTTGCCCGACAAAATCCACACTCTTCCTTTCGGCCATTACTCCTTAAACCCTATCAACTAGTAACCTATTCTTCGTCCTTCTACAACTTCGACCTTATTCCTTTCTCCTTCCGTAAAAAAATGGGGAACACGGCAAGTCCAACGCCGTGTTCCCCATTTTTTTACACAAGTTTGGATGACCTTGACCCATATAAATGATGTGAATATTTAAAACAGCATTCATTGTGATTATACATGTGATACAACAAACATTGAAACCTGCAATATGAAGGACTTGAAGCAACAAATTGTCAACGAACTTCATAAACCTGCAAGAAGAAAGTTTCCACGAAGAACTACGGTGATAAAAGGAATTAATGATTTATATCAAGCGGATTTAATCGAAATGATTCCTTATAGCAAACAAAATAAAGGATATAAATACATATTGACTGTTATTAACTGTTTTTCAAAAATGGCAGATGCTTTACCACTAAAAGATAAAAGTGGCAAAAGTGTTACAAAAGCAATGGAAACAGCTATACAAAGAGACAAACATACTATTAAACATTTACAAACAGATGATGGAAAAGAATATTTTAATAAGGAATTTGCAACTTTAATGAAAAAACACAATATAAACCATTATTCAACCAATTCAGAAGTAAAAGCCTCAATAATCGAAAGATTCAATAGAACTTTAAAAAGTGCAATGTATAAAATGTTTTCCAACAGAGGATCGCACATATGGATTGATATGTTACCAAAACTTATAAACGATTACAATAACAAATTTCATAGGACTATCGGGATGAAACCAAACCAAGTAACTAGTAAAAATGAAAACCTTGTATTAAAACGTATAAAAACGAATACTAAACCAAAAGTTGAAAAACTAAAGCCTAAAAAATTTAATGTGGGTGATAAAGTGCGAATAAGTAAATATAAAGGTGTATTCAGTAAAAGATACCTGCCAAATTGGACCAATGAGGTTTTTACTGTATTCAAAGTACAACCTACAGTACCTGAGACATATATTTTAAAAGATAATAAAGGACAATTGCTTGAAGGAGGGTTTTATGGACATGAAATGTTAAAATCAACAGTAGGCGATGTATATTTAGTTGAAAAGGTGTTGCAACGGAAAAAAGATAAGGTCAAAGTACGATGGTTAGGATTTAATAAGACGGAAGATTCTTGGATACCTAAAAAGGATTTGATATAACGATAGAGAATCATTTTAGGTTGAACCATTACAAAGGATGGAGATAGTACCACAAAAAGAGAGTTTTACTATTAATAATATAGATGAACTCACAGTGGATAATTCAGAATTCAATAGTGGGAAACATGGCAATTTGTTACCAAACACCGTTCGTTGTCTGGTTACCGGACCTTCCAACTGTGGAAAAACTAATGTAGTATTCAATTTGATTACAAACCCTAAAGGATTACGATTTAACAATCTATATGTATTTTCAAAATCACTACAACAACCAAAGTATCAATTATTGGAAAAGATACTGACTAATGTGCCTGAAGTTAAATATTTAAAGTTTAATGCAAGCGAGAGTGTCATGCAGCCACAAGAAGCTAAACCATTCTCCGTGTTTATATTCGACGATGTATCTTGTGAAAACCAAAACACAATAAGGAATTACTTCGCTATGGGTCGACATAACAACATAGATAGCATTTATATTGGCCAAACTTACAGCAAAATACCTAAACAACTCATTAGAGACAATGCAAACATGTTAATTGTATTTAAACAGGACGAAACCAACCTAAAACATATATATTTTGATCATGTAAATGCGGATATGACATTTGAACGATTTAAAGAGTTGTGTGGAAAGGCTTGGGCTGAAAAGTATGGGTTCCTAACAATTATGAAGGAACAACCGCTAAACAATGGTCGATACAGGATAGGATTTGATAAATTTATATTAATACATTAAACGCGGTATAACACATTCATTGTTGTACAACACGTCTTGCTACAAACATGGTTAACCAAGAAAAATTAGTAAAAGAAATAAAATCACTTAGTGATTCTATTCGGGCTAAAAACAGAGCATTGAAACTAGGTATTAGCGAGAGGGAGAAATTCCTTGAATCTACTTTTAAACCTATTACTGAACCCTTGAAACAATTAAACAAAAAATTTGCTAAACCTGTATTGGAAGGAGATGCGATTGCACCTATTACGAAGTTTGAAAGAGAAAATGTAAAATCAGAAGAGTTTAGTGATGAAGACCTGGAATCCTCTACGTATAGTGGTTTTACCGGTGGAGAACCCGAAAGAGAGCTAGAATCACCGGACTATAGTGGAATAAAAGAATTATATGAAGTAAAAGCCAAAAGAGGACATGAAGTTGTATCAACTGCTAGTGAAGAGGAAAAAGAAGAAGAGACAAGGGAAGGTCCGTCAAACATAAGCTTGTTGGGTGAAAACATTCATAACAAAGGACCTTTAGGAAGGAAATACATGGTAAAAATGTTACTCGGAACAATTCCTAATAAGAATTACCATAGTTATGGAGCGAGATTAACAGAAGACGGTTTAATGATAGGTAATAGCCCGTTAAACGTTGACGAACATGATAATATTGTCATTGGTGATCAAAGATATAAGGGCACAAAAGGATTATTTGAATTATTATTTGAAAATAAGCCTTCAGTATCGTTAGTGAAAGAAAAAGACATGGAAGCATATAAAAATATTTTGGAACAGACAAATGCATATAGGAGAAAGTATTTACCTGACCAACCTCCTTTTAGATCTAAGTCTTTAAAATATAAAGAATTTGTATCCAAGTTAATACCAACTAGAAGACAAACAATGCCGTTAACACAAAGAAAACCTGTAAAACGAAGATTTATGGCATCCACTTTGGATGTAAGTGCTCAGGAACGAAGAAAAAGAAGTAAGTCCGTTACAGGTACAGGTTTAATGAAGAAATTATATAACACAAATGTGATTTATTATAATAACATCAATAAATTGGTGGATAGAATGAAACTAATACATGAAGCTAAAGAAGCGGGTCATACTGGATTGGAAAACGAATGGGTGGCTTTAGTGGATGAACTCCGAAACCGTGGGGTAATCTCATAAAAATGCGTTACTCCTTAGAGTACTATTCAGTTGCACCATGAGTGTTGACAAGTTCGGACGTTACTCCTCGGATGGGTTATATTATGCGAATAATTTAAAAAGAAGTGCTGGTTTACCACAAACACCTGATGGAGATTATGATATGAGTAATAAAAGGTTAAAAAACATAAAAGATCCTTCGGATGAAAACGATGCAATAAACTTAAAAATATTAAAGGAAAAGATATCGCCAACATTAAAACTACAAAATAACACATATGACGCGGAAGATCATAGAATTATCAACGTTGGTAAACCAAATGAAAATGGTGATGCGATAAACAAAGGTTATTTGTCATCTGAATTAAAAAATACGTTAAAATTCAATGGGAAAACGTATAGTGCCAACAATAAACGTATATCCAACGTAGATGACCCTAAAGATGCAAAAGACAGCGTAAATAGACGCTATTTACATTCTTTGATACCTGAAAAGACAAAAGATGGATTTTCTTTTTATAAATTTGTTATTAATGATATAGGCTATCCAAAAACTGAAAACGATGCTGTAAATCTAAAATATATTAAAGATCATTGCATCATACGTGATGTAGGGGTTATAGATTGTTTTAATAATTGTTTAGCAAATGTTAAAGATGGTTCGGCGCCATCAGATGGTGCAACAGTGGGTCAAATGATGGAAACCTTAAAACAAGAAACAACCTCTTTTGTAAAACAAGATCAAGTAGTATCGAAGCAAGGGGATGAATTTGTTCAAGGTAATGAAAAATTTAATTTATTAACATACAAAAATGATGCTTGGGATTGCATGGATAAAAAGTTATCAAATATGGGATGGGGTTATGAAAAACATGATGCAGCTGCTTTATCACAAACCGTACATCTAGATCCAGATAAATATTTTAGATGGTTTACATGTAATAATAGAGTGATAAGAGACTTGGCACAAGGAAGAGAAGCAAATGATGCTGCAACTGTAGGACAGACCATTACAACATCATTAAAGGATAGTAAAGTGTATGATTGTAATAATAAACGTATAACAAACCTTAAAGACCCTGAACATGTAGATAATGCTGTCACTGTTAGTTTTCTTGTAAAAGTTTTAGGTAATGCGATATTTGATTTACACAATCATTTCACACCGGAAGTTCTTCGAGGAGGGCCAGGTCATAAAATTTGGGATGAAGCCTCGAGAGGTGGTTGGATTAAACGGGAAATTTTTAAAAAGTACTTTATTCACCCTAATACACAACAGTTTAGATCATCAAATTGGGGTGATATTGATATTTAATAAAAGAACACAATAAACAACTTCATTTATTTCCAACTCGTCATAGAGTTAACACATGAGTTGCACATTGCGATTATAAAAGGACAATAATGACGTTCAAGTACATCAGTCCATATCGAGACACTGCAAGGAAAGGAGGTGGGATCACGTCCACAGCGGTTTCTCTGTTAAGTAAAGCTTTAAAACAAATTCCAGTAGGATCCATAGTAAATAGAGCAATAGACGCATTACCATACGAATTTCATATACCAGGAGGTTATCAGTATTGCGGACCAGGAACTAAATTGAAAAAACGACTGGAAAGAGGCGATCCTGGCATAAACAAGTTAGATCAGGCTTGTAAAGAACACGATATCGCATATTCCACGTTTGCCGATTCAAAAAATAGATCAATAGCTGACAAAAAGCTTGCGGACATAGCTTGGCAACGAGTAAAATCAAGTGACGCTAGCATAGCAGAAAAAGCAGCAGCTTTAGCAGTAACAGCAGGTATGAAGGCTAAAACAGCAGTAGGAGGTGGAAGAAGGAGGAGAAAGAGAGTAAAAAGGAGGTCAACCACAAGAAAACATGGAGGAAATATAAAAAGAAGACGACGATCTACAAGAAAAGGCAGGAAGAAGCCCACCGTGTGGTCAATGGTAAAAAACGGGGCAGGTCTTTACCTAAGACCTTATCGTGCATATTAAATGAAAGAAATCAATTGGTCATACCACATAAAGCATTAACCAATATTGAATTATTTAAATATATTTCCTGTTTAAAAATACCATTTTTTCGCGGTGTGTTTATGAAAGACAGTTTACCAAAGAAAATGTGGCAAAATGAGACTGGAATTGTAAATTTGGATAATACTGAAGGGCCTGGCACCCATTGGGTTTGTTATAAGAAACTAAATAACAATGTATATTATTTTGATAGTTTCGGTAATTTGCCACCACCAAAAGAACTTCAAAATTACTTTAAATCTGCTAAAAACATATATTATAACTATAAAAGAGAACAACCTGATAATACTTCAATATGCGGCCATTTATGTTTGGAATTTCTAGCTAAAAGTATCAGTCACTATTGAGATGTCTTCATATACGGTATCATTAACAGGAAAATCGTCCAATTTACGAAGTATCCTTTTTCCAGCGTTACGCTTGCAAAAAGGAAGGTTTTGGGAGGCGGCACTATTGGATTTTACAACGTACAACTCTATTCCCAATGTTACGGAAGGTAAAAATAACATATTGCATTATTATAAGGGAAAGGATGCCAGTGGAAAATTTACAGACTTACAAGAGTGCAGGTTACCCACAGGTTCTTATGAAATTGATCATATAAATGAATTTTTGCAAACTAAAATGGGAAAAGACAATATAACATTAAAAGGTAATAATAATACGATGAAAGCTGAAATTACTTCCAAATATTATATAGATTTCACTCAACCAAACTCAATTGGTGATTTATTAGGATTTTCCAACGATGGGCCTGTATTAGAACCAGATGTAACACATTCCGGTAAGAAAACAGTAACAATATTAAAAGTCAATAGTATAGACATAACTTGTAACATTATACAAGGTGCTTACAGGGATGGGGCTAACACCCACATCATACATACTTTTTACCCAAGTGTACCACCTGGATTTAAAATTGTTGAAAAGCCACAAAACCTGGTATATCTACCGTTGAACACCACTTTCATTTCAGACATCGTGTTGAGCGTATTGGATCAAGACGGTAACTTGGTAGACTTCAGAGAAGAGCCTATTACGATTAGATTACATTTAAAATCGACACTTTAATACAAAACCATGGGTTTAACATTTAAAAGCGAACAACCTACGGGAAACCGCATTAGTAGCTCTTCAGCTATGGAGGAGTTAACACGCGAGAACATTCGTTTCTTAGAGAGAATTGGATTAAAATTAACCGAGTATGGATATACTGGATATAGCGCAGGGTCCAACATTCGACGAAACCCTATGGGAAAAAGAATATCACACCCACAACCCTTACACTTCATCGAAATTAAACAATAACGATGAAATTCGTATTCCCATACAAAATCAAGACATTTACACACTACCATGTGAAAGTTACTTGTATATTGAAGGACAAGTTACTAAAAAGGACGGTACTACTGTTGGTACAACAGTTCCATTTATAAATAATCCTATGGCTTTCCTATTTGATGAAATTAGATATGAAATATCAGGTGTAACAGTTGATTCCACTAAAAAAGTAGGTATTACGACAACTTTAAAAGGATTAACATCTATAACACCCAATGAAACCAATTTACTTAAACCTGCCGGATGGGTATTACCTACGATTGACACGATCACTCCAAATCCAAATGGATATTTTGATTTTCATATTCCATTACGTTTGCTGCTTGGTTTTGCTGAAGATTATAGGAAAATAATATTAAACGTTAAACAAGAATTAGTTTTGTTGAGATCTTCTAACGATAAAGACATTATTAAAGCTGCAGATGCTACTACAGATGCGACTTTAGAATGGAAATTAAAATTAGACAAAATTGTATGGAGAGTTCCACATGTTAAATTGGCTGACGAGCATAGAATGCTACTTTTAAGAAAATTAAAAGCCGATCGTGATATTGTTATTCCATTTAGAAGTTGGGAATTTCATGAGCATCCCAGTTTACCTACTACGGATCGACACACTTGGACTGTTAAAACATCGAATTATGTAGAACGAGCCAGGTATATTATATTTGGTTTACAAACAGGTAGAAGAGACGCCATTACTAAACATGCAGGACAATTTGATCATTGTGACTTGAAAAATATTAAAGTTTATTTAAATTCACAATTCTTTCCATACGACAATTTAAATGTGTCATTCACTAAGAAGAAATACAGTATATTGTACGATATGTACGCGAGATTCCAAAGTTCATATTACGGTAAAGCAAATACACCTTTATTATCACCTTCAAAATATTACGATGCCTACCCAATAGTTGTAATTGATTGTTCTAAACAAAATGAATCAGTAAAATCATCAAGTGTGGATATAAAAATAGAAATGGAATTCAACGCTGCTATACCGGCTAATACAACTGCATACTGTTTAATTCTACATGATAAAATTGTAACATACACACCTTTAACTGGAATTGTTAAGAATGTACTGTAAAAACCAGTTTTGTTTCATTCCGCGAGTATAAAAGCAGAGCGTACAGACCGCTCCTCATCAGTTTGTTGCCTACTGTTGTATGGGTAGCATCGTATTCAATATGGCTTCTCCTAGTGGTACACCTGAAAATGTGATAGATATTGAGAAGGAGATATCTGAGTTTTTAGATCCTCAAGGTCACCAGGAAGGAGGTGAACAAAACGTTTGCGGACAACTTCACGCCAGTAATAATGTTGAAGAAAAAGGTAAAAGAAGAAAGAATATACAAAAGAGAAAAAGGGATATTGAAGATAATATTTCTCCAAACATATTGAGTGAGGTATTTTTGCGAATATTTTACCCAATCTCTTCCAGTTTGGACAAAAGTGTTTTAATCGGTGTTATGAAATCTACAGATTATTCCCCTACTGTAATTTTAACTCATGGACCCAAAATGATTTTGTTTACGGACAGTGCTTGGGAATCATTTATGAAACACTTGCATCTGCTAGAATGCTATTTAAGATGTAACATGTTTGGAAGGAAGACAAGAGTAGGACTTTTAGATTCAAATGTGGAAATTGATATTATTAAACAACGTGGTGATCATCAGCTGCGGTTTAGAGACACAACAAGACATGATAACAAAATTCAACTTAATCGAGAGGAGTTTTTCATTTTAACTTGTGCTACTGAACCTATAACAAGATACTTGAGACAACTGGTGTTTTCAAGTTCGATTATTAAAGATTATCTGGAAGACACTTTGGACAAACAACCGGACGCACCTATATTATACGGACCTGTGGATACTTCTATATTTAATAGAGTTCCTCATGAAGTACAGATGTGGAGACAATTGGAAAAGTACGCTCAACTACATAAGAAATCAGTAAAACAGGAAGAAGAGGAAGATGGAGGAGAAGAATCAAGTGTTAGTGATGAAAATGAAAATAAGGAAAATATAAAGATGGAAACTTAAATGACAATGGTTAGTTTTTAAAACAATAACCAACATTTTGTGGGGTTAGGCCTATTGGGGACGGTGCCCACGTTAAATATACACCAACGCGCCAACAACTGTACGGCCTGGTATAAAAGTAGTACCTACCGTGGTGTGGAAATCAGTTGACCTCCTGACTTCGTAATGAGCAGACGTGTGACCTTCAAAATGGACAAGGGAGAAGAACAACAAGTAAAGTCCAAGCCTGGTATTATTGAGTTTCAAGCGTTTCGTGGTAATGATGATAGATTCATTATAAAAGAACTTGTGTTTTTGGACATGAATACAAGTGTTCCTTATTCGTTTTTATTTAAACCACCATGTTCTTATTCGTCTTTAACTAGTAAAGCCGCTACTACCAACAGATGGATTTCAAAACACTTCCATCATATCGATCGGTATGATGGTTTTACAAGTTACACGGACTTGTATCACATTATGCATCACTTTTCAGACAAGTTTACCAATATTTACACAAAGGGGCTGGAAAAGAAAAGATGGATCGAAGGATTTACTCATGTTCCGGTTAATGATGTGGAATTGGATAAGAATTATCAATACATGCTGGAAACCATATGTATTTGTACAAAAAGCCCAGAACATGATAAAGATAGACATTGCGCTTTGAAAAATGCCTATAAACTCGCCTCTTACCTTCAAAGTGGGGAATTGGGGAGTGCTGGGGGTAACGGAGAGTATATAAGTGGGGAGCAGACAGGGACCTGGCATGAGTATTACTCGAGATTCCGAGACGACAACATCTCCGAGCAAGAAGACGATCTGTAACCTGACCATGGCATCTCACCAGTTCCTTCAGACTTTGGTCGAGCAGTTCAATGCTCACTCCAAGTCAACAATATTACCTGTAAAGAAGTGCTCGGAACTAAAAGACGAGAAGCACTACATAATCCATGCTATGAAGAAGATGGAGACTACAGTTGGGGAGGCCATCTGCTGCAGTCTCAGCGAGGCACCGTTTACTCCGGGGGATGAACCAAAGTTCCAGGTGTACCTGCCCAAGAGATTCGTCCATCTTCTACAAAACGAGGATCTTCGCTCTATTCAACCCGGGTGTCTATACCTGGTGTCCCACGGCTGCACGGGTAGCAATTCTACAGAGTTGACCATCCACATCGCTGACAAGCAGCAGTGTTAGATTTAAGTTTTAATGTTGTACATATGTTGTTGTTGTAATGTTTTATAAATAAACGAATCATAAAAGACAAAAAAAAATAAAAAAAAAACAAAAAATGCAACATATCAATATGTGACAGACTTCACGTATTGATATGTTGCATTTTTTTTAAACTTCGCGGGTGACCTTGACCTTTGACCTTTGCATTTCACAATTACCCCCACTACTGTAATTACCCCCACTACCGCACTAGGATTCAAACCTGCTTGGATGCGAAAAACGGTCAGTCTGTTGCCAACTAGCAAACGATGAGCACCTTGTACGAGCTTTGCATACAACGAGTTATAACTCACAAGGACTTGTTCCCAACATGTTTACAAGACAATATCCCACTAACAATAAAAGAAGATGTCAAACGCTACAGGAGGGAAAATACAGGGTATTCGGAATACTCCTGGTATAAGTTCCACGATGGGGAAAAGTTTTGTAGGCCTTGTGGCGAGGCCGCCGTCAGAGACCTTCGGCGATTCGTACAGGATGGTGGTATAAAACAATTCGGATTTCTAGCGCCACTGTTTCGATTTGAAAATTACAAGGACACCTGCGCTATTTGTTCCATTCCATTGTATCGATGGAAAAAGTTTAGAACTGTTTAATTGGATCTTCTATACCCCCACCACTAGTACCCCCACCACTTTTTCATGTACCTCCAAGCGCTGTGCCTCGGCTTCATTTCTACTCCAGCAGCCAACCTAGCAACATCAAGATGTCTCTGAACGTTAGTTGCGCAAGTTACGAGGAGGTGAGCATCAAGACTCAGCAGGAGCTAAACGACTTGTACAAGGAGTTGCAGCTGATGGTGGCACGAGGCTACCGTATAAACGTGCACGTTTACGCTTGCAATATACGGAACACCCGGCAGCCAAAGGAAGAGCCTGGACACTCCTCGACAGCTTCCTCACCGGCGTCGATGAAGACCGAGCCAGACAACTTGGACTACTTCAGCTGACTAGCAGTTGTCTTCCTTGTTCTTACAATAATAGAATATGTATATTTTTTCATTATATTAAAGAAGTAAAAGAACAAAAACACCTATCTTGTTACTGACTTATAAGCTCAGTAACAAGATAGGTTTTTTAAAACACAATTTGGATGACCTTGAAACTTCCCCCTCCACTGCTTTGCTACCCCCACCACTTGACTATTGATGTACATGGCACATCACAATTGGAAACCTCATTCCATCTTCAACAGCCAAACCGACAACATCAACAATGGCAAACCTACCAACGGATAAAACATGTCCTCACGTTTGCTGTGACTTCGTCCACGAGTTGGAGAAGAGGATGCAGGAGAGGGCGATACGAAGAAAGCAGATACACTCAGAAAATATCATGATAGTCAACGGCTATCTTTTATTGTTCGGCCTTATTATGGTTGTACTTTTCATACTGTATGGCATAGTCACATGTGTCGGCAAGGTTGCAGAAGAAAACGCTCGCCACCATCAATTGGAAAGTTTCAATGTTACTTTGTAGGTTTTCCTTTTTTTAAAACTCCGTTTGGATGACCTTGAAAATTCCCCCACTACTCCACCACACCCCCCACCACTTCACCATGTTCCTGCATGAGCATCACATCAACCGTCATTCCTTGTCCGACAAGCAACCATGGCAGACAACAACACCATCAGCCAAGCTGACTCCACTACTGATGTTGGTACAAGTACGGGTTGGACACTGTCGATCGATAGTGTACACTATTTGGAAACAATTTGCGAACGGATGAAGGAAATACTGCGGGACAACCCTGGGATCATAATACAAATGAATTTAAATTATGATTGGTCCCAAGTTAGAATGCAAGGGGACGATAACAACGGTCAACAATCTCCACAATATTCGCCCATGTCCCCGATCTACCCTTACGGCGAGTCTGACGTCGATGAAGATGAGGCTAATGAGGATGTGGGGGACAACGAGGCTGAAGAGGAGTAACCTTCATTCCTCTTTTTTTAAAACCCAAATTGGATGACCTTGAGAATTCCCCCTCCACTATTTCCTTTTTTTAAAACCCAAATTAAATGACCTTGAAAATACCCCCTCCACATACTTTTGGTTTACCCCCTCTACTTTTCAATACTGTTACCACAGTCTGTAGCTCACATCATTCCTTGCTTAGCTATCATGGCGGACAGCACTCTTTCTCGAGTTGACTCCACTACGGATGAAGAATGGCCATTTTCCTGGAATGTTCATCTGCAAGACTCGGCAGAAGTGGATATGTTGCATGAGAAATTGGTGTATGTATTAAACGAAAACCCCAACATTGAATGTAGAATGACTATGGATTTCGATGCGACAGGGGTCCACACTCAACCTTCCACTTCCAGCCAGCCTGAACCTCAGCTACAGCCGAAGAACTTTACACATCTTTACACTCCAATACGGCCGGAGGATGTGGTTATCAGCGAGGCAGACTCTACTACAAGTTATATTGAGCCAACGAATTGGAAGCTTGTTGTTGACACCTTACACAAGGTCGACTTAGTATGTGACAAGTTAAAGGACTTGATGATGCAAGATCCTGGTCTTCGTTTTAAAATTGATTTGTTTTTCATCTGGGGAGCACCTGCACGGGGCTCTTCGTCTGACAGCTCTCCAAGTACAACGGACGAGGAGGAGGAGGACGACTAGTTATCTTTTTTAAAACTCCGTTTGGATGGCCTTGACCTTTCCCCCTCCACTGAGTTTATTTAAGGTGCACTCTCAATGACTGCAGCATCATTTCATCGCGCACCTTCACCACAGCAACATGGAGAGTCAACTCAACTACTGTTGCGAACAGAAATGTTTTTCATGGCCAAATGACATTGATGTTGCGGATGGCCTGGCGTGTAGAAAATGTGAAGCTTTTGGTCAATGCATGTGTAAGTGCAAGTCTTGGAAGAAGCCGAAACCAGAGTTGAAGACATTCCATGTGTACCAGATGAGAGGGCATAAGTACACTTGTTGCCCTGAACGTTGCATTGAATTCACACTAAAACAGCTAACTGGCTGCAAATTGTGCAACAATCATTTTGCAGGTTTTTGCAAACATTATTTAGGAGCCTGTCAGTACAGATCAACTTGGCATACAGAAGCACTCACTATCAATGAAATCGCTATAAATACACAAGAGTAGTCTTTCTACTCTTTTCTTTTTTAAAACTCCATTTGGATGACCTTGACCTTTCCCCCTCCACTCACCTTAGTTTATATAAACCCCATTCCCACTGACCACAGCATCACTTCATCGTGCTCCCTCGTCAAAGCAACATCAGCTATGGAAAGTAAGCGCATCTCATGTTGCGAGCATAGGTGTTTGGAGATACAAGGCGTCACATATTGTGCAAAGAAGCGTTGGGAGGAAGAGACGGGGACAACCTATTGCTGTGAGGATAAGTGTTTCCTCTTACCAAAGTGGCAAGTGGATGGGCTGGCCTGCCGGCAATGTGAATGCTTCGGATGTTGCAGGTGTAGATGCAAGAACCAACAGCTGCCACCACCGGTACTACAAACTTTCAAAATCTACAAATCCAAATACTTTTATACTTGTTGTCCGCAGCGGTGTATTAAATTTCACTTCTCCAATCTTACCAATTGTCGGAAATGCTACGGACAACCTGATGGGTGGTGCACCTGTTTTCTGGACTCCTGCCGCTACAGATCGGATTGGTTTACAGATCCGTTGGAAATTGATGAGGTCGCCCAGGAAGCACAAGAGTAGTCTTTCTACTCTTCAACTTTTTTAAAACTCCATTTGGATGACCTTGAGATTTCCCCCTCCACTTCTCCATATACCTAGAGTACACAGAGCCTGACAGTCAGTCACTCGGTGGCTGTCGTGGGGTGCGCATCGGTGTCGGCGCTCCGTTGTTAAGTTTTCAAGGTCACAGTAATATGAAATTGGGGGTGTTGTGCTTGTTCAAGGTCACCTGAGGGATTACCGATTGCCCATTTAGGCAGAGTCATGTCAGAAACTCGGGTTTAACTTGGCACTTTTGCCGTTTCTCGTCCAATATTCGCTCCAAATGGTCAAGGTCACGGGGACTCGGACTGAAACTCGGAGCGTAGTGCGAGAAACGGCAAAAGTGCCAAAAAATTTTAAGTTTCTGCGTGACCTTGACCTTAGTGGCGTCGGTGACGTCGTTTTGATGACGTAAGGGGTGATGACGTCATCAGCACGTCATTTCTGTGACGTCATGGGTGTGACGTCATCGAAATGACGTCATTAGTGATGACGTCATCGATTGCGTCATCGATGACGTCATCGGTGAGGTCATTGACCTCGATGACGTCATCCCTCAGGTGACCTTGAACTGGGCCAGCATCCTCAATTTTGCACTACTTAAATGTTTGTCGTACAATAATGAATAATTGCTTATTTAGTTTTATTAATAGTCCTTCAGTTTTATTATATTATGAAAATTGAATTTTAGTGTTCGGTTTGTTCTATGGCAATAATTTTGAACACTTATGTAAAAAACTGTTAGAAGTTTTATATTACTTAAAACATTATGTTCCCTTTTGATCCATAAAACCGTCGACAATTGCAATGTCTCATTCAATACAGTACTACTTCGTCATTGATTAGCAATTAATTTTGCATTATAATGATCCAATATTTAGGTTACGTTATAAATAATAATATTTTAATCCCTCAAAACAGTGTTTGAGGTACTGAGATTCCTGTGTAATACGGATCTCTGAATGTTTGAAAATTTTTCTAGCATTGCTATACCTGGAATAGCACTTTAAAAGTAACCATAAAACGTTTTATGGTACAACAATTTTGCTGTCACGCTACGATGTGGGGAAATCCGGCAAAACCTCTTCCGCGGAACGATTAAATTTACGAAAGCCGTTTGGGAGGAATACATTATCTTTCAATATAGGGGTCAGTAATTATTGCGGTGGTGTCCCGATCAAATGAGGGGCCGCTTGATATGCATGGCCGGCCGGCCGGGCCGTCGCGAGCCGCGAATTTGGCGCGAACTGGCGAGCGGCCCCCGCCAAAACTTTCACCGCCGCGATGGAAGATTCCGCGGTCGCAGCCAGCGCGGCGCGCCTTATCATCGGTCATCTGATACGGTATCAGCAGCTGTGCGGCGACCCGTTGGGAAAATAAAAAAAAAACTTTAAGTTTTTGTTAGCTGGTTTGCCGTGTTATCAATGATATAATTGACAGCCATCGTGAACAATGTAGCGCTTGTCTCAGTGACTTTTTTTTGTTTTTAGCGAATTTCCCCATAGGGAATACGCTATTACGGTGGTAGCCATTGTAAGACCTAAGCTCGGGACCACTTTACTTTTTCATTTTGAGGTTCCCAGAAGCCAAAAACACCGTTCGTTCATTTTCATATATATGTGTATATACAGTAGCCTATATCATATAAACGATTATTATTATCTATGTATATCTATGTATATATCTATGTATATCTATGTGTCCGTGGTACTGATAACTTTTGAAGGGGGACCTCCGATTTTGATGAATTTTGGTATGAAGGTGTAAGACCAGGTCTATTTTTATGAGTTCGGGATCCAGCATTGTCGGGTTATGGGAACAGGGTTTTATGGGGTTTCAAAGGGATCAATAATGGGTTTTTAGCATTTTTGGACCTCAATTTTCAAAATTCATCAATTTTAACTGAAACCATCTAAAATAGCTTAAAAAACAAACAATTTGGGATTTTAAATTTTTTTCCTAGCGTAACTGGTTACGAGGAAAATCCAAAATGGGAAATCAAGAAAACCCTATATCTTGCTTATTTATTGACATGACTTAATCAAATTTAGTATGTACATTATCTAGATAGGGTTTCACTTATACTTGCTTACAAAACCTATATGGCGGCAAACCTACATACTCAACCCCATGGGGTTTATGGGGGAAAAAAATTGCCAGAGCTTGATATAAATTTGTGTTTACCTCCACCAATTATTGATTAATTTAAAGATTTTCTAACAACCAGAGTTTCTAATAACCGTTTCCTAGGTCCATCCAAGTGTTTTTTTTTTTTTTTTTTTTTTTTTTGCAGTTAATTAATAATAAGATGCCCATGGCAGCAAACCTACATACTCGATCCTATGGTGTTTTTATGGGAAAAGTAAATAATCTGAAATTTCATTGGAAATTTGCTGAGTACGCAGGTCTGCTGCGACGGGGGTATTTTAATTTATGGTAATTATAGCAATTCCAGGTTTTCGGGACCCACTTGCCGTGCTCTTGATATTCATTTGAGCTCTCTAATTATTCCTAATATATAAAATTAAGATTGTTTTTTATACTCATTTTTCTATTCTTTCCCACCACTTACCATACTTTCAGGAGCTAAATTTTATGAAAAACTTTGATTTTTATCTAGAACCTATTGATAAAACTTAAAACGTATACGGCCATTTTTACTATGTGTTTCATTTATCGTATGATGAGCTTACTGTATAGAACACTGTGTGCCCATAAGACGGTCAAAATGACGTGTTTCTTTTAATGCAGCTATTATAGTATCTTACAATACAATGCTTAAATCAAATGGTAAATGTGACAATCAAATTGACAGAATGTTTCGCCTAACTTTATGTAACTCATGTTTCATTTGAAGTGTTACGCACCTGTTACAAGCCCTTAACCTTCACCTTGTAGTGCTAATGCTTTTCCATCAAGATTTTTCGTTTGAAAGCAAAATATGTTAGAATAATCTGTTATACTCTTGAAACTCCGCTGTACTGAGAGATTTTAATATTTTATTATTTTCCTGGTTGAGAGGCTTCACAGGTTTATTGTCAATGTTATGTCAGATCACAGTTGCATTGGCAATGGTGTGTTTGTACTGTACTAATAATAAAGACCATAGATATTGTCTTTCGATAAACACTATATTTAATCACGATATATTTCCCGAGAAAAAAATATTAATGTTTATTTTGAGACCCAGTACATTCATCAAGTCTGAAAAACACAAGTAGCATACTTTTTTATAAATAAAATAATCACATTTATTTTATATTCTCCTAGGTTATTTTAATTTATGTCATTGCCGATTCTGTCTTAGTATTATTGGAGGTAACAATAGCCGTGAGTAATAAATGATTTATAGCTTGTTCTGATGTTTTATTACTGTATTCATTCTTGAATTGTCAGTTACCGGTTATGTAGGAGTCTAATGCTCAAGCCTCAAATTTATGCAACAGATGACATGATGAAAATATTAAAGTTGAAAACCATTGTGGCTTTTAATGATCCATCGTAAGTGAATAAAATCTGGGAATCAATATGGGCTTTAAATAAAGTTAAAAATGATACTTGATTTCCTACAATGAAACTATTTTTTTGTATAGTCTATAAGTACTCTACATTTAAATTTGTATGAAGAAGGAAATATGTCATAGCACATATGATTTGCAATCGTGATCTTTTTTCTCCTAATTTAACACCGACATGGTGTTAAATTACAGCCAATCAAGATATTGCAACAAATTTCTTCCCAAGAGTGTAAGTGCTACACTCTGTAAACAAACTTAGCCACTAAATATATGGACCTTACCTACAGCCAATCAAGATGTTGACCTTACCTGAAGTCTCCTGCTTTTAGTGCGATGCATTCTTAACGCTAATTTTAAGCTGCTGGTTGTGATAGCTGAGATGGTTAGTCCAAGTTGTCTACCAAAACAGGGTTTCGATTCCAGCTCATGACCACAGACCTGATGGGGGCTACAGTTCTGAAAACGGTTAGCTGATTTGTGGCAATGTTGGTGGGAGAATACAAGTGATAAACAGGCTTACTTGGCGATGGGAGGGGTTGATTCTTTGAGAGTTACACCTTGGTCAATACTTTGTACTTTCTACTAGAAGTTTACTGTGTGTGTGTGCCACTAAGGCTTACAAATATGCCACATAACCATATTTTTACTCCAACATGGCAATAAACACTTTCACAATGACGAATGTTCCGGATTACCGCGGCAACACAGTGCTGTGGAAGAGTAGTTTTCCGAAACACCTCCGTTCATTGTTGTGTTAACATTGCCATTAACAGCTGACCTAAGCTCCTGGGAAAATTTTTTATATGAATCTGCTATTTGTGAAAATGTATTTTTCTTACATTTTTTACAATGTTAAACGTAGTTTTCGGGTACCAACTTTTTTTTGGAGTGGGCCGAAGCCTCATGTTTTGTGGCCTCGCATGGTTGCTCATTATTTTCGTGCTATGCAAGGTTAAAACCGAGTGATCTCACCTTGACTCATTTCTGTTGCAGACGGAGAGCGAGTGCTCATGTGCGGAGGAGACGGCTCGGCTGACGGAGGGTGGGGAGGGGGAGGCGTCGCCGCCGCAGGACGAGGATGCCGTGTCGTACTGCGAGTTCCACGACATCCCACCGCCGCCAGACGGGGGCTACGGCTGGGTCATCGTCCTCGCCAGCTTCATGTGCAACATGATAGTGGACGGTATCGCGTACACGTTTGGTGTCTTCCTCGGAGAGTTCGTCGGCTACTTCGGCGAGGGCAAGGGCAAGACGGCGTGGGTCGGCTCACTGCTCTCCGGCATGTACCTTAGTGTCGGTGAGTGTCATAGGACTAATAAACCAGAACCACAACTCTTCCAAAGTTGTCAGGGTGATTGATTGATATAAGATTTTTTATTAATAGCTCAATCATCTTCTCAAACACACTCATTGGCGCAACAAAGAAGAAAATTTATTGACTGATTTCTGATTCCCTTGTCTCCATGTGTATTTAGTTGGTTTTTTTAGTTGTAGAGTTGTTTGTGAGCTAAAGCATAAGTAGCTAGTTAAACATATAATCAAATTGAGCTCAATTCTTCCACGAGGTGAAGGTCTTGTCGTCACAGAAGAGATCTGTGACATGTTAAACTGTGGGTTTTACTCTCTGCCGCCAAACATTGGAAAACCAGCGTACTTAAGTTTTGGACTCTTGCCTATTAAGAACTTATAATTGATAAGTTTTGTAGAACATTAGAGTCCCGCAAACCCGGATTAATGTAGACTGAAAAAGATTTGTGAGAATTCTAGCTTATCGGGGAAGAAGTAAACATAAGGAAAAGTATAAATAGTTTATGTTATTTGTATAAAAACCATACATTTATTGCATAATGCACATAATACAAAAACAAAAAAACTTAAACCTTATCTGTTTAGACAAACTTAAAAGCACCACAAAATAATCTGGCTGATGCCGTTGCGCTAAGCGCCTTGAAACCCAGTGCACTTTACTGCTCTGGAGACTTACAGAGTTTTCAGAAAATTCCGGGTATCAAAGTCCGGGTTTGCGGGACTCTACTGCATTTCAATTATTAAAAAATTGTTTTACATTGAGCTAGTTTAATTCAAAGTCTTTAAATAAATCAAATCTACCTTTTGGTCCGACTATACTAGATAGTGTGTGTCAACTCTAAAGTTCTATCTCCCAAGTGGAGAGTGGTTAAATTATCCGTTCCTGACAAAATGTGACTGTCTTAGGACAAAATCAATTAGTAGTATCGATTGGTTGTAGTATAAAATCTATTCCAATTAGTGGAAGCACTCCTGGCACTTTTGTCCTACTAATGATAATTTGTTAAAATCCACAATAAAACAAAACTTTTCTTGAAAAGTAAAAATAAATATCACTTACAATTTACAGGGTTTGTTTTAACAAATTTTATTCTTAGGTAAATGATTAATTGCTGATGCCCTAAAGCTATAATTTGTCAACAAAGGATACCTGGGAAGTGGGGAACCCTGTGTACATACAGGTTCCTGAGAAAATGAAATACACACTTCAATAATTGCAGTTTAAATGTCTTATGAAGAGAATACAGATGAGTTACATAGCTGTGTGTTGTGGGCAGGACCGATCGTGAGCGCTCTGACCAACAAGTACGGCTGCCGCACGGTCTGTGTTCTGGGGAGTCTGATTGGCTGTGCGGCGTTCGTCCTCAGCACCTACTCTCCCAACGTCAACACGCTCATGCTCACCTACGGCTTCATGGGAGGTAAGGTGAACCTGCAACTCTATTAACACTAAGTCCATCTATTTGCAACAATTTTCTTCATTTTGTTTTTGGCAGTGATTTATAAAAGTTAAGCCACACACCGTACTCGACGTACTATATCAAATTGACAGGTATGTAAAGAGAAGCGTAGGCAAACGGCCTACCAGCATTTTTAGGCAGTACAGAAACATCCGTATCTGTATCAGTTGACTTGCCAAACCCTTTTTTGCCTGATTGTTGCTCTTCCACAGAATTTATTTAGAAGCGATTCCTACGCTACTGCAGCCTTTTTACTGAGGTATGTCCGCCTTTGACAGACCTTATTACAATTTACGATCGGTGTTTTTTGATTATACAAACTTTCCATGGACCGTTTTGGTGATTGCAAGGTGTGATAGAATAAAAGGTTGCAATAATATTGGTTTCAGGTAACTAGATAGTTATCAAACTCATGAGTGTCTTAGTCCACACTGTGTTGAGTTTGTGGAACTTACTATACCTACTGATGCTGATTCTGATTTTGATTCTAGTCCACTACACCCATTGTGCAAAAAGGCGAGTAGACATACATAAGGGATGTAGGGATGAATGAACGGTGATTTAGGGCTATCATCATACACACTTCAGTACATCCTTAATGTAAATTTTCCATAACATTAAGGATTATCTTTTGAGTGGCGAATGAGTGAAAGAATTGGCCTAGTCCTACGGTCCTGGTTTTAAGAACCCCGTTTTTCGTATAATGAAATGGGCAATGTGAAATGCTCATCTGAGAGATAAATAAATTTGAGAATCAGAACGTTCATTATTTTATTATTTCGTTCCTGAAAGTCAATGACCATTTTGATGATGAGTTAAATGGGTACATTAAAATAAATTTATATCGTATGCTCATTTAACCAGCCACCATGGTTTAAGAATAATAAATAAATTCTGCGGTGCAGAGCACCTGAGTCAGTATAAGTAAAAATCTAAACACTAAAATAAAAATCAGATCTCTCTTTATAGAGCTAAATCCAGGGCGCTCAGCCATTGCAGCCCAGCTTCACTTGAGCTATGCAGACCGGCCAATCCTTCGGGGAAGGCACTCAGTGGGCGCTCTTCGACTATGTGTTCCATAGTTTGATACTCTGCTCCGCAGTCGCATGACTGGTCTTGTGTCATTCCCCATTTGTACTTCCAATAATTACATCTTCCCACTCCAGTGCGGAAACAATTGAGTATAGTCCACTGCTTCCGAGAAAGATTCATACCACCTACCGCTACGGTCGGGTCAACTATCAAAAAGTGATTACGACCTTGAAAAGCGTCCCAGGAGGAAGTCCAGTTAGTATGGATGGTGAAGTTCGTGTCCATCAACTGGGAGGCTGTTCGTAGCGGTGGTTTTCGGGACCTCAATCGGCCCGCATTCTGCGGTAGGTAATCATGGATGGGCAGCTGTGGAGCAGATAAGATCTTTGTGTATTCCCTAATGAGTGCATCCCTTCGTCTTATTTCAGGAGGAGCGATATTACACAGCACGGGGAGCCAGGGTACAGGGGTTGCCATGAGGGTACCACTAATAGCTCTCATGGTCCTGTTTAGCTGGACGTCGATCTCTCTAACGTGCACACTATTTAACCACACGGGAGCACAGTACTCAGCAGTTGAATATACCAATGACAGAGCAGTGGTTCGCAGAACTTGTGCGTTAGCTCCCCATGTGGAGCCAGCAAGGTGATGGACAATGTTAGTTCTGGTTCTCACCTTAGCTGCCGTTTTTTGTAAGTGGCTTTTAAACGTGATTCCGATCTAAAGTGACTCCCAGATACTGTGGGTGGTCATTATGTTTTAGCTCAACACCGTTGAATACGATTTTAAGTTTTTGGTTGGCTAGTCTATTATTCAAGTGGAAGCAAGCAACCTCAGTTTTTGTTGGGTTTGGATTTAGCTTCCAGGCTTCAAAGTATTCACCGAGGGTCGTGAGGTCATTTGTTAGTGTTTCCTCTGGAGTTAGAGGAATGTCGGCAGTATACACATTAAAGAGCAGTGGGGCGAGCACTGACCCTTGTGGCAGGCCATCCTTTATTTGCCTAAACGTACTTTCTCTGCGTCCCAGATATACTTTTATCATCCTAGTGGAGAGCATTGAGTTGAGGAGACGCAACAAGAAAGGGCAAGGAATAAGGTCATAAAATTTAACTAGGAGGCCTTTTCTCCAGACAGTGTCATATGCTGCAGTCAGATCTAAAAAAGCCACAGAGGTTTTCAGTCTTCGCTCAAACCCATCCTCAATGAAAGAAGTCAGAGACAGAACCTGGTCACAGCAGTTGCGACCAGGCCTAAATCCAGCTTGTTCAACAGGGATGCTGGCATTGAGAATAGGGAGGATTCTGTTATAAATCAACCTCTCTAGCAGCTTATAACAAACACTTAAAAGAGCTATTGGCCGATAACTTTCAGGCAGTTTTGGATCTTTTCCGAATTAAAATAAATAGTCATAAGTACAAATTTCCCAAACAATGCTAACAATATTAGCTCGTTTGATTTATTTCCTAAAGTGTTTCTGATTTTGTTATTTAACTTAAAAAATTATTTAATAATAGTGTGTAAACAATTTTATCAAGTAATGTGCTCTATTCAGCAAAAGCTTTAAATACTAAACTTTAATTCATATTTGAACCAATAACCTCCTATAGGTAAGAAAATATTTCTCTTACACGTGTTATTAGAAATGTGTTGTTGAACCAAGATTACTTTTGAGTGGTCTTAACCAGGTCAAGAGGAAAAGTGGAAGTTGTACTCCCAACTATCTAACAACACTGGTTGTTAGTTTAAGTAGTTGGTAAACATGTTACCAGGATTGTCAACAAGTAAACACAAAGTCTATCATACTTGTTCTAAAAGCTTCTTCAGTTGATTTGACTGGAGTTTTAACTAAAAGTTTATTTTCAGTTTTGCCAAAATAGCTTCAAATGTTTATAACAGAGATATGTCTTCTCAATCACAATTTCTTCTAATAATTAACCAATATTTTATTTTTATTATTCGTTGACTACTTGCCTAAGCCCTCTTTATCCTCTAGATAAATTTTAAAACAAAAACTCTAATTTTGTGATGTTATTGGATGTTTAGGTACTGGTTAGTTTAAAATACCCCCATCGCAGCAGACCTGCACACTCACTAAGCGAATTTCAATAAAAAATATTGATTTTTTCTTTTAACCATAATATTGTATGGGGTTCTTTAAGTAGGTTTGCATTTGGGCTTTTATAAGTAAATATCGGTTAATTACAACCTAGAAAAGGGATATATAAAATTGTATCAAGATCTGGTAATTTTTTTATCTTTCCCATAATAATTATTTGTTAATAAAGTGATTTTGTATATTGTCTTCATGACTATACCAGAACTGTTTATTTTAACCATATGTTAATTATAAATAGTGTTGTTGTTTCTGTGATAAAAAGAAAGTGATTGAAGTTTTTGAAAATATTATAAAATGATTAAATGGTGAATAATAATTAATGTTCAAAATAAAAGTTGATATATGTTGTTTTGTAAATCCTTCCTTAATTATTTAACATGGTAGCAAGAGATTGTGGTTTATTTGAAAAGAAATGTTTTTGAAAGTTTGTTGTTGAAATACATTACAGAGGAAGGATTAGTAGAAAAACAAAATGGCTGAAGATAAAAAGGATGAATTCATGTTGCAAGTATTTGATGGCAAAAATTATGACAAATGGAAATTTAGGTTGAATTTATTTTTAGAGATGAAAGATTGTAGTGAAGTGATAAAGTATGATGAAAAGCCAGAAAATATAACTGAGAATGTTTGGAAAAAGAAAGAAATAAAAGCAAAGAACTACATAGTGAACAGTATAAATAATACCCAGCTGGAATTGATTATTGGTGAAGATTCTGCTAGAAAAATGATTCAAAAACTAGATGAAGTATATCTTTTAAAGAGCAGTGCGGCAAAATTACTTATCAAGAGAAAACTGCTTGATATGAAAATGAATGATACTGATAATCCAACTGAATTTTTTAACAGCTTTGAAAAACAAGTAAATGAGCTAAAAAAATCTGGAGAAAATGTAAGCAATGAAGATAAATTAAATTATTTATTGCTAGCTTTACCTGAAAACCTATCTCACATAGTAGATATTGTTGATGCCTTACCAACAAAGGAGAGAACTGTTGAGTATGTTAAAACTAAATTAATGTTAGAATTTAAAAAGAAAGAAAGCAGAAATGATCTAGGTAATTGCAGTTCAAGCGGAAACTTTCAGAATTTTTACTCTAAGGGAAAAAGTAAACAAATGAATAAGAATTACAAACAGTCAAGTTCAAGTAAAACTAACAGACATCAGGAAAACAAGTATGAACCTCAACGTTGTTTCAAATGTAATAAAATAGGTCATTTAGCCAGAAATTGTTGGAGTAAAACAAATTTTAATGAAAATAAGAACAGTGCTAGTTATAATAATTATGGAAGACGTGGAAGTTTTACTAATAGAAACAATCAACAGCGACATCAAGTGTCATACAATATTGAGGAAGAAAACTTAGAAAAGTGTAATATGACCACATTTACTGCTCAGACTTTAACTGCAAAGCAAGACAAGAATAAAGAAGCTAACACATTAGAAGCGACTGAAGAAATAAAATGGTTACTTGATAGTGGATGCTCGGACCATATTATTACTACAGATAAATATTTTGTGAAGTGTAAATATTTGGAAAATCCTATAAACATTAAAGTTGGTGATTGTTACTCCCTAAAGTCAGAAAAAATAGGTGACATTATTGCTTATTTTTATGTTAATGGTGAAGCATTAAAGACTACAATCAAAAATGTATACTATGTCCCCAACATGAAACAAAACTTACTAAGTGTTTCCTGTATTGTAAATGCTAATAATTTTGTCGTATTTAATAAAGATACAGCTGAAATTTACAACAGCGCTGATAAAATTGTAGCAACAGCAGTAAAACAAAATAAATTATTTGAGATGAAATGCAAAGTTCTCTGTTCAGCAAGTGATGCAAAATTGTTTACAAGTACAAAAAATGCAGACATGACTAGTAAAGAAAAATTACACAGACTATTGGGGCATACAAACTTTTACAAGCTGAAAGAAATGTGTAACTTACAAGTAGTAGATGGACTGCCGAAAAACATTGAAAATGACTTTATCGAATGTGAAATATGTTTGACAAATAAAATGACCAACTTACCATTTGAGAAAAATCGAAGGAAAGCAAATGATATACTTGAAATCATTCACACCGATTTGAATGGACCTATCACACAAACCGGGTACAATGGTGAAAAATATTTTGTATCATTTATTGACGATTTTAGTAGGATCGCTATTGTATACTGTATTAAAAACAAGAGTGAAGTTTTTAAATGTTTTGAGAAATATATGAAGTTAGTCCACAATCAGACAGGGAAGAGAATAAAAGAGATTCGATGTGACAATGGAAGAGAATATATTAACAAAGATTTTTTTGAATTAGCGAATAAAGAAGGGATATTGTTAAAACCAGGACCAGCCTATACGCATGAACTAAATGGAGTTGCAGAGAGATTTAACAGAACAATAATGGATCGTGCAAGATGTTTACTGGCAGAAGCTAATATTGATAAACGATACTGGCCAGAATGTATTTATACAGCAGCTTATATTGGGAATCGGTTGCTTGCAAATACAAAAGAAAAGAAAACTCCTTATGAAATATTTTTCAGAAGAAAACCAGACATCTCGAATCTGAAATTGTTTGGAAGTACAGCTTTTGTTAGAATCCCAGATGAATGCAGAACTTCTAAGTTCAATCCGAAAGCAACACAAGGTATTCTTGTTGGATACACTGATACTGGATATAAAATCTTAGTCAACAATAAGATAATTGTAAGTCGACATGTGAGATTTGTTGAAAAACGAACAAAACTTATCAGAGTTGATCTTAATGATTCTGATGAAAATGAAGAAATGTTAAGTGAAGAAAAGTTTACTGATGAGAGAATGGATGAAAAAGTTAAGTGTGATGAGAATGAAACAATAGAAAAGGTACAAGTTCAGGAGGTGAAAAATGATACTCGACCTACACGGGGAAGAAAAATGCCCAAGAAGTTTGAAGATCATATCGTATATGTAAATGCTTGTGATAATCAAGTACCACAAAGTTATGAAGAAGCTATTAGTCGACCAGATTCTAGAAAGTGGATAAAAGCTATGGAAGATGAACTAACAAGTTTGCAAGAAAATGAAACATGGAAGATTGTCGATATACCTAATGAAAATGATAAAGATATAATTGATGTAAAATGGATTTTTCGAATTAAAAGCAATGGAAAATACAAGGCACGAGTTGTAGCTAGAGGGTTTCAGCAGACGTATATTGAGAATGAAGAAATATACTCTCCAGTAGCAAGGATGACAACATTAAAAATGTTATTATCTGTTGCATGTGTTAACAGTTGGAACATAGAACAAATGGATGTGGAAACTGCCTTTTTAAATGGAAAGATCAAGTCTGAAGTTTACATAAATCCACCAGACGGTTATGATATTGAGAAAAATAAAGTATTGCTGTTACAGAAATCGTTGTATGGTTTAAGAGAGAGTCCTCGTGACTGGTATGAATGCTTTCATGAATTTATGACAAGCATTGATTTAAAGAGATCAGATTATGATTATTGTTTGTATACAGGATTTATAGATGGAGAAAAAATTTATGTACTATTGTATGTAGATGATCTATTAATCTGTGGTGTTAATAGCCTAATGCTGTTGAGAAAATGAAGAAATTGTTGAGCAAACGTTTTCGTATGAAAGACCTAGGAAAGATTGATTAGTATCTGGGAATAGATGTTGAATATTTTCCACAAAGGAAAGAAATGTATTTGAGTCAAGAAAAATACATTAAGAGCCTTGCAGAGAAGTATAACATTACGCAGATAAAGAAGTTCGAAACTCCTATGGAGATAAATCTTAAAATAGAGCCAGCAGTGAAGATGAATGAAAATATAAAGTACAGAAACCTTATTGGAGCATTACTTTACATAGCAAACGGAACTCGACCAGATATTTCTTTTTCAGTTAACTACTTAAGTCGATTTCAAAATAGTTATGATGAGACACATTATAAGTACGCACTGAGAATTTTGAAATACTTGTACTCTACCAGTTCTTTGAAACTGAACTATAATGCGATATTTGAAGAACAAATTGATGCTTACGTGGATTCGGATTGGGGAGCAGATATTACAGACAGGAAATCAACAACAGGAATAATTATTCGTGTATTTGGAAATGTTGTCCTGTGGAAATCTCAAAAACAAAAAGTTGTATCAAGAGCTTCGACTCATGCTGAATTTTATGCACTAGCAGATTGTGTTGAAGAGATACTTCCCATCAAAGGTATTTTGAAGGATTTCGATGTAAAAACAAAGGGACCAGTTAAAATTTATGAAGATAACACCGGAGCAATCGCCTTAGCAAAGAATGGGAAATTTTCAAAAAATTCAAAGCACATCGACACAAGTTATCACTTTGTTTATGACTATGAAAAGAAAGGTGAAATTAATGTTCAAAAAATTTCAACTGAAGATCAACTTGCCGATATATTGACAAAGTCTCTGGGAAGGATAAAGTTTAAGAAAATGCGTGACTTACTGGGACTTATTGAAACTTATTCATACGACTAACATAGCTACAAAATCAAGGAGGTGTGTTAAGAAAGTGATTTTGTATATTGTCTTCATGACTATACCAGAACTGTTTATTTTAACCATATGTTAATTATAAATAGTGTTGCTGTTTCTGTGATAAAAAGAAAGTGATTGAAGTTTTTGAAAATATTATAAAATGATTAAATGGTGAATAATAATTAATGTTCAAAATAAAAGTTGATATATGTTGTTTTGTAAATCCTTCCTTAATTATTTAACATTATTCAAAGCTAATAAAATAATATGGGGAGGTTGTCTCGGTTGCATTTGTATCAAATTTGTGCTATGTCATCAGCCGACTCATTTCAGCTGGTTGTAACAGAATGTAAACATTCATTATTTACATTATCTTGTTTTTGTTTATTTATGTATTTTTTCAATTAGTACGAATACGAAAAGAAGAACAGTTCTGAAATTATTTAGATTCTTATCCTAGAGTCAACGCAATATTCACATTATTGTACATGATTTAAATAAATTAAAAATAAAACAAAAAAATTGGATTTTATTTTATTATTTTTGGCGGAATTCATCGCCCGATTTTCGATATTACACTGGGAGGAAGACCATTAGACACGATAACGTGATACTTTGGCCACTTTTCTGCAATACCACAGCCATTGACAGACGATATTGCAATATTTCTTCCCGTCTTTAAGGCCTTTCAACGTGGTTAAATCAGTAGCGATCTCCTTCCTGCTGTCTGATTGTCTTTTTGAACCAATGTTTATAGTCTGATTGAGTAACCGGCGCGGCGGGAGTAGTATCAGCTCCTCAAAACTTATTTACGAAACCTCTTCTATCTAATAGCCTTGGGTCTTACCATAGCTACTACCGTAATAGCGTATTCCTTTATGGAAATTCGTTAAAAGACAAACCCTGATCATTTAAATTTAATGTAGTTTGTTATTAAAATTTTATATCTGTAATGATTTAATTCTAATTTTACTTCAAATAATATTTCAAACCTCTCACCAATCCCGAAACCTTAATCCCTAAACTGTGTAAATTATATAAATAAATGTTAAATGTTTTACTGAGGTGATTATCAAAACACATTTATAATTTACTAGCAGTTACCTGGCTCGTGTTGCTGCGCCCAAATTAAGTTGTTCACAGAAATAGAGCTATTTTAATAGATTTTTACTGTAACAAAATAAGTCAATGGAATAGCAATTAAGTATATTAATTTTATTGTAAGGCCAAAGGATAAACAATGTTTTTTATCTTTTGATTTGGTGTATAAATGTACAATGTTCCGGCATATCCACTTGTGAGCACGCCACGTACGATAACTGGTCGTGCGACAACCAGGCATTTTCCAAGTTTAAACCCGCAATATAGACAAAGGTTGCCCTTGTGCCTTATTGATCGTAATTGCAAATGCAAGAGCACCCATGAGCAAAGAGGAACCTCCAAGTCAGATTTCAACCCCGGAGGCCATAAAGTAATTTTGAAGTCCAGTGGGGCGGAGCCCCAAAGAGCTTAAAAAAATATATTTGCAAAACCGTTTCTTCGTGAGCACATATTATGAGCAAAGAAAATCGTCCATCGAATTTCAACCCTGGTGGCCCTAAAGTAATTTTGTGGGCGGAGCCCTAAACAGCTTATAAAACTATATTTGCAAAACCTTTCTTAGTGAGCACCTATGAGCAAAGAAGCATGTCCATGTCAAATTTCAATCCCAGTGGCCCTAAAGTAATTTTGAAGTCCAGTGGGGTGGAGCCCTAAAGAGCTTAAAAAAATATATTTGCAAACCCGTTTCTTCGTGAGCACATATGAGCGAAGAGAATTTCCATCGAATTTCAACCCTGGTGGCCCTAAAGTAATTTTGGGGGCGGAGCCCTAAACAGCTCCAAACTTCACACTAACCATCTTTGAATAATGCTTAATAATGCCTGAAAGTTTCATTACAATCTATCGAGCAGTTTAGGAGCCCATAAGCAACATACATATATATTTATTTACATACATACTTCCTCTTTATGGATATAGATTGAACTTTTTTTAAATACGGTCATAGCTTTATTTTTTCCTCCTAACTCGGCTACCAACATGTCTTTTTTTAATGGTGACACGTGCCTCATAGTTATCTTCCTGTCAGAAGTTTTATAAATACTTCCAACATCAACCTTTAAAATATTCATGAAATTCCTTCAATCACCAAAACCCATTTCTCGTCAGTTATTTTTTTGTGGGTAGATAATTTTACACTTGTCTTTTGCAAAACTTTTTAACAGAGTCCTCAAATTATTTAATAAAGAAATATCCCAAAACTTGTTTTTTTCTGTTATAAAGTAATTTCATGCCATAGTGACTTTTACTTTTCATTCAGGACAATTTTTTGCAAGTTGAAACAAGTTTTCTTAAGAGAAGTAGTAGAAGTTTTTGTCCATTCATTGTAAAAATTTAGTTCTTGTAAAACAGTGATATATTTCAACAAGTCTACTTAATTATAGTGTTCTTTAACTATCTTTTATCTTCAACCTACTAATTATTTGACTTCGTCAGATTGTGAAATCAAAAGTCAGGTTTCAAAGGTTTTAAAAACTTTTTCTTCCTTAGAGTATAAATTTACACAATTTTGTTTCTACCCTTATATATGTAAGATCATTAATTTAATCTCTCATTATTTTTGAACTTATAAAATATTGTGTTAATTGTAATTGGAACACATACATAATTGATAACAATATTTAAAACATTGTTAAAGCCTGTTATACTCTCTTACAGCATATAACAGACATAGTCAAAATTAATTTGTCTGATATTTTGATATTGCCACCTTTTTCCAACAGTAATATTTGTTTAAATCCTTAAGATGGTAGATTCTGTAATTTTAGTCAGGGAAGAAAAATTTGAACAAAATAAAATAAATATACATTTCACATATTTACCCACCTCTACTGCCTATTTCAAACACATTTTGTAAGAATAATACAGATTTTATTCAGATGTGATACAAAATTCAATTCATTAAAGCAATTCTTTCCCTATTGTAGCTGCTTTTCTATGGTTGATCTTCGTTAACAAGTCTTATTACAATATTCGAACAACTTTCCACAGTTCCGTAACTAGCGACCGATTTTCAAAATGTGACCTTTGAGTCCTGATATTATACTTCCTAATCCTGTTAAGGGCGGGAGAAAAGAGTCTTGGAACTTGCACTATTCACCATATCCTCCTATTCCAAAATCTTAGATAAACCAAACAGAGTTAGTTCAAGTGTACTTTGTACAGTAGACTCCCTCTTAACTGGCCAACTCGGGACAAGGCCTCAGCCGGATAATGATTTGGCCGGTTAAACCGATGTACATTTAAAAATTACAACCTACAATTTCGTATGGCCTAAATGCAATTATGGCTTAAAAAAAACAACTCCAAATATATTACTCTATGTAGTTTAACACTAACATCTGACACCCACGAAATCCGTGACTAAAATAACCTAGTAATAATTTGTTTTCTATTTTGTCTACTGGATAGCAGGTCCAAACACATTCACTTCCAGTGTCATACACTTTCCGTCCAGGACAGTACATATTAGGTGGTTTAAGATTTATACGAGGTGGCCCGTGCGCAAATTGCGCATTTTATGATTCTGTATGAGTGAAACTCACCTACAGTATTTGAATGTTGATTATGAAGTGACAGAGATCTATTGTTGTTTACTACCTGGCTTTTAAAATTCATCTGAAGATAATCAGGTGTTAAATTACAATTCACATTAAAGAACTTGCAATAAAAGTTTGTCAATATTTTAAAGCGCCCTCTAGAAATAAATCAAAGGCGAGGGGGGCGAAGCCCGAAACAATACGACCTTTTTAATTACGATTCGTCACTGCGGTATATACTAAGCTTTAAAATGACACCTCAATCTTAAAAATCGGTTCAGTAGGTCGAGAGAAAAAGGGACGTAACAGACGAAACCCTTATAGAAATAAGAAGATAGATAATGTTGAATTGAATGATACATAAGATAGATAAGAAAACCAAGTTTCTGGCAAAACGTGGACGGTTAAAGCAATGTTGAGGTAAAAAATTGCCTGTTAAAAAGATGTTGTTTTTGTGTCAGGGTAGGCTGGTTAAAGCGGAGACCGCTTAAAAGGTGGCTGGTTAAGAAGGAGTCTACTGTACTTTGCAATGCTAGGGTTTAATTTGCAAGGGATAAACATTTTCTAATTAAAGCTAATTTTGAATGTAAGAATTTTTAATCATCCAAATAACTGTATTTAAATACATTATTTCATCTTTATTATTTCTAGTGCAGTATAACATTGTAACAAAGCCAAATCTTTGATGTTGCCACCCTCAACCCCTCTCTCTTCCTCACACTTTGACCATTAAAAAAACTGAGAATTTTTTACCTAAATTAGGAAATTTCCACATATACTACACAAGAAATAGAAACAAATTTGCCATTCAATCACATTCCATGAGTTTTTTTCAGGAAAAAGCCTAGAAGTGCTGGTATTAGGTTCATTTCCAAATTACCAAAAGAGATAGTAAATCTAAAATCATTTAAAATTAAGCTAAAACAATATCTGATACAAAAGGCACCATACTCATTTGAGGAAATTTTGAGTCAATAAATCAATCCCATAATTTTTTGCTAAAATTTTTATTTTTCTCGCTTTTTCATTAGTTGATGTGTTTTTGTTTTTGGTTTTTGTTGTTGAGTTGATTATATGAATCATTTATTGTGAACAACACAATGATTTTATATAAAAACGTAATTCTGTATTTGTACCAGTGTATGTTAATTTTTACTTGTACAAATCATGAATAAAGAAGTTTTGAATTTTAATTTGACTCGACTAATCTCCCGTCGTTCCCATCGCAGGTATCGGGTTTGGCATGATCTACTTGCCGGCCGTCGTCTGTGTCGGCTACTACTTCGAGACCAAGCGGTCGCTGGCGACTGGGCTCGCCGTCTGCGGCTCTGGCTTCGGCACCTTCGTGTTTGCCCCCCTCGCTACGACGCTGCTGGAGAACTACGACTGGAAGGGCGCCAACCTGATCCTCGCAGGGCTCATTCTCAACTGTGCTGTGAGTTCTCTCTCCTCCCGAGCTGTAGTTAGACCCCACACACACTCCCTCAACGCTTCCCTCGACACACAGGTTTTTGTTTGCATTTTGAAACGTGAGGCCGAAAGCTTCAGGTGCGAGAGCTGGATAGCTATTTTTTCGGAAGCAGAAATTCCACTTTTTTCATAATTTATTTTGTATTTAGGAAAAAAATATTATTTTGCAATATTCAGTAAAGCAAACTCTAAGGTAATGTCATTGTCAAAAATATTTTTTTTTTAGTAAATTTTGTCATGCTCAAGCTAATTTAATATCAGATATTAATTGCATCACAGGCAAATTTGATTTTCGTTAAGTCTAGACTAAATATATACGAGGTTCGCGTTACAAAATATATTTCAATAGGTCAGAAAGTTCAATAAATAAGTTTTCCAAATAAGTTTTAGTGTTCATTATTTTAAACTATCTTTATTTTTAGTTGTTTATAGTTGGTATTAAATTCTTAATTGCTCTACCACTGACCTTACGTTGAATAACATTAATATTAACGGTTAAAATTAAATAAAATAACAAAATTTTCTTAGTTTTTTTGCAGCATTCACTATTGAAGCATGTGGTGTGGTTCCAGACGTGAAGTTGTCGTCAGAAGATTTATACACAAAACACAAACACATAGCAGACTTTGCATACATAACACAAAATACACGACTTTCACGGAACAAGCCAATGAAAAAACCTTCATTGTTCAATATTTAAAAAGGTGACAACACTTGATAATGTATAATTTTTCCACTTTTTCATTCTATTGTTCCACGAAACGTCATGTATATCGTGTTATGTGTGTGAAGTCTGCTCTGCGTTTGTGTTCGAGTTTTGCATTTTAATCTTCTGACAATGTCTTCAAGTCTAGCATCACTTCATATGCTCCAATTGTATGTGCTGCAAAAAAAGATAAAAAATTGTTAAGTATTATATACTGGTACTCCTCACAAAATATTACAATTTCCCTTAGAAATTGTTAACAAAATTATTATAAAATAATCTGAAAAGCAATATTTGTGTTAATAGAATGCTTTTATCAAGTCTCCGCAATTAAGGTTGTTATTTTAAATCAACTTTACAACTGAAAATTAATTTTATGTAAGGAAGGTCCTTCAAATTTGTGGTAAATCTGTGACCTTAAAAATTTTAAAAATAACATCATTGTAAAATTATTTGCTTTTAGCGAATTTCCCTATAGGGAATATGCTATTACGGTAGTAGTCACGATAAGACCTAAGCCCGGGACCATGATACTTTTTCGTTTTGAGGTCCCTAGAAGCCAAAAACACCGTTCAAATTTATATATATATGTATTTATGTATGTGTGTGTGTGTCCTTGGACACAATAACTTTTGAACGGAACCTCCGATTTTGATGGAATTCGGTACAGGGGTGTAGGCTAGCATCTACTTAAATGAGTTTGCGAACCAGAATGATCGCACCATGGGAGGTTTTATGGTGTTTCAAAAGAGTAAAAAATGGGTTTTTGGTTTTTTTAAATTTCATTTATAAAATTCAATAATTTCAACTTAAACCATTTAAAAAAGCTTAAAAAACAAACAATTTAGTATTTTGAATTATTTACCTAGCTTAAATGGCCATGGAGAAAATCCAAAAACTATGTTTTCAATGTTATTTTTATGGGAAATTAACAAACCCCTATCTTGCTTATTTATTGACATATCTTGATTTGGTATGTACATTCATTAGTAACGTTTAACTTATATTTGCTGACAAAACCCATATGGCGGCAAACTTACATACTCTCATCCCCATGGATTTTATGGTTAAATAGAAAATATACCAAAATTTCATTGGAAATTCGCTTAGTACGCTGGTCTGCTACGACGGGGGTATTTTTAAATTATCATTTACCTTTCCTATAGCTATGTTGATTTTTGTAAATTATTAGAATTATAAGTTAATTAAGTTAAGTTAATTGGAGGATTCGATTGAATTTTTTTCCAAAATATGATTTAAACTTCTGAAACTGATGATTCAAACCCATACAGAGTTTTCATCAAATCGCAAATAAGTAAATGTACGTTTTAAAGTCGTTTAGAAGTTGAAAGACCCAATTTTGACCCAATTTTGTATATTTGAACATACAAATATTCAGATTAATATTCAGAATAATATTGTTCTGAATGTTTCTTTTTGTGAAAAAGTCATTGCTTCAGAGTTTGTTTGTACTGGAACAATGTAAAACATTTATCTAGCCATGTTTTCTTTTTGAGTTTCCCTGTAAAATCTATATAATTAGAATAATTTTATAAAAAAAAAAAATAATAATGCTAAACATCTCGGCGTAAACTAACAGATCAATATTGTTACAGAATTTCTTTACAAATGTTAGGTTACATAACAAAACAGTAAAACTTTAATATAGGTTGTTTTAAACTTCCTTAATTTTAAATTAAGGGTAAAAACCTTTAAACACAGAAAACATATTTGTAACCACACAGTGACAATATAGGGTCTAATTCACCTCAGGGTGACAAAGAACTTATAGCACAGCTGGGATTGAGAACTGAGAGAATCGTTTATTTTTAATTTGTTTAAAAAATAACCTTCACTAACACTGTCTCTTATCTGCACGCTTCCAACCATTAAACTAAAATATAACTAATAGATAATAACATATCATTTATGACCCCTAAAAAATCCTTTATGCACGCTTTGATCATATCTTATGTTTTCTTAACCGCTTTTCTAAAATTATGGTTTCCATTGTTGCTAAAAATCACATTTCATTTATGTAAATAACAAATTATAATCTTTCCATCCCAATCTATCAGTGATAAAAATGTTATTCTTCTGATACTATTAACAAAAATACATAAAATGTAAATAATATAAGAAACAATGTTAAAACTACTAGGTGTCTGGTTCAATGCCTTAATTTTCCTTATTCACTTCTTTGTCCAACACTGCTTTACCTTCTAACACTGCTTGTTCCCTTGAATGAAAAGTTCTTTTGCTACATTTGTGTCTGTCTGCTCCTTTGTCTTGCGTAAATCTAAATAGAGAGCTTTGTGTTGCTTTTACTTTTACATTGTTATTTTATAGCTTTGAAACCTTGTGAGTATAAGTTATTTATATATTGAATGATATATGCGACAATTATTGTTAAAATCTACTTAAACCTACTCTAAAGCAATATTTCAATATAATTCATAACTGTTGTATGAATGCAGTAGCCTAATAAGTTTTCTTTAGAATATGCTGTTTTCCTTAATCTGAAGAAAGGCCAGACATGTGTTGGTCCATATGTTCTAGCGACAACAAGATATATGCTTTCTTGATTTTATTTTCCGAGACAAAATATATTCACATTAATACCCACATTAAATAAAATTTTTTTAAATAAATGCTATAAAACTACTAAATCTATCTCAGAAAGTTATGTGTCGTAATTGTTATTGCAATGCTTAGTCGTTTATTTAATAATTTTATGATTTTAAATGAGTTAGTGGCAACCAAACAAATGTTGGCTTCGATGTGATAATTTTGGCACTGAAGTTGAGGGGTGACAAACATGTCCAAACATGTCCGGAATCTCTTCAGATAGAGGTGCCTTTTTTTTAATCAAAAGCGTTTTATACAAGTATTAATTTAGAATTCCCTACATTTGGTTAACTAGCTTATCACTATTCTCTTTTTGACTTGCTTTAATCTTGCTTGCTGGAAAGTAGAGATTTCTTATTAGCATGGCATGAGTTTCAAACATTTCATGACTGTTGAAAAATATTTTCTATGCTAATGCGTTTTAGATTAAGAATGTTAAAAGGTAATATTATTTTGGTGTAATCATGTAAATTTTAGGTTTTATCATTTGTAAATCTGTTCTCAATTATAATTCCTCAATATTAATATATTTTTTTATATCTTTTGATTTTTTTTTTTTAATTTGTATCTTAACAATCACATTGAACCTTAGTGTTCTTTCGACATACAATTAATATCAACATTAAATGAGATTTAAAATATATTTTAGCATATTTTGTATAAAAAGTTGGGTTCTTATGTGATTTTCACCTTTTGTGTTGAATTTTATTATATACTTTCACTGTTTTATGTTATGTTTTTGTATGTTTTTAATCTCGTGTAACAAGTTTTAAGAACCTCTGATTAAATTTAGTTTAAAGCTGGTATTTAATGAAATAGCATTTTGATTTTCAATTTTATAATCCTGCAGACTGAAATTACTGTACCTGTTTTTCATTTTAAAATTGAATAAATGGAAGAATGAGTAGTTTACAAAAATTTTCAAGTGTTGGATAAAACTTCAAAATGCTCTGGAAGAGAGTTTTTTCCCTTGTGGTTTTCACTAAGGCCCCTCATCCTAGTTTTAGCCTGGAAACACAAGTGTGATTAGTTTTAAAGTTCCTCTGTGTTTTAACGTGCGATGTACTTAAATGCATTGAATTCCCTTCTTTTCATAAATGTTCAAAGTAGCAATTAAATGTTTGTGCATTGATTAAATACAGATGATATGCTGATCAGTACTGACAATAGAGATATTATTGTTGTTGTAACAATGAAATTTTATGGAATTTTTTAGGTCACTCATCAAATTTTCCATGTTTGTTTAAAGTAAACTATATGCATAATTCTTAGCAGTTGCTCAAGCAAGGTATATTCTTACTTGTATTTTTTCATTTCACTCTTTTTCACTTTTCTGCCTATATTTCTCTGCATACATTTCTAAATCCTTCAATTTTGCTGAATTTGTTTTTAAGGAGTCGAAGTTTTGTGTAGATTAACGGTTATTTCACCGACCCATGGCTTCAAGAGAAATAGACTGTGTATGGAAGTTACTTCAATTCCTGTAAGTTGTTTTGTTTAATTTCTTTTCTACTAACAACCATGGAATGAATAAACTTGTGTTAATTTGATACCATACTTTAAAAATTTTAATCAGCTTAAATCATTGTAAAATATCTAGATTGCTGTGTATGGAATTTTTTATAGGGAATAGTTAAATTTTTACTATCTCCTTTTTGGTTTGCTCTGTGTTACTGTCCAATGATGATTTTGCTTAAGTTATTTTAAATGCATTAATTTGACTATATGTTTCATGAATATTTCGAAACCGAACTAGTAATGAAATATTGAATTTGGTACAAAATCAATTTTACACTCGAGGTGAAGGCAAGTGTAAAAAACTGATCGAGCCCTGAACAATAACCTTTGCAACAAACAATTTACTATACTATTTATCACAATGTAAAAATCACACTAAACATTTAAATAAATTTATCTGAACTGGTAACTTTTCTGTTAAACAAATACCAGCATTTTTTCAAGTTGGAAATTTTTTATTGTAAATCAAACATTAATAAAATGGTTTTGAATAGTTTATACATATATTTAGAACCAAAATAAATTAAAATAAAAACAGAATGACTTAAAAGAAAAATAACAAGATTAAAAGTTACCTAACCACAAATGAAAGTTCTTAGGCTAAAACGACCACTTATAACCAAATAATTTTAATAGAAACAAGAAAACCAACCTTTTGTTAATGAAAACATCTTCCTCAGTTACTCTAGAGAATTTGAAATATTTTTTATAATTTTCTTGATTAAGAAGTCCTGGCTGAATGACTGCCGTTTGTACTCATACAAGTTGTTCATCATAGTCTGTAAACATTTGTTTTGTATTGTACGATTTAACTTTACCCGTTAAGCCGCTGTCACTGAACTCAGCGACAAGCATCAAACACACTGATGATATTGATAACGGATCGATAAGATAACGAGACTTACTGCGCAACAATGTCTTGGCTGGTAAATTTCAGGCACCTCGCGAGTGCAACAGTGACAGGTACAGTCAATGCGACAATTATTGTTAAAACCTACTTAACAATAAAATGTTATGTTCAACAATTACAGTACTATTAATGTAGTGATTTGTACATTTTTATGAACTAAGGACGTGTTGGGGGTCTTTACCTTAGTAGATAACACTACTCTAAAGCAATGTTTGAATAGTATAGTAATTGACAAACTGTTAAACTTGTATTAGTTTGGTGGAAAAGGTACAAAAAATTGTGGTAGTCATTTAACGGAAAAGGTCACTAAAATGCACTAAACTGTCATTTTCCATCTAAATAGAACTAATGGTAATCAAGGAAGAATATAACAGGGTACCAACCTTGATTAACCGTGACGATTCATGTTGAACCAATTTTCTTGGTGACCCGCGTTTTGACCTTCAAAGGCCATTTTCAAACCTATAGATATCAAACAATCACTTCATTGAAGGTCGTCAAAATTAAAACACAGTGCTGGCGTTAACAGAATCCTGAACCAGTTCGATAATGAGCGGCCGGCTGGAACCGTCTATATGTGTTTTTTCGTATGCAAATCTATTATCTATTTATCTTCTATGTATATAAGTGAAGCTATTTTTTGTAAACACTACTCCACCCTTATTTCTGAACGAAATTCTATGTTTGAGATGTCATGAGATTTGTCTCAGCTCGTAGTTTTGCAATAAGGTTTTAGATTTTTAATTTGTATTCTGAAGGGTATGGAAAGCCCTTTAAGTTCGCTTCTTGTCCATAAGATTAACATGAAGAACCAATTGTTATTAAATTTCAAATAAAACAGCTGTTTATAGTTGAATCATAAAAACACATGTTAAAAGCAAAATAAAACTTTGAAATTTTACGCAAAGGCGCAAGGTTTTATTACAAAGTACTCAAGTAAAAGCAGCACATTGCGCTGCACAGGTGCCTCTAGTATTTTAATGTTATGTGTTTGTGGACTGTGTTTTAATTTCGACGACCTTCAATGAAGTGATCGTTTGACATCTATAGGTTTGAAAATGGCCTTTTAAGGTCGAATGCTGGGTCACCAATGAAAGTGGTTCGACGTGAATCGTGACAGTTAATCAAGGTTGGTAACCCGTTATATTTTATTAATACGATTCTGGAGGCATAAACCATGAATAAATCAAAGAAGGTAATCAGGGCCACTCAGAACTTAAAACTTCTATCTAATGTTACTCTTTTGGCCAATTTTTAATACAAATCAAGGAAGCAAACGAATCTGAAAAACTTTGGAACCTACAATGTTAAAATTTGCTCATGGGTGCTCGAAAACTGTAGTAAGCAAAACCTTTCTGTCCGAGTGATAAACAACATTTTTCATTATACTGCAAAAATATATTTTTTAAATGCTTTTAGTAGGCCTAGTCCACTTCTATCATAGATTAAGCAGGGGGGGTCCCTTACCTTAGTAGATTAACCCATCCCTTGATGTAATATATATAACAGTACTAAGGTTCGGTAGTGCTACCTCCTGGTTCTCATATAGACCTATTCTGGCCTTGAGCAGTTGGCCATCTGTTTAAAGATTGCTATATTTATTTATACAAATATAATACTTCCAACAATCAACATTTATTGGTTTTCATAGCAACAAAATCACTTTTTGGCTGCTCTCTGACAAAAATAGCAGCTTTCCCATTCCTGATTTCTTTTGGAGCTTGAATAAAGGTTTTCGCATTTCATCTACAACCAAGGTTTCCCAAAAAACATCAACTAAAGCTTCAGTAGTTCAAGCTACTCGTTAGATCAGACAGGAACACCAAAGTTCCTCGAAGGTTACGACAAGCGTTTGGGAACACCTCTAGTCCGTGTTTCTTGAGACTAGGTGTCGTATCAGTCTTAGGAAACTTCAGTCTACCAAAGCTACTTCAGGAGGTTCCACCCCCACTAGCAGTTGCAGCTCTCAAAACTTTAGGACCTGGTTCATCTGCGAAACAGGAGGTCGCTTCCGGTTGGATCAGTCAGGAAGACCAAAGTTCCTCGAAGGTTACGACAAGCGCTTGGGGACACCTCTAGTTTGTGCTTCCAGTGGCAAGGAAAGGGATCAGTCCTTGAATCTTCAGTGTACCAAAGCGTTCTTGTAAGGAACAGCTCACTACAAGGCATACTAAAGGTTTACTGGCGGATTTATTTGAACATCACATCACCTGGAGTACCCCGGAAATCTGCATTCTACAGCTGAATACATTTTTATATATTTGGTTTATTCATTTTACAAATGGAATTCATTAAATGCATCTTACAAAAAGTATCTTTTTTCTGATTTCTAAGAAAACCAAGAATAAACGGTTAAACATTGTAATCATCCAAAAGAATCAAACAATATTTAAATGGATGGATTATAATTGTACCTTTTCTTTTTCTGGCCAATTCTACATCCAACTGGAGGTTCGGTTCAAAGCCAACAAAACCAGAGACTATAGACTTTTTAAAATCTCATTGAGAGATTATATAAAGTAAGATTTCTTTAATATGAAGTACCTAAGTTAAAATTATCGTGTACAAGTTTTGCCGTTAAAACTATGTTACTTTAAGATAAGTGAATTAACCCTTAATAAAAACTCTTAAAAAAACCTCTTTCACCTAGTAACTTATTACTTTTTTCTGCCAAGAAGGACTTGTCTTGCAGCTATTTTTTTTTTTTATAGCTTTCTTCAGTTAGTTGTTGGAAAGGTTTACATCTTGTGGGAGGTTAATAAACATTTTTGTTCCTCAAGTTGTTTGTGTTATTTTCGTGCACTACCTCTAGTTTTGAAATGTCACAAAGATCTTTCTAAACCTCATTAAAATATGGTCTCCAGGATTGATGTCAAAGTCAATAGCCTAATATTTTCAAACATCACACAGGGCCAAAACCAAAGATCACATCTTTAGTTGTAATTGAGACAGTTGACCTGCAAACTAACTTTTAACACGTTGGCTACCGACGGTATGAAATTCGGGTCGCCGGGACTTCCCAGCAGACCGATCCTAGTACTCGATCCCTCACCACAGACCGAGTCATTATGACTAACACTAACCCAGAGACCAAAAATTTTGTTTCGCTGTTTTGATATAATTTGATGTGTAACATATATATTTGCTCATAAAAGTTGGGGAAAAATTTATTTCAGTACTCTTTTAGCATTTTTATTGCGTCACATATGTGTGACGTTGGTCTATAGTAATATTTTGTATTATGTTTGTTTGCTATAGACCGACTGTCTCACATATGTGTCATGAATAGGATGACTGGGAAATAAATGAAAAATAGTTTTACTGCACTAAAAAATACTAAAATATACAGGACAATGTGTCACACAATAAAAAACATCATCTGGAATGTTTAGTAAACAAACACGAATGACAGCATTTGAGCAGACAAGATGGCCAACTTTGAAAATCTGTAAAAAATCAAATTGAGGTCCTACCCAGAGACCAAGCGACACACATGTGTGTCACACATTCCTATAGACCGATAAACAGGTTTTAGGTCGATTTAGTGGACCAAATGGGCGTGGCGAGTCATTTAACTGAACCGTGACTGCATCCCATATATGTGTCGTCGGTACACTGGATTTGACCTGAGCGTCCCATACATGTGTTGTCGGTACACTGGAAACACCTTGAGCGACACATATATGTGACGCTGGTCTATATTTAAGGTTTTCTTTTAACATTACGTCACATATGTGTGACGTTCGGTAGCCAACGTGTTAACTTGCTCTTACTCCTGTGGCCACATAAATCTTAAGTGATATTTGGCCTCACCAACTATTTGCCTCCACTGTGATCTGTCCTCTGCTATCCCAAGCTTGCTCCCAACCTCCTGAAGTCTCGGTTCTCTTGGTCATTCCATCCGAGTCAGGGTCTTCCTAGCGGTCGTCGTCCCATCGGTTGCCCCATCCAAACTCTTTTTAATTTGGTCTAAGTCTCATCGAAGTCAAAACAAAGTTAAAGTCAAAACATTTATTTGCCGTTGATTTTTCCCTAGAAATGGCTCGACCCCTGGTGAAGGGAAGAAGCCAGAGAGTGCGAGTAAGACAGGAAGTGTGCGCCTGAGAGAGAGAATGTGTGTTTGGAGAAAGGCTATCGCACCAAGACAGCCATGGCCTGGCCCGTCTACGCTAGGCTTGTCTCGTGGCCGGCATGGGTTGCTGCTGGGGACGGTCTATTATTTCTCAGTAGTTTTTCGTCCAATCAAATTAAATACATTACTATTTGTTGCTTGTCGATACTCGACAAATACAGCTCCATTTGTTTTGAATGGAGCGCCATGCGTTTAGTGAGTAACTTGTATAAAATGTACTTTTTCACCCATTTATGCCCAAATTATTTCTTTGAAATTGAGTTTTATTCTAATTGAATTTTTCTTTGAAATTGAAAATAAGTTTCTGTTTTTACATGCAGAATATGATGTAAAAACGTTCTGCGTGCAATATGATGAAAAAACTGTCTTTCCATTTATTTCAGGGATCCGCCCCAAGAACCTAAAATTACTATTGAGCCTACAATGTTGAAATTTGGTTTGGACGTCATGATAATAGGTGCTCACCAAGAAAGTGTTTTGCGATTTTTTTTAAATTTCTTTAGGGTTTTACTGGAAGTACAGGACTTCAAAATGACTCTAGGTTCTACAGAGTTGAAATTTGGCATGGATGTTCCTCTTTGCCCATAGGTCCTCACCCAGAAAAGGTTTTGCCCTCAGAGCTCTCCCCTCTCTACTTCAAAGTTTCAATATATATATTTTTTTTAATTTGTTGTTCTTCAAATAGATTTTATCATCTTTAAAATAAATTCAATCACAGGCAAAGCTGTGACGAGCAACAGCCACTTAATTAAGCTAATTTATATGATAATAATAATAATTTTTTAGATCTACCAAAGAAAAACCACAAGTAATCATAAGTAATTATAAAAATATTACAATTATTATAAATCTATATATATAATTCCGTAAGCGAATCGGTCCCCACGAAATATCTCGAGTTAGAAAAAAGACAGGGTAACGTATGATGGCCCATTTTAAAGCATGAGGTCCAAGAACGCAAGGAAAAATACCAGAATTTTCAAAAGTTACCTGGGCGTCGCCCCATTGGACGATGAACTTCCAATGTTAATCTTATGGGGAGAAGATAATTGGATCTACACGTGTGATTAAGCAGATGTTTCAGTGTTTATCATAAACTCAGCTGGTTATTGAGCAGATATTTTGAGTTAAGATAACCGTATAGTTATAACTTTTTAAAATTAATGCACTTTAAAAAAAGGAGAATACTAATAGTCATAAATGGATTACGGATCCACAGGAGATTTCATCTTCGTGACCCCATGTATGTCATTAAGGAAACAGGGGTAGAATGATTTTTTATTCCGAATATACCAATGTAAAAATTGGCCTAGACGTGGCATGGTTGATAAAATAAATAATTGTCTTTACTCCGTGACTGTCGTTTAGTTATTACGTTACCGATTTATATATTGGCTATTTAGTAGTTAGAGTTGAAGAGATGAATTATTTTGTTGAGTGTTTATTTATTTTCGACTGAATCATTATATGTAAACTACTAACATTGGATAGCCTCCGTATGAAGAATTTTTTGTTTTGTTTTATCCAATCTCTGCTTCTTTCTGTAGGTCACAGGGAAACAATCAACGCCCGTTAATCCGTAGAACAGGGAGCTTTTCATGTAAATGATAGTGTGTGAAAACTAAAATATATCAATCAGTGTTCTACTTGATGAACAGACAAAACAGACGACAATCAAAGTACGAGGGGTGTCGGTGGCACGGATGGTAAAGGAGCATGGGGACATGTGAGAAATAGGGGGCAAGCCGGCGGAGGGCACAGGTGAGCACGGAAGTGCGGGGGGGGGACGACGGGGATGGCAGCACGGGACCATAGAGGGTTTGGGGATATGGGGGCACGAAGGGCACGAGGGGTGTCGGTAGCACTGGAGACAGGGAGACATGAGGGGCACGGTGGGGGACATGGGGAACAAAGGGGCACAGGGAGGAACTTCGAGCATGAGGGCAAGGGAGCATGGAGGGTACGAGGGTGTGGAGGTATAGGGGGCACTCTGGGGAGGTATGGGGATGCACTGGGGCACAAGGAGCACTAGGGACGTGGGCGGCAAAAGGGGTATATGGGCATGGGTTGCACGGGAGCGATGGGGAGAGCAACGTTGGGCATTGGGGAACGGAAACATAGGGGACCCGGGGGCACGTGGTGGCGCGGGGGTGGGGAGACACAATGAGCACTAGGGCAAGAGGCAAGGGGGGGCAGTTGGTAATAGAGGAGGCTTGGGTGACATAGCAGGCATGGGACCACGAGGAAGAACGGTGGGCATGTGGCCACGGGAGTACCAAGGGTGCGGGACCATAACGGCACGAAGGTTGTCGGGGACACCGGGATTAGAGGGGCATGGGAATATAGGGGGCACGGGGAGGAATGGCGGGCATGTAGGCAAGGGGCTATGGGGGCATAGGAATGGGGGGGACAAGGGGTACTAGAGACGTCTCTGGCACGGAAGGTGGTTGCGCTGTGGGGTGGGGCATTGGGGAGGAAGGAGGAACATAGAGGGCACGGGGGCCATGGGGAAGAACTGCGGGCATGTGGGAACGGGGGAATGGGGAGGGGGCAAAAGGGCATGAGAGCGCCAGAGGGTACGGGGGATTTTGGGGGTTCTTGAAAAACAGGTCAAGAGAAGTGAACAGGGGTACGGGAAGGCATGGGGTCACGGGGAGTGTGGTTGAAACGGGGGGGGGGGGAGGAGGGCACTGGGGTCCAGGGTGAATGAGTGTACAGTATTAATGGGCTTATGTTATATTAATTGTACTATTTTATTTACTTGAGTTACAAACTCATCATGAACATGTTTAAGGTTAAAACTATTTTTACCGCGTTCGTTAGTATAATAATGCAAAGATTTTTTTTCTACAAAATAGACTACTGCTTTTTAATTCAGGGGGGATTATTGGTAAACTATTGATTTGATTACCACCAAAAAGCTTTGTCAAGACTAGGAAATATTTGATTAGAAAACCCAAACATGTTAATTCACTCTACAGCTAGAGAAAAATACAATAATACTGCAAGGACGTGATAAATTGAAACTCATGTTTTGAGATAATATTACCATTTTGATTTTTAGGGACCTTTGTCCCTACAAGCCATTAGTATTAGTTAATTACTAGTTAATGATAAATTTAAGTTTATTTTGACATTTTTTTCAGTTAATTATATTATCTTAACTAAATATTTATTAATTAGTCTTAAAACACAGTGAACGCAGGGAAAATTAAACAAAAAGTTATAAAATTAACTATATTCTATCTCATTATTTTATATTAATAATAAATATATTTTTATATCATTTTAATTTATATTTTATATAAAATATATTAATTTGAAGTTTTCCTTTTCCAACATCATTGTCTCTTTCTTATGGTTGATTTTTTATCCTGAAATTCTCCTCTGTACTGTCATAAATAAGTTAACATACCGTACAATCATATAAAATCCCTTCATTTATGATTGTCAAATTTCATCTCTTTCAACATTTTCCATTAACCTTGCAGTTATTTATAATATTTCTACTTTAAAATCTTGAGAATGCAAGTAATCTTGGTATAATACAGTGTGCTCATGGAGGTAAACTCAGTGTTTTCAGTTACACCAAGGGGCGCACATGGAAGTTACCTCCAGTAGTTGTTAGGATTCGCTCCCCAACTCGTGTGGCCAAAGACAAAGGGTTTGAAATAGCCTTAACCGCTTCTCAGAAAAACTAGCATCAGGTACATGAGGTACTAGCATTCCCGGATGCAAACTATAGTTTATACAAGAAAAAACTAGTCACCTTGAAGAAAACTCCGCGATGCGCTCGACGGAGGGTTAAAGTACAGAGTAAAAAAATTCCAAGAATTAATTTACCCAACTTGATTTATTTCCAGACTAAAACTAGGCCATGAAAAAACTTTTTATAAGACGTTTTTTTCTATTAAATGTTTTTTATATTTTTTTATTTTAGTCTGAAAAATTTGGATAGTGCTGATTTTGTATTTGGGTCAATGTATAAAAGTGGGCTTTAACTAAGCTCATTGGCTTTTATCACTTTGTTAAATACACATTAACATATTTCTCAATTTTTCTCAAATTTGTAATGTTTATGCCTGCCTCCTCAGGTTAAAAAGCTTTCCTAATCCCTTGTCAAAACAATATCACCATTCTGGGCGACCAGACGGAGACCTGCTTAGTCTTATTATTCATTGATAATTTAATCAATCAATATTATCAATAAATATTAAGAATAAGCATTAACTAATTGTAAATTATAGTGGGCGTGAAATTTCTTGGAACAGCATGCTGATGTCGGCCGTCCGTGTGGCCACCCAGAATGGTAACATTGTTTTGACAACAAGGGATTAGGAAGGATTACCTGAGGAGGCGGGCTCTTCTACTTATGCAGTTTACCAAACCCAAACATTAGAATCAGTTAAATGAAATACCGAGTAAAAATCCTTCACTATAAACCATTTATTCAATTTCTTGAAAACCTCTCCCAGAAAATTCAGTCATTTCCCAATCTGCATTAATCATCTAAACTATCCAACACCTTGTGTGTGGGACTCGGAGTGTAAGGAGTTTTGAGCGCTGAGCGCCAGTGTGTGACAGGTGTTTGGAGCGCTGATGAGGCCGCTCGAGTTCCCCAAGGAGGGGGCGAGCTGCAAGCCGCTGCTGTTGCGGATGGCCGACGAGAAGCGCTTCCAGATGGAGCGAGGCAGCATCGGTGGGTCGTACTTCATCGTGCAGCTGCCCGACGGGTGAGTTACCATTGAGCAATGTCTATTATTTAGTAGAATGAAACATAAATTATTTATTGTGATTTTTTAACCCAATTTTTATGGATGGTTCCAACTATCTTTAACTTTGGTTTAATTTTACCCCTAATCATTTTCAATTGAATGGAACTTGACGGTTAAAATTTTTGGAAAAAAGCTCTAGTTTCTATTTTTTTTTTTTTTTTTTTTTTTTTGGGGTGAAGGTCGAAGACACTTACGTTGCTAACGGGCTCTGTAATGGGCCTGTAAGAAACGAACGAATTATTTCAATATTTTATCAATAATAATATAGTAAATTTTAATATTAGCAAATTTTATTACTGCATATTGATTATTTTCAAAATTGTTTTTGAAAGAATTAGTGTTGGATAAAATAATTGGGTTATCTTTTTAGACCTAAAAAATACCATTTCAATAGAGTTATGGTTGTGAATGAGTTTGTTACTCAAATATCTCATACCTTCAGCAAGCTGCCATGACCAGAGAAGACAATGAGACATAAATTTGCACATGAAGGATCTGGTAATGAAACTAAAGTCGGATTTTTCTTGCTATTTCATTACAATGTTTTACAATCTTTTTCATTGATGAGAATAATATTATTAGCGTAACTTCCGATCTTATAAATACTACTTCAGTTATAAGGAATTTCCTGAAAACCATTTTCAAGGGTGTTTTGTAGTGCCAAAATCTACACAATCACAAACCAAATGGATGACGATGAATGTTGTTTTATTAGCCTACAATCAAATTCTAACATTTGTTAGACACCCCTTGTGAAACAAACATAAAACCTGTAGTTGAAATTACTAGCTGATACACGGCATGCTTTGCAATACCAACCTGAGAAATTTTTCGCCCTTACAGGAACTTGTTGGCTATACTCACTCGCAGCAATTCTATAATATTCCCTGGTATCTTTTTACCAATCTTCCCACAATACTTTAAATGAAAGCTGTTGTTTATAGAATTAAATAAACACAAATATCTTTTGTCATCTTGTGTTCATAAACAACTCAGATAAAAAACTCCAAAAAATCCTGACATTACGTTTGAGATGGTCCTTGGGCTAAGCCCTGGAAGATGTACAAAAACTAATGTCTTACAAACCTTCATTATAAATATAGATCATAGATCTTCATTTATAAATAGTACCAGGGAGACCGAGCTTATGCTCGGTAAAATTATTAATTTTGTTTCTAACAAGAAGCTCGTTTGCTTCGCTCACTCGCCCTCTTCTTTTTTAAGACGAGCTCGTTCGCTTCGCTCACTCGCCATACCGAAGGGTGCTGCATTTGGTAATATTCCTAAACCACAGGTTAAGGATGTAACACATTGGTTTATTTTATCTACATGTTATCAGCTGATTTTTGTTCAATATAAAAATCTCCATAAGGATAACATGGTATCTTTGAAGTGCTCTACCGCGAAAACCGGATTTTTCCCAGCTATTGGACCAGCTCCAATCGATTTATGGTGGCCAAGACCCCCATATTCAATCAAAAAATCAAAAATCCTTGTAGCGAAAAAAAAACTTTGCCTGTACAAACAAAGCTTGTTTTAGAGTATAAGATAAATAAATAAGATTAGATAGATTTAAGTTAGTAATTCACAGTTTAGTTAATCTGTAAAAAAGGAATCTTTGTAGACTAATCCATTCAATTTTTAACTTAAGGCTATAAAGTTAAAATGAAACATGGATTTTACTTGTTTTTTCCATCTTAGGCACTTGCTGCTACTAGCTCTCTGTGAATGTTTCTGATTTTTTCAGGTCTATGGAGAAGCGGATGAAGATGCCGATAAACATCGACCCTGGAGTCCACTCGAGCTTCAACCTGGATCAGTTGGTGCCTGGGACCCCCATCACCCCCGTGCCTACCATGGCCGTGCTGCCCACCATCACAGAAGCCAAGGTAACTTGAACATCCACGTCATGGCGGTGATAAACAGGTTGAGCATGCGCTGAAAGTCCAACAAAATTTGACGTTTATTATTGTTGGAGATATCTGGTGGATGGAAAAATTCAATGTTGTTCCCTTTCTAGAATGGGCACAACATGGGGGATCGTCCCCTAGAGGAAAGGCTTCTTAGAGGAAACTATATCAGCATATCTCATGTTATATATAAGATCTTTGAATGTAGAGCAAACGCCACAAACACGATCTCAAAAGATCAAATATGTCGCAAGTTATGGCTGAAGTAATATCAGATAGATGTTTTTAATTTTAAATTTGACTGCATGCTATTTCTAGCTTGAACAATCATTTGAAGTCAGGTGCGCGGCATTGTTCTCTGCCAAACAGGACATTAAAGCTTACGTGAAATATTTTCATGTAAGTTTTCCTGGGCTGTTCAAATTCAAATTCAAATCACTTTTATTGCCATTTGGTACATTAAACAATACAATAGGCTAGGTCATATACATAGTTCATTACAACTCGTCAAATACCTTAAATATAACAAAATAATAACATAAAAAAATGTCCACAATAAAACACCATGTAACAAGTGAAATCCACACAGACAGTTCAATATAGATAATAGACTTTTTACAGCAGAATACAATATTAGTATGGTAAAATGCAGCTAAAGCGGGCCTGGTTAAAAGAGATTCTAAAAATCTATGTTAGTACATGAAAAAAATTCATTCACTGAATAAAAAGGATTCATTAACAACCAACTGTAAAATTTCTTCTTAAAAACATTACCGCTATACTTAGAAATGTTATCAATAAGTTTATTGTAAACTTTAAGTGACAAAACAACATGACTATCAAGGGATTTGCTGAGTCTAAAATATTCTATTGAGGCTTTATCTTTTTTCCTCGTGGCATATTTATGTTCCTTGATCTTTATTAAATGCTTATTATTTAAGATATAAACAATTAAATCGAATATATAAAGATTTATGATGGTTTGGATATTTGTGTGAATAAATAAAGGTCTGCAGTGGTCAAGTACTCCTGATTTGGAAATTATTCTGACTGCCTTTTTTTGAAGTATTAAAATCTCTTCTATTCTACTACAGTTCCCCCAGAGTATGAGGCCATATCTAATAATGGATTGAAAATACGCAAAATAAGCTGTTCTTATATAACTGTATTCAACACAATGAGTGAGACGTCTCAAAAGAAAAATGACTCTTGATAATTTTGGGGTTAAATAATCAATGTGAGCCCCCCAAGTAAGGCCATTGTCAATTTGTATACCCAAGAATTTTACGAAATCAACAGAATCATCTATTGCATTTACTGGAAAAGGTCTTAAGCTAAAAAGAATGTTTTGTGTTTTACTTTCATTTAATAGAAACCCGTTTGATTTGAACCAAGAAGATGCTGAGGAAATTGTACTCTTTGTTAACTCAAGAAGTTGATTCAGATCCCTATTAGTATTTAAAAAAGTTGTATCGTCTGCATAAAGCAATGTGGTGGATGGAACTGAGTTTGGAAGATCATTAATGCAGATCAAAAAGAGCATAGGACCAAGTACCGAGCCCTGAGGAACCCCAAAGTTAACTGTAACCTCCTGAGACCATGACCCATTAACGAGAACTCTTTGTTTCCTATTTGAAAGATATGATTTTAAAAAATTAAGGGGAATACCAGATACCCCATAGTATTGTAATTTTTGTGCAAGGTCCTCAGGATTCACACAATCAAAAGCTTTACTCAGGTCACAGAGTGTGGCCTGAGCATACAATTTGTTTTCAAAGCTAGAAAGAACTTCCCGAATCAGTTTATCAATAGCATCTATTGTTGTTTTTCCCTTACGAAAGCCGAACTGATTGAAATTTAGGAAATCATTTTTCTCAAAGAAATTACATAGTTGTTCTTGTATTATTATTTCAAATAATTTTGAAAGTACTGGCACAATTGCGACTGGTCGATAACTGTCAGGTTTGTTTATTGAGCCCTTTTTAAAAATTGGACATATTCTTGAGACCTTTAATTTGTCTGGAAAAACCCCCTCAATTAGACAAAAGTTAAGGCAGAAAGCCAGAGGTGAAGCAATACTATGTATGATACTCTTGAGTAGGTTGTTAGACATGTTGAAAACATCACAACTGTTTGAGTTACTCAACCTTGTACTCGCCTCAACAATTGAATCAGGATTTACCAGTTTCCACTGAAAAGGAACAGAGGTAATTTTGGTTCTTTTGATAAGGTCGTTGCAGCTTGTATTAGAGTTACCTATTTGATTTTTAATACTTAACACACTCTCAACAAAAAAATTATTGAATGTATCTGGAGAAATTTCATGACTATTGCACTTAGGGGGATTGTGAGAGTTTTTCTTAATTATATTCCAGGCCGCTTTGCATTTATTCTGACTATTTTCTATATAATTAGCATTATGTGCCTTTTTAGCACTAATTATGGATTGCTCATACTCTCTTTTGAGATTCTTATAATAGTATTTTAAATTTTCACTAGGTCTACTATGTTTGACTATATTACTTAAAAATACAAGTCTTTCTTTCATTACTTTTAGCTCTTTTGTAAACCATTTTGCATTCAGTTTCTTTTTGTGAAAGTTAGGCAACTTATTCTTTTTTACAACTGAGAAATGAAAAATATTATTCTGAATCACATCAAACAATTTATTAAAAGCTTGTTCCGAACTTGTAAAAATACATCCATAAAAACAACTATCCCAATCATAAGAAATCAAGTTATTATTTATTTTATCAAAAGCTGTCTTAGGAACTAAAAATTGGACATAATCTTCTCCATTGGACTTTCTCTTACATACAGGATTCAGTGTTGGTGAATTTTTCTTACTAATTTCCATGTTAAGCACAAGGCCATCATGGTCAGAAAATGGAAAATTGAAAACGTTACAGGACTTAACAAGATTCTGAGAGCAATTTGTAAAAAAATTATCAAGACAATTTTTACCTCGGGTGGGTTTCTGATTATGATAAGTGAAATTAAACTGCCGTAAGAGATTAACAAAAGTTTTTACTGTTTTCTTTTTCTTAGTGACATCAAAGTTTTCATTTAAATCTCCTGTAACGACTGTAACATAATTGGTCCATTGAGACAAGTAACAAAAAAATTTTTCTAATGTTTCAAGGAATATTTTAGGGTTTCCAGCAGTGGAATGGTACAAGACAACTATGATTAGCTTTAACTCGTCTATAAAAACAGCGGCTACTTCAAAATTAAACTCATCAAAAAAGTCTTTGACATCCATAACTCGACATTGAAAATTCTTATCTACATAAATTAAAGAGCCTCCCCTTATATGACCAGTTCGGCACCCAAAACTGGCACAATAAAAACCATCTGGTGGGGAAATATTCACTTCATTCTCACTGAGCCAATGTTCTGTTATACATATGAAAAATAAGTTTTGGTATTGATTGATAAAACTCTCTAAAATTGACATTTTATTGCTGATACCCTGAATATTCAATGAAAGAAAATTACAAGAAATTGGTAAATTGGGTTGTTGACTTACATCATTTGTGCTTACATATAAGGTGGAAGACAGTTCATACTTTTCAACTAATCGCTGCATGATGTCCCGGGCTGTAGAATTGGATCTGCTTTCGAAACCCCGTAGAGGTGGACTATTCTCAGGTGTTGACTGCATAGGCCGTTGAAGATCTAACTGTTCAGATGGAGATGATATTTGAGTGGAATCGTTCAATCCAGTAGCCTCAGTGACAGTTTGCAACTCAGCTTGGGTTATCATTGTTGACTGATTTTCTTGTTGTTGTTTATCACTCTGGTCTGGTGGGCATGAAAGAGTAGATTCATTCAGTGCTATAGCATAGACATCTTGAAACTCAATTGGTGTTTTTTCTGGTGACAGCATTGAATTTCGTTGGTTGATATGATCTGAAGGAAATGAAATTAGCGTGCAATTGTTTCGTTCAATAGTTCTCACATCCGGTTGTACGTTCTGCAGGGTGTTCTGGCAGTCTAGCGAGTCCCTCACATTCTTCTCCTCAGCAATACATTTCCGCAGTAAGGTTACAAACTCATGATGTTCAAGACCATTCCTTACTCTGCTTCTGGTCTTCTCTTCTTGCACTATGATGTCTACCGGAACACCCGTAATACTGTGAAACTGTGAAATGTTTTTAGCGAAAATGTGAGGAGATATTCCATCTCTTACACATCCCATAGGAGAGCAAACAAGCCTATGGAAACCCTTGGATTTAAAATCTTGTATGAAATTGTGAAACGCTTGATTATAATTTTCAACTTTTGGTTTGCTATAGTAGAAGTCCTTAGTGACAAGTCCATAAATCGCAGCCCCTTGTTTACTATACTGAAGTGTAATATAGCTGTTTAAGAATTCTGAGGATTCTGGTCGTCCAAATTCCTTCCTAAACACTCTTGCTACACCTCTGCTCATCTGCTTTGGATCATCTATATCCCCAGAAATGCAGTGGGCGAAGGCTGTGGATTTATCATTTCTACAGGTCTTTATAACACTTCGCATGTCTGATTCTATAACTAAAATGGGATTAGTTTTCCTGTCATTGGAGGAGCATTGAATTGAATTGAATTGAATTGAATTGAAAATAACTTTATTCATGAAGTATACATGATATACATTGAATGGCGTCATATATTAAACTAAAACTAATTCTAATGAAATAACTATGAAATAAAACAATAAAAAAATACTATAACTCTTCAAAGCTGTACAATGTTTTAGAAATCAAATACTCTTTTAGTTTTCTCTTAAACTGACCAAACTCATCAATAGTTCTCACCTCAACTGGCAATTTATCAAAAAATTTTTTCCCTGCACATGAAGCTTTTTTATTATAAAATTCTAATCTATGAGAATCAATAGCCATTTCATTTCTATGTCTGGTGTGATAATTGTGTGTATCCCCCAATTTAGCAACCATATTGTTATTAGATAATTTTTTTGTATGCAATATTGTGTGAAAGATATAAAGACCATATACCGTCATAATACCCATTGAGGAAAAATACTCACGCATAGATGTATCCCATTTTAGTTTCAATATAATTCTTAACGCCCTTTTTTGTAGTATAAGAATTCTGTCTAAATTGTGTTTTGATGTCCCGCCATATAAACTGATCCCAAAAGATATTGATGATTCTACATAGGCAAAATAGAGCATTTTTAGTGTGTCAACAGAGCAAAATGTGGACATTCTATATATTGCATATAGTCCAGAAGTAATTTTATCGACAACATGGTCAACATGTAGGTTCCATGAAAGGTTTTGGTCAAGGACTAAACCTAAAAATATTGTGGATGTTACTTCTTTCAAGTTCTGGTTGTTTAAATTTATTTTTGGATTTATTGGATTTCTGCTTTTACCTGCTGTAAAAACAATGAAGTTACTTTTACTTGTATTCAATAACAGCTGGTGATTATTTAGAAAATTACTTATTTTAGTTAAGCAGTCAGACGAATGAATTTCTAAATTTTTCAAAAATAAATCACTGATTTTTATACTGGCATCATCAGCATATAGGCATATTTTGTTTTGAATGATATCAGAAACAGTAGAAGGCAAACCCCTTACATAGCAAAGGAATAAAAGAGGTCCTAATATAGATCCTTGAGGTACGCCATGTTGAATTTCAGCAAGAGGAGAACAATTGGAAACTAAATGATTATTTTTCAGCTGTTTGATCTCAACATATTGTGACCTGTGTGTTAAATATGAATTGAACCACCTCAAAGCACAGTCATCAATGCCATTTTTTTTTAATTTTTGTAATAGTAACTTATGTGACACACTATCAAATGCTTTATTCAAGTCTAAAAACATTCCCAGAGTTTTTTCTCCTCTATCAACAGAATTTATCACTGAATCTATAAAATCTATGGCAGCAGTAATAACAGATCTAGATGGTCTAAAGCCATGTTGTTCATCATCATGTAATAAATTTGTTTATAAGTAAGTTGAAAATTGGTTATACACTACTTTTTCATAAATTTTGGATAAAGTAGGTAATAAGGACAATGGTCGGTAATTATTTACGGTTTTAGCATCAGACTTTTTATGTACAGGTACTACTTTTGCAATTTTGAGTTTAGACGGAAAAATCCCACAGATCAAAGAAGAGTTAATTAAGTGAACCAGGGGTTTGACCAGTTGTTTTCTTGCATACTTAATTACTATCATGGGTATATCATCAAAACCTGTAGTAAATTTGTTATCAAATGAATTCAAAATTTTTAAAATATCTTCGTCAATAATTGATTTGAATCTGAATTTTTTTGTATGAAAGCATTCAGGTTCATTTATAGTTTGGTTGTTTTGTGTTAAGTGTGGAACTATTGATGAATTAACATAATCATTGAAAAATGTATTAAAGATACAGCTTATCTCGCTAGGTTCAGTAACAAGTTTACCATTTAAATCAATTTCAAGTTTTTTTACAGTTTTTTTCTTATTTGAAATTTCAGAATTAACAACTTGCCATGTGGTTTTGCATACATTTTTTGCTGTTAGGATTCTGTTATCAAAATATTTTTTTTTAGTCTCAATTACAGCTTTTTTAAAATCCTTGTTCATCTGCTTGACTTTACTGTACAATATCTTATTGTTTGTATCCCTTGCCAACTGACTCAAGCTAATCATTTTACACTTCATATCTTTTAACTCTTGAGTCATCCAAGATTTTTTACAGGTTTTGCTACGTTTTTTAAATTTTGGAAAACATGTATCAAAATAATACATAAAAATGTTATAAAAGGTATCATATTTTTGTTCTACATTAGCTACATAAACATCAAACCAATTTTCATTGCTTAGCAATTTTACAAACAAACTTAAGTTGTCTTCACTAAACTCTCTAACTTCTCTTATAATAGGTTTATTCTCAATTCTAGATTTGTTATTTTTATTTGAAGCATTATTTGTATAATCTACAGTTAGTAGCAAACCATCATGATCTGAAATTTGAGTATTTATGCCAACTACTTTCAATTTATAATTGTTGATGTTAGTTAACACATTGTCTATTGCAGACTCAGACTCAGAAGTAATACGTGTAGGAAAATTTACCAGATATCTCATGCTGTATATTTGAAGAACATCATTCAACTTTTTCCTATCAGTAAAATCAAGTACGTTAATATTAATATCACCCACAACTAAAATATTTTTGAATTTTTTCACTAAAATATTTAATAAAGAACTTAGTTTTTCTAAAAAGATATTAATTTTTGAACTAGGGGAACGATAAATGGCAACTAATAAAAACTGTTTTTTGTTAATTTTATATGCCGGGGCTGCGTTGTTTGGAATGGGTGACTCGTTGGTATTGGTTGCAGTTGCTATTGGAGGAGGGTCAGAGGGTTTGTATAAGTTTCCAGATTGAGATAAACCATGGGTTGAGATGTTGTATAAAATATTTCTAATGATCCTGGTTATTTCCTTACCAACAAAGTGTTTTCCTTTTTTATTAAGGTGAAGTCCATGTCTAGTGTGGTAGCGTCTTTCAAGAGTCCACAGATCCAAGAGTTGAGTGTTATGGTGACTGTTGGTAAGCTGCCTAATTACCAGGTTTGCCTCCTTGATAAGTTGATTTTCCAAACTACTTGCATTTAAATCATACCTGTATGGCAGAGTAGACAGAATAAGGTTAGTATGTTTGAAAGAAGGCAGCATTCCTTCCAATCCCTCTTTAAGTAGACTTATGAACTTTCCTGAGTTGGATAAGGAATTACCTGTAATATTGTTAGTACCCCCCATTAGGACAACAAAATCATTCTTGGTTAATTCTTTTAAATCTTCGGAGTTTCTAGTTGCGTTGATTATACTTTCCAGAGGAGCACCAGGCTGACAATGGTTAGTGACACTGAGGTTTAGATTTGACATTTGGTCAACATAGTAGGTTAGATCTCTTCCATGACTGTCACTTGTGATTACAACTCTGTGCTTTTTATGAGGTTGCTCCGTCAATGTTGGACATACGAAGTTGATTTGGCTGCCTTTATTTTTATGTTTCCTACCTTTTTTGTTACTTTGATGGGAAAGTAAAGAAGTGGTTTGATTGTCTAAGAAATCTTTTGGGTTTTCACCAGTAGTAATATCATTGAGAATTTCAAATTTGTTACTCGTAGAAAGTGGTGTACTTGAACTGAGTTTATTTTTTGAGGATTTGCTTCGTTTCTGAACTTTTTGCCACCTACTCTGTTTGCTGTGAGTTTTATGTTTGTCACTCAAAAGAGAGTTAGATTCGTTGTTGAAGGTGATGGGCTGTTTACTGAGAGCGGTGAACTCACACTGGCAACGGCTGCTTCTGTCTGTTCCTTTGAACCAGTTCCCAAATGGAATATTTGATGTGTTTTTGATGCAGTAATGATAAGCAATGTATTTCGCGTTAGCTAGTACATGTATGCCACACTCAAAGGATTGCTTCTGTTGCATACAAGGCATCTCAACCAAACTGCTACTCTCCATACCAAGTTTAGAGGCCACAATCTGGGCAGAAGAGTGATTCAATGGGCTCAATGAATCAAAATGGTATGCCTTACTGTTAGATCTTTCTACAAATAGCAAACTCCAATGGGAGCCAGAGTCTTCTTTTTCACAATCAGTACTATCACTCAAACAGAGAAAGGCATACTTACATTTGTAAAAATTTTTTGCTTCAAGACTCTGTGCCACCACTTCTGGTGAACCAAATTTGATGACTGTGGTTGTAGTGGGGCCCAAAAATGAAATTTCCTCTGAGTTGGTAGTGTTTCCCATAGCTGAAAAGTAGTCATTGAGAACAGAATCGTCGGCCCATTTGTTTTTTCCCCAGTTATTATTATTCTTTATGCTCAATAATTCACTAGTTACAGACTTCAGCTTGAACTCCATCATTTTGGACTTACTGTTTTGATCGTTTATTTTTATTTCTAATGAATTCTTCAGTGTTTTTAATGACGTCATGCTTTGTACTAGGTTTTGGTTTTCTTCTAGCATTGAATTATATTTGTCAGTACTAGTTCTAAGCTTATCTTCTAAATCTTTTAATTTCTTAGACAACATTTCTTTTTCGTCTTTTTCTATTTCTTGGAATTGAAAAGAACGATTTAAGTCTAATTCCCTCTGCTTTTTTTCCAAATCCAGTTTTGACTCCAAAATTGCAGTCTCTCTAAGACTTGTGTCAAGTTTGTTTTTGTTTTCTTCGCTATCTAGAAGAAGACTGTCAATGTGTTTGATAAATAGTGTTATTTTACAAACAAGATTATCCAAATTTAGATCTGAGTGATTATGCTTCAATGTGTTTATTTCCAAACAAATGTCGGCTACATATTCTACAATTAGATTTTGATGGTCACTGGATTCAAATACTATTTCTTCAAGATTTTCCATGTTTCAAAATTATCCGGTTAATTATTTTTAAACCAAGTGCCTTCAAAGTTGAAATAGGTGACCCCAGTACAGAATAGTGTGTAGATGGCGTTCGCTGGGTTGAAGGCGCTTCGAAAACTCGGCGTCGGCGCTGGCTCGCGGCGGGACGATTCGACCGACGAAACACGGCGGCGCGGCGACACGGCACGACGGCACGACGGCGGCGGCGTTGCGTCAAGGGCACTTAGTCCGGGAAATGTTCCCTACGGTCGGCCGACTTGTTTGGCTCGTGCGCGTGGCGGGTGCGCGGCGGTCGAAACACGTTGCCGAAAAAGGCTTATCAGTGTCTTTGCAAAAGTCAATATATTGTTTTAGAACCACACACAATAACTAGAACTGTTTCTGAACGTACCAAAATGTGCGTGGATCAATAAAGCACTAACGTAAAACAAATTATTCTGCTATCACAAGTTCTTTACCACTTCAAAACTAATATTTAAAATTCACATAAAATAATACGTCTACTCACTGTAGGCCAGGCCTACCAGCCCAGCTGTCTCAGTTAGGGCTTAAAGTTATTTTGTATTTTTGTATTTTGTATTTTGTGTCTATCTACGCCAGTGGCATTTTTTAACTTTTTGACGGGGAACGGTCCAAACCCCAGTCTTGTTACTATCTAACGTCGACCAGTTGTTAGAAAGCATCATTAATTAATAGCCCAATAACAAATGGCAACTGGGTCCAGAATCGATCCTTTAAAAAGCTACTAACTTTCCTCAGGATCGAACCTTTGGATTCAAAGGCGAGCTCTATAACCACTCAGCTACCCTCAGTTAACCACTCAGTTATTAATGTATCTCATGAATTGGGACAGCAATTGGTGATGGCAAACGGAAGAATTATAAGAAAACCTATAACTTAATTTTAAAGCTCTTGTTTATCTTTAAAAACAAGAGAAAAATAGAATGAGAACAAAAAAAGGCTGTAAACACGACTTAAAATGACCGTTTGAGCCAGAAATGGGTGGCAGTTACATTTAACATTAAAAGCATATTAATGAAATTTCAAAATACAATAACTCGCAATATACTCAATTTTTTGAGATCTGATTTGCTCGACATTCAAAGGCCTTTCAAATGATAAATAACACGCGACTTAGGCCAAGTAAGTTTCCTCCACCACTTCCTCAGGGAACGTTCCCCATATTGAGCCTTCCCTGGGACGGTGGCAACATTGATCTTTTACATCTACTGGATCCCCCCTCCTCCCCCATTCAGCGCACAGTCGATGATGCATTTATTATTGGCGACTAGTACAGGACTATAGTGGTCATATGCATGTTTTCAGAATGAAAGAGAGATTTATTCACAATTTACAAATCTGGTCAGCAGTTCAACCCTAGTCAGTGCATCTTTTATGTTTAAAAATGCCGGAGGACTGTTTACCATCTGGTTGTCTGTCACAATTACCTCTATTAAAACCAAGAGGGTTCTCTTAGGATTTATGTGAGCTGGAAGTCCCAATTCTCTGTCTGGAAGTTTAAGCTGGGCTCTACAAACTGGAGTGTTGTGACAACATGTTTTCATTACGCAGCAGACACTCTCTTAACCGACTCTCATGGAGCCAGGGTTAGGTTGGATAACCTAAAAGGGTTGTTAAAGAATGCAACTTCATAAACATGTAATATACATTGAAATAAATATTATCTTTTATAATGTAAAACAAAAATTAATAAATTATTTATTTCCATTACTTAAAAATAAGTGACAAAAACAATGTAAATGCTTAGAAATTAACTGGCCACTTGTACAGTAGTGTTGCCAGTGCAGTAATACTATTTAATCGTTTCTTATAAGTCAGTCTAGCTCACTTGATAATATGTCCCTGTGGTGTCTAAGTACCTACCTACTCAAGTTTGATTACACAATCCATTCATTATAGTCAGATTAAAATAGTATATATTCTTAATTCTTATTTAATTTGTTTTATTTTATTATGGATAAAATAATAAAAGAAATAACCTTTCATTTATCAAAATAGCCTCTACACACACGCAAAGTACAAGCAGAAAGCTAACATTCAAGATAGTCACGTTCCACAATTTTTTTGAGTTTCCCGTTTACTTCATCGGGTATAGTTTAATTTCATTGAAGTGATAAGAATGGGAACAGAAGTCCCTCGGATCACAGAAAAATTGGTTAAACTGTGTATTTTAAATTTTTAAGTCAAATAAAACTATCTCTATTTCATGCCAGAGGCAGTTAAAGCTGCTGGTTAATAGAGTGTCAACTGTAATGAGTTTTAAGACATTTGTAATGTTTCTAAAAACATCAAATCAACAACAAAAGCACTTGCTATATCAAATGAGGTATTTTGTGTACGTCAAAGCCAGAAACTGATGAATAGTTTTTCACTGCAATTCGTGATACCATAAATATTGTTTGAATGACCCATGCTCAACAAGCCTGTCAGGCCTTGTAACATCCAAACTACCTGAGGCTAAACAAAAAAAGAGCCTATTGCAGTTGTTTTAGTTCTAACTAAAACTTAGCATAAATTCAATCGATACTCAATGAATCCTTCTAGTTCCTTCTTAAAGGTTAATTACATTTAATATTATATAGTCACATCAATCCACAATTTGTTGGCAGGTTCCTGAACAGAGCGGTTCAAGCGGAAACTCAGAAAGCGGCAGCGCTCCAGACCTGAAAATCGGCGATGGCAAGCCGAAAAAAGAAAAGAAAGTCGAGGAAAAGAAAAACTCAGTGGAAGAAATAAAAGAACCTCGTCTTAAAAAAACCTCGTTGACGGAGTTTCAAAACCGTCAGGCCGGAGCGATTCCTAGAAATGCTTCCCAGCCTGCCTTCACTAGTTCGAGTCAAGGTCTTCCAAAAAATGGGTCTGTGCCGTTCTTTGACCGGATCCGCAAGACGAGCCAGGGCGAGCGCTACAAGCCGACGCTGCAGGCAATTCGCGTATCGCGCGGGAGCAACATGAACTCCAACGGAGATGTGCGCAAGTCATTACATCTGCGGCTGTCGACTGCGTCCGTCGTGGGCAGCAAGAACAACAACACCGACGACATGGGCATCTCCAAGACTGATGTAAGTACTTGTGACATTATAAAGATGTTGTTATTTCCCTAGAGCTGTAGGCCTAAATGAAAAATAAAGTTTGGTAAGTATATCGGCCAACGAGTTCCTTTTTGAGGTTTAGTACGACCTAGGTTTTGATGTTTTCTTTTACATCATCATCTGGCAAGCATGATAAAAATTTGCAGTCCTATTGATCCAATGAATTTTTAATACAATTATTGAGACACAAATGACGCATCCTAGACATGCAGAAATTTTAACAATCAAGTGGTAAAATGTCAAGCAGCTTCCCCTGCTCCTGGAAATGAATCAGTTGTTAGGTGGATGCCGACCGCCGCAGTCATATAGATATTTTTAATGTGTGTGAGGCGTCGCTTTATGTTAAACCTTGCAGTCATAATTAACCTTAAGACGACATCCATTGGATCGACAAGACTGCAGGTTTTTATCATGTTTGCTTGATGGTGAAACAAAATACCCCCGTCGCAGCAGACCTGCGTACTCAGCGAATTTCCAAAGGAATCTGAGATTTTGGATTTTCCCCATAAACACCATAGGAATGATCACGTAGGTTTGCTACCATGTGATGTTGTTAAACAATGTTAGTTAGGAAATATAATGGTTAGGTAAGGTAAAATTTTGAATTGTATCAATATTCGGCACTTTTTAATTTTTCCCATAAACCCCATGAAGGTGAGTATGTAGGTTTGCCGCCATATTGGTGTTGTAAGCAAATATCAGTTAAACGGTACCTAGTGAATGTACATACCAAATTTTTTTCAAGTTATTCCAATAAATAAGCGAGATACGGTGGGTTCGTTGATTTCCCATAAGATTAACATTGGAAAACATTTTTTAGCTTTTCTCCATAAAAGTGAAGCGAAGTAAAAAATTCAAAATACTAAATTGTTTGTTTTTTTAAGCTCTTTTAAATGATTGTAGTTAAAATTGTTTAATTTTAAAAATTAAGGCCCAAAAATGACAAAAACCGATTTTTGACCTCTTTGAAACCCCATAAAACCCCGTTCCCATAACACGATCATGCTGGTTCGCGAACTCATGAAAATAGACCTAGTCTTACATCTTCATACCAAATTTCATCAAAATCGGAGTTCCCCTTCAAAAGTTATCAGTACCACGGACACATAGATATATAGATATATATATAGATATATATATATATATATATATATATAGATATATATATACATATATATGAAAATGAACGAATGGTGTTTTTGGCTTCTGGGGACCTCAAAATGAAAAAGTAAAGTGGTCCCGGCCTTAGGTCTTACCATGGCCACTACCGTAATAGCGTATTCCCTATAGGGAAATTCGCTAAAACATAGAAACAAGGAACTCGTTAACTGAGGTATTTAAACTAATTTATTAGACGTTAATACAGCGGTAATAAGCTGTTATGTTTCAGCTTGGTTACAATTTGACCAAAAAGAGTTGCAGTGTTGACAAACCAAACTGTAAGCTAAAATGTTATAACATTAAATTAATATAATTGGTTTAGACATACTGGTGTAGACATGAGTGACTTTTTCTGGAATACAAGTGAAAGTCGAGAAATTTTCAATGGTCAGGAAAAGACATGGGGAAAAATCAGAGTAATAATTTGTATGAGTAACGTTCTGTTACCTTATCTACAAGAAGCTAACATTGTCCTGTATCAATTAGGAGGACAGGTCCCAATTCCCGGTGCTCCACAGTGAAAATTTTATTCCTCACAAACTCGAGTTCTCTTGTTTATAAGTGAGTTCAAGGAATTCCGTACCAAAACCAACAGCATTTTGGTTGTGTAATCCCTCTTATAAAAAATGAGGCTAGGAAAGTTCCCGTCAAATTATTAGACTCATAACCTCACATGACTAGCTCTCAACCTGTTAGAGAGCTGGAGTACCCTCTTCTCTGTTAGGATGTTATCCTGACTGGGAGTAAATCAATTCTTTGTCTCAGATGGACGCAGAGAGCATGATGATGTCCCGCATCAGCATCCAGGCTCGCAAGGAGCTGATCCGTCCACTGTCTCGCAAGGACATCTTCTACTCGGGGTCGGTGATGAACCTGCCCGAGTACCAGAGCCAGAGGTCCCTGGCCGGCTACCGTCAGAGCGTACTGTCGCTCCCACAGTACAGCACCAACCGGGTCAATGATGTCGAGCGCCAGCAGCGTGAGTAAACAAATCCAATGTTAATCTCTCTCGTTTCTTACAGTTTTCTAAGCTGTACACATGGTAAAATACATTTTTTATTCACCTTGACCCACATTTCTCAAAATCTCTCTATTCCAAATCATTTCATCAGGAAATTACAGATAATTTTTATCCCCAAACTGAAAAAGAAAATCATTGGCTCATCGGTTGTCTGGCGAACTCCCGGTCGATAGAATTATATGGAATGTATGGCTATCAGACGAGATTCCATTATTATTACGGCCACTTTTTATGGGTTTTTTTTTTTTTTTGCTTTTTTACAATGAGCAATGATTTAATATGGTTTCATAACCATAGAGACCAATTTCCTGCGGTCCAAACTTTGAGTGCCGATATTATATGTACCGATCAAGTAATCGGCAGGCGTAAACGAGCCTTGAATTTTGCGTTATTCACTACCTCCATCGAAGACCTATTCTACAAGCTCATAACACTGAGGAAGGCCCGGTCTCAATTAGTTTGGAAGAGCTATAGTGTAGTAAAATGGAGCTAAATAAAAAGGATCTAAATTAGGGATGTGTCGAATCCGAATCTCGAATCCACCGAATCCTAAGAAAAGATTCGGATTCGAGATTCGATGAACGAGATTCGAGAATCGAATCTCGGGTCCGCCGACAGATTACGCCATCACGGCGCGGCGCCGAGCTGCCGACGCACTGTGTCTGAGTAATTATTGATGGACGGGGACGGGACCCGAAATTTCGGTGAAAATTTCGGGAGAAAATTTGTCCCGATCATCGGGCGGGATTTTCTTTTTACTCGGGAATTTATCGGGTCGGGAACTGCCGAACGGCGCGGCGGCCGCGATCGCGGCTGGCGTTCTCGGTCGGCGATCGCAGCTGGCGTTCTCGGTCGGCGATCGCGGCTGGCGTTCTCGGTCGGCGATCGCGGCTGGCGTTGTTGGCCGGCGATCTCGGTCGGCGATCGCGGCCGGCGGTCTCGCTAATGAGAAACGGCACAAATACACGCGGCCACATTCCATGGACGCTAGAGACGATCTATTGTTCAGCTTATCTATTGTCCGACCTCCGGCAGTAATTTATTCAAGAGGGGTGTTTTTTGCTCCTAGTACCAAGTGCTATTTTCTGAACCAATTGTCATAGAAAACTAAGGGATGGCTCGTTTGATTCGTCTAATTCTTACAAATTTAACAAAATTTCAACCATAGTTGTGTGACTTTCCAATCAAAGGAAAAATGGCAAAGTATTGTTAAATAAATCAATCTTTAATTGAATTACTGTTTTATAATGTTAAAAGCATCTTATTATAATTTAATATAATTTTTAAATGCAAAACTTCAAATCACATTAAATATATCTTTTAAAATTAAACATTAAAAATATATTTATTAGATTTTGAGGTTCATAACTTTAAACTTTTATGGTTTTTTATTGATTTTTTTCATCATACACTCCTTTAATACATACATCATACTTAAAAAGATATTACTCCCTTGTACTTTGGCTTTTAAATATTATTTCTTAATAATGACTCTTATTTGTTAACTCTAAGAATAAGCTTGACATTGACATTATAGAGAGAGAATAAATCTGTAAATTTAATCCTTGTTTCGGGACTCGAGATTCGAGGATTCGAGATTCGAGATTTGATTTTTTAGGATTCGGATTCGGATTCAAGATTCGAAATTCCTGGATTTGACCATCACTAATCTAAATAAATAATTTCAGAACACTGTTACTGTCAGACAAGTTACAGTGCTTTTGTGGCAAGTTGTTGTATTATCTCTGCTCAGTTAAAGCAGAGGCCAATTTAAACGGAGCCAGCTATAGGGAGACTGGGCAACCTTTCTGTAGATTTTAAGTAGCCCCCAGATTTGGAACAGGTTATTTAGTTCTATACAACACAGAGCTACAGTTTCTTGTGTCCCACAGCCGACATGTGTCCCTGCCTCGCCATGCCGGACTCCATCAAGTCCGTGCTACAGTCCATGCTGGACTACAGCCTGCTCAAGAACCCCGTGTTCCTCCTCATCGGCATCAGCAATGTGTTTGGCATGGCCGGCCTCTACGTTCCCTTCGTCTATCTGGTCGAAGCCGCCGTCAAAGAGGGCGTAAGTAACTTGTCAATTGTGAAACAGTTATTTAGTGATTTAAGTGAATGTTATACGCATGGTCATTAACGAAATTGAAGTGATGTCCTTCCTAATGTAACCTACAAAGTTATATGACACAGAAATCAATAGTCCTTAGTCAAATCTCTTTCCAGGGAAAATCATAATGCAAAATGAAATTTTATTCAAGTTTCAAAACCACTCCTAAGAATGATATAAAGATATTACTGCACCATGTAGGCCACCCTGAGACTTGACCTTTTAAGTGCTAGAAATATATCTGTTAATGGTGGTCGAATCCATGATTTTCAATTCTCAATTTAAAATATGAATAACAAAAATCAATTCTCGATTTTTGAACCTTTTGAACATGTATCACTTTTTTTAATTGGTCCTAACTTTAACTCTGAAGTTTCATTGTTAATCAAATTAATCTAGAAAATTTGGGCAATCCAAGGTAATCACAAGATTAATCACATCAAATGATTAATTATATCATTTACTATATACACAAAGGTGAACAGACTTCTCATAGCATAGGCGTGTTTGAAAAAAATTTATGGTGGTGCGATCTTCCCTGGCGTACATGGAAGCACAACAGACATATGATAGGTAAATCAGTACTGCCTCTCCTTCAATCAAGGATGAAACATTTAATATCTGAGAGTTATTTTTATGTTGTGATAAAATATTTTTGCAGCACTGTAAATCCAGCTGAATAATTTTAACACGATTACAACGCCTTTGGCGCAGCGTAAATGAACGTTCCAAATTTTGGTATCAAACTAAATCCATCTGATGAGTCTATTTACCTTTTTATGTATAGTAAATGATAATACTCATACTTTTATTTACAGGCCTATTGTAATTTACACAAAATGTATTATAACCTATTATAAAAAAGATACAGGTCATTTTTCAAAGGCTCTTAGCCAAAAAGTAAATTGCTTTATTCTCTTATTCATTATTAATAAGGAACAATAATAATTTGTTACTGCACTAAATGCAAGGGTTACAAGCACATAAAAAACTTTTTTATTTGCTAAATTTGATTTTTATTTAACTAAATTTTATATGAAAGTTGGAAGTTAGTAAGTTGACAAACTTAGTAACTCACTGAACAACGAATGAACGAACTACAGTCACAGTGGCAGTCTGATATTGAAAAACACTGGCTTGGATCGAATTGCTGTTGAGAGTTCACTAGCGTGCCTAGGGGTTAGCGTGCGGGTACTATTCATAGCCCCATTAACCGATCACTGCCGGCTACTTTCCCGTTCCATTCGCTCGAAGCGCTAGTAAGTCCCTGTTTGATAATAAGTAGCCGCTTATTGTTTGTTTGTTAGATTTGAGATTCAGCTTTGACATATCACTAATATCTACATAACTTTTGAAAAGTGCTTAGATATTATTCATGTAGCACCTGAAATGTGCTAGAGTTTCCAAGGAGGTGGAGGCAAGCCATGAGAGAAAAATATTTACAAATAATTGTTTCACCCAAAAGTGCTAGAGAACAATTTTTCGGATCTTGATTAAATGGAAAATCAAATTTTGAAATGAAATTGTTTATTGACACAAATGTTACATAATACCACAACAGGTAATAACAGGTGTCTTGTCAGCATAATTATAAAGTTAAACTAATAATAATCAAAAAAATAATAACAACAATAACAATAAACTGTTTTTTGTTCAAATCAGTCAACATCCCATGTATCAGAGCTATGAATATTAGAAATTGTTATCTCGGTCATTGGTGTTTCGAAGTAAAAATTATGACAACTAATATTACATAGGATCTTAGCACTTTATGGATGAAAGATGAAAGGCCAGATCCGATATATAGTACCATAGCGCATAAAAGGTTAAAATATTATCAAATATTGCATGTCAAAGTGTATCATTGTGAATTGTTGGAAATTCCATGAAGGTGTTGACTCCCTCAGGTAAACGTATTTGCCTCTGACTAATTTAAAAACTCAAATTAGGGCATAGAAGAGCAGTCAGCGTCGTTCCTGCTGAGTATTATCGGCATCACCAACACGATAGGGAGAGTGTTCTGCGGCTGGGTGGCCGACTTCCCGTGGGTCAACTCTCTTCTGCTCAACAACCTCAGTCTGGTGGTCACCACCGTCGCCGTCTTCTGCTTCCCTCTCTGCACCACCTACGCGCAGTACGTCGCCGCGTCCATCGTCTTCGGGTTGGCAATATGTGAGTTACACTGTGTCTATGATATCAGAATTGAACCCATTCACAAGTACAGTAGAGTCCTGCTTATGAAACGACATGGGACTGGACCCTGTTAGATTTGCTGAATTTTCAGATTAAGCGGATACTGTATATTATAATTAACAGATTTTATAATGCGTGGTAACTAATTGTATCATTTAGTTTAGAAGATATATTGTTGACTTTTGTTGTTATTCATTAATGTTTTTCAAAGGTACAAACAGTGAGTATATTTTGGCAATAAAACATTCGCGATAACTGAAATTAGTCGTGGACACATCTGCTAATGCCAACAGTCTTGCACAGACAGTCAGAAGGAAGTCCATTGTCCGTTGATCACTGACTCGAAGACAGTTTTTTAAAGTTTACCCCTCCCCTCCCCATACCTGTCATCTCTCCCTTTCCACATCGCAAATATGAGTCATTGCGTCATCGGCATTTGCGCTTTATTGACAATCACTGTTTTGGAGTAGGCCTAGGACAAGATCGCAAGGTTCAATTTTGTTAGCTTTATGATTTGTTGGCACTGATTTATTATTATTTCTTGAGTTGGCTTTACCAATTAACCACCCCTTGTTTAATTCGTGTTTATGTGTTGGTACTGTGCTGTATACACCAGCTGGTAAAGATCAACATTAACGATGTCCAATAAATGAAGTCTTCGCTAATTTTCGCTTTGTTTTTGTATTACATTAGAGTCAATCAACATATTCAACTGCATTACTATCTATTGCAATTCAATCAACTTTTTGGTAACCATAAATGATTGTTTTTCACACGAAAAATCAGTTTCTTTATTTTTCCTCCTTAAAAGGTAAGAAAAAGTCGATGTTTTTCTGATGGAATTTTTTCGGATTAAGCGGATTTTCAGATTAGCGGGACTCTACTGTATAGCTTTATACAGTATAATAGAACATAGCATTATAATCAATTTAATGGACATCCAAATGTCCTGTATTGAGGAGTAGCCAATTTCAACATTTTAGTTTTATGGTACCAATACATGGGGAAGATGGCCATTCCATACCATCATGCACTGAATAATTAACATGCAAATCATATGAAAAAAAATACTGTTTTCGTTATTGCTCGAGAACAAAAGCGATTCGGAATAAGTGTAAATAATAAAGTTGCTCAGTTCCATGAGAGCTTTAAGATAATGTACCAAATATGTTTGTATTTAAAATTTTTAAGTTTGTCTATGTTGAAAATTTTATTTTAAATAAAAGTGTCATCATGACATATCAATGTAAAGCTTAACTAATTTTAAATAAGTTATCAGAATCAGCAGTAATTTCTGACAAATGGTAATCAAGATACAAGGTCTTCCATTAATTTTTATTTTGGGCACGAAAACAACAGCCATTTTGAACCAGATGAAGATAACTACTGTTTTCACCAAATTGTTTATTTTAAAACCCCCTTTTTCATATGATGTTTTACTCAATATATCTTAAAATTTGAAAATTTGTCAAAAATATCCGCAAAAATACCCTGAGGCATTTGAAAATATAATTAACATTCAACAAATTCATTGGACAAACTCAATTCATTGAACAAATTCTTTGGAGTCAATTAAGGGGCTTTAAGTATCTGTAGCTTGTGCTTTAGCTGTGTTTAGGCATCTTGTCACTAGACGGTAATAGACAGTGTATGGGTGGTCAGCTTCACCCAGTTTAGTAGTATCTTTAAGCCATGTTTTACCAACCCATGGTTGTGTTCCGCAGCCGCCTACATCTCGCTGACGTCCATCATCCTGGTGGACCTCCTCGGCCTGGACAAGTTGACCAACGCGTTCGGCCTCCTCATCCTGTTCCGTGGCGCGGCGGCCATCGTGGGGTCACCCATCGCCGGGATGGTCTACGACGCCACGCTCTCCTACCTCTACCCGTTCTTCATGGCGTCAGGATTCTTCCTGCTGGCAACCATCGCTTCCTTCATCGCCCCACTGATGAAGAGCTGCGTGCCGCAAGAAGAGCCTCCGGTCGTCATGGACGCCCTCACGCCCATCGACGAGGACGAGGAAGAAGAAGGCGAGGGTGACGGAGAGGAACACAACATCCCGGAGATCGTGGAGACGGCGCCGAGCCCCGTGGGGGGGCAGCCAGCCAAGCCGACGATAGAGATAAAGCAACTCGAGTCTGTCCTGTAGAACGGCGACAGAGCGGTCTGGAAACGTTTTCTGTCATGGAATAGAACACATTTTTACAACACATTGTGTTTATTCGTAAAACTGATTTTTTTCTGATCTAGAAGAATTTTAAAGATTTTCACTGATGGTTTATTGACAAAAAATAAATTAAATACATTGTCAAAAACAATATTTCTGATCAGGCAGGTATTCAATACTATTCGGTTGTCTGGAACAGAATACATTTCATTAGATTTTATTTCTTAAAAAAACTTTCAAGATGTTCTAATTTTTTTTACGATAACTTGTATGCTAATTAGTTTTTAAATGCCTTTTTTTAAATACCCACAGGCATTTGTATACTTTTTAATAATAATTTTGGCTTACCGACACTTTTAAAATAATTATAACAATAATGCTCATCAAATTAAGTTTTAAAATTTGCTATGAGCACTGTCATCAGTTTATGATTACTGTAAGGACTTCCTTTTTACATTAATGTGGATTCAGAAAACGTTTTGAGACAGTTCCCACCTCTTTGACGCAACTCTCGTGTCTCTGTCGTCGAGAGCTCGTTGAAGTTTCAGGTTGATCATCGAATAATTTTGTAACCGCACTTTTCATTATCATCACTGTTATATGCGACTCAATTTTTTTTTAACTCGACTAGTCCGTTAATATAATTTTTAGTATTTTTAAATTTACTCATTAGTCTATACATGATTATTGGGCCTGTTTTCAGGCCTTTCAGGGTTAATCATTGTAAAAATGTAACTTTTTAATTATTTCATGTATGAAATTTATTTTTAGGCATGACAAGTTACGATGTGAATATTGTTACAACACGAGGCCAAGTTAGTTCATTCTTATATCAGCAAGACTGTAATGGATACAAAATAGGTATATTTATTTGTTGTAAATAGAACTTAGGTTATTTTATTAATTTGACCAATAAGCCATACTTTATTGCATGAGTGGATAATTTTACAGTGGAGATTGCTCGCGATGTTAGTCCTGTAAGTCAAGATACCTCGAAGCACGCCCGAACTTGATTATCTGTGATACCGTAAATTCCAGCAACTTCATTATGTCAGGCAGAAGCTACGATTGCCTTCGTTAATGCTCACTCAAACAAAAATTGTAACCTAAAATTTACTGTACTCTTCCAATTGCCTTAGTGAAACTCATTAAATATATAACTAAACAGATATTTTGTTATATATCAAGATTTGATACAGTACGTATCACATTGCATGAATGGAATGAAACCGATTGTTGTCATGGGTAATGTACACAAATTCTAATTTTTTATAATCCCACGGACACTATTTGATGGAACATACATGGACGGGGTTGTCCTGACACGTGAAGCGGCTGACTGGATGTTGACTGTCAGACCTGGGGAGTCGTCATTGTTGTTTATACATTTGTATTATAGTACAATGCCATGTTATATTTTGTGGCCCATATCACTATGAAACTCCTCTTGCAAGGCAAGGCCATTGTAAATGTAGCTTTTTTTTTTGGAGGTGTGCGAAGAAAACAGTGAGAGTGAAGGTGCCATCGAACTTTTAAAACAATTTATCAAATGTGTGTATGTGTTTAGTGATGACTTTTTTCATGACAATAATTTAATTTTGTTTGAAGCAAATGGTGTAAATTTTACTTTGTGGAAGCACAAAACGTTGTTTACACGTTTTTATGTTTTTGTTGTATGATAGATTAGCTTTATTTATTTTTATCCATTTTAAATTGTATCGCATGCGAATGTCTGAATTGATTAGTTTTTCTTTGATGTTGTTTCAAAGAAAAATATGTTGTACATAATCGTTTTTTTACTATTGAGTTAGATTGAAATTTGATTATTAAATTGAACAGGGCCAAGTGAATAAATGAAAAGATTTTTGTATACATATTTTTCTAGAAATTTGGCTTTCTACCAAGCAAGATCAGTAGAACAAATTGCCTAACGCATAAGCTTGAACAAAAGTTGTATGCATCATCACCCAGTAGAATAGAAAATCCTAGCAAATTTGTTTTAATGTAAACATGTACAAGTTTAACAGTTACCATAGGTATTTTAACTGCTATATATTGCCATGGAGTAATAATTTAGATCGTTATCATATGTATTCGTACGAGTATGATAAAGTAGGTAATCATAAGAATATGGACATGAAATGTTACTAATTTAAAAACTGCGAGTTTATGAATTATCCTAAGTAGGTTATATAAATTTTATTCCATTTTCCGTAACTTTTTATAAGACGATAACCGTTTGAGTAATTCCTTTACTCATAGCCTTAGAGTTTTGAAAATATTAATGCTGTTGTTGTTGAAATTTGTAAATAATCTGAAGTTGGGCTTTGATCTCATGAACCAAATTAATTTAAAGATAAGAGGGAAACCACTTGACCAGACCGCTGAACTTACTGACTCTTAATATTGTATATATTAGTTTGAAAATGTATATTATTCCATTGTAAGTACTTAGAGTAAGGAGTTGGTCATCCCCTTGTAAATATGCCAGTGTACAAATTGAAGGGAAGTTGTATGATAGATAAGGTCCACTTCTCTTATTTTTATTACTGTTAAAATAATTGATGTCTAAGAATGTTTTTCTCTGTGGATTTTTGAACCCACAAACGTAAACTGATTGAAACAAAATCTATAACGTCCTGTTTTATACCTCTCTTTGGGGGTTCAAAAATCCGTAGACTAACTGAAACGATGTGTCATCAGGGTTTAGATTCGAAAGCATTCAATTCTAGATATTATTTATCTAAGCAAACTTATGGCAATAAGATTGTGTAAGTGTCTAAAATTAAAAGAGCTAAAATTTATTGTGTGTCTCCATTATTTTACCATGAACTTTGCCTTATAACTTTTAAACTGTCAAAATACTGTAGAATTATGATAATTCATCACAATGTTGAATTAAGACTTTGTGGATTGTCAAAATTTCAAGGGAGCGATAATAGACAATAGACAAATTCTTTATTTACATTATTCATTATCGATATTGTCAATTTTCACAGTTTTTTTTTTATTCCTGTGCATCTTTTCATTAATTTCAGGGGTAACAGAGTGCATTAAAGAACATTTTCCAGGATTTAATATTAGCCCATGATCTTTTGACCAGTCATTAATTTTGGACAGGTCAAAACTATTCATGCACTGGACAGGACTGCTTCTACAACTTGTTTAGGATTATGACATAATTACTAGGCTGTCATCAGTATAAGTATTCATTGATCCAAATTCTAGTGCATTTTCTATTCCAATTATGTACAGGTTGAAGCCAAGCCAACTCCCTTGTGGAACACCACATGCCTTTGGCAACGCCGAAGAAGTCGCACCATCTTTTCTTGTGACCTGTGAGCAGGGCCGGTGCACCCATTAAGCGAAATAGGCCTAGGGCGGCTTTTTCCCAGGGGGTAGTAAAAATGCAAGAAGAAAAAATTATCTACGCCAAAATAAATCATTTTTTATATGTAACGAAACACAATAATTGTTTTGTTATACCTACAATGAATTATTAATTGTTTACAACTACTCTTTTAGTTAATTTTCCATTGTGTTTAGTAAAGCACTGACTGAGGCTGCCGCCCCTCGTACCAGTTGCTCCATGGTTACGTTGCGCTATGAATCTGATTCGGAGCGAGCGCTTGCGCTTATCAGTTGCAGGGCCGTTTGCAACAGTATACCGACCCTAAAAACCTCCCCTTCCCCCAAAACAGCCACACCTGTCCTCAATGTTGCGATGCGTCAATGATATATCATCTTAATCAAGAATGGTTTGGGTTTATTAAATTTGTAAATCAAATACTGTACTTAATGTTTTTTTTCATTTATGTTAACCTCATCAGGATTCTATATTTAATTTTTTATTTGAGGTATTTGTTTAGGTTTAGGCCTATGGTTTATGATTTATAACGTAGAGGATTTAAACTTGCTGTAAACTGTTAAACTGTCAACATAATCGATATTTTGCTTACAGTAAAATGTTAAAATATTGTCAATTTGGTAATGTATCGAAATTGGGTTATGTAAAAAATCGAAGCTGAGTAAGAATATTCAGAATTGGACCTATTTGACCTTTTTAACATTATGCCAACGGTAGCAGCGTTTTGCCTCACCTGTGAAAGAGTGAATCTGTGCTTGATTTATCTCCCATGAGAACAATTTTAAACCTCTCCCCGCCATTTGTTATATAACTTCTTTACTTTTTGCCCAATTAATGGTTTAGAATAAATTGTGTTTTAATTTATATTACATACTTTTTTTTAACAACACGTTATAAAAGCTGTAAACATTTGAATTGTTATTTCCATTTTGTAAAAAAAACTATAATCGATATAAAAAATACACCTCACAAACTGTATCCGGCTTGGTGAACCCTTTATTTAGAGCTTTAAACAATAACCTTTTTATCACAAATAAAGGAGTTTGCATTTCCCGTTTTACAGTACTCTTATGGGGAGTACACGGAATTGGGATTGACTCCAATGCCCTTGACACACCAGAGTTTTGCTTCCCGCGTGTACCTGTAACTGAAAGTTGGCATTGCCCCACAAGAACTGATCAATCACGCAGGTCGGTTCAAGCATGCTACTTGCAGCAACAATTAATTGCAGTGCTGCTATATTCTGTCATGTCCCTTTCTCATTGCGTAGTCTTTTCTTTCGATTTCATTGTTGATTCAAGGACGTAATTGTGAATGTGAAAACAGATTAGTGAAATAATATTATCTCACGTAAAACGATATGCTGTAGAATGTAAATTTTTGTAGATGTTTTAACGAGGGTATGGTTAGGTTTGCTATGGGTGAAAGATAATTACGGAATTATTCCGTACGACACCAATTCCTTCCACATCAACATGCCTATCTTTTGGTAGACTATAATTTATAACTTCAACAAGTAAACATCAGTGTTGATCTATTTGATTTAACAAATAGGTCTGTCAAAATATCAATTAAATTTTATTTAAAAACGTAACATAACGGCGAGCAAATATAAACAAGAAAAGGTTATGTTATGTTGTTTTCAGCATACATACAGCGAGTAGCGACAACTCAGCTGCGATGGATGGGGGAAAATAAACTGATCATAGCAACTACATTAGTCAAACCATGTAGCCTAAACAACTAAAGTTCTGTCAAAAATTCCAGAAAATAAGCTTTTTTAATACTTGAAAATAATTGCTCGATTATAGTTTATTACCTAGTTTAAAATACTTAAAATCTAACCTGAGAATTTCATTGAAATCAAATTAGTAATAAAAAAGCCTTTTGGGGGTCAAAAATTCGCCTAAGAGAAATTTAAAGTTGATCGTAAAGAATTTTATACTCTATGTTCCATATAGTAAAAAATTCAATTAGGGGTTACCGCCGCCACACCGCGCCTTATATCAGCTGGCATCATTATTATGGTGGATCCACTGCATTCTAGTTTGTTTACCTTCTTTTACTTACCGAATTAACCCCAACTAGTGGTGAAGTAACGGCTTGTTTTCGCAACACGATATTAGTGATCAATAGGTTTTGTTTATATCTATGCATTTTACCCACGATTCCCGCTGTTTCTTTGGTAACCAGTCCTTTGTTGACACTTTCCCATCTGTAACATGCCATTTTACCCATACCTATCTACTGTAGTAGAGATGGCATTATTTCATAACGTGTACAGTAGCAGAGGTAAGGAAAACTGGAACTCGAGTCAAAGTTTCCAAAGAAATCCATGATAGAATTAATCATAAAAAAATGTAGCAGGTTCTCAAATACTATTAAAGCTTACGACTGTGTAGATTATAAAATCCTTTTGAATAAACTGTATTTAGCTGCAATAAATTTAGCTGGGGTGTGGTTAACAAGTGGTTTGCAAGTTACCTTGAGAATAGAACTCAACAAGTCAGTATTTGGAGTAGACCCTACATTAAGCACTCGTAGTACAAACACTCCAGTACAAAAAGGAATTCTTCAGGCCTAAGTACTAGGCTTAATCCTTTTCCTTGATCATATGAATGATTTATTTTTACATATGTGGAGGTGTTTCAAAGGCAAATTGACCGATTTTGCTGACGATTTGAGAGTTATCTTCATCTGGTTCTTATACCACTGTTTCGGACGCTGTTTTTACACTGACTTTCTTTAAAAAAAATGATAATAATATAGATAAATGATGAATAGTTGCTTTAGGACTCTCATAGAAACGTCAGCTGATATAGTTTAAACAATTCACTGTATATCAGCTGACATCAACATATGTCAACTGACATCAGCTGATATGTCAACTGATATCAGGTGATATTATCCAAAAGTCAACTGATGTCAATTGATATCATTAAAACTCTTCACTGTAATTTTCACTAGGTATACCTCAAAAGTTAAGAAAATTTTTAAAATATAACTCTCCGTAACGTGATAAGGAACTCAATTTTCCTTACTTTTAAGATTTGTTTTGTACTACTAATACAATTGATTTTTACTGATATATTAGGGTAGGAAGGTTTTATATTCAACCTTAATCTACGAGAAGTTATGTTTTCACAATAACAATGCAGAGTGTTTTCAGTGTTTTTACAGGGGTGAAGATGACTCTTGACATCTCAAAAAGTCAGCATGCTTTAGTTAGTAAAAGAATCTAAGAAAATTAAATTATAAAAATAAAAATGGTCAAGTACAATGTAAACATGAACTACCCTTTTTTCCCAATGCAATCTCAATAATTACTCTATGTGCAATCAGTGCTTAGAAACTGTATATGGAATATGGTTAGAGTAAAACAGAATAGAGACACGATTCCGAAATCCCTCTTACCATTGCCTCTTCCCGCCGCGCCGCGCCGCCAGTTGTACCAACTCATCAACTTCTGCCTCGCACCGCTGCCGCTGCCATCTACCGGTCTCCCCGCGCAACACAAGTCACTATCGCGCCTTGCCGCCGCCGCTCGCATAGGCGCGAACTTCAGTCAGTGTTCGTGCAGATCACCGGACTAGGTGTCGGCCCCCGGGGACATACCATCGGATACACATAACCTCAAAAACACACCGAAATCAACAGTGAGTACTGAATTCCCTCATAAAAATAACCCATTTTACAGTCGTGATTTGATGTATTTTGCGTTTGTATGATTTTGATGAGTTTTCATTTCGCCTCGCGGCGTTGGTGGTACACGTGGAAGTCAGCGTCCGATATCAATGTTTGGCGACGCGTTGTTTGTTGCTATTTTTGTTTAGAGGGATATCAAGTTGTACGGTTTTAATTGATAGAATGTTGGCGCCTTCGATTAAACTTTTACGATTTAAGTCACTTCTTATTTTACCATTCTTCTTTTTTATAATTCCACAGAACATGTTTTTAGAATTAATTTTGCCATTCGTTGCATTTTAACTTGACTTATTGTGATTGATTTTTTTGACGAATTGATCTCAAGAATAATCTTGGAAAATCCAATTTAATCGTAAACAAAACTAAAACTGTCCTAGTCTATTTCCAATTTTTTTTATTCGGCGATCTTTTTCTGTTCACTTGAGATTCCTTACAAATTGCTTCTCCGTGTAATGTGTTATTAGTTTATTTGCTTAGTTTCATTCGTGTCATTGTTAGTTATTGAGCTTTCGTTTGTGTAGGGCCTATTAGCTTTTCCTGGCTTTGCTCGCCGTTCGTTCTGCCATCATCTGTGTGATTTCATAACATTAACAAAGTCAATAATTTGCTCGTGTGTTGCATTTAAACAGCTGCAAATGCGACAGTTTTTCATTGAGTGTTGCAATTGGAATAGGAACCGAAAATTACAGCACAACAGTTGTAAAATAGCCTACCGTAGTTTAAAATCTGTCCACAAATGCTCTGTTAAAACGCTGTTACCCAATGCAAACAATATTACACGTTGGAATTAGTTTAAGTACAAATACAATTATTTAATTTTAAAACTAATTCAGTAAGTAAATTGTTTTGAAATATAATACTGTACTATATACTATTATACTGAAATATAATACTAGTAATTTTATTAACACAAAATTATTACAAGGCAAGTTTTTTTTTACAAGCTACAGGTTTAAGTTGAACAGAAAAAAATGTATAATTCAAAATCAAATTTTATTCTATTGAATACTGTTTTGACAATTATTGGAATTCAGTCATCATCTGTGTGATTTCATAACATAAACAAAGTCAATAATTAATTTGCTCGTGTTGCATTTAAACAGCTGCAAATGCTACAATTTTTCATTGAGTGTTGCACTGCAATTGGAATATGAACCGAAAATTACCTAAGCACAATCAATGATCAATGATCACATTTAACCATTTCTTTCTTATTAGCGAATTTCCCTATAGGGAATACGCTATTACGGTAGTAGTCATGGTAAGACCTAAGCCCGGGACCACTTTACTTTTTCATTTTGAGGTCCCCAGAAGCCAAAAACACCATTCGTTCATTTTCATATATATGTATATATATATATCTATCTATCTATCTATCTATCTATCTATCTATCTATCTATATATATATATATGTGTCCGTGGTACCGATAACTTTTGAAGGGAACCTCCGATTTTGATGAAATTTGGTATGAAGGTGTAAGACCAGGTCTATTTTCATGAGTTCGCGAACCAGCATTGTCGGGTTATGGGAACGGGGTTTTATGGGGTTTCAAAGGGGTCAAAAATGGGTTTTTGGCATTTTTTGACCTCAATTTTCAAAATTCATCAATTTTAACTGAAACCATTTTAAAGAGAATAAAAAAACAAACAATTTGGTATTTTGAATTTTCATCTTAGCATAACTGGTTACGGGGAAAATCCAAAAATGTGTTTTCCATGTTATTCTTATGGGAAATCAAGAAAACCCTATATCTTGCTTATTTATTGACATAACTTAATCAAATTTGGTATGTACATTATCTAGATAGGGCTTAACTTATAATTGCTTACAAAACCCTTATGGCGGCAAACCTACATACTCACCCCCATGGGGTTTATAGGGAAAATAAAAAATTGCCAGAGCTTAATACAATTTTGTGTTTACATTCACCAATTATTGATTAACTTAGATTTTCTAACAACACCCCATGGCAGCAAACCTACATACTCGATCCTATGGTGTTTTTACGGGGAAAGTAAATAATCTGCAATTCCACTGGAAATTCGCTGAGTACGCAGGTCTGCTGCGACGGGGGTATTTTTATCCTGCTTTGATATTTTAATAAAAATCTCAATATATACAATTACACAGGAACAGTATTAAGTTTAAATTGATAACCAATTAAGTAAATAAGTATTTATTATATAGTTTTAGTCCATATCATACATTTCCAATTGTTAATTTACTGAAACCAAAATAGGAATTTTTTCCCATCGAACATCAAAATAATCCCCAACGTATTCAGAGTGGACCAAAATGTAGGGAGGAAGCAGGGCCGAGGAATGTTGGGTCCGCAATAATTCACAGCGTCCCTTTTTTGCCCCAGAGATGATCACTTTGGGGAGATTCCACTGATTTTTTTCTCGCTGCCAAAGCATCTTTGGTTGAGAAATTTCATCTTGCTGCTTTATCATCGTATTGTATTTTAATTTACTGTAATTTTATTTGAACCTTATCGCGAAATCCTCTCTTGAAAATCCTGAAGAAGTATAACGCTTCTTGAGAGATCAATAATATTAATCTTCTTTAGTTTAACAATTTAATGAAAGCACACACCAGCACACTTAATTTTAAAAAATGCATTTGTACAGATAATATTTTTACAGAAGAAATTCGCCGGTTTTTAGATTACTTATCCTAGATATTCAGACCTAATATGTTTACTAGCAATAGGAAAAGGGTGTAATATAATTAGTGAGAAGGAAATCACGCCCAGATTCATTTTATCGTCATGAATTTGACTTTCTAAGAACACTTATCTCAACGGAAAGGAAGTTGATATAAAAAGGCCGACAGTCTACTCGGCGCGTCTTGCGAACAAACAAACAAACAGACGGACAGACAGACATCACGTCTGGCCGCACTTGTCATTAGCACATCAGGTGATTTCATGAATGAAGTCTTTCATGTCCGCGTCCACGCTGGCTACTTCCACACAACAAAGCTCTATCTATCACAGCCAGTGGCGGATCCAAGGGGGGGGGGGCTAAGGGGGCTATAGCTCCCCCCTTGGGGGCCAAGGTAGGGCGCCGCGACGGCCCGGAGCGGGCGCCGGCCCGTGTCGGCGCAGGCCGGGTGATAAGGCGCCGGCAAACCAGCGCACGTTTTTCCGATATTTTTCAATGTAAACTACTTTGTGTCTGTTATGCACACTGTGAAATAAAAACATCACCCCTAAAAATGTTTTTCTTAAAAAATGATATTATAATGTCCTTTTCTGGTAATTCAACTAGACGACACTGTCATTTTAGTGTCTCTTATTGGTACGCCATCTCAATCGGTGGGGCACCAATTCTATGAGGCTTCCAGAGTCCCTCTGTGTGTGTATTCTGAGTCATCGTATAGTTACGAGGCGGAGATGGGGAGTGACGTATTCCATCCTCAAGTTTAAGGGCCCTTTTACATCGCGTCGAGCGACGCCGGCCGCAAGGGCTTGCGCCCGCCGCGTAGCGCTCGAATCGCTGTACACCTTATTGGATGACGCGCGACAGACGACCGTCAGGCGCCGGGTATAAATGCTCCTATCTACTGCAATGTACTTATTTTACGTGCCTTGAAAGATGCGATGTATAATAGGGGCCTAAGTGGAAGTGGTGGAGGCGAAGGGGGATCAAAATTACAACTATATGTTGTATTTAATGTTTGGTTGCATTGCGCGCGCAAACTTTTCCTGTCACAACACGAAATCAAGAACAACAGACAGTGCAGAGCAAAACGCAATGCTGTATGTGTAATGTCTGATAAACCCTTTGTGATGACTACCTATTTATTCAAACGAGATCACTTAATTAATTAAGTTTCATTGTAATAAATAAAGTAGTTCTAAAGAAGGTTATGTCTGAAAAAATAAGACTGGTTCATTTTAAAGAAAACGATAATCTGATTAAATAAAAGACGACGAAAAACAGTCTAAATTGACGTTCAAGTTTTTATCAAAGCCAGAGTTTTTTTAAGCCAAGTTTTTAACTTGAAGTAAAATTTGTTAAAATAATTACTAATTCAAATAGCAATCATAAATTTTTGCAAAAATAGGCTACTTATAAACTAATTATAGTATATATCGGCACTCGATCCCTACTAACAAAAAAGGGTTATTATTATACTCTAATATTATTGATGAGGTATATTTGTATTATGTCTATATGTATGAACACACGGATATCGAAAAAGGCTCCAACGATTTTCTCCAAACTTTTCAAATAAAGCAGTTCTGGGATAAAAATGATAATGGCTATATTTAAAGGTTTCCATGTCCGAAAATCTCCTTCTGGTACTTTGTCTATTGTTATACATAAGCCAGCTAAATTTTTATGTTATTTTGATCTGCAGTATTAAAGACCACATAAATTGAAAGAAGACTATTGACTGAGCATTGTGTAAAATTTCACTTTTTTTAAGTATAACGGTTTTTTGGTTCTACATCCTTATAAGTTAGAAATGTCACCGATGATCGCGGTGAAGGCATTTCCGCCCGCGGCCTGACACCGGGCCTGCTACAAGTAGGCCTACTCAGCCAAGTTTACAATGCGCTGCGACGATTAGGTTATGTTTGTTATTGATATAGGTCAGAAATACTTTCACTAACTCAAAAAAAAAATCACACGGTAGTGATAAGTCATACTTAAAACCGACTAGACAGCTATAACTAACCCAGCGTCACAGCCTTCAGCGGAGATGTGTTCGCCACGATCATCGGTGACATGGCTGACTTTAAGCAAGCCCAACTCAAAAACAGCAAAACTTAGAAACGTGTAATTTTCACACGATGTTCAGTAAATAGTATTCTTTCACTAGATGTGTTTTAAAGGCCGCACTTCGAATAACATAAAAAGTAGTTAGCTTAGTAAGTAAAATTAAGTTCTTTTGTTATAATTTTTACCAATGGTTACGTTAATTACGTTAATTTTTAACAATGGTCTTATGAAGTACAAAACTAAAAAAAGAAATAATGAAGAAGCTGAATCAACGGTCAAAGCACAAACCAAGTGTCCAAGTTAACATGTGGTTTTGCATTGTAGCCAGTTACTTGCCGGATGGTAGGCCTACTATAATAAAAACAATAATTTTTTTATTGTACTTTTTATTGGTGGTAAACACTTTATAATGGGTCAAAAAGACCCAAAACTATGGTAGTGAAACTATAACCCCTCCGGACCACTAGACAGAGCAGAAATATTGTAATCCACTCCTTTGCTATAAGTTCACCACATGTGATCTACATAACATGTGCGCCAGGCCTATACGTGATCTAGTGAATAATCCATGATGGAATGTACTGTATTAATAACATTTTAAAATATTAATCTACCTACCTATTACCGACTTAGTATATTAAAGTTAAAAGTGTTAACACTAGAGTGTACCATTTCAATACGAAATAAAGATAATGAAAATTTAGTTAGCAACAGTGATAGGCCTATAAAAACGAACCAAATTTTTTAAGGTTAGTGTATGCTTTGTACTTCACGATGCATAAGAAATTCTCATTAAATATTAATGATAATAAGAGCAATGAAAGTTGGTACATTGGCCAAACTGTTGTTTGTAATAAAAATTGATTGGCGATTTAGTATTGTTTTCCAAAGCGATGGGTGAAAAATGACATGAAACTGCTATTTTTAACACTTAAATTTCAAAACCTTCTCAGGGGAGGGCCCCCGAACCGCCCCCCCCCGATCGTGGTGGGGGGGGGGCGCAGACCCCCCGGTTAGCCCCCCCCCTTATTATAATGTTCTAGATCCGCCACTGATCACAGCAATCGGTGGCGAAGACGGTCCTGGTAGCAACTAAAACATAAGGAGAAAAGGGAAGCAGTGTCTCTACTTGTTATGATGAAGATATTTACCTTAACACCACAACGATATGTTAAATTAATAGAACTTGGCCAAAATTGGTATTTAGTCTAATGAAGCGCGGGTGGCCTGCCTTTGTCGCTCAGGCGTTTTACAATTATTCTTTGGACAATGCTCCGGGAAAAGTATATTGAATAACTATGTTATTGAAACTTATGTAACGTCTATTGGTCTTCAAAATAACATAATTTAAAAATCAATTCAATTTAAGTCCAAGCAGACAAGAAATAATTTGTCAATGAATTTTTTGTAATTACTTGTAAATTTATGTTAAGTTTTAAAGATGAATTAATACAATACACTACTAAAATTTAAGCTCTGTATACGAAATAGTTTCTTGTGAGAATTGCACGAAAATGCGAATATTTCAGTACTTCTTTGACCTCCATAGCTGACAGTATTTGTGCGTAATAAAAATGAAAATTGTATGTCATAGTTACAACGTAAAATGTAGTTTAAGACAAAAAAAAAATTGGAAACCATTTGTGCATGTACAAACTCAAAGGGAAGATTTCAACTTCTTTTATATGACCCACCCAAATACAAGGGTTTACATAGTTTTTAATTATTGTTATTTTTTTAAGTTTGAGTACTTTTGAAGAAAAATTGGAGCCATGCGAACGGAAATCGGTCAAATGTTATCCCTACGTTATTTATATCATTAACGTACACGTAGGATTCACTATACATTTCGATGTATAGTTTTTAATTTTTTCATGGAAATTCACTACAGGAATGTTTACCGCTTTGAAATATCTGACGTCGATGCATGTTTACGTCATCGATTGTTTACTTAGAAGCTAATATATCTTCATTGTAAATCCCCAGAAATATACAACAAGATATATTAGGATCTTGACGGATTGTATAACATCACGGTAGTCAATGACCACTTGAAAATTCCAACTCTCTTCATAAGTAGAAAGGCACTTACTTTATTTTATCTCAAGTTCAATATAAAGAAACACTCAATACTTTTTCGTGTCATTTTTATCGTTTTTTTTATTTTTATAACAGGTGCGCAAAGCGAATCGATAAGGTATAGAAAGTGGTTTATTATCACTGGTTATCAAGGTAGGTGATGCTGATAACGTGAAGAGACGACAAAGATAGCGACAATTTGGAACTGGTGGATTTTATGGAGACAGAGTCAATGCCATGGTAATGTTGGAGCGATGAACTTCTAACAATAAAACACGCTCCACTACAGTTGCCATTACAAGAATTACGTTGCCACAGAAGAAACGCTATAATTAACAAGCGGAACAATTGTTTCAAAGTTAACTAATTACTAGAATTATCTAAAAAAGTTAATGCTCCTGAAAAATAAATAAAAACTCCGTGAGTCTTTATGATCTACAAACTGTCAACTAACAATATTTTCAATAATCATTTTAATGCTTAGGATATACAGAAGTGACGAATCGTAATTAAAAAGGTCATATTGTTTCGGGATTCGCCCCCTCGCCTTTGATTTATTTCTAGAGGGCGCTTTAAAATGTTGACCAACTTTTATTGCAAGCAACTTTTTGTGAACTGTAATTTAACAGCTATGATTACCTTCATATGAATTTTAAAGCCAGATAGTAAACAAAAATAGATCTCTGTCTCTTCATTATCAACATTCACGTACTGTAGGTGAGTTTTTTCATACAGAATCATAAAATGCGCAACTTGCGCACGGGGGTTTACATTTATGTAAGTAAGGTGTTACTATAGACCTAATAGTTTTTAAGTTACGCCGGGACTAGTTTTTAAACCAGACGATTATTTAGACGTGAGACGAAGTTCGTGTTTGTTATATAGCCGTCGAAGGCAGGCAGTTTTTGCGTAAGTTCCGGGGGGTTCTCAAAATAAACTCCGCTGCCGATGCACCGATCGTCGTCTAACACCGCTGCTACGACCCGGCCGGCGATCGTGGCACGACGACGACGCGACGTGACGGCGCGGAACCGTCTGAATCTTCCTCTGACTCACTCGGCCTCTCTGTGCTGTCCGTGTTTCATCTTTCCCTTCCTCTCTTCATCTTTAAACATCCTTTTTCTTATTCTTCTTCCGCATTTTATTCTTCCTCTTTCCCCTCTTTCCCCTTTTTCTTCCTTTCGGCCTCCTCTTCCAACTCTCCTTTTCTCTCTCCTCCCTCAGTATTATTTCCCCCTCCCCCCCACCTCATCAGTTTGAGGCAGTTAGTAAACAGCAAAAACGCAATTTCATAAAAAAATTGTAATCGGATATTTTGATGACAAAGTCGAGCATATTGAAAATGTAGGATTACCACATGCTTTCTAAAAAGAAACTGGTAGAACTTTTAATAGGAAATCTCCATTTATTGTCCTAACATCGTGCTAGAAACACTCCAGAAAGGTGATTTAAATTCTGTAACGAGCAATGCTCGTAGAACTGCAGGCCAACGATGACTCCGCTTATAAGAACACGAGGCGTCTAGTTAACACCTTTCATATAACTCTAACTACACGACACGTTAAACGTGTTAAGTTAAGTAGTTCTTGTAATTAACAACTGCTAGGGCATCAGTGGTGGTGCGGTTGCATAGCGCTCGTCTCACACCTTGCTGAGGAAAGAAATAAAAACAATTACCTTATATAAATATTTATTTAACTAAACCGTTAATTAGCAAATAATTTAAGGGAAGATAACGCAACATAGAGTAACCTCGTGGTAAAAGTATAAACTATCGTTTCGCGTTCAAAAGTGCGCATTTCATAAAAATCAAGCATTTTGATATCAATTAAACTTTGGTTGTTTAAAACAGTGATTTAGATCTTGGGCACTGAATTTAAAGACAAGTCGCTTCTGATGTCTGATTATTTAAAAATTTGACCTTTCGGGACCTAGTTCTAGAAAGATCTCTTCTTCAAAGTCTTACATTTTCTGAGACACTGAATCGGCAAAACATAAACTTTAAGAATTTCACCCATTTCCACTCTTTGGGGACAATCTGCTTATGAGTTGCTTACAAATAACCTTTCATAATTCAGCGTGTTTCTTTTTGTCGGAGTTTAAAAACCTTAGTTGCCACTTTTCCTTCGTCGCCGGCCAGTGCGCCGCTCCCGAAACAGTAGGCAGATACCGCGGCCCTGACCCAGCTGTCGAACTGCAAGGGACGGAGAAGGAGTTGACTGACGGCGGTGACGAGTGACTGACAAGTTCACTGATTGCGGTTTGTTCTGGTTTGACAACGAGCTGGAGACTGACACTCGAGCACCAGTGGAAACCGAAGACTTGAAGCTGGAAAGTTCTCGTGGTTAGAGGTTAAAGATACTAGGGCATTTACTCCAGGTGATAAACGATCTAGCATAAAAGTGATATTGGTGAACGCCACGCCTGAACAGTCGAGAGAATGCCACTACATGACCGTAGTTATGGGTTCGATTGTGTTTAATATTTGTTGTGCATGCAATGAATGTTAAAAGGTTTTGTACTGTATTAAATACTATGCTGACATTAACAAGTACCTTGTGCTGTGCTTTACTACACCATTACATATCGCACAGACCGTTATCCGCCAAGAAGAAAGTGTCATTTATTACTGCAATTATTCATTCAACAAATTATGACCGACCTATTTATTTTATGTACAGTGGTTGAATTTATTTCCAGGTGCCGTCAAATGAGTGCGTCTTGAAAAATTAATGAACTGTATTTATGTACTTTTTTATTCCATAGTACAATATTCCGTAAGAGCCTTCGACGGGATACAGGGTACAGGAGTTTTGTTTTTATTTACCGTATCTCAAATTTGTAGTCTATGATTGGGTTTTAAACTGCACTTTTAGTTCCTAAATTTAATTGTGTTTAATTTACTCAGGTTGAAATAATAAAAAGTCTTCCAATACTACTCTAAAAATTTACACTTAAACTATAACTAAGCTGGTAAATATAAGAGTTGTTATATAATCTTTCATATATATGTACCTGCTTGTATAGGCTATAGTTACAGTGTAAGTGCAAATAAATACATCTAGTAGTGTTGGAAGACACTAAAGAAGACAATCAAGAAATTATTTAATTTCAAATGGATCATCCTGTACATTTTTAAGATTTAAATTTTCTATCGATAAATTAAACCGCATTCTACAAGAGATTTCAAACTCATTTCAACATTAGGAATTCAATAAACTTCCCAATTATTTTTGCACCAACCTCTTCGTGTCCATTTCAAAATTTTAAACTTGTCGCGTTCGAATTTTAATGTCTAATCATAACAATAATAAGAAATGCGAGTAGCCTAAATCGTTTGGAGCGCTTTCTATCTCCGAGATAAAAGACCTAACTCAAACGCTCTCGCCACAAATGGAATGGTTGACTGGTTCAGCGATTAGGTACGGCATCTGCGCTGTCAAGCCTATATGGAATACGCGGCGACGATAAGTCACTGGATACTCTATGGCATAATTCACTTTAGTTGAACTCCTTATTATAGGAATACTATATACAGGGTGTTAGTGAACTTTATTTCAAAAAATTGTAGATTTGTTGCTTGGGTCAAGACAAACAAAACGCATCTGATAAAGATGGGTCTAAAATCCTTCGTTAAACCGCCAGCCGCCATTTGTTTTTCACATAATTTTTACCAATGTAAATTTTCAGGAAAAAGTTAAATTTGTCCTATGTGTATTTTTAAAATGGTATGGCAATTTTAAATTTTTTAACTCAAATATCTCAAAACCGGTAAATTTCATAAAAATTATCGCAATAACTTCTATGTTTGTTATCAAAACCTTAAAAAAAACTCGGTACCATTGGTTAGATAATTTAATTTTGCAACTTTTTGTCTTTGGTAAAATTTTGATAAAATTTTTCTGATTAGAGATATTTTATCTTATCTTATACTCTAAAACAAGCTCCGTTTGTCCGGGCAAAGTTTTTTTTCGCTCCAAGGATTTTTGATTTTTTGATGGAATATGGGGGTTTTCGCCACTAGAAATCGATTGGAGCTGGTCCCATAGCTGGGAAAAATCCGGTTTTCGCGCTAGAGCGCTTCAAAGTTTCCATGTTATCCTTATGAAGATTTTATTAATTGAACAAAAATCAGCTGATAACTGTAGATATAAACCAATGTGTTACATCATTAACCTGTATAATATACCAAAGTGCAGCTCCATTCAGTCTGGTGAGTGAGCGAAGCGAACGAGCTCGTCTTAAAAAGGAAGAGGGCGAGTGAGCGGAGCGAACAAGCTTTGTATGAGAAACAAAAATTATAATTTTACCGAGCATAGGCTCGATCCCCCTGGTACTTTGAGTAAAAATAAGGCCACTATTTTTATAATACTCATTGGAAAAAAATAAAATTTTCCCTGAAAATGTACATTGGTATGCTTAAGCTTCATACCAAATACATGCCAACATTCATAACGTTAGTAAAATTATGTTAAAAAAACAAAATGGTGGCTAGCGGCTTTACGAGGGTTTTTAGACCCATCTTTGAAGGTTTCTGTTAGTCTTGACCCAAAGAAAAATGCTACATTTTTTTAAAGAGAGTTCACTAACACCATAACACCCTATAAATTTAGTGTGCGAAATCTATAGGTACGCCGGTTGTAGGCAAGGTTGGTGGAGGAAGACTGATTGGTTGTGGTGAAACCGGAACGGGAAGTAATTTACAAATTATACACATTTCACATAATAATTTACTAAAGGTTCCAGATAGTAACGATCGCAGTAGATTTTTAGGTTTCGGAAAATGTTACTTTCATATGGGACATGGACCAGTATATGGGGTATGTGCATGGTATCGTGCGTTTGCGTACCGGTACTTCGTACTTATATTCGTGTTTGGTTGTGTATTGAATATGCGGATTAATTATGAAGCTATCCAATACATTAAAAATCCTATACTATAATACGAACACTGTCTGAAGGGATGTGTGTTCCACGATCTCGAAATCTTTGCACTTAAGAAAGTTTTGGTCCAAAAATGAGTTTAGGAACAGTAATTTTTAACATGCTTCTTATGGGTTGCTACTTTGGTAACGAAATAACAACTGAAAGTAAACAAAAATAAAGGAACATTAATTTTAAGCAGTTCTTTAACAGCTGTTATATGTGAAGAGTCTGATGTAGATTTAATAGCTTGATTATCATGACACTATAACAAAAGTGAATTGAAACCAACCAGCAAGGCTCGGTTAACCTGGTACTCACTTTGAATACGAGGAGAATCAAAATACAAGTTATTTGTAACATTTACGTTTCTTGAATTTTGTAAGAAGTCTCTCGTTAACTAACAATTAAGTAATTGTTATCGAATAATTTGGGAAGAGTAGGGGGACTAGAAATGAAATACATATCTTAAAAATAATAACTTAAGAAAGGATTTGAGAATTTTTTACTCGAGATGTTTTTATAGGGGTTTTAAAAAGTCGTCTTTTGCCTTTGCCAAGACTATATCCCTTATAATGAAGGGGATTGTGTGGTACAATTTCTCTTTAAACAAATTCCATAAAACATTGAATTCACTCAATCAAATACACATAGGTACCCATGATGGTGATCTAATTTTCTATAGGATTCGTCCTGTATGAACGGCTTGAGTAGCTGAGTAGTTTTAGACCTCGTCTTTAAAACCAAAGGTTGCCGGATAGATCCTGAAAAAAGTTAGTGCTTTTTTAAGGTTATGATACTGCACCCAGTTGCCTTATGTCATTGGGCAATTTATTAATGGTGCTATCTAACACCAGGTCTACGTTAAATTGTAACAAGAGCGGGGTTTGAACAGTTCCCCTTCAAAATGCGAAAATGCTTCAAGGCGTTGATATACACAAGATAAAATAAACTTCATAACATTTTTTTAAAGCAGGGAAAGGAGGCCCCCGGTATCTCTTGGTCTGTGTTTCTCGATACACCGTCAACGCATTCCAGCGGGAACAAACAGCTGATTGTTGTAAAGATTTCCGGATATTTCCGGTTTTGTTCGCCCCTGGCTCCGACATCCAATTGCTACCTCACGCGCGAGCGGGGTAGGGCTACATTAATACTAATAGGTACTGCACGGACGTGCCTTCTTCCTCAGTGCCGACGTGCCGGGTTGTCGGAGGGCAAAGTTTTGTGCTTGGTCAGATCGTAGCGAACAGCTGAGTCGGGGTCGGAAACCTCCGTTGTTGCGACAATCTTCTTGTGCGAATTGGAGTTTTACTGCAACTTTCTTATGTTCAAGAAACACGGGAAGTGAAAGATTTCGTCCTTCCTGATCTAATTGAAGACTCGCGTGAATATGTTGACAAAATCATACTAATCGAAAAACTCTTTCCATGATGTATAAAATAATCGAGAGAAAAGTAAATTACTTTAAAACATGTACAAGAGAATTGTATACAGTTGTTTACTGTAACAGGTTTTTACGTGTTACCGAAATGCCAATACTTAATGCCGTTGACAGCTACTAATAGTATATTTCGTCACTAGTCCGGAAAGTGGTCGTTATCGGTGCAAGATCAAGTTTCAAGTACGAGGCGAAGCCGAGTACTTGAATTCGATCGAGCACCGATATACCACTTTCGGACGAGTTACGAACAGTACTTTTCATCATACCACCTTTACAGTTTTACAAAATTTAGTTTACAATTTACAGTTTGGATAAAAATTAATAAATTTGAACCTATATACCCCCTCTTACGTTGTTATTTGTTTATCTTGTGTTTAAACTATTTACAGCTGTTATTAAAAATAAAAATAAATTAACTTGTTTAGTGTCCCGAAAACCACTGTTTCGCGGTCTAGTCCCGAAAACTTTGTTTACCAACACGTTTATCCAACCCACCGGGAATCAACTATAGTTTCGATCACAGCTGACCGTTTCGAAAACAACATTTATCGCAATGGTATGATGAAAACTGTATTTTGAAGGATATATAGCTGCAACAGACACAAGTGTCTGCATATGAAAAGGCTAAATTTGGTTCATACTACTGGCGTCTCTTGTTTTATACGTCACCACCTTAGCAACACAACCGACAATCTTGTTGACGCATTCACCCCTAATTGTTTAATATTGAATAGAAAAATAATAATTAGGTTAGGGGGTTTGGCCCACTAATAAAACAACACGACTTTGCTATGAATGAAAAAGTGCAAAACGAGATCCACTGCCTAAAGCAGATATAGGCCTATACGGAAGCCTGCTTCAATGGTTTCTACAGCTGCACTTTTAAGCTTGGTCATCACCCTGACACTCTGAAACTTTAATGTTGAGAAAGCAGGGAACGATTTCTGAAGCAATTTTAATTTATGTGTAAGCCATAAATTAACATAACCCTTTCAACACTAATTGCAGCTCTGTTTAAGGTGAGACATTCACCTATTCCTCGTGTCATGAAGGGGCAGTGAGGGGTAGACCTGGAGTCCTCGCTTGCTCTTAGCACAGCTATAAATCAATCACCCGACAATACCGTCGTCGTCTACAAGAAATCGTGATTCTGTGGTCACGTCATATAACTCACTCTACAAGCAAACGAAGAATGTGTTCATATAAATTAGTTTTTCTACCTAATTTAAATAATTTAATAATGGAAATCATCACATTGCCACACCTGTAAACCCTACGCAAAGAAGTTCATTTCAGATTTCCATTACTTTTCCGCTCTAGAGCGGCAATGTTCTTTACCGCACGTTGTAAATCGAACAACAATTTAAAGTCAGCTGTTATTGCAAACCATGCCACAGCTGTTGGTCATTGTTGTCGTTTAATAATTGCTTCTTTTATAGTTTTAGGTTATGTTTGCTAGTTAACAGTGTGTTTTAACAGAAACGAATCAAACATTATCGAAATGACATTTAGTATACAATAAAACATTTAATCGGTTGCAATTATGGTTGTAGGAAAAATCTTGTGTGTACGAGCGCAAATAGTCATTGCTGCTCTCGAATGGTTTGGCATCTAATTCTCGAGTGGCAATGACGTGCTTTACGCTCTTAATACACAAATAACTATTTCTTATATAGATCAGTGACAATTTCCTCATAAAAATAGTCATATTTGGATGTTAAAAAAGTAGGTTCCAACTTTGAAAAATATTAATTTTTCCACACTTTAGCTATTAGTTAAGAATATAACAGTACCAGTATTAGTAAGAGACTAAGTACTGTAAAGCGATTTAATATTTATATTATTTAAAACTTTATGGATACCAGAAACATAGAAATTTAGTACTAATCATCAAAGTTGGTGAGTAATAACGTTGGGAGCAATGTATTAATTAAACTACTTTAGACAATCAAGGATTTCAATTAACCGAAGAAGACACCCGGGAACAGGGTAGTAACTATATAATAAAGGTACAACCGAGGAAAAGAACCGTTAAACCTATGAGATACCTATGAGACGTGGAATTCCATACATTCAGTTCTTAAGGGTGCGAGACAACACAAGTTTGTAATTTATGGTTATGTAATTGAATAATAAGGCGAGAGGAAAAAGTTGAAGATCTCAAGACAAAAATTGACAAAGTAACTTACTTACTGATGGAACCCGACAAAAACAAACCCAGCACTGTTTCAATTGTCGTCGATTACCTCCCTTGGAGCGCCCTTACTTTATACCACTCAACACGGGATGAAGACACGTTTCTGAGACCCTGACAACATTTATCTCTCAATTCAATAGTAATGGAATAGCTAACAATTATGAGGAAATTTCAGTATTACTTAATAAGTATTGTAAACTTGACTTTATAATTAGTTCTTAAATTTATTGCATAAAAAGTAAGTAAGGCGACTGTAGGAAAAAAGTATCTACGCATTACAATCACTTGTAAAGGATGCATGGCAAAATAATTAAAATAACTAGAATCAAAGAATCTAATAGAATTAATAAAATGAGGTGGGGGTCAAGGAAAGATTACGTAGCCCATACTTAGCTCACTGGCTGATTCATTTTTGCTTACCAAACAATGACGTCATTGACGCATTAGAACATGTGTAAAAACATTGATTTTTTGTTACTGTAGTTCCACATTCCTTGACACGAATGACGGAAAAAACTTAAGAGGGCGTTGGAGTCAATCCAAATTCCGCATTTCCCCCATAAGAGCAATGTTAAACGGGATGTCAAATAACTCTTTTATTTATAATCAGAAAATAATGGTTTATAGCTCTAAATAAAGGGTTCATCAAGGCGGATTTGTTTTGCGAGAGGATTTTTTTTATAAACTTTGTGTTTCTTACTAACTTGAAATAACAAAGCAAGTTTTTTACTACTTTTAAAACATTTTCTACAGAATTTTATAAATTATTTACAAAGAATCGATCTCGCAAAAGGAACGGGGAATTTAATTGTGATTCTAACGCTATTTATTCTGAACCAATCGGACAAAAAATAAAGAAATTATATGACAAATGCCGGGGACAAGTTTAGCATTGCTCTTATGGGAAATAAATCCAACATGGCGGCACTCCAACGCCCTCTTAAAGCACAATCTCCCACTAGTATCTCAATAGGACTCTAGGTAGTTCTCTAATGGAGCACAGGGTACTGTAAACGACTCTCTGACTCCTCTCATTTGTTTTTAAAATCAATGTCGAAACAGCCTTTGGATTGTAATATGTATACAAATTATCAGATCAGAAGCACAAAGGTGTAAAAATAGAAAACTAGATGCGCAATGATTTTTTTCGAAAGTTAAAAAACGCCCGTTCAGGTAAATAAAAGTCATCGTTTTCATCTCACTGCGTCTTTTCCAACACCATATTATTCGTTCTCTGACAACGAAGCGCTTGGAAGTTTCCGTTCCTCCGGACAGTGCAGTTGACCCTACAACAAGAGAAGTGCAACAGAAGCAGATTCCGGCAGGATACAGACACAGACCGTCTCAAGGTCAAGTTTGTAGAGCGTTCACCTTCGCCAACCACGACCACGACCGAGACTCGCGGCCAGGCTTCGTCGTGAACCAGTGGACACCGTGATGAGGGAAGCGGAATTACCCCCGGAACGTGTCGTCATCATTACGTCCCGAGGAGCAGAGCTTTGGGTGCGCTCTACCCATCTGCCGCGCGCGGATGCAAGGGTTTAGAATCTCCGTGTTTGTCGCCCCAGTTGTAAACCGATTTAAAATATTTTGGTGTCATGCTTTCCGTGATATAATTTTGTACTCAGCTATCGTCTTAAAATTTCGATATTAATTTAAATTACTAAGCAGGGTGCTTGCTAATAATTTTGAAATAAGCGTTTTTGTATCAAGTTTTAACGTATTAAAAACAATTAAAAAAATAAATAAGACGATACGTGAGTACAATATAATCTTAAGAACAAGAATCTGCAATAAGATTGGTAAAAAGTTTATAGATAACGATGCAAGAAGGGAGATGCGTATAAGGTCTGCAATTTCAAAAAAAAAAAAAATCGTTATTAGACCACCGATCGATTTCGCACTGAAACCAAAAAAGCATTAAAGTAACAAAATTTCAAATCACCCGTCATATATTTTCCAAAATGTGAGTTTCCGCGTATAGCGGCAGTTAACAGTCTCGCTCGACGATTTTGACGCCGAGGTAGAGCGCACCCTTTGCCTTTCCATGGGCGTTATGGTAAAACGCTCAAGGTTCGACACCATGGTAGCCCAAACTCAAGCTCAAGCAATGTTTCCATTATTGTGGGATTTTTATCCCGTTTTCGGCATTTCTTGCCCTTGCCGAAATTAAAAGGGATTCTTTGTCTTTCTGAGAAAGGAGACTAAATTTAAATATTTTAAAATTGACTCTCCTTTTTCTTTTGGAAAAAAACAATACATAAACAATATTGATTATTTACTAAAAAATACTTTTTTGAATATAAAATTTATCAAATGTGTAAAACAAATGTTAGTTATGAATATGAATTTTTCAAGTCGATAAAAAATTCACAGTATGATAAAAATAAACCACTTAATTTTAATGACAGGTTATATGATTGATGTGTATTTGAACCTAAATCAAAGTCACGGTTGATCAACGTGAACAAGTTGTATGTATGGTCTTGTCTTCAAGGCAGTGGTGTTACAGTATTGTAAAAATTAGGCCGGAGCAATATTAATAAATCAAATTTGATGTATGGTATTGTTTTAAAAAGTAATGTCTTTGACAGTTCAAAATTTTTAAGTAATGTTAGAAAAATCTAAAAATTTTATCGAAAACCAAGTGAAATATCAAGAAGAATGAAAAACGCCCCAATCCACTAGAGGGATACAACGGGATATCTTTAATGCAATAGGCGGGAGAAAAATCAGTTTTACAGGATTATAATGTTTCTCGGAGGGATGCACTGAAATCAAGTCTTCGGTCAGTGCGGCCCAGCAGAGGGCCCACGATGGAGGATCATGCCTTGAGAAACACCACGAGGAGATGGCGCGCCAAGATAAGGAACCACGTGATCTCTGCTGTTATCTTGGGTTAATTATTGCAGAAAATAATTATCATCTTGGTCTATATTTAATTACCATCAGCCGCATTTGGCAATACAGAAACAGGAGGAGAGAAAAGGCTTATCTACTTCTTGCTATTCATTGCACCGATGGGTTTCTAGTAGTTGCAATTGAGTGATCAATGTGATTTAGTCACTAATTGATTTGCCAAGGCTATTCACCAACTTCTCATTAAGTTGTAAACTGCTTTAAGATATTTCGCGTCTAGAACGGGTTTGACGGCCTGTTTTTGCAAAAAGTTAAAAAAAAAATTGGACCTCAGCCCAATTGGCTTTTAAGTTCTCATGTTTGGTTTGGATCATATCTCCTAAGTGTCTTCATTTATTGTTAAGTTGAATTTGTTCAAAAGGTCCCTTGCAGAATGCGAGCGCCAAAGTACACCATAATATTTGTTTTACGACTTATCTCTCATGAATTTAACACTTGCGAAAGATGCATTCGTGGTTTTTGATCTTTGAAATTAAAACATTCAGTTTCAAATTCAACATCCTCCTCGGCAATGCAAAACTTCAAGGTCAGTGAGGTGGGGCCCTAATGGATTTTCAAAACAAAAACAATCTTAAGATAAATGATCCACTATGTCTGTTATGCTAATTTTCAGCTTATCAGTTTAGGAATTTCGACTACATGCATATACAGACCAACGGACACGCCTATTTTGGTAGGGAATATGTCTTCAATCAAGACCGTATTAAAAAGGTGGGGTCAGGGGGTGAATTCCCCCAAAATTTTAGAAATAAATACTTATAATACCAATAAAACCCCCACAAACTCTACTAAAAGGACCGAGTTTTTACCAAGGAATCTATCTTATATTAGCATTTTTTAACAAGCAAATTGGTGATTAAAGAGGTTTTAAAATTAAAATTTCCGACCCTGACCAAACCCCTTTCCAAAATCTTTCCTGGCACTTGCCTTCAATAATACTTGTCTGAGTTGCACAATAACAATTTTACTATGCCTATCGTTAGTCACAATAATTCGTGACTGTCACTTTGGCTAGACACACCTTAAAATTGCTGAAAGATGTTCGTTTTATCTATGTAATAAAACCCAAAATACGATTTGGTAACGGTTGTAAATAAAGTGTTGATTAATTTGCTATTTCGGTCTCTAATTTCAGCCAAATTATCATAGATTAGATAACTACTTCCTAAAGACTGTATGATGTTGAACTTAAGTAAAAAGTTAACAGCTATTTTCTTCTACCAAGGTACATTTTCTACACCACCATGTTACCCTCAGAACTGACTACAGTAGGTCATAGACGACATGTTTGGCTTTAGGCCGAGAAGTCACAATTACTGTCAGCCCGATGGATTGTGAAAGTGGGTGTTTAAAATGTACAACTGTGTCTTTGGCGGCGCCGGCGGCATTACCACACAATGCCAGCTGAAAAAGGCGGGAACTGGGAACTCGACAAATCGTATACCCTGATTGGTGCTTGGCACAGCCCATGGTACAACCGGACGTTTCATGGGAACGTAGGAGGATGGTCAAATGAGAAATGGTCATTGGCACTTCTAGGGGTATCTTGTGGTCTTCCTTTAAAGCATTTCAAGAATTTGGGAGTGAACAAATTTGAGTTATACCTGGAACTGAATAGCGGAGAAGTTGTAATTCTTTCTTCGTGGGGACAAAATCCAATAAAGATGGCAATATACAGACCTAATGGAAGGATAGGGATTGTAACACATACAACGTAACTATCTCAGATTTTCTTGCAGTATTGACTTTCTATTTCAATGTTCAATTTGGCTTTCGATTTCTCAAAATTTCTTCAGGCTTCTTTGGTTCTCCTTTACCTGGACGTAGGCCTAGCTTCATTGGTCATCGAGTTGACTGATTGACCAACTCATGCTGACGGCATAGGAGATTAGCTACTGTCGAATTTAATTACAACCATTATCTAAAAATCTTTCGTCTATAAAAGAAAACTCAGTCCTATCCACATTCAAGACGATTCTACCTCGCCTCCTTTTCCATTGTAACCGATACACTCGACTCAAAATCCAGTTAACCGGTTGACAAACTAAACCAAAACTTTCCTGGAACACAACCCATAAAGAAAAACCGCAGTGTAAACCGATCCCGAACTATGCAACAAGTTGTGTCCCCGTTTAGCGAAACTCTAGCCGATCCCGACAGCAGCCATACGATACCGTCTCGGTCCATTAGCCCCGTCGCAAGCGCTGCTTATCTGCGGTAAATATTTGCATCAAGATGAAGTACTACGCACGCGCACTGGTCACGTCAGTCTGCGCCGTGTCTCGGGTGACTCACCGCTCCGCTCGATTAATTATTTATTTCCCGTCGCCGCTCTCGACCGGTCTGAAGCGTCTCTATATTTATCCCACTATCTTTACACCTCGACAATGCAATGTCCCAGTTCTTTGATCTGCCAGAGTGACACAGTTGGATGTTGCAGCTTATCTTTATCTGCGGTGAAAGCGAAATCGAGTTCTGTAATTTTCAATTTGTCGTTTTGCAACGTGCGTTGTAGTCTCGGATTTTGGGGGGAAGGTTTTAGTTGAATAAGTACTCGTCTACTGCTTTCAACACCCCCATGACAGCAAACCTTCATCCTCAATAATCCCATGGTGTATATATATGGAAAAAATACCAAATTCAATTGAAAATTCGCTGAGTACGCAGATTTGCTGCGACAGGGGTATTTATTTGTTAGTCCATTCAAAATGTATTTTTCTGTAAAAGCTATTTTTAGTTCTTTATGAAAAATCAAACTGTGTTCGCGTAATATCTCAGTAGGAAATTATTTTGAAATCACTACTCTATGCCAGACGCACGGACGTTGGCTACAACAAACCTCTCAGCACTGCTAAAACGGTCTCCAATGCATTCCTTTTTGGAAATTATATAACTGCTGTTCATTAGTTTATTACTTCACAGAAACACTTGAGCAACGGACGTGAATCTACAAACTAATGCATAAAATCTACCTCGAACTTTTGAAGTCGTTCTGAGGCTTCTTTCGAAAGTTATCTTCAGACAATGATATCTAGTTACATCAATACACTGAGGCACCAAACAGTCATGTAAAAGGATTTCGCTCTTTCGCTCCTCTTCTATCCGTTCTTCCAATTAACCTTAAATAAAGGTATACTGTTTATCGTAACTATGAGAGATTCGCTCGTGTGAATTCAGTTAACTCAAACAATGTCTTATCTTATTTAAAGCCAATTGGCGAATCCAAAACATATTATATTCATCACATTTAAAATGGTACACAGATTAAGTCATTGTTGAAAGGTGCATAATTTACGGTAGATCATTTGCATTAAAAATGTCAAGATGACTCACTGACTATTGTGACCAGAGATTGATTTTATTTTTAAGCTTACTTTGTGCTAAACTGTGAAACTACATGAACATGGAACAAAACAGCGCCGAAGTACCGAAACCCAGTTGCAGCTCAACAACAACTGATAAAACTGGAGACAAAAAGGTAATTTAAAATTACTTCATCATCATACAACAAGAACATTCTAGTTAAAGTTAAATGTGTTAAATAATAAATCATTTCTTTAATTTTACTGTAAAACCTTAAATAACTATTTCATTGCTCTTAATGCTGAATATTGTATGACTTCGGGTTTCTTAACTCTGCAAAAGATTTTTTCCGAGAAATTTACGAATTACGCCGGAAATCCACGTGTAAACACAAGTTTGGGCAAATATGGTATTTTATTTTCCTAATTCGGACGCCGTTTTAACCAATTTTCTTGAAACTGGGAATTAGTTGAATGATGACATTTTAGCTCTTACACCTTAAAAGTTTGAATATGTGAAAATAAAACCCTCAGTGGTGTCGAAAGGTAACTCAATTATCCTTACTTTTCAGATTTTTCAACGATAAATCAGTTATGAGGCGCCTAGATCCAACACGAATATACAAGAAAACGCATGTTTTTTAAAGATAAAAACACTGCCCGAAACATGGAAATGCAGAGGATGTTTTACAATGTTCCAGGGAAATAAGGCATGTTTTAAAATCAGTCATTGTTGTAAAAATGACTTAATGTTAAATGCAGTCATGTCAACTATAAACTCTACTAGATATTTTCTTAAATTTTTTTAGACTTCCCCAAATATTTTTCCGTTCAATTTTTCCAATAAATACCCAATAAACTGAAACCCCACAAACCCATTGCACTTGGCCCTCTAGCTACTTTACCAGTGCTGCATCGCCTATACTGTGTCCACCTAGCCATGTCACCTGACGGATTAGAAGAAGGGTGACTCTTCGGACGCCCACTCTCAAGCGCCCGGGTCCGACACCCCAGTGCCCACGCGCAGGTATGGCAGTACTGCAGCCAATACATAACTGCTTACTTTTTTATGTATGACTTCCAATCAAACAAATTTTCATTTTTGTCTTTAGCAGAAAATTCTGAGAAAAATGAGTTGTAGTTGATCACGTGATGAGGTTTACTGCCTACATAACCTCAGCCTGATCGCCGCCGATTCATTCCTAGAGCTCCCAATTAGCCCCGTATGGCCCCGTACAGCAGTCCTCACCATATCCTCACCGGTCCTCGCCATACAAGGCCCACAATGACTTTTACAGGCGCATTCTCGTTACGGGGAATGCTAACGATCCGGCTCGGTAGGACCAAGTCCAAACACCGTATAAATACCCATAATTCTCTCGTTAACTGGTCGTTTTTCACATAGACGTTGTGTGCGGCGAATACGACTTTATTAGCTGAAACGTAGCTGGCGATTTTTTATCCGTAATGAGAATCAATTTATTCAGTTTATTATTTTGTGCCAGTGGTAGGCCTAATATTAGGTATATTCTTATATCTATGAACAAGTTAGTGTTGGAGAATTGTTTTTGACCGAATCACTTAGCCTACAGTTTTCATTATTGTTTCAATCGACCGAAAAATAAAATTTATCATGCCACTTGATAGTTTGTTATCCAAAGCAATCTCGCAGTTTCGTGAAAAGACGGAGTTTTTTTTTTTTTTTTTTTTTTTTTTACAAGATATTCAGATAAGAAAACTAATCTAATTCATTATTCAACTTAGATACACTTATGAATAGTACAGGTGTGCTTTCGTCTTCTCATGTTCCACTAATTTTTGCGACATCAATGTTCCCGAAGATTAAAGTCAGGTCATCGTAAATAGGTAAATATGTAGGCATTTTGAACGCAACGAATTGTGTGAATCTTTAAGCATATCTACTCCTAGATGACTAAATAGAAAAATCTGTTTCTCAAGAGTTGAATAGGAATCACTAGGCTTATTATTATTATTATTACTATTGCTCCAGTTATTATTATTATTATTTTTTAATTAATTTTCACGTGACATCTCGTAGAAAGATTTTGCAAAGAGATTAAGGAATAGCGTTGGGAGTTTCTTTGGTGTTAGTCATATGGGCAAAACCATCAGTGTGACTGTACATAACATCTTTTGTGAGGAGTCGGCTTGAATTTGAATCAGACCTTGAAGGAATTAAAGTACCATCTAAATGCCTCTAAGAATCAAACCCGTTCTGGACCAAGCGTGAGTCACAATGTGGATCTTGGATTTCCAAGAGGCCGTCGGCGGGACAGAATACATTTTGCGGTGTCTGAACTTATTGCTTGGAGGAGTAATTCCGAAAGTCCGTTTCTTGGAACTAAGGGTTGAATTTTTTCCGACGGCAGTTCACGAGTTCACGTTCACGTTCAGTTGACGACTCACATTTTGTGTGAGCTACAATGGCAAATTTAATCTCTTTCAGTTTAATAATTTTTGCGTGGATAAGTAACGAAAATCCAAACACTAACTCGCGTTTGAAATACCGCATAGTGGGATATTGCCAAATTCATTGATAACGTTATCAATATTTGTCCTTTTAATTTATCTTGCTCGCTTTTTACGGCAAATAGACAGCATCTGTCAATAATTAGATATGTCGAAACCAGATATAAAAAGTTGTAAAAATATCTATTATTTTATGATTAACAGGTTTACAATTGGATTTACAATTATCACATCAGTCACTGTGTTTTCAACGTCGTTATGGAGGTTTTAGATATTCGAATGTCCAATAAAGTGTTGGAAGTTGGAGGATCATGATAATCTTCATGATTCGATTAAGATAATTCGTATTTATTATATTGATATGATTTTATACATCGCTTTTAGTGCTTCCGTTATAATGCAACGCCTTTAATTCAATCGTTGACGAGTAACGTGTTAAGTAATAATATAAATATTATAATAATCTTTCAATAACTAAATTGACAAAATTTACATCAGGAGCTCGTTTAAGATTGAACATGTCTGTGTAGATGAACCTAAAGCAAATTAAAAATTTCCCACCAATCTCCAACGACTAATGAGCAATGTCAAGGATGAAGCCTTTTTAGAATACCTTCACTTGGATTAACCACCAAAACTATCTAATGCCACAGAGTAGAAAAGATAGTTTCCTTTGAGCTAATGTTCTTTGCAGCATTCACCAAGATCAAGAATTGTCGTGAATTAGCAATATCCTTGTCAACGTCCCTGTCAATCATAAGCTGCACAGTTACTGACATTACCTGCACGAACGTCGGCCTACAGCTTGACTATGGAACACAGGAACATTAGGCCCGGTAGGCGGTTCCTGGTATGCGTGGAGGCTAAGTAGGCTAAGACCCTGACCAAACCTCGGATCTGATCAGATCACTAAATCATACGTCTATCATGCCACGGCTGGTGGCTATGCGCCTTTCGTTTTTCACGAGATGGTCAAGAGTAGTTCACCTTACTTTTTGTCCGTGAAGAAATTTCTACGAAGTATTGTTTTTGCTAGTTGTGGAATTAGCGGACAGTGTGTTTTTGATAATTGGAGACGTATACCAGTATATTAACTGATGTAATGGGAAAATATTTTTTGACTTGAGTTGGGCCTAAGGGTTTTCTTCAGAGCATGTAAATTGTTTTATCTTCTGTTTTATTGTCCGTCCTATTGCAGAAGTGTTTATTGAGTACCTAAAATAGTGTTGCAGAGACAACTAAACAATTCATTTACTTCACAGGAACAATGTATGTTTCTTTTGACTAGATCAAAGCCTTCGGGTCAGAAAACCCTATATAGAATATGTTTCTATTTCAATAACACTTACATTCTCTTTAAAACTTCATCATGGTCGGTTCAGGCGTAAAAAGTAAATTTATTAATCAAACAAAAATTCATTCCTCTAAAACGTGGGTCTTCCTCCGCAGATTTCCTTTAGTCTAAGATACTGTTCACTTTTTCGTAGCCTAAAATTTTGGTATAGTAAACTCGAATACAAAGTTTTAAATTCTGAATTAACCGCAAAAACACAAGAACTTCAAACACAAAAAACGCATGCTTTACATTCAATCAAAAGGCTCATACACCCTCCATATGCGAGCGCACACAACAGGTTATTACGAACATTATTTTCTATAATGATCCTAGGCCTAGCGAGTTTTGTAGCGGTTTTTACGTGTGATATTAAGGTAATTTATCCCTAATCAGGATAGGATCAGCTTCCGTTCCCAATTTTGGCCCCATCAAGCGTCGGCTACAAGACCTCGCCCCAGTTTTGACGTTCCCTAGGCCTAGCTAGGCCCGTTTCTGAGGAGTCCGCCTCCATCATCGACGCGTGTTTGCCCGCGGGACGGGACCGCGGACTCTAGCGCCTGCGGCGTTTTTATTTCGAGTCTAGATCAATCCGGATGCCCGTGGCTCGAATCCAGGTCTTCTACCAAGACCAAGACGTTCACCAGCGTAAATATTTTGAGTCACCTCGCGCTCGTTGGACACAACACAATTTGCCCATTGGATCGGCAATTTTTGAGGTCACTTCTTATGACATCATTCTTCGACGATGCAACGATTATTAAAATCCACATTAGGATTAAAAAACAACTAATTAAAACTAATACAAATTGACAGACACACTGAAAGTGGATTTGTATTTCAAATACTCAATGACGATCGTCCAACGAAGAAATTCACAAACAAACATTTAAAATATAATTGTTTAAGAAATATTTATATGTAGGCCTATAGTGTCAAACAGAGAAATTCGGAAATAGATAATACGTATGAAAAATAATAGAAGTTGCAAAGATGTAAACTATAGGGAAGATCTCTTTTGAAGATTCGACGATGCTATTCAACCATTCGACTCTTTGAATTTTTTTAGTAAACACAAAAATTCTAAAGTTGTTAGCATTGATTTACAGTTTGCAATATTCATATTTGTAAAGGTTATTTTGAAGTATTGCATAGGATTTTAAGTTCTCATGTCAAGATCTAATTCTGCGTAATAATGCAAATTTTAGTTTTCTCTTTCAATTGCTCAGATTTTTTATCGTAGGCCTATCTAACTTATAGCAAAAAACTATGGCTCCAAAACCTGTTTAATCAGCTATAACCTACTACATGACGAGGATGTAGTGCAACCTCCTCTGAAAATAATCATCTGGACAGAATAGAAAGCACTAAAAGGTAATACACTCATTTTTCTTTATGGACATTCGCCTTAAAATAGTTTATAGATTGCGCCGATTTATAAAAAAGTGAATAAAGCGATAAAATACTTTCTTCAAGTATTATTTTATCGTTTTCTTTTCGCAACACAACCCGAAGTTGCAAGAGACCGAAGTTATCCACAGGTCACAAAGTCAATGTTATCTCCTCAAGACGTCGCCGAAGGGTGCCTCTTTCTGGGATGAAACTTTTGAGACATCATATTTTTAACATTAATTGATTTATCGTAGTTAAAGTAGATTAGAATTCCAAAATAATGGGTCGAAGCTAAAAATCACTTAACATTTTACGTTTTTGGGTAGTTATACATAAACAACATACTCCATAATTCACTCTGTGCTTTTCTTACACAAAAACTCGTTTTTAAGTGCCTGCATCTCACAACAACTGTAAACTCTGTTAGCCAGTTAGGAAGGAAGGTCATTTTTAGCTCCCTGTAATTTAAAGTCAAAATTTAATTGGCTGACATTTTTTACCGTCCAACACCAACACCAATGTTCAGTTTGTGGCCACGTGGATACAAAAGGCCTTTAACTATGCAAAACTACGAGCGCTTCTTTTCTGTTTATAATGACCTCGCTCTCAGATGAACAGGAAGCCAGAACCTTTTGCAAGAATTATTCGTCCTTATAAAGCCTGCTACAGACGATCAGTTTTAACTGTTAGTTTTAACTGCCAGTTAAAACTAACAGTTAAAACTGATCGTCTGTATGCAAGATTTGGACTGAGCTCAGGCCAAAAAACTGAACTGATGGACTGATGAGCCTAAATGCGGAATAGTACCCCATAGTGCCAAGTCCTCTAGGTCTATCGTTGATGTCTACAAATCAACAGGGAAGATAAAAACATTGTAGCAAAAACTAGGAAGGTTACGATTAGTTCTTCTTACAAAAAAGACTCTCCTCTTCAAAAAAGTTTTTTCACTCTAAACACAATACTTCCGTCGCAGCAGACCTGCGTACTCAGCGAATTTCCAATGGAATTTCAGATTATTTACTTTCCCCATAAAAACACCATAGGATCGATTATGTAGGTTTGCTGCCATGGGGTATTGTTAGAAAATCTAAGTTAATCAATAATTGGTAAATGTAAACACAAAATTGTATTAAGCTCTGGCAATTTTTATTTTCCCCATAAACCCCATGGGGGTGAGTATGTAGGTTTGCCGCCATATGGGTTTTGTAAGCAATTATAAGTTAAGCCCTATCTAGATAATGTACATACCAAATTTGATTAAGTTATGTCAATAAATAAGCAAGATATAGGGTTTTCTTAATTTCCCATAAGAATAACATGGAAAACACATTTTTGGATTTTCCCCGTAACCAGTTATGCTAAGATAAAAATTCAAAATACCAAATTGTTTGTTTTTTTAAGCTCTTTTAAATAGTTTCAGTTAAAATTGATGAATTTTGAAAATTGAGGTCAAAAAATGCCAAAAACCCATTTTTGACCCCTTTGAAACCCCATAAAACCCCGTTCCCATAACCCGACAATGCTGGTTCGCTAACTCATGAAAATAGACCTGGTCTTACACCTTCATACAAAATTTCATCAAAATCGGAGGTTCCCTTCAAAAGTTATCGGTACCACGGACACATATATATATATATATATATATATATATATATATATATATATATATATATATATATATATATACATATATATGAAAATGAACGAATGGTGTTTTTGGCTTCTGGGGACCTCAAAATGAAAAAGTAAAGTGGTCCCGGGCTTAGGTCTTACCATGGCTACTACCGTAATAGCGTATTCCCTATAGGGAAATTCGCTTTAAGTACACCTTCTAAACGTAAAATGAGCTAAGAAAATAGGTTATTCCCGATACTGCACGACAAAATCACATAACTTTAACTTTCTGTGCATTTGTGGTGCACGGAAAGTAACTGTTATGGGATTTTGCGGTGCAGATCGATCAGCTGTTGCATAACGCGGAGTTTCCGTGCGTATGTACCTCGACATAAGCACGGAAACTCAGCGTTATGAGTTCGGTTTTTTTCTTGATACTAAGTTAAATAAACAAAAATATTCTTGTTTACACGTTTTTATGTCGAAATGAAAAATTATGTTCAATAGGCCTACTTGTCTCAAAAGTGCCACTGCGCGGGGCTTGATATAGCCTTTTCCACACTTGGCTTCACCTCGGGCGTAAATGCAATCTCTCCCCGCAATAAGTCACTCTCGAGATCAGTAAGACAACCACTATTTCACATATTATGACTGACACATGAACCAAAACACTGATGAGATTGCCACTATGCGACTTCAGATCGAAAACTTTCTGTTATGTGTCAAACGACGATAACCCTAATTCATAAATAGAAGCGTTATCTGCCGGCCGGGTCATTTTGTGAATGGAATTTTTTAATCTCTTCAACTCGCTATGAAAACGATGGATTAGGATTTTTATTGATAACTAATGAGCACCACTCGCGCACGCTAAGCATATAACCCATCCGGTGGATTCGTAAATAGATGACTTGTTGATATTTTATATTTTTAAATCAGTGTCTTTTTGCCATTACAAAATTAAGTTTAATATGCGGTTGAATTTCGTATTTCAATTCCCCTAATTGTTTTTCCTTCCTCCCGTTCCGCTGCCAATAATCCAATCAATTAGTTACGGAAACTTTTTACACCTTTTTAACCACTCATGTTACTTTTATTCAATTGTTATGCTTTTTCGTAAACAAAAATGTTTATTTTGAAGTTTACGCCATGAAAAAGAAGCGCTTGCAATGGCAATTATATTAGGAGAAGTAATACAATCAATACTCTAAACTTCAAGGGCGAAATTAAAATAACAGCTGACTTATGAAGAAAATAGGGGAATTCAGGACGGTAGGGCGGAAATTTGTCCCGTGGTGGGAACTAAAATTCTGTCCATTCGACCGCACAAATAAATGGAGTGTATTTATTTAAATTTTCATGAATAATAAATCATGAGTAAAACATGTCATCCATTATTAACCCCCCCATAATTATGGGGTTGGGGATTAATAATTTTTGCAACTCCTAAATAAACAGGATTAGCTTGAAACTTTCCTTTTCTAACAAAATTTCATTGGCGTGGCCAAATTGTTTGGGCGTGCATGACAGATGAGACACAAAGATTATTTATAGTTTATGGAGTTTGGCTATTTTGATAGCACGGTAAATTGTATAGCACCACTATCATGTTTTCAAGTTAATCTCTTGTAAATTGTATAATAAAAAAATACTCTCATGGCTTATTGTGCCATAGTTATAAAAAGAAACATGGTAAATAACGTTGAATATAAAAACTTTCCGCTGTGTTACAGATCCGTGTGTACCGTTTCCACTTTGTTTACTTGTTTAAACAATTTGTATTACACAAATACAGCAGCAGTTATGTTTACAGTTCACAGTTGGCGTTATAACAAATAAATGTATCGAAGTCGGATATAGCCTTAGATACATGTGGAAAAACAAGTTACACATGTCAGTGTAACGTGGCGAGTATATAGGCCCTAACAGTAATGTGTTAAGTAAAATCGCTTTATATTCCTATTCGCCATGACACCAAGAGCAAGGCCATAAATAAACAGTCAAACCTCCACGCAGGACCAACAATACAGTGCATTGGCTCGAATGGAGAATGGATAGGACTTCCATACGATGATCCCAAAAGATACCTACATTGGTTTAGCTCAAGTGTGAGATAAATTCAGAATAGAATCAGCAAAAACATATGAAATCGCATTCAATTTATCAAGTAGTAAATTCACTGAGCCTAAATAGTAACTTCCTTGGATTAAGCCTGCTACAGACGATCAGTTTTAACTGTCAGTTCTTAACTGTCAGTTTGAACTGACAGTTAAAACTGAAGGCTCCAATCGCCTCCACACGGCCAGTTTTAACTGACAGTCTACCTAGGTACACCAGTTGAATTTGTGTCGTCTGTTGTCAAGCTGACGCTGAAAAATAACTGACGAAGAACTCTTGTTACTATATGGTGTTGTGTGTGTTATTGTTAAAAGGCATAAGAGAAGAAGAATGCGAAATGTGTGGGTTAAGAGGGCGTTGGAGTGCCGCCATGTTAGATTTATTTCCCATAAGAGCAATGCTAAACTTGTCCCCGGCATTTGTCATATAATTTCTTTATTTTTTGTCCGATTGGTTCAGAATAAATAGCGTTAGAATCACAATTAAATTCCCCGTTCCTTTTGCGAGATCGATTCTTTGTAAATAATTTATAAAATTCTGTAGAAAATGTTTTAAAAGTAGTAAAAAACTTGCTTTGTTATTTCAAGTTAGTAAGAAACACAAAGTTTATAAAAAAAATCCTCTTGCAAAACAAATCCGCCTTGATGAACCCTTTATTTAGAGCTATAAACCATTATTTTCTGATTATAAATAAAAGAGTTATTTGACATCCCGTTTAACATTGCTCTTATGGGGGAAATGCGGAATTTGGATTGACTCCAACGCCCTCTTAAGGATTAGTTGTTAAAGAGGGAACAGTATTATAGAAAATAAAGTATAAGAAGTATAGAAAACAAAGTATAGAAAACAGTAGTATAGAAAACAAAGCAGTGGTCTGTTGTTGTGCGGGGCAGACGGCTTGCAGGTGCGCGGAGCTACGTACATTGAGCATGCGCAAATGGCTGGACTGAGTGACTAAACTGAGATGACCATACACACGGTGCGTTCGAACTGCTGTCAGTTCGATCTGTCAGTTGGATTTATTGAAATTTCATCAGTCCATCAGTTCAGTTTTTTGGTCTGAGCTCAGTCCAAATCCTGCATACAGACGATCAGTTTTAACTGTCAGTTCTTAACTGTCAGTTAGAACTGACAGTTAAAACTGATCGTCTGTAGCGGGCTTTAAAAAGAGAACCAGATTCGCCGTTGATTGGTTATTTATTATCGTATCTAATCTGCGAAACATGTAGATAAGGATGCGGATTGCACAAACTATCCCGATAAAATGTAATTATTAATTTGCGTAACGTCCGTGCCCTGTCCTCAGTATTTTATTTGCATTTACAAATTCAATAGGTACTTGAAGTCATTACAATAGGTACTTCTATTATACAAACTATATAGTAAGCTTAGTCCCCAGGTTTCGCTTATTGGCATTGAACATACGGTACTTAATTCCGCTTTATTAAACTTTGTCAAAGGAAAAAATCATGATGATGGTATTTGTATAAATCGACGGGGGTGTCATCACTTTTTCAGATTTTTGGGATATGTTTTTTTAACTGTGATTAATTGTAACTATCCGCAATATAAAATATGAAAGGGTTAATGTTCGATGGCAAATAATGCCACCTTCTATGCCTGAACACGAACAAACCTTGCCTGAATTGGGTTTAGGTGTTAGGATTTTGGGAGTCATATTATGAACGTTTTGGAGATTTTATACCCCATGCGCCCATGATTTGTCAAGACCGTTCTTTTAGCAATCGAATGCAAAATCTATCCCCGAGCCGAGGTGTGTGCCACTTAGACGCTTATCGACCGATAATTAATGGCAACTCACTGTCGCTTGTCTGCAGCTAGTGTGAACTTTCCCACAGAGGAGTTGATTACCGTGTGGTGGGTCGCTGTTCGCTGCAACCAGAATAACGGGCGGTATCCGGCCGGGGAAGTTGACTATCAGCACCTCAGCAGTGCTGCTGTAGGACTACTCGGCTAGTCCATTAGTCGCCAGGGCTCAACCTTAGAGGCGAACTAGGCGACCGCCTAGGGCGCCGAGGCTCGAGGGGCGCCATTGCGCCGGAGACGGGGGCTAAGACTAAGAAGGTCTCTGGTCAGAGGTAAAGATGTCCCCGATTGTCGGTAAAGAACGTCCTCGATCGGGGGTGAAGAGCGTCTCCAACTTGCGACAAAGATCGCCTCCGACTGGCGGTATAAAAAGCGCCCCTAATTGTCAGTGATTTTTTCTTGATGTATCCCACACGGAACCCACGCAGGTCATTGATAGAAATTAGCAAAGAGCCCTTATTGTCGTTGAGTGTCCACTTGTTTACAATAGTCGTTAATGGTAAATTAATTGAGTGCTCTACACTGTATATCATAATAAATATATTTTATATATTTTAAATAGTTTTTTTTTTTTAACGGCTGAGTCATCTTCACCTTTAGGCTAGTAGTAGCGCAGTCGGCACTGATAAACATACGGCTTCTTGGAAAAACGTGGTATTTTATTCCCCTTTTTTATTTACGATGTTTTCAACAGTTTTTCTTTGGCAATAGTTTATTTGAATAGTTATATTAGGTCCTTTATACATTAAAAATGAGAAAATGTGAAAATATTAGGCTTAGCCTACTCTCAGTAATGTCGCAAAGAAACTAATTTTTTCTCACTTTTAAGATTTGTTTCTTCTGATACGATTATTTTTAGATCAGGTATGAAGGACCTAGATCTAACCTTAATCTACAGGAAAACACATATTTTACTAATAAATATCCAAAAACACCTTCCGAAACAGGGGAATGCGGGGGCATGTTTTCAATGTATTTTCAAGGGCGTAGATGACTCTTAATCGGAAAGAACGCTTATCAGCATGTCAGCCTAAGGCGCTACGAAAACTTGAACTGGTCCTTCAGTACGGGTGCGGGTGTGACAGCGACAGCGATAGCAGCTGCAGTGGCAGGTGATAGCGAGGGAGTGGAGAGAACAACGCTCGCTGCTGAGCGGTTCACGCGCGGCGCGGCGCGGTGGCGGGCGGGCGGTTCAAGGTCACGCAGTTCGTTATCACTGCGGTCGCGCTACGGCTACGGCTACACAGATAACGTCAGTTTTTGCGGTCGCAGCCGCGCTGATTGTTGGTCTGTTTCTTATGCGTTGCTCTAATCTGGACCTGTTTTGAGTTTTCTCTTTGGTCTGAGTTTTTTGCGGTTGTAATTTTAGTCGGGGAATGAATTTATCTTGAAATAGGTATATTGATTTTATAATTTTTTTTATTATCTTGATCTGAGTGGTCGAGAAAATTTGTTCTACTTTAGGATTTTTCAATCATAATTAAACTCATCGTAAAATTTCAATGTTCCTTTATATTTGTTACTTATTGTCTAGAAACTTTTTGAAAATATTCAAGAAAGTAAAAAGTAACCTCTATGCGGTTCAGAATATTGCCACTTTTTCGTATAGACCTATCGGGAAAATGAGGCGGAGAATTAAAAATACAGAACATAAAACACAGACATGATGAAATATGGGAATATCCCTTCAAAATCAAGCAAATAATCTCAACAGAACTAAAAAACCTCACGTTGATAAATACCCGGAAATCTGCATCTGCAGGGCAATGTTCTTGTTGGAATCTATGCGTTCCGGCACTTAAATAAACTCCCATATTCATATCCCTTCCCAAGTCCCCTTCAAACGTTATCAGTACCACGTTCACATATATAGATAGACAGATAGACCCACATATATTTTTTAAGAATATAAATAGGTACATGAAATGAACGAATGGTATTTTTGGCTTCTGGGGTCCTCAAAATGAAAAAAAGTAAGATGGTCCCGGACTTCAGTATTTTATGGCTACTACCGTTAGTGTATTTCATGTAGGGAAATTCGCTAAAATAAATAACATAACCCATTTTATGTAACACCAAAATCGTTATGAAAAAAAACCCAAATTCGGTAAAAGTCGGTTCTACAGCAAACAAAACAAAGAGTCGTTTTATTGTTGTGTACAGCCAACAATTTTACAACGATTCGCAACTGCACTTAAGAATCGTTTAGTCAGTCATGATACACCCTTGACATGCACAACAGTTGGGTAACTATATCAACATTGTTATCTTTCGACGCCCGCCGAGGACGAGGACCTAGACAGGCGCGTAGGTTCGTCTAAACATGCTCACCGTTTCAAGTTTACACAGTTGCTGACTACATTGAGAAAAACCTTCATTCAGTTGTCATGGTCTGTGACGTTCGTGGTTCGTGAAAGAGAAACAATAACATTGATGAATTAATATTAAAACAGTGTGTTCTTTCTAAAAAATTAAAACTGATAAATATACTATTTTTATAGTATTTTTTAATTACGTCCAAAAATAGTCATACATCAGACATTCTTTAAGAGTCATCTTCACCTCTGGGCCATTAGCCCATTGTTGCGCAGTCGGCAATGTTAACCATACGGCTTTTAATGCAAAACATGGTATCGCATTCCCCTGTTTCGGACGCCGTTTTTCAACCGATTTGCTTTAAACTTGGTAAGTGTTTAGTTGAATAGTTATACTATGTCGCTCATACCTCGGAATTTTGAAAATTTAACAAATATTACTCATCGAGACGTCCCAAAGTAACTCGATTTTACTTAGGAATATTTAAAAATTTAGTAAAATTATCAAAATTCCGAGGTATGAGCGACATAGTATAACTATTCAACTAAACACTTACCAAGTTTAAAGAAAATCGGTTGAAAAACGGCTTCCGAAACAGGGGAATGCGATACCATGTTTTGCATTAAAAGCCGTATGGTTAACATTGCCGACTGCGCAACAATGGGCTAATGGCCCAGGGGTGAAGATGACTCTTAAGTCAGACACGATTTTCGTCTGCCTATTTTCTACATTCCATAAATCGGTGAGGTTAAAATGGAAACCAATAATCAGCAGTAAAATAGGCAGTTTTGCAATCTGATATTTTGTAAAATCCTACCTATCTACAATTACTCTTGTCTTCTACCTCTGTCCAATTGTCTCTGTTCTGTCATATCCGTCGCGACCTTTACTGCTTTGCAAATCACAATACAGAATTTAGAGAATCGCCTGAAGATGCAACCACGCTTACCTTTGTGTACTGCAAATAAACTGCGTGATAATAGAAGGCGCTCATATTTTGGTTGGATTTGTTGACTTTGTTAGGCCCATGCACTAGAGAGAGTACTTATTGCTCAAAATTGAGCAACTTAGTTTGGACTCTCTCATGTCTTTGCTAAAAATGTTACATTTGGTTCTAAATAAATCAATTACACCCTCCTAATCCGATATTGTGATTATCAGTAGTCACCCAAAACTACACAGCTGTACAATAACAAATGTTTAAATTGCTCAACATTTTTTTCCAATCAAGATCGGTAGAGGAAAAGCATAACTGCTCTTCAAGGTCTGCTGTAAAACTTTTTTTGTTCTGGATATACTAAAGCAGAAGTCAAGTTAAGTTATACACATTGGTGATTACACAGTTCATTGAATAAGGGGATGAAGCAGTGTTGCTATTATTATTATTATTATTATTATTATTATTATTATTATTATTCTTTATGGAATCTTGTTCACCTGTCAGAGACTACAGACAACTTGATTCCCAATGTTATTCTAATGGGAAATTTTCATATGAATAATGCCTTTATATTAAGTCCTATTCTCATCAATTTTTTTCGGAAACAACTACAGACCAATCTAACAACACCAAAAACTTGAAAATTGGCAAAAATTTTAAAAGGTAATACAATCACAAAAACCCCTAACATAATAGCATGTAGTTTAGATAAACTTAAAATATCCCCTCACTATAGTAGGATTCACGAAAATAGTCCAATGAGAGTTGATGCATTGTTGCCAGATTTATTCTAATACACATTTTCATACTGTATTACACATGGTAAACATAACCGCAAATGACAATGTTGCAGGGCGAGAGGGGGTGAGGGAGGACACAGCTGTTAAAATTTCCATCGGACTATTTTCGTGAATCTTACTATAGTATGCATTACCGTATTTTTATTTCAGATTTGATCTAAACTAAAAATATATTTAACATCAGAAAAAATGTGTTACACATATTGTAGAGAGGTTGCTTGTGATTCGCTTGATTCTATATTATTTTTTTGGTTATTACCAAATCAGCCTATATCAGGCTGGTATTTGTAAATTAGATCATAATGCATCTTGTTTTTAACAAGACATGCTACCTTTTATTGCTTTGTCTGTGTTGGTTGCGGTGTCCAAAATACTATGTTTTACAGTGATCAGTACAAATTGACTTTGAGAAGGATAAATTTAACTGTTAATAGGAATGTGGGACTGAGCATTTGCTTCGTAAACTTGCAAACTTGTAAGGCAAGCTGCTTAGCTTCCTCAGTCGCCCCTTCAAAACGAACTTGTTTGCTTCGCTTACTCGCCAGGCCAGAGAATGCTTTGCTTTGGTTTAAATTTAATGAACCACGGTTTGAAAACATAACACATCAGTTTATTTCTACATTATTTAATTTTTTCCAATTTATAGCAGATATACAAAAAATTACCATAAGGCAAACAAGGAGAATTTAAGGGGTTGCAGGACGAAAACTGGATTTTTCTTAGTCATGGTACCAGCTCCAATCAATTCCTCGTGGCCCCCCATATTCAACAAAAAATCTAAATTCTTGGATGGAAAATTTTTTGCTTGTACAAACAGCGCTTTTTTTAGAGTATCTGATGGTTTATTTATCAGCTGTGACACCAGACTTTCCAAGGAAGATTGGATTGAAGAAGAAAATACAATCAATTAACACTCCCAGTTAAAACCTGAAGTGAGGGCTTCTTAGTGATTAAGAAACAAATAATTTTCAAACCCATACAAACAACAGAAGCTAATCCGTCCACCCCCGTTTCCAGATGAACTCCAAGGGTGAGACGGAGCCGGGGCGGCGGAGGAGCTCTCCACTGCTGGGGGACCAGACTGTGGTGACGTACGTGATCGTGCCCCCGGACGGGGGCTGGGGCTGGGTCATCGTCTTCGCCAGCTTCTGGTGCAACTTCTTCACCGACGGCCTGGTCAACTGCTCCGGCGTGTTCCTCGGGGACATCTCAGAGACCCTGGGCGTCTCCAAGGCCAGCGTCACGCTCATGGGCTCAATGCTCTCCGGGTTCTACCTAATGGCAGGTGATCTTGACGTTTGATTTTGTGAGTGAATCATTTGGGGTGAGGCTAGGTATCATTGTGGGTTCAAGGCGATTTTTTAATAACTGTTGAAAACCAAGAACTTTTTCTTTGATGCGTAAAGTTATTTCTTTTGCCATTTCTATAAAATAAAATGTTATTGATGAGTGAGCAAATATATAAAACATGGTGGACAGGGTTCATCCATTGGCTGTTAGTGTACCGTAAGTTAATTATTTTTTTGATCACTGTAAGATGACCAGTTTGATAATTAACACGTTCGCGGCGGCGAGGTTTTTGCTCGAACCTCATCACCATCCTGAAAGTAAACATTGTAAAACCCACCGTAGCAGCAGCACTGCCCAGTAAAAAACCCACGTGGTCCCGAAATACATTATACTATTAAGCAGTGTTGTGCAAAGTTTCAGATTTCTAGCTCAGATCCTGGCTTAAAAATAAATCATATTATAAAGCAATGCAGCTTGGGAGCGATCGCACGCATCAGGATGGCATTAGGGTTCCGCATGGGAGCGATCGCTCCCATGCCGCCACGAACGTGTTAATTACAAAATTTAACAAATTTGATTTCCAGTTTCTTAAAACTTTTTTATACAGCTAATTTTAAACGTGTCAGTGGAATATTTTTGGAAGGAAATTCTTGAAAATAGAAGTCACACTATCCAAGTGAAATTATGGATTGGTTTCTTCACTGTGGTCACACATAAACCTCAATTAAATTGGTTGTGGGACCAAATACATTCCTGGTCTTTCTGGAATTACATCCATTCAGCGCATGCATTAACACGTTTGCGGCGGCATGGGAGTGATCGCTCCCACACAGGAACCCTAACGCCATCCTGGTGGGTGTGATCGCTCCCATGCTAAAGTGCGTTACTATATGATTTATTTTTAAGTAGGATCTGAGAAAGAATTTCTAAACCTTGTACAGCACTGCTCAATAGTGCAATACCTATATTTTGTGACCATGTAAATTTCCCCTGGACAATGCTATTGCTACATTAGACATGGCAGTTTCGATAACTAGGATGGCGGTGAGCTACACTAAAAATCATGCAGCCGCGAACGTGTTAAGCAAAATGAATATGAAAGAAAATTAACTAAAGCTGGTACCGTAAGCCTATACTATCATAGTTCTATGACATTGATTTATTATAATATATTTATTAATATAACTACGATAGAAAAAATACTAGGTTAAATATTATTATAACTGTTTGTTAATTACACTGTATAAGAGATTTTTTTTAAATTTTCGTAATAAAATAAATAACAACAACTGTCTTTTTTTATTTTTTTCTGATAACAGCTGTTTAATACAATGGATTTTTTGTTTATAAATGAATACAAAAAAAATGTTTTAGATGTTTTCTGTAACCAGTATTATAGACATTTGATCATAAATAAAAATACCCCCGTCGCAGCAGACCTGCGTACTCAGCGAATTTCCAATGGAATTTCAGATTATTTACTTTCCCCATAAAAACACCATAGGATCGAGTATGTAGGTTTGCTGCCATGGGGTGTTGTTAGAAAATTTAAGTTAATCAATAATTGGTTAATGTAAACACAAAATTGTATCAAGCTCTGGCAATTTTTTATTTTCCCCATAAACCCCATGGGGGCGAGTATGTAGGTTTGCCGCCATATGGGTTTTGTAAGCAATTATAAGTTAAGCCATATCTAAATAATGTACATACCAAATTTGATTAAGTTATGTCAATAAATATGCAAGATATAGGGTTTTCTTGATTTCCCATAAGAATAACATGGAAAACACATTTTTGGATTTTCCCCGTAACCAGTTATGCTAAGATAAAAATTCAAAATACCAAATTGTTTGTTTTTTTAAGATCTTTTAAATGGTTTCAGTTAAAATTGATGATTTTTGAAAATTGAGGTAAAAAAATGCCAAAAACCCATTTTTTACCCCTTTGAAACCCCATAAAACCCCGTTCCCATAACCCGACAATGCTGGTTCGCGAACTCATGAAAATAGACCTGGTCTTACACCTTCATACCAAATTTCATCAAAATCGGAGGTTCCCTTCAAAAGTTATCAGTACCACGGACACATATATATATAGATAGATAGATAGATAGATAGATATATATATACATATATATGAAAATGAACGAATGGTGTTTTTGGCTTCTGGGGACCTTAAAATGAAAAAGTAAAGTGGTCCCGGGCTTAGGTCTTACCATGGCTACTACCGTAATAGCGTATTCCCTATAGGGAAATTCGCTAACAATCATGATATTAAAGCCACAATTTTTTTCAATATTTTCATCACATTTTATTCATCAAAATATATGATAATGGTAGATGTTTGTCATAGAACTATGATAGTTCAAAGATAATGACTGATGTTCAGTCTAAACATAATCTCTTAATAATTAGGTACTATTATTTTCAAACTTTCCAGAAAATCATACATTTTTTTACTTCAAATTGATTTATTTCTAATGTTTAATACTGATAATATGTTAATTTTGTGTCCTAAAATTCCAAAAAAATGAAATCTCTCTTATGATTTTTTTTTTATAGTTTTGTATCAATCTCACCACATAAGTTGACGAATTTTCCAAAAACAGCTGGGATTGGGGGGTCGTCGTTCATACTCAGTCATTAACCTCAATCATGGCGTGTAATATTTACAACAATCTCTTAAGAAAATAATCAAGACAACGTAAAGACACAGTTTATTGTGTTTGCAGGCCCATTTGTGAGCGCGTTGGCCAACCGGTACGGGTTCCGCATCGTTGCTGTCGTCGGCAGCTTCATCGCCTGCATCAGCTTCGCCGCCGCCAGCGTCGGGAACAGCATCGAGTACCTCTGTCTCACCTACGGAGTTCTGGGAGGTAACATTCAACTGGGATAAGTAACTTCTAGAAAACAATCCATCCAAGTAATGAGATTTTTAACAAGCCGATTAATATGACAACATTTAACCCTACAACTGTAATGCGTTATGATCAAGACCTTTTGTTCCTGTTATTGTTTAGTAAATTGCCACGGACATTTTCCATCCCTGAGTAGTAAAACAAATTCACAATGTTTCGGGATCTGGAATCTGTTCCCCGTCTTCAGGTGGAAGAAATACCTAGAACATAAAAAATTTCTTCCACCTGAAGACGGGATCAGATTCCAGATCTCGAAACATCATGAATTTGTTCTACTAATCAGTGATGGAAAGTGTCCGTAATAATTTACTAAACAATAACATAAACTCACCATCACCAACAATAAACATTAATCAAAAGACTTTTGTTCCCAATTTAAAACGCTTAAGTCATGATCATGAATCGATTCTCCCCCATAAAACTGCAAACTCAGCATCTAAAGACGTTGACATTACATTCAGTTTTCTCATTTAATTCACACATCCAGGCTACCAATGTGATAGCCAGGAGGCTAAATCGAGCTCCTTGCCAGTTACCTACACAAGGGTGGGTTTGATTCCAGCTCACATCCACTGACCAGGTAGCCTATTGCAAATGTTAAAAGGGTTGGTTAATACCTTTATTGAAATGGCGACCTAACTAAAAAGGTAGTTTAAGCCAAGTATGAATGAGAGATGATTGTGGGATGGTTGTGGCCCAATCTTGTAGTCTTGTTACTGACTAAGGCCGACATTCTCCTTAGGACACTACTGTTTCATAGACCCAATAGCGAATGGTAACTAGCGACCTACAGTTTAACGTGGGATCCGTACCACAATTTCAACCAAATATAAACGAATTGATCTAATTATGAGGATGGTTTTCATGTACGAACTAGTATTCACTAGAGGGGACGTTAATCTCTATAACTAGGGAATATCGCATCCACAAGTCATCGCTTATGATTATCCATGATTCATGACCTCCAAGTAGCTGGATTACAGGACGACGCTACCGTCCCAGTCATGGTTGATATATTGGAGGGCTACTAGAATACTAGTGTTTAAGTACTGAGTAATCCATGACCATTTTTTGCAGCCATATTTTTAAAAAGCACCCTGTTATAAACTTTTATTTATTTAGTATGTTCAACGAAAGGCCATGCTCATTGAGGTTAACTTGTTGCAGGTATAGGGTTCGGACTGGTGTATGTGCCGGCAGTTATCACGACGGGGTTCTACTTTGAGCGTTGGCGCGCGATCGCGACCGGCATCGCCGTCTGCGGCTCCGGCCTCGGGACTTTCCTGCTCGCCCCCATCACGGCCTACCTCATCCGCGAGTTCGGCTGGCGGGGCGCCATCCTGTTCCAGGCTGGTAAAATTTTTAGTTAAAACAATATGACAGGTACTAACCTTTAAATTCCAATGTGGCTGGGTTATGGTGGCTTGAATTTTGTCTTCAAAGATTAATATCTGACACTCCATCAATGTAAAATATAAAAATTGTCAGCCATCAAGAATTATCTAATTTTTTTTAAGCTGAGCTTGACTATTGACCTAATTGAAGAGAATTATATCGCATCTTGATCTGAGAGTACAAAATTATGATACAAAACTTACTTTATGTGTCAGAACTAAGTATGAAATCAATTGTTCATATATTTAAATGAATTATATTTTCATCCTAAATATATTCAAAATGTCCATTCCATAGCTGAAATAAACATTCATAGAGGAATTGATATTAAATGTTCTACTCCAGGAATGATTTTCAACTGTGCGGTTTTTGGAGCTCTTTTTCGGCCGCTGATGCCGGTTCAGGTTACGGTTCCTTGTGAGGAAGATGAGGAAGAAGAAAATAATGAAGAAGCAGCAAACCACACAGACACCGTGACCTCCAACAAGCTACCATTGCTGATGAAGATCAAACACGCCCGGGAGGAACTCAAGAGAGCGGACTCCAAGTTGAGTTTCGACAACGAAGTCAGTATCACTGCGCAGCCACCGAAAGATATCAGAAGGTTCCTGAAAGCCGGACATAACATGAAGTACGCCACGGTGGCTGAAGTACTTCACGAAAGTCGGGAAACCATTCAGAACATTTTCCCATCCAACACCGCAGTTGAGAAAAACGAGAATGTCGTTAAAAATAGAGGGAGGTTCGATGTCATAACTTATAAAGATAAGAAAGTCAACGGACAGATGTGGACGAGTAACAAGTCGAATGCGAGTAACAAGTCCAAACTGTCGAACGGCTCCATAACGGACTTCCCTGACGACGCTCTGCTGGCGAAACACCTCAATACAGACCATTACCACCGGCGCCAGTCGGAAGCTGCCAAGCGGCTGGCGGCGGCCTGCGCCATCCTGGAGGCGTCCGACCTGCGCCGCAACAGCATCAGCCTCAGGTGACTAACTTGGTGGAGAATTTGTTACCACCACTAAGGTTTTTTTCAATATATGAAATAATCACGTTTAACTGTACAGCTTAAAAAAGTAACTGGTACTGTAACAAAAATTTATACGGATTGCGGTTAAACTTATAATTTATTTTTCGATTGGTTTTAAAGCTGTTACAATAATTTAGTACTCTATATACAAAAGGCTTATAGGGAAGAAAGGCCTCAATTAGCTACCAATAAGTTGTTATAACATAGGCTATACTAATAGAACCAAGTTGAATACTTTGCCACAAAAATTTAAGTGGAGGCATATCTATATATATAATTCCGTAAGCGAATCGGTCCCCACAAAATATCTCGAGTTAGAAGAAAGATAGGGTAATGTATGATGGCTCATTTTAAAGCTTGAGGGCCAAGGACGCAAGGAAAAATACCATAATTATCAAAAGTTACCTGGGCTTTGCCCCATTGGACCTTGAAGTTCCAATGTTAATCTAATGGGAAGAAGATTTTTAGATCTGCACGTGTAATTAAGCATGTGTTAAAGTAAATATTTTTTTATCATAAACTCAGCTGTTTATTGGGCAGATATTTTTGAGTTAAGATAACTATACAATTATATCTTTAAAAATTGGCAATACACTATTAAAAAGAAGAACACTGATAGTCATGGGCAAATTACTGATTCACAACGGATGTCTTCTTCGTGACCCCATCTATGTCTTTAAGGAGACAGGAGTAGAATGATTTTGTATTTGCTGATATACCACGATTAAAAGTGAATTAGACGTTTCATGATTGATACAATTAATTGTTAAATATATATTGTCTTTAATCAGTGAATTTCGTTTAGTTATATTACATTAATGCTTTATATACTGGCTATTTAGAGTAGTTAGAGTTGAATCGTTTTATTGAGTGTTTGTTTATTTCCGACTGAATCATATTATGTAAACCACTACCATTGGATAACCTTCGAATGAGGAATATTTTGTTTTGGTTAGATCCCTTCTCTGCTTATTTCTTTAATAGTTCGTAGGGAAAACCATAAAAGCCCGTTAATCCATAAAGACGGGGAGCTTTTCATGTAAATAATAGTGTGCGAAAACGGACAACACAGTGTATCAATCAATGTTATACTTAATTGACTGAATAGAACAAAATAGACTACAATCATAGCACAAGGACGTTGGTGGCACGGGGGGTAAGGGAGCATGGGGGCAAGGGGGAAATAGGGGGCACTGCGGAGGGAACAGGACGGTACTGGAAGGACGGCGGGGATGGCGATACGGAAAAATGGGGAGCACAGGATGATCGAGATATGGGAGCATAGAGAGCACGAGGGGGGCATGGGGGACATAGGGGGCATAGGGAGGAACGCATGAGGGCAGATGAGCATGGAGGAAACGGGAGTGCAGGGCCATAGGCACTCTGGGGTGGCATGGGCGCCATAGGGAGGCATGGGGGACATAGAGGGCATCGGGACAACGGGGAAGAAGGGTGGGCATGTGGGCACAGAGCACCATGGGTGCAGGGGTATGGGGGGAGGGCACTTTTACCGAGTCCGGTTATATAATAGTGCAATAGCTTTTTTCCCATAAAATAGACTACTGTATTTTAATAGAGATTATTGGTAAATTTCTGATTTGATAACTCAAAAATGTTTCGTCAAGATTAGGTAATATTTTATTAGAAAATCCAAACGTATAATCATACTACAACTTGAGATGAAATAGAGAAATTGTGCAAGGAGATGATGAATTGAAACTTATTTTTTGGAGACAACATCAGCATTTCGATTTTTAGGGGCCTTTGCCCCTACAATCCCCTAGTTTTATTATAATTAGTGATTATGTTTGGGTGATTTTCCTCCCTCAGCTCACTTGCCTCTGATAATCAATTTTTATTTTAAAGTTTAGTTTTACATACATTGACGCAGGTGCTCTGAGCTACAAAATGTCATTTGTTTTAGTACCTGGTGGCTGGCTATCAAAGCCATATAATATAATGTATACTTGCCTCTTTGATTGCAATTTTTATTCAATAATCAGTTAACTAGTAAAATATGTATGTATATATGCTTTATCAAAAAGTACCTTGTAAACTTAACTTACATGGTTGTGTTGAATAAATATTATGTATAAAAAATATCCAAAATAAGGGCAAATGGCTTGATACAACCTGAAATGATTTGCTCTCAAATTCTCTTGAATAAAAAAAATCCCATCATCTAAAAACACGATTAAAAAATCTATCGACATTAAAATTTCTACTTCAAAGTCAGTAGTTTTCATAAAGATCATGACCCAATCTCAATGACCGATACAATTCTGATACTCCATGGCTCGACGCTGTCACGCTAATATGCCCGGCCTCTCCATAGGTACCACACAGTGCGTGCGAGGACCTACTCGGACGCCAGTAGCGGCGGAATGCGCAGCCGAAGAGCCACCGTGTCCTCCGGGGTGCGGCCGTTCTACCGAGACGATATCTTCTTCCAGGCCAATCCAAGTCGTCTCCCGCAATACACGTCAACGGTAACAACTTTTTACTTATATTGTGTTTTGAACTAAAAGCTTGTCAAAATTCATGAAATTATGTATGAGGGTCGTCCAGAAAATAAAGAACCAAGGAACATTAGAGTGGCGCTGACCCTCATCATTCAAATTGCCGAATCAGTTAGTGCGTGCGTCATATCAGTGTGAACCAGGTCTCATTATGGTTCAGACGTGCGTGTGTTTAATGTGTCGTCCATGTAAAGTTTATACCAAGGGTAGATAATGTGAAAACCGTCAAAGACTAAAACATGAAATACTGACCAAGAGACCAAGTGGTAAATTGCCAGCGGAGACTTCCTGATTGACGGCAAGGCTTGCCCTGTCAACCGAACTTGAACTTATTTGAATTTCAGCAACACCCTACCCATGCTACGTCTTTTGATTTGTATCACACGTTTTAATCTTTGAAGGGAGTTATCCACTTGGGATAAAAACTATATAAGTTAAAAACCCTTACCGTCGTAAAATATAGTTGCCACTTCAAAGTTAATAAAATTATGTGTTAAGTAATTTTGAAATTTAACAGAGCAAAGACGCTTGACCATACAGTAAAAATATTTAGTTCAGACTAAACCCACACTGGCGCGATGAGAGGGGAATCAGAGTTATGCATGATATGCTCTTTACTTTTTGGACAACCCTCTCAGAATAAGTACTGACATGACGATAGTTCCTTAATGGCTGTAGTGTAGTTTAACATGTAATTTATCAAAGTGTTAGATTTTACTGTATCCGACGTTCCTGCTGCTGAACCGTCTGTGACCATGACAGGGCAGTGGGCTGGACTACACGATGCAGGTGACAAGGCTGCCAACCTTCAACGACGTGCTGGAGGAGGAGACCAACACATGCACATTGTGCCCCGAGGCGGTGCAGCGAACGTTGGCAACCATGTTGGACATCAGTCTGCTCACGTCCCCGACGTTCCTGCTGCTCTGCATCAGCGGCTTCTTCACCATGATGGGCTTCTACATACCCTTCATGTTCCTCACTGGTAAGTCATCCATAAGGATAAAAGTCTCTTAAAGTCAACACACAACGTAAGGTAGTACTTTGACGCTTTAAGAGGCAACAAATTCAAACGAAAGGAAACATGGGAGGAACAGGTACGGTATGAATAGTTTAGGTATCTCACCAGCCTCTTTTCATCTTGACAAAAACAGGTTTTACCATCCCCACTTGATTGCTTGAGCTTATTCCTTCATGTTCACACTTCTCACTAAAATCATTGACTATATACATTAACATGAATTGATTTCTCATCCAATGCATTTTGTTTGATACTGAAATTTGGAAGGTACACGTTCATCACGCCAGAGGCGTTGCAATAGATATTGTAATTATTCATCTGGATTTACAGTCCAGCAAAAACACTTTATCACAACATCAACATAATCCTCAGTTATAAGATATATCATCCTTGCTTAAGAAGAATGGTAAAACTATTTACCTATCACATATCAATGTCCCCCACGGAACATCAAGCCATTGTAAATTGGTTTCAAACACGCCTAAAGGTAGTGTACTGTAGATAAGTAGAAGAATCCCATTATAATTCACATCCGCTCCCCAGGGATACGCCCTACAGGCCTTATAAGTTTCAATTTAAATCTTATGGGAGAAGGATAATTGATTGAATCATTAGACAGCTATGAATCATAATAAATGCTAGCAAATGAGGGAGAACTAATGTTTCGGATATAAAACCTTTTAAAACTAATTGGCTCAAGATCAACTGAATTTTATGGTCGAGTTTTGACCTGTGGGCTATCTCTAGTATATATAAATATACAAACATTCTCTTTTATAAATATAGTAAGATGCCCTCTTGGAGGAAAAGTTGATTCTAAAAAAATGTTTAGGAATGTACTAGGTTCGAGGTCTGAACTGGGACGATCATATTGAAGCGGTTTGTGTCACGATTACATCTGAAATTTATGCCTTACGTCACCTAGTCAAATTCTGCTCCATAAAAAGGCATATTTTGTCCTAGTTTACCCTCACAGCCTACGGTATAAAACTGTAGCAGAACAAAGATTCGTTATAGTCTTTCTGTTGCAAAAAAAAGCTCCTAGAATAATGGGAAGGCTAAAATTTAGAGAGCCGTGTAAAACTGCATTCACGGAGTTGGGATTGATTAATTTGAAGAACTTGCTTTATACACTTCTTATTATTAGATATTATATTTCTTAAATTATCACATAGTTCAGGAAGATGCTATTCTATATATTATTTGTATGATTCTTGTAACAGTTGTGTAAATGTAATTGTACAAATTTAATGAATAAAGTTGATTGATTTGCCCTTCCTCTACATTTTGAAAGTCCGTGAGCAATTCAAGTCGAGTAGCTCGATATTACTTGGTAGTTCTCCCAACTTTTGAACATCCTGGGTTATATGTAGGTGACTTCAACAGTCATCATACCCAGTGGGGATACTCGTCCGATGATGACAACGGCACTCGTCTTTCAAGCTGGGCTGAAAATAACAACCTTTTCTTGGTATATAATGCCAAGGACCCACACACCTTCCATTCAGCCCGATGGCAGCGTGGGTACTCTCCAGACTTGTGCTTTTGCTCCCGTGAACCATCAGCAACACCCGTGCCTACTTCCAGGATGGTCCTTGGTGCATTCCCCCACTCTCAGCACAGGCCTGTAATAATATCAGTGGGAATGCAAATTCCACTAGTGAGATCTTTTCCTCGGCCTAGATGGAACTTTAATAAAGCTGAGTGGGAGGCCTTCTCATCAAGGCTTGATAGCGGCATCAGGTTCATCCCCTCTAAAATAAAAAACTATGATCGGTTCACACGTCTTGTCCTGTCTTCCGCTAAGGCGACAATCCCAAGAGGTTTTAGAAAGGAATACATACCAGGATGGAGCAGAGAGTGCGAAGATCTTTACAGTGAGTTTACAGACACTGCTGACAGAGATGTAGCTGACCAACTACTTAACTCTCTCGACAACTCCAGGAGAGAGAAGTGGGTGAAAACTGTCGAGAACCTGACCTTCACCAAAAGTAGTCGGAAAGCTTGGTCTCTGCTCAGGAAACTCTCCACTGGTAAATCAAGTGAAAAACACGATGCCTCACAGCCTAGCCCTCGTGAAATTGCTAAACGCCTCTCCGTACTTTCAAAACCTGTTCGTTCGTCTGCAGACAGAAAAATTAATTTCAGGCTTAATGAAATAAAGGAGAGTCGGCAAGCATCCTTGGAAGTCTCTAGACCCTTCACTTACGACGAGCTGGAAGTGGCGATTGATGCGATGCCAATTGGCAAAGCAGCAGGCTTGGATGACATTTTCCCGGAGTTTATAAAACACTCGGGTAACAAGGCTAGACAGTGGCTTCTTGAAGTTTTTAACACCACTCTGAAAACCGGCGACATGCCTGGGATATTTAGAAAATCCAAAATCATAGCTATCCTGAAGCCCGGAAAAGATCCAAAACTGCCTGAAAGTTATCGGCCAATAGCTCTTTTAAGTGTTTGTTATAAGCTGCTAGAGAGGTTGATTTATAACAGAATCCTCCCTATTCTCAATGCCAGCATCCCTGTTGAACAAGCTGGATTTAGGCCTGGTCGCAACTGCTGTGACCAGGTTATGGCTCTGACTTCTTTCATTGAGGATAAGTTTGAGCGAAGACTGAAAACCTCTGTGGCTTTTTTAGATCTGACTGCAGCATATGACACTGTCTGGAGAAAAGGCCTCCTAGTTAAATTTTACGACCTTATTCCTTGCCCTTTCTTGTTGCGTCTCCTTAACTCAATGCTCTCCAATACGATGATAAAAGTATATCTGGGACGCAGAGAAAGTACGTTTAGGCAACTAAAGGATGGCCTGCCGCAAGGGTCAGTGCTCGCCCCACTGCTCTTTAATGTGTATACTGCCGACATTCCTGAAACTCAGTCCTTGAAGTTTATATATGCAGACGATATTGCATTGGCATATCAAACCAGCATTTTTGACAAGCAGAGGAAACACTAACAAATGACCTTACGACCCTCAGAGAATACTTTGAAGTCTGGAAGCTAAATCCAAACCCAACAAAAACTGAGGTTGCTTGCTTCCACTTGAATAATAGACTGGCCAACCAAAAACTTAAAATCGTATTCAACGGTGTTGAGCTAAAACAAAATGACCACCCACAGAATCTGGGAGTCACTTTAGATTGGTCTCTCACGTTTAAAAGCCACTTACAAAAAATGGCAGCTAAGGTGAGAACCAGGACTAACATTGTCCATTACCTTGCTGGCTCCACATGGGGAGCTAACGCACAAGTTCTGCGAACCACTGCTCTATCATTGGTATATTCAACTGCTGAGTACTGTGCTCCCGTGTGGTTAAATAGTGTGCACGTTAGAGAGATCGACGTCCAGCTAAACAGGACCATGAGAGCTATTAGTGGTACCCTCATGGCAACCCCTGTACCCTGGCTCCCCGTGCTGTGTAATATCGCTCCTCCTGAAATAAGACGAAGGGATGCACTCATTAGGGAATACACAAAGATCTTATCTGCTCCACAGCTGCCCATCCATGATTACCCCAGAATGCGGGTCGATTGAGGTCCTGAAAACCACCGCTACGAACAGCCTCCCAGTTGATGGACACGAACTTCACCATCCATACTAACTGGACTTCCTCCTGGGACTCTTTTCAAGGTCGTAATCACTTCTTGATAGTTGACCCGACCGTAGCGGTAGGTGGTATGAATCTTCCTCGGAACAGTGGACTATACTCAATCCTTTCCGCACTGGAGTGGGAAGATGTAATTATTGGAAGTACAAATGGGGAATGACACAAGACCAGTCATGCGACTGCGGAGCAGAGTATCAAACTATGGAACACATAGTCGAAGAGTGCCCACTGAGTGCCTTCCCCGAAGGATTGGCCGGTCTGCATAGCTCAAGTGAAGCTGAGCTGCAATGGCTGAGCGCCCTGGATTTAGCTCTATAAAGAGAGATCTGATTTTTATTTTAGTGTTTAGATTTTTACTTATACTGACTCAGGTGCTCTGCACCGCAGAATTTATTTATTATTCTTAAACCATGGTGGCTGGCTAAATGAGCCATACGATATATATACTTGGTAGTGACATCCACTAGTACCAGACTAGAAGAAGAGATAATTTTTAAACCCAGAGACATAGAAACACTGCGTTTGAATGTGTGTGGAATTGATGAATGCGCTCCCTAATAGCATAAAACAGTCATATTTACATCTACAGCATATCTAAACTAATTCAAACCTCGTTTAAAACACCTCTTGGTGTTCAGTGCTTGTTAGTTACTCAATTGATAAATTCATGAGGAACCACTAGTAATTTTAAAACACAAAAAGAAAGCTTTGGCATCATTTTATGATTCTATTATTACATTTTCTTGATACTAGCACTGTATAGTAAATCAATAAAAAAACATGACAACCCCTGTAAAAACCGCCTATTATAATTTGATGTTGTAATGTCTTCTACAATTACTATCAGTAACAGGCTAACCGAGCTTTGCTTGTTGGTTTCAATTCACTTTTGTTGTAGTGTCATCCTAAAGCTATTAAATTTCCACTAACAACCAACTATTCCTCTTCACAGTTCAAAAAGACTGGTTAACAATGTTCCTTTATTTTTGTATACCTTTCGTTGTTATTTCGTTACAAAAATAGCAAACCTTTAAGGCCAATGTCAAAAATTACTATTTTTAAACTTAATTTAAGACCCAATTCAATTTTTCCTGGGGTTGAGGCCGTTTATAAACTTATTTTTGGGCCAAAACACTCTTAAATGACAAGTTCAAGCAAAGCCTACCCGCTAGATTTCGAGATTGTGGAAAAAACATCCCTTCAGACAGTGCTCGTATTATAGTATAGGATTAATAAGACACCCCCTGATCGCCCTGGGGGTTTGTTGTGTCCAGACAGAGCGAAGGTGGCCGGCATGGACGTGGAGCTAGCGCAGTGGCTGTTGTCGACCATCGGAATTACCAACACGCTGGGCCGTATCGTGTGCGGGGTCGTCACCAGTCTGCCCTGAGGGTTTGTTGTGTTCAGACAGAGCCAAGGTGAACGGCATGGATGTGGAGCTGGCGCAGTGGCTGTTGTCGACCATCGGCATTACCAACACGCTGGGCCGTATCGTGTGCGGGGTCGTCACCAGTCTGCCCTGAGGGTTTGTTGTGTTCAGACAGAGCCAAGGTGAACGGCATGGATGTGGAGCTGGCGCAGTGGCTGTTGTCGACCATCGGAATTACCAACACGCTGGGCCGTATCGTGTGCGGGGTCGTCACCAGTCTGCCCTGAGGGTTTGTTGTGTTCAGACAGAGCCAAGGTGGCCGGCATGGATGTGGAGCTGGCGCAGTGGCTGTTGTCGACCATCGGCATTACCAACACGCTGGGCCGTATCGTGTGCGGGGTCATCACCAGTCTGCCCTGAGGGTTTGTTGTGTTCAGACAGAGCCAAGGTGAACGGCATGGATGTGGAGCTGGCGCAGTGGCTGTTGTCGACCATCGGCATCACCAACACGCTGGGCCGTATCGTGTGCGGGGTCGTCACCAGTCTGCCGAGGGTCAGCGCCCTCGCCATCACCAACATCGCCCTCACCGTCGGCGGCCTCGCGACCATCTTCAGCGGAGTCTCCATGTCCGTTTTCTTCCAGTTCGGTTATGCCGCTGTCTTCGGGCTCGCCATATGTGAGTTTTAGACACCCTTTAGATCCTGTCTATAAATCAAGTCCATAAAAACTTTAAACAAACCTCTAAACTACCACAGTAGAGTCCAGCAGAACCAAACTAATTGGAACTTGAGACTCTGTTCGATTATTGCATTTTTGGAATAGGTGGAGTTTATAAATAATGATGGATTAATTCACTCGTTTACTCCCACCACTTACTCCAACGAGGTGTATGAACTGGCTACTCTATGGTGATCATAATACACCATTGAAACATTTTAGTAAAGTTTGACAACAACGATAAAATGATTGGAAATGATAGGAACTGTTCAAAATTGGTAGAACAAAGTTCGGTTTCATTCAAGAGTAAGGATGCTTGGTACTTGATTACTTTCTTGAATACTTTCCCTTGTGTGGTTCATCTTTGACCGACTGATGCATACAATTATTTAAGAGTTAAGTATTTAAGTTCTATGGTACCTTAATCTTGACTGAAACCAAACCATTAGTACTAGTAGTAGGGAAGCCCTGCAGTCGTTGATGATCAAGGCAAACATTCTCAACAATTGCACCTTTGCAATACCGGGCATTCATTCTTAATAATTCATTGGTTGAGTTTTAAATACAGTCTCTAAAATTAAAATTTAAGTTATATTTATTTATAAGAAGTTATGTATAAGAAAAAATATTCAATGGTTCCGAAAACTAATTTTCTCAATGTAAGCAACCTTTATGTAGTAGACACACTGTCCCGAGCCACTTCTTTCTTTGATCTGAACAAAGCAGTTTATTTATTTTATTTTATTTTTGTAACTTTTTAACAAATGAATCCACTCCTGGTAAAAACCTTTCTTTTTTGTTGTTCCTAACGCATACACAGAACAAGGTTCACTATGAATTTTTGATTCCAAACTTTGCTTATCAATCGATACATTCTACTTCCTGTATAACTTTTAGTTACAGCTCACACATTTCGAATGATAGAAATATTAGAAATAGAGAAATAACAACCTCACACTTTATTGGTTGAACAAAAATCACCTAGCTTATACACATTGACTCAATCATGGTGGTCCTTCTTTAATTCCCAAATGGAGTATACATCCTTTTGTAGGTTAAGTTGTGTTAAAAAAAAATCACAGCCAACATTCTATCATATTCAGATTCTTCATACTGGATTAGTATCGTCTTCCAATACGTCTGAGAAGTGTGAGAGAAAAAATTGTCTCACTAACTACTCCTAAATACTACTCCTAATATTTGTTAAAGTGCAAACATTTTATCATTTTCATTTCATTACTGTTTTTCAGCCTGTTTTGCCTCTTTACGCTCAATCCTCATCGTTGATCTTATCGGACTGGAAAAGTTGACCAATGGCTTCGGACTGCTCTTGCTGTTCCAAGGAATGGCGGCCGCCATTGGCTCTCCCATTGCAGGTAACACATTTTGTTACTAAGCTAATTCACTCCATCTCTTCTTGCCTTTTTGCCAAAATCAAATGACATGTAGCTAATTTTTGTTTCCATTAAGATTAAGAAACATAATAAAGTACAGTTACGGTCGTTACTGATAGTGTTTGAGTAACGTTTGCGTGAGAACTCTTGAGAATTTTGGAGAGTGATATTCTAGCTACTGTACCATCAAATAACTGATGTTAAAGACATTTGTGTAGTTCTTTAATTTAGTTTTATGAACTAATGTCATTGGCGGTTTGTAGCATATCTATCTATATAGTTATCAGCAAGCATGTTTCTTTTCCTCCTTTTTTCTCAGCTTGTGTGCATCACAGGGGAAATGTGCATATACCATTAAAAGGGTATTGTGCTCTAGATGAGTAGAATGGTATTTCAATCCACATCAGTCCTTAGGGCTACCCCCTATAGGCTTTTAAAGTTTCAATGTTAATCTTATGTGAGAAGGATAATTGATTGAGTCATTAAACAGCTGCTGTAATGAAAAATGCTAGCTAATTAGGAAGAACAGATGTTAAAGTTATAAATCATTTAAACTCTAATTATTTCAAGATCAACTGAATTTTTTGTCAAATTTCGACCAGTGGGCGATTTCTAGTTGTAATAAATCTATTAACACATTTTACCAACGAGATTAAATAGATATAGAGTGCTCACTAGATAGGGAAAAGTGTCCCTTTTTGACTGGCGCCATGTTACCCATGATTCTCGCCGTTTCCTTGGTAACCAAGTCCTTTGTTTACATTTTCCCAACAGTAATTTACCATTTTACCCACACCTAACCGACGTTTCTATGGTAACCAATTTCAATAGCCTGCTCACAGACCGTCAATTCAAACTAATTTAAAACAAACAACAAATAAACATATGTTTTAAAATCAACATAAGTAATGTTTGAAGCTTGTAGCAGCCAATCATAATAGCTAAAACTAGTAACCAAGGAAATGAGAGTTAAGTGTGGGATGGTTGCCAAGGAAACGGCGGGAATTATGGGGAAAATGGCGCAAATCAAAAAGGGACACAAAATTAACATGTGATGGGCACTCTATATCTATTTAACCTCGTTGCATCAACACAGGCTTGTTGTTTCAGATACAGGACCTAAAATCTACTTCTGAATGAAACAAGGGCGGTCCTAGTCGTACATTTTAGGGGGGGTCACGGTTAAAAAATGTTATCAAGTTTTGTTTTTTAATTGAACCAAAGCCAAGTCCTAAACTAAAAACTCAGATATATCCAAGTTATATTTAATCACTTCAGAGTTTTACACTCCATGGTAAAATTAGTAGAAACAAACAGTAAATTAGTTGTTTCTATTGGGGATCCCAGTTTAATCTAATTTAGTGTGTGAACCCTTCTTTATTATAACCTCTCGTGATTGGTCAGTTTTTAACGGCAGGAAAATATTTGAATAAGCTCCACCCCGCTAGGGTAGTTTATAGTGAAGATATATTCGGGTTAATAGAACTTTGAAGGTGATTAAAGTGTTCATATTATCGAATGAAGATGTTATAATAGTGTTTTATATGCCGCAATGCCGTTTATAGGGTTCAACGAGGTTAATTGTTCATTGTTGATGTGGCAGCCATACTGTGCAGACGTACATAAATCTTTCTCTTCCGAACTCCTATTAAAAGTGTTGTATAGAAAGCTAATGTGCTGTGATTAAGCAAATTGAAGACAAAGAGTGCTGTATTAGCAGTGAGTACAAGCAATCTTTGGTATTCAGACTTATTAAACTTAACGAGATCAATAAACATAACCTTACACTTGTCAATCCTAACCTCAAAATGGCTACCTGTGCAATCTGTACCAAGTCTATCAAGGCTAATAATTTGAAAATTAAGTGCATGGACTGCAAATATGACTTTCATGGTGCATGTGTTAAGATGAGCAAGGTCGATATTGAGTACATGACAAGTGAAGGAAATGTCTGGAGATGTGATCCTTGCACCAAGTCTAGGCGGAGTAGCCTCCGATTGGAGAGCTCTGTCACGGAAGGTAGTGTAACACTGCAAGATATAATGGAGGCTATAAATCAATTAAAACTGCAGCAAAAAGAATCTGCAAGAGATTTTAATATTTCACATGAGGCCCTGCATAGTCAAATTGAGGAGAATACCGATGTAATTGCTGTTCTATACAACAAATCAATTATTTGTTAAGTTGGGCAAAATACAAATTTGCTGTAAAATAAGATGTACAACATTAATTCAAAAGTACGAGAAGTAAAATATTCTGTGCCACAGGGATCAGTGTTAGGTCCGTTCCTGTTCCTATGCTACTTGGGAGGGATGCCAAAACATGTATCCAATCATGTAGATAATAACACCCTACACTTGTATGCAGATGACATAAGTTTGTCAGTTCACGGTAAAGAGATTGAACTTCTAGAAACCAAAATTAACAATTCAATTTCAACACTAAAAGATTACTTAAGCGAGAAAAACCTTCTACTAAACGAAAATAAAACAACCTTCATGATGTTTGAATGTAGAAACTCAAAAAAACATTTTTCAGATAATTTTGTATCTGAAACCAAATTTCTAGGCCTTACATTAGATAGTACACTCAACTGGACCACACATTTGATAAAATTTGTAAAAAAATAAGCTCAGGAATTTTTGTGATTAGACGATTAAATCCATTATGCAACACAGAAATTTTGCAAACAGTTTACTTTGCCAATGTTCACTCACATATTTCTTACGGAATTGAAATTTATGGGGGGACAAGTAAGTTTAACTTAAATAAAATTTTACATTTACAAAAGGAGGCCATAAGATGCATCCTCAATTTGGATAAAATGAATCTTGTAAGAATCATTTTCGAGAATTAGAGTTTTTGACTGTTTATAGCCTTTACATTTATAAAACCATATTGTATGTAAAAAACCATGAGGCAAAATTACTAACACAGAAAGACATACACAGTTATAATACGAGAAACAAATCAAATTTTTTAATTAAAAAGCATAATAAAGAAAAATTTAAAGAAAGTCCTAATTACATCGGAATTAAATTCATGTATTCCCTCCCTTGTAGTATTAAAAATGAAGAAAATTTCAACAAATTCAAAAATAAACTGAAGAGATTTTTAATTGATTGTGAATTTTATAGTATTGAAGAATTTATGGAACCATAACAAATAATAAAGTGGCTTATTATTGTAAATATTAGCTTTAGTTGTAGGCAATAAGTATTTTTTTACAATTATGACACATTCATGTACATATTTTTTGTATGTGTTAAATAAAGATTGATTTGAATTTGAATTTGAATTTGTGTGTGTGTTTTCTTTAACTTCTATAAAAAAATGAGTATTTCCTATAAAAATAGACATGCTTTGGATGGTCTACCTGGATTAGTCATCATACAGCAAAACATCAGAAGCATGAGAGTAAATTTCGATTTGTTTTTGTTAGAGTTAGCTAGTTTAAGTAAATTACCTGACATCATTATTTTAACAGAAATATGGATTAAAAATTCAGAGCTTCAAATTTACAATATTCCCAATTATACTCTACATACTAAAACAAATGAAGAATATAGAGCTGGGGGAGTAGCTGTTTTTATACACAATAATGTAAGGCACCATGATCATATTCAGGTTGATTTTACCTCAGCAGACGTTTTACAACTAATATTTGAACTTCAAAAATACAAATTTTTGTTAGTTGTAATTTACAGACTTCATCAATTTTCCAAAGAACTATTCTTAAATGAGTTAGCTCACCTAACTAGAAAAGTCACAAAAAGCTTTGAAAATGTTATTATTATGGGTGACATGAATATTAATTTACTCGATGAAAATAACATTATAGATAAATATTACTTACTTTTAGCTACCCATGGTCTTGAATCCTTAATCAATGAGCCTACCAGGATTACTGATCACTCCGAATCTTGTATCGATCACGTTTTAATCAGGATCAAACAACGAAACGCACTAGAGATAGAGGAGGCGGTATATAACACTTGCGTCACTGACCATTGCATGACAGCGCTCTCGCTCAGCGTGCGTGGAGGCGACGGAGGGGAAGGAGGGGCAACAGAGCCAGACAGTGCGTCGCTCACCGTCAGCCGCGTCGACTATACCGTAATATCAACACTGCTTGCCGACACTGACTGGTCCGAGGTGTATAGGGAGAAAAATCCATCAGTAGCTTTTGATTTATTTTTAAAGAATTTGGATCGGGCTTTAGAAAGTAGTAGGTTTGAGCGCAAAATTAAGAAAAAAAATTTAAAGCTGAAACCATGGATTGATTTGAAAACATGTAAGAGGGTTAAAATAAAAAATAAGTTGTTAAAATTACTAAAATCTCATCCAAATGACTTAAATTTGAAAAATTACTTTAAAGATTTTCGGAATAAATTAAACTCTGATATTCGAAATATGAAAAACAATTATTATAAGAATCTTTTTAATAAATATAAAGGAAACTCAAAGAAAACTTGGTCAGTAATTAAAGAAATATCTGGACAAACTCAGACAACAAAATCAGACTTATCCATTAAAATTGGTAAAAATAAAACTACCTGTGATCTAACTGAAGTGGCTAATGAATTCAATAAATTTTTCTTATCTATTGCTGGGGAACTATGTGAAGTTAGAGATAAACCGAATGGGTTTTCATCCCTGCCCTGGGTGAACTTTTTCAGGCAAACTTATTCAGTGAATTCAATATTTCTCAGTCCTGTTTCACAAGGAGAACTATTATCAGAAATAAAAGCACTAAAAAATTGTACATCTCCTGGTATTGATCAAATAAGTTCAACAACTTTAAAAAGTATTTCAAACTACATATTTGTGACGTTTTAGTCCACATTATCAATCTTAGTTTTCAAACCGGTGTCTTCCCTGAAAAAATGAAACACACGGTTGTCATCCCGATTCATAAAAAAGACCCAAAACTTCAATGCAGTAATTACAGACCAATATCACTATTAACATCTTTTTCCAAAATATTTGAAAAACTTATGAAACGGAGATTGGTTGGTTTCCTGGAAGGTACGTCATTTTTCAGCCCCAATCAATTTGGTTTCAGAGAAAAGCTTAGTACTGAAAATGCTCTTTCAAATTTCATGTATGAAGTGTCGAATGGGCTAAATAATGGTAAAAGAGTAAGAGGGCTGTTCTTAGATATTGCAAAAGCTTTCGATACAGTAGATCATGATATATTATTCCTATTCAAACTGAAAAACTGTGGTATAAGAGGGGTTGCGCTTGAATGGTTCAAGGATTATCTGACTGGAAGGAAACAGTGTGTTAAGATAGGAAATGTAAAAAGTCAGTTAGGGGTTATCAAATATGGGGTACCTCAGGGATCAGTTTTAGGACCAATTCTTTTTTTGATTTATATAAATGACTTATGTAGTGGTAACTTTCAGGGCAAAGTGATATCCTTTGCTGATGATACAGCTTTAATATACTCAGGAAATTCGGTTTGGAAACTTGAAGAAAGTATGAATTTAGACTTGGAAGCCTTAAGATGGTGGTTCGCGGAAAACAATATGACTCTCAGTGCCAGTAAAACTAAATTCATTAATTTCACGTTGAGGGGGGAGTTTTTCTTTTCACAAAATATTAAATATAAGTGTATGAATGAACTGTTTGCTGAGTGGTCGCTTTTGCTTAAGAAACTGTAGTGTGGTAGATCAGGAAGACACTATTAAATATTTAGGCATGACCTTAGACAAAAACTTGAATTGGAAGACCCAAATTTCTCAAATAAAACGGAAATCCTTGCACTTAATGCGGTTCTTTTATTATTTGCGGTCTTGTTGTGATAGTAATCTTTTGAGAACATTGTATTTTTCTTTGGTTCATAGTAGGCTGGATTATGGAATAGTATATTGGGCAAGTACATATTTGACAAGCATTAAACCAATAATTACCATGCAGAAACAATTCATTCGGATTATCTTGGGAAAAAATCGCAATGAACCATCATGGCCACTGTTCAATGAGCTGAAAATTCTTCCCCTTAGACACATGTATGTGTATAAAGTGTTAAAACTATTTTATCTAAGATCTAAAAACTGTAAAGAGGAAAATAAATATAGGGAAAAATTAAGAAACAGGGACAACTTTAACATTCCGAGACAACGTGCATATTTTTTATGATGACAGAAGGCTTTTTGGGTCCAAAAATCTTTAATAGTCTACCCACTCATATAAAAACGGTATACACTCTCCATATCTTCTTGAAAAAGATACAAGAGTGGCTTTTTAGTCTTGAAGATATAAATAATAGCATATTCAACACACTAGTTTAGGGGTTTTAATTATAAGTTTTTTTTTTCCTTTTTTTCATGTACCAATTCTAATATATATTTTATGTATATTTTGTTGTTTGTTGTATATTTGTACTGTCAAAACATAGCATACTGTAAACTGCTGTTGTTTTTCCTCATAAAAGTAATATTAAAGATTGATTCTTTTAGATTATTTTAATATCTTGTGAAGTATAAGAACTTAAGTTTTCTGTGATTTTACCATTTATTAACTGCAATTATTTTCCTTTTTGCTACTGATATTTTTATATGCAACACTGCTGGGACAGCAAAACTCTTTTTTACTAATGTATTTTATATTTGTATTCTGTATTAGTTTTTTAGTGTTATATTACAAAGCTTATGAGTTCTTTTCTTTCTTTTTCTCATTTCTTGATCTTTTATACAATAATAAATTGTTCAATAAGTTTGGCACCACATTAAAAAAAAATATATTACAAAAAATGTTTACCTCCAATCAGGCTTTTGCCTTGGAGGCATTTTCTCAAAAAGCATTAAACAAACACAATCTTTTAAATATACATACTAATATAGTGATTATGTCAGCCTGGGTTTATATATGAATGTATGTGTATTTATATGTATGTATGTGTGTATATATATATGTGAATGTGTATATGTGTATATATGTATATATAGGAATATAATGTATGTAAAAGGTATATTAACAAGTGTTTGATCTGTAAACTATGTATTGTTATTATGAGAAAATAAAGATTTATTTATTTATTTATTATTTAATTATATATAGAGTGCTACACAAATAGTGAAAATTGTCCACTGTTGATTGGTGCCATTTTACCCACAATTGTCGCTCTTTCCTTAGTAACCAGTCCTTTGTTTATTCATTCCTATCTGTTATTTGCCATATTACCGACACGTTTCTGGCGCTTCTATGGTATCCTATCTCAATAGCCTCAGACCATCAAATCAAATTGGTTTTAAAAACATACAACAAAACAACAAATAATCAGACATTTAAAAGTATAATCTGTAATTTTTTAAGCAGGTTGTGTCAAACCACAATAGCTAAAATTGGTTACCAAGGAAACACATGTAAAGTGTGGGATGCTTGCCAAGGAACCGGCAGGAATATTGAATAAAAAGGCACCAGTCACGGACAAAAAATTAACATGTATTTAGCAATATAAAGTTAACCTTGTTGATAGGGTGCGTATTATCGAGTGAAGAAGTTATTATAGTTAGGTTCTTGTCGTTTTTTAATATACCATACAGATTATTACCTATTTTATGAAAGTTGACCAAAAGTCAAATGTGGTGGTGTCAATTGTTTCGTCAACCAGCGTGAACTCTTTTTTTTTAACATGCAACTTGGAGTTATAGTCAATGTCAAATTAAAGAGACGTCATCAATTGTTTCGTCAACTAGCGTGAACCCTTATTTAACATGCAACCTGGAGTTATAGTTCATGTTAAATTTTGCGGCGGCTTCGTCAACTAAAGTGAACCCTTGTTTAACGACGGGGTATCATAGTAGCTACGCACGTAGCAACTACAAAGTGAAAATAAACGTGGCAACTAAAACTGAATGTTCTCATAGCAACTACAAAAAGGCGGGAAAATGAAAATTTAAATATTCGATTAGCGCCTACACAATTATTAAAATTTCTCGTTAGTGCCTACAATATCGCAGCCGCTAAAGTGTAGTTGCTAGTAGACTATCTCGTTTTTACGTAGTTGTTGTTAGATTTCTTAAATTCTCGATAGCACCGAACATCTCAGTTTCTCGATAGCGCCTACAATAGTAAGCGGTAGGTAAAAGAACGAATCTTTAATGGTTCGTTCATTATCTTTACATTCCTTCTAGAGAGCAACAGCTCACTCAGTGTTGCCAGTTGTGGAGGATTTCTACCAAATAATAGGGAAATAAATGTTTTTGGGTGTTGGAGATTTTACTAATTAGAAAGGGGATTATTTTGTTTTTTTTTCTAATTTTTTCCAGAAATACTCGGTTTCATTGAAAATTTTGTCATCCTATATAAAATCCCATAAAACATCATAATTATTCCCGCTTATCCCAGCAAGCCCCATAAAATCCCCAAACGCAGGGAAAAAACCATCTCTTGGCAACCCTGCTGGTTGCAGATGTCATGGCCATGGCAGGGAAGTCGTTCGCTGGAGCCGTTAGCGTTACGATATTTACAACACTGGTTAAGGGTTGCATCGTAATGGAATCCGAAATCATATAGAATCGAAACGTCGTGTATCTCTTTAACAGTCATTAACAGTAATTTGTTACTCAGATAATTTTGTAACTTGTCACCGAAATAAAAATATCGAAAATTCATTTGCTCAGTGGCGCGACTGCCGCAGTTGCGGTATCTGGTTCTCCCCACCACTCGCGGCTCTGTCACCGATTTTCCTGTCACCGATTGAAGTCACCGATATTTCCTTGTCACTGGAACTGAAGTCACCGATATTTGAAAGTCACTGGATCGCACATCTCTAACCACGGCTCCATCTTCCCCTGCCTCGCCACCCCGCTCTCTTCCCCCCCCCCCTCCCCATAGCCCCTTTGTGCGCAAGCAATGCGTTTACTTTTACAATGCGCAACCGCATTATTAGCGGTCGAAAATGAACACAATAAAAATAGTCTGTCATTGTTTCATTTTCTTGTTATGTTGCGAATGCGCGTCTCAAATCGTCAAATACCTATGGCATTGGGTTTGTTTATTTGGTGATTCATATCTTCGGGAGAGGGGGGGCGCAAAAATCTCCCGGGCCCATAGCGCGTCACATACAAACCGCGGGCCTGCCTGGAGTTATATTCAATGTCAAATTAATGTGGCGTCTTCAATTGTTTCACCAACTAGCGTGCACCCTTTTTTAACATGCAACCTAGAGTTATAGTCAATGTCAAATGTGGCTTCGTCAATTGTTTCGTCAACTAGCAAGTGAGCCCTTTTTAACATGTAACCTGGAGTTATAGTCAAAAGATTGTTATACGATCACGACCTGAGAGAAGCCTATGTATTTACGTCAGTCCAGTCTCCACGCTTATAAGATGAGATTGGTTTAAAGATTTGGAATTAAACATAAGGTTCCGCTTGATACTTTTTCGTACAATAAATTATCAGTTGAAGAAATAGAGTTTATTTGCAAATGGAGCTTATTACCATCCATAAATATTCAAGATTTTGGGGGGGGTCATGACCCCCCTGACCCCCCCTCTGGGACCGCCCTTGGAATGAAACTCACAAAAATAATACCTATTTGACTGGCCATGGCTTCGGTACAGTTTAATTTCTTAATCACATGTTGTTTCTTGTCCAATGACACAACACGTGCAAAAAATTATTCCATGACATTAACACATGATTCCAGAAAAACTAATTGTTTTCAACAAACTTTGAATACCTATGTTAAAGAATTATTATTTTAAACTAGAGATCGCTTCCTGATCGAAATTTGATTAAAATTTCAGTTGATCTAGACCCAAGAAGTTTAAAAACATTTTATAACTGAATCTGTTCTTCCTGTTCTTTCTAGCAGTTGTTTTTACAACAGCTGTCTAATGATTCAATCAATTCTCCTTCCTCCATAAGATTAACACTGGAACTTTGAAAGCCTGTGGGGCGTAGCCCTGGTGTCCGATGTGAATTACAATGTGATTCTGCTCATCTACTATACTTTTGTAACGGACTATACTTTTCTAACGGTATGCACGGATTTCTCCTACGATGCACACAAGCTGAGAAAAAAGGAGGAAATGAAACATGCTTGCGTATTAATATATAGATAGAAAAATAAGCCCACATTAAGCATTAAAATTGCCGTATTATCTCACCTTGGGTTAAAAAGGTGATTATTTATTATATTGTGAAACCACAACTGTGAATAATAAAGTGAAAGAATAGGAAGAAGAGAGTTAATCTCAGTATTTTTTAAACTGAAATAGTCGTTTTTATTAATATTGACATGAAAGGGGATTTTTGTGTTGGAGTAATGTACAGTAGTCTGAAAAATTTGTTGGACACTCTTTTTAGCGAATTTCCCTATAGGGAATACGCTATTACGGTAGTAGCCATGGTAAGACCTAAGCCCCGGACCACTTTACTTTTCCATTTTAAGGTCCCCAGAATCCAAAAACACCATTAGTTCATTTTCATATATATATATATGTATATATTTATATGTCTGTGGTACTGATATACCTTTTGAAGGGGACCTCCGATTTTGATGAAATTTGGTATGAAGGTGTAAGACCTCTATTTTCATGAGTTCGCGAACCAGAATTGTCGGGTTATGGGAACGGGGTTTTATGGGGTTTCAAAGGGATAAAAATGGGTTTTTGGCATTTTTGGACCTCAATTTTCAAAATTTATCAGTTTTTGAAACCATTTAAAAGAGCTTAAAAAACAAACAATTTGGTATTTTGAATTTTTATCTTAGTGTAACTAGTTACGAGGAAAATAAAAAAAATGTGTTTTCTATATTGTTATTCTTATGGGATATCAAGAAAACCCTATATTTTGCTTATTTATTGACATAACTTAATCAAATTTGGTATCTACATTATCTAGATAGGGTTTAACTTACACTTGCTTACAAAACCCATATGGCAGCAAACCTACATACTCAATCCTATGGTGTTTTTATGAGAAAAGTAAATACAGTACAGTCTCGTTCATCGGACTCGGCGACATCGGAACTCCGCTTCATCGGAACTGAAAATCTGGATATTATTAATTTTTTTTTCTTACGAAATAAATAATTTTTCCGTTTTAGCGCCTTAAATTGTTCTATCCGCACAACAGTGAAGTATCACATTTTGCATTAAAAGTCATCAGGCGTTTTCCATAATCTGTATCCATCTATGTGATTTACGAGGCCGTGGAGTATTCGCACAAAAATAGAAAGAGGAAGGGGGCAGGAAGTGAACAATACGTTCGCTTCCCAAACTGTCATTCAGTCTGTCTCGCGTCGCGACTGCACCTGTGTTACGTGGAAGTCAGTTGACTGCTGGAATATGAATATGGAATATGATAATAAAGATTTTGGATCTTTATTTACTGTGTTGTTTTTATTCCTATAGGTTCATTGTTACCATGTTCAAAGTTTGAGTGCCTTATTTTCATAAAATCTCTTGTGTTATCTTAAAAACAAGAGTGAATACAATCACGATAGGTCACCGTACGGGCGGAAATGATGACTCACGACGGACTCTGCTTCATCGGAATTTTTTGACATCCGAACCGGCCGTCCGCCACATTAGTTCCGATGAACGAGAGTGTACTGTAATTTGAAATTTCATTGGAAATTCACCGAGTAAGCAGATCTGCTGTGAAGGGGGTATTTATACTTATCTATGTGTAATCGAAGTTTATAGTGACTACTTATGAATGCAACATAGATTTGTAACACACTGTAATGCTGTTGTACGCAGGCTACTGCATGGAGGTGACCGGCGACCACAACATCACGTTTGTGTTCTCCGGCAGTCTGATCCTCCTGGCGGGCGTCATCTGTTATCCACTCAACTGGGTAAACAAATGGGAAATCGAGCGGAACGCGAAAAAAGAAGCGGGAGAGGCAACAGTCAAGGATCAAGTTGTATGAAACTTACGGAAAAGTTGTTATACAATACATCTCAGTTGTTTGGTCTCGTCGTTACCGTGTTTTACATGTACGTTATTCGTACTCCGCTTCATGTTGTGTTTGCTTTCCCGGTGCTATGTGATGCAGTGAAAATTAAGTGGAACCGTGAACCACCGTGATCACTTGGTTAGGATCCAAGATTCAGCCAGTTTAACAGTGTTTAGCTAGCAGTGTTTAGTGATAGTAACCTTCAATCAATATTTGATAAGAGTGAACAGGGGTATTTCAAGAATAAGACCTTGAAAAAAATTAAAATACAACAAAACCAAGCCTAAAGTTTTATTTAGATTTGCTTCTATCTGGCTCGGCTGGCCTTCAACATTAAGCCAGACAACTGAGATTGTACTGTAAAATGAAGAATGGCTATATTGTTAGCCAAACTTGTAAATATTTATATATAGTTTTGTATTTTTGTATAAATATACATATTAACACGGTGCATTTTTAAAGTAAGTATAGTGGATTATGTACTTAATATTTTTAATAAAAATCTTTAAAAATGGATTGAATTTTCCATTATCTGTGTTTAAATATGATTTATATTCCTTTAACCATTTTAGGCATGAAATTAATTTTTGCAAAATTAGTGACTAACAAACCTGTTAGTAAACACATTTTTATTTATTTGATTTAAAACTATTAATTGGTATCAATTTTTACATAGCCTATTATACCGGTGGTCCTCAATAACCCATGACTTGTAGGCCATGGCAAGTTGTCATTTGATGTTCCTGTTAGATAAAGTCGTAACAATACCAAAATAATTTTTTTGAGTGCCCTTCCTCTCTTTTATGAGCACAGCTCAACATATCAATGTTTGAAATCAATAAGAGAGACCAATGTATCACTTTAGAAACATTCAGCCACAAAAAAATAGTCATTGATGATTCAGGTCATAAAATTGGACATAATGACAATAAACACCAAAGTTTCATGTATATTTTATCTTGACTCCACTGTTCATAATGTGGATTCTTGTGGGAATATGGTTTTTCTTTCAAAACACCAATGAGAGTGAATGGATGAATGAATGTTTATTTCCAAAAGAATAAGACAGTTCACAAAATACAACTTTTAAAATCTATCTATATATTAATACGCAAGCATGTTTCATTTCCCCCTTTTTTCTCAGCTTGTGTGCATCGTAGGAGAAATCCGCGCATACCGTTAGAAAGGTGTTGTGCTGTAGATGAGCAGAATCCTATTTTGATTCACATCGGACTCCAGACTACGCCCCACAGGCTTTCAAAGTTCCAATGTTAATCTTATAGAGAAAAACAATTGAGTGAACTATTAAACAGCTGTTGTAAAAACAACTAATAGAAACACAGGCAAACAGATGTTGCAGTTGTAAAATGTTTTTTAAACTTCTTGGATCCAGATCATATGAAATTTTGGTTGAATTTTGATCAGTAGGCGATTTCTAGTAAATATAAACTTAATAAATTGTACTTATTCTAATCTTTTATCAAGATCCAAAATATCCTTAAAATATCTGAATCATCATTCTAAGCATCTGGATCCCCTAAGATTATCTGCCACTTTGATGTTAAATATTATCTGTTTAAAGATTTTCAATTGCGTGTGTTGTGTCCTTTGGATAGCCTTACACTTTTGAGATGCTATATGTAAAATTTCCTGGCATTTTTCAAAACTAACAAACTTGTCAACTCTAAAAGGATTAAGTGTGGTACCTGTACTGCGGGTCAGAACTCTGAAGGTCAATGTGTACAGAACCAGCAATGCACAGAACCAGAATTCAGCAATGTGTACAGAACCAAATAAAAAGGGACATCCTTATGGAAAAGTAAAAATCCCACCCAAGATGACTGTAGTGCCACAGGTGAACTACATCCCATAAGAGTAATTGTGTCAGTTTCTGCGACATTCGTGGATGTCGCCACAGAGTTTTTGTTGGTTAAAAAAGTGTTAAAAAGACAAAATTTTACTCTTTGTTACCTGCAAGTGTTGCCATCGCTGCAGGAAACAACATTGGTTCTCCCGTTCTCGTTTGCATTGGAGATTTTTTTGTCACTAAATCACTATTTTGAGACAGGGACCTCACATAGTGGGTATTTTAACCTGAATATGAATGAGAGATGAGTGTATGATGATTGTGGTGTGATCTTGTAGTCTTGTTACTGACTAAGGCCGACATTCTTCTTAGGCAGGACTGTTAATTAATAGCCCAACAGCCAATGGTATCTAAGGACCTACAGTTTAACGTGGGATCTCAACCACAATTTCAACATCATATGTACGAATTGGTCTAATTATAGGATGGTCTTTATGGATGAACTAGTATTCACTAGTGCGGACGTTAATCCCCTCCAGGGAATATCGCATCCACAAGCCATCGCTTATAACTATCCACAATTCGTGACCTCCAAGTAGCTGGATTACAGGACGCCGCCACCGTCCCAGTAAATTCAAATGACAATTTAGATATTAATGATTATTTAAAAACTCAAATAAATGAAATAAAAAATTGATTGAAAAACAAAAATTCAAAAATATTAAAGGACAGATGGCTTTAGAATGTGAATATGAAAGAAAATTAGTAAATGGTGAAATTCAAAACAGTAATATGTATTTTTGTTTAAAAAGATCAGATATTTTTAATATAGATGATTTTATTGATGGCCAATGTAAGAAATTAATAGTTAGAGAACAACTAAATCAACCATCAAAAGGCCATGGTTGGTCATTAAAAAGATGTGTTGAACTGAATCTAAAATTATCTAAAAATAATAGTTTAAATTCTGGATCATATATAGAATTAAAAAATGAAATTAAGAACAAAAATGCTGTCTCTATTTTAAGAATAAAGATGAATATTGTTTTATTTATGCAATTAGATGTGCTATTGATGAACTAGACAAAAATGCTGAAAGAATTAACCAATGTAAAAAATATATAAATGATGATATTTTTAAAGGGTTTGATTATTCAATAGCATTAAAAGATATTAAATTATTTGAAAAAGATCATTTGATTCTAAATACAACTAACCATTAACCATCAATGTCAATAATTATTATAGAATTGATGAAGATAAAAAGATAGTGTCATTACAAATATCTGAACATTATAATACAAAACTAGAAATTGATTTATTATATCATAAAATTGGCAATAATTCTCATTGTATATTGATTACAGATTGAAGTGATTTAGTAGCTAATCAATTAACACAAAAAATAGACATAAAAAATACATTTGTAGAAGATGTTTGACTCATTTTTATAAAAATAAAGACTTGAATAATCATTTAGAAATATGTATATCATTAGAACCTTGTAGACCTATGATGCCATTTCCTGGTCAAACAGTAAGTTTTAAAAATTGTTATAAAAAGTTTGAACATATGTAATTTTTTTTAGATTTTGAAAGTATATTAGAAAAGATTGATAATTGTAAAACTAATCCAAATTGCTTATATACAAATAAAATTCAAAAACATAAACGATATGGATTTACAATTTATTTGACGTTGGGTAGTCAGGATTCACAGACTATAACCCTCGCCACGTAACTTGACGAATGAATTTTCACTACTATTCAGTTAAAATGATTGGATAATCAGCTGTTCTATAAAAAATTGCATGTAACGTAAGCTTGATGTTTTTGGAAAAGTACCCCCTCTCCTCCCCTCGCCCTACCCAGCTGTTTTTGGCCATTCGTCAACTTATGTGGCGTGACTTATAGTGCTACCAGCTAATTTTTTAAATGCTATTTATAAATATAAAAAAAATATTTGAATATTTTAAATAAATATAGTTGAGGAGGGACGCGCCCCCCCCTCCCTCTGGATCCGTCACTGGTAAGGCCTATTATTGTGTTAGATTAATTACATTTATGAATAGTGAAAGAATAGTTAGTAATTAGTAAAATAGTGAGTTAAATTTAAGCAACTTTGAAAATACAAACCATTATGATAACTAGACTATTCACATATTGATATGATTTGGAGTAAAAAGGACTTTTAGCGAATTTCCCATAGGGAATAAGCTATTACCGTAGGTCTCATGGTAAGACCTAAGCCCGGGACCATGTTACTTTTTCGTTTTTAGGTGCCCAGAGACCAAAAATTATAGTCATTGAAAATTTTATATATATATATATATATGTATATATTTATATATGTATATATATATATGTATGTGTCCCTAGGCACGATAACTCTCGTAAAAACGGTCCGATCAACACCAAATTTGGTAGAGATGTGTAATCCTACGTTTATTCGGATGAGTTCGTAAACCAGACATATCGACCTACCGGAAGGGGTTGTTTTGGGGGGTTTTGTACCCCAAAATTGAGTTTTTTGCATTTTTCATATGTAAATTTAAAAAATTTTATATTTTTATTTTGACTATTGGATTTAGCTCAAAAAAACACACAATTTAGTATTTTGAAGCTTTGCTCTATCTCCATTGGTTACCGAGATATTACAAAGTCTAAAGACAGTACATTGTATTTTGGGGCTCCAATGTTAATCTTATGGAGAATAGGGATGTGTTAATATTTCACTTATTAACCAATATTTTTCGATGAAACTTGGTATTCAGCTTCATTTGGTTGAGATTCATCCATTTATGGTAAAAAATCTTGGTTTTCGCGCTTATCATGGCAGCAAACCTGCATACTCTTTTCCCATGTTAATTATATGGAGAATAGGAAAACTCCTTTAGCAATGGACAGATATTGATAAAACTTAGTACATGGCTCCATATGGTCGGAATAAATTTTTTTATGTTAAAAACCTACTTTTAGTGTTCCCCATGGCAGCATACCTGCATACTCTCCCTATATTTATCATAAGGAGAATAGCCATTTATTTCCCTATTTATGAGCATGTGATTTTATTTGGTGTACAGTTTTATGTGGTCAAAACTAATATTACTAATTTGGAAATTCGCTGAGTACACAGGTCTGCTGCGACGGGGGTATTTACTAATTTTCAACCTAACATGGAAAGCCTCATAAAAAATCTGCAAAAATAGTAAATTTCTGCAGAAAGATTTGCGATATTTTTGACCAATTCTTATTCTGCAATTAGTTGTAATAATTTTCCTTGTTGACGAGAAAATTTAAAACAAGGAGAACCTTACATAAAACTTGAGTGTAGGGGAAAGAAGGGTAATGGTGCGCACCTAAGGGAAAAAAATTCTTCCCAGAAAATATGCGGGCAAAAATTACCAATACATATGTCAAACTCTTTGGCATTTAATGTAGTTTCTTATAAAAAATTATCATTATCATATACCGGGTGTTCATAAAGTCTTGCCCTGATAAAGAAATCGAATAGCATGAAAACAAATGATGGTAGAATAATGTTTTATTTACAGTTTTAACAAGTGATTTCTCAAGTTTTATTTACATAATATTCAAACTCAATAAAATTCTATGTGTCGCCTTGGGTTGCCTGTAAATATTCTAGGCGACTTTTTCTATTTTCCCATATTTTTATTAACATTTAATGAGTATCAGACTGCACTGCATTTCTTATTCTCTCTCTTAGTGACTCTAAATCAAGAACTGGGGTAGAACACACTACGTCTTTGACAAACTCTCACATAAAAAAGTCCAGAGGAGTAAAGTCTGGTGACCAAGGAGGCAATTTAGTCGGGCGATCACTCCCAATCCTTAGTGACTTCAGTAATGCGCGGGCGTCAAGTTCGTTTCCTGTCACACACACTGCCCCTGTCACAAAAATATGGATACCACCTCTCGATACTCCTTACATCAGGTGCAGGTGTTCTGAACGTTCGCACATAAAGTTTTTAGACAGTACCGGTAATGGGGGACTGGGTTTCATAGAACCATAGGACACACTGTTACTTCTTCTGGAGGCTAACCATTTCTGATTTGCTTTTGTACCGAATTTAAGAAAACTGCACTGTTGTCAAACAGCTAAACAAAGGTGTTACCAACTTAATATAAAAAAAAACTAGATTAAATTCTCTTCAAAAGAAGCAATGTAAGTTGCGCGTGGCTCTAATGGTTTCTGTACAGCAAAGCTATCAAATCAGGGCAAGACTTTATGAACACCCGGTATATTAACATTGATTAAATATACACCATTATATAAGAATATGCACTTGCGCACGATTTCCCTACCCATCGGGTAATTGTGCGCATGGGGGTGGGTAATGGTGCGCAGGGACGTAAGGGTTGAAATAATTAGAATAAATGTGTTTCATCAACATAAATTCAATATCAATATAACATATGGAATGTCTTAAAGCTAAACAATACTTTTTTTTGAGCTTTACAATACACTTAACAAAAGTTTTGATTAAAATTACAAAATTGTTCAATGGTTAATGCAAAATTAACACACGTAGGCTAATTTTCTGCTGTGTCTGCACCTGAGCTGTCTGCATGACTCCAGGACGAACAATTTATGAGCATCTGTAAACAAGAATGTGAAAAGGGGAAGTATTTTTTTTTTCTTACCTATAACTACATGGTGCCCACTGCCGCGCACCATTACCCGATGTTGCATTCGAAAGTATTTTATTTTCTCACTATCTTAAGAAGGGATGAAATCATAAATTAATTGATTCAAACGATAAAGCAAAGACTACCATTAATTGTAATACTAAATAAGTATTAAGTTATCTAAAGATCTCCCCTAACCTTACTATTTTCTGAGGCGCAAAAATAACATGACACACACGACTTTTAGATTTTGGCCTCTCATAACCTAAAAAATTTCAGTATCGAAAACCACGAGGTCGGGTATTAGTTGTTGAGTCCCCCGCTAGGCTGTAGCACATACTGGAGCATTTTAACTTATTTCATTCATAAAAAACTACGATGCGCACCTTTACCCGCCGCGCACGATTACCCTACTCTCCCCTAAGTCCCAATCACATTGCCAATTTTTAATGTATTTAAAAATATATTTTTGACATCAACATCATTATGTGTATAACGATGACAGGAGAGGTGGTTTACAAATGAAGTAAAAAAGAATGACTTAGTGCATGTAGTGTGCAATATTATAGAACAGTTGTTTTCACAGAAATATGATAAAAAGCTTAGTAATTTTATACTTTAATAACAGCTGTGTTTATTACAACAAGGTTATCAATGTAATTTAAATTAAATTATATTTTAATAATATTACATTTTAATAGGAAAATTATTTAAAAACCAAGAAAATAGGTAATTATTAGCTATTTGATATGTATGTATATAACGTTTTGGTTTCTGTTTTGCTGATATTTATCCTTTTGAAACACATTGTCTCAGCAAAATCTTGTAGAAAAAATTCAGATTGTACATACCAATATAAATATGCAGCTTGTTCATTTTGTGTTGGAGAAAAAGGTTCTGGAAACTGTATCTATCCATTTTCCTATATATTCAACACTAATGAACATACAAAGTCTTGTACATATAAAACAACAGAGTGCGAAACATTAAAACCTTGTAAAAATGGGGGAGTATGCCACAACAGATATGAAGAAGAATATGTTTGTGAGTGCAAACCTTATTATGTGGGAAAACATTGTGATTACAATTATGATAACCTTCAAACATTTTATGTGGATAACATAGATTTTTACACTTTAGTGACAATGTGTACAAAAACCAGTATTATGTTTGAGATTGTCATGTCTAGATATAAGTCACTTGAAGCAGTTCAAGTTTTTATAGACGACGTGTACAGCGATGACCTTAAGTTGATATCCACAACTAAATGTGATGAGTCCAAATGCACATATAAATTTGAAGGTAACTTCTGGCATCCTTACAAACCATATAGTGAGGGAGATAAAAATTTTCTTTATCTTGGAGAAAACGTTCTGGGTTATTTTGCAAATTTAAGGGTAGAAATCAATCAAGATCAAACAACAATTTACGAAAATGAGTTAAAAACCTTTGTGTCATATCGAGAAAACAATCTATGTGTACCAACAGCTCAATTGAGTGGGTGTGGAACATTTGAACAAGGAGTGATTTATAATAGAAGGACTCAAATTAAAATCACCTCATTACTTGGAATAATACCGAATGGAAACAGCCGGAATCCACTGGGAGAAGAACGTCAAAGCATGTGTGGTTATGCATCAGATCTTTGGTTATCTTGGTCAGTATGGTGGTTGAAACCTAGTGTATCGGAGGCAGATGGCATAAATTTAGAAATATTTCAAGAAAGGTCAATAACTTTAAATCCGTTCATAAATAAATTAGATTTTGGTTCTTACAAAGTTGTGTTAAAGGCCAAAAATGTCTTTGATGGAGGGTGCTCCATAAATTATGCCACATGTTTCTTTGAAATAGCGAGTTTACCTTTAGAGCCAGTCATAGAAGGAGGATCCCAACGAAATGTGATGAAGAAAATGGGTTTAAAACTCAGTGCAAGGAATTCAAGAGACCCAAACCAGCTTTTTGAGAATCAGATGATTACAACCAAATGGAGCTGTACTGTTTTGAATTCTTCTGATGCAAACGTGGGGGAAATGTGTAAACCAAAAATTTTAAAAAGTCACACCCCTTACTTTATACCTGCAGACCGCCTGCATGAGGGAGAGTTCAATTTCACTTTAGAGATTTGGAGTGATCTGTACAAAGACAAAATTTGTTTCCAATGTCAGATAGCAAAGACACACCAGTTCAACTACCAAGTAGTGATTGTCTCAAATAAGGGTGGTCTCGTAATTCACTGTCAAATTAACTGTGGTCAGAAAGTTATTATTGATGAAGAGTTCATATTGAAAGTAGCAAATCAAAATAATAACAATGATATTGCTTACAACTGGACTTGTTTTAAAGTAGAAAATGAAAAGCATTTGAAAGTAGACTTAAGTCAACAACATGATATTTTGTCTTACATGTTCCTCATTCCACCATATACTTTGGATGCTGCCTCTACTTATGTTGTAACAGTCTCGGCTACTGTTGGTATTGATGAACAATCAGCAACTTATAGTTTTAAAACTGATGATTTTACTTACTCACAGAATTGTTCAGTTGATCCAAATTCAGGTATCAGGGGCATCACATTATTTTACATTAGTTGCCCAACCTTATATACTGAAGCATTAACTTTTGAGTTTTACGATAAAACCTTAATGGAGGCCAGGGAAAATGTTTACATGAATGGCAGAATGCTTGGATCATCAATTACTGGCGAACTGGATGCCATATTGACTAGAGGTTCTCTGGTAGTTTATATCATCAGTGGACATCATCGGGTTAGTCAAACATATGAGGTGAAACTCACAGATAACACGACGGAAATCAATGACCTGTTGAATAGGATACTGCATGATCCTCTATTTTTTCAAAACATGCCAATATCAATGGTACTGCAGTACATTTCACTGATACCTGATATAATAACAAACAATGCAGATAAAAAGTTATTTTTTTATTTCAATCTACAAATTTTAAGATCAGTCAGTATAAAAGATATACAGGATGTTAAAGTGACTAGCTTAATTTTGTATAAAACCTTAACAAAACTTGCCAAAGGAAATATGGATTATTCTGCAGGACAGGTTACTAGAAAATTGGTCGTTAATATGGTAAAAGTTTTAAAAAATTGGGTTCATACCAACATTGAGGTAACCAACCCAAACGATGTGAAGGAAATTGTCAAGGTCGTGATGAATGTAGTAGATGTTTCACTTAAATATCAAGCCAAACCCAAAGTTCATGGAACTCAGAAATATATTCTGATTGAAACTTATTTTTCTTTGGCACTCGATAGTGGCCATTTGGAAAGAGTTTTGACAGACATAAACAAGGTATTGAGTGTAGTACAGCAACCTGGCTTGCCACCCACAACTATATCTTCAGTTAGTAACACTTTTGTCACTAAAGTTTTAGAGGATGACCCAAAATACAACAGTAGTCTTTCAAAAATGTTACAGAAGTATCCTGATATACCGGTGTCAATATCACCAGTGCTTATGAAACGTTTGAAAAGTCGCTTATTGCCAGGAGAAAGTTTATCATTTAGTGTAACTAAAATCAATGACGATGTATTTAAAATGTTGAACAACAAAACAGTGTCAAATATATTATTTATTTCATTGAAAAAACAGTCACATGAGAATGACCAAATTAATTTACAAGAAATTCAATCACCAATAGATATGGAATTACATCTGAGTTTAAATAAATCAGTCCCAGAGAATAGACATGACGGCCAAACAAATCCACTAGACCTCTCGATGGATGAAGACACTTTAGACTTGCAAATTAGAATACATAGATTTGACCCAGTTCCAGGAAGCAAAATGTCTGTGGTTTTCCATTACCCTCCAACAAATGTCACTCTCCGAGTTCTTATTGTTCAAGATTACAGGCCTACTTACAACTTGATGATTAAAAGGTCAGTCTTGATAACAGAAAAATCACCACATTACTCACCAAATTATATAAAGACTGAAAAAGACTCGTTGTACTACATGGGAGTGATACCCGGACCGGAGATTCCATTGAATCAGTCTGTTTCCTACTCCTTCTCTGTCAATAGCACAGCTTGTATGTCTTGGGACAAAGTCAAATGGAGCTCTGAAGGCTGCAACGTAGGACCAAACACTACTGGCCACACAATCCACTGCCAGTGTTGCCATCTTTCAATATTCGGAGCATTATTTCCTTTCCTTCCAAACGTAATCGATCCTTTTTCTGATGTTAAACTTTTTTTGACTGTTTGGGATAACCCTTTGGTGGCAACTTTAATGCTGGCCATCTTTATCTTCTATATAATTTTTTCTTTAGTGGCTTATTACATGGAAAAAAAAGATCATAACCGGGGTGCTATTACTGTCCTCGAAGACAACTTTCCAGATGACAGATATCCATACTTGTTGGCGGTTTACACGAGTGCTCGCCTCTTTGCAGGAACATCGTCCAATGTTGGGGTTCAACTAATTGGCGAACTAGCAAACAGTCGAACTCACATACTGAAGAGCAAACTTCATCAAGTGTTTAATAGATACTCTGACGATTGGTTTCTGATTTTGTGTCCGAAGCCGTTGGGTCTTTTACAATATATTCACATATGGCATGATAACACAGGTACTAGTCCAGACTGGTATTGTGTCAAAGTCCATGTTTATGACATTAAAAATAGTTTGGATTTTTTGTTCATAGTAGAACAATGGTTGGAACTTAATCTAACAAACTATCCTGAGGCTCTCATTGTACCGGCCAGTACTGATGATATTCTCAAAATAAACAGAGTTCTCAGTGATAATATTTCCAAGAGTTTGAGGGAACAGAGGTCTATTGCAGGAGTATTGACTCAACACCCACGAAGTATGGTCAGACGAATTGAAAGAATAAATATAACCATGTGCAGTTTGATGGTCGCTTTATTATTTAGTATCATGTTTTATATAGACCCAAATGAACAAATACCTGATGATTTCTCCTACAATTTAAAAATGAGAGATTTATATGTTAGCTTTTATACAGCTGCTGCCATAGTTGCAGTAAATTATATAATTAGTTTAATGTTTAAAAAGAGCTATAGATGTATTTTGTCCAAAAATCGGAGCTCTCTTTATTTAAGACATAGTGAATTTTTAGAAGAATATTTAGAAAATGAGAAAAAACTTAAAATTTCAAATGTTATGATTCCAAGGCCAGGGGAGCAAAATCACTCTCCAGGCAGTTACGGAAAAAAATTTGCCAAAGCGGTCAGAAATATTTTGAAATCAGAGAAATTAGCTCCAGCAGTATTGCCCCAAGGTACATCCACAATTCAAGTTAGAAAACTATGGCTTACATTGGCTTGGGCTACATGTGCTACTATAATCATTGTTTGTATGTACTTTGTAACACTCTATGCTCTTAAGATGGGCTTAGAAAAAAGTAAGAAATGGTTTACATCACTGTTAATATCATATGTGCATGATCATGTAGTCCTCAGTCCTCTGAACATCATATTACTTGCCACAGCCCTGACTGCCTCTTTTGGCTTTATTGGGGCTTCGTCCAATTATCGAGCGAATGAAAATGATATTCTATTGTCAGTCACTGGAATGCAAAGTGAAGAATTTTATGAGGAGTTGACCAAAAAGAGGCAGCACCCAATATACTCTCCCATTAAACTTAAAGATCGCCGAAAAATGTTGAGGAAGAAACAAAAATCTCATCGGAAAATCAAATTACTACGTTTCTTTTTATCTTTAGGGTACATAATTGTTGTGTCTTCACTTGTACAGTTAATAAGGTCTTCGACGTTTAAAAAAAATACCCATTTATTGAATATGATTAGTTCTCCCAGGTCTAGTAACATTTTTGACAGTTTTTACAATGCATACAACGTCAGGGAATTAACTCATTATTTTGATCATACTTTCCTCAAAGTAATCTTTATCAGTAGATGGTACAATTTTATGCCTATGTTTCAATATAACAGCTCATCAATATATTGGACATCCGACCATACTTGGAGGTTGGTTGGAACCCCATACCTCAGACAGTTACGAGTTTACGAGATACCCTGTATTAGCTTTGCTTTTCCAATAAACACATGCATTCCTCAATGGAACTATCAAACCGAAGATAGAGATCCCTACGCGGTTGGTTGGTCCACCTATACGTCCTTCAATATGAGAGAAGAAACCGGGACATCTCCTTGGATTTATACATATCCAACCCACAGCTCTCTCAATACTTATTATAGACTTCAAGGTCAATCAGACATTGTTTACAATAATGGAGGATACAAGACTAGAATTGGATCAACAATACAAGAAGCGGTTGCAACAGTCACTCAACTAGTTGACTACAAGTGGGTGGATTATTCCTCAAAAGCATTGTTCATAGAAATGACAATTTATAATGTAAATGTTCACAGTTTCAGCCAAGTCACTCTTGTAATAGAGTTTTTAACTACAGGTGTGATGACAAAAGTAGCTAGAATCACGTCTGCAGTAGATTGTGGTAGAGTAAAATTTAGGCACATAGCATTTATCTTGTTGACACTCTTGTTTGTGTTTGAAATTGGCTATCAATTGAATTACCACGGATTTACCAAATTCTTCAAGGACATCAGAAGTGTTTTGTTGCTAATAATTGTGGTTCCTAGTATTTTTGTTATACTAGGATTTTTAATCCATGTTTACGAATGTAAAGCTAGCAACATGTGGGAAAGATATTATTCTAAAAAATATGATTATTTTGATTTTGACACATTTATGAGCTTTCACCATAATGTCGTTTTTCTTCTCAGTTTCTTCTTGCTTTTTAGTGTATGGAGAACGTTGCTACTGTTGCGGGAAGAAAAGATATTTCTCGCAATTCGCAACCTGTTTAAGCTCACACTGAACAGAATCTTCTTTATTCTTTTATTGAGTTTTGTAGGTTATATCACCTTGTGGCAATTCTACCTTCTCTTGGATATATCGGCAACAAACAAAATTGTGGATTTAGCGATTTCACAAAAAAAACTGAGAGTGATTAATGGTGGAGTGGTCACAGTTGCATCAGTGGTTTTTTCCTTCATGAAGTATTGCACGGTGATGCTGGTATCGTGTACTTTAATCGTTGTGCTTGTACATTTTCACCCAGTTGCACACCATTCAAGAAAGAGACCCAAGACAAGTGTTGCTCTTGCCCGAAAAAGATGGTAGAAACAATATTGGGTCATGAACTCACTTATTATTAATATATTGCTGTATTTGGTAATTGTCATAGCAATAAATCTTACTCTTCTAGAGGAGGTTCCACTTATATAAAGTGATAAAGATATACCGTATGTAGTTACTCGCTCTTAAAAACTTTTTTTAATTTTTAAAACTCAAATGAAGAGTTTATGAACAGTTATTTTTTTTAGATTTATTTGCCTTTGTATTACTGTTGAATTCTTAAAGTGATGTAAATACCTGCATCAAAGTTATCAAAGAGTTACAATATGGCAACTAGTTTCGACCCCTAAATTATGAGATCATCTTCAGGCTGTACCAGGATTTAAATCAGCTCTTCATTTAAAAATTGTCGACAAAATAAAAACTTTACACTTGTCACAAACATACGATACGAACAACAAACAACGGATATTTGCGTTAACTGGTGACGGACGGTGATGGTACGTATCCGTGCCGGACAGGTATAGACTGGGACGGTGGTGACGTCCTGTAATCCAGCTACTTGGAGGTCACGAATTGTGGATAGTTATGAGCGACGGCTTGTGGATGCGATATTCCCTGGTGGGGATTAACGTCCGCACTAGTGAATACTAGTTCATCCATAAGTACCATCCTCATAATTAGACCAATTCGTATATGGGAGGTTGAAATTGTGGTTCGGATCCCACGTTAAAATGTAGGTCCCTAGATACCATTGGCTGTTGGGCTATGAATTAACAGTCCTGTCTAAGGAGAATGTTGGCCTTAGTCAGTAACAAGACTACAAGATCGCGCCACAATCATCCTACACTCATCCCTCATTCATACTTGGCTTTAAACTACCTATTGAGTTAGGTCGCCATTTCAATAAAGGTATTAAAGGTATTAAAGGTTACAGTGCCGGATCTAGGACATTAATAAGGGGGGGGCTAACCAGGAGGTCTGCGCCCCCCCCCTCGATCGGTGTTCCAGACCGGCGGGGGGTTCGGGGGCCCTCCCCCGAGAAGTTTTTGTAATTTAAGTGTTAAAAATAGCAGTTTCAGGTCATTTCTTCACCCATCGCTTTGGAAAACAATACTAAATCGCCAATCAATTTTTATTACAAACAACAGTTTGGCCATATACCAACTTTCATTGCTCTTATTATCATTAATATTTAATGAGCATTTCTTTTGCATCGTGAAGTACAATGCATACACTAACCTTAAAAAATTTGGTTAGTTTTTATAGGCCTATCACTGTTGCTATCTAAATTTTCATTATCTTTATTTCGGATTAAAATGGTACACTCTCTTGTTAACACTTTTAACTTTAATATACTAAGTCGGTAATAGGTAGGTAGGTAGGTAGGTAGTACATTTCATCATGGATTAGCCACTAGATCACGTATAGGCCTGGCGCACATGTTATGTAGATCACATGTGGTGAACTTATAGCAAACGAGTGGTTTACTATATTTCTGCTCTGTCTAGTGATTCGGAGGGGTTATAGTTTCACTACCATGGTTTAAAGTGTTTACAGTTACAATTAATTACATTAATCCTTCAATAGTGAAGTTGTCGTAGTATTAAAATTAAATAGAGACACAGACTCCAACCAATGTATACAGAACCAAATAAATAGAGACATCCCATGTTAAAAAATTTTAGTTTTGCCCCCGAAAACCAGAGGAAAATAAAGCGCTGATGCTAGGATTACTTCTCCTTACTGTCACGGGAAGCGCTCTTTCTAACTCTCAAATGTCAAAATGAGCATATTTGTTTACAAAAAATCAAAACAAACTTCTGTAAAATTATTCTGGTCATCTGTTTCCATTCAACCAATCAGCATAATCCTTACCATCTTGGTGGTGCTATCTGTGTTTCAGGGGCGGCGTTCTCACTTCCCCATAAGGATGTCCCTACTTATTCGGTTCTGTATACATTGCTCCAACACAGACACGGTACATTTCAATGAACACAAACTGGCCATTATGGTATAATAAAATCACGTGCGCCGGCACCAAGTGATGAGACTCGGCCTTTCAGACTGTTTTAATGTAGGACTACCGTTGTGGATGCTGCACTCTGGTTTATTTATTGTCGGATCAGATGTTCTAATTGTTAACAGATGATTTCATTATTGTTACTATTTCTTAAGTTTTAAATTCAATTGCAACTTTAAAAAAAGCTTAGTTGTATTATCCATTTACTTTACTTTTATTTATCTAAATATTCATAATCACCAATACAAAGTACAATAAAAAAATTATCGTTTTTATTATAGTACCATCCAGCAATTAAGTAACTGGCTACAATGCAAAACCACATGTTAACTCGGACACTTGGGTTTTACTTTGACCGTTGAGTCAGCTTCCTCATTATTTCTTTTTTTTTAATTTTGTACTTCATAAGACCATTGTTAAAAATTAACGTAACCATTGGTAAACATTACAACGAAAGAACTTAATTTTACTTACTAAGCTAACTACTTTTTATGTTATTCGAAGTGTAGCCTTAAAAAAACATCTATCGAAAGAAGACTATTTACTGAAAGTCGTGTGAAAATTACACGGTTTCTAAGTTTTACTGTTTTTGAGTTGGGCTTGCTTGAAGTCAGCCATGTCACCTATGATCGTGGCGAACACATCTCCGCTAAAGGCTGTGACGCTGGGTTAGTTATAGCTGTCTAGTCGGTCTTATGTATGACTTATCACTACCGTGTGATTTTTTTGAGTTAGTGAAAGTATTTTTGACATATATATCAATAACAAACATAACCTAATCGTCGCAGCGCATTGTAAACTTGGCTGAGTACTTGTAGCAGGCCCGGTGTCAGGCCGCGGGCGGAAATGCGTTCACCGTGATCATCGGTGACATTTCTAACTTTAAGGATGTAAAACCAAAAAACCGTAAGACTTAAAAAAGTGAAATTTTACACAATGCTCAGTAAATAGTCTTCTTTCAATTTATGAGGTCTTTAATACTGCAGATCAAAATAACATAAAAAATTAGCTGGCTTATGTATAACAATAGACAAGTACCCGAAAGAAGATTTTCCTGACATGGAAACCTGTAAATATAGGCCTTATCATTTTTATCCCATAACTGCTTTATTTGCAAAGTTTGAAGAAAATCGTTGGAGCCTTTCTCAATATACGTGTGTACATAAATATAGACATATTACAAATATACCTCATCAATAATATTAGAGTATAATAATATACTTTTTGTTAGTAAAGATCGAATGCTGATATATACTATAATTAGTTTATAAGTAGCCTATTTTTGCAAAAATTTATGATTGCTATTTTGAATTAGTAATTATTTTAACGAATTTTACCTCCAGTTGATTTTCTCCAGGTTCAAATCTACACGGTTCTGACTTTGATAAAAACTTGAACGTCAATTTAGACTGCTTTTCGTCGTCTTTTATTTAATCAGATTATCGTTTTCTTTAAAATGAACCAGTCTTATTTTTTCAGACATAATCTTCTTTAGAACTACTTTATTTATTATAATGAATCTTAATAATTAATTAAGTGATCTCGTTTGAATCAAAAGGTAGTCATCACAAAGGGTTTATCAGACATTACGCATACAGCATTGCGTTTTGCTCTGCACTCTCTGTTGTTCTTGATTTCGAGTTGTGACAGGAAAAGTTTGCGCGCGCAATGCAACCAAACATTAAATACAACATCTAGTTGTAATTTTGATTCCCCTTCGCCTCCACCACTTCCACTTAGGCCCCTATTATACATCGCATCTTTCAAGGCACGTAAAATAAGTACATTCCTCTAGATAGGAGCATTTATACCCGGCGCCTGACGGTCGTCTGTCGCGCGTCATCCAATAATAAGGTATACAGCGATTCGAGCGACACGTGGCGGGCGCAAGCCCTCGCGGCGTCGCTCGACGCGATGTAAAAGAGCCCTTAAACTTGAGGATGGAATATGTCACTCCCCATCTCCGCCTCGTACCTATACAAAGACTCGGCATACACACAAAGAGGGACTCTGGAACCCTCAGAATTGGTGCCCCACCGATTGAGATGGCATACCAATAGAGACACTAAAATGACAGTGTTGTCTAGTTGAATCACCAGAAAAAGACATTATAATATCATTTTTAAGAACAAATATTTTTAGGGGTGATGTTTTTATTTCACAGTGTGCATAACAGACACAAAGTAGTTAACATTGAAAAACATCGGAAAAACGTGCGCTGGTTTGCCGGCGCCCCACACCCGGCCTGCGCCCAACACGGGCCGGCGCCCGCTCCGTGCCGTCGCGGCGCCCTACCTTGGCCCCCAAGGGGGGGGGGCTATAGCCCCCTTAGCCCCCCCTTGGATCCGCCACTGGTTGGTTTAAATCAGTGCAAAGCAATGTTGCCGGGATTCGCCCATGCTCGCCTGTGCCGGCAATGGAGACCGCCGGGCGAGTGGGTTTCCTGCTTTAAAAACAGACACATTTATTATCTCCATCTCTCTCCCCCCACCATTATGCACTTCTTTTCCATGAGAATACTATGGGATTTAGTTTGAAGGTCTACTGCCATCCGGGTTTTTGATCAAATATTAATTACTTACCACCTAGTGAAGGTTCATACAAAATTTTATAAGTACTAGAGATCGCCCACTGGTCGAAATTTGACCAAAGATTCAGTTTATCTTGTGCCAATAGTTTTAAAATGTTTTATAACTGAAACGTCTGTTCTTCCGGACTGGCTAGCATTTGTTATTTCAGTAGACCCTCTCTTAACCAACCCTGGATCAACCAGCGCCCGGACTAACAGCCTCTGCCCAGGGACAAAAGAAAATTCGGTTTAACCGCCCTTAAATATAAACTAGGCCGTTTTAACTGGCCTTTCCTTGGAATCGAAAGACTTCCATTCTTATCCTTATTACTTTATTGACATAAAAGCGCATCCTTTCGGGGTTTATTTAAGGAATTGGCATGGGAGTACCAAAATTTAGTCTACTACATATTGTCAAATGTTCACCAACGTCAGTTTTATTCTACCTTGTGTCCAGTGTAGATATAGGGCATGGGAGCGTATTTGGTTATAATAAAACATAGTCAACTAGTTGTGAGTGTGCATCTTTTTTCAATAGAATTTTGTATTTTCAAACATAAACTTTCCTTGGTGATTAAGTACATTTCATATGAAAAGTTGCAAATCCTATACTACAATACGAGCAATGTTTGATGGGATGTGTGTTCCACGATCTTGAAATCTAGCGGGTAGAGTTTGCTTAAACTTTGCATTTAGAGTGTTTTGCCCAAAAATAAGTTTAGAAACAGTAATCCCAGAAAAAATTGAATTTGGTCTAAATTTAAGTTTAAAAATCATAATTTTTAAGATTGGTCTTATGGGTTGCTATTTTGGTAACAAAATAACAACGAAAGGTATAAAAAATAAAGGAACATTAATGTTAAGCAATGTTTTTGAAACAGCTGTTGACTGTGAAGAGCTATAGCTGGTTGTTAGTAGAAATTTAATAGCTTTATTAAAATGAGAGTATAACAAAAGTCAATTAAAACCAACGAGCAATGCTCGGTTATCCTGGTACTGTAGGTTTTAATGTAAGGAGCTGAGTTTATTTATTCATAAGGTACCAATAATACGTTTTAACACATTGTATTTTATGTGCTTGGATAATTTCCCGTTTTAACCAGCCTTCCAAGTTATCCGACCTTGTTCCGGACCCATTATGATCGGTTAAGAGAGGGCCTACTACACAACGGCTGTCAAACGATTCAATCATTTATCCTTCTTCCGTAAGATAAACATTGCAACTTTGAAAGCCTAGGTAGGGCGTAGCCCTGGGGACCGATGTGAATTGAAATGTGATTCTGCTCATCTACAGCACGATACCTTTCTAACGATACCCGAGGATTTTTTCTTTCGATGCACACAAGCTGAGAAAAGAGGAGAAAAAGAAACATACTTGCCTATTAATATATAGATATGTTGATAAATAAGCGGTATATAACTTTTTAAAGATATGCCCAAAAGAATAAAATGGGAATTTTGATTTAAATTTTCTCCATAACCAGTTGACCTACATTAATGAACCAATATACTAAATTGTTGATTTTGAAAAGTTATATTATATGATTTAAGTTAAAATTGTCTAGTTTTTAAAACCAGAGATCGTCTCCTGATAGAAATTTGACCAAAATTTCAGTTGATCTAGACAAAAGAAGTTTAAAAATGTTTTCATCATACCATTGCGATAAACGTTGTTTTCAGAACGGTCAGCTGTGATCGAAACTAGTTGATTCCCGGTGGGTTGGATAAACGTGTTGGTAAACAAAGTTTTCGGGACTAGTCCTCGAAACAGTGGTTTTCGGGACTAGGCCAGAAAAAAACTTCCAATGTTTGACACCACGAGCACTGCTATTCTGCTTACAGTAACTTAAACCTCGTTGCCTCCAATATATAAATGTAAAACAGCTGATTGTTTACTTGTAAATAGTTCAAATATAAGATAAACAAATAACAACGTAAGAGGGGGTATTGATTAAAATTTATTAATTTTTATTGAAACTGTATATTTATTAAAGGTGGTATGATGAAAAGTACTGTTCGTAACTCGTCCGAAAGTGGTATATCGGTGCTCGATCGAATTCAAGTACTCGGCTTCGCCTCGTACTTGAAACTCGATCTTGCACCGATAGCGACCACTTTCCGGACTAGAGACGAAATATACTATTTTCATCTTACTGCATGTAGAACAGCCGTTTTCTGGCCTGTATTTAGTCCACAAAGTCAGCGTTTTCTGTAGCCTTTTAAAAGTGCACAGTAAAAAACATATGTTAATTATTTCCGTGCGCTAACCTCAAAAGTTGTTGTTTTCTTAAGCAAAAACCATACTAATCCAAAACAAATAAGGCCAATATAAACAAAAAACGACTTGCAGACTACAATTTTAATGCAAGATTTTGACATTTCTTTAATTTAACCTATATATCAGCTGTTTATAAGGAATATTTAAACTGATATGGAACTCAACTAATAAACGTAAACAGATAATGAAATTTGAATTATCCTATACTAATACGAGCAATGTCTGAAGGGATGTGTGTGAAGGGAGATCGTTCCACGATCTCGAAATCCAGCAGTTAGATTTTCCTTGAACTTTGCATTTAAGAGTGTTTTGGCCCAAAAATAAGTTTAGAAACAGCCTTAATCACAGGAAAAATCAAATTTGGTTTAAATTTAAGTTTAAAAACCGTAGTTTTTAACATTGGTCTCATGGGTTGTCATTGTGGTAACGAAATAACAACTAAAAGTAAAGGAACATTAATTTTAAGCAGTTTTTTAACAGCTGTTATCTGTGAAGAGTGCGGTGTATATTTAATAGCTTGATTACCATTGCACTATAACAAAAGTAAATTAAAACCAACGAGCAAGGCTCGGTTAACCTAGTATTTTACTTTAAAATGAGTTACCGTATCCATTTTAATTTTTTGCAAAATGATGAAAAACATTGTTCATCACTCGGACGGAAAGTACGAGTGCTTTTCTGTGCTTAATCACTGATTCCGAGCTCTGCTCCGCCTCGCTCATAAAACCGATTGCGCACAGAAAAAAACCACTTTCCGTCCTAGTGATGAAAACTACTATTACATGTTACTGCATGGTGAGACAAAAAAAAAGTGGTTCTCCACTGGTCTTAGGGCTGCCAACTTTAGAGATATCAAAAATAATTCCCACTTTTGATGCAGAATGGCATTTCCAACATTAATGTGTTGAAATCTCAATTTTTTAAAATGTTAATGTAACAATGATACTAGAGGGAGCCAATCAGATATATTTTTTAAACATCATTATTTTTTTATAAGGGCGTTTACATCCACTCTTATTTCCTAATAATATTTTGAAAGTGTCGAAATTTAATTAATTTTTAATTTGAAACTCCTACCTTCATTATTTTATTTATGTTTCAAAATCAAATTTTACAAATTTGCATTGCATAACTAAACTTAGTTTTAAAAATTGTCAAGTGTTTATTCATTAACAGTGGTTGGATCTGAATGTAACAAATCCTGAGGCTCTCATCGTACCGGCCAGTAACGATGATATTCTCAAAATAAACAGAGTACTGGTATTGAGTAATAATAATTCCAAAACAATGAAAGAACAGCGAATTATAACAAGAATATTTACACACAACATCCGAGAAGTACGGAAAGCTGAGTTCAAAGAATAATTTTTTTCATGTGCAGTTTATTAGTTACCTTACTCTATAGCTAATGTGTTCCCCACTGTACTTGTTAATTGTAACTCTTGTGAAATTAAACCTAAAAAACTTAAATGGTACAATGATAATTTGTTACAGCTTAAAGATCAGTGTATTTTTACATACAACCAATTTATATATACAGGAAATGTGGAGTTTAGGACTTCTTATCTTCAACTTAAAGCTAAGTACAAATACGAGGTAACTAAGGCCAAGCTTGAATACAACTGCAATCGTGTGGTTCTTGCTAAGAGTAAGCCTAAGGCAATTTGGTCAATAGTTAATGAAAATGTAAATAAGAATGACATGCCTTCTGCAAATAAAGCTTTACAGTCACTCAAACCAGACCATTTCAACGTTTCTTTTGTAGAGAATGTGAAATGTATTGTTAATAATGTGCCTAAGTCAGATAATGATGTCAAATACTATTTACAGAAATTACAACCTATTTCAGCCCCTTCATTTTCTGTTAAAAATGTTAGTGTGGAACAAGTGTTTCAAGCCATTATGAGTTTGAGCAATAGTGCTAGTTTTGATGTGTACAACTTAAATTCCAAGATATTGAAACTTGCTGCACCGTTTATTGTTGATGTATTTGCTTATTTGATAAATTTATGTATTAATAGTTGTGTTTTTCCTCAATGTTTTAAGTTGTCAAAAGTAGTTCCAGTGTACAAGAAGGGTTCTAAGTCAGATTACAGCAATTATCACCCTGTGTCAATTATTCCTGTACTATCAAAAGTGTTTGAATTATTACTAAATAAACAGATAGTTGATTATTTCGAAAGCAACAACCTGTTCTCAAATAGCCAATTTGGTTTTAGATCAAACAAAGGTACTGGTCCTGCTATCATTGAATTTATGAAAAAGTGTGTATATAGCTTAGATTCAAAATATAGAGTGACAGGACATTTTTTTGACATGTCGAAAGCCTTCGACACTATTTCTCATTCTGTGTTGTTGGAAAAGCTTAAATTTTATGGGTTTGATCAGCAAGCTTTACAATTAGTCGATTCTTACTTGTCAAATAGATTTCAGTCTGTATGTTGCAATGGTGTCTTTTCACAATATTTGCCTGTGTGTACAGGAATTCCACAAGGATCTATTTTAGGTCCAACAATGTTCATAATCTATGTTAATGACTTACCTGTATCTGTTAATAGTAACGGTGTATTTTCTTTTATGTATGCAGACGACTTAGCAATTCAAATTGTTTGTAAAAACTCTATAGAAATGGAGAATCAGATTTCAAAATGTAATTCGGTAATTGATGATTGGTCTGCTGCTAATATCATGTTTAAATAAGGAAAAGACCCAAACCTTGGAATTTAGTTTAAATGTTAAGAACAGTGTTGATTGTGTCAAATTTCTCGGTGTTTTCTTGCAGTCTAATGTTAAGTGGAATGTTCACATAGAATCTGTTTGTAAAAAAGTTTCTTCTGCCATTTTCTTGCTAAGGAAATTGAAATGTATTGTAACAATAGAAGTATTAGTGTCCGTTTACTATGCTTATGTACAGAGTCATCTTATGTACGGTATTTTTGTGTGGGGCAATGACAGTAATATTAAAAAACTTATGATTTTACAAAAGAGAACAATAAGGGTTATTGCTGGGGTCCATTCTAGGCACCATTGTAAACCTTTGTTCAAGAAATTTAATGTGCTCACTGTTCCTTCATTGTTTATATTAGAATGTGTTATGTATGTGAAGTTAAATTTAAGTGTAATACCAACTAATGACTTGATTCATAATCATTATACTAGACATCATGACCATCTCAGAGTAACTCAATGTAACTATCAAAGAACTATTCATAGCTCTTATGAATTAGGCCTAAGACTGTATAATATGTTACCATTTAATTTAAAAAAACTTAATTTATCAGACTTAAGAAAAAATTTAAAATTTATGCTCCTACAAATGAGTGTATATTCAGTGCAAGAATTTATTGGACATTTCAAGACTGATTAATGTATATTAAATGTTATATTCTCTCTTTCTGTACATGACGTTGTCATACACTGTTATTAATGTGTGTTGCGACAATAAATGATTTTGATTTGATTTGATTTTACATTGATGTGAGTGAAAAAATACCCGATGATTTCACCTACACAATAAGTGCTCGATTATATTAGTTTTTATGCAGTTGCCGTTTTAATTGCTGTGAACTATTTAGTTGGTCTTTTATTTAAAAAGAGCTATAAACCAATTTTGTCAAAAAATCATAGCGCCACCCATTTATTTGCGGCGTATAGTGTATTTATAGATGAATATTTTGATAAAGACACGCAAACTAGATTTTTAAGTGTCTTTGTTCCCAAGCCAGAGGAACAAAAACACTCTGAAACTAATATAAGAAAAAGATTTGACCTGGTGGTTGAAAATATTTTGAAATCTGAAGCTCCAGCAGCGTTGCCCCAAGGAACATCCACAGTTCAAGTTGAAAATTTTTGGCTTTCATTGGCTTGGGCTACATGTGGAACTATTATAATTGTTTGTATGTACTTGATAATGCTCCATAATCTAAAAATGGGCTTGGAAAAGGTAAGAAATGGCTCAGATCTATGGTAATGGCATATATTCAGGATAATTGCTTTATGAGTCCTCTAAATTTTATATTACTAGCTGCACCACTGACTGCTTATTCTGTGGGCATCGTTGGTGTTTCAACTTTTGAGCAACTGAACAAGAGATTAGATTTTTTCTAACTTGCAAAGTGAAGGATTCTATGAGAAATTAAATAAGAATATTCTTAAAAGACAACACCTTATGTACTCACCAATTAAATTTGAAAATCGTAATAGAATGATACAGAAAATACCCACCGTCGCGGCAGACCTGCGTACTCAGCGAATTTCCAAATTAGTAATATTAATTTTGAGCACATAAAACTGTAAACCAAATAAAATCACATGCTCATAAATAGGGAAATAAATGTCTATTCTCCTTATGATAAATATAGGGAGAATATGCAGGTATGCTGCCATAGGGAACACTAAAAATAGGTTTTTATCATAAAAAAATTTATTTCGACCATATGAAGCCATTTACTAAGTATACTTATATACTAAAGTTATACTAAAATACTATACTAAATAGTTATACTATTATCTATCTTCTTATTTCTATAAGGGTTTTGTATGTTACGTCCCTTTTTCTCTCGACCTACTGAACCGATTTTTAAGATTGAGGCGTCATTTTAAAGCTTAGGATATACCACAGTGACGAATCGCAATTAGAAAGGTCATATTGTTTCGGGCTTCGCCCCCCTCACCTTTGTTTTATTTCTAGAGGGCGCTTTAAAATGTTGACCAATTTTTTATTGCAAGTTCTTTAATATGAATTGTAATTTAACAGCTGATTACTTTCAGATGAATTTTAAAAGCCAGATAGTAAACAAAAATAGATCTCTGTTACTTCATAATCAACATTCACGTACTGTAGGTGAGTTTCACTCATACAGGATCATAAAATGCCCAATTTGCGCATGGGCCACCTCGTAATTAATTATAATAATTTAAATTAGTATAATAGTTATACTATTATACTAAAGTTTCAGCAATATCTGTCCATTGCTAAAGAAGTTTGCCTATTCTCCATATGATTAACATGGGAAAAGATTATGCAGGTTTGCTGCCATGATAAGCACAAAAACCAAGATTTTTACCATAAATGGGTGAATCTCAACCAAATGAAGCTGAATTCCAAGTTTCATCGAAAATTATTGGTTAATAAGTGAAATATTAATACATCCCAATTCTCCATAAGATAAACATTATAGAACCAAAATACAATGTACTGTGGTTAATATCTCGGTAACCAATGGAGATAGAGCCAATCTGTATACATTGATAGAGCAAATCTTCAAAATACTAAATTGTGTTTTTTTTTTAGCTAAATCCAATGGTCTAAATAAAAATTTAAAATTTACATATGAAAAATGCAAAAAAACCCATTTTGGGGTAAACAACCCCCAAAAACTACCCCTTCCGGTAGGTCGATATGTCGGTTTACGAACTCATCCAAATAAACGTAGGGTTACACATCTCTACCAAATTTGGTCTCGATCGGACCATTTTTACGAGAGTTATCGTGTCTAGGGACACTTACATATATATATATATATATATATATATATATATATATATATATATATATATATGTATATATATATATATAGGCCTATATATACATACACATATATATATATACAGTAGAACCTCGATAGTTCGACTCTCGATAGTTCGACACTCCTTGTAGTTCGACAGGGTCCATGGTCCATGACAACTTAACATGTTAATAACAACCAATAGTGTCCATGTTCGAGACTGACAAATGTGAAAATGTAAACAAAGTGGAGAATAATGTGAATGTTTTTCATGATAAAGTTCAATTAAGTTATGATTTCATTAAAATTTTGTGTTTCCTAAATTAATATCATGATTTTTACACTCCCAGTGTTTAAATTTCCCATATACTCCCTATAGTTCGACATTTCAATAGTTCGACACCCTTTAAGTCCACAAAGTGTCGAACAATCGAGGTTCTACTGTAAATATAAAATTTTTAATGACTATTATTTTTTGTCTCTGGGCACCTAAAAACAAAAAAGTAACATGGTCCCTGGCTTAGGTCCAGGGGCGTACCCAGGGGGGGGGGGATATCGGGATATATCCCCCCCCCAAAATTCTAAAGGGGATATTTAATTTATTTTTATTTAATTTTTTCAAGTAAAACATTATATAATTTATTTTTCCAATGTAAAACATTTTTCTACTCTTAAACTTGAGTGGTTTTAATATTAATATGTTCATAATTTAAGTTTCAAATGGGATGCTATAGGGTGTTGTGGTAGCGGGATCAACGCCTTGTCACAACAAAACGCTTTACCCGCACAACACCCATTTGATGCGACAGGAGCATGCGCCTGCTCACTCCGGGTTGCCCAGTCCGCGCAACATCCACCTGGTGCGAGATGCGCATGTGCTTCAGCGTCCATCTTCTCGTGTTCGTTTTCACCCCGTGCAAGCAACGTTTATCCCACATAACACAGTCACATTTTACCGTCCGAGTGAAAACCTGTATGAGGTTTGGTTCAAAAGTGATGAAAGAAATGGGAAAGGAGGAGCTCCCCACTGATTTCCTGACAGACTTGGATCATTGCAACAAAATGTTGTTCCCAACATTGCATGCCATGCTTAAGGTATATATTTATGCTCTGAATTAATACATTACAATATCAATGCTTTTACTAGCCCAGTCAGTTTTAAAGTAGTGGTTAAGTCGTAAATACCTCATGTTTAATTTTTTGAAAATGTTTATCAAGAAAGCCATTGAGTCAGTATCACGTCTGGTATACATTAAATAATTTTTTATTCTTTCCGTGCCTATTTAAAAGTTTTGTTTTTTATAGTAAAGTTGGCTTACAGACATTTCTACTACGATTTTTACAACTATTGAAGTGATAAATAATCTTTTGTAATGATTACCATACAAAATAGAAGTTTACAAATAAATAACTCTTAGTAAGACTTATAGTGGTTTATCTGTGATTTATTAATTTTAAGGTGAGCGTCACGTTGCCCATCACAACGGCCACAGCAGAGCGATCATTCTCCACTTTGCGTCGTCTGAAATCATTCCTGCGCAATTCGACGTCTCAAACTAGATTAAATGGTCGAGCCCACCTCGCTATTCACAAAGACATTAATGTTTTACCTGAAGAGGTCTTGGACGTCATGGCTAAGAAGCCAAGAAGACTCGATATTTTGTTAAATTAAGTGTCATATGCTGGTGTAAGAGGGCATGTAATTATTGTTACTTGTATATAATTGCGGTGTAGGTTGTATACAACTGTATAAATTTTCCCATGTGTATAAAAGTCTATCCTGGTGTTAAAAATAAAGTTTTATACCAACGTATACATGGTTCAATTTAGTTTTGCACCTATGTATATAGTCAATGGTAATAAATTGTATGTTATTTCATTTATTCCCTTTTATGTACAGGTATACACATACACGCACATATATGTGTACTAATACACATACATATGTATATATATTTTCATACACATACATGTATATCTTCATGGAATTATGAACTGATAATATCCCCCCCGAAAAAAATCCTGGGTACGTCACTGCTTCGGTCTTAACATGAGACCTTTGGTAATAGCTTATTCCCTATGGGAAATTCGCTAAAAGAAGTAAATCTTTATCAAGCTAAAATTTTGCAATTTATTTGCTCATTCTATTGTATAATTACTGTGGATATTCTAGTACAATCCATAAGGTCTTCATATTTTTCAAGAAATGTTCCTTTACAAGAAATGATAGAAATTTTACAGCTTCCCATGGTAGAAAAATTTCTTATAGTTTCTTCAATGCATATGATATTAACAAATTGTGTCATTATTTCCTCCAGACGTTTTTGAAAGTAATATTTAACACCAGGTGGTACAACATGAAGCATCTGTTTCGAGGTAACAGTTCAATTTATTGGACATCCGATTATTCTTGGAAGATCGTAGGTGCCCCCCTACCTCAGACAACTACGAGTTATGAGTTCCCTTGTGATAGCTTTGCGGTTCAGTTAAACATATTTATTTATTTACATAAGGTTTGGATTACCGATCTGAAGAGGTATGGGATAGTTGTTACTCAAGGTCCTAACGATAGAGATTATATTGTAAAATCAGATGGAAGTAAACTAAGAAGAAATAGAATACTGCTGCTGCCAACTAACTCAACCAGTAGAGATGATTCTCCCTGGACTCCTTATCCTTCAACTGAAACTTCTGATGGAAAAGGGAATGGACAAGAGGCGAACACCACTCGGTTGCTTCTGTGACTGGAGCAATAACATCTGCCTCGACCATTTTTTCAAGCTCTAATTTAACCTTTTCTTTAAGGGATACTGGTATTCTACGGGGTGTATCTACAGATACAGCAACATAACTATTTTTAAGTTTGATTGAGTCAGGCTCACTAAATTTACCTAATCCAGTAAAAAGACGCGGATATCTTTCAGTCCACTCTTTCGTTTGATCTACCTCATGAATTTCTTTAAGAAGTCCGAACGCGTATATTCCTCCTCTCCTATTAAAAACTAAAAAATGAACTTATGGTAAACATTGTAAATTGTCAAGTGTGATCAGGTAGAGAGGAATTCCTGAACACTATAAAATTCTCCCTCAACTAAAAATTCCCTCAGTTTCTTCTCAAAACTGGAACCTTTCATTTCCTTAATTTCCCGGGGAAGTTTATTGTAAAAGGCCGGACCCGAATAATTTATTCCCCTTTCGGAAAGTGCCAGGCGATGTCTAGGAGTGCGGAGATCGTCACCGTATCTAGTAAGATATCTGTGTTTTGCTCCAACAACTGGGAAATTGTTAAAGGTTTTCAACGTGGAAAGCACTATTCTGTAAATGAAAATAGAGGGGAGGGTAAGAATGCCAATTGAGCGGAAAACTCCTCTGCATGAGTGTAGAGGAGGCAGTCCTTGCATGGTACGGACAGCTCTTTTCTGGACTAGAAAGACTTTTGACAAATGGGGAGACCCTCCCCACACTTCTATTCCATAAGTCATTGCAGAAAAGAAGCATCCATAGTAAACCATGAGAAGGGCATTGAAATCCAAGAGTGGGTGTAGGGTTCTGAGTGCATAGGTGACTCGACTCAGCTTACTGCGCAGATGTGTTATGTGGATGTCCCATGACAAACTACTATCCACTGTTAGCCCTAGAAACTTTACTGAAGTACTCTCATTAATGTTAAATTCCACCAAAGAAATATCTTCAGGAGTTTTATTGACTGTAAGGAATTGAATAAAAACTGTTTTATCGGAGTTCAAAATAAGATTGTTGGCTGATAACCACGTTTGAAGTGCTTGTAGAGTTTCTATGACTCTACATCTCAGATTAGATGAAGGTCCTCCAAACAACAGTGTCGTATCATCTGCATATAGTGTTGATTTTGCCAAAGGAAGATGTTTTACAAGATCATTCACATAAATTATGAAGAGTAAGGGCCCCAAAATGCTCCCTTGGGGCACCCCACATCTGCATTCAGCGTATTCAGAACGCGTTCCAGAAATGTCAACAAACTGCCTTCGGTCAGAAAGGTAAGACTTGAACCAGGCAAGTGCAACCCCACGAACACCAATTCTCTCAAGCTTCTCGGATAAGATCTTATGGTCCACTCGATCGAAGGCTTTGGAGAGATCGCAGAAAACTCCCAAGGCTGGTTCACGCTGTTCCAGACGTGATACTACATCATTTATGAAGGTTACTGCTGCTTGAGTGGTTGATCGTTTAGCTCTGAAACCAAACTGATGTTCTGTAAGGATATTGTGGTTGTCAAGATGATTTACCAACCTAGTATATACAACCTTCTCCAGTACTTTAGATATTGTGCACAGAAGAGCAATGGGCCGATAATTGTTTACATCACCTGGGTCTCCCTTTTTGAAAATCGGAACAATCTTAGAGATCTTATAGATACTTGGGAAAATGCCTGATGACAGTGAAACATTGAAAAGTTTGACGAGAGGTTCAAGAAGGGCGTGATAAACCTGTTTTAAAAGAAAGCTGGATATCTCATCCGTTCCAGAAGATTTTTTAGATTTTAAAGAAAAGATTGCTTTTTCCACTTCGAATGCGTTGACCGGTGTAAAAAATAAAGAATTGACTGGAGAATGTTTTAGAGAATGATTAGATGAGAAATTTGATGTTTGATTTGAATTGGAGGAAACGCTTGTACATGAGATATTTGAGAAATGACAATTAAAAAGATGAACAGTTTCGGACTCCGATTGAACAGTTGGTGACGTATGACAGGGAGTGATGCACGCTGAGGAGCCTCACGTGTCTCTCTCCGCACAACGTTCCAGACAGCCCTTTGCATGCAGTCCGAGCTCTGAACTTCGTTAGAAATTACCGCTCTTTTCTCTTGGAGGAAAAGTTTCTGCCTTGTTTTCAAAGTTTCTTTTAAGGCAGGGTCATTTGAATCGCGGGCCATAATTCCCAGATCGACATTCTGATTGGCAAAATCCTTCAAACTCTTGCTTAACTTGTGTTTTTGACCCCCCTGCATTCTCCGGACAGTCTTGAAAGGAAATGATTTATTGAAAAGGCCTTGAACCATATCGGAAAAAGATTTAAATTGACTTTCAACCCCTTCCATTTCGAACAAGAAATTCCAATCTACCCGAGACAGATAATTGTTAAAATCTAGAACATTTTGTTTTGAGAAAACCCTTTTCATAACTTTACAGTTTTTTGTTTTACAATTGAATTTTACCTTAATTAGTTGAGAGTGGTGATCAGACACTGAAGTGAAAAATACATTACAAGAAACCATATCAAAGTGCAAGTTGGTGACAACATTGTCAAGAAGTGATTTACTACTTTTCGTAATTCTAGTTGGGTGCTTTACTAATTCACGGAGATTAAAAGACAGCAATATGTTTCTTATCTTTACAACACTAGGGTCAGCAGAATCTAAAAAGTTAACATTCCAGTCTCCGCAAATTAAAATGTATTGATTCTCTCTCAAAATGCTGCTCACAAGTTTTTCAAATCCATCAATGAACTCTTTCTCACTGCAATCAGGAGCTCTGTACAAGCAGATAAGTACAAACTTCATGTTGGAATTTCCCAGGTTTAAACTATGTACAAGGTTAACATTAGCAATTGAAAATTCAAAAAAATTTACATTACAAAACTTTTTGACTAGGTCATTCCTACAACTATTTATTTGAAATACAGTGGAGCTTTTATTATGATAGTATATGGAAACACCACCACCAGCACCAGAACCTCGACAAAACCTCGTTACACAAGTGAAATCAGGGATTATTAGTGGTTGGTCCTCATGCAACCAGTGCTCAGTGAGACAGAGAATGTCAGGTGGTTGACTCCAAGAAGCACATAGCTGATCTATTTTATATCGAGCGCTTCTTATGTTGAGGTGGTATATTGAGAAAGCGTTGCGGCTTAGTTCGTCTGGTTCAAGTGCGGATGGTGACACTTCTCTAAAAAATGGGTTTCATCAGTGGATTTTGTGGCAGGTGGCAAAGGGGGGAAGTCATCCAAGGAAGGAGGCGATCGTGGAATGGCTACTTCATTTAGAGGAGTTTGCATGAGTGAATACACAGGAGTGGGAACTGGGGATGAACTGTGAAAAATGGACACTTCAGGATAAGGTTCAATAAGAGAGGATTCGTCACAAGAGGGGTTTGCTGTAACACTTATCTTAGAGGTGGACACACACTTTTCACTCTCACACACTGGAGGAGACGAGATGAATCGGCGCCTGGTCGTTCACCTGATGAACTGCACAAAGGAGTTGGCTAGCAGCTGCTTTCCATGTCGGCTGTAGTGTAGACCTTGTCTGGTGAAATGAGTCCTCGTCAGAACGGTGTTGACATCTTCATAAAATACGTTGAGTTCCCCGGTATATTCCCTTATCATTTTTGATAAGGTACAGTTCGCAAAAAATATATTGTTGTTGAGTGTAGGGTCGTCATAACGGTACGGCACACTGTTTACTAAGATGTTGGTTTTCAGTTTTAGTGACAATAGCGAACGTATACCTTGAGAAACAGTTAGCTGAGATGGTTCGTTGTGATGCAAATCGTTTGTTCCAGCCAGGATAATAATAAAATCATCTTCAGTAAAATCATTTACCATGCCAAGCCCATCACAAATTACTTGTTTAATTTTTGCACCGGGCTTTGAATACACAAAAACATCGTAATCCTTTTCCAAATCTGTCAGATGCTTAGTGAAGTCCTTTCCTTGGCTGTCTGATAGTATTGTTATTCTTTTTCTCTTGGATGACTTAGGTAAATTACTCAGTTGATTTGAATTAATTTTCACATGATTTGAGCCTGGCAGAAGAGGAGATGCTGACCTATGAACCTGAGCTTGAACATGAATGTTGTGACTAGCACATGCGGTTTGTGATGAAATGTCTGTAGAGAGAACGGAATACCTATTACTTAAATTTAACACATTTGACTGTTTATTATATGTTTCCGGTTTAGAGGTAATTTTTGGGGTCTTAAATCCAGAGTCTTTAGCAGGAATGGAAGGCTGGGAACAATCAGACTTGATTTTATCTTTCTTGAATAAATCATTTCTCTCAGCTTGTAGTATGCTTATTATAGCATTTTTGTTTTCGATTTCTTCCCTCAATCGGTTTTGAGTTGCCTCAAGGTTTTCAAGTTGTAGTTTAAAAAATTTTATTTCTTCCTCCGCCTTTTCCTCATTATACAAAGAATCTTCAAAACTTTCTTTTCTCTTTTTCTTTTCGTCATCCAGAAGTTTTACTAGGAGTTTATTTTCCTCTGACAAATCAGCGAGATTATTTCTTAGGTCATTGTTTACAGTAATACAGGCATCTAATTTATTCAAGACCGTAGTAATCTCTGGAATCAGATCAACAATGGCGTCACTGCTATATTTACTTGAAATTGTTGTCAGAATTCCACGGAGATTAACAGCAAAGTCAATGACCTCATTGTTAACAAGATCGCCCTTTATATTGCTGAGGTCTTTTTCAGCGTGACGTAAAAAATTGTCACGTCCTCGTCGTGTAATAGGACCAGTCATTTTTAAAACTCCTTCACAACCTCCAATGCAAACGTGCAGCACAGTTATGTATTGAGGGGAATTGCCTATTGACACATGAAGGCGCAAGTTGAAAGGCCGTAGGCGAGCGGTCAGTTCAGCGCGGTTCCGCTGGTCGCCGCGAGGTTGCGTGGGCGTGTACTTATTGTAGATCACGCTCTCCCACGCGATTTCCCGACACGTTCCTCAGATCCCACTGACAGTTGCAACCCTGACTTTGTAGTGCGCATGCGCGAACTTTAAACTTGAAATTAACGAGAATCTTGTGACAATTCTTTATTTCTGGGCTAACCTAATGAATAAAGTACAACTACTAACTGGCCAGAAACCTTGAATTCGGGCATATGAACTTGGTTTCACTAATTAGCACTAATGTTCAACCAATTTGGCAATTTAAAAAATAGTCACTCACCATAAAAAACTAAATTTTACTGTTGAATTTTAAAAATAACTCGGACACATTAATTAGTAAACACTTCATTTCAGGACAGTCCTACCAACCTACCATTTCATCATTAAAACATCTACTTTTACAATCATTACATACCCAGTCACATCGTTCTGACATCTTGTGTAGTTCATTAATATAAGGATCCACCTTTTCATCGCTTCTTTGGTTCCTTTGTAAAAAAAGAGCTCGATGGTAAAAAATATTCTTCTTCGTAGAAAAATACTCATCCAATCTCTTCACTACCGTGTCAAAGGTCGTTCTCTTCTCTTCGGGCATACCTATCGAAGTCAATAAATCATCTGCTTCTTTACCCATAGCGTACAATAGCATACTAATCTGCTGTTCTTCAGATTTCGTGGATAAACCTGTTGCAACTCTAAACATCTTGAACTGCTTAATCCAGGATATCCACACAGACGGATCTTGAAAGTTGAATGGGTCCGGGGGCTTAACTTGAAAGTTAGTTTCATTTCTTGATGCACTTTCATTTCTAGCAGCCAACACAGCTGAGCTTATTATATCTTTTAATTGTTCTGGTGTTAATTCCATCGTTAAAATTTCATTTTAAGACAAACCTGACACCATGTAAAGAAATTACAACACCATTTATAAACACTAACCTTTAATAACTCAAACTCTTAACATAACAAAACATCTCTATAATAACACATTATAAATAAACAATAATGTAAACATTAAACATATGATTTCCTTTACAAGTATCTTGTGACGCCCTTACATGCAATTGATTGTCTGGGCAGTAGATTTGTCACAATATTGTCTTAGTCTAAATGCTTATTCTAAATAACAAAAATCTTGTTTCGTGTGGGTTACAAAGACAAAAACTATTTACGATATATACAAAAACCATCAAATATCGCCAGACTTAGACTTTGGCTCAGACTTCCCCAAGACTTTTTTTTACTTAACAGAATTTAGACTTTCTCCGCTTTCTTTTTTTCGCTCTAACATGACTATGGACGCTAGTGCCAGAGGGGATAACCATTAGCTGACCTCAACCTAGGTTATTGTAAATATGTTACTATTATATTGTTGTTAAGCTTTAGCCTGTATAGCGATTTTGTAATAAGCTGATCTGTTAGTAAAATATGTAAAAACGAGGTGGCCCGTGTGCAAATTGCACATTTTATGATTCTGTATGAGTGCAACTCACCTACAGTACGTGAATGTTGATTATGAAGTGACAGATCTATTTTTGTTTACTATCTGGCTTTTAAAATTCATCTGAAGGTAATCAGCTGTTAAATTACAATTCACATTAAAGAACTTGCAATAAAAGTTGGTCAACATTTCAAAGCGCCCTCTAGAAATAAATCAAAGGCGAGGGGGGCGAAGCCCGAAAGAATATGACCTTTTTAATTACGATTCGTCACAGCAGTATATCCTAAGCTTTAAAATGACACCTCAATTTTAAAAATCGGTTCAGTAGGTCGAGAGAAAAAGGGTCGTAACAGACGAAACCCTTATAGAAATAAGAAGATAGATAATAATAAATTCTATTAACAGCTGTTCTTATTTAAAGTATTGAGGGAAGATTGGTAATGTAAAAATGGAGGACATTATATTGTTGGGAGATGACTTGTTGGACAGCTAGGGGAAAAGGTACTGAGGGGAGGTTACCCAAATTTCAGTAATTTTTAGCTCTCCTATTGGTTAATTTTTAATGTTTCCTTTTATATCAATGTTGATTAACAGCTGATAGTGGTGGAGGCATCTTCCCCTTCACTAGCCAACAAGTCATCTCCTGACTGTAGACTTACGGCGGATGAGCGCAGCGAACAAGCTCACATGAAGGGTATAAAAATCCTCAATTTGGCATTGTAAAGCATGCTGGGTATCAGCATGGTACATAGGCGTGCGCAGGGTCTGAGCTCTGTGGGTGCCAAGCATGAAAATGGCGCCCCTTCTCGCCCCCCTGCATGCCCCCCCTCATCACCCCTCCCCTCAAAGCCTAAATATCCCATTCCCACTGCTCTTATTTGCTGTCAAAAAACGTAAACTTGAATAGCTAGAATTCATATTTTAGGATTGCCAACTCAAAGATAAGAATTTCTTAGTTTGAATTTTAATTGAAGAATTTTATAATAATATTAGGAAGATAGGAACTATTTATCCAATGCGTATTGCAAAAGAAACCAATAGTAAATTGATGTTGAAATTCATAGGCTTTTAAAATAACCAGAATTGTGACAAAATTGTAGATACAATAAAATTGTCTTTATTAATGAATAATAAAGACATGCATGCTTGATTAATCAAGTAGAAATTTGACATTTAAACACCGTTGCAGACAGTACGGTATAGCAGCGAGCGGCCCGTGCGTCCACACGGAACCTCATTGTGTTGCCAGTTTCGGGGACCAATGATCCCTTGAAAGAGTCAGTATGAAACTCACATTTTTTTAGCGTATACAAATGTGTTGTCTCCACATTATCTTTTCATTTCGTCCATAAAATTGAATTTTTCTAAGAAATTAAACGCCGCAGATTCAACAACACAAATAAATAGATGGATTTGTTCCAAATTAAAATTAAAATTCTTTAAAAATCACTTAAAACAATTCAAGTACACTTCTTTAAAGAGTTACATGAGCAATTGAAGACTGAATATTGTCGAATGCTCGATCTTTACCATACCGTGTATTCATTGTCTTAACACGATATATATTAAAGTTTGTATTCTCTTAATCAAAACTTCGTCATACCGGACGCGCCTTATTGTTGACAGCTCGGATAAAATTTTCCCACAGTCTACACAGGTGTATTGTTGAAAGGAGCTTACCAATTGTTACACATTTCTGATATTTTAATAACAATATTTTTAGTCAGTATGCAAACGAGATACAGTACCTACAGTGTACAACTACGTCCCTGTTCCTCAAAATATTAAAAAATTGTTTATGTTTAGAATTAAGTTTTGATTTGAGATGTGAACAAAATTCAGTGGTGCAGGATACCGGAAACATAAAAAACAAATGAAGAAATAGCTGAACACAATCAACTAAATTCTTATGAATTTATTTATTATTTATTTATAAAACGAATTTTGTTAACGAAGTACCAGGTTAACCAAGCTTTGCTTGTTGGTTTTAATTTAGTTTTAATACAGTGTTTCACACATCACGGTTTTCCCCGTACAATTAAAAATTGCACGGCGTACATGCCGTACATTCCAATAGAATCTTATGAAACCTTTCACACAGGCACGTTTACGGTTTTTAACCAGCTGCCAATTACTTGTACGGTGTTTTGGACGGTTTTTAAATTGTGCGGTTTTTTTTTAAAAACGTGATGTGTGAAAGAAGCGTCACTGTAATAGAGCTATTAAATTTTTCCCAACCAACTATACCTCTTCACAGTTAACAGCTGTTTCAAAAAGTCTGCTTAACATTAATGTTCCTTTTTTTGTATACATTTCGTTGTTATTTCGTTACCAAAATAGCAACCAATAAGACCATTAAAATTACAATTTTTAAACTTTAATTTAGGCAAAACTCGATTTTTCCTGGGATTGGGACCTTTTCTAAACTTATTTTTATGCCGAAACACTCTTAAACAACCAATATTTTATATTTACACATGAATTTGATATGTATGGATAATCATATGATTGATTTAAAGTTTACTAGTCTACTTGTTGCTCGAAATCGAGTAATTCATGCAATACAATTTATACAGTACAAAAGTAACATTTAGTTTAAATGCAAAGTAAAATCTACCAGCTAGATTTCAAGACCGTGGAACACACATCTTTTCAGACATTGCTCGTATTATAGTATAGGATTCATAGTTTTTTGTTTTTTTTTTTCATTTTAAACATTCGGTGAACAGTATCGACCTATTTATGGCCTACCACAGTTTACGATTGACACAGTACCAACAAAGCATGAGCTTGGGTGTGAAAGTCAGTTTTATCACTAGTTAAACGACAAGGAGCAGGGTTTGCACGGTCGAAAACTAATACATAATTATTAAGAGCCTACGGTATTGATTACTTTTATTTTAATAATCTAACTTCATTAAACCAATAACTTACCTTTAATTTCTTCGTTACATTCTTTAAGCCACGACGCAAACTTCGTGCAACTGACTTTTCACGTTCTTTAGCTTTTTATGTACCCTGAACCCGATAACTTTTTAGACTTTTTAAATAATACAGAATAGTTTCACCACGAAAACATATATCTATACTCCACCTCTGCTGGTAACTGACTGACAAAGAAATTCAAAAGAAAGAGGAAGTATGGAGAGGTATATCTATTCCTGTTCCTTTTGAATTTAATAAAAGAAGAAAAAAATATTTGATACAAATCCAAACGCAGATATGACATAATGGTTCACTTCCTGCCTGTCCTTCCGAGAAATGGAACGGCTGAGCTGAGTTACACCACTCGCACGCACATGTTCCTTGCAGAATTTCATACACTGAAAACATCTGACTGATCAATTTAGAGTTTGTGACTTTTAATATTTAAATAATTGATTTTAATATTTAAGTAAGAAGATTTGGTACACGGCACTTACCAATTTAATTTAAGATGGATTAATTTAACAATATTTGTTTTATTTCTCTATCGTAAAGAGGAATTTGGAGAAGGGGGGTCCATAAGACTAAAGATACTCTGTACAAAAACCAGACAAACGAATACAAATATAGTGTTCCGTCTAACTTTAAAGCTTTTGATTAAATCTGTTTTCCTACTTAAAGATTTTACTGTTAAAACCCAAATGGCCAAATATGATAAAAAATAATGATATCCTACCCAAAAACACAAAGTGTTGAGGGGTTGCCAAGTCCTAAAAAGGTATGATATCAAAATTTGTTCCAAGTCCATGACATTTGTTTTAGAATAGCTACTTGACAAATTGATTGGATCTTTTATTGCTTGGTAAACATTCTGTGAACCATTATTGTTTTATCTAGAAACCGTATACTTGGCCAGCAGATGTATTAGCAAAGTTAGACCTATTTACTAATGGGTTAGATGAATTTGGAAATTCTGAATTACTTACAGTTCAATAAAAAATATAATAAAATACCGTACATCTGCTGGCCAAATACGGTTTCTAGATAAAACAATAATGTTTTACAGCATGTTTACCTAGCAATAAAAGATCCAATCAATTTGTCAAGTAGCTATTCTAAAACAAATGTCATGGACTTGGAACCAACGAGTTTAACACGTTGGCTACCGAACGTCACACATATGTGACGTAATGTTAAAAGAAAACCTTAAATATAGACCAGCGTCACATATATGTGTCGCTCAATGTGTTTCCAGTTTACCGACGACACATATATGGGACGCTCAGGTCAAATCCAGTGTACCGACGACACATATATGGGACGCAGTCACGGTTCAGTTAAATGACTCGCCACGCCCATTTGGTCTACTGAATCGACCTAATACCTGTTTATTGGTCTATAGGAATGTGTGACACACATGTGTGTCGCTTGGTCTCTGGGTAGGACCTCAATTTGATTTTTTACAGATTTTCAAAGTTGGCCATATGGTCTGCTCACATGCTGCCATTAGTGTTTGTTTACTAAACATTCAAGATGGCGTTTTTTATTGCGTGACACTGACAATTTTATTGCGTCCTGTATATTTTAGTATTTTTTAGTGTAGTAAAACTATTTTAAATTTATTTCCCAGTCATCCAACTCATGACACATATGTGAGACAGTCGGTCTATAGCAAACAAACATAATACAAAATATTACTATAGACCAACGTCACACATATGTGACGCAATAAAAATGCTAAAAGAGTACTGAAAAAAAAAATTTTTCTCAACTTTTATGAGCAAATATACATGTTACACATCAAATTATATTAAAATAGCGAAACAAAATTTTTGGTCTCTGGGTTAGTGTTAGTCACAATGACTCGGTCTGTGGTGAGAGATCGAGTACTAGGATCGGTCTGCTGGGAAGTCCCGGCGACCCGAATTTCCTACCGTCGGTAGCCAACGTGTTAAATAGATATAGAGTGCTCACCAGATAGGGAAAAGTGTCCCTTTTTGACTGGCGCCATGTTACCCACGATTCCCGCCGTTTCCTTGGTAACCAGTCCTTTGTTTACACTTTTCCAACAGTAATTTACCATTTTACCCAAACGTTTCTATGGTAACCAACTTCAATAGCCTGCTCACAGACCATCAAATCAAACTAATTTAAAAACAAACAACAAATAAACATATGTTTTAAAAATATCATTAGTAATTTTTGAAGCTTGTAGCGACCATTTAGAATAGCTAACAATAGTAACCAAGGAAACAAGAGTAAAGTGTGGGATGGTTGCCAAGGAAACGGCGGGAATCATGGGTAAAATGACGCAAATCAAAAAGGGACATAAAATTAACATGTGATGAGCACTCTATATCTATTTAAACTCGTTGCTTGGAACAAATTTTGATATCATGCCTTTTTTGGACTTGGCAACCCCTCAACACTTTGTGTTTTTTAGTAGGATAGGTTATTACAACAGCTGTCGAATTATTAAATCAGTTCCATAAGATTAATATTGAAACTTTGAATGGCGTAGCCCTTGGGACCAATGAGAATTAAAATGGGATTCTGCTCATCTATAGGAACCTTTCTAACATTTTGCGCGGTTTTCTTCTACGATGCACACAAGCTGAGAAAAAAGTAGGAAATGAAACATGCTTGCCCATTAATATATAGATGATTATTATTATTTTGATAGTAAATATTGATGGATTTCAAAAATTATGAAAAACATTATTTATATCGTGATCAATAAATTCCATCAATATTTGACTTGACGCACTCAATATGTATTGTGATACATCTCACGATTACAATATCGTGGTCATTGTTAATCACCATTGATATCATCATTAAAAAAGGATGAGAATTATGACTGGGAAAATACAAATTAAGTCAACCAGATGAAATTACTTAATGAGGCTTAGTGAATTTCCTAGTGATAGAGAATATGCTATCTATATATTAATACGCAAGCATGTTTCATTTCCTCCTTTTTTCTCAGCTTGTGAGAAAGGTAGGATCTTGTAGATGAGCAGAATCCCATTATGATCACATCGGCCACCAGGGCTATGCCCCACAGGCTTTCAAAGTTTCAGTGTTAATTCTTATGGGAAAGGATAACTGATGGAATCATTAGACAGCTGTAAATGTTGTATCAACAAATGCCAGAAAAAAAGAAAAAATTAGATGTTTAAGTAATAAATAAAATATTTTTTACTAATTCGGTCCAGATGATACTTAATTTTTGGTGAAATTTCAATCATGCGGTGATCTTTAGTTATTTAATCAGCTAAGTCAGAAATCAACTTAGGACATGTGTTTGAAAGTATAAAAAGCCAAAGACAAACTCTGTTTACAAACTCATAACAATCTGTCAGGTCATAATAACTCATACAATATGTTTGAAAACTAAAAGAAAATCTGTGCCATGAAACTTTACAAATTTAACGGAAAATTCTGAAGAAGTTTAAAATTTATTGTTATGACTATTAGTAAGTACAGCAAAACACTAATACTAAGTGAGTTCATTACCCAATAGTGTTTCTACCTTCTTTTTCGGGCAAGAGCAACACTTGTCTTGGGTCTCTTTCTTGAATGGCGTGCAACTGGGTGGAAGTGTACAAGCACAACGATTAAAGTGCACGATACCAGCATCACCGTGCAACACTTCATGAAGGAAAAAACCACTGATCCAACTGTGACCACTCCACCATTAATCACTCTCAGTTTTTTTTGTGAAATCGCTAAATCCACAATTTTGTTTGTTGCCGATATATCCAAGAGAAGGTAGAATTGCCATAAGGTGATGTAACCTACAAAACCCAATAAAAGAATAAAGAAGATTCTGTTCAGTGTTAGATTAAACAGGTTGCGAATTGTAAGAAATATCTTTTCTTCCCGCAACAGTAGCAACGTTCTCCATACACTAAAAAGCAAGAAGAAACTGAGAAGAAGAACAATGTTATGGTGGAAACTCATAAATGTGTCAAAATCAAAATAATCATATTTTTTTAAATAATATCTTTCCCACATGTCGCTAGCTACACATTTGTAAGTATGAATTAAAAAACCTAGTATAACAAAAATACTAGGAACCACAATTATTAGCAACAAAACACTTCTGATGTCCTTGAAGAATTTGATAAATCCGTGGTAATTTAATTGATAGCCAATTTCTAACACGGACAAGAGTGTCAACAGGATAAATGCTATGTGCCTAAATTTTACTCCACCACAATCTACTGCAGATGTGATTCTAGCTACTTTTGTCATCACACCTGAAGTTAAAAACTCTATTACAAGAGTGACTTGGCTGAAACTGTGAACATTTACATTATAAATTGTCATTTCTATGAACAATGCTTTTGAGGAATAATCCACCCACTTGTAGTCAACTAGTTGAGTGACTGTTGCAACCGCTTCTTGTATTGTTGATCCAATTCTAGTCTTGTATCCTCCATTATTGTAAGCAATGTCTGATTGACCTTGAAGTCTATAATAAGTTTTGAGAGAGCTGTGGGTTGGATATGTATAAATCCAAGGAGATGTCCCGATTGATTCTTCTCTCATATTGAAGGACGTATAGGTGGACCAACCGACCGCGTAGGGATCTCTATCTTCGGTTTGATAGTTCCATTGAGGAATGCATGTGTTTATTGGAAAAGCAAAGCTAATACAGGGTATCTCGTAAACTCTTAACTGTCTGAGGTATGGGGCTCCAACCAACCTCCAAGTATAATCAGATGTCCAATATATTGATGAGCTGTTATATTGGAACATAGGCATATAATTGTACCATCTAGTGATGAATATTGCTTTGAGGAAAGTATGGTCAAAATAATGAGTTAATTCCTTCACGTTGTATGCATTGTAAAAACTGTCAAAAATGTTATTAGAACTGGGAGAACTAATCATATTTAATAAATGGACGTTTTTTGAAAATGTTGAAGACCTTAGGGATTGTACAAGTGTAGACACAACAATTATGTAACTTAATGACAAAAAGAAACGCAGTAATTTGATTTTCCGATGAGATTTTTGTTTCTTCCTCAACATCTTTCTGCGATCTCTAAGTTTGATGGGAGAGTACATTGGGTGCTGCCTCTTTTTGGTCAACTCCACATAAAATTCTTCACTTTGCATTCCAGTGACTGACAATAGAATTTCATTTTCATTCGCTCGATAATTGGACGAAGCTCCAATAAAGCCAAAAGAGGCAGTCAGGGCTGTGGCCAGTAATATGATGTTCAGAGGACTGAGGACTACATGATCATGCACATATGATATTACCAGTGATGTAAACCATTTCTTACTTTTTTCTAAGCCCATCTTAAGAGCATAGAGTGTTACAAAGTACATACAAACAATGATTATAGTAGCACATGTAGCCCAAGCCAATGTAAGCCATAGTTTTCTAACTTGAATTGTGGATGCACCTTGGGGCAATACTGCTGGAGCAAGTTTTTCAGATTTCATAACATTTTTTACTGCCTGGGCAAATTTTTTTCTAAAACTGTCTGAAGAGTGTTTATGATCCACTTGCTTTTGAACCATAACACTTGAAATTTTAATTTGTGTCTCGGGGTCAAAACAGTCTTTCAGAAATTCACTACGTCGCAAATATAGTGAGCTCCGATTTCTTTTCAAAACACAGGTATAGCTCTTTTTAAATAATAAACTGACTATATAGTTTACTGCTACTATGACAGCTACTGTATAAAAGCTAACATACAAATCCCTTGTATGTAAATTGTAGGAGAAATCGTCAGGTAATTGTTCATTTGGATCTATGTAAAACATGATGCTACATAATAAAGCAACCATCAAACTGCACATGATAATATTTATTCTTTCAATTCGTCTGACCATACTTCGTGGGTGTTGAGTCAAGACTCCTGCAATAGACCTCTGTTCTCTCAAACTCTTGGAAATATTATCACTCAGAACTCGGTTTATTTTGAGAATATCATCAGTACTGGCCGGTACAATGAGAGCCTCAGGATAGTTTGTTAGATTAAGTTCCAACCATTGTTCTACTATGAACAAACACTCTAAATTATTTTTAATGTCATAAACATGGACTTTGACACAATACCAGTCTGGACTAGTACCTGTGTTATCATGCCATATGTGAATATATTGTAAAAGACCCAACGGCTTCGGACACAAAATCAGAAACCAATCGTCAGAGTATCTTTTAAACACATGATGGAGTTTGCTCTTCAGTATGTGGGTTCGACTGTTTGCAAGTTCGCCAATCAGTTGAATCCCAACATTGGACGATGTTCCTGCAAAGAGGCGAGCGCTCGTGTAAACCGCCAACAAGTATGGATATCTGTCATCTGGAAAGTTGTCTTCGAGGACAGTAATAGCACCCCGGTTATGATCATTTTTATCCATGTAATAAGCCACTAAAGAAAAAATTATATAGAAGATAAAGATGGCCAGCATTAAAGTTGCCACCAAAGGGTTATCCCAAACAGTCAAAAAAAGTTTAACATCAGAAAAAGGATCGATTACGTTTGGAAGGAAAGGAAATAATGCTCCGAATATTGAAAGATGGCAACACTGGCAATGGATTGTGTGGCCAGTAGTGTTTGGTCCTACGTTGCAGCCTTCAGAGCTCCATTTGACTTTGTCCCAAGACATACAAGCTGTGCTATTGACAGAGAAGGAGTAGGAAACAGACTGATTCAATGAAATCTCTGGCCCAGGTATCACTCCCATGTAGTACGACGAGTCTTTTTCAGTCTTTATATAATTTGGTGAGTAATGTGGTGACTTTTCTGTTATCAAGACTGACCTTTTTATCATCATGTTGTAAGTAGGCCTGTAATCTTGAACAATAAGAACTCTGAGAGTGACATTTGTTGGAGGGTAATGGAAAACCACCGACATTTTGCTTCCTGGAACTGGGTCAAATCTATGTATTCTAATTTGCAAGTCTAAAGTGTCTTCATCCATCGAGAGGTCTAGTGGATTTGTTTGGCCGTCATGTCTATTCTCTGGGACTGATTTATTTGAACTCAGATGTAATTCCATATCTATTGGTGATCGAATTTCATGTAAATTAATTTGGTCATTCTCAAGAGATCGTTTTTTTAATGAAATAAATAATATATTTGACACTGTTTTGTTGTTCAACATTTTAAATACATCGTCATTTATTTTAGTTACACTAAATGATAAACTTTCTTCTGGCAATAACCGACTTTTCAAACGTTTCATAAGCACTGGGGATATTGACACCGGTATATCAGGATACTTCTGTAACATTTTTGAAAGACTACTGTTGTATTTTGGGTCATCCTCTAAAACTTTTGTGACAAAAGTGTTACTAACTGAAGATATAGTTGTGGGTGGCAAGCCAGGTTGCTGAACTACACTCAATACCTTGTTAATGTCTGTCAAAACTCTTTCCAAATGAACACTATCGAGTGCTAAAGAAAAATAAGTGTCAATCATAATATATTTATGAGTCCCATGAACTTTGGGTTTGGCTTCAAATTTAAATGAAATATCTACTACATTCATCACGACCTTGACAATTTCCTTCACATCGTTTGGATTGGTTACCTCAATGTTGGTATGAACCCAATTTTTTAAAACTTTTACCATTTTAACGACCAATTTTCTAGTAACCTGCCCTGCAGAATAATCCATATTTCCTTTGGCAAGTTTTGTTAAGGTTTTATACAAAATTAAGCTAGTCACTTTAACATCCTGTATATCTTTTATACTGGCTGATCTTAAAATTTGTAGATTGAAATAAAAAAATAACTTTTTATCTGTATTGTTTGTTATTATATCAGGTATCAGTGAAATGTACTGCAGTACCATTGATATTGGCATGTTTTGAAAAAAGAGAGGATCATGCAGTATCCTATTCAACAGGTCATTGATTTCCGTCGTGTTATCTGTGAGTTTCACCTCATACGTTTGACTAACCCGATGGTGACCACTGATGATATAAACTACCAGAGAACCTCTAGTCAATATGGCCTGCACCTGTCCTGAATATGATGATCCAAGCATTCTCCCATTCATGTAAACATTTTCCCTGGCCTCCATTAAGGTTTTATCGTAAAACTCAAAAGTTAAAGCTTCAGTATATAAGGTTGGGCAACTAATGTAAAATAATGTGATGCCCTTGATACCCGAATCAGGATCAACAGAACAATTATGTGCGTAAGTAAATTCACCAGTTTCAAAACTATAAGTTGCTGATAATTCGTCCAAACCAACAGTTACTGATACCGTCACAACATAAGTAGAGGCAGCATCCAAAGTATATGGTGGAATGAGGAACATGTAAGAAAAAATATCATGTTGTTGACTTAAGTCTACTTTCAAATGCTTTTCATTTTCTACTTTAAAACAAGTCCAGTTGTAAGCAATATCATTGTTATTATTTTGATTTGCTACTTTTAGGATGAGCTCTTCATCAGTAAAAACTTTCTGACCACAGTTAATTTGACAGTGAATTACAAGACCACTCTTATTTGAGATAATTACTACTTGGTAGTTGAACTGGTGTGTCTTTGCTATCTGACATTGGAAACAAATTTTGTCTTTGTACAGATCACTCCAAATCTCTAAAGTGAAATTGAACTCTCCCTCATGCAGGCGGTCTGCAGGTATAAAGTAAGGGGTGTAACTTTTTAAAATCCTCGGTTTACACATTTCATCCACGTTTGTAGCAGAAGAATTCAAAACAGTACAACTCCATTTGGTTGTAATCATCTGATTCTCAAAAAGCTGGTTTGGGTCTCTTGAATTCCTTGCACTTAGTTTTAAACCCATTTTCTTCATCACATTTCGTTGGGATCCTCCTTCTATGACTGGCTCTAAAGGTAAACTCGCTATTTCAAAGAAACATGTAGCATAATTTATGGAGCACCCTCCATCAAAGACATTTTTGGCCTTTAACACAACTTTGTAAGAACCAAAATCTAATTTATTTAAGAACGGGTTTAAAGTTATTGACCTTTCTTGAAATATTTCTAAATTTATGCCATCTGCCTTTGATAAACTTGGTTTCAACCACCATACTGACCAAGATAACAAAAGATCTGATTCATAACCACAAATACTTTGACGTTCTTCTTTCAGTGGATTCCGGCTGTTTCCTTTAGGAATTATTTTAAGGGATGAAGTGATTTCTATTTGAGACCTTCTATTATAAATTGTACCCTGTTCAAGTGTGTCACACCCTCTCAATTCAGCTGTCGGTACACATCGATTGTGTTCGGGATATGACACAAACACTTTTAGCTCTTTATTTGTGTAAATTGACGTTTTATCATGCTTGATGACTACCGTCAAATTAGTAAGATAGCCCAAAACGTTTTCTCCAAGATAGAGAAAATTTTGATCTCCGTCACTGTATGGCTTGTAAGGATGCCAGAAGTCACCTTTAAAATTACATGTGCATTTGGACTTATCACATTTCGTTGTGGATATCAATTTAAGGTCATCACTGTAAATGTCGTCTATAAAAACTTGCACTGCTCCTAGAGACTTATATCTAGACATGACAATCTCAAACGTAATACTGGTTTTTGCACACATTTTTACAGAAGTGTAATATCCTATGTCATTTACATAAAATAATTCAAGTTTATCATATTTGGATCCACATTGTCTTCCTACATAATAAGGCTTGCATTCACAAATGTAGCTTTCTTCATATCTATTGTGACATTTTGCCCCATTTTCACAAGGTTTTAATGTTTCACACACATCTGCTTTATATGTACAAGACTTTGTATGTTCATTAGTGTTGAATATATAGGAAAATGGATAGATACAGTTTCCAGAACCTTTTTCTCCAACACAAAATGAACAAGCTGCATATTTATATTGATGTGTACAATCTGCATTTTTTCTACAAGATTTAGCTGAGACAATGGGTTTAAAAAGTATAAATATCAAAACTGAAACTAAAACCCGGTATACATAAATATTAAACAATAACTTCATTGTCTAGTTTTTTCATTAATAACAATTATGACATTTAATAAACTTGATAAATACAATATGTCGTTATAAATACAGCTGTTATAAAACCATTCACAGCAGACCTGCATACTAAGCAAATTGGTAAAATTAGTTTAATTATTTCTTAATTTAATCAAAATTGATTCATCATAATTATAATCTATAGCTATTTCCTGTGACGGTTTCACCCATGATTATGATTTGATGGAATTGTGACTTTTTACAAGTCTAGCTTGACTTGTACCTTTAGATAAATTATTTTAAGGCATTTTGTTTACAAACTCACAACCTGTTTTGATATATTTATTCTCAAATGTGGATATATTTTATTCTCAATTATTGTTTATAGAATATGCCTGCTGACTTTCAAACACGGCGATCGCCGACTTTTAAACACTGCCTGCCGACTTTCAAACACGGCGATATAATAAATTTTTTCTTCCTCTTTGGCCCCTAAGGACTTCCGTAGCTTTCTCCTATGGAAGGCCTGAGGGGCCAAAGAGTAAGCATAAATTTATTATATACCACCGTGTTTGAAAATCCGCGAGCCGCGTTTGACAGTCGGCGAGCGGCGTTGCAAAGTCGACGAGCATATTCTATAGACTAATTGAGAATAAACTTAACAGTTAAGAGACATTGTTTTATTTATTCTAAAAAAGATTTTCATCCCTTTATAGATTTCTGGTTGAAGAGCTGAAGATAACAAATACAATCTCTGAACTAAGATTAGTTTGTATGCATCTGTCAGTGAACTAAATATTTTTTGGCATGGGCACTTTGATTTAGTTTAAAATTGGCCTAAAGTTGTAATATATTTAATTGAATTAGTCTATAAATCATATTATGGGAACGGGATTTTATGTTGTAATAGCAAACTTAACTATAAAAACTATAAAAATAATTTATTGAAAGAAATAAGAGTAACTAAAAATACGTATTATAATAATATATTTGATTCCAACAGAAACAATCCAAAATGCCAGTGGAGAACAATAAAAGAAATAACTGGTCAGGTATCTCAACGTCAAGAACGCATAACTCTTAAAGATAACAGAAACAACAGTATAACATGCCAGAAAGATGTTTCAGACCACTTAAATAATTTTTTTGCAACCATAGCAAATGATTTGAGGGAAACAACCCACATAGCAAAAAAAGCTTGATTCGAACTTGATTCAAGCTTGATTTTTGAGGCTTGAAGGTTTGATTCAAACCTTACCAATCGAGTCTGAAAACTTGATTCAAACTTGATTCAAGGCTCTTAGTCACCGTGATGTGAAATCGATTTTAACTTGAATCAAGTGTTTCATTCAATTCTTTTTCAAGTCACTTTCAAGCCTTTAAAGTCTTGCCTAATCTTTTCAAGTCTTTTTCAATCATCTTTCGAGCTCTTTTCAAGTGTTTTTCGAACCTCTTTCAAGCATTTTTCAAGTCTTTTTCGAGTCTCTTTTGAGCCTTTTTCAATGGATTTTCAAGTCTTTTTCAAGCCTTTAAATATTTTCAAGGTCTTTTTAAGTCTTTTTCAAGGGCCTTTCGAGCATTTTTCAAGTGTGTGTCAAGCCTTTTTCAAGCCTCTTTCAAGTACTTTTCAAGGCTCTGTCGAGCCTTTTTAAGCCTCTCTCGAAAATGTTTCTATTGTTTTTCAAGTCTTTTGCAAGTCTTTCGATTCTTTTTCAAACCCTTATACATTTTTTAGCCTCGTTCAAATATCTTTTAAGTCTTTTTTGTTCTTCTGCAGCTGATATTATACATTAAAGTGGAATAATACATCACGTGGTTAGTGTAATTTATTTAGTTTAGTTTAAAACAGAAATTAGTTAAGTACAAATTAATTAGATTAACTACTTAAGTAGGGGGAGTATCTCGATTTTTAAATTATTTGTAGGCCTAATTTGTGAAATTGAGTTAGGTATATGTAAGTTTATTCCATATTCTCAGTAAAATTTAAAAGTAATTTTTTATAAGTTTTTTTTTGTTAACTTTTGATTATGTAATCAGAACCCCCGTTTTAAAAGGTATGTATGTGTTTGAGTCATATATACATTTCATACCTTTCAAAACGGGGGTTCTGAGTACATGATCAAAAATTTACTAAAAAAAACTTATACAAAATGTTTTTAAATTTTACTGAGAATATGGAATACACTTACATATGCCTAACTCAATTTCACAAATTATTCCTACAAGATAATTTAAAAATCGAAATACTCCCCCTATACTTAAGTTGTTAATCTAATTAATTTGTACTTAACTAATTTCTGTTTTAAACTAAATCAAATAAATTACACTAACCACGTGATGTATTATTCCACTTTAATATATAATATCAGCTGCAGAAGAACTAAAAGACTTAAAGAGATTTGAAGAGGATAAAAAATTTATAAGGGCTTGAATAAACACAAGACAAAAAACTTACTGAAAAATCAGAACAGTAAAATACACATTCGATAACTTCGGAGTCTGGTAAGAAAAGTAATGGCGTTGGCCGTCTCGTCCCGAAAAATCTATACAAAATCGATGAGAAATCGATCCTTGGAAGCCGCGCACTGCATTGTGGGACAGCGTTGGACGGCTTGTGATTGGTCGGGACGTCGTGCCGTGAATCGGTATCGATTCGAGTTCAATTCGTAAACGTGAATTGAGTTTAGTTGGATAATCAAATTCAAGGCTTACATTGCAATTGAAGGGAGAGGTAAGTTCAAGCCTTCTTTAACTTTTTGGTGCTTTCGAATCGGAATCGATTAGATGATTAAATTCAAGGCTTACATTGACATTAAAGGGAGAAACAAATTTAAGCCTTGATTATCTTTGGTTATTTCGAATCGGACTCGAATAGATGCTCAAATTCAAAACTTACGCTGCAATTAAAAATCGAGGAAAATTCAAGGCTTGATTCAAGCTTTCTTGCTATCTGGGAATAAACAAAGATCGCAATACAGCTATAGGTTTAAGAGAACAAGTTTTAAATTTTTTTCCAAGTAGCACAGTTTGTGATTCTTTGTTTCTATATCCCACCAGTAAAGACGAAATTAAGATAATAATAATGTCATTAGAGAATCGAAAAGCCCCAGGATATGACAACATAACACCAGTAATATTAAAAAACTGTGTGGGAAACATAATAGACATATTAGAATATTTAATTAATTTCAGTATGACGTGTGGTGAATTTCCCGATATTCTAAAAAGTGCAGTTATTAAACCACTATTTAAAAAAGGGGACAAAGAAAACCCGAGTAATTATAGACCTATTGCGTTGTTATCAATATTTTCAAAGTTAATTGAGAAAGTAATTAAAGTAAGATTGGTTAATTTTTTGAATAAAAACAATTTTTTTAGTTCCAACCAATTTGGTTTTAGAACGAAAATGAGTACTGATGATGCATTGTTAAACTTCATGAAACTAGTATACGAGGGAATTAATGATGGGCAGTACTGTGCGGGTTTATTCATCGATGTTATGAAAGCATTTGATACGGTGGACCATGCAGTGCTGCTCAGACGGTTGTATGACTCGGGGGTGAGAGGCGTTGCTCATCAATGGTTCTCGTCCTACTTGTCAGATCGCACACAGCGAACTAAAGTTGGATTGGAGCTAAGTGATCTAGCTAAGGTCTCTCACGGTATTCCACAAGGTTCAGTTTTGTCTGGCCCCTTGTTTCTCGTATATGTAAACAATTTATGTAACGGCAAATTTAAGGGCAAATTGATAGCATTCGCTGATGATACTGCTTTGTTCTACAAAGGTAGTAGTATTGAAGAAATTAAGATAAATATGCAAAAGGATATTAAATTACTAAGAATATGGTTCACTGATAACTTTATGGTTTTAAGTCCCAAAACAAAGTACATTAATTTTAGCTTGCGAGGAAGTTACAATTTTACTAGTCCACTGAAATACCATGAGATAAGTTGTTCGGAAAATAACTGTAACTGCCTGGCTCTTGAGCAGGTAAATGAAATAAAATATTTAGGGCTAAATGTAGATTTTCAATTGAATTGGAAAGTTCACGTTAATTCAGTCAAAAATAAGCTTTTAAAATACATAAGAGTGTTTTACATGTTAAAATCTCTATGTTATTCTTCAGTTCTTAGAACAGTTTACTTCGCTTTTATTAATTCTAAATTAGAATACGGTCTAACTGTTTGGGGAGGCTCATATTATACTACCATTAAACCCTTAATAACAATCCAGAAACATTTTATAAGATTACTATCAAATAAAACAAGACTGGAACACACTGAGCCATTATTTAAAAATCTAAAAATTTTACCTCTTAGGAACTTATATGTTTTTAAAGTACTAAGGGTGTTCTTCTGTAAAAGTGGGAACAGGCCTAACCATAACATGGTACCAAGAACCAATCTCAGAAATAAATTCAATGTTGACGTACCTAAACCAAATTTGACAATTTATAAAAAATTCTATTCTTATTTAGCACCTACATTTTTTAATCGTTTGCCAGACAATATTAAAAATATTAGTAATAGAAACAAATTTTGTAAATTAGTGAAGACATATATACTGAACCATGATAATATCCAAATGTTTTTTGATACAATATCATAGAATGTATGGTGTTTTATTTTTATGCTCTAGGTTAAGATATATACTTAATTAAGCTGTGTTATTTTTCTTATATGTTCTTTTATTTAAATCACTTTAAAATCAATATTGTGTTAGTTATAATTTTGATTTGTTTTATTTTTTGTTTCTTGTTACTATATGGTCTAAGTTTATCTTGTTACCACTTGTAAATATTATTATTTTTTTATATTTTTAACTATAATAGGAAATCCTTGATCTTCATATGTTATCTACTGAAAGTGTATTTTTTTAGTTTAATAAGCCGTCTGACCACTTATACCTACCGCTCGAGCGGGAAGAATAAGTGCGTGTGTAGGTTCCCGTACAGGTAATAGACCTCGGGACCCAAATATTGGTCCTTTAATTGTAATTTTATATCTAATTATTATCAGAAATATTAATTTTAATTTATATTGTAAATATTCTTTTTTGTAAAATTATGAATGGTATATTAAGTTATGTATATTGTATCAATATTGTAAAAATGTTTTTAAAGGATCAATAAAGATTTCATTTCATTTCAGTTAGGTGTTGAAAATTGTTCACTTAACAAACAAACAGACTATACTCTTGTGCTGCCTTGGCTATTTTCAATTTAATGTCTTTTAATTATTATTCTCAGTTAATTTATATTAAGGCCTGCACAGACCGGAGCGATACTCCGTGCGATACCAGAGCGGGCGCGATACTTTTTCTTGGAAATTCGCGTGCGATACCAGTGGTCCGTGCGATACCATGTTGTCTTATGGAGCCGCACACACCAGAGCGAACTGCGATACGCGATACTGAGGCGATCGCGATACTGTAGCGATGGTATCGTGGTAACGCTGCATGCACCATTCGCAGCGCTTTATCGCTTTATCGCGATACCATGCGGCCAAACGATGAACTACTCAGTTTTGTCTGTGCTGTGCAAGTTGTAAAAACAACAACAACAACATGTCGTGTATCATCAAACACTTACTTTAAGTTGTTAATAAATATCCGGTGCTCTATGATTTAAATCGACTTAAGGATTTAAGTCAACTTACAGGACTCACTAGCCAGTAACACTAATAGTCCTACTAACTAGCCTGCGCCTACTTTTACACATTTTACATTGGTTCCTATGCCTGGGAAAGTAGTTTTACATAATGTGACTAACTTATAAAGCTGAGTTCTACAACCCATTATTTATGATTATACTTATGTAAAGTTCATGGGGGCCGAGCAATTACTCGGTAGTCTCAAACAGTAATTTTTCTCTGGAAATTATTCTCTCAAACAGTAAAAATCGAAATTTTTCTCTGTCTTTCGCCTTCTAGCACGGTAGTAACAGCAACGATTCTTCTTCATCGGACGATGTCATGGTAAGTTAACACACAGTACAGTATACAAAAACTAACTATGACACAATGTCTAGAGAGTCACACAATCACCGCACTCTACGCTCCCCTGAGGTGTACTAGCTTCCCGCGCGTCTCTTTTTCCCGCTTTGGTGTGGAAGCACCTATTTTCGCTGCGTTATTATCGCCCAAGTAACGCAGATAAAATTCCAGGAAGGTATCGCGTCGCTCCAGCGATAAAGTATCGCTCTGGTCTGTACAGGCCTTTAAACTGTTTGCCGAATTGCAAATACGCTCATACTACTCTTACTCCAGAGTTTTTCGTATATTTTCAATTTTATGTCTTTTAATTATTACTAGTAAATGTGTTGCTCGAAATCGAGCAATTTATTTGAATACAATACAAATTTAATGTTGTTTTAATCTCTAAATCATTGACGTCCGACCAATTGAATATTGTGAATATCTGCAATCACCAAAACTTCACGTATTTACAGCTGATTATTAACAAATGTTTAAAATGCTTTATTCAATCCCAATGTTATTTAAATGGGAAATTTTGAGATTTCAATGGTGGATAACGTCTTTATTTTCCGTCAGATTCTCATCAGTTTTTGGGGGAAACAACTGCAGACCAAGCCCTATCCAACGACACCAAAAACTTGAAAATCGTAGGAGGAGTTCTCAAGACAAAAAAACCCTTAGCGTATTAAATAAGTATAGATTCTCAATCAATTGCTTTATCAAAATGCTCGCCGAATTTCAAATATGTCTCGCTGACTTTAAAACACGGCAATGTAATAAATTGATTTATTTCCAACAGATCAACCATTTTGTACAGAGTATTACAATGTCACGTACATGTATAATCTGATTTTACATACTAAGTATATAAAGTATGTAAAGTCAATGATATAATGTTTAATGTTTAATAATGTTTAATAATGTTGGTATAATGTTTAGCGTTGGCTTCACTGCAGGCCAATAAGTCATTCGGTTGGTATCCAACCGTAACTATTGAGTATCGAAGTATTGAGTATTGCGAGTATCATTCATATCGAATACAAATTTGAACGCAAACCCAATTTCAATGCCAGATGCAAAATGGAGTATATTAAAAAAAAAAAACATCACTTGTACAAGTAAATTAGATTTACTTGAACATATAGAAAAAATGTAACCTAAGAAGAGTCCGTGAAACATGTATATATTTGTAAATAGTTTAGTAAAATTTAATGTGTGATATGAGAACTATTTCTTCCGAAGATGCCTAGATGCCACACATCAGTGGCGAAATGTGCATTTGGGAACATATATTATCTACAAGAACAAAAGGCTACAATACAAGGTGAATAAAAAAAAATTGTTAGTTGTGAAGGCATAATAAGAATGGTGACTAGGCCAAACCATAATAATGAAACTGGAAGATATTTTAAAAAAATCATAATGTGGCCTTAGTTATATTAAAAAGAGAAAAATATCAGAGGAGCCTTGGCATTTAGGCCTATAAGGCGAATAGGCCAGAAATTCGGTGATAAAAATTTAAAATAATAAATATCTGGAAAGGTTTGTATTGGACCTACACACAAAAATTCATTTAAATTTAGTAAACATAAAAAAATATTTTATTATATTTGTTTTGATTTATTTAAGCATTATTTAATTTACGAGTGTAATATCATTAAACTGCCTTTCTCTTTAGGTGTTTTATAACAGTATTATTGTACTAAAAATGCAGGACTGGGGAAAACTGCTGGAATGTAAGAGACCACAGTATCTAGAATATATAGGTTAGATTTATTGTAAGAGACAAGGGCTGTTTCATTAGCGGGTAAAAATAAAAAAAATATGTAAAAATTAGTACTTAAAACGTCACTAGTCACTAGCCTGATCAGCTGGTAAATGTTGTTCTTATGGACATCAGATGGATTACGTCACCGGCCTCGACCTGACTCAAAAGCGGCATTTTCCAAGTATGAAACAGCCCTTCTTTTGTTTATATGTTCTATATGTTCTTCGCAGTCCTGTTCTGCTAACGACCCAGGACTGGCGAAAACTCTGTAATGTAATAGACTTTTTCCTACGACTGCCCTTGAAAACAGTTGTTTACGCACTCAATACTCGTAGCAAAACAGGTGATTGGCGTATGCATTTTACTTTGCGCACGCTAGATTTACTTTGCGCACTCCAGTGTTTAAACATTAGAACACAAAACAATTTGCATTAGCCAGCAAGGAAACGTTGATTAGTCAGGAATTAAGTTGGCAACACTGGATATAAACATCTGATCTATTGTCCTTGTGGTCGTTTTCGATTGAATCAACATAAGAGGTACTTCCACACCAAACGCGCAGAGCTGCGCCGCGCTGCGCAAAACATGTGCGCGCTGAGCGGCGCACTTGGTGTGGACGGCGAACCGTTTTGACGAACATCTTTGAAGTTTGTTCACCCTTGCGCGCTCAGTGTGGACGGGAATTTGCTCAGTTGTTGCTGCGCGTCATTTTGGCTCGAACTGTCACCACCTGTGTTTGATCAAAATGGCTTTTAAATGGAGTCGTGAGTGCATAGAGACTCTGGTGAAAGGATATCGAGTTCAAACTGAGTTATGGGACCCGATAGACAATAATTACCATATTAAAAATAAATAATGTCTAGTCTACCCGAATGTTTAGTCCTAGTCCTTCACCTAAACTTCCATTGCAACAGTCTTTAAAATGACAATGAACAATTCTTGATTAAACATTGTTTAATAAAATAGTGCCCTTTACAGAGGTTATCTTTTGGGGGAAGTTTGATATTTGTTATTTATATCCATGCCTTTTGGTTTTCATTTATTTTCTATTAAAATTTGTTTTTCAATAAACAATTTTGATAATGCTTATGTATTCTTAACAATCATTAAAAGAATAAAATAAAATATATTAATACATGGTGGTGGCCCAATGACGACGTGGTTTTCTCCTTTTTTTTAACAGATCATTATAAATAAAAATAAAAACCAAAGCAGCCTTAGCAGGGTCCATTTTCTACATCGGTGTGATTGTGTGGCCCGCGCAACACAGATCACAGCCGCGCAACTACGAACATGGCGCTCTGTTCGTGCAGTTTCGTGCAGAGCAATATGTTTTGCGCGGCGCGGCGCAGAGCGGCCCAGCACGGCGCGCTCGGTGTGGAAGTACGTTAAGGCAGGGCGCGCACTACTTCGAAATCGGCTCGGCTCGGCCGGAATCGGCGCGGTGAGTAAATTTGCTTTGCATGTAACGTAATGGATCGGCAAATGCCGATCCATCCCAAATCCCGAATCCGATCCATCGATAATGTATGCAGTGTCGTGCCGTCCCGCCGATGCAGTGCGCGGGTCTCCTTTACATTACACGCAAAGCAAATTTACTCACCGCGCTGATTCCGGCCGAGCCGAGCCGATTCCGAAGTAGTGCGCGCCCTGTCTAAACATAAAAACCAGCTACAGGCGATCTACAGACAGAGGTGTAAGTTAGGTGCGCAATGATCAACTATGACAGTGACTTTAGTTTTTTAAGTGACTTATTCCCTGACGATCTTGCTGCTAAAACTGCTAAAACAGTGGCGTTAAATCTTCTGCATGAAAAATCCAATGAATTTTTAACTATAAATGTAGGAAGTGCATAATACAGGCTATCATAAATAAGTTATATATCACTATCTTGGGACAGGGACCTCACATAGTGGGTATTTTAACGTGAATATTAAACGTTTATACTTATATAAGAATATTTGGCAGTCGTAGGAAAAATTTAATATGCAACTCGTGCGATAATTGCCTTCACTGCACTCGAGAGAAATTATTCCGCACTCGCCTGCGGCTCGTGCATAAACATTTCTCTCGAGTGCAGCAAATCGCCACTTTCCGCACTCGTTGCATAAATAACTATTGTTCATAATGTTCTCCGCAGTCCTACTAACAACCAGTCAACCACCAATATGCTTTGGGGTAATTTAAAAAAGATTAAGGGTAATTTTTCCTCTCGTTTAGGGTAAAATTATAGTTACAAGGTGGCAACACTGCGACGAAGTCAACATTTTGGCATTTTGATTTTAGGTTAATTGTAGTGATGTGCGATACGGCCGTGTATCGCGATACGGCGATACGATACGTATCGGAGCCATATATCGTATCGGCCGTATTGGATCGGTCCTGTGTATCGCAATACGCGTATCGTATCGGCCAAAATATCGCTTAAACGATACGTATCGTATCATTTTAAACAAAGCAGTTAAAAATAGGTTTAGCCATTGATTTTAGATAATAATTTGCTATTATTGTAATGATACAGAATCAAAAGTTTTAGGTAAACATCACTAATATTTATAATAGGCCCTAAGTACTCAAAATAAATAAAATTATTGTTTATTGTCATGCTCAGTTGTTGAAATAAAGCAAACCAAGAACAATACATGCACTGCTGTGAGATCCAGCAAACTTGCAGTAAATAGGGGTGTCCCTCAGGGATCAGTCTTAGGCCCTGTGTTGTTTGTTCTGTTCACGGCTGACTTTCCCGCCTACATGAGTCCTTTCTGCAATATGGTCATGTACGCTGACGACACGGTCCTTATCACATCAAACAAAAATAAGGAAAAGCTTGAAATTGAATCGTACATTGCCTTAAACATGGCTGTTGAGTTCTGCAATATGAATGACCTAGTATTTAATGAATCAAAGACAAAGCAGCTCAACTTTGGAACTCTGAAGGAGGAGGTGTCTGCTTTCCCCGATATTGAATGGGTTGAAGCCACGAAACATCTAGGAGTGGTGATTGACAGCACGCTGACTTGGTGGGAACATCTGGATGGGTTCTGCAGCAGTCTTAGTAGTGCTCTTTTTGCTCTTCGAAGAGTGAAAAATATAAGTACTTCGGAAGCTGTCATGACCACTTACAACTCCTTGTTTGAGAGCCGACTGCGCTATGGGATTGTTCTTTGGGGCGCCACTTCGCAGAGCAATCTGAAGCGTGTGCTCACCATCCAGAAGAAAGCAGTTCGGATGATTGCTGGTCTTGGTTGGAGGGACAGCTGTAGAGAGGCATTTAAAGACCTGAAGATACTAACTGTCGTAAATATTTACTTACTAGAGGTGATCTGTTTTGCCGCCTCAGCAAATCCGCAACGTAACAAAGATGTTCACACCCATAGCACTAGGAATGTCTTGAACTTCAACCTACCAGCACATCATTCTGCAAGGTTTCAACGTAAGCCCACCTACGCCGGAGCAAAGCTCTTTAATGTTCTGCCGGATGAGGTGAAGAGGACTAGCCCCGAGAAGCTGAAGAAGGTGCTATCAAACTGGTTGCTGTCACGCCCTTTCTACAACATCGAGGAGTTCAAAGACTGGAAGAATAACTATTTGTAAATCAGGATCACAATACAATTTTCCAATTTAGTTTAAGTTTATGACGCCATTTTCAATCTTTATGATTGTAAAATAAAGAAAAATAAAGATAAAATAAAAATAAAGATTCTCATTCATATACTGGCCGTATCGTATCTGTAAAATCTTACCTAATAAACTTGTTTTATCTCCTCCAAGGAATTATTATGGAGTTCTGTTTATTTAACGGTCAAATAAGTAATTTGATGCAGCTAAATCCATTTTCTTCCGGATATCGAAGTTGCATGGCGAAAAAAAAAAAAAAACAATATCGCGGGAAAAAAGTATCCTTTTTCTATGTGCCGATATAAAATCGATTATCGTTTTTGGCTATACGATACGTATCGTTTCCAAAATATCGTATCGAAATATCGCATCGCCCGTATCCGCGTATCGCATTATTCCGATACGATACGATACGTATCGCACATCACTAGTTAATTGTAATTCTAATTGGTTAAACCCCCTGGAGTCAGGAAGACTGTATTCTGTAATAATTTACTAGATAATTTTCAATTAACAATGTTCAAGATATAAGATAGGCCTAATTGTTTTACTCTTTGCATAAAATATTCTTTACATATACCTTAAAATTACTCTAGGTTAAATTTAACATGAAACCCATGCCACTAAAAAAGTTTTGAGTGAGTATTATTTTACATTCTGCTAGGTACAAACTTAGGTAACTTAAGTGGTTTTAATAGTCAAACCACTAGAACTTAGTCCTAATTGATTCATTTAAGTGTGGCCTTATCAGATGATAATGTTTCAGAATTTTCCCATGATCTTATGAAATGACATTGAAGGTACTGTACCATAAATTTTAATCTAACACATCTACTAGCCTATGCACTGTAGGCCCCCAAGCACTAGGGCCTACATAAAATTATGGCATCCTAGCTACAGTGATAATGTTATATGTTTGTGAGTTTCTTATTTTTTTATTTTGAAGTATGTGTTTTTTTTTTTTTAATGAACACTCATTTGACGCAGTCAATCCCACAACGTGGGTACCAGACCAAGAAGGAGGTATAAGGTATAAGGTATAAGTGGTGTAACTTAATTGCTAGCTTACTTGGACTTTGGTTAGGCGGTAACCCCAGGGTTTAGTGGGGTGGGACATTTCCGGGGATTTTTTCCCTGAATCGGGTAATACTATCCCTCATCAATAAAAATTATCCCCCAAAGTTTCCCTGCAAAATTCCCTATGGGGGTAAGAGGGGGTAAAAAAAGGGGAAAAATCCCAAATTTGTTATTTTTTGCGATAAAAAAAATCCAAGATAGCCAAAAAATTTCTAAAAATATATATGTTGCATTAACATAAAGCATTCAACCCCCACTCACCCCACTAAGGGGTGGGAGGGGGCCAAAGTATGGGTAAAATACGAAATTTGCATACAGATGCAAAATGGAAGAGGGAAACCCCGTTACTAACAAGAAATATGACTATAAATGTTTAATCAATATTATAACCACGTAAGACACTCTTAGCCACCCCTATTTTATGATTGGGGGTAAAAATAAGGGATGAAAATAGGTTTTTTGTGAATAAAGTCTGAAAAAAAATTCAATTTAGCCCTAAAATGTCAGAAATGTGTATTTAGCATTATTCCTCATGTTTTCAACCCTTATAGACACCTCACTTATAGGGGTAGTGGTGGAAATGGGGTAAACACATAAAAATACCATCATCCATCAAAAATAGTAAATAATTTAGAAAAAGAGTAAAAAATATTATATGGTGGCTATTTCATACAATTAATACACATACACCCCCTACCGATCCCATCCATATGAGGGTAAGAAGGAAAAAGGGGTTAAACGCCAAAAATTTTAAACCTGTTTAAGTCAAGTGGTTAGTGGAGTGGGGTATTTCTTGGGGTATATTGATGAATTTTATATAAGAATTGGGTAGTACCCACCGTAATCTACCAAAAATGTCCAGCAAACCTTTTCCACCAAAATATCTTATGGGGTTGGTAGGGGGTAGAAAAAAGGGCAAAAATCATAAATTTTTATTTTTGGTTATAAAAAAAATCCAAGATAGCCAAAAAATCTCTAAAAATATAGATGTTGCATTAACATGAAGCATTCAACCCCCACTCACCCCACTAAGGGGTGGGAGCGGGGCAAAGTATGGGTATAATACGAAATTGGCATACTGATGCAAGATGGAAGAGGTTAGTGGGGTGGGGTATTTCCTGGGGTATATTGATGAATTTTATATAAGAATTGGGTAGTACCCACCGTAATCTACCAAAAATGTCCAGCAAACCTTTTCCACCAAAATATCTTATGGGGTTGGTAGGGGGTAGGAAAAAGGGGAAAAATCATAAATTTTTATTTTTGGTTATAAAAAAAATCCAAGATAGCCAAAAAATCTCTAAAAATATAGATGTTGCATTAACATGAAGCATTCAACCCCCACTCACCCCACTAAGGGGTGGGAGCGGGGCAAAGTATGGGTATAATACGAAATTGGCATACTGATGCAAGATGGAAGAGGTTAGTGGGGTGGGGTATTTCCTGGGGTATATTGATGAATTTTATATAAGAATTGGGTAGTACCCACCGTAATCTACCAAAAATGTCCAGCAAACCTTTTCCACCAAAATATCTTATGGGGTTGGTAGGGGGTAGGAAAAAGGGGAAAAATCATAAATTTTTATTTTTGGTTATAAAAAAAATCCAAGATAGCCAAAAAATCTCTAAAAATATAGATGTTGCATTAACATGAAGCATTCAACCCCCACTCACCCCACTAAGGGGTGGGAGCGGGGCAAAGTATGGGTATAATACGAAATTGGCATACTGATGCAAGATGGAAGAGGTTAGTGGGGTGGGGTATTTCCTGGGGTATATTGATGAATCTTATATAAGAATTGGGTAGTACCCACCGTAATCTACCAAAAATGTCCAGCAAACCTTTTCCACCAAAATATCTTATGAGGTTGGTAGAGGGTAGGAAAAAGGGGAAAAATCATAAATTTTTATTTTTGGTTATAAAAAAAATCCAAGATAGCCAAAAAATCTCTAAAAATATAGATATTGCATTAACATGAAGCATTCAAACCCCACTCACCCCACTAAAGGGTGGGAGCGGGGCAAAGTATGGGTAAAATACGAAATTTGCATACGGATGCAAAATGGAAGAGGGGAAACCCGTTACTAACATGAAATATGACTATAAATGTCTATTCAATATTACATCCACGTAAGACACTCTTAGCCACCTCTATTTTAAGATTTGGGGTAAAAATAAGGGATGAAAATAGGTATTTTGTGAATAAAGTCTGAAAGAAATATAATTTAGCCCTAAAGTTTTCAGAAATGTGTATTTAGCATTATTCCTCATGTTTTCAACCCTTATAGACCCCTGTCTTATAAGTGTAGTGGTGGAAATTGGTAAACCTGTAAAAATACCATCATGCTTAACATATAGATAAATAATTTTCATAAAGAACAAAACAGAATATTAAAATTTTTCTAAACAATGTATTGATTTCAATAACATAATACATTGAAAATTAACGCAACCCCCTACTTAAGGGGGAGGGGGGACAAATTTATTGTAAAAAACCAGAAGAAATATTTTAAACCCCGTCATTAATGAAATAATAAATTAATTGTTGAACTAACCAGAAATACCACATGTTAATTTTTTTTTTATTTTCTGCCTATTATTTTGGCATTATCCCCGTATTCAATCCCTTCAGGAAATAGGGGTCAGATTACTTATAAAAATAACGCATTTGTGTTCAATTTTTTATTTTTATTTTTATTTTTTACTAATAAAGATAAAGATAGCTGTACGAAAATAGTTTTACAACTTTGTTTTACTACTTTGCAAACATAAGAAGGACTTAAATTAATTTTCTGTAATAACCCTTACCTATGTTGATAACTATCGCGTTATATAAAGGTTACATTTCATTTGTTGAAGAGTGGTCGCGATTTAAACACGTTCAAATTTCCCCCTTTCCGTCTTGTCAAAGCGCGCGCTACGGCGCACTCGACCCGGATCGACCACGTGGTTTAGCAACGTTGGCAGTGACTGATAGCGGGAACGTGAACAGTACTGTCTACCAACCTGCACTATACAAGTATAATTAGCACTCCTAATGATTAGCACGAGCTTTATTAAAAAAAATTAGAGGTTTTATCACTATCGTCCACTTATGGTGTTGTGTTAACGGATATTTGGCTGATATACGGTACATTGAATTACTAATATTATTTCGACACCACTCCCATGTATTGTAACCAAGCCATGTATGATGTACGATTAACCTAGCCTTTTAATTTATCATCCTATTTTATTAAACGAGGAAGGCTTGTTGTGGGATTTGTGTTTGGAAGTTATTTCCCAAAGTCCAAGTGGAGCGTATGGCGTATAGTTCTGGAGTACATTTATAGTGGAAAATAATGGCAGTTGAAATTCATCATAACGGACCTCTTGAATTACTTTTTCATGTGGTTATTATTTTTCATAAGACAAACTAGGAGAGATCACCTCATTATAAACCTGTATTAAAAAAGACTAGAGATCGCCTCCTGGTCGAAATGAGACAAAAATTTCAGTTGATCTTGACTTAAGAAGCTTAAAAACATTTTATAACTGACGCATCTGTTCTTCCTAGTTTTCTACCAGTTGTTTTTACAACAGCTGTCTAATGATTCAATCAATTATCCTTTCTCCATAAGATTAACATTGGAACTTTGAAAGCCTGTGGGGCGCAGCCCTGGAGTCCGATGTGAATTAGAATGGTATTCTGCTCATCTACAGAACTATACTTTCTTTACGATTTCTCCTACGATGCACACAAGCTAAGAAAAAGGAGGAAACGAAACATGCTTGCCTATTAATATAATAGATAGATATAGATTATCCCTTGTTTTAACGATTTTGCTAGTTTGTGCATAGAGAAATATTCGCTTTCGTTTTTGGAAGTTACTTACAAGAGTACGAGTGGAAACAGGTATTGAGAGTGAATTGCTTTTCTTGGGAATAAAAGAACACTAATTACAGGTATTTTACTAATACCTGTATTTCATTAATTTTTAATTTTAGGTTTTTTTATGTATGATTTTTAAACATGGTATTTTATTCCCCTCTTTCGGACGCCGTTTTTCAACCGATTTTCTTTAAACTTGGTAAGTGTTTAGTTGAATAGTTATACTAGGCCCCTCATACCTCGAAATGTTGAAAAATCAACAAATATTACTAAGGAAAACCGAGTTACTTTGCGATATTAATTGAAATTATTACGCAGGTGCTAACGATGAAATAAGCGATTTTGTAATGAACTGTACAAATGAAAACAATTTTTTGGTGAAAATAAAGAATTGCGTGCGTACAATAGAATCTTAAGAACAAAAATTTGCAATTGCATTGGTTGAGTGTCAACAACGCAGGAGGGGAGATACCAAAGCTCTCCAACTTCAAAACTTCAAAACATCGTTATTAGATCACCAACCGATTTCGTAAGAAATACATGAAAGTAACAATATATTATTTAAAATCACCCGTCATGTATTTTTAAAAAGTGACATTCTGCGCCTGACGGCATATTATAGCAATCTCACTCATTATATGGGGAACTTTTGTATTGAGCTATCTAGTGGATTCGAAGGTTATGAATCTTATAACCTTCATTAATTAATTAATTAATTGGTGGGGAAGATTGAATAATGTCAGGCTCTATGTAACAATTAACGGTAAAAAATTATCATTAATAGTCATATGTGAGTGTTTAAATTGCAGGCATTTGTTCCTCACACTACATTAGCGGTATGTCCTAAACATTACCTTCAACTAAATGAGAAATAACGTGAATGATTCTCTGTACAAAGGCATTGTTATTGCAAACTATCTGCTTTGTTTGACGAAAACACGTATTTTGGTTACGACTGCCGAATATTGACATCCAGTGAAGTTTTATTTAGATTAGTATGATAGCCTACATGCTAACACGTAAAAATTGTATCTATAAAAAATACAGTATGTATTTGGCAACTTTTGAAATGAAGTGCCATGGTCCTACTACCATGGTCTACACTATTTTGATTTTTTTATTGCCTTATGGGCCTTTTGCCACTAAAGGCCTCTAGTAAATAGATAATCTCTGTGGAATAATCTCTGAAGAATATAGTTCACTTTGAAAAATTGTACGCATAAAACTATCGGACAAAATAAAAATTATTTTGATACCAAATAATATACATACTCGACCTATCAATTATAATAATTTTAGCATTACTTAAAGAAATAATATTGCAGTTTTAATAAATTCTTCCTATCTCAGGATCTCAGGATGGAAAAAATTTTAGTTTGGCACAATCATGCAATATTAATAAAAAAATTTAAATATATCACTTATTTATTAGTTACAACAACTTACGACGGTAATAGCTATGATTTTTGTAATATATTTACTAAAGGTAGCTCGTGCGTTCCCGCTATCAGTCACTGCCAACTTTGCTAAACCACGTGGTCGATCCGGGTCGAGTGCGCCGCAGCGCGCGCTTTGACAAGACGGTAAGTGGGAAATTTGAACGTGTTTAAATCGCGACCACCCTTCAACAAATGAAATGTAACCTTTATATAACGCGATAGTTATCAACATAGGTAAGGGTTATTACAGAAAATTGATTTATTCATTCATTAATGACAGGTTTTAAAGTATTTCTTCTGGTTTTTTACAATAAATTTGTCCCCCCTCCCCCTTAAGTAGGGGGTTGCGTTAATTTTCAATGTATTATGTTATTGAAATCAATACATTGTTTAGAAAAATTTTAATATTCTGTTTGGTTCTTTATGAAAATTATTAATCTATATGTTAAGCATGATGGTATTTTTACAGGTTTACCCATTTCCACCACTACACTTATAAGACAGGGGTCTATAAGGGTTGAAAACATGAGGAATAATGCTAAATACACATTTCTGAAAATTTTAGGGCTAAATTATATTTCTTTCAGACTTTACTCACAAAATACCTATTTTCATCCCTTATTTTTACCCCAAATCTTAAAATAGAGGTGGCTAAGAGTGTCTTACGTGGATGTAATATTGAATAGACATTTATAGTCATATTTCATGTTAGTAACGGGTTTTCCCTCTTCCATTTTGCATCCGTGTGCAAATTTCGTATTTTACCCATACTTTGCCCCGCTCCCACCCCTTAGTGGGGTGAGTGGGGGTTGAATGCTTCATGTTAATTCAATATCTATATTTTTAGAGATTTTTTGGCTATCTTGGATTTTTTTTATAACCAAAAATAAAAATTTATGATTTTTCCCCTTTTTCCTACCCCCTACCAACCCCATAAGATATTTTGGTGGAAAAGGTTTGCTGGACATTTTTGGTAGATTACGGTGGGTACTACCCAATTCTTATATAAAATTCATCAATATACCCCAAGAAATACCCCACCCCACTAACCTCTTCCATCTTGCATCAGTATGCCAATTTCGTATTATACCCATACTTTGCCCCGCTCCCACTTCTTAGTGGGGTGAGTGGGGGTTGAATGCTTCATGTTAATGCAACATCTATATTTTTAGAGATTTTTTGGCTATCTTGGATTTTTTTATAACCAAAAATAAAAATTTATGATTTTTTCCCTTTTTTCTACCCCCTACCAACCCCATAAGATATTTTGGTGGAAAAGGTTTGCTGGACATTTTTGGTAGATTACGGTGGGTACTACCCAATTCTTATATAAAATTCATCAATATACCCCAAGAAATACCCCACCCCACTAACCTCTTCCATCTTGCATCAGTATGCCAATTTCGTATTATACCCATACTTTGCCCCGCTCCCACTTCTTAGTGGGGTGAGTGGGGGTTGAATGCTTCATGTTAATGCAACATCTATATTTTTAGAGATTTTTTGGCTATCTTGGATTTTTTTATAACCAAAAATAAAAATTTATGATTTTTTCCCTTTTTTCTACGCCCTACCAACCCCATAAGATATTTTGGTGGAAAAGGTTTGCTGGACATTTTTGGTAGATTACGGTGGGTATTACCCAATTCTTATATAAAATTCATCAATATACCCCAAGAAATACCCCACTCCACTAACCACTTGACTTAAACAGGTTTAAAATTTTTGGCGTTTAACCCCTTTTTCCTTCTTACCCTCATATGGATGGGATCGGTAGGGGGTGTATGTGTATTAATTGTATGAAATAGCCACCATATAATATTTTTTACTCTTTTTCTAAATTATTTACTATTTTTGATGGATGATGGTATTTTTATGTGTTTACCCCATTTCCACCACTACCCCTATAAGTGAGGTGTCTATAAGGGTTGAAAACATGAGGAATAATGCTAAATACACATTTCTGACATTTTAGGGCTAAATTGAATTTTTTTCAGACTTTATTCACAAAAAACCTATTTTCATCCCTTATTTTTACCCCCAATCATAAAATAGGGGTGGCTAAGAGTGTCTTACGTGGTTATAATATTGATTAGACATTTATAGTCATATTTCTTGTTAGTAACGGGGTTTCCCTCTTCCATTTTGCATCTGTATGCAAATTTCGTATTTTACCCATACTTTGGCCCCCTCCCACCCCTTAGTGGGGTGAGTGGGGGTTGAATGTTTTATGTTAATGCAACTTATATATTTTTAGAAATTTTTTGGCTATCTTGGATTTTTTTTATCGCAAAAAATAACAAATTTGGGATTTTTCCCTTTTTTTACCCCCTCTTACCCCCATAGGGAATTTTGCAGGGAAACTTTGGGGGATAATTTTTATTGATGAGGGATAGTATTACCCGATTCAGGGAAAAAATCCCCAAAAAAATCCCCGGAAATGTCCCACCCCACTAAACCCTGGGGTTACCGGTTAGGCCTATAGAGGTGACAGGTTCGATTGCAGATATGGCTACTTAAGTTTGATGGATTTGGACTGCTTTGGACCTTGCTCAATTTTTTACTCTTTTAGCGCTACCTTTTGAAATATCATTCCATTTCTATTTCCCACAGACTGATTTGGAACAATACTGTACCGTATAGGCCTCTAGGCCTGTGCCTAACTTGAAGTTTTGCCTTGCCTATCATCTGAAAACTGGTAAAGATTGATATAATAGTGTGCAGCCGCTGTGGATATGCAACAGTCATATAGGCTTTACGGAAAAATTGTTTCTTTATTGCCATGTGGAAACACACATAATTCTAAGTCTCCATTGTTGTCTCAAGCAATTTTGGACTAATTTTTTTTGTACAATCTTATCATCGATAGGTAGGCCTAGGCCTGGGTTAGTTAAAATTTCAATTTTAAGAATAATATTGCGGGATGAAAACAATTTAATCAGACAATATTAAGAAATGTGTCTGGTTTTTAAAATTTTTTTATTTATTTATTTTTTTAATGTAGCCTATCTTACGAATGTAAAAAATGAGGTACAAGGAATAATAATCTAACATGAGTTAGGGCCTAACTGTCAACTTTTGTTGGTAGTTGATAATCTACGTAAACCTCCGTTACTTTTTAGGACACTGATTATAACAGCAAAATTGATGGTTTTTGGAAACATTAAAAATGCACATTCCCTCAATAACAATGGGAAAAAATAACTTTCCTGATTTGTTTTTTGTGATTATTTTAAGCCTAATGAATTCTGCATACTTTCACAACTAAGATACACCTACAAAATAATGTTTGGTGTTTAATGTCAAAAGGTATTTTCAATTAGCCTATCTAAGAATAAATTAGGTCTGGTAAAATTTTAATCGTATAGTTTAATTAATTGTAGTATTAATAAAATAGCAATATTATTGCAAAATTGATTTAAATTACCGGTAAAGATAATAACAATGGAGTTCGATAACAGAATTTCGTATTTTTTTCTTGTGCTCTTGGCTCCAGCCTAACAAACCGTAGCATTTTTCGGGATTACATGTAGGCTATAATTAGCTCCTCAGCTTTAGCACTGAGAGGATAAAGTTAAATACGGTAACTCTGGTGTAGGCCTAGACAATACTAGTACCGGTAAACAAAAATTATATATCCTATATAGACCTCTCATTGTGATTCTCAGCGGCAGGATATGTTAAAGTTGAAATTTACAAACTTAACGAAGGCTAATTTGTACTTTCTTTCTATGTTAAGAAACCAGGAATGGAGTCTGCAGAGAGGAAGCAGGTCTGCCGTAGGAGAGACGCTGTGTTTCCTCCCAGCCCCAGCGATGCTTCTGAATCACAGCAGCCAGGCTCCTCTGCATCAGACAATAATGTCCCATCATGTTCAGGTTGGAATTCTATCTTTGCTCAAATCGAATCCAAGGAGTTCTATCTAATACATACATAGTTATATACTTATCCAAGCGATTGTTAACGAGTTTTCTGATTGTTGATCAGTTTTTAGTAGATCTTGTCATTGTATTTCAGTAACTGATTAATTAAAAGAAACTAATATTTGCAGTATTAACATGTTGTGGCAGCAAGGTTTATAATTAATATGTCCATTTTAATAATGTAGTACTCCCTCATGGAGTAGAAGCACTTTCTCATCAGCCACTTCATCAACCTGCTTTTAAAGGAAGCGGACTCAAGTTCTCTAACCTTATTGTGTAGCTTGTCGTACAGCTTGTATGCCAACACTGGATAGCTGTCATCCGTCTTACTAAGTCTGTAGAAATATCAGTATTCTTCCTGAAGTGCAGGTTGTTGCTGTGGCACTGCTCTCTTAATTAATTTTGCAATTCTGGATTAGATCGTACAGAGATAAGGCAGTCAGGAATAAATAAATTGGCCAAATAATAAGAGTCAGTTGGAAGATCAATAAAAAGAAGTCAGTGAGAAAGATAAAATGGACATCATTAGCCTACATACCTACTTGTCATACTTGAAGATAATCCAATGGTAACTTTGTAGCTTTGGTCGTTATAGAATTCAGGCTACCACTATTTGAAAAAAAAAAAAAAAAAACAGCAGTAGGCTTTTTCTAGGAGAAATAATTTAATTTTCCTCTTAAATTTGATTATTGCGAGTCACACAATGCTTATTCAAACACTGTCACAACCTACATTTTATCAAAATCCCTTGTGACTCTCCACAGTGCCAGCGGAAGGAACGCCTGTGCCGCGCAGCGTGGTGAAACGCGCCGGCCCATACCTACTTGGCCCCACGCTCGGAAGCTCTCCCGTTAAGAGCATCGTTCAGTGCCTCGCACGACACCAGGGCACTGACGACTACTTCACACTCAAAGTAAGCTATCGATTTAATTAACGAGTAACTATTAAAGAAGGTTCAATTTGAAGTAAATAAGAAATTTTTTATGCCTACTTGTGTGTATATAGAGATACATGTTCTTTTTTAATTACTTTATTTCAGATGGGTTATTGCATATTTTTAATTCTAAAAAAAATAATTTTGAAGTAGGCCTACGAAATAAATTAAAAAATCAATCCCGGTAATGCAGTTAGTATTTGTTCTTTTCAGATTTTAACGCTGAGAGGGGGAGACGAAGAGAGCCAAGATGAGCGACAGGGGAAGATGCTGCTGCACACTGAGTTTTCTCTGTTGTCCTTGCTTTCCAATCAAGAGGATGTCGTGCATCATCACGGGTTCTTTAAGGTATGTCAAATGAAAAATAACTTTATCTAGGCAAGAACACCAATTTGAAATTTGTGACTAGATTTATGGTTGAAATTAATTCAAACAATAATCATATTAAGTGTTTGTAATTAAAACGTGATGAGTTCACCTTCAATTCGATGTATCCTTTGTTTTAGATAGTGTAAAATAAAGTGCAACAATATCCCATTGAATATACAGAATCCTTTCATAGACGTATTTTTTCAAAACTTTCCTGTGTGCATTTATAAACAAATTGTAAATGTTGTGTAGGATGTGGCGTTGGAAGAGAAGCTAACCAGGGATGGGCTGGTGTACACGGGACGGGTGAGGCAACGGTTATGTCTGGTTCTCGACTGCCTCTCAGCTCACGACTTCTGCCCCCGCACGGCCGATCTCATCAACCTCCAGCACTACGTTATCAGGTAAAAATTAACATTACAGACAGTGACCCACTATTTTTTTTTCTTTTTTTTTTGTGAAATTAGTGGCATTGGATGGTGTTGCCATAGCCTACATCCTGTTCAAAATAAATGTGCGGTCAAAACGCTGATTTCAATTCTCCTATTTTTTCCCTCCCCACTGCCAAGAATTGAACCAATCAAAAACTATTTCAGCTGTTTAGTGCCTACCACTTTACACCAATGTTTGGTTTTTTCGTAAAGAAACATTTTTATTTTGAAGTTTGAGATTTAAATAGAAGCACTTGTAACGGCAACTGGGGTAAGTAACACTATCATCAGCGTTACCGTATTATCTACTCTGAATTTCAATTATGGGAATTGAAATAACATCTGATTGTGAAAAAAATAGGGTAATCCAAAAATATTATTAGAGAAATTTTCCTTGTGGTGGAAAATAAAATTCTGTCTTTTGACCGCATATTAATTTGAATGGGGCAATGAAAACACTAGATAGTTGCTTCTTAATGACTTATTCTACAAACTAAAAATTTTATGAAAAAAATGCTATGCACACATTTTAGATCAAATAATAATCTAAAATTTTGCCACTTCAAGTGTGTTCCAAGCCCTAAAATAAAAATCTCTGCATTTTGGGTGTATTTATGAGTAAAACTATCAGCAGGGTAGAGTAGGTGAAGAGCAGGGAAAATGTTTGCGGGGAAAACAGAGTGGGAAAATATGTTTTGTTTTTAAAACCTCAAAATTTAAAAACCCATCCTAAGTTGAATACAAAGTATTTTGACTGTTCACACCATTTTTTGCATTTATTGTCGGAAGATTTATATTTTTTAGGTTGGATGAAAGTGAAATTTTCAAACAGAATGTATTTTCCAGAGAGAAGAAGTTGTCTGAGAGGGAAGCTGCTGTGATACTCTTCAACACGGTTAAAGTGGTTCATAGTTTGCACCAGGTAAGGAAATAATACTTACTTACAATCTATATATTTAAATCGATAGGTAAGGTAAAATACCACTTTGGAACAGTTCATCTGAGACGTCTACTTGGCCAATTTACATGGGAGTTGTACCAAAACAAACGTTTTCAATCATATATTAGCAGGTTTTATTTGTATTAAAAAAATACATCCGTCCCAGCAGACCTGCGTACTCAGTAGGGGCCTGCGGTGCACCAAAAATTCGGTACAGGTACGGTACAAGGCGAAATATCGTCATCGGTTCGGTACGGTTAAAGACATCGGAACGAATCCGGTTCGGTACAGATTACAAATGTCAAAAATATTAATGTATCTTATTTGACTTTAGAAAAACTGAATTAATTAATATTTTGTCGTAATCTCTTTGTTTTTATGGATTAACACATAAAAAGAGTGACTTAACATCATCGCTCAGCAACAAGATTATAAGTTAACTAACGATGTAGCATTCGCCGACTGCCGAGTGTTGAGTCCATGGATACAACTCGCGGCCCAACACCATTTAGACAACCATTTTCTCTTTGGCATCAGCGCTCATAGCAGCTGATCAAGTACCGGTACCTTAGCTCTTATTCGGTGACAACTACAATGATATGAATGGCCGTCGCCAGAAACGCTAGCGTCAGTAAGGATAGTTGTTGATAAGAAGTGACGAGAACTGATCGATAGAACCTTTGTAGTTCGACGCCCGATAGTACGACACTCCTTATAGTTCGACACTGTCTGTGACAGCTTAACATGTCAGTAACAACCAATAGTCTTTACGCTGGAGACTGACAAAGATGAAAATGTAAACCAAGTGGTGAATGATTTGAATGTTGGTTATGTTAAAGTTCAATTGAGTTATTGTTTAATTAAGTTTATTGTTTACTAAATTAAACTCATGTTTTTATACTCCCTATGTTACAATTTCCCACATATTTTCTATAGTTTAACATTTCGATACTTAGACACTCTCTAAGTCCACAAAATGTTGAACTATCGAGATTCTACTGTACCAGTACTCGGAGTAAGTTTTTACTTTGTGTATGGGGATGAACAGACTAAAGATAGGCAACCCTAAGTTTTATTTTCTTTTTTAAATAAAATTAAACACATTCTAATATAAAACACACATTAATTCATACACCTAAAATTTGTATTAGGCTCTTAATTTGACTTGCTGACACCCGACATGCTTTGCAATGCCAATCTGAAAATTGTTTGATTGTTTCCTCACAGTGAGCAGGAAAATGTTTTCAAATCCTTTATGCCTGACGCATAGACGTTGGTTGAAAACAAACACCTCAAGCACAACCAAAATAGCGTCCAAAGCATTTCTTACGGGAAGTTAAATTACAGATCAAATACTGCTCAGAATAACTTCAACAACGAACATGAATCTACAAACATAAAATCTACGTCGAAAGTTTGAAGATGATCTGATATTCCCTTTGAAAGTTGTCTCAGACATTGAAATGGGGTTGCATCAATACACTGAGACATCAACAACCATGTTGTTCCACTCCTCTTCAATCCGTTCATCACATTATTAAAACCTCAAGTTCAAATTTGTTTGCATACAAAAGTTTTTTCCATCTATCTACATTGATATAATTTCAAACCTATTGAGTTTTCATCTGACATTCCAACTGCATGCAAGTAACATTACGCGTTGTCACCAGAGGAACATCGTGCACCGGGACCTGAAGCTGGGCAACCTGGTGCTGCACCAGCGCACGCACCGGGTCACGCTGACCAACTTCTGCCTCGGCAAGCAGCTGGCCAGCGAGCGGGACCTGCTCAAGGACCAGCGCGGCTCACCGGCATACATCTCCCCCGACGTGCTCTGCGGCAAGCCCTACATCGGTGAGATACTTGTGAATGTTCTGGAAAGTCATTTTCAAAATTTAAGTCTTTATAGATAGGGCGAGTGTTTTATGAGATGATTTGTTGCTTTGTTATTGACATAGTCCAGCTGATTCAGTTGTCAGTTAGCGGCAAGCCTAATGAACCATGTTGCACTGCTGAAGGCAGTTTGTCATTTGATCTTTAATCTTATCAACATTTTGATCACTACAGTAAAAAGTTGAGTCATCAGCAAAAATTATAGATAAACTTCTTTAATTCTAGATAAACTTTTGTAGCCTGCAAACAACCTCCTCTTGAGGTAGGAAAGCACTCCACCGCAGTCCGCCAAGGGCCCTCTAGCCTCCTCCAGCTCCGTGCAGAAGTGCGTCTGATAATTCACAAAAATGCTACTAATTCACAAATGGTTGTTTTCCAGATGGCGATAAGTACCCTTACATCAATGAAGCAGACAGAATAACATTAAAATAGACAATTAAGGTAGTCTGTAAAAAAATAGTTGTCCCTTAATGTAACATTATTTTAAAGGGGATGGTAAAACCTTGTGGTGACTGTTCTCTGATTTCTGTTTCAGGTAAACCGTCGGACATGTGGGCGCTGGGGGTGGTTCTGTTCACGATGCTGTACGGCCAGTTTCCGTTCTACGACTCCAGCCCCACACAGCTGTTCAATAAGATCAAGGCGGCCGACTACACGATACCAAAGTGAGTGGAGTGTAGCAGCTTACAGTTTAACCCGACAGACGACTTAGGCATTTATTCATTTATTCTTTCAACAGTTCACAACCATTTATAATCATATTCATACTTTAAACAATACCAAGCACAAAATAACAATAAGTAATATAGTAAATATAAAATACAAAAACATGAACAAGACATTTAAGATGGTTAGCATAAAGAATCTTAAGATTACTTGTTTGTAACTTAACCCAATTCTTTTCAATGGGAGTATATGTTTTTCCTCCAATCCACCCCATGCATACTTTTCCTCTTTTGCTATTTTTTCATTTACAGTATATTATTTTTGTATATGGGTAACATAACGTTTATAGCTGACATAAAACAACAATTACACCGTGAAAACTAAATATTTAACAAATTGACATCTAACACATAATTACAAAGTTAACAATTAAAAATAATGGAACCTGTTACATCCGGCAAATAATCAACTGTGTATATAATCTACCAGTGACTACATTACAATTATTTAAATATTCAAAGAATAACATTGATAAAAGGCATTGTGAAGGTTGGCCAAGTTTACTGAAACTATTTGTACTCAGTGATAATTACACCACGAAAAGGAGTTGCTTTCAGTGGAATCGTGTTACTTGTCTGTGAATGAATAGATGCAGTATTGTAACATAGGTTGTCAAGATGATCAAACTGCAGAAAAGCGACCATAATAGTGATGGTATTGTGTGTATTAACAGTAAATTCCTTAAGTTGCAATATCGATGACAAAGCCTAGGAAAAACGTTGCAAATAGGAAATAGCAAGTTATATCGAATACTGTAGCTGCATATGGAAATGACAAGTTATCGAGAGGGGTTAGTTACCGTAAGCTAGTCTATAAGATTTTTTGCGAATTTTCCTATGGAGAATAAACCATTATGGTCGGAGTCACATGAAGATTTAACCCTGAGAACATGATAATGTAATAAATAAACAAAAGAACAAAAAACAATCCGATAAAACTAATTGTACTTTTGTTTCTGTGGAATTTGGAAATAATTTACATTTTATATTGAAAAATGAACTAAAGAGACAAAATGTAATTCTCGCCAGTAAAACCACTAATAAGATTGAACGTCACCTAAACAAAGGCCCTCCCATGAATAATGTAAACAACCTTGAAGGCACAGGAGTTTATAAGCTAACGTGTAGCGACTGTCCGAAAACTTATGTAGGACAGTCAGGTCTTTCCTTTCGCACTAGATTTGATGAACACCTTCCAAAACCCAAATTGCAAACCCAACGTTCAAAATTTGCGGAACACCTGGTTAATGAAAACCACAATGTCAATAGCTGCATTGAGAACTTACAAATCCTACACAAGTGCAAAAAAGGCCCTGTAATGAATGTACTTGAAAGCTACGAAATTTATAAAGCACAGAAAAAATCCCCAAACAACGTTCTGAATGAAAAACTTAACTTTGGTTCTAATATTTTATTTGACAGAGTCGAGTCACTAAGTAATAACAATAGAGATCCCAATAAAAATTATCAGCTGTCCACCCCCTCCCCCAACCTACGTTATCAAGCGGGCATCAGATAGTCGTGTCGCATCCGTCATCCCGTCTGCCGCGTGTTCAGTAACCTTCAATGTCTTGGCCGGCCAACCTCAAACTAACTGTTAAATGTTCGCGCGTGTGTTGTGTTATGTTGTTTTTAAAATGTAAAGTATATGACTGTGTTTTACAGTTTTGACGACGTTCTACTGATTTGAAAATGAAACAACAGTCCCGAAACTAATTATCAGAAAAACTATATGGATTGACGACAGCACAAGGTATGTAACCTAATCATCAGTCATTGATCAATCCTGGAGGCAAAAATGAATACATCACTCAACCTACATACTCAACCCTGTACAGTTTTTATGGCAAAAGTAAACAAATTACTTGAAGCGCTTGCTATTGCAGTGACGGGCGGGTGGGGGACAACACGACCGCGCTTATCCGTCGTCTGCTGGTGCTGGAGCCGTCACAGCGCATGACCGCGGCCGAGGTGCTCGATAGTTTGAGCGTCATCATCGCCACCACCCGCAGCCTCATGGCACCTCTGGAGCCTCTACAGGTAAACCAACTGCAGTACACTTTTGTTCAGCGACATTCTAAATTCGCTCTATCCAAACCAATGAACTGAATTTCTTGACTTGAAATGATAAAAATTTAACATGTAAACTTCATTGTTAACATCGCAATTTAAAAACTAAATACTTCCTGTTTTCAAATGCTTATTTAAAAAAGTATAATTGATAAAAAAAACTAAGCTCATGGCTATGCAAACATTTTATTCTATTTTGCAATAGTTTTTGCTTCTAAAAACCATCTATAAATCTATTTTTAAAACATATGAAATAGTAAAAAAAAATAACATTGTGAAATAGTAACAATGCCTAGTATCTACATATTCAAAATTTTGATGTTTTAAAAAACAATTATCAATCATTTAGCGCAAACCAATCTGTATTACCCTATCCGCTGTAGGAACCATAACCAGATCCAAGACATCATCCACTCTTTTTGAAAAATCTTACTACGAGGCATGTTTATGAATTAAGTACTGTTTTTAAATCCCGCCACTGCAGCGCTGTGTTCGGGTTTTGCGCATACTTGCTGTGTATCTACATATCTGTCGGCCAAACACGGACGCCATTACGGCATTTTTCACCGCTGTGCTTGAACTATTTCAAATGTTTAAAGAGCCTTCACTCATGGAGATTCCCGCCGACTGCGAAGTACAGTCTGTTATTTGTTTTCTGTAGGCTTAAGGCCTGAAATCGATCAATATTCTTTGCGAGATCCGTGGAGTGTTCAGAGAATAGTAAGGCAGCGGCCTTAGCTCAGTGGTAGAGCTCTGGGTTACACCCAGCGGGCCCGGGTTCAAATCCCGGCTTGGGGACAAAAAGATCGTTCAGCCGCTCCCGTGGTTTGGAAGTCACGTTAAGCCGTTGGTCCAACTGCGTAGAAAACCAAAAAGTGCAGGCATTTTAGGCGAGGAGAACTATCAGTTAATTGTTGATCTTCCTTCATTAAAAGCCACACGATATTATTACTATACTATACATCACAAAATTCAATATATTTTTATCAGAATATTTTTTGTATTTGCTCATCAATAATTGTGAATATTGCTATAATTGTTCACCGGGTAAATCTAATCACCTAACATCATTCCTTAAGTAAGATTTGACTGTAATTTTTCTCAATATGTTTAATATGTCTAGAGTCTATAAAAGATTGGTTTTTACAGGTAGTACCTGATATTGATGAAATCAAAGAAGAAAATCAGCCTGTGGAGTCTCAACCAGTTTTTGAACTAGAGAAAAGTTCCGACTGGCTTCATAAACTTACCTCCGTTCGCAGCCCTCAGGTGTGTATCTGACTAAAGTGTGAATATATCTTACACTCTCAATCCTTCAACTGGTTGTGTCTCATGTGATATGCAAATAGTGTTTAAATTGCCATTGCTGATGTTGCACATATTCTTGAACATCCTGTTTAGTGCTGCTAAATTTTACATAAAGCGGTGATTTTTTTACCTGGTCATTTAGTTGGTAATTTTGGGAGGTTCTTGTATTTTTATTGTTAATTGTTCATTGACTGAGAGCACCCAAATGCTACTGTTTGCATGCAACTGTGTGAGAGAGAGACAAGACAATTAATTGTTTGTAATGTTCATTTAATATCACTAACATTATGGGCAACTTGCAAAAATAAATGATAAACTGGATAACTTCCATTAATTCAGTTCAAAACCGCTGGAGGTGTGATTTTAAACTATGCGCAACTAACTGACTTTTAGCAGGTTTAAACTAAAATGGTGCAAACAGCCCTAGATCACGTTTGGGGTTTAGGTTTTAAAAGAACCTTATGATACACAAATTACAGGTGCTCCTCTGCAAGTTTCAAGTGAAGGTGTCTGAAGGCTGTTCTTGTTATGATAACACCAATTCTACTGTTCAGTGTTGTTTAACTGATTGTAAGCAAGTGTTGTCACTGTTATCAATTTATTTTAAAACTTTTTTCCTAGGTGTATAATAAAGTAAGGAGGGTTGGTCAGATTCCAGTTCAGCGCATCGGGGAGGATGCTAGAGAATTAACTCCAGTGGACTTGGCACGGTTAAGGTATGTCTTTGTTCTTTCTTTTATTTACAACATTTATTTTAGGTCAAAGCCTTAACAATAAATGGATTTAATGACTTAAAATAACGATTTTGAAAAAAGCTTTCCAGTTATACCAAATAAGCTAGGTATGCATTGTTTTAAAGGGTGTCATTAACAACAGACACAATGTTAAAGAAATTTAATGTTTCCCTCTCTCTCGCGCTCTTGTTTAGGTTCCGCTATCTCTATTTTTTAAGTGACCAATTTCAATTTCACGCTCCCAGAAAAAAATTTGTTTGCCAATTTTTAACATGGGAAAATTTCTTCATTTTTTTTATTCATTGCAACAGTTTATCCTTGTTGTATGCTTTCAATGACATGACAAAATTACTATTTAAGGTTTTGCTCAATCAATAGAAGTCAATTGTTGCTTTATATTTGTTCCTAGTATTGTAGTCATAAATGTTACTGAACAATTTTAAACTGTCAAAATTTTTAAGCACATAAGAAGCTAAATAAATAAAAAATGTATAAATTTATTATAGTTGAATCTCAAGTGTCACAAAAAGAGATCCAGCATGCTCAAAATAACCAGCTTTACTAATTTCTTGAGAACTGCCTTTTGTTTAAGAATCATGATGTCTTCTATTCCACTGCAGTTACCTCAAAAAAAGTCCATACCTAATAATTGCCTGAAAATAATAAATATATGCTACTCTGATGTAGTTTGATAACACACAGGAAATCTAACGCCTCAACAGAAAAATTACTCATGATAATTTAATTGATTTAAAATTTCTATGAGAAAACCTTACAATGGATTTACTAGCCAAATTACAAGCCAAACAAAAAAATAGTTGGCACCACTGAAAATCTCTTGACCTATACCTTAGTTATATAACAAATTAATGTAACTTTAAATCACAAATATCGCAATATTTAATAAACTTTTAAATGTGGCTTTGGTAGAGATACAAAGTTGCCAATTGTAACCTGATTTTGACTTCTTTAGGCACATGTTACCAAACGGAAGAGGGCAGCTGAGTAGTTTAAGAAGCAACAGCTCACTGCAACATCAAAACAACATCGGACCAATCAGGGGAAGGGTGTTTGAGTTGCCGTACGGAAACGCAGCTCGAGACAGAATGTTGGCTCACAACCTGACTGTGGCCATCCGGTCGAGGATCGACGAGATTATCGCCTCACAAATTCCTCAGTCGTGATCATTTATCAGTTACCTATTGTTTTTCAGACCTCAGAGCTGGTTTCAAAACTATAACACAGTTGAGAGAATGTGTTTAATCGCAAGCTCCACAATTTTCATGATCAATGTGAATACTATGTTACTCTTGCTTTCGGTTTAATTCCCATGATTATTCAAAGGAATGTCTCATCTATTCAAAGGAATGTCTCATCAATGTGAGGTTATCAGTTCTCAGAACAAAACCAGCAACAGTAAAATCCAGTCTTCATCTTATGCCAGTTTACCAAGAAAACAAATTGTTTTTTACCTAAACTGAATGTATGAGTGTATTATCTGATAGACTTGCATTTCAGGATCTCATAATGAACCCTCTGAAAATGTTTTTGTTTCCCTCCATAGCTTTCTTTTTTACCTGAGGTAATTCTTAGTCCATTTCCTCAGGAGTACTGTCAATAATGGATTTATGAGGCACAAATTTCTTTCTCTAGTAAATTTTCGTACCTCACCTTCTTTTTTTTTGGATACACTCAGATCACAGATGGTGAGTTAATCTCTCTTCCAATATTGACAATTTGTGTGGTTCTTTTGCCTTTGAACCACCCGTAGGTCTGGTTTTCCAGGTTGTCAATGTGTGTTTATTTACTTTTAACCTCCAATCAAAATTACATTCTTTCCTCCTCTGTGTCTAAACCAAAGACTTCATTCCTACAGTATTTTAGACATGAAAAGTATCCACAGTTTTAGACCTATGTACCTGTTATACAAACATGGTATAAAAATATTGTATCCCAAAGTGATATATTTTTATTCACTGAAACTTAATACTCAAGGTATTTGAAATTAATTTCCAATTTTGTGATAGTTTGTACATTCAATGTAAATTGGCTTTAATATTTATTCGTGAATTTATTTTGTTATATGTTTTATTTTTTAACTGTTAAATATACATTTTTAAATAAATCAATCGTGTAAACTATTTTATTTTGATTACCTTTACAGATTTAAAATAAACATAAATGCTTATACAGGCAAGTAATAATATTAACAGGACAGGATTGCCTGGTGAACTTAAATGTAGCCAACTTTTTATAAGTAAAGATTGTAAATTTTGTATTCATTTATTCATAGTATTTATTTTTTCTGGTGTTTGAAACAGCAAAACAATCCTTAATTAGTGTGTGAAGATTCATCAAGGCCGTTGATAATTAATTGGAAAGAAGAAATTTGTATAATAAATGTGGTGAAAAATTCATGAGACTTTCTTTACGGTATTATTAGACAGTACATCTTCTTAGCAATGCAATCAGGTTGGGAACGCCCATGAATATTTAGGTTGGGAGTCAGAACTTTAAGGGTGTGGTGTCACGAGGACGTTCCAACTGGAAGGACAGGACAGTCACTCAAATCTCAGAAGAACAGGCCTTCTACCCTTGTTTCCGTTTCCAGTTCCAAACCGTTTGCAATATTTTCTTTATCTAAGAACCACCCAGCATGCCTTCACTATTCTAGAGTCTATCCGCACTACCAAACTTGCTATGTGGATGCCTGACTGTACTGCATTGTCCGGACAGATTTCCCAATCCACCTGGAATTTACAACTTCTTCGCGGTAGCCTACTATTGATATTTTTGTCCTCTTTCGCAGTCTTCACCGTACAGTATAGACTAGAAATGGTACCACCCTAAAGGGATCCCAAAAAATGACTCGCTACAATGCTGTATAGTGTATCTAATTCAATTATGGGCATGAGGCTTAAAAGGTCAAATACCCCCCGTCGCAGCAGACCTGCGTACTCAGCGAATTACCAAATTAGTAATATTAATTTTGACCAGCTAAACTTGTAAACAAAATTTTATCACATGCACATAAATAGGGAAATAAATGTCTATTCTCCTTAAGATAAATACAGTAGAACCTCGATAGTTCGACACTTTGTGGACTTAGAGAGTGTCGAACTATCGAAATGTCGAACTATAGGGAGTATATGGGTAATTTTAACACTGAGAGTATAAAAATCATAATTTGAATTTAGAAAACACTAAATTTTAGTGAAACCATTACCTAATTGAACTCTAACATAAACAACATTCAAATAATTAACCAATTTGTTTGCATTTTCACCTTTGTCAGGCTCCAGCATGGACACTATCGGTCATTATTAACATGTTAAGTTGTCATGGACCATGTCGAACTATCAGGAGTGTCAAACTATCGAGAGTCGAACTATCGAGGTTCTACTGTATACGGAAAGAGTATGCAGGTATGCTGCCATGTCTTTGATGGGACACAAAAGAGGTTTTTAGCATAGAAAATTTATTTTGACCATATAAAGCCATATAGTAAGTTTCATCAATATCTGTCCATAAATAAAAGAGTTTGCCTATTCTCCATATGATTAACGTGGGAAAAGAGTATGCAGGTTTGCTGAAATGATAAGTACAAAAACCAAGATTTTTACCTTAAATGGATGAATCTCAACCAAATGAAGCTAAATACTAAGTTTCATCCAAAAATATTGGTTAATAAGTGAAATATTAACACTTCCTTATTCTCCATAAGATTAACATTGGAGCCCCAAAAGACAATGTACTGTCTTTAGACTTTGTAATATCTCAGTAACCAATGGAGATAGAGCAAAGCTTCAAAATACTAAATTGTATTTTTTTAGCTAAATCCAATGGTCAGAATAAAAATTTGAATTTTTTTAAATTTACATATGAAAAATGCAAAAAACCCATTTTTGGGGTACAAACCCTCCAAAACTACCCCTTCCGGTAGGTCGATATGTCTGGTTTTCGAACTCATCCGAATAAACGTAGGATTACACATCTCTACCAAATTTGGTGTCGATCGGACCATTTTTACGAGAGTTATCGTGTCTAGGGACACATACATACATATAATATATTATATGGTCCCGGGCTTAGGTCTTACCATGAGACCCACGGTAATAGCTTATTCCCTATGGGAAATTCCCTAAAAATGCCTTATAAATAGAAAAATTCAAGAAATAAAAAAAAATTATTTTATGGTTTTGCCGGTCACATATGTGTACAATCTGTTTTCGTTAATATTAAACTATTATTACCAACTTATCAAAAGGTTAAGAAATCAATCTCATTCAATATATGTGTGTTACAAATGAATGCAAAACTAAACTATTGTATATTAAACTGAGTTTGATATGTTTCTTATTAAACTTGTTTAATTAACTTTGTCGGAATAGTATTTATTTTACACAAGAACATCAAGAGTAAAAAATAATAAACTGGCAAAAAGTATTGCAAAACCTAATCCCGGGGATTGAAGTAAAGCAATCCCGAAATCCCGGCATCAGACAAACAGTCTGAGATTGAATTCCCTACAGGCAGTTTACCATGTTATCCAAGTTGATGTTGACTTAAGCGAAGCTATTTATCAGTTTTATTATTTTTACAAGGAATAGCCAGCCAAGTTGAACTGTAATGTATGTTTTTACAAAATAATAATAATATTTACTTGCTTTGTAAGTCAAATAAATCAATATTGAACATGAACTGTTCATAAGATGTTGATATTTTAATTAACAAAGACACAAACAGTGGGATTATATTACTTTTAGTTTTAATGTCAAATATAATAATTACTCTGTACAAGAAAATGTGTTTTTGACTCTTAACTTCATAATGTTAGGAATATACAAAGTATGATTCAACTACATTTCGGATCTCACGATGTTCTTTTTCTTTGCTGCTCTTTTCTTCTCTATCTTGCTTAACATCTTCATTGGCAATAGTGACAAGCTTGAGAGAACGAGGGCAAACCCGCAAAAATAAAACGGCATGTTCTTGTTTTTTGTGTAATCCATGACTCTCTCTTAAAATAAAGAAAACTATTATATAATGTTAAAATATAACTAGAATAATAAACAAATAGTTATTTGTGCTTCTAGGGACTAAAGTACAATGTTTTCTCCCTGAAGGGAAAGTGTTGTCGCCCGAAGGCGAAGCCGAGGGCGACAATTTCCCTGAGGGAGAAAAGTACTTTAGTCCCTTGATGCACACAACATTTTTCCTCCACCTACACGAATAAAATTTAGGCCTAATAGGCCTACCGTAGATAATTTAACTTTACCTTCATATGATCCCTTGCTCCGTCAAGCTGGATCTGTCACATCAACATAAATAACACACAAGGTAGGCCATATCAATTTTGAAGAACACGAAAAAAACAAAATATAATTTAAGCCTAGTCAAAAGTTTTACACTTATGTTTTGGACTTCTTAGGTTAATAGCCTACCCAAGCAAAATGTAAACAAACACCTACACTGCCACGGCCATCTCTAGTACTAGAGATGCTGCTCACCCACTGCTGACTGAATGGTCAGCAGTGGGTGAGCTGCAGCTACAGCTGCTATTAGTCAACAATGAGTAACGAAACAAATACAAGTAACAGCTGACTGGCTCATGTTCTTTTTAATCTCTCTTTTAATGTTATTCTTATGTAACTAACTTTAGCCCCGTGGTACGAAAAAACTCGAGTTTTCCCTAGGTAGAAAGATTAAGTATTCAAGTCACATGGGATAGAAATTAGTACTTTACTACTCTATTCCAAGGAGTAAAATACGGCTTTAGATAGTAGGTGAAGGAAAATTGTTTTTAACTTTAATTAATACTCTGATTTTCATGTCATGGGGAGGGATAGAAACATCCCCTAATACTGAATAAGGATAGGAATTCATTCTTTTTGTTGTTAAACACAGTTTTGTGTAGTAGACATTTTCAAATAAGTCAAACATGACTTATATGTTACAGTGCGTGGAACACTACAGGCCATTATATTGGACACAACAGCATGGTCCTTATAGTAGTTTTAAGATGCACATCTATTTTAAATCTTTAAGATCACTGCCATTTATCTAAAATAGTCATATACTAAAACATAAAGGGTGCTTAAGGGGTCAAACTATCAATGTTTCACTTAAATATTATTTTCTAAAAATAGTTTTTCAAGTTGAGATATGTTGCTGAGAAGCAGTCTGCAAGAGCATTTTTCAGTTTAAATTATTCCCAACAAAATATTAACAGAAAAATACCTCATTTAAAATAAATCACACTTTAAACTTATCTAATGTCTATTTTGCATTTAACAAATTTGTTAGCTATTTATTTTCATTGGGTTATCTTTTATTCAGCCTAAGAAACAAATTAAATTTACCAGCAATCGGTGGCCCGGCGAAGGAACCGCAACCAAGGCAGAGAATCAACACTCCAGTTGCTGACGTCAGTTTTTGTAGACCAAAAAAGTCCACAATTATAAGTGAGCGAAGCGGCACGTAAAAACCTAAATAGTGGAAATTAAACATGTAGGTAAATATTATTTTTGGTGTTGTAAATATTAATATTCTTTTTATTCATGAATAATTGTTGTACTCCCTGTATAACAACTGTTCAATTCAATTGAACAATTATCAGCGGTAACATGATTAAGTTGGGCATCACATTGTATCGGTGTCTTAACTAAAGAATCAAACCAAACCTGATCATAAGCTTGACATAAATATTTTCAATATGTATTAGTTGTTTGGATCAGAAGCAATTGAAGTTAATGAATCCACTTAGGCCGGTTCGTACATGGGCGACAGATGCAACGCGACGAGAGCGACTGGAGCGACACCAGCGACAAGCTTGCATCGCCATAACGTTATACATTGTAAATTGTTGTCGCTCCTGTCGCCCACTAAGAACGCTCCAATGCTTATACATTTGTTTGAAAATTTGTCGCTCTCGTCGCGTCGCATCTGTTGCCCACGTAGGAACCGGCCTAATTGTCTTGTCCACTTACCTATCATAAATTATTAAAATTTACTGTTAATTGGGATATCTGTTCTCGTTAATATGGATGCCATAGGCAGTTGAGTAAAAAATTTTCCCATACATCCACAGCCTACCAAATTTTAAACAATTTGAAACTTGTATAAACCTTTTCTGAGGAAGGTTAGAAGCTTTTTGAAGATTCAAACCTGGACCCAGCTACCTTTGTTTATTGGGTTATTAGTGATTGTTAGATTAGATACTAGAGAAACAGAATTTAAGTTGGAAGCACTTTGTAAAGTATTAAGTACCAATTTACCAAGTTCGGAAAGTAAACGTTCACATCAACATCAATGAAACTGGTTGAAGTTATGTCAATAGTCTTACAATAACAATCAGGCTATTACAATTAGTTGACTCGCCGAGTCGTCTCTTGTTGTAAATATTCATTTTCATGCTTTCCCTGACCTGAAGCAATCCTGACAGTGCGCAAGCATTCTATTCTATAATATAGGACAGTGGAATACAACAAGCGCATATGGCGGCAAGCAAACACAACAAGAAAACGAGACTGGTTGCCATGTTGTAATAATACGCGATTGGAGGGCCTGGTGGTGGCAATGGATTGAAAATAATCTTCGGTTCCAACAAGCAAAACATGTAAGCTGACTAACTATACAAAGGTTTCAATCAAGTTCATTGGGAAGCCATGAGTAATGTAAACACAACTGTATCGTATTGTAACTAAAGTAGCGAGAAAGGTAGCTAAATAATCCGCTACAACTACTTTAAAAATGTAGCTCGCTACAGATACAAGCAACTCATTTTTGAAAGTAGTGGAACCTGGATACTGATGCTACTTAACAAAAAGCATTGCTATGGTAGCACGCTACTCCCCAACACTGGGAATTGAGTGATGTATGTATTTACCTATTGCGAATCCAAAGAGCAGCATACAGCCGCTCTTGTAGTAGAGATTTTCGTAGAGCACCATGCAGCAGATGGCGGCTGCGGAGATGAACAGCGTGATGATGACGACAGAGCGTGCGTCGAACCCTGGACACGCCTTGATGATGAGTCCGCTCAGCACCCGACCGATCATGCTGCCGAGACCGATGAACGAGACTACCGTGGAAGCGTAGTCGCCGGCACTGTACTGCTCCAGGTGGACTGCGGACATGTTGAGACCGTTTACAACACTTTTAAGACAAACGAGAGAGGATAGGACCTGGTGTTCAACAAGAACCTCGTGGCCAACCATGAATGGACCGGGCAATGGTTGGAACAGCCAAGAGGTAGGATATCAGGAAGAGCAATAAATGATGGCAACACCCAAACACTATTAACATTTAAAAAACAGTGCAAGATTATTGTCAAGACACATTCCAAATCAATAACAAACGTGACTGGACTGACAGTTTGTGACACAAAGCATAATGCAGATCAGACAGTAAGTCTGAACAGGCTGTGAGCGTGTGTGTTTAAAAGGTGGCCACGTATTGAGAGGGGTCAGTTGAGGGAAGGTCAGATATAAGAGGTTCTAAAATAGTAAAATTTTGAGACCGGCTACGCTCATAACTAATTAATTACCTTTACTTATTTATTTTATTGCCTGATCTTTCCCACAATCGCACTCACCTTTACAAAAAATGTATGGCAAATAGAAAGCCATATAAACAAAGAATCCACAAAAGGCGAGGCACAAGAACGAAAGGGATTTGAACATGGTGTAGTCTACCAGATACCGCAGACCGGTGCAGATGTTGTGGCAACACCAGACGGTGTAGTTCTTGGTGAGGTCCTGCACAACCTGGTAGTACGTAGGCACTCGAGTTACCTGCATGTGGTAGTCCAGATCTCTTTCCTGCAAAACACATGGTGCACTCACTGAACACTTGTCAATTTCAGTGGCGGATTTACATAGGTTGGGGCCCCACTTTTCAGTGTGACCCCCCCCTCTTCACCGACAGAAGTATGATTCTAAAATCATCCTAAAATTTTTTTATTCTATACTCTTATATGAGTAGAATGTGTGCACATTGATCTCAACAACGCCACAAACGATTTTATCCAAGCTTTATACGGGTCTCAATGCTACGGAAACTAATTTGTAATTGGCTAGACTTTTATTAAAGCCCAAATTTTGGCAAGCAATAAAAGAAGAACTATCGCTGAATATAAACCTTCAATTAACCAAAGTGGGAAAAGAATTTAATCACTGTCCCTTCTACTTCTTAAGTTATGATATTATTTTCCAAACGCAACTCGTATTTAAATTACTTTAAGTCTTCTCATTTTCAAATGAACACGAACAGTCGTCTCCAGCCTAAATTACATTGTTAAGCTTGCAAAAAAGGTTTTGACGCCGTTTTAGTCAATGGTCACAAATGCAATTGAAAAACATCAAATATAAGGATACTACCTTAACTATTGTAGGCTAAATTTGTAATATGCAGCTCTGATTTTATGTATTCGGTATCTTTTAAAACACATTTGAGTTGTACCAGTGTAGGGCTAACATAAAAAAAATGAAAGACACAAAATTCCCTCAAAACATTTTTAGCAACCTATATTTAGAATGTATTTATGTTTATGGCTCCTGCATCAGACAGAAATAAAAGCAAAGGCTTAAACTATCTGTTGTACTATCTAGTCATTAAAATTACTGATGCCACAGCTGAATGTAGAACTTATATGTTTATAATTGAAGCATAAATGTTACAAAATTAAATCATTAGACATAACAAGTAGTTTAAGCTTATATTATTGTTATTTTGAATGAGCCTATCGACTCCAACACCTACCCTGGTGGTGTACTCTGGCAGGCGCTGCAGACTGCCCGTGTAGTAGAGGTCGTTACGCATCAGAGGTCGTTCCGGTAGAGAGACATGCTTGGAGCGGCAACACCCGCACTTGTACCTGCCATCACAATACAATTTGTTGTATTGAAAAACAACAAACTCACTAAATTAAATTATTAAATACTATAAGCTGTTTTACAGTGGGGGCTTACGTTTGACCTGATAGTAATAATGTAATTCCTTAGGTTACACCAGGGCTAAAAAGATTATCTTCCATCGGAGTTTTCAAGGATGTGGTAGCTAAAAACACTTTTTCCTAGAAAGTAACGGTACCTAGATTGGACAACACAAAAAGAAAATAAGTATTATATTGGATCTACAAGGAGCATTAGAAGTTTTAGAATATGAAGGCTGATTGTTCATTGTGTTCTTGTTGTCCAACTTAAGGGTCATACGAGAGTAAGACGTGAATTGCATTAATAGTGTTATCTCTGATCCTTTTTCTAAAAAAAGGAAATACACAAACAAAGAAACACACCCAGCAGCCAAATGGCAATTATTATTTACCAGACGTTGTAAGGACAATTTTATGGACACAATTACATTTTCCTGTATCATTAGGGATTTATTAATTGACAATTTTATATATTGGCTTTAGTATTATTTTCAATATAATTTGAAATTATATTGGGGAATTATTTTTTATCACCAACATCCAGCATGTGATAGCCATGACCTTCGGACCATCACCACTTCGGAGTCAACACGTTCTGTATCCTTTGGTCAAAGGTTTATCTTGTAAATGTTCGGAAAATTAATTGCTTTTAAGTTGTATGTTATGTGTTATATTTATTTATTCTGTGTTTAAAGCATGTATTAAATCACTAATTTGAGACAGGGACCTCACATAGTGGGTATTTTAACCTCAATATTAATGAAAGATGATTGTAGGATGATTTTGGCGATCTTGTAGTCTTGTACTAGATGAATTGATGGTTTTGACTGACCAAAGATGATTTCTTTTTTTAACGGATAGTCATTGAGAACAAATTTTATTGTTTAATCCAAAAACAGCAAAAGTATAGGTTCCGAGAAACTCAACAATGCTAGGAAAGTCCACATTGAGTCGAGTATGTGGGCGTGGGGTATTACCATTGACTATGTACACTAACACGTGAGTAGAGCTCATAGCTTAGGCGTGTGTGAAACCTATTGACGGTGGTGCGATCTCGTGCGGCGTACATGGAAGTACACGTAACATATGATAGATAAATCAGTATTACCACTCTTCTCAACCAAGGATGAAACATTTTATAACTGAAAGTTATGTTTATGTTTTGGTAAAGTGGCTGGTTTTGCAGCACTGTAAATTCAGCTGAATAATAACATATTCAGCTCAATACAACATCGATGGCAGCGACTCTGGCGCCGCACACACCGAACTTCCAAGTTTTTGCCTCAAACTAAATGCATTGGATGAGAGGTCTATTCACGTTAGTGTACATAGTCAATGGTATTACTGTCTTTCAATGCGTCAATCCCTCAGTTACCAAGGGTGTCTGACGGTGATGAGAGGCTCGGTGGAGATGCGGATGTTGTTGAAGACCATGTTGGAGGCGGAGGGCTGCAGCACCTGCGAGGGCCGGCGCGACTGTGTCATCCCATGCAGCCGCGTCAACACGCTCGCATTCTCCCGAGAAGACTCTCGCACTCGGATCTCGAACCTGCAATCGTGTGTGACGGGTAAATTGAATCAGTGCATCTCCCTCCATTAATTTTTGTAAAATTTTGCTCATAAATGAAAAAAAAGTCTACAACACTTAAAAATTTCTGATTGCAAACAACACGTATCATGCTAATAAAAAACAAATTTTCTCAAAAGTTTATTGCTTTAGAGTTTAAGCTCATGTGCATTTAGGTTGAAGTAAAAATGATTAGGATAAAAAAGTCCAGTGTTTTGTTGTTAATTAAATAAATTTTACACACACCTTAAAAGTTTCTTTGAGCTTATCCAATATCTCAAGACTAAAATTCTAAGTACGTGTAATTAATAAATTTTTTATGTATTTTGATTTAATAATTTTTTTAAAATTGTTTGTTCCCTATAGCTATAATTATTTTTCAAATGCAATATTTTTCTGACATATATTGGGTAGGTACTTGAGTTTTTAAAGACAGTCGAACCTGGATACTTCTCTAATTGAAAATCAACCTTATTAGAACTAGGCCTAGTTATAACCTCTCTTTCGTTCTTGGGTTTTAAACAGATTGGAATGTAAATTGTTTACTTTGAATTTTGGGACAGAGCACTTTCACTAGTCTCCAGAGGTTCAAATTATTCAAGTTCCACTGTGTTGGTTTAACAACCTACAGGTGGTTAGAAGTAAAAATTGGTCATACATCATTGCTGATTGCCTACTTTGTATATACATGAGAAATTGAATAGTGCCAAACAAAGTTACCAGGCCAGTGTGTTTATAACAAAAATAAAAACAAAAATTTCTTAATTTCAAATGTTTGAATTGCCCATAAGCACTTCTCCCAAAACATCCAATTTTTGAACCAGCGGAAACTATATTTCAGGTACACATCTGTATCAATTTAAGTCTAAGGTTTTTATCAACACTTATATTGATACTTACTTGATTGTTATGTGGATGCCATGACTTTTCAAGGTTGACCTTTAAGTCAACATCTTTAAGTGTTTTTTTAAGGTGACACATTTAAAAATAAATCTTAAACCTTAAAATTGAAAGAGGAGTTGTTGCGAATAGGTTATTTATTTTAGTTCTCGATATTGTTAGAAAAAAGTGAAGATAATAGAAGCACCTAACACTCGGAAAATTAAAGGTGCCTGTGGTGGGGCTCGAGGCTGAATGCTTCAGTCAGTGGTCTGACTTAAGCTTTTTGTAACCGTCCGAACATATGACTCATCATTACCAGGGGACTTGTTTTTGATAATTGAAAGAATTTCTGACATATTGAGCAATAAAATACTCAACGTTACCCCCACTGCGCGCTGAACTAGTGGCATTTATAATACAAACAAGTGTCCTTTTGGTTTACTGACACATACATAAATTTGAGCTTTTGGTGATATTTGAAATTGGATTTATAACAATTTAAAGTCAAAGTGTCCTCTTTAGTACCTTCTTTAGAGAAAGTTCACTAAAATATTTGTTATTTTCTAATGCATCAGACCGTACGTGCTGAGATCGTCGGTCATCTGCGCGATGGTCGGGTACGCGGGAGGCCCCTCAGGGTTGGGAAGCATAGCCACGGACCGGGCCATGGACGTGTGGCTGAACACGTCCGGCGGGAGAGGGGGAATGCGGAATATGGAGTAGTCCATGATGGAGTCCTCGTCCGGGCGCATTGTCGTCTTGGACGACGACTCCGCGTTGATCACGACGAGGATTGGCTTCAGCGGTCGGATCAGGGCTCCGAGAAATATGGTGAAAGCCAATATACCTGGAAAATGTACACAGCTTGTCATCATAGCATACAAATTTAAATTTCTCGTAACACCTTAATTTTTCAAAAAATTATTTGTACGAGTACATTCAATCTCATTGTATTTTGACAGAGATACAAAACAAAAAAAAAACTACCAATGGTTGTTTTTGTTGGGCTATTAATTACTCTGTCTATAGAATCAGTTGGTCCTAGACAGTGACAAAGCTATACAAGGCATCACACCCATTCTACACTCATCCTTCAAGAAAGTTAATAGTTCAAAAGATACAAAAGTTCAATTTCCTTGTTTTTCTAAAAAAACATTATGCATGTTAAAAGAGCATTATGAACTTGAACTTTACCGGGTGTCATAACTCGTATACCCCTTTTAAAATCTACAGAAATACTTTTCAACAATAACAAATTGTGCCATCAAAGGTAAATCAGTTATGTTCTATTGATTTTCAGTAGATTCAATGTATCTGGTGTACCAGAAGTAACATTTCCAGACCGGCAGTCACTAATTTCAAATAGAAACCTCCACTTTCTATGGCAATTTTGGATTTTACTCATAAACTTGAGACAACTTTTCAATTTGATTTGTATTCCTAATTCTATAGGTTTGGAAGATTATGGCATTGAAAGTTTAGTTTTTTCCCTTAAGATCAACATGAGGCAAATTTTCACATCCGTTTTCTCTAAAAATACGTCCCACCATAAATTGTAAAAATTTCAGAGATAACAGATGTAAAATTTGTCCTATGTTACTCTTATGAGAAAAAATTAAACTTTAAATGCCATTATCTCCTAAACCATTAGGACTAGGGGTAAAAGTTAAATTGTAAAGTTGACTAAAGCTACGTGTAGAGTAAAAAATGTCATAAAAAGTGGGGGTTATATTTAAAATTAGTAACTTTCGGTCTGGAAATATTACTTCTGGTACACCTGTACATTGAAATTAGTGTCAATCGATAGAGCGTAACCGATATACCTATAATGGCACAATTTTTTTAAAGACTGATTCCGTAAACTTTAAAATGGGTGTTCGGTTGGTTTGGGACACCCGGTGTACACTAATGTGAATAGACTTCTCATAGCATTGGCATTTTTAAACCAATGTACCGTGACGCGATCTTGGCGGCAAACATGAAGTACAAGTAAGGTAAATCAGCACTACAATACCACTCTACTTAACCAAGAATGAAACTTTATACAACTGATGTTTGCAACTAAGAGATCAGACTCATTCAAATTACTCTAAATGCAACTGTTAGTGACTGAATCACTAAAGCCGTTTGGTTCTAGTATATACAATCATTTACATATAGATGATATGACTACTATAGTACTATGAAAAAAAACATGATAACGACAACTAAAATAATATAGTTATAAAATATTTAATAGAATACAATCCTGACATGGCCTGTTGTATTATATTGTACTTAATGGCTTAATAAACAATTATTATTTATGTGGTGTTTTGTGGAGAAAACATTTAATTTCCAAGATATCTGAAGCAGTCTCGCCATCAATGCATAATGTTATAATCAGAGAATTAATGGATTTTCTAGAAAGAGTGTTACCCGCTTCAAACAGATATGTCTTCCGCCAGCCGTAGTGCTGCATGAAGAGCTTGACGAGGTGAGGCATGACCACGCCGCCGAGGCCCGAGCCACACGATGCGATGCCGAGCGCGATGGACCGCTTCTTGTCGAAGTAGAAGCTCGACGGTAGATTTCCGCCCACGGCTATGAAACCTGACCCCATCCCTGCGACAGGGTTAAAGTATGCTTAATAATGGAGATGTTAACATGGGTGGTTAGGAGCGTCATTTAGTTAACTTTAACTATTACTTAGTAACAGTCAACGAAAAATTACAATTAACGGATTCAGTGGTGTCATGGCAATTTTTGCAGTGGCGGAACGGTACACCTGGTTCAGATTTGAGGTAAGGCGTCCCACCACCCCGCTACCCCCCCCCCCCCCCCACCCCGCTACAACTACACTTATAGAAACTGTTTATGTTATGATGTTATATTGCCCAATTTAGTGTTTTCACTTTTTTACAAGGTTTTTTTGTTTATTTGTTATCCTGTCTGTCAACTTTTAACTTGATTAAAAAGAAATTCAAAGCCGAATTTCAATAAGAAAGAAGAAGGAAGAAAGAAAGAAGAATAAGGAAGAAAGAAGAAAAAATAAAGAAAAAAAATCAATTAAAAAATGATTGAAAAGACTTGAAGAAAGTTTAGACTATTAAATAAATTAACAAAAAATCTTGTTGAAAAATCCGGAACTGTAAATTTTTTTATTGTGAAACAGATGGAAAGACTTTATGTAAATTCTTCTTAAAATGTAAATTCCCATACAATGTTAATTATTGTCAGAGGAATAAAATTTAATATTATTGTTAAAACTCAAAAACTATTTTTATCAGGCGTACGTAGCCGCAGTAGGCTAGGCCTGTTGTAGAAGCGGCAGATGCCATCATTGAAGCGGTATCGTCAGCGTTAGAATCATTCATGATTACAATTAATTATTTATTTGCAAGTAAAATATTTGTGCTTTACATTTGGTTAACTATTTAAATCCTATACTTATTTCATAAAACTTCCAGATCAACTATCATTAAACAAAGACGTGATCAACAAGGTTAAATAGATATAGAGTGCTCATCGCATGTTAATTTTGTGTCCCTTTTTGATTTGCGCCATTTTACCCATAATTCCCGCCGTTTCCTTGGCAACCATCACACACTTTACTCTCGTTTCCTTGGTTACTAGTTTTAGCTATTCTATTTGTTCGCTATAAGCTTAAAAAATCACAGCTTATACTCTTAAAACATCTGATTATTTGTGGTTTTATTGTTTGTTTTTAAAACCAATTTGATTTGATGGTCTGTTTGGTAATTACTACTTGTAATTATAAAACTTGCTAGTTAAGAGAACCGACATTGCATACTCGGACTAACCTGTTGCATGAATGAGACCGAGGAATCGAAGTAGCCGCCTGACGTCACAGCGGTCGTTGGCAGTGCAGCCACACACACAAAATAAAACCACTCTTCTAATACAAGTTAGGCCTATACTATATTACACTCGCCACAACTTAAAATGGATTACTTCTACTATGGCCTACTTAAAAACATAGGCCTAAAATTTTTAAAGTTCATATAAATTTCAAATTAAATTCCTCTTGATGACTTATTTATTTATTTTAAACAATGCTCGAGCATTTAAAGTTTCTTTCAAAATTCAAACATGAATTTTGAACTGGTCTGTGAACAGGCTATTGAGATTGGTTACCATAGAAACGACGGATAGCTGTGGGTAATATGGCAAAAAACACGTGGGGAAAGTGTAAACAAAGGACTGGATACCAAGGAAACGGCGGGAATCGTGGGTAAAGTGGCGCCAGTCAAAAAGGGACACTTTTCCCTAGCTGGTGAGCACTCTATATCTATTTAATCTCGTTGGACGTGATGTATTGCTAGGCTAGTATGGGCCTGACTAGACACAGAGCAAGCGTAATAAACAATCCAACAAGAATAAGCAAAGTACAACAAGAAAGTAAACGCCACAAAGTACGTTTATACATCTTAACTTCTAGACGAAAAAAATATATAATAAAGTAAAATATAGTTATTTTGAAAACATTGCCCATATTTTAAAAGCCAATGTGGGTGTTGTAGAGAAATTGAAAGATTTAGAATGTTTCTAGTTTTTCTGATTTATATAAATTCATATGAACAGACAGCTTTTGGACAGTCTTACTCTGCACAAAGCGATCGTGTATTATTTCCCGAATGCATTCAGCTAATCTAGGTCACTTTAGAGGTTATTATATATTTTTTCAGTCAGCATTCGCTAGTTCTCGTCACTTATCATCAAACAACTGTCCATACTAACGATAGCGTCTCTGGCGGCAGGCATTCATATCACTTTAGTTTGATGTAGTTGTTAAGAATAAGAGCTAATGTAGCCTACTTGATTAGCCGCTATGAGCGCTGTTGCCAAAGAGAACATGATTGATGTTGGACCACAAATTGTAAACTGTATTGTGTATTCCTATCCGTGGACTCAGCAGTCGGTGAACACTATATATCGTTACTTAACTTGTAATCTTGTTGCTCGGAAAATATTTCTTTATTTACAATTAAATTTGTTTGTAACAAATTTTATTAAATCTACAATTCCGGCCAAAACCAGTGCCGGAACGGCGTTCCGGCGCGTTCCGGCACCATGACACCCCTGAACGGATTTTAAAGTAGCAGCTACTGACTAAATCGTCAGACAATGATTAATTCAGCTACTGATTAATTCATATACAATGACTTGGGGAACAGGAACAAATTATTTACGGCATTTAGACAGTTCAGTAATAACAGAATAACAGATTTTTCATGTAGTAATAACTAGGAAGAAAAACAATTATCTCCTGACAATTCTATAGGAACAGAATAACTCAATAACTGTATGGCTGATGACAATATTTGAGAATGTTTAGGGACAAACGTTGAAGAACAACTCCTGATCTGACATCCTGACTCCTTCACTCACATTATTTCAATGGATTGGCCCTGCACTTTTATCTTTCCATTCTTTGAATAACAACTTAAAATAAGATGTGTTTGTAATTCTTATAAAAATTACCTTGATTTAAAACCTTGATTATAAAAAAAAGACCTTGTTAAAATTGAGTCGATAAATGGTTTCTCAATAACAATTTAGACTTTTTAGGAATGGTTAGCTTTTGTAGTTATAGTTATAAAAGAACGGTTAGCTAGGACTGTTATTGGATAACAAGTTCCGAGAAGCGTTCTTTGAGACCAATGTCCTTAACTGTTACAAATAACAGTTAAAAATAACACATATCAATGAAAAGTACCAATATCAGTTATATAAAAGCTTACAAAAAATAAAGGTTCAGCTCATCACTAATCATGGGTGAATTGACTCTTGTACTGCTGTTAACTCCTGACGGTATTTTATAGGAGAGCAGCAAAAATATTATATAATATTTGAATAGAGTACAGTCTGGTACAGATGTCCTTTGCGTCGTTGCCAAAAGTTTCTAGTTTCCAGTTACAAATAAATCTATCATGCAGGACTTCTTAATGCTGTTAAAAAGTTTAAGTGTTACGTAAAATTGGAAAAAAAATCTGGTACATAAAACATTATTAACGACATGAATATAAAACAGTTTTCAATTATTTGTATAAAAACTACAAAAAAAAAAAAAAACTTTTGTGTATAAAAGAAACTTGTAAACACATTATTTTGTCTTAATCCTTTTGAGGTAAATTGTGACAATTTGTAGCCACTGAAAACATCAAAGGACATTCCTAATGGGAAACAAGTACCAAATTATACATCTAAGTAATCCACAACTCAAAATCTACAAGTACTTTGCTGTAATTTTGTTTCTAACTAAAAATATCTCTATATATGTACCCTAGTAAGTTTTTTACAAATGCATGTGATATGTAAATTGATTCTTAAATATTTTGGCACGATTATAGAAATGAGAAGATTCATCTTGCTGCATTACATGGTTAATGTGGAACCTGGATATGTAAATTTAAAAAAAAAAATAATAAAACAGACTGTGCAGCCCTAGGACGATGTAAAAATTCACAGCATTTATTCCTGAATTTAATCTACTTGTGCAACACTACTCCTCCTATATCTAATACCTACTATACTACTATCTACTTCTATCAATGTTGCTAATTTCCTGGTTTAATTATTTATTGTACTTTTAACAATGTTCACTCTTTAATTAAAAGGAAAAACTTGGTACAATCAAGCAATGCTAACCTCCTATGACGCCAATGACGATGTGGTAGTATATTATTTCTTGTAGCAGATATCCCGAGGCATAGGATAACGAAGTAACGGCACCTCCCAGCATCATCGTCATGCGGAAACCCCACTGGTTGCCGAAACTGCACGCCAACACTGCTGTAAGCAGAATCAAAAGTAACATGAATATCACTGTTAAAACTGGATATAGGGGCTGGAGTGAAATTGGAATTAATTTTGCACAAAAAAGTTGTGTAATAATAGGTAAACCTGTTACACATTATCGATTGATACTAATTTCAATGTACAGGGTGTACCAGATGTAACATTTCCAGACCTGAAGTCACTAATTAAAAATATAAGTTAAATCCCAAATTTATATGGCATTTTCCATGGCATTCTACACGTAAATTTAAGTCAACTTTACAATTTAATTTGAACCCTTAATACTAACAGTTTAGGAGATAATAGTTTTTAAAGTTTAGTTTTTTCCATAAGAAAGGCATAGGAAAAATCCACGTCTGTCATCTCTGAAACTTTAATGTTAAACGGAAATATCTATGCATAACTAGTACAGCAATTTGAATTTACAAATTCAACAGCTTCAAAATGAACTGAAACAGATGAAGTTAAAGTGCACTCAACTTGAAACTAGTAACAAAGAGGCAAATGACAATTTTCAATGTTTGAAAATATCTTGTGAACGGTATAAATATGACTTGCTCAATAGCAAGGAATGGTTGGGTGACCATGCAATCAAGATGTATTTTAAAATTCTAGGCACAGAAGCTTCATCCAAAAACATAAATGTACACTTTGTTGAACCATCTATTACTCATCTAATACAATTAGCAAGCAATGACGTTGCGGAACTCGAACTTAAGCAAATAAAATCAAGAGGTTACCAAGCACTTTTGTTTGCTTTCAATAACAGTATGGAGGTACACGATAATAGTGGAAGCCACTGGAGCTTTCTAGTCTTGGATCTTGAAAACAATCATTGGCTACATTATGACTCGGTGAAATCACTAAATAATTTCAATGCTCAGAGATTCAGTAAGAAAGTTGACAAACTTCTTGAAATTAAATGCCAATTTATTGAACTAGACTCGCCGCAACAGAAAAATGGGCACGACTGTGGTGTTTACACACTAATTAATGCTCAAAACTTTCTGTCACTTGTGGAAACTAATAATAATGTCTCAGCTAAAGAAACCCTTCCGAATTTTACTCAAGATAGAGTTCAAGAAATGAAACTTAATATGATAAGACTGTTCTCTGAAGCGTGGAAAAATGTGGCAACAACAGAAAAAGAAGTCTCAACCCCTCCACTCGTAAATACTGAACAGTTAATAAATAACAAAACCCAAAATGAAAATCTGCAGGTAGATTCCAATTCTAAACTACACACATCAAGACTACTAGTGGTTGGAGACAGCCATGTTAAAAATATCAGCTTCTTGTTGCAAAGTGACATTGGTCCTAAAAGATCAGCTACAGTTCTAAGTCGACCCGGAGCTCCGTTTAAACATGTAATCCATGACTTAGTTGAACTCACATCAAATTTTACAAACAATGATCAGGTAGTAATCATTGCTGGAGCAAATGATATCTTGCCTGACAACAGACGACAATATGTTCCCGATGTCACCAATATCAAGGACATTGCTGCGTATACAAATGTGATGGTCTCACTTGTTCCACCTCGATTTGACACAAACTTGTATAATAAAAACAAGTCATATTTTAATCAAACACTTAGGAGGAAGCTATCATCAACTAATAAGGTGAAATTTATGTCCTTAAATGACCTAAAAAGAGATCTATTCACCAATCATGGTTACCATCTGAACAAAGCTGGTAAAAAGAAGCTTTCTAAGGTCATATCTTTACACACAAGAGTTGACTATCATGACTCTGTCTCTCCCACCATCGATGCCTTTTCCACCAGAGACAAAGATCGGCCTAAATATGCTGTTAAGGTCAGCCGTCCAGGACTACAGGAAAACAACCCAATGACGAACACTGAGAAAAGCGATGGATCCAATGACTCCTCACCACCAAAACACCGACTGACCTCTCTGGATGAGTCTCAACCCCTGTCATCACCTGGCTCCCAGAGGAGTGACCATACAGCTGCCGAAGACATCAACTCTTCAATAGACCTGCCATCATTTAGTTCTCCATTCAGAGGTTGGGAGAATATTGACACTAATCACTGTGATAAGTTAGGTGAAATAGTATTAAATTTAAATTCTCAATTAGACTCAAACAGTCCGTTATTGAATTTTAAAGCCACAGACAAACACGCCCAGTACAACACTAGGTATTTTTTAAGAAAGAGAACGGATCAAAAGCTGCTAAGTTAGATAACATCAACTCATGTAAATTTCCTTGCAATAGTCAATTTACTGTTTTTCATTGTAATATTGAGGGATTGGTTTCTGTTCCAAAGATTGATGAATTTAATTTATTTATTGAAAGTCTAAAATGTAGACCAGCAGTTATCTGCCTCACAGAACACTGGTGTAACCACATCACTGAATCAATTCTTAGTAAGGTAAATGGATACACTAACATCTCTAGTTTTGTCAGAAGTGATAAGATCCGTGGAGGTTCTTGTATTCTAGTTAGCAATCTGTACAATGCAAAACCACGCCCTGATGTAACTTCTTTTTCCAAACAGTCTGTTTTTGAATGCAGTTGTTTAGAGTTAAACTATGGTTCTGGTATGATTGTAATTTGTGTTTACCGTGCACCTAGTAAATTAAAAAAGGATTGTGATATGTTTTTTACAGCCTTACAAGCAGTTTTAAAGTATGTTTGTAACAAGCACCCAAAATATGAGAAGGTTCTTTGTGGTGATTTTAACATTGATTTATTAGTAAATGATTCGGTTAGTCAACAATTCACATCAATACTTAACTCTTTCAATTTAAATATTTCTGTTTTTTCACCCACCAGAATTTCTAACAATTCAAAAACATGTATTGATAATATTGCTGTCAGTTTTTCTTCCAATTATATTTCCCAAGTGATAAGTACAGATTTGTCAGATCATGAGGCTCAAATATTATGCCTTCCTCTTAGTATCATCAATAAAAAAAGAGTCAATAAAGAAAGTGGTGATTTTGTTAAGAAAAGAGTTTATACAGCAGAAAATATTCAATGTTTCAAGGAAAACCTGCATGCTGAAAAATGGTTATTAATGTACAAGACAAACTCAGATGTAAATAGTGCATACAAATTGTTTTTAGACACATTTTTATTTCATTTTAACAATTGCTTTCCTTTAATAAAAAATAAGAAAAAGATAAGTTTCTGTAATAAGGGTTGGGTTACTCCAGGAATAAGAATTTCTAGCCAGAACAAAAGATATTTGCATAAGTTAAGCAAGAAAAACAAAGACCCTCTTTTTCTAGCCTATGTGAGGAAATATAAATTAGTATTTAAGAAATGTGTTCTAGCTGCAAAAAGAGCCTACAATAACAACTTTATACAAAGATCAAATAATAAAGTCAGAGCTGCTTGGCATGTAGTTAAATCAGAATCGGGACAAACAATCACTCACAAGAAAATCACTTCTATCAGGAACATCAACACAAAACTCTCAGACCCCCATAAGATTTCTTCTTTTTTCAACAATTTCTTCACAAATACCTGTAATCGTCTACAGTTAAATGTTGATTCAAAAAATGCAAGACAATTTCTAAACAATATAAATTCACCCTCTTTCAAGTTATCCATGTTTAAAAATACTACATCTGCAGAAGTGCAGGACATTTTCAGAGAACTTAAATCATCCAAAACTGCTGGTTGGGATGATATCCCTTCTTTCATTTTAAAAGAATGTTCTGACAGTTTATCTCAGCCACTATCTTTCTTAATTAATCTGTCCATTCAAAAAGGTACATTTCCGGAGGTTTTAAAATTCAGTGTCATCAATCCTATTTTCAAGACCGGTGATCCTGAAGAGGTAGAAAACTATCGCCCCATTTCAATACTGCCCTCTTTTTCAAAACTTTTTGAAAAGATTGTCCTAAAACGCCTTGCAGCTCATTTTGAAAATAATAATATTTTTTATAATGGTCAATTTGGTTTCAGGAAGAAAAGAGATACAACCAAGGCTATATTTGAATTTGTTTCAGAGGTTGTAGAAGCAATCGATAGATCACAATATGCTGTTGGGATTTTCTGTGATATGTCAAAAGCATTTGACTGTGTCAGCCATGAGTTACTCATTGATAAATTGCAGTTTTATGGAGTGGAGGGGACAGCACTTCAATGGATAAAGTCCTACTTATCCAACCGTATGCAGTCTGTTAAAATTAATAACAGTGCACACACCACTTATACCCTGGTCACTGATGGAGTCCCCCAGGGTTCAATTTTAGGCCCCTTTCTATACTTGGTATTTGCCAATGATCTTCCTTTTGCAGTAAATCATCTTAAGCTTCTAACATATGCTGATGACACATCATGCATTATCACTCATAAGAGCCATTTAGAGCTAACACAACAACTGACTGCTGATCTTCAAGTAATGAATTTATGGTTCAAATGTAATGGCCTTCTTCTTAATAACAGTAAAACATTTGCTATAAATTTTCATTCCAATTACTCCAACACAAAACATTCAAATGATTCTTATTTGAACAATGTAGTTAAGACATCTCAAAATGGCAAATTTCTTGGTCTACAGTTGGATTCTACATTAAAATGGAACCTCCACACAGCTCACCTCATAAAAGTTTTAAATAAAGGCCACTTTACTCTCCGCACTCTTTCTAGAACTGTAGATTTTGCAACTCTAAAGATGGTTTATTATGCATACATCTTCTCACACTTAACCTATGGTATAATTTTTTGGGGCAACTCACAGTCCAGTGATTCTGTTTTCAAGATCCAAAAAAGTATAATACGCACAATGATGCACGTAAACCATATTACCCCAAGCAGACCCCTGTTTAGAAAATCGAATATCTTACCATTGCCTTGCATATACATCCTATATACTCTCCTGTTTGTGAAAAATAATCTGCATAAATTCATTTCAGTCAAATCTCACCACAACTACCCAACAAGAAACAACCAACTTCAATATCCACTCCATAAGTCATCTGCCTTAGAGAGATCTCCGTCATACCAGGGTATTCGTCTTTATAATAAACTTCCTTCTGAAGTAAAAGATTTCTCTGAAGTAAAGTTTAAAAGAACCCTCACTAAATACCTAGCTAACAATATGTTTTACAGTGTTGATGAGTTTCTCAGTGCTGACATGGGAAATATACTTAAAACAACAACTCTAATAGTTTAAACTTCCTTGTTTATCAGAATAAGTTGTCTTGTCAGCAATGATTGTTAGATTTAAGCAACTGACTTGTCACCTACCATTAAGGTATTACCTTTGTATATGGTGTACTCTGTGACTGAATAAATGAAATGAAATGAAATAAAAATTTACTTACAATCTCATATTAAATTACATACTATCATACCGATCAAGCTATCATGTACGGTAATTAATGTAACTTTACCATATGTTTTCAATAATCTCCACCATATTGTAAAGATGGAAAAATAAAATTATTTATGACAAAACTAATAATTTATAATGAAAAAGAGCTTAAAAGGTGAGTCTAAGACATTTTTATGCTGGGACATGTTTGTTTGACAGAAAATTTTCATAGATGCGGTAACAGATGTTGAAATTTGCCCCATTATTCTCATGGGAAAAAACTAAACTTTTACCACCATTATCTCCTAAATTATAGGGGGATTGTATTTGTAATTGGTGACTTCCTGCCTGGAAATGTTACTCTGGTACACCCTGTGCCTACATTAAACTTAGAGCCAATTGATAGGGCGTACCTGGTTTACCTATAATGGCACAATTTGGTTTTGTGAAAAATTAATTCTGTAACTTTTTAAATAGTCTGGGACAACCATTTCGGGACTCAAGTTAGGGCTTATCCAAAAATAAGCTCATCACATTCGTTGCAAGTTAGGAAAAAAATAGAAATATGCATCCATTTAAAATAAAGAATATTCAGTTAGTGTAAGAGATTTCAAACAACAAACACAACAGGTGAAAAACTAAAAAATATATAGTTTACTATTATAAGAATTTCTTTGGATTTATTAAAAATAATCATAAAGGTATAAGAAATAGTTTTAAATAGCCATGGTTCAGGATAAAAACATCAAATCATGATTATTCAAGTGCATTCTCCTCGGCTGGCACCTTTTTCAGGAGTGGGTTGGCAATCTTTTCACCCACCTTTAAAAACTAACCTAAAATTGTATAATGCTTTGTGAACCAAAAAATAAACAACCACATCATATTCAAGATTTTTTAAAGTTGCATTAAAAAATCAAAATTACAACTTACCTCCAATCAAATAAAACCCGGTATTAAGAGAGGAGAGGTAGGAGATTTCGGCTGCCTCGATGTTGAGGTCCTTGGACATTGGTTCTCGGTACAGATAAAAGCAGTAGACGCAGCCGTCGACACAGCAGGAACCGAGGAGCCCCACCATGACGACGACCCAGCCCCAGCCCCCGTCCGGAGGCACGATCATGGGGGCGAGGGCTCGGTTGGGCCCCACCACCTCTGTCAACTGGGTGATGACAGTCAACTGTGACTGTGCAGCCGATCGCACCATGCTCACCTACTAACACTCAAAAAACTTTGGAAAGTGTGTTCGTTACATTTATTACACAAGTATAAATTTTCACTCTTGTTAAAACATCAATAAAGATATTTTAAAGTATGTAAACATTAGTAGATTGTTTATGACAATTTTGAGGAATAACACAGCTGACTTATCTACAAAAAATGTCATTTACATGGAGACAATCTTTAAGAAAAAATAAACGCCAAAGCAAACAAAATGTTTAACACCAAAGCTTTTTTCATCTCCTGAGTTCTTCACAGACATAAATTGTGCATCTGGCATCTTATGATCTTAAAGAGGTTATGTGTAGTGTAGGCAAAATGTATTGCTAAGAGTGGATTTTTCAACTATTCTTTTAAGATCATGAGGGAAAGAGGCAGATATGTTGGGAGATGTTCAGATTATGGCCCATTTTACTTGCACTGACAGCATTTAATTTACAGTTGATTTTTTTTACCTAGAATCAGTCAAGACTAAGTAGACTGTCTATGATACTGAACTTCTTTTACTTGTAGCATAATCATGTGTGTCCTGTCAATCATGCATTATATTTGTTTATCAACAAAATACCGGGTGTCCACAAAAGAAGTAAACAACTTTGTTCAAACAATAGTTTTAATAATTTATAAAGAGTAATATACACCATTAGAAAGATCAAAACCTCAAGTTTTTTCCTGTATATTAAAAGTACTTAATATGTGATCCACAGCTTGCTCTAGAAAGATCAATTCTAAAGTCTAATTCTGACCAAACTTGAGCATCAGACGTCGCTGTTCTTCCGGAGCTCTTTCCTTTTCTCATGCAACACCACTCATTTTTAATTTTTGATGCCAATCGTATATTGATTTTCTGTTTGGAGGGGTTTTATGATATTTTGTCAGAAAAATTACGTTGAACAGTTGTAGCAGATTCCTTTCAAATTCCAACACACAGAAAGACTTTTCAGTAAGCTTATTAAGCATTTTCACCCAAATCACTAAATAGCGACTTTTGCCACATTGTTGGTATTGTTGACAACAATCAGCTTTGTAGAAAAAATCTTGAAGTGTTTTCTGAACTATTGTTACCAACTGCAGCAAAGTCGGACACACAGTTTATGTTTAATTGACGAACAAAGTTGTTTACTTCTTTTGTGGACACCCGGGTATATAACCAAAACAAACAACCGTACATTCACGGTTTGTTTGTTTTGGTTGAACCTCAACATTTGACAATTAGAAACACATGATTATGCTACAAGTAAAAGACGTTCAGTGTCAAAGATAGTCCACTTAGTCTTGACCGATTCTAGGAAAAAAAATTCAACTGTACACAGACTGTCTGCTTGTTCCTAGGACACAGGCCCGTGCTGGCCCACCGGGACACCGGGACGTATTCCGGTGCGCCCTCCGCGTAGAGAATTTTTGGCGCCCTCCAGTTCCGTAACAGACTCATTTTACTCTGAATAGCAACAACAAAAAGTTAAGTTTTTTCAAAGACGACTCATGTAACAGCTCTGAACGTCGACTTAAGTAAACAAAACAATAATTTATACTAATGTAATTTAATCCGGATCATTCTTGGACTAGGATAATCGACAATAATACCGAGCGGAAGACTAAATTTTACTACTAAATGGAACTCATGGTCCACACGGCAGTTCGCGGGGCGCCCTTGGCCTTGGCCAGTGATGAGGGCAAAAGAGGGGGTGGGGTTGGAGCCCCGGATTGGAACGAGATGTCTGCCATTGCCGTCTTCATTTCGTCTGCCTGTTGATATTTGTCACTATAATCAGTGTCAATAACCTCATGCAGTATGCCTATTTGTAACATGTGTGGTGAATTATTCTGTGATTATTGTCCTTCTCGTGAAAGTGTCTAATTCTTTATAACAAAGGTAGCTCAAGTGTCGTGGGTTTTCAGTTGTTTATGTGAAGGCTGGAACAACGAGGTTAACCTAGATATAGAGTGCTACAAAGATAAGGATATTTGCCTCCTCCGATTTTCGCCATTTTACCCCTATTCCCGCTGTTTCCTTAGTTAACAGTCCGTTATTTACAGTTTCCCATCCGGTATCTGTCATTACGCATAAATGATCGTCGTTTCTATGGTGACTCACCTGAAATAAACTCAATAGCCTGCCCAAAGACCATAAACTCAAAGTGGCTTTAGAACAACAAATAATCAGATGTTTTAAAAGTATAATCTGTATTTTTTTAGGCTTGTTGTGGCCAACTAGAATAGCTAAAACTGGTTACCAAGGAAACGAAGGCAAAGTGTTCAATGGTTACCAAGGAAACGGCGTTAATGGGGGTAAAATGGCGCAAATCAACAGTGATAAAAAACATTAACATGTTTATCCCGAGAGGACACTATCTCGGAAGAATCTCTCTAACCCTAAGGTTAATTTTAAAATTATACTTGTTGAAGTTTACCGTAATGATGGCGGCTACTGCTCTTACTCTTCCAAAACTTGTTACGAACAATACAACTGTATTAATACGGCTCAAAATTTAAAATAACATTATTTTACAGCGGAATTATTTTCTTAAATTCCATCAAGATTTATATTTTAGTGCAAACTGCATTGTTGTCAATCATTAGATGTTAACAAATTAATGAGAAAATACTAGATTACCGTACCTTGAAAACAAGAAATGTTAGATGCGAGTGGCTATAATTGTGTCCTTACAGCAAGGCTAACTAATCAGTGCAAGACTGTGGACACCCTGTGTATTTTTTTTTTATTTTGGCATGTTTGTTTAAGGGATCTAGAAAGACAGGCAACAATTTTACTTTTCATTGTTTTTTGAAGGCTAAATCACTCCAATGAAGGAGACTGCCAAGCAACTAATATCAAACAGTGAATAACTATGAACGAAGATCGAACCCGTCACCGAATAGTTTTTTCTATTGTTAGTATTTTGTTATTATGTGGTTTTAGTATCATGAAATTAAGAAACTAACTAGTAAACTCTTGCAACGTGTTATTGAATGTATGTATTAACAGTTAATAGTTTGAGGTAGTTGCTTTATTGTTAGAATGTTATATTGTGTGTTTAGTGACTCTTTAATCAACTATTTTTTCAACTACTTTTTTGTCTCTTATTCTGTTTTGCTCTAAGAAATTAGTGATATAGACTGGCCACCATGAAGTACCTATAGGGCTATAAAATATTTATCTAGCTAATTATGAAAATAAATTTTTTCCCTGAAGCATAAATGAGTAAAAAGAGTAAATATTATTTGTACTATATAAAGTGGATTTAAAGCTATCAAATCGTTTGAGATGTGTTTAAGGGGTTAACATTTCAAAATATTTTCACTATATTCAATACTTAAGACTCTAGGTAATTCTCCTTGTGACAACAAAGGGTGGGGAGGGGTGGTGGATGGGGGTTACACTGGCGCCCTCTGGCCATGGCCGTCCACCGCCCTAAGAAGAGAGCCAGCACGGGCCTGCTAGGACACCAATTCTATGCTTACTATTGCCCAAATGCTAAGGGCCATTTTACCCACATATTCCTTGAAGGTTTTGTAGTAACCACCGAAACTAGAACCAATGCTAGAACCCTCTAACAGTAGGTGACAACTACAACTGATTCCAACGGAAAAGTGCCAGGTATGTCACATCTATTTAACAGTTGCTATAAGCTGAAGCACCAACCACCAAAAATAGAACACTATAATGGTAGGTGACAACTACAGCTGTTTCCAATGGAAAAGCACTAAGTACGTCACATTTATTGTACCCCGTTCAAAATAAATGTGCGGTCGAAATGCAGATTTCAATTCCCCCATTTTCTCCCGTTCCTCCCACTGCCAACAATCAAACCAATTGCAATCACTAAAAATTTGTACAGATGTTTAATATCTTATGTCATTTTATGCCAATGTTTTGATTTTTCGTAAACAAATATTCTTATTTTGACGTTTGAGATGTAAAAAGAAGCACTTGCAACGGCAGCGAGGTAAAGTAACATGTTCATCAGTGCTATTTTCTACTCTGAATTTCAAAGTCGAAATTAAATTAACATATGATTTTGAAGAAAGTAGGGGAATTAGGGGAAGTATTGAGGGGATTTACCTTATGGTGGGAAATAAAATTTTGTCTTTCGACCGCACATTTATTTTGAACTGGGTATAAATTTTGACAGTTATTGCTGTCAGCTGAACACCAGTGACATCATTGGAGCTGATAACATTTTGTTATTTGTTGTTCTTGATGCCACTTACCTTATGAAATTATATTCTAAATTTCTCAGTAGTAACTTTTCCTTACAAGCTACCCTATGAGATACGAGAGTAATTTCTGTGTATTAATAAGCAATCACAAAACTTCTCCTTCTTTTTTTTCTCAGATTGTGGGCGTTGCAGGAAACAGTTTGAAAGGTCCTGTAGATGATCGTAAACCCATTTCAATTTACATTTGCTTCCAGGACTATGCCTTACATGTTTTCAAACTTTCCATGTTTTATGTAAGAACGATAATAACTATCTTATCTGATTTTATTATTGATTGATCATTACTCTGACAGCTGTTTATAATAAATGCTTGCAAAACAGAAAGTTTTAAAAAGTTCAAAAATATTTTAAAACTAATTGGGTTCACATAAACTGAATTTTTTATCAATTTCGATCAGTGGTGACCTCTAGTGTGAATGCGTGTTTCTTTGGCTTTTTTCCTGTGCACAATCGCATTGGCGAGCCAAAGTCGAGCTTGAGAATATATGTGACTAGGTTAATCAGCATGCTTCGCAATGCCAACTTGAAAGATTTTTTTCCCTTCAGGTGAGCTCGTTCGCTACACTCACTCTCCGTCAGGTTTACCTCGTTCGCTGCGCTCACTCCCCGCCATCAGGTTTAGCTTGTTCGCTACACCCACTCCCTGCAAGTCTATAATATCTTCAAGTTTTTTTTATTACCAATCTTCCCTCAATAGTTTAAATGAGAACAGCTTTTTATAAAATTAATGATCCTTTAAGTAAACATATGTTAGAATACAAAAATGTTGCTTCCATAAGAATAACATGGTAACTTTGAGGTCGTCTAGGGCGTAGACCACGGCCTACTACACACCAGGCCGGAATGCTCGGAGAGATGACGTCACAACACTGGTGTGATTGTCGTCAGCTGTTGTAATGAGTGCATACGGCTGCCTAGACACGGCGCTTTTGTCGCGTGATTAAAAAAATCGCTCTCTAACCTATTGTTTGAGATTTTATTTTGAAAACCAAATATTTCTATGTTTTGAACATAATAAGGTTGTTGAATTTTATTTAAAAAGAAATCTTAGGTTCGTTTTGGTGAAGAAACACCGAATTAGCACTAGTATATTAGTAAAATGTCTAGAAAAATACTAATTTTTAACGAAAACAAATAATTATAACCTATATAGGTTTTTATTAGTGACCATTTAATAATTAGTTTCGAGATTTAAAAAAAAAAGAAAAGAAAAACATCAACAATACTTACAAATGTGTAATTTTTTTTAAATTTATTTTCTATCGGCAATTTTTCAGTAATTATATATATATATATATATATATATTAATAACTAGATTCGAGTAGGCTATATGACAACAACATCGACCAATAAAACACTGCTATTGTTTGAATTAATATAATTTGGTACCAACGTTTAATTCTATAGACATAGGGCGGAAAATACAAATAAAACTACCGAACAAACTGATAAGCCGCTCAATTATTAGGACTTAACTTCTTAGTTTTCCTTTTTGCTGAACTTTTTTCAATGGTTTTTTTCTTTTCTTTTCCTTGAGCTCACACTATCTGTTACGCTTTTTGAATAGTTGTTCAATAAAATGTTACAAAAGGAATACAAGCACTTATCAATTAGTCTCTTAACTGCCAACCCACAACTATAACACTTGTCATCAGAAAAAGAACCGTCAATGAATTGATAGATGGTGTGCATTAAAACATTCCTCTGATTTGATACTTGCAAAAAATCACCTTCATAACGCTCAGATATAATAATTTTGAAAACTTTGAAGCCTACAACAACAATTTCTAAAAGATGATCTGAAGGATACTTTAAGCCACCTCTGTTGATTAGATTAAAATAAAAGTTGTCAGATTGAGGCACAAAATTTGATTCACTGTCTTTTAGAGTCAACAGCTCTGCACATGCATGACAACTATTGTTTTTCGGTCCAATGTTGGCTACGTACCCGCCAATATATACCAATCCCAACATATCATTTTCTGAGACTTCCACCTCGTTTAAATCAATATCTAAATCGTCTATGAGTGTTTTTACACTGTCTTCAATGTCATGGATGTTGTCTTCTATGTTAGGCGGACTTAAAATATCAGAAATACAAACCTCTACGTTCTTCGCTGAATATACTTTAACGAGGCTCAAAGCTCTTAACTTATTTTCCGATTGCACTACTTGTTTTACCGAAATGTGATAGCAGGCCCCACTCATTTGTCTGTACAGACCAAACCTTGCCTCTAAGGCATCGGTTTGGAATTTTCCCAATAAAACATAAGTCAATTTTACTTCACTGGTTAGATACTGCACTATCTCTAGTAGGGTCGTAACTGTATGAAGCAGAGCTTCCTGGGTTTCATTTGATAGCTTACCCTTTCTAGATTTTGGCTTTTCGCCCGGAATAACTACATTGTTCCAAGATACTAACCATTTACAAAACTTTTCTAAAAATAAGCAATTGTCATCAGTTGAGCTACTAATAGATTTATAAAAACTAGAGATCGCTGCTGATCGAAATTCGATCACAATTTCAGTTGATCTGGCCCCAAGAAGCTTAAAAACATTTTAGAACTAAAACATCTGTTCTTCCTAATTTTTTATCAGTTGTTTTTACAACAGATGTCTAATGATTCATTCAATTCTTCTTTCTCCATAAGATTAACATTGGAACTTTGAAAGCCTGTGGGGCGTAGCCCTGGAGTCTGATGTGACTTAGAATGTGATTCTGCTCATCTACAGGACTATACCTTTCTAACGGAATGCTCGGATTTATCCTACGATGAGCACGAGCTGAGAAAAAAGGAGGAAATGAAACATGCTTGCGTATTAATATATAGATCTTCCCTATACCTAATGTCCTTATAATTATATTTTACATTTACGATTTTCCACCATTTTAGCACTATTTCTAAAAAATCAGAAGTGCCACTAACTTCCAAAGATGTCATAACATGTCTTAAAGCCGCGATATTTTTTTCATCAAACAGTTTATAGCAAAGAAGTACATTCTGTCGCTCGATTGAAGTTGGGTATAGTACCTTTTTTGAGAGTGATGGGGCTAGTTTAACACATTTATGGTTTTCACTATTATATAAATCCTTGAGGTGTGACACACAGGCTGTTTTTAATAGCTGGTGATTTTCGAAATCAGGAAAAACAAATGTCTGCTTATTATCGACCTGGTTTAAACAGTTATTCCGTATGCATTTAAACAAATGCACGGTATCAAAAAGAACATAGATGTTTTGTGACTTTAAAAAGGGATTTTCAAATTTGGGCTTCAGCACACCTCCACAAAATTTAATAAACATATTTCTATTTACTTTATTGTTATCAGAAATTAGACAAAGCATTTTGAAGCCTAACTTTGTCAGCATTTCGAGCACTTTTTTGTCATATTATACAAAACTTCAGTTGTTAAATCCTTGACTGGAAAAAGTCCAACAACATCTTTGTTTTTAGACATTACCGATGTTATCATGAAAACTTGGACAGTACTGGCAAGCTCTTTCTTACCATCGTTGAGAACTAAACCTTCGATTTTCCCTCCCTTAAACCCCATTTCTGGTTTCACATACACTTCATCCAGTAGTAAGCAGCATAATTTTTCATTTTCCTGAAGGAGTTTTAATTTTTTTCTTAGATATTTTTCTTGGCCACATTCTAACCCCGAATTATTACTTCCAAGTCTTAAGTGTAAAGAGCTTAGATATTTCGGATGAGGCATTGTGAGCAATTTAGACGTTCTAATACTTCTATAAGCAGCAGGAAATGAAAACATAAGAGTGGCAAACCATAGCAAGGTAGAGATACAATATTTAAGTCTGTTTTTAAACAGTAAGTTAAACTGTTCTTGAAGGAAGACCAATCTTTTACTTTTCTCAGAATCCTCCATACTTTCATTTAATAAATAGTCTATAGAATTGTTTACATTGTCGATATGGTGTCCAGAACTATTTTCCAAGTCGGGCAAATTGTTACTGTTAAAAAGGTACTCGGGTAAAATTGTAAGTTTAGACCACTGATTAACATATTTTGAATTATGTAATATTTTGCAAATTTCTGGACTTTTGTTTAGGCAAATTCCGTTCTTATAAACTTTGTAGGACAGATCCTCATTGATTTCTAATGAAATGTTTATTTTTAAACCTCCTACGTCCCTTTCTGTCACCGAAAAAAGACTAACACAGCTTTCCTGGGCATGTAAATAAAATTTTGGATGTTAACGTGCATCGCCACATTTATACTTGTCTTTAATATCCTGAATAGATGAAATTTTGTCTAGCTGTTGATGTTTGTATACTGCTTGTTGTCGATCTACCTGAGCAGGGAAATTATCATTTTGTGAATATGGCAATTGAAAACTTGAGCAGGCCGACCGATTTTCAAAAATAGACGGTATTGCGTTCGGAACTAATTTCAGGTGGTTACGTTTTACTGTCAGTATAGACCCGTCTGGTCTAATTACCGAGTCTTCACGCACAATAAAACGATCATCAAAGTGTTTCACACAAACGACGGAGAACTTTCGTGGAATAAAGTCTTCTCGGTTTATTGCCATTACCCATTTTTCACGTAGTTCTTGGTTGGTGGGAAACTGAAAAACGGTAATTGGCTCGCCAGAACAGTAATTACTTGTACACCCTGGCACACAACACGCTGTAGGCATGTTAAAAAGTTTTTTTTAATTAAAACAATAAATAAGTTGGTTAGGTGCACTAGTAATCAGAGTTGTTGATATTTTGATGTTGACAAAAACAATAATATTGCACCTCATCAGATCAGCTGCTACATCTACGTAACACTAGTAGTGTGACGTAGAACCGAAAATGGTGGGGGGTATTCCGGCCTGGTGTGTAGTAGGCCTTGCGTAGACCTTTGAGAATATTAATATGAAAATAGTCAGACTTTCCTTTTTTAAGCCTAAATAATGAGTATACCAAATTTCAGCACTCTAGCTGGTGGTAAAATGGGGAATTTGTGATGAGTGAGTCAGTGAGTGACTTTCCCTTTTATATGTTTAGATACAGTTAAGGCCGGCGCACACAGCAACAGACGGACGGAGGAAAACCCCAGGTTATTAAATGTTGTAACGCACACAGCACATCAACAGCAACAGACGGACGGAGGAAAACCCCAGGTTATTAAATTTTGTAACGCACACAGACATCCGTCTGTCTGCGTGTCTGCATGCAGATATTTAGAATCCCTCCAAGGACGATTTTCTGAACGTCTGTTTACCTACGTTTTATACCGCACATGCTAGCAGCACTGAGACTAGCAGCTGAAGATCCCCCATCCGTTTGTGGTTATGTGCGTTGACTGTAAACATCCGTCCGCATGCATACGTCCGTCTGTTGCTGTGTGCGCCGGCCTTTATTGGGACACATACAGACACACTCCAGAGTGAGTGTGATGGATCCAATGAGGTTAACCTTATTGGATGGGTCAGATGAGGTGTAGCTTTGTTACTGACAAATAGCAGCTGTTTCATTTATCAGGATCATTATATGACACATAATGACCAAATGTATAGGTTATATATATATACATTTAAATATGCACATTTAGCCAGCCACCGAGTTTTAAGAATAATAAAATAAATTTTGCTGTCCATAGTACCTAAGTCAATATGTGTAAAAACTAAATTCTAAAATAAAATTGTTGATCTCTCTTTACAGAGCTAAATCCAGTGTACTAAGCCATTGCAGCCCAGCTTCACTTGCACAATGCAGACCAATCAACCCTTAGGGGGAAAGCACTCGTGGGTACTCTACAACTGTAAGTTCCACACTTTGATAATACTCCACTCCGCAGTAGCATGACTGGTCTTGTGTCATTCCCCATTTGTGCTTCCAATAATTAAATCTCCCCACACCAGTGTTTAAATGATTGAATAAAGTCCACTGTTTCCGATGATGCAGTGGACTGCAATAATATCATAATAATTAATTTTAAAATTAAATTAATTCTAAATTACAATTTAATCTATACTTCTTTAATACGCTAAGGGGTTTTTTTTAAGAGAACTCCTCCTACAATTATTAACAGATTTTTATGTTTTTGGTGTCATTGGATAGGGCTCAGTATGTAAATGTTTCTCCCAAAAATTGAAAAGAATCATTTATCTAGCATTTTGTAACAATCATACAAAACAGATTTAAATAATACACTGTGCTAATGTAGAGGTCATTCTTAATTTTAAATCTTTGAAATTGTAGTTTGGCTATTAAATTTGCTGATTAAAATCAGTTATGGGAAAATTTCCCTTGGCTTATGTTAGAGATACTCCATGAGGACTGATGAAGCTTGGTCAGTGACAATCCTAATAGGCTCAAGATGAACTGAGTTTTTGGTCTTATTTCGACCAGTGGGCAATCCCTAGTATAAATAAATAGACTGGTTTACATTCCAAAGATATTTTTTATTTTGATTAAAAAAAAAACATTCATTCAGTCTCTGACAGAATTGAATTATTGTTCGAGGTATTTAGTAAAAACAACTTTCTAGTAGCCATAATTTAATGACTACCGTACACCATTAATTACAAAAATAAAATAAAACTAAACATGATCATAGATATAAAAATCAATAAGAACATTTTACACTTATTGTATTAATTGTATCTATTTCAACACATTGAAATGATAAGCTTTTAAAGCTCGCAAACATACTTATGTAAGCTGCGCACAATTATGTTAAAACTGTTCACAGGGGAAACCAAAAAATGGTGATAACTTAACACCACATTTAATCTAGCATTCAATTGGCAGGAACATTATGAGGTTTGAATCATACATGGTTAAATACTCTTTTTCTCGCCCGGAGAAAATTTGTATATCAATCAATGACAATATAACACAGTTAAAATCTATCATTATTACTTAAAAAATATTTACAGGCATTTTTTATGCATTCAATGTATTAAAACATACATTACATTATTACTTTACATAGCATTTTCTGAAAAAATGTGCTAAACATCCAAAGTTTGTAAAAAAAAAATATCTTAATCGAGCAAAACTTGGGAACAAACAGTAACTCTACTTCAGTACACTAACTATATATATAACAGTAACTAACAAACAGTACTCTATTTCAGTCAACCAATCTTAGACAGTAGTAATTTTCAAGCAGAAAAAGAACGTGATTCTAGTTATAATAACTACACTTTGTACTTTTAATCAAAATATGTAAAATTTCCACTTTTGTAAAACTTTACATTACTATTATGTTTTTGTACGATTTGTATAGGTAGTAATTTGCGCAATGACCGTAGGACATTAGTTCAACCTTTGTAAAAACGTATAGATTATTTAGATAAGCTAAGCCACCAAGCAAGTAGTGATATCACTACAGACGACGATAGCAGAACCTTGTTTCGAATCATTTTAGTAGAACTATGCCCTACTATTTTTTTACTCAGTACTATTTTTGTGAATGATAAGAATTTCTTCATTTTGTTATCCAACCGCTGATCAGCCAGCAAACTTGAAATTAGATCAGCGAGTATTTCCAAGTTTTGTTTATTGTATGTACATTGTTATTTGTTGTGGAAATAAACTTTACTATTTCATTATTTATTTCATTTTCAAGGTGGAAAAAAAGGTCAAAAACAGAATGACTAGCCCTACCAACTTTCTGGGCTGTCAGGAAGACGACCTTATTCATGTCGGTTATTTTGGCAGTTTGGTAGGCCAACAAACTTATTTTGCAAATACTAAGCAGTATTACAAAGCAGGGTTTTTGCCACCACATTTCTTAATACGCCATTTAATACTTCCAAAGAAGTTATTGCAACCAGTCAATAAATTCTTTAAAAATTTCAACATAATCACAAGTTTAGTTCAAGGAAACTTTACTTCAAAACAAAAACCAAGTGACAGACATTGTTCTAACTGTAAACTATTGTCTATTTATTTTTAATCTTCCAGATAAATAAATATTTACGAATAGAGGGAATTTTAGCAATTATTGTTAAAAGGTAACTCATAGTTTTTTTTTTGATACATTTTTTATTTACTAGGCCTATATAAGAACTGGATTGTCGCATTTTATTACTATTATACTAAATCATCGGGAAGGCAACAGTAATCCAGCAAAGTTTGGAGAAGACATATACGGTAACAATTCCTGACTAAATTTTTATCATAAATCTCACAGGCTAGATTAGTTTAAAACATGTAGGTTCTTTAAAATAAAGTGCATTTATATTTTTTTACTAAACTCAACAGTATGTACCCCAAAAATAAAAAAATACTTTGTAGTGTAGGGGGCCTACAGTAATCAGCTAAGAAAATGATTAATCGTTGTGCGTAAATTTACATGGTTCCAGACTTAAAAATTCCAATTAAAAAATTTACAGAGAAATAGTGCAAAAGAAAGGCCAAAAGTTTTGGAAATGTAGGGACAAAATTCTAAAAGTAGGGAGTCAAACTATTAAGAAATATCAGGGATCACAGCTTACTTCAGGAGTTTAGCACATTTTTTAAGAGCATACTGTCTCAAGTAAAATTTTACTTTTATGCTGGGTAAAAAGACTAGATCAAATCCTTAATAACCAATCAGGGCCATGTGATTGGTTTCCTTTTTTTGTCAGGTTCGGATGGCGACTTCTCAGGTGTACTATCAGTAGAGGAGACGGAAGACTGAAACAAAATATAATTTTAATAAATATAAGGACATTATTTTTATTTGTCCTTGTTAGTTACGGTTCACTCTCTGTAAATCAATAATTACGACATGAGAGTTAATATAATTTGTCACCTCATAGTTAAACGTATTTTAATTTACCTACAAACTTAAGGTAACGGGTTAGACTTTAACACTAATAGTCAATACATTTAAAAAAAGTACATTAATTGTACAGAAATGGCATCAAGTCAACAAGAGTTTATCAAACAACGTTATAACATAATGAAATTAGAATACAGAAATAAGTAGAATACAGTAGTATAAGTTAATATTAACTTATATTACTTGTAACTAGGGGGCCCGTGCAGCGCAATGCGCTGCATTTATTAGAGTACCAGGTGATCAAACCTTGATCCATGGTAATACTTTGAAAAAATGTCGCTATAGTGAAAATCAGATCGATCTTCATTACCAATTCTCCCACTTCCCAATGTGATAGTGCTGAGATGTGGTGCTCGTTCTTTTAGGTCTAAATTAGCTGAGATTACGTAGTTGTTCTTTTGCCGATATGTCTTAGGGCCTTTGTCTAAACCCTCCTATAAAATTTTAAATAAATTCACAGATGTTGGATCCACATATAATTCATAAAAAATAAAACGTAAATGACAAAAGAATAAAAATCAACATTTCATTACTCCCCGGTCCTGTATGAGTTATACAGCACTCACTGCGGTTGTTTTTGTAGTACTACTGTATGAGGTAGTCAATGACATAGTGTATGAGTCCACATTACTATTTATGCCTATATCCTCTTTAACTTAACTTTCCATGACATTACAAAATTTAAATAAAGAAATCAAATAAATTAAGAGAATCTACATCTTTGTTGGTGTGGTCCATTTTGTTTTTAGTGGCATTTTTATTTTGGTTAACATTTTTCTTTATAAAAACCATTTTTGTAATAATCTTGTTTTCTATACTGGAGGCAAAAAACTTTTAAATGTTGTCTTTTACACAGGTTTTTTAAATATGTGTAGCATTGTGCATAAAACATGTTTATACTATAATAGTAAATAAAAAGGTTATTACACTTACAACCAACTATCCCTTTTCCTTATAGTTTACAGCAGTTTGAAAACCCATGCACACAAATTTGGTGTTCTATTTTAGTATTTGCTACCTTTCATTATTGTTTCAATACCAGTCGGACAACCAATAAGACCCATGTCAAAAATTTCAATTTCCAAAATTTGTTTTGGAAAAAAATGAATTTTTCCAGGTTTAAGTTACAAAAATTATTTTTGTGAACCAAATACGCGTGAATAAAATTTTCAAGCAAAATATACCTGCTACATTTTGAGAAAAGGTTAAATCCCCAGATTAGACACTCCTCGTATTAAAGTATGAAATTGTGTTGATATTTTAGTACCAGTTCAATTTGCTTCTATTCAAGAAATCTAAAATAAATAAAAGAGATTATTTTGTCTTCATTTGTTTTAGATTCCTTGCTTGTATTCAGCTTTTAACATATGTGTTTGTTTGTTCAACTATCAACAGCTGTTTTATTTAGCAATTCAAAATAAATTGTCCCCCATGTTAATCTTATGGACAAAAAATGAACTTTGAGAGCTTCCAGTGAGCTTCAGAATTAAAATATCAAAAATCTAAAACCTTATTGCAAAACTACGAACTGAGGCCATTCTTTTGACACCTCAAACTTTAAAATTGGTCCAGAAATAAGGGAGGAGAAGCGTTAACAAAAAAGGGGCATCACGTATTATATATTTATTTATTTATTTATTTGAGACACCTACATACAATTGTATGTCTTTTAAGGTGCAACATAGGCCTACATTAAATAATCTAACTAAAAAAAATTACAGTATAGGAATTTCACATTTAGTTAATTCTTCTTGCTTCATTTCACTTTCATAATTTAATCTTCTTTTCTAAAATACTCTTCCAATGAATAAAGTGATTTTGAAATAAGATATTCTTTCAGCTTTCTGTAAAAACTCTTATTATTTTGTTCTATTTTTATATGGATTGGTAAATTTTTGATGAATTTTAAACCTATGTAACTTGGAATTTTATTATAGAAATTTAAATTATGGTGATTCGCCGTAGAATACTTATGATTTCTTGTGTAATGATTATGATTTACAGTATTAATTTTGATTAGGTAGTGTTCTTTTGTATATTTAATTGTCTCAAAAATGTATAATCCAAATACAGTCAAAATTTCCATCTCGGCAAAATATTTCTTCACTGATTCTGTATATTTTAAATTTAGCATTATTCTCAAAGCCTTCTTCTGTAGTATAAGAATTTTGTTTAAATTTTGATGAGATGTGGATCCATAACATGTAATTCCATACACAATGTGAGATTGAATAAGAGAGAAATATACCATCTTCTTTACTGCCATATTACAATAATTTGATATTCTTTTTAAAGCATAAATTCCAGATCCAATCTTTTTGCTTATGAAATTTATATGTCCATTAAAACTTAAATTCTTGTCAAATACTACACCTAAAAATTTGGTTTCTTCTATTTCTGTTAGTATGTTCAAATCACAATAAATTTCTGGAGATGGTTGATTTTTATTTTTACAAGTACTGAAAGAAATAAAATTAGTTTTAATATTATTTAATAAAAGATTTTTGCTATTAAAATACTGTTTGATGTATGTCAAATTGATAAATGAAGAAATTTCTAAAGACGTAAGTGATTTTCCTGTGATTAGTAAATTTGCATCGTCTGCATATAACAACATTTTATTTTCATCTTCATCTAAAAGTAATTTTGGTAATCCTTTAATATAGCAAATGAAGAGTATCGGGCCCAGGATTGACCCTTGAGGGACTCCATACCTGATCTTCTGACGAGTAGATTGGTAATTTTCCAACGATGAGTTACTTCCAGAATTATGTTTAATTTCTACATATTGAGTGCGATTTTGAAGATAGCTATTAAACCAATCGAGGGATTTTTTACGTACTCCAATTTTATAAAGAGTTTGGATTAATTCTTCATGCTTAACACTGTCGAAAGCACGACTTAAGTCCATGAAAATACTAATTGCTTTTTCTCCCTTATCAATTGCACTTACGATGTTGGTAACAAAATTTACAATAGCTGTATTGGTTGATTTTCCTGGTTGAAATCCATGTTGTTCTTCATCAAAAAGTGAATTAGATTTTAAGTATTCAATAAATTGATTGTAAACGACACGTTCGTAAATTTTTGAAAAGTTAGGTAATAATGATATAGGTCTATAGTTTTTAACGTCAGTTTTACTCCCTTTTTTATATATTGGTACAACTTTTGTAATTTTGAGTTTTTCAGGAAAAATTCCAGATATTAATGATGCATTCACCAAATGGGTCAATGGTTTAGTAATATTTTGAGCTATTTTCTTGATTACAGAAGTTGGGATCTCATCATATCCTGATGAATATTTATTTTTTAAGGAGTTTATTATATTTCTAATTTCCTTCTCTTCTACTTGTTTTAATGTAAAATTCTTAGTAGTGCTTATTTCAATGTCAGAATTTATATTTCTTGTCACTTGATTTAATAGATTAGGAGCAATAAGATCATCAACTGCATTTATGAAAAAATTGTTAAAAGACTCACTAATTTGAAGAGGGTCATCAATTTTGCTTCCATTTACCTTAAGCTTTATATCTTCATATGGTGCGTTAGATTTTCGCTTGCCTAGTTCTGAGTTTATTAAGCTCCAAATCGATCTAGTTACATTATCTGACTGTTTTATTGTTTCATTGAAATAATTAGCTTTAAATGATAAAACTTTATTTTTGTATGATTTTTTCAATGTTTTAAGTTCAATAGTAAATTTGTCATCCCTCATTGTTCTCACATATTTACTCAATTTTATTATATTCCTTTTTTCTTGCTTCAGTTCATTTGATAGCCATCCAACTTTCTTTTTGTTTTTGGTCATAACGAATTTAACTTTAGGAAAATGCAAGTTAAAATATTGAAGAAATAGTGTGATGAAAACATCATATTTCTCTTCAATAGGGGCATTATACACTGAGAACCAATCTTCTTTGGACAGTGTTCTATTAAAGTTATTTATATTTTCCAGACTGTATATTCTTCTAAATTTAATAATTTTGTTTGAAAAGTTTTCTTTAACACTATGTATTTCCAATATTTGTGCATCATGATCGGAAATTTCAGTAATTACTCCATAAACACATAATTGATCTTTTCCTATATTAGTTATGAAGTTATCTATCCCTGTTTCACTTTTCTCAGTGATTCTAGTAGCAAATTTTATTAGATAATTCATTCCATGTGTAAAAAGTATATTATTAAATTTATTTAAACAACTGGATTCTTTTAAAATATTGATATTGATATCCCCTGCAATTACAATATACCTATACGATTTACTTAGAATAAGTAAAAGGTTGTCCAATTTTTCCAAAAATCCTGCTTGAAAACAATTACGTGGAGTTCTATATATGCAGGCAAATATTAACTTAAATTTTTTCATTTTAATTTTCGTGAGGCAACATTCAAATTCCTTTTCTTTTAATAGTAGATTAACATGTGGTAATTCTATTTTCTTTGCTTTTATGTTATCTTTACAAAATATTGCAACCCCACCACCAGAAGTTTTTGTTCTTGCATAATAGCTTGATAAGTAATAGTTGTGCATGTGTACTTTTTCTATGTCTTCAGCTTTCATCTTGTGTTCACATATTGCAACTACATCTGGTTGAGTCTCATCTAAAGTAATATGTAACAAATCCAACCGTGATGCAAGATCTTGTATGTTTTGATGAAATATTATTAAATTTTGTAAACGTTTTTTCATTATGGGTCTACTCTTACTCCTCTCGTCAAAAGTATTTAAATATTGACTATCTTTTGAATTATGTGATTTTAAACCTTTTGTCATGTTATTCCCATTTGTTGCCCCGGTTTGTAGTTTAAAGTCTGGGTTAGGATATTTTGAGACAATGTAGAAAAAGAAGACACGTTCTTTGCATTAGTGGAAGTGTAGCAGTGTTTGTCTTTGTCCTCATGCTTTTGCATATCATTATTATGACTGTTTGTTAAGAAATTGTCAACTTTTTTTCTTTTAATTTGTTTATGTAAACTCTCCATTATGAGCTTTGCCAAAAGGCGTTTTCCTTTACAATTGATATGAAGGCCATGTGATGTAAAAGAACAACGATCTAATGTTCGGAGATCTACAATATGCAAATTTTTTGTTCTTGCAACTAATTCTTCAATATAACTGTTTATAAGTTCTATTTCCTTATGAACTGGACTGTTTTCACTCTTATCATTTCTTTTTAAAATTGTAGAAATAAAGATTGGCTTGTTCTTTTTATCTAATTCCTTAAGCTTTCTTTCTAGGTGTAAAAAAATATCATTAGTCTTGCCATCTAGAGAATCATTTGTACCCCCAATAATTACAGCAGCATCAAATTCACTATTAATAGTATCTTCAATTACAGATAGCAAGGATCTATTTGGCATGACTTTTCCTGTGGCTTTGACAGTACCATCACTTAATAAATTAATGTTTTTTGATATTCCCCTACCTTGACTGTCTGACATCATAGCCAGTTTTAAGTGAGTGGTCTTATAATCATGAATATTAGAATTACAATCGTTTGTTATCTTCCAATCGTTTTTTATTTTATATTGGTTGTTATTTTTTATTATATTCTTGTCTTCTTTTATATTATGATTATAGTTTGGAGTCACTGATGGAGTTTCATTTGATACTAGAGATCGCCTCCTGGTCGAAATTCGACTAAAATTTCAGTTGATCTTGACTCAAGACGTTTAAAAACATTTTAAAACAAAACATCTGTTTTTCCTGTTTTCTAGCAGTTGTTTTTACAACAGCTGTCTAATGATTCAATCAATTATCCTTCCCCCATAAGATTAACATTGGAACTTTGAAAGCCTGTGGGGCGCAGCCCTGGAGTCCGATGTGAATTAGAATGGGATTCTGCTCATCTACAGGACTATACCTTTCTAACGGTATCCGCAGATTTCTCCTACGATGCACACGAGCTGAGAAAAAAGGAGGAAATGAAACATGCTTGCGTATTAATATATAGATTGAAGGAGTCAGTTTCTCGTGTACACTCACTTTGTCGTTCAATATAGATGTATCATTTGATTTTGCTTCTTGGTATAGTCCTGGCATATTTCCTTTTGAGAAAGATCTACTTTTATGTTCATGTTGATCATCGTAGTCATTTTGTTTGTTATAATCATCTACTCCTTGCTTCAAATTATTGTTAGGAATTGTTTGTAATAACAGATTCCAGAATAACGTTTTGCTCATGGCAGAAAATATATCTTTGTAAAGTAAAAATGCTACTAAAGATCTCTTTAGAAAAATAAGTTCTTGTTTAATATTAGGTAATTCCAGTTTTAGGATGTCTATTTTTTTCTTTGATAAAATGATTTTACTTACAAGCAAATCTGTTATTATGATGACAAAAATACCACAATCATCCGAATTAATTTGCTGGGGTGTACATATTTTTTGAACAGGTAAATTGTTCATACCAATATGTTTAGAAAGTTTCCTTGCTATAACTTTGGCATGTTTGTAATTATAGTTATTGATTGAATCAAAATAAAAGAATTTTTTATCCAAGTTAGAATAAAGCAATAGACTCCAATGACTACCAGCTTCGACTAGCTCTGCTGGTGCATCATTTACGGGTATAAATATGAAAGAGTCTGCATGCAATTTAATATCTTTCATAATTGAACTAGGGTCTTCCATATGTTTGATTGCGAGTGCCATTGAAGGTGGCATTAAATAGATGTTTTTGCCTTTTAAACATTTTTCTGAAAATACTTGAAAATATTTATATATTACATCATCTGTGATCCAACCTTTGCAGTAATCATACATATTAGAAACTTTATGTTGTTGCATCATCTTTGGTTCAGATGTATTAAGCTTATTATTTGTATTTAAACTGTAATTTAACATTTTTTGCAAATATTGTTTTTTACTTAACCCTGGCTCATTAAGGCTCTCCTTATGTGTGGCCTGTATGTGGGATTTGAGTCTATGGAAAGATTTATTACAAATTGGACACACCTCTTTTTCATTACAATTTGCATTACTTGTATTGACCGGTCCAGGATTTAGATTAATGTCTCCACTTTGGATGATTAATAGACAAATTGCAAAATATCTATTAACATTTTTTGATATGCGGTTTACTCTGCTTTTCCTCTTCATTTTTCTGGTCATTTTAGGAAAATAGTTAAGATTGGTTTTCATTATAGAATTCTGGTTAAACACTACCATGCACAAATATTTTGTATTAATGTAGCTTTTGTCCTTTAAGTTTGATGTAGGCTTAATATTAAGTAGTGCTAGTAATGATAAAAGAATTATAAATTTCCAAATAAAGGGCATTTTAACAATTATCTTGTGAGTATGCTAATGAAAATCAGTGTACAAGATATAACCTAAAACAATAGTGGTCAAAGTAGAACTTATGTTTTGGAAATTGACTTATCAACTTTTAAGTAAAATTTGAGTATATATAGATAAATATACCTTACATGCTTCACTACACTTCGTAATATAGTTAACTTTACCGTTAAAACAATTTTAAAATTAAGTTTTTTCAGGAGATATTTTTTGGAGTCACTGTTTTGTTTACATCAGCTGTAAATATAGATATAGATATATAGATATGAATATAACAACAATTAACATTGTTTCCTTGAAGAACTGTAAATGTATGCAACTGATGTAATGTATATGAATAAACTAATTGATGAATAAAAAAACCGGTGATTGATGAATAAATAAACTTTATTGATTTAATTTGATTTGATATTTATAATAAGGAGAATAGACATTTATTTCCCTTTTTATGGGCATGTGATGATATTTTGTTTACAGGTTTATGTGGTCAAAATTAATATTACTAATTTTTTTAATTCACTGAGTACACAGGTCTGCTGCGATGGGGGCTATTATGTTCTGTTAACATTAAAACACCAGACTAAATCTCAACTAAAACAAGTTGCAAACTATCTATACGGTACATGATTCCAAATGCTGGATTTTGTGGTGAAAAATTAAGAACTATTATTTAAGTTGGGTATGTATTTTTAGTGAATTTCCCTATAGGGAATACGCTATTACGGTAGTAGCCATGGTAAGACCTAAGCCTGGGACCACTTTACTTTTTCATTTTGAGGTCCCCAGAAGCCAAAAACACCATGCGTTCATTTTCATATATATGTATATATGTGTATATATAGATAGATTAGATAGATAGATAGATAGATAGATAGATACATTTATTTAAGATCTAATTGCCATATAAATTGATTTATATGGTTAGATCATATCAAATATACAATAAAAACAATTTTAAATTTATAATTAAAACTAACTTAATATAACAAAAAAATCTTCATCTTCTTTAAAAAAAAATGTTCAATTCTGTAAGAGCAATTTTGTATCAGGTCTTCTTTTAAAGTCTTCTTAAAAGTTTTATTGCTCTTAATTTCTCTGAGTTTTTCTGGCAGTTTATTATAAATTTTGACCATCATATAGTTTGGCCCCTTTTGGTAAAAAGTTGTGTGCATGTAGGGGTGTTTATAAATTTCTTGGTTCTTAAGTCGTAATTGTGTGTTTCCATTCTTTATTTAAATTTTGATATATTATTGTGAATAAAACAAGCAGATTGTAATATGTAAAGAGAAGGAAGTGTTAAAATTTTGTGACTTTGAAACAATGGGCGACAGGAATTTGTTCTTGGAATGTTAAAAATTGATCTTAATGCTCTTTTTTGTAATTGAAAAACTCTTTTTGCATCACTACGTGTCCCCCAGAATATTAAGCCATAAGCTATGTGTGACTGTATATAAGCATGAAATATTAATTTTGTAATGTTCGTTCTGCAACATTTTGACAGGATTTTTATCATGAAGATGCCGCTGCTTATTTTTTTACAAACATCGTTTATATGTGGAGTCCAAGACAAGTTGCTTGTTATTTTCAGGCCAAGAAATTTAGTTTCATCACTTGTAGTTACATATGCGTCTTCTAACATTAAATATGGATTTGAAATTTTAGTTTTATCTTTATTAAATGACATAAATTTGTTTTATTGTTGTTCACTTTTAAATTATTGTCATTGAACCACTCTATAATATTTGAAACTTGAATAAAATTTGATATGTCTAGATCTATAGTTTTCATATTTGCATTATAATATGTAGTATCATCTGCGAATGATACTACATATTATGCCCCCGTCAGTACGGCTTCAGAAAGGGACGGTCAACGATCGACGCTGTCACCGAAGTTCAGAGAGCTGTGGAGAGAGCCGAGAGCCACAACCATTTCTCCCGCCGAGTAGTGCTTCTTGTTACGCTTGATGTCAAGAATGCCTTCAACTCGGCAAGGTGGGTCGATATGTTGGATGCGCTTCGCAACACCTTTCGTATTCCTGCATATCTTTTGCGGCTCATCGAGGATTATCTACGCTCTCGAAGCCTGATTTATGACACGAGGGACGGAATGCGGACGATGGAAGTCACTTCTGGTGCCGCACAAGGTTCAATACTCGGCCCGGATCTCTGGAACGTTGCCTATGACAGCCTCCTGAGGTCCGAGATGCCTGAGGAAACCACTTTGGTTGGGTACGCCGATGACGTCGCAGCTCTCATTGCTGCACGCAACGTTGAGCTGGCCCAACTAAAGTTGAACAGAGTCATGCGTGTGGTCAACACCTGGATGTCAGATCACGGTCTCTCGCTTGCTCTCAGTAAGACGGAGATTGTGATCCTCACGAAAAAGAGGATCGACACCGTCGTCCCACTCCGAGTGGGAAGGGAGGTGGTCACATCAACTCGTGCCGCCAAATACCTTGGGGTTATGGTGGACACCAAGTTAAGCTGGAGGGATCAGATCTTCCGTACGGCGGACAAGGCCGCTAAGGTAGTCACTTACCTTAGTAGGCTGATGGCCAATGTCGGGGGTCCCCGATCCAGCAGAAGACGTCTGTTGATGTCCGCGGTCCAGTCCGTGCTCCTTTACGGGGCAGAGGTGTGGGCAGGCGCTCTAGATAAGGAGTGCTACAGGTTGGGACTCGCCCGGGTTCAGCGTCAAGCTGCGCTCAGGGTGTGTTCCGCCTACCGGACAGTGTCCGAGCCTGCCGTCCTGGTGGTCGCCGGAGTCATCCCTGTCAAGCTCTTGGCAGGGGAGAGGAAAGCGATTTATCAGAGACAAGGCGAGATCGGCAAGGACACGGCAAGAACAGAAGAGCGCTCCCGAACCTTCCAGCAGTGGCAACACAGCTGGGAGCACGACACCCGAGGACGATGGACTGCGCGACTTATCAAGCAGGTCCAACCATGGGTGGAACGGCGGCATGGGGAGGTGGACTACTACCTGACCCAATTTTTGACAGGTCACGGCTATTTTCGGTCGTACCTGAACCGGATGGGAAAGACCGGTTCACCGGACTGCATTTATTGCCCGGGTGTTCCCGACGATGCGGAACATACATTCTTCCGCTGTCCCCGTTGGGAAGGGCCCCGTCTGGAGGCCACACAAATCTTTGGTGCATTTTCGGTGGACTCGGTCTGCCAAAAGATTTTGGAGGATGAGGGCAACTGGGATTGTTTGTCACAGTTCGTCCGGGGCATCCTCCTGGAAAAGAAAACCGATCTGGACCGCGAAGTGGCCCAGATCCCTTGATCGAGCGGCTGGATAAGGAGCGAGCCCCACGGGCGTAAGCCAAATTTAGGCCTAGCCTGACGTAATGTGATAAACAATTCCAGGTTAGATTCCTAAAGAGTAGAGGAGGTTTTTTAGTGGGTAAACCCGTTGTTTAGGGGAGCCCCACACTACAGGCTGGCCACCTGTGTGCGTAATGCATTTTTCCGCCTCTCCCTCAAAAAAAAAAAAAAAAAAAAAAAAAAAAATCATCTGCGAATAATATAATTTTGCCTTCATTAGGAATATCTGCCAATTGATTTATATATAATATAAAATACAAAGATTCAAGAACTGTTCCTTGTGGCACCCCTATATTCACTGTTGATAATTCTGAAGTTGATGTTGACTTTACTGGATAATCATTCTTCGTTATTTCAGTATAAATTTGTCTGTTGGTTATAAATGATTCAATCCAATTTAGTGCTTTGTCACTTATTCCGTAAATCATTAATTTATTCAGGAGAGATTTGTGGTTTACACTGTCAAAAGCCTTGGAAACATCTAAAAACACTGCAGAAGAAGGTATATTTTGGTCGAGATTTTTTGTGACAAATGTAATTAGTTCATAAATTGCATCTGTGGTATTTCTTTCTTTCATAAATCCAAATTGTTCATTTGAAATAACAGAAAAATAATGTAAATAATTGATCATTTGTTCATAAACAATTTTTTCTAGAATCTTTGAAAATACTGAAGTTAGACCTAATGTAATTGGACGCAAGTTATTTATATTAAATTTATCTTTTTTTATTTTTTATAATTGGTATGATTTTGGATGTTTTCAGTCTTTCTGGGAATATTCCGGTTGAAAATGAGTTATTTATAATAAATTGTAATGGGGTTGCAATAAAGCAGGCACTATGTTTTACTATGAATGATGAAATATTATCCGGACCACTTGATGAGGAATTTTTTAGTTGATATATCACTGCTTTGACATCACTCTCATTAATTTTGCAAAACTGAAAGAGAGAATAGTATTTGTCTATCATACATCCTTTCATCAGGCATGGTTCCTCAGAATTGTTCATCATATTTAGTATAATAGACGAAAAGTATTCATTTACCTTATTAGCAATAATTTTTGGATCACTGATTTTTTGCCCATCCTCTAAAATTAAGTCTTCGTAATCATCCCTTTCATTATTTCCCATCTCAGATTTTATTATGTTCCATAACTTCATAGATTTATTTAAGTTGTTCTTAATCAGATATGAATAATAATTTTCTTTTGCTGATTTCACAACTTGATTATAAATTTGTTGATATCTTTTTAAGTGGTTGATATATGTGTCCGTGGTACTGATAACTTTTGTAGGGGACCTCCGATTTTGATGAAATTTGCTATGGAGGTGTAAGACCAGGTCTATTTTCATGAGTTCGCGAACCAGCATGATCAGATTAGGGGAACGGGGTTTTATGGGGTTTCAAAGGGGTCAAAAAATGGGTTTTTGGCATTTTTGGACCTTAATTTTTAAAATTCATTAATTTTAACTGAAACCTTTTAAAAGAGCTTAAAAAACAAACAATTTGGTATTTTGAATTTTTATCATAGCATAACTGGTTACGGGGAAATTCCAAAAGTGTGTTTTCCATGTTATTCTTATGGGAAATCAAGAAAACCCTATATCTTGCTTATTTATTGACATAACTTAATCAAATTTGGTATGTACACTATCTATATAAGGGTTAACTAATACTTGCTTACAAAACCCATATGGCGGCAAATCTACATACTCACCCCCATGGGGTTTATGGGAAAAATAAAAAATTGCCAGAGTTTGATACAATTTTGTGTTTACATTCACCAATTATTGATTAACTAAGATTTTCTAACAACACCCAATGGCAGCAAACCTACATACTCAATCCTATGGTTTTTTTATGGGGAAAGTAAATAATCTGAAATTCCATTGGAAATTCGCTGAGTACGCAGGTCTGCTGCGACGGGGTATTTTTTTCTTTATGATTGGAACATCCTACATCATTATGGTGCACTTTCCCCGAGCACATTTAACTTAAACTTAGGCCTACCTAGTTTAATTCAATATTAAACATATGGTCTACTTTTGTTTGAACTTGAGTTAAATTGACTCGGGCAAAGCGTCTCTAATAGGCATCACCATGAATTAATGTTGGTTTGTAAACAAAATAAGATTTATTATTAATAAGAGCTAAATAATTTTTGTTACATCAGATATTGTTTTTTTCATCTTTTCTCCTTAGGGCTTTGACACTATGTGATATAGGCCAATGGGTATTTTTTAAACTTTATGCCATCTGAGATTTCATCATATGCATCAATTTGGGACAATTCTATGTTGAATGGGGTTTCAAGTTTTGATTCCCAAGAATCTTGGTGAATATATCACTACATTTTGAAGGAAACTTGATTGCTGCAAGGGAAAACAAAAGCATTTTACTACATCATGAAATGCAACAAAATAACTCTTATTCGTAATGAGACAACTTACAGTTGAGGTGAGGTGAGTCCTCTTCAGTGAAATCTTTTTTGGGGCACTATGCTTGCTGCCGTTGCATTTATCAGGATTTTTATCTTCACTACCACTAGATGACAACCTGACAGTCTCTGATTTATCATTATTTACACTATTAATCTTCTCGGAGCTAGAATCAATACTTTCTGAGGTTTTACGTTTTTTAATCACAACTTTATCTAAATCAGAACTTGCACTTGATTGACTTTGAGATGATCTACTGTTGCTGTTCAAACGTATCTTTCTTCTTTCACTGTTGATTAGGTCTGGAGGTGGTTTGAGTCTATCACATTTCTGCTCAACAGGTCGTTTTGACGAACTGTCAGCCTCATTGATTCCAATAGAGAAGGTTTTACTGAAAACGTATAAACAACATTTTAAGCTCTTGGCTCAGATAAATTAAATACATCAATCATACATTAAACATTAGTTTAATCGTACATTAAAAATATAAATCATAAAATTGTTGTCAACAATTGTTTATACCTGCAACAACAACATAATATATATACAACAATGAAAAATACAAGTCAATTTAGGCTATGTCTCATAAAACAAGTACTTATAAAAAATCTGTTAAACACGCCTACATTAGTTTAATGCAGATGTGATGAACAGTATTTCTGGCTTCTAGGGACCTCAAAACGAAAAATTATCATGATCCCGGCCTTAGGTCTTATCGTGACTCCTACGTAATAGCGTAGGGTATTCCAAAAAAGGATTTTCGCTAATAAAAATAAAATAAACAATTTAAAAATTTTGTACAAATAGATGTAATTTTTATATTATTTCTTGAGACGGTAATTAATGAGATTGTTACCAAATCTTTTGTTTAAATTATACCAAGGAACCTAATTATAAAAAATTGTCTCAGAGCAGAAGTCTTTTTTTAAATAATTTGACAGTCATTTTCAATTCAAACAGTACGTTTCAATTCACGTATGTAGTGTAGAATTGTGTGCCCATAAAACTGTCAGAAGAATAACCACTCGTTAAAAAAACTATATAATTTTATAACATACGTCTATTAACCCAGCTTGAGCTTCCGCTTGACTGACTAAATGTGATGTTCATATTAATCAAATGTTTCGCCTGACGTTATGTAACTCATGTTTTGATTAAAGTGTTAATGCGGTAATCAAAGAAATGCCTATCAAAATTGTAGAATATTGCTCCACCAACACTGACTGAAAAATTTTGATTCACATCATGGTTGATATACAGCAGTCCAGCCATAATTTTACTCTTTATTGGATTAGTTACTTCTAAGATTTTACATTTACACTAATTATTTTCAGACAGTAACAGACTACTTACTTCTCATCATCTGACGGCCTAACAACTATTCTTTTACGTTCTTTTTTCTTCCTCAACTCTGTTAACAAATTTCCTCTGTAGTTGTTACGGTGCTCTCTTTGGGGAAGGGGGAGAGCGACATTCTTGAAGAGTGAGACTAATTTCTCCTTTGACTGTGATAGTAAACTTGAGTCTACACATCTCTGAAAAAATGAATATTACTTTGTTATATTAAATTTTTTTATGGTATTCTTAAACAACCTATAATATTATTTGAGCTTAACTAGATGAGTCATCTATCTTCTTATTTCTATAAGGGTTTCGTCTGTTACGTCCCTTTTTCTCTTGATCTACTGAACCGATTTTTAAGATTGAGGTGTCATTTTAAAGCTTAGGATATACCGCAGTGACGAATCGTAATTAAAAAGGTCATATTGTTTCGAGCTTCGCCCCCCTGCCTTTTGATTTATTTCTAGAGGGCGCTTTAAAATGTTGACCAACTTTTATTGTAAGTTCTTCAATGTGAATTTTAATTTAAAAGCTTATTACCTTCAGATGAATTTAAAAAGCCAGATAGTAAACAAAAATAGATCTCTGTCACTTCATAATCAACATTCACGTACTGTAGGTGAGTTTCACTCATACAGGATCATAAAATGCGCAATTTGCGCACGGGCCACCTCGTATTGACATAAGCAAATAATATACACCAGGCAGGTATACGTCTTTAAAGAAATGGATTATAATGTCACAATGGTACTTGTTTGTTAAACATAAGCCATAATTATTTCGTTATTTTTTATTAGGATCTTAAAAACACACATCAATTGAATGAAGACTATTTTCTAAACACTGTGAGAAAATTAAACTTTTTTAAGTTTTACTGCTTTTTAGTTAAATTATACTTGAGTCAGCCATGTCCCCAATGATTGCGACGAGTGCATCTCCGCCTGAGTTACATGTACTCAGTCAACTTTACAGGGCGCTTAAATTATGAATGTTAATGCTAAATATGTCAAAAATACTTTCAACAGTTATGCACAGTGAAAATTACATGCTCAGTTAATCACTCAGCAAATTAACTTTGCTACGAAGCGGCAAAAGGATGCTTCCGTCAACAACCACGAGCAGACTTTTATCTATTTATATAGGCTGTCAGATGACTTATTGCTATTACTTGTTTTGGGTTAGTGAAAGTATTTCTGATCTATACATATAGACAGTGCTCGATTTCTAATAAAAGAGGTAAGGGAACTGTAAAGGAACTGGCTCACCACGGGCCCTCCCCCGGAAGATTTTTAAAAATTACTCTTAAGTTGCAGCGTTTTTAACGTACCTGAGAATATTTTTGCAGCTTTTTATGACACTCAAAATACAGTTTTAAAGATTTAATAAAAATCATTAAGCCTTTCGGGAGCAGGCATGTTTTATACTGACTAACTTAACAATTTAAAATCTAGATAAGGCCTAATTTTTCTGCAAGTTTAAAATATCCGGGTTAAGAAGAACATCATATTGTATTAAAAACTTTTTATTGAACATCCAATATTATCTGAAAGAAAACTAACTGAAAGGACTAGGATGAAACCAAAAAAATTATTAATGTTAATTTAACAAACTATACTTGACTTTAAGGCAGCGACCAACGAATACCATAGTATTCCTTGGTCGCTGCTTTAAGCTTTCCCTTAGTTTCTAAAATAATTATTTTATTGTATTTTATTTTATTTTATTTTTAAATTTTTTAACATTTTTTATTTTTTATTTTAAAAAAAAGGTATGGGAACGCCGTTCCGCCGCGTTCCCTCTTTTTCAACTACCGGGATATACTCTTTTTGTGGCTATGAAAAAACACAAAAATGGAACAGCTCCTGACATTTAAACGTTTTTTTAGCTTGGCCTAGATACTATGTTAGATACTATGTGATACTATGTGTCGTCTATGTTAGATCATTGAGTCCTGTTTTCAATGACCCTCCATGACGATTCTATGGTTTGAGTGTTGGCAGATGTTATTCGATCTTTTCAACAGTGTTGGGGAGAAGCGCGCTACTGTAGCATCGCTACATTTTTAGCGTCAGTGTAGCTCCGCTACTTTTGAAAATAAGTAGCTTGCAGCTGTAGCTAGCTACATTACTTTCAATCCATTGCCACCACCAGAAACCCCAATTGAGTACCATAACCACAACATGACAATCGCCAGTCTTCTTCTCTTTTGTGTTTGCTGACCACTAGATGCGCTAGTAGTATTCTACCATTGACTATGTACACTACGTGAGTAGACTTCTCATAGCATAGGCGTGTGTGAAGCATATTGACGGTGGTGCAATCCTGTGCGGCGTCCATCGAAGTACAGGTAACATATGATGGATAAATCATTATTACCACTCTTCTAAACCAAGGATGAAACATTTTATAACTGAAAGTTATGTTTATGTTTTGGTAAAATGTTTTGGCAGCACTGTAAATTCAGCTGAATAATAACAACATCGATGGCAGCGACTCTGGTGCGGCGTCCAACGAACTTCCAAATTTTTGCCTCAAACTAAATGCATTGGATGAGAGGTCTATTCACGTTAGTGTACATAGTCAATGATTCTACTGCTATGCGCCTATATTATAGAATAGAAACTAAACTGCTGCACTATGCTTGCGTACCGCCAGAACTCCTCCTTCAATTTTCAACCAATTTTTAAGTTTTTGGTGTTGTTGGATAGCGGCTTGGTCTGTAGTTGTTTCCGTCAAAAATTTATGAGAATCGGGCTTATAATAAGGGCGCTATCCACAGATTAAATTTGAAAATTTCCCATTAGAATATAATTGAGATTGTTTTGAGCATTATAAACATCTGTTCGTTCAGCTGTAGTTTTTGGTGATCACTAATCTTCACTGCATTGGAATGGTCGGATGTCATTGATTTATAACTAAATGTAACTTTTGTATTGTATCAAAATAAATTGCTCGATGTCGAGCAATACGTGCACTAGTTTAAATAAACAGCCAATTGTTACAGTAAGACTACCTACTGGCATAAAGACTCAACAACATAACCTCAACCACCTTGATAGATGTTAGAAGTTTATGTGAACATTTACCGTACTTCCCGAAATTTGTAAATTTGTACTTAATACTTTACAGAGTGCTTCATACTTATATTCCGTTTCTGTAGTATCTAATCTAATAATCGACATCATGGCAATTAGTAGGCCTAAAAGCGAGATTAGCGACAAAACTAAAGAAGCTAGTCCTTCTTGTTTAGATATTTTAATTATTCTATGCTTTAAATTAACATATGATTTTAAATTAACATATGATTTTAATTTATCCTACAATTGTTTACAAATAATGTTGTTATGGTTTTTGAAATAGAACCTTATAATTGAACGAGGTGGCCCATGCGCAAATTGCGCATTTTAGTTCTGTATGAGTGAAACTCACCTACACAGTACGTGAATGTTGATTATGAAGTGACAGAGATCTATTTTTGTTTACTATCTGGCTTTTAAAATTCATCTGAAGGTAATCAGCTGTTAAATTACAATTCACATTAGAACTTGCAATAAAAGTTGGTCAAAATTTTAAAGCGCCCTCTAGAAATAAATCAAAGGCGAGGGGGGCGAAGCCCGAAACAAAATGACCTTTTTAGTTACGATTCGTCACTGCGGTATATCCTAAGCTTTAAAATGACACCTCAATCTTAAAAATCGGTTCAGTAGGTCGAGAGAAAAAGGGACGTAACAGACAAAACTCTTATAGAAATAAGAAGATAGATTAAAACATGTCTCCTTTTATTTAAAACCGGTAGTTAATAACTAAACATGGCGCAGTCCACTTTTAAGTGATTTTATATTTATTTGTAACCGGTAATTTAAAAAGATGGATTTTAATAAACCCGATAAGTTATTATTAACAGGCATGTGCCTGAAAATTTCAAACAGTTCAAGGAAGAAATTGAAAACTACTTTATAGCAACAGAGACATTGAAGAAACCCAATTGTGTACAAGTGGCAAGATTGAAGAATTTAATGGGTAAAGAAGCTTTGCAGTTGTATAATTCTGCAGTTACCGATGCCACTGATGAAACTGTAAAATCCATCATGGACGTACTTGGAAATTATTGTTTGCCAAAAAAGAATGAAATTATGGATGTTTTCAAATTTATCTCATGCAGACAATCTGAAGGAGAATCTTTAGACAAGTTTCTAGCTAATTTGAGGCATCATGTAAAAATTTGTGATTTCAAAGATCAAACTAATGAAAGCTCAGATAGCACTTGGAATTTATTCCAAAGAAACCTAAGAACGTTTATTAAGAGACGATGCTTCATTAGAAAAAATTATTGAATACTGCAAGAGTATTGAGCTTGCCGAAAACAATTTGAAGATTTGAAGAAGCGAACCGATTCCCTGTTGTGGCACTGACCTGATAAAGCCAGCGTCATCAAACATTGCAGCATCCAAAAACCAATGTAGGAGATGTGGAAAGAATCACAACTATAACCAGACCTGTCCTGCATTAGGAAAAGTTTGTAGTTTTTGTAAGAAGCCAAACCATTTCAGCAACGTGTGTTTGAAGAAACGTTTTCTGTCAGGAAGGCAAAACAAAGACCAACACATTCAACCCATATGTAATACAAACGAACATCAACAACGGGCTGAAGAAAACGAGGCTGAATTGATTGACTCGGTCCACTTGGTGAGCGCTGATAAGCAAAAGGTATGGTTAAAGAAAATACTAGTAGACAATATCTTGCATGTAAATTTTAAACTTGATACAGGTGCTGAGGTAAATGTGTTACCTTATGAGATCATTAAGAATTCTAATTTATCCTTCAAACTAAGAAAAAGTAAGGTACAACTAGAAGCATATGGGTGGTTTAAGATAATACCTTTGGGAGAGATCACTGTTCAAGTAGAAACAAATAATAAGAAATTAGATATAATTGATTGTATTGTAGTAAAAGGTAGTACTACACCTATCTTAGGGCTTGAAGCATGCACTAGATTAGGGTTGATACAAAGAATCGATGACGTAGGTAAAGTTAACTTGAATACAAGTGCTTGTGATGGCAAACAAAAGATATATAATGATTTCAAAGATGTATTCAGCGGTTTGGGTTGTTTTCCCGACCAATGTTCTATTAAGTTAACGAACAATGCAGTACCTCAAGCTAATTCCGCAAGGCGTATCCCACTGAAAATTATAAATAAATTTAAGGAAAGCTTGATGACCTCGTAAATAGAGGTATTATTGAACAAGTCAATGAACCTGTAGAATGGGTATCAAATGTAGTTATAGTCGAAAAGCCCGATGGCTCTTTAAGGTTATGCATTGACCCACAAAACCTTAATAAATACATTGTTAGAGAGAGATTCACAATTCCCACCATATTCCCAAAATTGGCTAATAAACAATTTTACAGCATCTTAGATATAAAAGGCGGCTTCTATCACATCAAATTAGATGAAAAATCTAGTCAACTTTGCAATTTCAGCACAATATACGGAACTTATCGATTTTTACGCTGTCCATTTGGTTTAAGTAATTTGCCTGAACTATTTCATAAGTGTGTAGCAAAATATTTCGAGGATATTCCAGGGGTAACAGTCTACTTTGACGATATATGCATAGCTTCTAACTCTAAACAAGAAAATGATGAAATAATCAAGAGAGTCCTAGAGCGGGCCAGAAATTTGAACATAAATTTCAATGTAAACAAGTTCCAATACTGCTTACTTGAAATTAAATATTTAGGTGTAATTTTTAGCAAAGATGGTATGCGCCCCGATCCGGAGAAGGTTGAAGTTATAAAAGGATTACAGAACCCTACTAATAAGAAAGAGCTGCAAAGTTTATTGGGCATGGTAAATTTCCTTCGCTCTTTCATCCCTAACTTATCACAAATAACATCTCCACTTCGGGAGCTCTTGAAAAAAAAATGTTCACTGGCAATGGACCGACGTACACTCAAAATCTTTTGATAATATTAAACAAGTAATGTCTAGTGACCAGATCATCGCTCCCTTTGACATTACAGCTCCTATAATCATACAGTGTGATGCATCTCAAGATGCTCTTGGGTTCTGTTTACTACAAAACAACAAACCCGTATACATGGCATCTAGGTCTCTTAATTCAGCTGAGGTTGGTTATGCCCAAGTGGAGAAGGAACTGCTGGCAGTATATTTCTCCTGTTCAAAATTACATTACAGGGTGATTCAAAAAGAATGACCCGATTTTAACTTTTGATATTATTGATAGTACCACATTACCGCCACTGAACCTGCAGTATCTACAACAAGGGTGGTCTAGAGTTTTAGAAAATTGCTACTAGATGTCAAATTAAGCGCTAACTGTGGTTGTGGCGTCAGTCATAACTTTGGTCACAAACCAAGGACGTTGGATAGGGCGCACAGGACCGCGAGACACGGCTTTGCATTCTTTGCCTCCAAGGTCACCTGACATAACACCGTGGGACTTTTTCTTGTGAGGATATGTAAAAGAACGAGTTAATGTTTCTTCCTTAGCTTGTGACATCGAGGAGCTTAAAACCAGGATATCAGATGCAGTAGCTACAGTACCAGAAGACATCTAGTGGACAGTTTGGGATGAGTTCGGCTATCGTCTAAATGTCGTCAGAGCCTCCAATGGAGGGCACATAGAACATTTGTAGTACATCATCATAAACTTGATGTTCCTGTGAGTAATTTGATGCAACATTTGTTTGTGTGCACCAACTTTTGAAACAATTACAGTTTTTTGAAATCAGGTCATTCTTTTTTAATCACCCTGTATTATGTATATGGACATGAAAATATCATAATTCAAACTGATCATATGCCTCTTGTGTCCCTAATGCAAAAACCCATCAATAAAATACAGAATAATAGATTAAAACGACTCAGGCTAAAGTTATTGCCCTACAACTTCAAAATAGGCCTACAGTACTTAGCTGGTAAGTACATGTATATCGCTGATTTCTTATCAAGATGTGGTGTGAAAACAAAAGAGCCATTAGACCAAACTATGCTAGATATGGTACACTGCGTAACCGAAATAGGAATCATAAAGTTTTCTGATGAACGACTTGAAAAGTTCAAAAAAGAAACAGCAAGTGATGAAATTTTAGGACAAGTTGTGAAGTATTATGTTAACGGATGGCCTACATCATCGCCTCATGAGGGAGATTTAGCTCATTATTTTAAAATCAGATCTGACATTGAGTTGAATGATGGCTTGTTGTATTTCAAAAACCGTATAATAATTCCGAAGAAACTGAGATCCTTGATTATTAACCAACTGCATGAAACCCATCTTGGGGAATCGAAAATGAATTCAATCGTCTCCAATTTCTATTACTGGCCCGGAGTGAGAGCAGTTGTGAAGAACATTGTTGACAGATGTGATATTTGTCAGATATATAGAAGATCAAACATCAAGAACCCACTCATTTGCCACGAGATACCTAACGTGCCTTTCTTAAAAGTTGCCGCAGACATTGCCGAATGTGCTGGGAAGATATACTTGATACTTGTTGACTACTACTCCAGGTGGTTAGAGGTGGTTAAAATCAATAGTAAAAACAGTTTCTTTGTGAAGAACGCATTAGTTCAAATATTTGGTAGATTTGGGATTCCACAAATTATGATTGCTGACAACATGCCTTTCGATTCTTATGAACTAAGAGAGTTTGCAAAAGAATGGAATTTTAAAATACAAACTACAAGTCCTAACTATCCTCAAGCCAATGGCTTAGCAGAAAAAGCTGTAGGTATTGCTTAAAAGCTTATAAAAACTTCTTCAGAATCAAGATCAGATCTAAACTTGAGCCTACTTCACTACAGAAACAGTGTTGTCGCTGGACTTGACTATTCTCCGGCTCAATTATTAATGGGAAGGGTATTAAGATCGAAACTACCTCTTCCAAACAACAGATTAGAGCCCAAGATAATCCCTCATCAAGATGTAGCAGATCAAATGAAGATAAAAAGAATCATTCAAAAATCTTCCTATGATAGAACAACTAAACAAGAAGCAGTGTTTAAAGAAAAGTATCCTGTTTATGTACAAGATGTTCGAACCTAACATTGGGAGCCTGCTGTAATAGTAAGAGCTGCTGAAACTCCAAGGTCGTACATAGTGCAAACGAAAAATGGTAAACAATTCAGAAGAAACTCTATTTAGGCTATATAAGAAGAAGGGAAGTTGATTCTGTAAAAGGGGAAGATGTTTAGATATTTTAATTATTCTATGCTTTAAATTAACATATGATTTTAATTTATCCTACAATTGTTTACAAATAATGTTGTTGTTATGGTTTTTTAAATAGAAACTTATAAGCTTAATTGAATTAAAACATGTCTCCTTTTATTTAATACCGAACACTTCTTGTGTGCATACGCCAGCATTAACCCTACCGTGGCCAGTCCAAGAAAAATGTTATAAACTTGTGAAGATAACTTAATAAATATTGTAAGTTATTTGTCTTAAATATTGTAAGTTAATTAATATTGTAACTTAATAAGTCTTTGATGTAAGTATTTTTATTTGACAATTTGTATTTTCATACTAGGCTACTATTCTGTTTACATTATCTAGGCTCCATAAGAGTCACAAATTATTTCGGTGTATTAAAATATGTCTAAACACAATACCAAAAAAAGGTATAAGTAGGCCTATATTTAAAAAAATTTAATTTTACTTTTTAGTGGGAAAATTGGGTGGTTATACTATACATCAAAAGAGAAAAACAGAACCAGATTGTGAAAGTAGCAAAGTAGCTTAAATTGTAGCGGGCTACTTTTTAATTGCAGCTGCAGCTGTAGCTAGGCCTAGCCAAGGAATCTAAAATAAATAAAAACAAGGTAGGGGTCAAGACATGTAATGCCCTCTATGCACCAGATGTTCTTTTGCACCTATGACATCATCATCATCATTACCAGTATTAGTAAATGGTGATGTCATAGGTGCAAAAGAACACCTGGTGCATAGAGGGTGTTGTATGTCTTGACCCCTACCTTCTCTTTATTTTATTTTAGATTCCTTGGGCCTAGCTTTAAAAAGTAGCTTCCCCAACACTGCTTTTCAATACGGTACCCGATATTTTCAATCATTAATTATAGATTCGATTGTACATCTCAATAGGCATAGTTTTCAGTCGATATATCTCGATGATATAACTTATCGACTATTTTCAGTTGATGATATATATGATGTAAATTTTGATCTCAAACAATTCAAAGATTAATTATCACAATCACCTTAGGTCGATCGATAATTTTCATTCGATTATTCCACCAGACACCTGCCGAAGTGCAGCCAAAATAAGTGACTTTTCGGTGAATTCAGTACCGACCACTAACTAAAATCTGTGACTTTTAATGACTCCAGTGACCAGTAGACACCCTGCTGTGGAATTTTTCTATGTATTGTAGGGAATGTTCCAAACCAAAATGGTGTTCTAAAACTGCCCTATGAGCAAAACTAACTTAGGCCTAGGTAGCCTATGTAAAAACAGCTCAAACTACATTCACAAACCTCAACAACGTTAGGTACTTATAAAATCTTTGCATGTTATAGGCTTGGAAAAGTCCTCCAAGAACAAAATATGTTCAATCCAACCGTGTTAGACTACGATTCATTTAAAAATCTTTGACATTTTTACATGGGAAACATCGACATAGCCCAGGGTCAAGGGCTTGGCACTCCGAGTAACTACTCAGTGGTAGTATTCCCATATTCTTGGGAAACATCATAAACTGTTGCCAATAAATAAATACAAAACTAAATGATGTTATCGTTAAAATATTTTCCAATTTAGGCAAACTATCCTAATCATAGCCTACAAAAAAGTATAATAAAACACTAACCTCTTTCAAAATAATAACAAGTTCCTCGACTGTAAGCAAATCTGGCTGAATTAATTTTAAAACATTTTGAGACAGCTTTAAAGAAGAATTTGGAGTATTTTCCATCTTTATCACAAGATAATAAGAATTGCTATTAATATGAAATGCTGAAATTGCAATTATAAATAGTAAATAAACAAACCGAGAAAACTATCAGCAAGTCGGTCTAGTCAGCTGAACCGTCCTGTTCACATGTTCATGTCATGTTGTTGTTGTTGTGTACTATTACAGTGTTTCCACTCGACAAAAATTAATATCCCGCTGGCCCATCTAAAAAATCCCGTTTTATCCCGCTAATAGGCGTCAAAATATCCTGCTTATCAGCAAGGTATGTAGATGAAAAAGCATAACTGCTTCCAAGGTCTGCTGAATAGCTATTTTTTGTGTTCCGGATATGAAGCGTCAAAACTAAAACGGAAGTCAAGTCATGTTATACCATTACACAGCTGATTTAAAAAGAGAATGAGGCAGTCTTTCTACCACCACGTGCCACGGGTACGATATTTATCGTAACGACATCATATTAATTTATTTTACATTTTAATTATTTGTTAATAACAAACCATTAGATAGTTGTAAAATTAAAAATGATCACTCAAGGCAAACATACAATGGTAAATTTTACCCTAGGTTACTTTGAAATTCGTCATTTTAATAATGGGTGTGTTGAGGCAAACAATGTCCAACTCAAACGAAACTGTAAAGTACGAAACTAGTGCAGCAGGTGGCGGAGAGTGACGTTTCACAGTACTAATAGGCCACGCCCTGCTGATCTCTATTTGTGGACACGTCCATAGCTCAACTCATAATATATCAATGAATTAAAATCAATCCAAAGGTTTAATATTTTTTTATTAAACTGTTACATAGTCCTTCTTATTTCATTTTATTGCAATGATAACTAAATTCTCATGAACGTTCCAGACCGTCTTTACTGTAAAAATACCTTACTCGTCAAAGCGTCAATATTATAAAAAAAATATCATAATCAATCACTCTCGATTTTAACTTTTTTCTCAGAGTTTTGATAAGAATGAAATATTGGATATATAAGGATATTAGGCCTATTTAAAGTCATATTCTGACTTTAAATCTCTTTGTATGTGTTTTAACTGTATTTTTATATTGTTAGGTAATTTGTATTAGACTAATGAAGTGTAGACTTCATTTTAAAAAGATTAAGTAGAGTAATTTATTTGTTGAGTCAACTCAAATCTTGTGTACCTGCCAACTATGTAAGAATGAGTTATTTTGCCTTTTTCCAATCTTTGTTAAAATATGGTTTGCTTTTTTGGGGTAACGCTAGTAGCGTCAACGATGTTTTGATATTGCAAAAGAATTCCATCCGTATATTATCTGATGCACCTCCCAGGGAACACTGCAAGCCTCTTTTCGTAAATTTAAACATCAGCACTGTAATTAACTTGAATATTTATGAACTAGCCAATTATGCAATCAAGAACTTGGTAAACTGCACCCTCAACAAAGACATACACTCCTTCAACACTAGGAGTAAAAATCATTTAAGTTTCCAATTTTGCAGACTAAGTAAGTCGTTGGGCAGCCATAATGTTCTCTCTAAAAAAAAGTATATAATAAGCTGTACAACCATATTGCCATGTATCCTGCTGATAAGTTCTTGAAGAAACTAAACAATTGGTTGGTCAAAAACCCTTTTAGCGAATTTCCCATGGGGAATAAGCTATTACCGTAGGTCTCATGGTACATGGTAAGACCTAAGCCCGGGACCATGTTACTTTTTCGATTTGAGGTGCCCACAGGCAAAAAATAATAGTCATTAAAATATATATATATATATATATATATATATATATATATATATATATATTTATATGTATATATATATACATATATTTATATATGTATATATACATACGTGTCCCTAGACACGATAACTCTCGTAAAAATGGTCCGATCGACACCAAATTTGGTAGAGATGTGTAATCCTACATTTATTCGGATGAGTTCGTAAACCAGACATATCAACCTACCGGAAGGGGTAGTTTTGGGGGATTTTGTACCCCAAAAATGGGTTTTTTGCATTTTTCATATGTAATTTTAAAAAATTTTAAATTTATATTTTGACCATTGGATTTAGCTCAAAAAACACACAATTTAGTATCTTGAAGCTTTGCTCTATCTCCATTCGTTACCGAGATATTCAAAAGTCTAAAGACAGTACATTGTATTTTGGGGCTCCAATGTTAATCTTATGTAGAATAAGGGTGTGTTAATATTTCACTTGTTAAACAATATTTTTGGATGAAACTTGGTATTCACCTTTATTTAGTTGAGATAAATCCACTTATGATAAAGAAATCCTAGTTTTTATGCTTATCATGGCAGCAAACCTGCATACTCCTTTCCCATGTTAATCATATGGAGAATAGGCAAACTCCTTTAGCAATGGACAGATATTGAAGAAACAAAGTATAAGGCTTCATATGGTCAAAATATATTTATATTTTTAAGCTATAAACCTACTTTTAGTGTTCCCCATGGCAGCATACCTGCATACTCTTTCCCTATATTTTTATCATAAGGAGAATAGACATTTATTTCCCTATTTATGGGCATGTGATGATATTCGGTTTACAGGTTTATCTGGCCAAAATTAATATTACTAATTTGCAGTGTTGGGGAAGCTACTTTTTAAAAGTAGCTAGCTACAGTTACAGCTACTTTTTCAAAAAAGTAGCTTAGCTACAGCTACAGCTACATTTTCAAAAAAGTAGCTAGCTACAGCTACAGCTACAATAAAAAAGTAGCTCGCTACAATTTAAGCTACTTTGTTACTTTCGCAATCTGGTACTGTTTTTCTCTTGTAATATGTGACCATCCAATTTTCCCACTTAAAAGTAAAATTAATTTTTTTTAATATAGGCCTACTCCTTTTTTTGGTGTTGTGTTTAGACATATTTTCATTTTAATATAATAATTTGTGACTCTTATGGAGCCTAGGTAATGTAAACAGAATAGTGGCATGAAAATATAAATTGTCAAATAAAAAGACTTACATCAAAGACGTAAACAACAATATTTATTAAGTTATAACTTATTACTTCACCAGGAACTTAATGTTATTAAGTTCATAACATTTTTCTTAGACCGGCCACAATAGGGTTAATAATGTTGGCGTATACACACAAGAAGGACTAGCTACTGCAGTTTAGTGGCTAATCTCGCTTTTAGGCCTACTAATTGCCATGATGTCGATTGTTAGATTAGATACTACAGAAACAGAATATAAGTTTGAAGCACTCTATAAAGTACTAAGTACAAATTTACAAAGTTCGGGAAGTAGGCCTACAGTAAACGTTCACATCAACTTGTAACATCAATCAAGGTGGTTGAGGTTATGTTAGTTGAGTCGTTATGGCAGTACAGTAACAATTGGCTATTTATTTGAACTAGAGATCGCCTCCTGATCGAAATTCGATCAAAACTTTTGTATATCTGGACCCAAGAAGTTAAAAACATTTTATAACTCAAACATCTGTTCTTCCAAATTTTCTAGCAATTGTTTTTACAACAGCTGTTGAATGATTCATTCAATTTTCCTTCCTCCACAAGATTAACATTGGAACTTTGGAAGCCTGTGGGGCATAGCTCTGTAGTCCGATGTGAATCAGAATGTGATTCTGCTCACCTACAGGACTATACCTTTCCAACGGTATGCGCGGATTTATCCTACGATGCCCACGAGCTGAGAAAAAAAGGAGGAAATGAAACATGCTTGCGTATTAATATATAGATTCATTGACGTAGCGTCATTTCTCATTGTTGTAAACATTCCTTTCCTTAATTGCCGACCTGAGCGATCCTGGCGGTGTGCAAGCATAGTGCAGCAGTTTAGTTTCTATTCTATAGGCGCATATTAGTAGAATACTACTAGCGCATCTAGTGGTCAGCAAACACAAAAGAGAACAAGGCTGGTGATTGTCATTGTCAAGTTGTGGTTATGAAGTTATGGTACTCAATTGGAGCGTCTGGTGGTGACAATGGATTGAAAGTAATCTTCAATTCCAACGAGAAAAAACATAACAGCTGACTAACCTTCCCTCGTGAATGATGAAATGTAAACACAATTATTATATTTTATTTGAACAGTAGTAGCGAGTAAAGTAGCGGAATAATCCGCTACAACTACTCTAAAAATGTAGCTCGCTACAGCTACAAGCTACTTATTTTCAAAAGTAGCGGAGCTACACTGACGCTACTAAAAAAGTAGCGGAGCTACAGTAGCGCGCTACAAGTAGCGCGCTACTCCCCAACACTGCTAATTTGGAAATTCGCTGAGTACGCAGGTCTGCTGCGACGGGGGGTATTTATAGCATCAATGAATTTTTTGAATGCAAAGAAATAATATTGTAATTTTGCTAAGGAGGCCAATTATTTCTTTTGTATTACTGTCTTGAACATTTCATATTTATATTGTATTCTTCTGGCTAGTTACCACACCACACAAATGTATTCTCAGCCTTTTCTGTACCAGGCAATGTTTTTACTGCCACTGACTCTTGTCCATGCATGTATTTGCCGATGACAATAAATATATTCATTATTCACTATACATTTATGGTAATTTAAAGTACTTTTCCATTGATCCAGGGCAAATTTGCAAAGACCCGGTAGGTGGCAACACTGTTTGACTGCTGAGTGAGTGCGAGAGCGGGAAGAAAGTGTTAAAAAAGGTTTGAGCAACTGCAAACAAACAAAACAGTAAACAGCAAATTTTTAATAGATAGAATTGATCTACATGTTATATGTTGGTGAAATTCAACGCAGAGACGGTTTATTTAATATATTTAATCGTAGTGTAGAAATTTAGTTCTGAACCATGTCAGTGTTAGCCCTATGGTGTTGAATTTCTTTAAAAAAATGTCATGAACAGTAAGTGGATAGGGTCACTTTTTAAACGGTTGTCTCCAACCTGACTAGACTTGCTATATGACTAGATACATTAACATTATTCAGTAGCTTATACCTATCACATTCGAGGTGTTCAGTCTCAGGTGAATCAAAAATGGCTTCAAGGATGGGAGAAATGTCTTTCGTGGAAGAGCCCAAGTTTATTAAACTTCTGGAAGCTAGGCCTAGTTTTGGAGGTAAGTAGATGATGAGGCGAAACTTCGTTATCCGTCTCCACCGTTATTATCGATGTGGAAATTTCGATATTGCGATAATATTGCTTATCGATGATACAATTAAACTTGCACGATACGATTATGATTTTATCACCTGATTTAGTTTCTCGTTCTAATATAATGAAATAAACATTTTGACAATAAAACAAATACCGTAGGGCCTATATATTCAAACAAGTAACTGAAAATAACAACAACAGAAAAAATAAAAATTGTAGCTAATGTAGGCCTAACCTGTAACAAAGAACAACACAAAATAAACTAGGCTACCCAAGTTTGTTGTGTAGCTGTATCTAAATTCTAACAGTGAGAAGAAGCAGACTTCGTTAGATCTAAAATGGTGTCACACAAATGCTGCCAAATACAAATCAGAATGTTTTTTTTTTTTTTTGCTAGGCCTATTGTATTGAGGGAATATACATTTTAAATGTTTCCAAACACCATTGATTTTGTTGTTATAAACATCGCTGTCAATTAAAGTGACGGAGGTTTACGGTTACAGTACACTGTTAGGTAAGATTATTATTATGATACATATCTTTTCTCAGTAACTTATCGTTGTTGATTGGATTTTTTTCATCGCTCAATTTCAATCATAATATCGAAATTTCCACATCGATAATAACGGTGGAGACGGATAACGAAGTTTCGCCGATGATGATTGATAGGCGAAATTTCGTTATCCGTCTCCACCGTTATTATCGATGTGGAAATTTTCATATTGCGATTGAAATCGGCCGATGAAAACAATCAAATCAACAACGATTCTTATTTCATTATATTAGAACAAGTAACTAAATCAGGTGATAAAATCGTAATCGTATCGTGTAATTGTATCGGCGATATAATGGCAATATTATCATGCAATATCGAAATTTCCTCATCGATAATAACTGTGGAGACGGATTACGAAGTTTCGCCTATGCATACCCACGGTTGAATTTGTTATTTGTAGGCCTACGATCAATTTTTGAGCCAAAAATTTATTTGAAAGAATTGTCTTAAATACAAAATAGGCCTAAGCATAGCAAAGAGTTCAAGGTGCCATTTAACAAATTTTCATTTTCCTACCATTCGTACTAAGAGTTTAAGTGTAAGTTACAGAAATTAAAAGCGCTAAGGTAACCTGTTAGCTAAACATTTCCCTGGCCTAGGTCTGTCTCACTTTAATGAATTTTGAATGATTAGGCCCTATGTTACTCAATATAATCAATAATAATTTTATTTGTTTATTTAGCCTAGGCTACGTTAGGCCCATACACCATTTTACAGGAAAAATAACAAAAATGTCATAATACCTGCATACCGACTAGAAATGTAATAGCTAATAATAATAGGCCTAGGGGCGAAACTTCGTTATCCGTCTCCACCGTTATTATCAATGTGGAAATTTCGATATTGCGATTGAAATTGAGCGATGAAAACAATTGAATCAACAACGATACTGAGAAAAGATATGTATCATAATAATAATCTAACCTAACAGTCAAACCGTAAACCCCCGTCACTTTAATTGACAGCGATGTTTATAACAACAAAATAATTGGTGTTTGGAAACATTTTAAATGTTTATTCCCTCAATACAAGACTAAAAAAAAATTCCTTTCTGATTTGCATTTGGCAGCATTTGTGTGACGCCATTTTAGATCTAACGATGTCTGCTTCTTCTCACAGTTTGAATTTAGATACAGCTACACAACAAACTTGGTTACCGGTAGTTTATTTTGTGTTGTTCTTTGTTACAGGTTACATTAGCTACAATTTTTATTTTTTCTGTTGTTGGTATTTTCAGTTACTTGTTTAAATATATACGGTATTTGTTTTATTGTCAAAAGGTTTATTTCATTATATTAGAACGAGAAACTAAATCAGGTGATAAAATCGTAATCGTATCGTGTAATTGTATCATCGATACAATAGCAATATTATTGTAATATCGAAATTTCCACATCGACAATAATGGTGGAGACGGATAACGAAGTTTCGCCGGCCTAGGTGCCAACTTGAGTATAAAAATAGGCATAATCTATGAAATGGCGCCTAGTTAAAAACATTTTTTTATTGAAATTATATTGAACGAGATAGTAACATAACATTACAACATTATGTTTTAACTTTGGTTTGAAAAAAATTATGCCTCAGCCCATTAAAGCCCTGAAAAGGTTAGTTCCGAAACTTTAAAAATAAAATCACATTTTACCAAAACTTTTTGTGGCTTAAGGTCTTGTTTTTATGAAACGAGGCACAATAATAAAATTAGTCCCATATCTCACCAATCCCAATTAAAAATTTTTCATTAATAATTTGTATTTCATTATTTGTATTTCAGGTGGAAGTGAAAAAAATTCTAATGTCAAAGACATCATTGAAGATGTATTTAATGTATCTGTAGAACGAGGACTCAGTGATGGAGAATTTTCCTTATTACTGAATTTTTTGTGCAAGGATTCACTAGGTAAGTAAAATATATAAATTTATTAATTTATTTACCAATTTTGTTTCTCTGATGGATTCCTGAAATACAATCCATGATACAGTACACTCTCGTTCATCGGACTCGGCGACATCGGAACTCCGCTTCATCGGAACTGAAAATCTGGATATTATTAATTTTTTTCTTATGAAATAAATAATTTTTCCGTTTTAGCGCCTTCAATTTCCATTCGTTCTATCCGCACAACAGTGAAGTATCACATTTTGCATCAAAAGTCATCAGGCGTTTTCCATAATCTGTACCCATTGATGTGATTTACGAGGCCGTCGAGTATTCGAACAAAAATAGAAAGAGAAAGCGGACAGGAAGTGAACATCCGCGTCGACCGCTTCCCAAACTGTCATTCAGTCTGTCTCGCGTCACGACTGCACCTGTGTTACGTGGAAGTCAGTTGACTGCTGGAATAATGGAATATGAGAATAAAGATTTTGGATCTTCATTTCCTGCGTTGTTTTTATTCATATAGGTTCATTGTAACCATGTTCAAAGTCTGAGTGTTTTATTTTTATAAAATCTCTTGTGTTATCTTAAAAACAAGAGTGAATACAATCACGATAGGTCACCGTACGGGCGGAAATGATGACTCACGACGGACTCCGCTTTATCGGAATTTTTTGACATCTGAACCGGCTGTCCGCCACATTAGTTCCGATGAACGAGAGTGTACTGTATAAAATAAAAATTATTTAAGGAAGAGCTAATTCTTCCAAATATGTTTCTGCGAGGGTTTAAATATCCCTAGACTCTCAGTTTGCACCACCCTAAACATAACAATTTTACCGTCACAAAATATCATATTTTAGGGAATGTGGTTTTTTTTTTAGTCAATCCAATATTGGTAAGGGGTCATCCATAAATTACATCATCTGAAAATAGGGGGGGGGGTCCAGATTGAAAATGACGGTAGTTTGATGTGCAAGAGGCGGGGGGGAGGGGGGGTGTCGGCTTTGATATGACGCCATTTAAAAAATTATGTATTATACCAAATTTTTATAGTAAAACAATGGTAAATTCGTACACAATTCAACTATAGTAAAATAATTATGTAAGAAAATACGTTAGACTATTTTTAGGCCATGTTTTTTAGTTTATTTTTCCACAGAGAAAGTTATTTTGGCTTCATTTCTAAAGGTAAATTCAGATTTGATTGGTCAATGTTTTTAGTTTATCAAGTAGTGTTCATTGTCAGAGCATTATGTTTTCTTGCTTTACTGTGGCAATGGGAAAGGAAGTGATGAGGAATGGCGGGAGCGGGACAGGGGTAAATGACTTTGGCACCTGCAAGGGAAGGAGAGGGAGAGAGCAGTGGTGACACATATCTGTTGAGGGGGGTACTATATTGAAATACGTCGCTTTTTGCTTTTTTCAACATTTTATGATCCTATAAATAATGTGGTACTACAGTGGTTTGTAAATGAAAATATCCGGGTTGAATAGCTCTTTCTACAAACTACCACCAAAATGGGGTTCAAAAGTTAATTGATAGTCTTAATAAATCAATAAAGAATATAACTTAAGTAGCTTTGACGAAAAAAGCATTATTTTTACTCAAAACTGAGGTTGGTTAAAAATGATTTTAGGGGGGGGGGGGGTCCAAAAATGGCCAAAAAGCGATGACGAAATTTATGGATGGCCTAAAAGACAGTAATATGCCTCTTGTATATGCAACCTAGCCCGACTCATGCAGTGTTGGGGGTCATGGAATGTGCTGACGCGATATCTGTCGCCACCAATTTTTTGTCCAATTAAATGTTTGTCGCCACGCGATGTGGACGCCAATTTTTGTGGCGGAAGTAGTTTCATTAATGTTCGAAGTACTGAAGAGCGCAGCACCACTTAGGACGCCAGCGTGAAGCAGCCTTGCTCTGATTGGTTGAGACTGTCTCAGCAAGCTGAGGAAGAATCTGTCCTCTGTCCCAGTATTGTGTTGATATTTTGGTAGCAGTGAACGATTTTGTAAAGATATCATTTAAATTATAAATTATTCAGTTTGATGTCCTAGAAGTGTTGTTTAATTTGTATTTGATCGGTTGATTGTAAAGTTTTGTATTTTTAAAATTAAGCCAATCTGAAAGATTCAATTAACCTGTTTTGTGTTAAAATGTTAATTATGTTAAATTTCGCACCCATGACGCGCGGGTGTAACATAGAAACATTTTGACATTAGTTTACAAACAACCTGGAAATATTTTCTGTATTTGTTCCTTACAGTATGTCGAGAGAATTAAAAACATCATACATAAAGGGTTCTAAATTGTTTTGTTAAGCTGCTAGCCGCTATTTTGTTTTTACAATTAATAATTTTTATTTCCTTAATGAATGGTTGTATATTAAGTTCATATTTGGTACAGTACACTCTCATTCATCGGAACTAATGTGGCGGACGGCCGGTTCGGATGTCAAAAAATTCCGATGAAGCGGAGTCCGTCGTGAGTCCGCAAAATAAACATATCTACGTGAAGATACAAAATAAAATTATCTAACTAATGGTACCAAGTTTGTAAGTATCTGACCAAAAATACCGGAGCTATTGTGATTTTTCTGCATAAAAACGTTGATTTTCCATTATAATTAATGCAAATTAAGGTTATATTAAATAAATATCACAATAACTCCGTTATTTGCTGTCATAGCCTTACAAACTTGGTACGGTACCATTAGTTAGACAGTTTTATTTGTCAACTTTTTGGTCTTTTGTAACATTTTGATTAAATTTATTGGTTTTGAGATATTTGAGTTAAAAATTTTAAATGACGGCCATTTTAAATATTTATACACAGTGAAAAAAAATTTTTTTTCCAAAAATTAGACATTGGTATGGTAAAGACTCATACCAAATATGAACTTAATTTAACCATCCATTATAGAAATTAAAATTATTAAGTGTAAAAAACAAAATTTCCGGCTAAAAGCATTTTAGACTTCTGTTTGTATGATTTTTTTTTATTGTCTCGACTTAAGAAACAAATACACAAAATATTTCCAGGTTGTTTGTAAACACCCTGTATATTTATAACTTATAAAGGTCATAAATTCTTAGTGGGAAAAATTATTTATAACTAAATTAACATAGTAGTAGGCTATGTTACCTTTTCCATTTCGTTTCACAGGTATGAGGGACAAGTTGAAACTGCTGCAGAATTTAGTGCCAGAAAAAAAGGCACCAGCGGCTGCCATCAGACAGTTTATGGTTTGGTTTATTACACGTTTTTTGCACAAAAGAGAAGTAAGTTTCAGTGAGACAGTGAGTGCCAAAATCTTACAGTGGATCATAGGTAAAAATACACACATTAATTTCAGTTTGCTTAGAGAATGTAAGTCTGTGGGTATTTAAATGCTGATAATATTGGCATTGACTATATACACTAACGTGAATAGACTTCTCATAGCAAAGGCGTGTTTGAAACCGATATAGGGAACGATGGCGCGACCTTCAGCGGCGTACATGGAAGTACTAGAGTCATAGGCAAATCAGTGCCACCACTCTTCTCAATCAAGGATTAAACATTTTGTAATGGAGGTTTTTGTTTATGTTGTTATGAAATGATTTTGCAGCACTGTAAATTCAGCTGAATAATAACAACATCGCTTGCAGCAACTCTGGTGTGGCGTACAGGAACATTCCAAATTTTTGTATCAAACTAAATACATTGTATGAAAAGTCTATTCACGTTAGTATACATAGTCAATGATATTGGTGAGCTTAACAAACAAAATTTTCTTGTATTGTAACATCTAAGTGATGCATCGTCAATATTGTTGTTTATTTTTTCTTTTTTTTTAGGGAATTTCCCTATAGGAAATACGCTATTATGGTAGTACTCATGGTGGGGCCTAGGGACCATGTTATTTTTTTGTTTTGAGGTCCCTAGAAGCTAAAACCACCACTCGTTCAAATTCATTATACAAGGTGTTTCTCAACAACCTTGACAAACTCGGTAATTTGTTTCATAGTTATGGTTAAAAATGTGATTTTTGTTATTTTTGTATCTATACATTTTGACCTCTGGAATGCAAAATTGATAAAATATTTTGTTAAAACTTCCATAGATAAATTAGAATGTTAAATTTTAAAGATATTTCATTGCATTTTTCACTCAAAAATGTTTAGTGTGACTGAGAAAAATGTGTTTAAAGTAAAGCTTTTATCTAAAAAAAAAAGGGCGCAAAAATAATCTTTTAATTGTTGACGTCCTTTCTAACACAACCGTTTAAGCAATTGGGTTGCAACTTGACCAGAAGTTGCAGAATTTTATGGAGAACAAAATCATAACAACATTTGTATACCTTTTATGTGGATTATTTTACATAAAAAATCAAATATCGTAAGATAACACAAATTGTAAAGGAAAATTCAAGGAAAAAAGAAATGAAATTTATTTGGTTTTAAAACTTTATTTTTAACATCTAAGAAAACTTTTTCTGAAATAAATAACACAAATACCATGCTAACTTACAAATGTCTTCTTCATTTATGTTCCATTATACACTAGTTTAAGTGTCCTCCACCGTGATCACGGCAAATTCTGGCCCGCTTTAGCAGGGAAGATTTCGCTGCCTATAATATGTTGGTATTGCCTTTGATTATCTATGCGACATTCATGATCCTTTCTAACAGCTTCTCTCTTGTTTTTGGTTTGGTCTTATACACCTATGTTTTCATGTGACCTCATAGGAAGAAATCCATAGGGGTACATGTTTCGCAGAACGCTGGTGGAGAGCCAAACATTACCAAATAGATCTGCATAACGTCTCCGATCGGCAACGGACGCATCCAAGTAACGCCCGCGCCGGTCTCCGATCGTTAAACAACTTGACTAAGAAATTTGCAATTGACTAAGTGATCATCAAACATCTACATTTTGCGAACAAGTAACTTGGACCCCCAAAGTATAGCAACAAATAGCGTGTGGACGAGTCTTTAGGAATAGTTACATTAACCAATCACCCAGACTCCAGCGAATTGTTTGTATGCCTGATTGGCTAGAGAGCATTGCCTTGACTATTTTCAATAACTGGGGAAACCCACCAATCTTTTGCGCAAACGCATCACGCCCTTTGTTTTCGTGCCCAGGTCAGTCAACCCGGTTTCATGTTTTGGAAGGAGTACGAGGTTGTAAAAATAAAAATTGATTTGTTCAATTCGGATTATTACTGTATTAGCTTTAGACGTTTTATTAATGGCATCCGACCACGTGTGCCAAACGAAACACCCCATGATAAGAATTGGAAGTTTGGGTACCATCTCCCATGAGTTAGTATTAATTTTGTATTGGACCCTGCAAATAGTCTAAATTGTGAATGTTCATAGAATTAATCGTTGTGATCTAATGTAAATAATGTACCAGCAAAAATATTGTCTTTATTTGAAGTTTATTGTTAATAATCTCAAATATTCACTTAGATATTCTTTTTACTTTCATTTATTTCTTTGGCGTGAACATTAAACTCTGACTTTTGACAACTTCCATGACCAATAGAGACCCTAGGCCTATATTTTTGTATGATCAAATAACTCAAAATTAGCCAATCAGAATCAACAGTGATAATTTTTATAAACAGTGGGAGTGACTTGAAATGTTAATTACTTGCCCACCCAATCAATACAATACTATATTTGGAAGATTTGGTGTTCCATACGGCTTGGATTCAGCCTGAAAAACCGGAAAAAACCACCAGGGAACCGGGAATTGAGAAATCAAGTGTGAGTGGCCCCCCTGTATATGCCAGTTTATGGATATTGCAAATTCTTCATTTCTTTTAAATAATTTGAAAAACGAATAGTTTGTACTTTTTATTGTTAAATATCAGGTAGATTTGTTTGTTTTAAAAGTAAATAAAAATTAATTGTTAATGGATTTAATTAGATGTGAATAATAAACTGGTATTGTAATTTGTGTTTCAGGTTTAATGGAACACAATTTGGTTGATTCCGATGAGATTAACAATTTCTATTTCGATTTATATGAATTGCTGGAGCACCCATCATTGGTAAGAGTTTAAAATCTCATGTAAATTCAATGTAGTTAATGATACTGATGTGAAGTTGATGAAATAGTAGAATCTATAAACAGAGTTTTTTGTTAAGATTTGAAATATTGTTAAGTCTGCTATTCCACACAAAATGTTACTTATTTTAGTGTAGGTAGTTATGTAACAGTACAGTATTGTGTAAATAAAACAATCATCAATTGCCGCTTGTTTTTTTTTTTTTTCTTTCATTTACTGGACCAATTTCACCAATATGATTTTCCTCATTACTTGCAGGTGCCTTATGCTGCAAAACTGTTGTGTAAATTGACCAAACCTGATGATGTGACTAGCCAAACTGTCAGAATGTTTTACAGCAAATATTTTAATGATCCCAGTAACAAATACCAACTCGCTGTTCTCAAGTAAGTGAAAATATTACTTATTATTTTGCTATTATACTATGTTATTTAATTCAGGGTGTCTACTGACCACGAAATCCTGGAAAACCACTATTTATGTTTATGACTATTGATTGTCAACAAAGGCTGGGATTTTTCAGTAACCACCAAAATTGCAAGTATGCACTTCTAAGATCAACTTTTGATAATACAGTTCCCTCTGCTAGATTTGCAAAAATGTCTTCCGATGTTGGAAGGCTGTTAAACTCATTTTTAATCACTCGATTGAGGGTTACTTTAAAATCGCCACACAAGCGTACTCATTTCCCATCTTGTTTTGGCACGCAAACTAAGGGTGTCACCCAATCAGATTGTTGTACCAGATAATTAATATCTGATTTAACTAGATTGTCAAGCTCCTTCTCCACGGCTTCCCGTAAAGCATAAGGAACTGGACGTGCTTTACAGAAAATTGGAGTAGCATCTTCGTTGGTTACTACTTCTGTTGTAACATCTTTTATTGTACCAACATTTCCCTCAAAAACATTATTGTATTTTTGTTTCAATTTTGTCTTCCAGTTCTTTACACTTAACTTTATCTTCCTTAACTACTTCCTTACCTGATTCCTTCGGTCTAAGCTGAAATATGGAAGTCCAATCGAGTTTCAACTTTTGAAGCCAATTCCTCCCTGGTAAAGTAGGTTGTTGAAGATCAGTTCCTCCCACGACTATTATTTAAATTTTTATTTTTATTTTTATGTTCTATATTAACCTGAATCTCTCCTAAAAGATTCAACTCATGGCCTGTATATGACCTTAACTGCAACTTAGAAGGATTCAAAACTATATGACTGAATTGACTGTTGTATACATGTTTGGGAATCACCGAATAGACAGCATCAGTATCTATGATCATACTTAAGGATTGACCTTCTACTACCAATGTTGTTAACAGGTTTCAATGATACTTCATGCTAACTGGAATATTTTAGAAAATTTTTCATCCTGTTCTATTTGTAGTGGGCTGGTGGAGGCATGTAAACGGAAGGGGGATGTTCATCGCTAGTGATTGTGGCCTTGGTTTGGTGATGGTCAGGCTCGTTGGTATTACCTTGCTTGGGTGCAGGAAAGGGTTTTGGATGAGATGCGGAACTTGTCGGAATGTGAACTAGCTATTGGTGATAGTTACCCTATGAATTGGCTATGGGGTTTGGTGGAAGCTTGCATTGGATCAATGGAAACTTGGTCACATGGAAACTATTAGTCCTTGCTGAATATCTTCATCTTTAATACTACTGACATATCGGTCCCTAATAACTTCTTCTAGGAAACTTCCAAAATTACAAGTACTAGCAAGATGTTTGATTTCAACAGCATATTGCGCTAAAGTCTCGCCATCTTTTTGAAATCTTTTCTGTAACCTACACCTTTTAGCTATAACTGACTTAATTGGATTAAGATGTGTTTGAAGAATTTCAACCAACTCATCATAACTTTTATCTGCTGGTTTTTCTGGTGTAAGGTTTCTAAGTATACCATAAGTCCTAGATCCTATAACAGTTAAAAATAGAGGGACTTTATTTCAATCTTTAACATTATTAGCTTTACAGTAAAGTTCAAATTGCTCCAAGTAGTTGATAAATCATCAGAAAATTCATTAAATAGAGCAGTCGAGACAGCCGAAATGATGTTTCTTCGCTTTAGGATGGCGTGTTTTGAATTAGGGGTAATATTTCAGAGAAATATAGGAATAAAATGCAAATCGAACCACCGCAGCACAGTTAACTATTGGCATCTGTATAAATAACTAGTACCGAAAAAGGTTAGCCTATTACCAAAAAAAGAAATTCCCTGTGCTAGTTTACTGAAAATACATGTTGCATTAATGACACATTAATAACTTTCATTTTTTAATGCTATTTTGCAGTGTATTCAAGGGCTATAAGCCCCACCTGGTGGTTGAAGACGTCAAGAAGGTGGACGTGCAGGCAGTGCTGAAGTCCGTCTCGCAGACGATGGACTCGGTGATGAAGGTTCGGGTCATCACGGCCCGCACCGCTGCGCCTGCACAGCACAACAGGGCTCTCGGCATCCGCGAAATACCCTCCAAAAACGTATCGGTGAGCAAACATCTTCCAGTTAAACATTTTTATTCATCATGGGGTTTCTCCGCAAGCCAATTTAAACTTAAACAATAGTTTACCATTAACCATTTTTTAAGTGTTTGGGGAAAGCGGTTTATAGTGTAGTTATATTTATTATTGTGATGGATAAGATGGAAACGAGATAAAATGAAATTTAAAATTGTACCGGATAATAGGCTTAAACTACACTTATGGTGTGTAGGTTTGGATTTCAGAAAACCCTATTGATGCACAGTTGTCTGTGAGTTATCTTTTTTACGGTAACCAAAATACCATATTTTTTATGTTTATGGTTTTTATATGCACTATACTTGTTGCTCGAAAGTGAGCAATTTAATTTGGACTATCCCATGTCCCTGCTAAAAATGATATGTTTCTTAAATCAATTAATTGAATCAGACCAATCCAATATTGTGGTTACCAATAATCAGCTAATACCACACACAGCAGTACATTAAAAGATGTTTAAAGTGCTCAACCTAATCCTAATGGTATTCTAACTAAAAAATCTGAAATTTAAATGATGGATAGTGCCTTTATTTTAAGTCAGATTTTCTTACATTTTTGGTGGAAACAACTACAGACCAAGCCGTAACCAACAACACCAAAAACTTGAAAATCAGTTGCAAATTACAGAGGCGTTTCAATTACAAAAAACCTTAGCGTATTAAATAAGTATAGATTACTCTCTCATCCATATTTTTCTCTGGATATTTTACAAATATTTTATGCTTTTTGCCGGTTTCTGCAAATATTTCTCTCGATGTTTCAGAACTTCACTGGAGAATTGAACAGGATGAGTTCTCTAATTCCACTACCAACTTATAACTTGGAGGGAATAGACAGAATGGGAGCTTGCTACCCTAGCAGGTAGGTAAATTGTACAAATGTATCAATGCAGGCACAGTTGAATCGACATTATCCAAACAAAATTGTAATCCAAATTATGGTTTTGTAAAGGAGTTGTATTGAGGTTTTGAACGGTGCGCGCTACTAGCGGGGAAAACTGTAAGCTGTTTGTGAATGAGTTTGCTACGAGAGCGCAGCACTTAACCGCTGCACTATATTTAAAGCAGATAATTTGGTACTGAAAGGGTTAAGAGTACAGCGATTTAAAAAGTATATTTCATACATGTTTCACACCAACTGCCTAGCGCACCCCTTGCCTCAAGTGAAGCTGTATCCATCAAGTATCGACGAGCAACGACTCGTATTTTATGAATGTTTTGAAAATTTTCATGCTAATTTAAAATATTCATTAGTTTTATTTTACTAAACTAACCTTTTTAATAGGTAATGAGAATGCAAGTTTCATTATTACCTGTACTCCATAAAGTTTACATGTGCAAAAAGAGACTTTTTTAAGAAACCTTCATATTTTGGGGTAAAATTACCTACCAACATAAAAATTACCAAATTTTACGCTTTCTAGAAATAGAAACAGCTGAAGACATTTATTATTTCAAACTTATTTTATTTTTCCTGTGGAGGAAATTTACTCCTGGAAGAAGTGAGGGAAACATTCGTTACAGAGGACTGTTTGGTTGTTTATGTCCATTGTGTCCTAAGTAATGCACTTCCTGTTCGACAATGACCGAAGAAGGGAGCCTTAAATGCCGCATATATTTAGTTTAAGTGATACCAATAATGTATTTGATGTACGATACTAATAAATAAAGCTATTTTCAATTAAGTTGGTTTTTCCTGCAGTTATCTACCAACTCTTGTTCAATTTTGTAGCCACAAAAATCTGCATAAGAATAACATGGGCACCTTGAAGGGCTGTAGAATGGCAACCGAATTCTTCCCAGTTAGGGGACCAGCTCCAATCGATTCCTCGTGGCACAACACATGCACGTCTTAATTATAAACGGGAAAAAAATTTTGCCCGACAAACAGTGCATGTAAGAAGATAAGAATTAAAAAGGAACACAGTATCCATATTCATTTGAGTTTAGGCTTTTTCATTTGCTGTCCAAGAGTCCTATTTCTGAATATCTCTTTGTCACAGTGTAGAAGAGGCCTTCAGAAAGTTCAGCAGGATCCCCATACCACAGAACATATTGTCACTTCTGAACAATGATGCCGGATTCTTCACGATAATGTATCAAGGGATCGAGGTCCAAATGCGTTTTCAGAACAGACTCCTGCAGACGTTGCAAAATGGTGAGTGAAGTATGTAAAATTAATGGTAGAAGAGTTAACTCGCAATAACCTGGTAGTCCAATGCTGCATTTTGCACTTTATGAATCACGCCTTAATATTTTTTTACGGTATCTTGGAACAGAATGTCACTCGGTTGACGTTTTATTTAATTCATGAAAATTCAAGGAAAAAACTCAGCCATCGTTTGTTTTAGCATTTTGCCTGTTCCTATAACCCCCGACTTTACGTCGTACAGAGAAATAAATAAATTTTTCCACTGTATAAATAAATTTTTCTGTGTCAAACATTATCACTCAAATAAGAATTTGTTGTTTTTGTGACTGGTGTGTATAGGTCCCCATCAGGAAATTTTAAGCTTTTATTGTAATAACTTTCAATCTGTTCTTACTAGATTAATGAAAAAAGTACCTAATAAACATGTAAATTTAGTAATCTTGGGTATTTAAATATTGACTCTTTGGCTAAAAATAAACATGAATCTGAATGGTTTAAGGATTGCATAAAATCATTTGGTCTGTTATATTACTTGGGGCATTTTCCAACCAGGATTACTCCTACATCTGTAACCTGTATCGATCATGTTATCACAAATATACAAAGTATAATTGAGGCCAGTGTTGTTAATGGTCATATCTCTGACCATCTAGGACAGTTTCTTGTGATTGATGTCAAGGTAGAAAGTAAGGAAGTGAATATACTCTTGTAACATATGTGTATTTTCATAAGAAAAACTCTCATGAAAATGATCATAAATCTCATTGAGGTCAATTTGACATCCTTTTTAATTATCCTCCATAACTTTTCTTATAGCTTTTTGTCTTGTGTAATATTCAATAATATAATATTCATAATATAATATAATATTCATATTATAATATAATATAATATTCATATTATAATATAATATTCATATTGAATTATTTTATAGTTATATTTTTCTTTTCGTTTTTTCGGTCATTTATAGTTTTTCTAATCGGATTACATGATTCTTTACAATTTCTTGACATTGTTACATCTTTTTTCTTATTTTGTATAATTTTTTTGCAGGGTGTTTAGGGCCTGGTAAAACGTCAATTGATTTAACTAAAAATTCAAGGAACTCAGATAGTTTAGAGTTAAAAGTCTTAGGATCCAGACTTTCTTTAAAGATGTTTAACCATTCATCATACTGTTTTTCAAGTATGCTTGGATTTTTATTATTCCCTTCAGAAAAATCTAACTTATTATTCTCATCTATATTATCCGTGCATGCAGTACTCAGACCTAAGTTATTTTCTGTGTCATATTTTTCAACTAACTTTCCTCTTTGAATTTCTTGATGAGACTTTGCAATATGTGTATTAATACCTTTTCTACTTTTAAACCCTTTCCCACAAATTTTACAATGTTCTAAATTGTCTTTTTTTAATGTTACAAGATCTACTCCCTCAGCATTATTGATTGAGTCTAACGTTTTATCGCTTTGTGAAATTGTTGTGGAAACTGTAAAAGGTTGTTGTTCAATTTCCATATTTACAACGTCCTCTTTATTCTCATTTAGGATTTTGAGCTTTACATTTCTGACATTGCGAGATATATTTTCACTTCTCACTAACTCAATTTGGTTGTATATCTTGGTCACAGAAAAATCATCCAAAAATTGTTTGTTATTGTTGATTTTTATATTGTTTTTAATACAATTGGAAGCAACATGAGTATTATGCAATACGTGTGCCCCACATTCCACATTACTTTTTTGCACTTTGCAATTAACCTCAATAATTTTGTATTCATTTACATTAGACAAGGTTTTATTTATATTACATACAAAGTTGATAACACATGAATGGTTAAATGGAGAAAGAGAGTCTAGTTGATAAAAAATTGATTCTCTTCTACTAAAGATCAATAGAGACCAATGAAAATTTGGGAAAAGAGGATCTTTACATGTATTTTTTCTGTTGTTCATTGGAATAAATGTAAAATCTAAAATGTTGAGATGCTTAGTCATATCCTTTATTGTTTCCATGTCGTTCTCATTTAGAATTAAATTGCCCACTGTTGCGCTCATGAAGTTGATACTTTCCGCTAGAACTGTCTACCCATAATTGTAACTTTTCATCTCCTAGTCTGTACCATTTTTCGGAGGTTTCATTCTCAACCTTATTTTTGACATTTTTCAAAGTGCTTATTCGGGGTTTCGTATTTGAACCACGAGAACTAACGTTTTCAGTTGGTACATCATATTTGTGTGATGCTTTGATATGAGACTTTACTCTTCTAAAATATTTGTGACAAATAGGGCATTCTTGTAACAAATTTCCTGCATCTGGCCCTGGAAAAAAAATAAAATAAATAATCAAATGAGAGGACCCCCTATTGGGCTTGGCCTTGGGGGCAACCTAATTATTCATCAAAGTTTAATGTTACAATTTTGTTATATATTTGTACATAATAAGTATAAATTAAGTTTTTACTATTATTTATTCACTTTGCCTGTGTATTGTAATTTTTGTACTTTCTTGTTTAATTGTATACCATGTAATTTGATGAATAAAGAATTATTATTATTATTATTATTATTTTGCTCTATATCTTTGCTCAAAAGTATGAATGTCACTAAGATTATATGAGTACTTAATTCTGTTAGTTGACAATTTCCATAAAACTCTGCAGTGATCCTTTTTAAGCCTGTAGTTTGTATTTCCTAAAGCCTTGTCAATTTTAAATTTCTCATTGGCTATCTCAAAATAAACCCAATTTAGTTCAATTTCTTTATAATGAGAAGCATTATATTCTATGCTAAGCAGTTCATTCTTAGACTCTAATGACACGCAAACAATTTTAGCAAATATCAATGTTTGTAGAAAGAAATGAATAATGGAATGTTTTGACATTTTAACTTGTGTCTCAATAACTAACCTCAATGATTGGGGTAACTATGTAAGTTTACTCTTCAAATTTAAAATTCTTCACTATAGTAACTTTGTATATAGTAAAACATACCTTACATTACTTTAAAGCACTTAAATTACTTTTTTTTTCTAAAATATCATAAAAATGCTAGAGAAAATCAAACATTATATTTCATTTCATGAACCAGCTGACTCTTCTTCTTGGTATCCTTAGCCTTTATACTAAGGCTAAGGATACCAAGCATAGGAGAAGGTTTTTTTGAATACTGGAAATTATGACTAGTAAGGGTTAATCTTGTGTAGAACTTCATGGCATCTTTACCAACTATTAAGATTTGATCGCAACTCGTTTGATTATGCCTTGAAGGTTAAGTGGTTTGGTTTCAGCACTCATCTACCAAGAATTGAAAACCACCCCGGAGGACGTTGAGTTATTGTTCAACCGAGTGCACAGCCTTCAGACCTTCATGCAGCAGGGCATTCCCAGCGTCTCCATCTTTTTGAGTGGGTAAGACAACTAGGGGTGGATGAGTACTAGACTTTCAAAATGTGGCTCGAGTAGTCGACGTCAGTCCCGCCGCCACCAACATGATGCTATCTAACGACTGCCGTGCTCAAGTTGGCAAGTTTCGCAAGACGGAATGTTGTAGTTATCCAAATAAAATCTTCATATGAGTTTTAAATAAACCATACTTGTTTCTAAAACTATTCCTTGAACTATCAGTCTTACCAATACTGCAATATTATTTTGTTATTGATACTTTTACTTCAAATATATTTTCGGCCTAAATCATTGTTATCTACCAATATTCTCATTTATTAGTCCACTTTTAACTCTTTTTTGCAACTTTTCAACTTGACTTGATACCCAAGTAGTTTAACTCAATACTCGACTTCACTTGAATCGAAAAACCGGTACTCGCCCACCTTAATGTTTTGTTCTTTTCAATTAACTCAATCACACTTCAATTGTAACTTAACATATAAAACAATAATAAAAACCAATTATGTTCAAGGAAAGTAGAGACACTCAACGGAATCTTACAAAATTTTAAATCAGTTAGACTCAAGCAAAAAATGCTCAGAATGCAGTGCACAAAGTAGTGTCTGGAATGGGTTGACACTTTCAGCTGTCACTGCAGACGTGAACTCGGCCAAGAAAAAATCAAGATGGTGGCCTAAAATAACCTAACCTAATAAAATGCCATAACCTAATCTGATTGCAGTGTCAACATCTTCATCTTCAACAACACAGAGGACAGTGAATGACCACTTAAACTTGGCCTAGTTATAGTAAATTTTGTTGTTATGGTTTAATTTTTTGTCCAATTTCAAAATATTTTGATTACTTTAACTTGCACAAAATTCTGTAGATTTTTAGAACAATCTTTTAATGAGTCAGAAAGTTACAGAATGACCTTTTTTATGTACCATATTGTAAAAATTAATTGACACCTTTCACATTTGTTAGAAGAAACTAAATAACTAGTCGCTACAGGTTTCTAAAGAATATTCCGAACTCCTGTGATTCGATCGGTGTACAATTACTCTACAACTAACTGAAATCTCAAATTCATCTCACTTATTAGATGCAAAGAAATATAATGTTTATAGTTAAATAGTACAGTTAATCTTTTTAAATTGATTTTCTGCAGTAAAGTCATCATTGCATAATTATTTTAGGTACCTTTTGGACTGGGACGGTGTGGATCATCGATGCAGTATCCTGAAGCTTATTGAATGGGCCACTTTTCACTCTTTCAGAGGTAAGTTAGTTGTTGTTACACCTATGCATACAATCAACATTTGACAAAGTAGACTAAGATATACGAGTCAGATCTAGTGATATGCCACATCGACTTTAAAGAATCGACTACACCTACTGTAGTCAAAGAAAATAATCGACTACTCTGTTGACTACATTGTATTCCCTTGCGCTTTCTGTGGTCGCACAACAAAACCAGTGTAAAATTATTGTGTGCAATAGTCAACTACTTAAGAGGTGTTATTAAAATGTTTAAACTCATTTTTACTAACATGTATATTTTCAGATTTTTTCTTAAAAAATTAATAAACATTGGATCGTCTATCGTACATTATTATTTTATTGTTACAACAGTAACAAAAATAAAGCAATACAGATTTACCTTAAAGATCACAATACAAATACTAGTATACAAAAACAAGAGGCGCTAAAATACTAAGCTTAGATTACTCTGACACCATCGCTTCACTCTGGTTTATAGTTCTATGACAGGCACTCGACTTAAGAAATAGATTACAGAACTGTCTAGATAAATAATTAATTGTTCAAGTGTCAAAGCAGGCAGATGGAAGGGGGGGGGGGGTTCATACAGGCCTCTCATCCCCAGCCTGTAGCTCCGGGAAGTAGTAGACTACTTGTATAAAGAAGTCGATTCAGCACTTCACTGCCTGTACAATGTCATCTACTCTTCTCAATTAAGGCGCAAAAGTCGTCGAACCGCAGTAGTCGACTATGCACATCACTAGCCAGATCCCCTGCTTCTTTGCCGCATCTAAATACAAAATACAACCCTGTTTTACAATTTCGTGCCTTCAACAATCATGTGTTTGAACTGCAGTATAAGTTCCATGCGGATTATCGATGCCTTTAAGGTCAATGTTGCAATAAAACTAATAAAGTATATGAAAGTCCTGCATCCACCGATGAATGTAAGCAATCTGAGCCCAGAACAACCAAACAGCGGTGCAAGAACATAGCTTTCACAATTTGCAATGTTCATTTTCGCTGGTTTGAACTAAAGTGGGCAAAATTTGTGAGAAACCAGCAGGAAAAAATGTTTAATTATTGGTGGCAAAACATGGAAATTCTATGGATTGCATTTTCGGACATCCTGTTTGCTTGTGTGAGTGATTATGAGTAATTAAGTGGCATTCACAATATGTTTTTTGTTTAATTTAACGGTTTTATCTTGTATGCTTTTCAATACTCTTCTGCCGGATGGTAAGGAAAAAATTGAAGTAGATCTTTCTAAACTAATCTTTATCGGACCTTATCCACTATGAACAAGACAAAATGCTGGTTATATTTTTTTCTAGTCTACTCGGACTAGAAATCCTGTTAAAATTCGTTGGCTCTTTAGTAATGAGGTAATATCTTCTTGCTCTTGTGTTCTAGAGTGTTTAGTGAGAGTTTTTTTTTTAGTATAATGTCTGATTGTAATGGTTCGGTAGTTGTGAAAGTTATGCCTGTGTCCAGAGCTGGCGTGCAACATCCTGAGGCCGCTGCACATGTTGTTTGTAACCAACAGTGTCACCATGAGGAGTGAGATCATCCAGACGCTGATCAACCTCATCGGGAACATGGTATGTACTAGCTGGGTAGCTGAGTGGTTAAAGTGCTTGCCTTTGAAATCAAAGGTCGCCGGTTCGATCCTGAGAAAAGTTAGTAGCTTTTTAACGGTTCGATTCTGGACCCAGTTGCCATTTGTCATTGGGCTATTAATTAATGACGCTTTCTAACAACTGGTCGATGTTAGATAGTAACAAGACTGGGGTTTGGACTGTGCCCCATCAAAACGTTAAAAAAATGCCACTGGCGTAGATACACCCAAAAACATAAAACAAAAACAAAACTGAAGTAAGGAATAATCAATTTATTTCACTAAAAACAGGAATTTTGATTGAACATTTTCATTGCTCACTACAGATATTTTTTACCCAGCACACAAAGGTCTTTTTTTATATAGTTTCCCTAGTATTATAAATGTGTTTAAATTTTAATGTGTCTTGAAGTTTATTCTTTACCTTGTGTAGATAGTTCAACACTTCATATACGAGGCATGTTTTTTTAGCAAGTATTGTTTTTAAATCCCGCCACTGCAGCGCTGAGGTCGGCGATCTGCGCATGCCCGTTGTGAACCTACATCTGTCGACAGCAGACGGAAGCCATTACTGCATTTTTTGCCACTGTGTTCGGACCTTTTCAAATGTTTAAGAAGCCTTCGCTCATAGAGAATCCCGCTGACTGCGAAGTACAGTCCGTTATCAGTTTTCTGTAGGCTAAAGGCCTGAAATCGATTGATATTCATCACTTAATCTGTATAGTGTCTTAGGAAACATGAGTGATGGAATGGTATGAAGGTGGGTTAGGGCATTTAAAGATGGCCGCCCAAATGTGCATCATGATAACCGGCATCATTTTGCTTCACGATAATGCCCGTCCACATGTGACTTATCAAACCCAGGAATTGATCTAAGAATTTGGTTGGAACAACTCATTCATCCTCCCTTCAGTCCCAATCTAGCACCAAGGGACTACCATTTGAAGAAAGGCCTAGGCGGGGTGTGCCACGATAATGACCACCATGTCAAAATGGCTGTATTAGGGTGTGTCTTAAGGCAGGCGGCAGAATCCTATGACAATGAAATTGTAAAGCTAATTGGACGATATGGCAAGTGTCTTGATAATGGAGGAAATCATGTAGAATACTAGACTAAAGTTCAGGCTTTCATGTAAAAATAAAACTTAAAAAATCTCTCCTAGTTTATTTTTTATTTCAAAACGGTACTTACAGTACTTAAAAATGTGCCTCTTACTTAAAATCCTCTTAGGGTTTGAATTTTGAAATTTTGAAAGAGTTTTACAGGAACGTCTGGAGTGGGAATTAGTCATAATACAAATTATTTTTTTAGCCTAAAAACTGTCTTTATATTTCCCAAAGTATCAAACCATACCTCAAAATAGATTCTAGATATAGATGATAAATTGCCTTGAGTGATTAATTGTCAAGTTATTTTTATAACACTCATTCAAATTATAAATAAATAGATTCCGATTGATGTGTAATTATGTAACGTTGGTGCAGTTTTTGGAGGTGCGCCGGGTGCAGCGGAGGCTTCCTTTCCCGTTTCTGCGGCGCGGCGCACGGTGGACCCGGGACCCGGAGCCCACGCTGCGCTCGCTGATACGCTTCACGGAGAGCCTCATCACCCTGGGCCTAGCCGTGGAGCCACCCGCCTCCTCTGCCCTGCTGTACGACGCTCTGCGCTTCTACGAGATGGTCAGTAGATGCCACCCGAGTGTCGCTTTGACACTTCTTATATGTAGACTATGATTTTTACGTCAAGGAATTAATCGGAGAAATTGAATTAAAAACACAATCATTTATGGAGTTTGCATTTGTTTAAGCTGATTTCCAACCCCTAATTTGACTATGTTGGCCCATATCAAGAATCTGGTGTAATATTTGGGATGTCGGCAATCTCAGGGAAAATTATCAATTGTGATGCAACCGTCCCCCCAGACATGCTGGCCAGGACATGGAAAGAGGTGGAATATTATTAGCATGTGTGCTGTGCAACCAATGAGGCTCATTGAACTTTATTAAATTGTTTAGAAAACTTTCAACCTTTACAATCAGGTATTAAATATTTATGTAAGTTATTTGCTTATTTAAATTAAAGTAATAAGACACAGATAAATTCATACACCTACTAAAATTTGCGTTTTACTGTCTTATATATTTGATTACTTTTTATTGTTATTAGTCCGTACAAAATGTAGATTTCTTTATTTGCAAGTTATTTTTTATTCCTTTATAAAATGACAGATGTATTTCATGTAGTATCACAGTGGACAGGAAATTGGTTTGGAATCTTTACTCTAATGAAGTCAATCCGAGGCTTCCTTTTAAAGTTATCTTCTGACATTGAAATAGGGTTTTATCAATACACTAATTCACCAACAATAATGTATGAGGATTTCACTCCTCTTCGATCGGTTTATCCAAATATTTTGCCTCAGAACCTTGGAGTTCATTATAGACTGTTTAAACTTGTTCTGTATAAGCTGTTTTTTATAAACCTTCTGGTTCTTCATTACCACAAATATTAAAATAAAATAAACAATTTGTTTGTTAAAAAAATTAATTACCACTAGCCTATTCCTAGGATGTTCACATTATTGTATTGACCAGTCAGTTGAGCATTGACAAGTAAAAGTAATATCTATGAGATATAATTACTATACACTACAACCCCATTAATTTGAACCTTTTTAATCTGAATTTATGGACGGTACAAAGCGCCGCCAATCAGAAATTTATGTATATTTGTTTTGTTTTTCTAAAAAGTTTAAAGTTTTGGAATGAAAATGACAGGGCTTGTAACAGTATACTCTTTTTTGTTCGTGGTTATTTTTTGTTATTTTTATGCACTTAATACCTTTTTTCTGTAGCGTATAAAACTTTCAAGCTGAACTGAGAAGGAAATTTTCCGCTCCAATTTGTTTATTACAGCTTGCAGCGTCAAACTAGCCAGTTTTAATAATTAATGAATAAATTTCGGGTCGGTTAACCAACTAAAAGAATTTAAGTGTTATTGTAATATTTTGTAACTCCCTCGTTCTCTGTCTGGAGAGTAAGAGATTTACAAGATTGTGATATTAAGTTCAAATGTATATAATGATTTATTGCTATTTCAAGCAGTGTGAATTGGCTTGTACTTCTTGAAATAGTTCATAGTGAACCAATAAAATGCCGATTTTTGGAATTTGTAGCGACATTTTGGGTTTATTTAAGGTTATATTTTGGTTATTTTTTTACATTTTTTTAACCTCAATAACTGTATGAACAATACTCGTGTTTCTGAATAAAAATAAGGCTTCAGTTGATTCTGGGTGTCGAATGATTGTGAAAAATGTACTATATCACGGAACATTAGTTATTTTATTACATTTAACCAGCATTGTTTACTCCCGGCCTGCTCACTTATGTGAGGTGTGTACGTTTGTGTTTTGCCGTTATTTATTGCCTAAGGTGTGAGTTTGACCAGTATGTTTCCCCAACAGATCAACACGTTTGAGGCTGACAGCAATCTGCGGCTGTTCACAATTGTTCCGGAGGGCGTTGTGATGCAGAGCTTGCTCAGCCAAAGTCCCAACACCATCATCACAATCTGCCGCCTTCTCCTCAGGTGAGAGGTCAACTTCCGTTAAATTTGGTTTATGATTGTTTACTAATGGTGCTGGCTTTGAGAATTTATAAGCTACTATACCTAAGTCACAGTGTCGTAACGGATGTCACAATAGTCCCGAAGCAATCAGTGGTCTTTTATTTGTCAGTTTACCGCAGTAAATTTTTAGATATAAAAAACTATTTTTTGAGGTTGACATTTGTAATTTTACTCTTTGAAAAGACAGTCCACTGAGGAAGTTTTGAAAATTTAAAATGTAAGCATAGGTTGACACAAAGGCGCCTCCACCAAAACAAAGATCAAATCAGTTGTACATCAAATTATATACTTATTTCTAGAGGTGTGCGGATATCCGGAAAACCGGATCGGATTCGGATCGGATTCGGATATCCGATCCGATCCGAATGTACAACAGGCGTCGGATAGGATCCGAAAAATATCCGATTTTTTTCGGATAGATAGTGTATATGAGAATAAAAACCTTTAAACCCCCCAAAAACTACATTTGGAATCATACTGACGATCGCGTTCGTTCTAGGTATGAATACAATGTTGGATTAAAACACGACCCAATGAATAAATTATTATCATCTCTCTCGAAAACTTGAAAATTGAAGACAGTCAGTCAACACTAGTATTGACACTCCAGGCATGATTATGGTGTCCCCAAGATATAGCGCACTCAAGGCAATGGTTGTCAAAACAAATCTGATAATTAGCGACTCAAGCGGATGGAGTAAACAACCCATTCTAACTGTGGTCGTGATTGGCTGTAGAGTTAGGTTCCGATTCCAACCACAACGAGCGCTAGTGAACCCTCGCTAGCACTCCACAGCCACCGATTTGGAATTAAATGGTATGGGGAACACCAGAATTGAGCGAGTGTCACGATTTTAGTCTGTGGTTATTTGAGTCTGTTGTCCTGCGCAGTAGACGACAGTGTTTCCAAGTACACGATAATAATTTGTTATTGTACTCATTCTCCGACGTCACACTGATTTTCCTCCCAAAGATTTGTCGTAATTTTTTCAAGATAATTAATGATAGTTTTGGAAAATGATTGATTTTGCGTGCCTAAAATATTACAAAATCAAATAATTCCCGACATCAATCACTAATTACATTGATAGACACGACATTTTTGTGGCGTGCAATAATAATTTATTATCGTGTGGTACGATGTTTTGAAGTCTGGGAATACTGCTACAGCCGACAGCGTACGAGATAAAATTTGAATTGAAGTTACGAACTTTTAATGTGATCAACTTAATTTTCTAGAATCGGATAGGCTAGTTGTTAACTACTCAGTTATGGAGCCAAGAAGGAAAAAGAGTTTGATTCTGAAATCTTTTGAGAAAAACCAAGAACAGGCGGAATGCTAACTTAATTGTGCAAGCTGGTTAAAAGGTAGGCCTAAGGGTAGGGTAACTAAGACATAATAAAATGTTCTTTGTAGAAAAATAAAATAATGTAGTTTTATTATTACTGAAATTGAGACTTGTGACTAGCTTCCACTTCATAAATTCTTTGAGATAGGAAAGTTTTTATTTTAACTAAGCTCATTGTAATAGGCCTAAAACAAATTGGGATGTAAGTTTAAAATCTAAATTGTTAAAAGTATTACATGTTATTGCATTGCTGAACCTAAGTAAGCTTAGCAATCTACTTTTAAACATCAAACAAGACTGTAGCCTACATGAAGGTGTAGGCCTAGGCTAAACTTACTGTTAAGCAGTAATGTCATCACAGTGACTCAAAGATATCAAAACTTGCATATAGCCTAGGCCTAATGAATGAAATAGACCTTATTTGGTCATAACTCTAAGTTATTACTCAAAATATTACTATCAATGTATTCAAACAAAAAATGAGCCTGAAAATGACCTAATTCTGAGAGAGAAAATTTTATCTAGGTTATATAAGCAAATTTGTAAATAAATATCGAAAAAGAATTTATCACCATAAACAAATAGTTACAAATGTAGCCTATTGATTGACCGACTTTAGAGCTAAACAATAGGCCTACCTTATGTTGAAACTTAGTTTGATACTGATAGCCTTGTAGTGAATTTATTTTGGATGAGACCTACTGTAGTTAGTAGAATATATTAAACTATATTATATAGGCCAAAATATATTATAATAGGCCTATAATACACAAAATCATACACATATGAAATGGTATCATACTTAACATAATAACTCAAGGACAACATCAAACATGCACATTAAAAACACACTAAAATTCTTTATTCATCATTGTAAAGTATTTGTCCAAAATGTAAATTATAATTCTAGTTTTGAACAAATACTTAACAAAAAAATCAATATATGCCTACATTTCTATATTAAACAAAAATAAAATTAACATTTTTCATGCATTCCTAGGAATAAAGTGCTAAAATTTTAATGTTAATTAATTTGTATTTTAATTCTTTACAGTTCACTCTGTCCGCGCGAGTATCCGAATCCGAATAAAATCCGATCCGAACCCCCTACTATCCGATCCGAAACTAGACTATCCGATCTGAAGTCAAATTTCACTATCCGCACACCTCTACTTATTTCAGTTGAAAACGGTGCTGCAAACGAGACCTTTAAAGGTGACCGAGTGGAAAATGGCTTGCAATGAAACTTAAAACTAAAATCACATTGATGAAATTAAAATATTTTTTATAGTTGTACCTTATAGGAAGTCATGGAAGAAAACTTAATTGGACTCATGTAGCGAAGGGTTTAAATCATCACTTTTGAAGGTTTTGTATTCAATGCAGTCATTCTCTACCAAAAAAGATGTACCGTATAACCTGATAAACACTACTACTTATATATGAGTTTCAATACCTCTTATTGGGCCACTCCATTGAAGTTTGAAATAATAATTGTTTTAACCTAAACAAAATTTGTTATGCCTTAAATATACTCACAAAATTTCTTTGTCATCAGTTGGCAAATAAATTAATATTGTACCACTCCAAGATGTTTGAGACATTTAGTACATTACACCCTGTTTGTAATAATTTTACACGTGAGAACCTACACTGCGAGGAATCGCCGCATCAAATGAAGTTCAGCCTAATTTTGTATCTTTAAAAACATTAGTACAGGGAGCCAGAATGTCATCTACCCCTTCCCCTTATGACACCTGTAAATTGCCCACATATTGGTGTAGAATTTGGTCAATGAATACAGAGACTTTTAAGAAGAACACATCCCATGTTAAATATTCTGCCGTTTTTCTAATTGGGCAACTCATCACCAGGTAGCGTCGGAGTGCTCTCTGTTCCAACAACGACTACAATCCCCCAGTCTTTTTTAAATTGGGCCAATCACCACCAGTAGCTTCGAGCAGAGGGTGTTCCAATTGCACTTCATCCCCCCTCCAGCAACCACCGTGTGAGCGGCAATTTTAGCATTGTTGGATTCGGAATGTAATACAGAAACAGAATATTGAAATGTCATAGCCCTTCAACCACTTTGGTATGGCCCAGGAAAGTGTAAACAAAGGCGCGCACTATCGTTGGAATTGTGCTAATTCCCAGAAGACCCGAATGGAAGGGGGGGATACACATAATGAAACACCAAGAGAGAACAGTGCGCGCTGTCTCGTGGTGAGTTGCCCAATTACCGAATCTGGCAGAATAAAAGCCATAAGATGTGTTCTTCTTAAAAGTCTCTGTATCCATTGGTTTGGTGCCGTATTTTCATGTTCCTTAGGTTTTTATAAGAGGGTAGCTGAGTTGTTTGAGTGATACTGGCGGGGTAGCTGAATGGTTAGAGTGCTAACCTTTGAATCCAAAGTTTGCCAGTTCAATCGTAAGAAAAGTTTGTAGCTTTTTAAGGTTTGATTCTGGACCCAGTTGCCATTCGTCATTGGGCTATTAATTATGATGCTTTCTAACAATTGGTTAATGTAAGATTTTAACATGACTGGGGTTTGTACCTTTACCTACCAAAATGTTAAAAAATGCCACTGTCGTAGATACATTCAAAATAAATCCTTGTGTGGGGTTGGTGAGCAAAGTTGAAAAAAGTGAGAGGAATTGGTCTAATGCTGTCTCCATTCTACCAGACAAGTTTATGAATTTGAATTTTAATGTATTTCCTGCGGATTTCATAAAATATTGTCTTTTATACTGAGATTTTGAGTCTTGTTTTAAAAAGTAAATGAATAAATATAATTAGAGTCATTACAATTTTCAGGTATCACAAAGTGTTCCTTCCACAGTTGAGACTGAATAATCCTCGTTTCTACGAGCAGTGCAGAGAAAAAATTGGCCTCACATCCAACTATGCTCAGCGAATCATCTACTTTCTTCAGAATGGCCAGGTACTTTTTTCATCCCATTGGTAATATAAATGAATTTGAGAATTGTTTTTGATATTTCATTTAATTATTTTGTGTACAAGTCATTTTTACTGGAAATTTTTTAACATTTCAAATCACTCAAGGCCAACAAGGCGAGTAATGACTCATTATTCGAGTACTAGCCCATCCCTACTATTTACTTTATTGTCATGTGTTAAATTTTGAACTTTAGTCCAAGATTCTCTACTGATATTTATTGAATTTTCAATCTTATTCTTGAAATACTGCTTTGTAGTGTGCAAGAGCAGATTAATAATAATAATAATATAATAATAAATATTTATTTGTCGTAAAAACATTACAGCATTGACAAAGTCATTTTTCCAGCATAAAGTTAGGTCAAACACAAGAACATAAAATACAACTTGTAAATAACATCTTCATTAAAATGAAACAGCAACCATCATAACACAAAAAGGGGCAGACACTTTTTTTTTTAAATACAAACTAGAACACAATTCTCTCCATGGCAAAAAATTCCTCTAGTGAGTACATTGGGGTGACTAAAAGCCAATTGTAAAACTTGTTTTTAAAAATATTTTCAGTGTACTTGTTCATTAGGTGTTCCAACTTATTGTAAAATTTTAGACATAATACTTTATGGCTTTTATTACTTTTGGTTAGTCTATGGAAATCTATAACTGCCTTGTGTTTGTTTCGAGTGTTGTATGAATGTGTGTCAAAGTTAAAATTCAAAAGTTCTGGGTTTTTAAAAAGATATATTGTTAAATCAAATAGGTAGAGATTGATTACAGTCAAAATTCCCGAATTAATAAAAAGAGGCCTGCAATGATCACGTATGCCTGATTGATTAATTATCCTAATTGCCTTCTTTTGAATAATCAAAACTTCATTGATTCTGCTACAATTACCCCATAGTATAAGCCCATATCTGAAAATTGCTTGGAAGTATGCAAAGTATGCAACCTTAACGTAACTGATGTCAACACAAAAGGTTAGACGTCTTAGCAGGTATATTACTCGCGAGAGTTTGGTTGTAATGTAGTCAATATGTGAGCTCCAGGTCAAGTGGTCATCAATGAAAATACCCAAGAATTTAATACTAGTGACAAAATGATCTTGTTCACAGGGATTAATGGACCGTAAAGTGAAAATAATATTTTGAGTTTTATCAGCATTCATAAAAAAACCATTTGAAATAAACCAATCTGAGGCCTCATTTAAAGTTGTTTCCGCCATCTGTTTTAGCTTTTGGAGATCAGAATTGCAGTTAACAAAAGTTGTGTCATCTGCATAAAGCAGGCTGTTGGCTTTCACAGAAATAGGGAGATCATTGATGATGATTATGAAAAGTAAAGGTCCTAAAATTGAACCTTGAGGAACCCCCCAATTAACCTTTAATTCTTCAGACCACTGACCATCAATATAAACCTTTTGTTTTCGGTTATGCAGATAAGACTCAAAAAACTTGAGGGCAGAACCTCGAATACCATACTGAGATAACTTAGTTAGAAGAATGTTGTGGTCTACACAGTCAAACGCCTTGCTCAGGTCACACAAAGTGGCCTGAGCATAGGCTCTATTTTCAAAGGCTGACAGAACCAGCCTTACTAAATTATCCATTGCATTCACAGTTGAAAATCCCTTTCTAAAACCAAACTGAGACATGCTGAGTATATTATTATCCTCTAAAAACTGGCTAATTTGATCATATACTACAATCTCTATTATTTTTGACAGAGTGGGGACAACAGAAATTGGGCGGTAGCTTTCTGGGTTCGATTTGTGACCTTTTTTGTAAATGGGACAGACACGAGATATTTTTAGGGGATTTGGGAACAAGCCTTCCTCAAGACATTTGTTAATGCAAATGGTGAGGGGTTGAGCAATAATTGGTAAAAAAGCTTTTAAAAGACTGTTAGAAATGAAATAAATATCCCAGCTCTCAGAAGAATTCAATCTCTTTCCAGCTTTTATGATGTCATCAGATGAAACTGTTTTCCAGCAAAAATGTGTGCGATTTACAGGTGTGTTAAGTGAGAGTTCATTAGAAATGTGCATGGTGTGTCCCAAAGACTTTTTAATTTGATTTACTGAGTCAATGAAAAAATAATTGAAAGTACTAGGGGAGATGTTTGTGGTGTTAGTTTTAGTGTTTTGTAAATTGAAATTGTTGGATTTTATTATGTTCCAGGCAGTTTTACATTTATTATTACTTTTCTCAATTAAGTGGGCGTTATAAGACAGTTTGGTTTCTTTAATACTTTTTTTATAATGATTTCTAAGATCATTAAACTGTTCCTTCAATTTTTTATTATCTGAGGACTTAGAAATGCTGTATAAAAAATCTAGTCTATTTTTAATATTCAATAGCTTATGATTGTACCACTTGTTATTTTTCTGAGATTTTTGAGTTTTCTCTTTTTTTACAACCAAAAAATAATTTACATTATTTTCAATAAGACGGAATAAATGTTGAAAAGCCATCTCTGCACTAAAATATTGAATTGACTGACAGAATGAAACCCAATCATAAACCAACAAATTATTGAGCAAATCACCGATTTTGTTTTTTGGAAAACGAATTTTGCAATAGTTAATGAGGGCACTGGAGCAAATACTATCCAAAGGTGTTCTGTGGCTTTCACCAAAAACCCCAAGTATCAAACCATCATGGTCTGAGTAGTAAAATTGAACAACTTTACATTCATATAAATATTTATCACCATTATTGACAAAAACGTTGTCCAGGCAATTATTACCTCTTGTTGGCATTTTATTTTGACAGTAAAAATTGTGTTGCCTTAAGATATTAATGAATTCCTTTGCCGTTCTTTTTTCTGAGGTAATATCAAAATTGACATTTATATCTCCCCCTATTATAATTAAATAGTTAGACCACTGCGACAAGAAAACCAAAAGGGCTTCAAGTGTGTCAAGAAATAGCTGTGGATCACCAGCTGTGGAGTGATACACAGAAATAATAATATATTTTAATTCATCAATAAATACTGCAGATGCTTCAAAGTGAAACTCTTTAATAAAATCGCTAATGTCACATTCTCGTGTTATAATGTTATTTTGGACAAATATGAGAGTTCCCCCCCTGATATGTTCCTTTCTGCTAAAAACACATGCACACTTGTACCCTTCAGGGGAAGCTGCATAGGCTCCATCAGTTGTTAGCCAATGTTCGGAAATGCATAAAATCTGTACATCCGGCTTGTTAGCTAAGAAGGCTTCAAGGATGAGTGATTTGTCTTTGAGACCCTGAATGTTCAGAAACAAAATTTTAATGTCAGCCCTAGAACCATCTTTGTTTTTTAATATGTTAGTGTGCATTGATGGATCTTCATTACAATTAGTGGTAATAATATTTAAATTATTCAAGTTTGTTTTTTTACAACTTTTCTTTTTCTTAAAAAATAGCTATTTTTGTCTTTGACCTCACCATTATGAACACTTTCCTGATTCCTGTTGTCCTCTATAATGTTTATAACTTTGATCTGGTTCTGGATATTCTTGAGGCATGGAGTTGAAAATCCTAAAACAGGTGAAGTTTGGAGGCTGAGCGGGTCTGACGGGATGTGGCTGAGTTGAGGCGTCTCATGCAGAGGTTGAGGTCCCAAATCAGATTGTTCATTATGCTGGGTGATAGGGCAAGCTGGGGAGTCTGGTGAGTCTCCAATGTTCATCTCATCAGGTGAAGTTGGGAGGCTGAGCGGGTCTGACGGGACATGACTGAGTTGAGGCATCACTTGCCTCAACTCAGTCAATAATTGCCTCAACAATTAGCAGACATTCGTCATGATAAAGGCCATTGGTTTTGAAAACAGATCAGTTCTTTATATCAGTGTTTCAAAGTAGCGACTATTGGCAAATTACAGGGACAGAAGGAATTTTTGTGTTTCAAATAAATCTTAGCATTGAATACAACAATTGTAATTGTAATTGAACTAATGAATACAGAGTCGTATAACAACAGGTCTCATGGATTTTGTGGGATCTCATAACAACTAATCACACAGCCACTACAATTTGAATGTTCTCGTAGTCACTAAAATGAGTGCATTTTAGCTAAGTGTCGGCATATTAGAAAATGTCGGAATTGCTTTGACTTGTATCGATTCAGGTTATGTTATGATTTAATTTTGTCAGAGCTATGAGAGTAGTTGCTGTGAAACCCTTTATGGATTTTATCATGTATAGATTATCTGTGCTTTTAGTTCGATGTTAGTATAGATAGGCGTTCGGCCACAAGGCAGCGCTTGCTGTATTCGTGAGGGTTGAACCGTAAGTTAGGCGTTACTTACCTGTCATGCACCCAAATACTGTATGTGCACCAAGTGGCAGAATATATCATGGGACAAGTACTAGAGTAATACAAATTATGTCATTGTGTATCATTTGATGCACAGGATTTACAGATTTTACAAACCAAACCTTCAAAATAATGAAATACAAAAAAATAAGCCAAACTCAGGCATTAGGTAGGGCTTAAGCACTGGTGGCACTACTCGTGTGCTCGCCTTTGTTGGTGACCTAACCTAGGGTCCTTGCCCTTGGAGGCTTAAATGTACTTAAAATAATTTTCTATAAGTACTATGATTACATGTGTATTTCCTTTTTCCCCATAATTTCCCGTATTTTAATTCTTTTCCTACATTTTTATTTCCACATTTTTAGTTACATTTAAGAATTTAATTCAAGAAAACTAAAAATTGTGAGATAATTTTAATTGTTTTCAGGTGGTATTGCCACGGAAAGAGAACGGGATCATCATAAGAGATGTGCCTAATGAGAGTTTAGCTACTGGAATAGAATCGTTCAGTGTGACCACTCACACATGTTTGGTCGCTACATACGTATTGTTTGAGAGCCAGAAAAACTGCTTGGACCTATTGAACCATAGTTCACGAATGGTAAGGCAAATCTGTGATTAATATTGTGTTTTATTGGATCCAGGTATCTTAACTGGACATTCGTCGGCTACATAAAAGAAACTTGCATCCCTTTCTTAAACTTTAAGAGCACGGAGTTAAGCTCCGCATGTAAAGTTTTATTAAAATAAATATCCTCTAATAAGTGTGAACAGACATTTCCGGTTTTATGCGCCTCATTCCTGACATCCCTTTTTTACCTAACTGATGTGAGTTACAATTTAGTGACACACAGTCTGATTGTGAAAGTTCCTTCCCCAGATGCTTTGTTGTGGATCAAATGTGCGCTTATACTCTTTCCCATTTTAAATTCAAACTCTGTCTAAGTTTGAGTACAAAAGATAATCTTATAAAAAAAAACATTGTTTTAGAAAGCAAGGAAAAATTATTAAAATGAAGTAATTTGATAAAGGAGAGGGAAAAGTTTTAGAGTTAAACATTAGAGAAATAAATAAACGTCCTTATATACAACACATGGAACAGTTTTTTTATGAACATAACTAGTCCCTACTTCAGGACCAATTTTAATTTAACATTTAAGGTGTCCATTGTTGGAGTGTTTCATTAAGGTTTTAAATTTGACATATTTTTATTCTGAAGGGCACGGGTTCCTCCCAAAGTTAGTTTTCGACCCATAATATTAACAAGGGGAATAATTTAGATTTAATTGAAAATTTAAACACCTGAGTAAAACATTTGCAAATTTTTTGCACTGCTGATACCCCTTGTGAAACATATGAGAAAAGTGTTGTCACCTGATTAGCTATCACTTATACTTACCATATAAAAAACACCATCTGTATGGGTATGAAAGTTCTAAAAACAATCTTGCCAATGCCTTGCAATTAAGTCCCCTATATATATGTATTATCTTGATAAATTGATTTTAACCGTGTAGTTATTACTTTTTTGCATACTACTGGATGGTTATTTAATAAAACATTACAATCACGGCTTGAATGTGTTGCAGACCTCACTAGGATTGGCGGCTCGTCACCTAAACGATATCGCAGAGTTTATTCATTGTTTCTCTCCCTCTCTACCAGTAAGTATTGTGTCACGGCTTGAATGTGTTGCAGACCTCACTAGGATTGGCGGCTCGTCACCTAAGCGATATCGCAGAGTTTATTGATTGTTTCTCTCCGTCTACCAGTAAGTATTGTGTCATGGCTTGAATGTGTTGCAGACCACACTAGGATTGGCGGCTCGTCACCTAAGCGATATCGCAGAGTTTATTGATTGTTTCTCTCCTTCTACCAGTAAACATTACAATCACGGCTTGAATGTGTTGCAGACCTCACTAGGATTGGCGGCTCGTCACCTAAGCGATATCGCAGAGTTTATTGATTGTTTCTCTCCTTCTACCAGTAAACATTACAATCACGGCTTGAATGTGTTGCAGACCTCACTAGGATTGGCGGCTCGTCACCTAAGCGATATCGCAGAGTTTATTCATTGTTTCTCTCCCTCTACCAGTAAGTATTGTGTCACGGCTTGAATGTGTTGCAGACCTCACTAGGATTGGCGGCTCGTCACCTAAGCGATATCGCAGAGTTTATTGATTGTTTCTCTCCGTCTACCAGTAAGTATTGTGTCATGGCTTGAATGTGTTGCAGACCACACTAGGATTGGCGGCTCGTCACCTAAGCGATATCGCAGAGTTTATTGATTGTTTCTCTCCTTCTACCAGTAAACATTACAATCACGGCTTGAATGTGTTGCAGACCTCACTAGGATTGGCGGCTCGTCACCTAAGCGATATCGCAGAGTTTATTGATTGTTTCTCTCCTTCTACCAGTAAACATTACAATCACGGCTTGAATGTGTTGCAGACCTCACTAGGATTGGCGGCTCGTCACCTAAGCGATATCGCAGAGTTTATTGATTGTTTCTCTCCCTCTACCAGTAAGTATTGTGTCATGGCTTGAATGTGTTGCAGACCTCACTAGGATTGGCGACTCGTCACCTAAGCGATATCGCAGAGTTTATTCATTGTTTCTCTCCCTCTACCAGTAAGTATTGTGTCACGGCTTGAATGTGTTGCAGACCTCACTAGGATTGGCGGCTCGTCACCTAAGCGATATCGCAGAGTTTATTGATTGTTTCTCTCCCTCTACCAGTAAGTATTGTGTCATGGCTTGAATGTGTTGCAGACCTCACTGGGATTGGCGGCTCGTCACCTAAGCGATATCGCAGAGTTTATTCATTGTTTCTCTCCCTCTACCAGTAAGTATTGTGTCATGGCTTGAATGTGTTGCAGAGCTCACTAGGATTGGCGGCTCGTCACCTAAGCGATATCGCAGAGTTTATTGATTGTTTCTCTCCCTCTACCAGTAAGTATTGTGTCACGGCTTGAATGTGTTGCAGAGCTCACTAGGATTGGCGGCTCGTCACCTAAGCGATATCGCAGAGTTTATTCATTGTTTCTCTCCCTCTACCAGTAAGTATTGTGTCATGGCTTGAATGTGTTGCAGAGCTCACTAGGATTGGCGGCTCGTCACCTAAGCGATATCGCAGAGTTTATTGATTGTTTCTCTCCCTCTACCAGTAAGTATTGTGTCATGGCTTGAATGTGTTGCAGAGCTCACTAGGATTGGCGGCTCGTCACCTAAGCGATATCGCAGAGTTTATTCATTGTTTCTCTCCCTCTACCAGTAAGTATTGTGTCATGGCTTGAATGTGTTGCAGAGCTCACTAGGATTGGCGGCTCGTCACCTAAGCGATATCGCAGAGTTTATTCATTGTTTCTCTCCCTCTACCAGTAAGTATTGTGTCACGGCTTGAATGTGTTGCAGACCTCACTAGGATTGGCGGCTCGTCACCTAAGCGATATCGCAGAGTTTATTGATTGTTTCTCTCCGTCTACCAGTAAGTATTGTGTCATGGCTTGAATGTGTTGCAGACCACACTAGGATTGGCGGCTCGTCACCTAAGCGATATCGCAGAGTTTATTGATTGTTTCTCTCCGTCTACCAGTAAGTATTGTGTCATGGCTTGAATGTGTTGCAGACCACACTAGGATTGGCGGCTCGTCACCTAAGCGATATCGCAGAGTTTATTGATTGTTTCTCTCCTTCTACCAGTAAACATTACAATCACGGCTTGAATGTGTTGCAGACCTCACTAGGATTGGCGGCTCGTCACCTAAGCGATATCGCAGAGTTTATTGATTGTTTCTCTCCTTCTAACAGTAAGTATTGTGAATTAATGTACACCATTATTCTTCATTATTCTTTTATGAAATTACATTATTTAATGTGGTTTTTTATTAATTTTTATTTAGTGTCCAACCCATTGCAAAGGTCATTTTCTGTAGTCAGTGCATATTGAATTTAAGTTTTGTATTAGCTGTTGATCGTCACGGCTTCACCCGTGATTGAATTTATATTTATGGGTAGCAAAGTATTTTAAAAGAGCAATGAAATCTACTTCCGTAAAAATGACATTGAAACAATGAAGTGGTGTGAGTGGAGCTCTGAAGGAATTTCGCAAAACCTGTTCTTAATGAGAAAAGGTTTCTTAAATAGAAATGGCCCTGAGAACCTATGAACAAATAGGAACGACCATGTCAAATTTCAACCCTATAGGCCTTACGGTCATTTTTAAATCATGTGGGGCGGTGTCCTAAAGAACATCAAAAACAATATTTGCAAAACTGTTTCTTGGTGACCACCTATTAGCAAAACGTAACATTTACATTAAATTTCATTTCGTAGGATCTATGGTGGTTTTGAGACTTTGTGGGGAGGAGCCCTAAAGGAAATTTGCAAAATCATTTCTTATTGATGGACGTTACCTATGAGCAAAGAGGAACGCCCATGTCAAATTTCAAACCCGTTGTCCTGGATTAATTTTAAAGTCATGTGGGGTGGACCCCCAAAGAACTTCAAAAAATATATTTACAAAACCATTTCATAGTGAGCACCTGTTAGCAAAACCATGTTTAATTTATACTCTCTAGGATCTATGGTAATTTTGAGGTTCTATGGGACGGAGCCCTAAAGGAAATTTGCAAAATTATTTCTCAGTGAGCATCTGTGCGCAAAGAGGAACTTCCATGCCAAAATTCATCCCCGGAGGCCCAAAAGTAATTTTGAAGTCCTGTGGGGTGGAGCCCTAAAGAACTTTGAAAATAATATTCGCAAAACCATTTCTTAGTGAGAATTCATGGGCAAAGAGAAACGTTTACGTCAAATATCGACCCCGAAGGCCCTAAAGCAATTCTGAAGTCCAGTGGGGCGAAGCCCTACTTAAAGCCCTTCTTAAGTGCTTAAAAAACTATATTTGCAAAACAGTTTCTTAATCTATGAGTAAAGAGAATTAGAGAATCGTCCATGTCAAATTTCAACACGTAGGCTATACAGTAATTGTGAGCTTCTGTGGGGCAGAGCCCTTAAGGGGATGTTCAAAGCACTTTTTTATTGAGCACCTAAGAGAAAAGAGATCACTCTAAATTTCAACCCCGTAGGTTTCTTAATTTGTATTTAAATTTTTCGATACGGATATCTTTATATTTAAATTTTGAAGGCCTGTGGGGCAGAGTCTTAAAAGTATTTTACAAAATCGTTTCTTAGTGAGCACCTAAGAGGCTAGACAAACCTGTGTTTAAAGTTTCAATTAAATATGTTTGGTAGTTCCTGAGATTTCGTGATGAGTCAGTCAGTAATCACTCCCCGTCAGGTTTAGCTTGTTCGCTAAGCTCACTGGCCGCAATTCTATAATATCCTCTAGTTTTTTATTATCAATCTCCCCTTAATAATTTGAATGAGAACAGCTGTTTACAAAATTAATATTCCTTGATGTAATCATATGTTAAAATACAAAAATGTTGCTTCCATAAGAATAACATTATAATTTTAAAGACGTGTGGGGCGGAGCCCTGAAGGATTTTTGCAAAATCGTTTCTTAGTGAGCACCTAAGAGGCAAGATGAACCTATGTTCAAAGTTTCAGGTAAATCCCCATTTCTTAGTTACTGATATTTCGTGATGAGTCTGTCAGTGAGTGGGATTTCACTTTGATATATACAGATAAAAGCCAACAAAAAACCAAAAGTGCAGCAGAACTCTGTTTATAGAACACTTTTGACCTTTGCCAACTTATATTTCAAAAAGATTTTTCATTTTCACAACACCAATAGGACTATGACCAATCATATACATGAGAGTCCAATTTTCTGAAAATCCATTTATTCTTTACACTAGGGGTGTGCGAATAGTGAATTTTCTGGTCGAGCCGAGCCGAGCCGAGCTGGTAATGAAATATTCGAGTTTCAAGCCGAGCCGAGCCGAGCCCAGACAGCAAAAAATAAAAAATTATGATTTTTTTTGTAAAAATACCATCTTTTATCTTCCCAAAAGGCCATTTTTTGGCCATTAAATGAAAAAAGTAAAACACAGTCAACTCCCGATTGATTAACCGGGGTAATGACTGGTTGAAGGATCCCGGATAACCCAAAACCACGGTTAACAGATCTTCTAATTGAGTGAACAAGGAATAATAAAAGGGTCCAACGTGGACAAAAAACCAAGGTCAGGTGTTCTATTGTTTGGCATCTGTCAGCTGGGATGGGTGGGTAAGGTGAAGGGGGGAGAGGGTCCGGCGCTGGGTGAGGGGGAGGGTCGCTTGGGATAATTTATTCAAGATAAGAGCACGCAAACAAAAACAAGTTATTGTTCATCTTTTTGTCTAAGTGGTAAAAATTTAAGAACAATAAATTGTTTTAAATGTTTAGTTACCAAATTAGTCTAATAAATTTGTCAAATAAAATGTTAATGTAACTTTATCAAAACATTTCTTGAAATTCAAAAATGCATTTTGAAATGTGTTGTTTTGCATAATATATCCCAAAATTACTAAGGGAACAGCACACGAATCAAAACGATAATTACACAATGAAGTGGAAACTAATAGGACCTTTCTTTGGGCGAGGGTGTGTGAGAGTGTGTGTGTGTGTGGGTGCATGTAAGAGTGCGTGCGTGTGTTGACTCCACCAGTCAAGGTCATTAGCGTGGTCCTATTGCGTCGTAAACAAACCCCGCCCCGCACCTGCCATCGTCTTGCCTCCCTAACCCTGTTTGCGATCACACAGCTCAATTATAAATTGCCGTGTTTCTCTGCTTTTTTCCATTAATTAATAAATCAAATAATTGTTAGTACAGAGTTTTCTTCTTAACTCTTTTTCTTTTGTGGAATTGTTGCTTCTGTAATCATTTTCAGCTCGACCACTCGAATAGTTTGGCATAACCTCGAGCCGAGCCGAATAGTGCTAGTATTCGACCACAACTATTCGACCACTCGAGTACTCGCACACCCCTACTTTACACCTTTTGTTAAGAAAATAACGCTTTTTCCTCACTGAAGAACAGACTCTTGGCTGTTAAAATATGTCATTCACAGTCATTGGATTTAATTTTGTCCCTATTTTATGGTTTGATCATCGTTGCAAACAAGTTAATTAAAATTTTAAATCAATATTTACAAAAATTTAACGTATTTTCATTATTTTGATCGATTTTCTGCAATCCAATCATGAGTGCCGATATTACCATTACTAACTCCTTAATCGTAGCCCATTCCTGAATGATCAAGGAATAACATTTAGACATACATTTATATACACTATTTCAATTTATAAAATTACTATTTACAATGTCCCCAACCTTAGTTAGCTTTCACATGTTGGTGAAGGAACTTTGAAAGTAATAATCAATAGAGAATAGGCTACTTCTCCTTAGCCATGACTCCGCTCACGGTTTGAACAACTGGGTAGGAAGGTTCTTGACAGGTTGAGACAGAATGTTAAACATCTTAGGGGGAGAACCAGTTGCTTTATTTGTTTAGGTTTGGGTGTTTTTCACATTGTAGTCTAACCCAGTGTTTACCAAATTAATACAAGGTCTCTATCGATTTGGGAGATCTTGATTCTTTCACTAAGACACTTGAAATTAGTGAGGTTAAGACAAGTTTTTCGGTGGCCCCAGTAAGACTTGCAACGTTCTTTATGTACTAAAAAGAAAGAGCTTAGTTGTGGTTGTAAGCACATCCGTTGACCCTTCATGAGTGTCTTTGATTTCAAAACACAAGATGTGATTCGTGGTTTTTATTCTGGGTATTGAAACAATAGACAAACAGTGTATTTTTATACTATTTCATTACAAATGAGTATGAAAATGTACAAACAATAAAAGTGTTAATTAAAGAAAAAAAAAAAAAAACTTGTACAAAAACAAGAACACCGTATGTGACGCACACAACAGACGCTCCGGGAACCTAGTAGCACAAGCTTAAGTTCGATAGCGGTTTCTGTATTATGCGACTTTAAGGCTTCAACTGATTGGAAGGGGTAGTATGGGGGGAAAGGGGCAGTTTGGAGGGCATAATGAGGTCACATAAGTTCCTAGAAATAGGAGCTTGAGTTATATTAACTCCTGCAACTGCCAACTGGCGACAACATACATTTTTCTACGAGTACAAAAATAAAAGCACCTGGAGGAAAACTCTGTTGTGACAACTACAAAGGGTTAGTTCTCTGTTGCAACAATATTATTGTCGTTGCAGCTATCATTTTGTGGTAAATTAACATAATAGAAAATATTGTTTGATGTAAAAAATGTTTATGTGATGTTTATTTTTGTTTCAGTTCCTGAAGCCATGCAATAAAGAAAAGCACTCTCCATCGAAGAGTTTCGCTGAATATAATGAGGATATTCAATAATTAATGGACGTGGTCCTCAATTTTTCTGTTTATTGTATAGATTTTGTGAAAAATGTTTGTAACTATATTCTTGTTTATTATCTTTTATAAATATATATAAGTGTATTACACTTTTTTAATAAAAGCTTTTTACATACTTTTACTGCACACATTATTTTCTTTACAACTTTCATCGTGGTTAAGAAATCAGACATTTTTATTCTGACTCCAAAGGATCTTTTGATCAGTGTCAGTATATATTTGAAAATTCAAAATGAAATAAAAATGTAGGCCTAGTTACAAATCTAGAGTAAACTGACCCAGTGTTTTTATTCAGCCTGTTTAGTAGTACTGATGTGGTATTCAGACTATGAGGCTGAAAGGAGCATATACTACAGCACTCAACAACTCAATTCTGATTAATAATGAAGAAAATAAAAGACAAACCAATGACAGAAAGAGAGAATATGACCAATACCTCAAACAACTCAGAAAGGAAGCTTCAATAACCTATATTGAAAATGCAGATAACCAAAGCAGAGCAGTCTGGCAGGTCATAAACAACAATCGTTTCAACAAAAAATCTCAAAAAAACCAAATAAAATCGCTTGACATTGAGGGCACAACCCTAACAGATCCCCAAAAAATAGCTGAACATATGAATCACTTCTTTGCTAATGCTGCTGAACAAGTTCTATTGGATTCTCAACAAGCACTCCCAAAACTACATCCAACACTACATGAAAGAGAGTTAATGTCATTCGAAGAGAACTTTTCACCAACAGATAGAGCTGAAGTAGATAGAACTATAACATGTCTAAAATCAAAACCATCATCAGGAATCGATGAAATATCATCAACAATTCTGAAACACTGCAAAAATGAAGTGCTAGACCCAATAGTTAACCTAATAAACAAGTCTTTTCAACAAGGCACTTTCCCCTCCATACTTAAACAATCATTAATCTACCCGAAGCATAAGAAAGGATCCACCTCCCTTGTCAACAACTATAGGCCTATTTCGCTTATCTCAACCCTATCAAAGGTCTTTGAAAAAATAGTTCTAACAAGACTGCTCACACATCTAAAAAACAATAGTATTTTAACCAATCACCAACATGGCTTTAGAAAAGGCAAGTCTACCATCACGGCTATAATTGACTTGGTAGAAACTATCATTGATGCCACAGAAGCAGGGACTACAACAACAGGTATTTTTCTGGACTTTAGTAAAGCATTTGACAGTCTGAGCCACAAACATCTTCTGGACAAACTTCTAACGCTAGGAATACAAGGAACCGCACATCAATGGTTTCAGAGTTATCTCAGCGGAAGGACTCAAATGACAGAGATAATTAATGTAACAAACAAGACATCCAGAAAATACAGATCCACACAAGTACAGACAACCAGAGGAGTTCCTCAAGGATCTGTCTTGGGTCCAGTTTTATTCATACTGTACACGAATGACATTATTTCTGTGTTACACGACAATTGTGATGCTTTCCTATATGCTGACGACACTGCCCTTGTTGTATCCCACAAAAATATACAAGAGCTAGAAATAAAATCCTACATTGCTGCCAGCATTGCCAAACAGTACAGCCAAGAGAATGACCTCGTGCTAAATGAAGACAAGACGCAACAACTCTTCTTTGGTTCACAAAGAAGGAGTGCTCATGCGCTACCAGATGTAATAGCATCCCAAGAGGCAAAATACCTTGGGATAACCATTGATAGTGACCTCAACTGGAAACCCCATGTAGATAAACTCTGTAAGAAGCTTAGCACTGCTCTTTATGTCATCAAGCGCCTGAAACACATCAGTAACGCAGAAACCTCAAGGACTGCCTACTATGCTCTTTTTGAGGCGCAAATGCGTTATGGACTGATTGTATGGGGGCTATCATCTCAGGGGAACCTTCAGAGGGTATTACGTCTACAGAAAAAGGCAGTCAGAATCATGGCTGGACTGGCATTTCGTGACTCATGCCGGGGGGAGTTCAAAAGGCTGAAACTACAGACAGTAGCTAACCTATACATTGCCGAGGTAGTTACCCACGTAGTTAACAAAAGACCCATAATAAACTTCTCAGAGGCTCATCATTATGACACCCGAAACCAAATCAACTACATACTCCCTGCACATCATCTGTCAGCCTATGAAAAAAAACCCAGCTACATCGGAGCAAAACTATTCAACACCCTTCCACCTGCACTGAAAGAACAAAAAACCAACCGAAACTTCAAAGGAGCTGTTCTCGACTGGCTACTGGAAAAAGAATTTTACTCTGTTGAAGAATTCCTGGAGGGACGAGGCCAACCTCATCACTGAAGAAGAAAAATAATGACGCCATGACTGTACTTAATGTTCATGTCAATAAAGAGTATTTTGTCTTGTCTTGTCTTGATGAGTTGTCAAAGATATGTCTCTACATAAGCTTACATCTACTCCCACATATTGCGGGGAATACCACACACATCCCATAGCAGCGGGTTTAGCCATGGGTGGATGGTGTGATATTACGTTGGCATTGTCCATCTTAGGGGTGTTCTTAATTAATGGAGTCTGAAATCAAAACGATTCTTACGAAATACCTTATAAAGATTCATTTTTAAACTCTGGTTAATCTGGAAAAAATGTGTTTTCCATGTTATTCTTATGGGAAATCAAGAAAATCCTATATCTTGCTTATTTATTGACATAACTTAATCAAACTTGGTATGTACATTATGTAGATAAGGTTTAACTTATACTTGCTTACAAAACCCATATGGCGGCAAACCTACATACTCACCCCCATGGGGTTTATGGGGAAAATAAAAATTGCCACAGCTTAATAAAATTTTGTGTTTACATTCACCAATTATTGATTAAATTAGATTGTCTAACAACACCCCATTGCAGCAAACCTACATACTCGATCCTATCGTGTTTTTATGGGGAAAGTAAATAATCTGAAATTCCATTGGAAATTCGCTGAGTACGCAGGTCTGCTGCGACGGGGGTATTTCTATGGTACTAGAAAAAGCTGTGTTTTATTTCTGTTAAGGAGGCTGTCAAATGAACTGAATGCACATTTTTAGGATTAGCTATTTTGCATTTTGTTGTTGTTTCAATTGTTATTTTAAAACACAGATGATTATACTTGATTTTCCATATGATCGAGATCAGAATTATCGTACTATCTTTTTTTGGTTTGAAAATTAATATTTTAAAATTTTTTCTTTCTTGTGCCTGCTGGGATACCTCAACACTTTTCAAAAGCTATGTAAATTTTTTTTCATCATCGAAAGGGTTACCAGTATTCATAAAACTAATGTCTTAACAGGAACATAGAACAAAAAACCTATTAATGTATGGTAACTTTTATGGTTTCGTTTTAAATGCGATCAAATAGTTTTATGAAAAATCTGTGTTCTCAACCAATATTTTAAAGTATTAAAAATTTTTATTTGTCGTTATTGTTATATTTGACTTAATCTGGCAAATTAAAAATGAATCAATTATGTAGTTATGGGAAAGAGTACAAGCTAGAAACCCCGATGCTGCATATTCTCTGCAGTAATCTTACACAGAATTAATTATTGATTGTTCAGTGTAGCAAATGTAAAATATAAATTTTACCATGAGATTTGTGAGCAGTATCGTAGTTGGGGTAGGTGCTAAAAAATACGGGTTACTCCAAGCAGGTCATTGATGGGACGATACTTTGTTTTAAAAATTCACACTGTGCTTCAGCACACTCTATAGTAACTTGGTTTAATAAGTAAAATAAATCCTAAAATGTTATACTTAATTTTTTCTATATTAAATATTTTCAAAGCATTTTTTAAACATTTTAATTAATTAATTTTTGCATAGTGGTGAGAGAAGTAAAGGGTAGGGACCAACCTCATCCCTTTTTATTTTTAAATTAATAGTAATAAAAAAGTTAACAAAAATAAAGCTAATGGCTAAATATGGCTAAGAGGTTACTAACTCTTATATTTATACGTAGTCTGTTCATTATTTGCGGCTCTTACAACAATTAACTAATTCGGGGTGCCTGAAAGATCTTGAAATGAAAACTTGAGAAAAAATTTACGAATTTATACTTTCCATCCTCCCAACCTCCATAAGGCTCTGCACTATATGTCTTCAAAGTTCCCGTTTTATTCTTATCAAAGCAACATTTTAGTGATGATATCATGATTACATTTAGAAATATTAATTTATAAACAGCTGTTCTCATCTAAAGTATTGAGGAAAGATTATTAATAAAAACCTAAAGGAATTATAGACTTGAGGCAAGTGAGCGCAGTGAATAAGCTATCTGAAGGGCTAAAAATTCCTCGTTTTGGCAACGCAAAGCATGTTGGGTAACAGCGGGAAAATGCTTTATTTTCAATAATTCTGTTATACAGTAGAACCTCGATAGTTCGACACTCCTTGTAGTTTGACAGGGTCAATGACAACTTAACATGTTAATAACATCCAATAGTGTCCATGTTGGAGACTGACAAAGGTGAAAATGTAAACAAAGTGGTGAATATTTGTTATGTTAAAGTTCAATTAAGTTATGGTTTCATTAATACTTAGTGTTTCCTAATTAAAATCATTATTTTTATACCCCCAGTGTTAAAATTTCCTATATACTCCTTATAGTTTGACATTTCGATAGTTCGACACCCTCAAAGTCCACAAAGTGTCGAACTATAGACGTTCTACTGTAATTGATTAATTACGCTAACCGAAAGTTATTTAAAATAATATTGCATAACAATTACTTTAGTTATGTCTAATGAATTGAAAATTCAATTTGTAAAAACTGTTTTTGTATTTTGTTCATTTTAGCTGTACGATTTATTACTTAAACTCAGTTGAGTTTTTATAAAAATCCTCTTGCTTCCCTCAAAAAGCGTCATTTCAGCATCATTGTCCCAAGCCAAAAAATGTTTATTCACAAATCAAGATTTTTAAAGACATTTTACTTCCACTGGTGTTTATTTATTATTATCCAATTAATCATCATATTTCATTTTTTTTTTTTTTTTTTTTTTTTTTTTGCAACTTCAACCCATTCTCTGGTAGTACTAATACAATAATTTTTTCAATCTGGATTTTTAAGAAAAATATCTTTTTTCCATGTAAATTATATGAATAATTGTTCTTCTCTTTAACATTCACTCATCATTTTCCCCCCGTATCTCTAATCCCTTTCCGATTCCCAGCCCGTCACTGTAGTACTACACCAGTACACAGTGCCGTATGCGCCCACTGCGCCACCGCGCATGCGCGTCGCGCCGTCTCCGCCGCCAGCCACCAGGTAGCGTTGGCGCGCTAACGCTATCTGTTGCATTGCGGGAGGTTGCAGCAGTATGCGGCAGGTTGCGCGCGCATCGCAGGTCGATACAGCTGTAATCTACCCTAGACGTTCATGCTGCCTCGAAATATTGCGCCGTTATGAGAGGAGGGTGCATTAAATATTTTGGCCGACCACAACTTACGTTGATATATCGGGGGAGTCCGTGCCCGGGTACGGAATGGTTTACAATTGTCTGGCAATAATTATAAGGGTTTATGTACGGTGAATTCACCCTTTCAGAAATGTACTAACATAAATTTGGAGTATATACTGTACCTAATGTGAATTTTCAACTAACTTATTGATTCAATACATCAAGGTATACAACCTCCATCGGTTGGTTTTAAATTTCCTAAAAAAAGAGGCTGTCCTTCAGGATTCCCAAGCAAGTCCTGATTCCAATTTAATTATGTTCAATTGGACACAGCCGAACTACAATTTATCTGTTTCATTTATATGTGATTAAATTTTACCGTTTCTAGCCCACGAAACCGCCGTTATAAAATCATGTTGTTTAGTCTCCTAGCTGTAATGTTCTAAATAAATAAGGAATCTCCTTCCACCAATAGACGTATCGTGGGGGAGGGGTATTGTTTACGTGCCCCAGCTTTTGGAAAAGTTGTGCAATAAAATATTTAACTTCAGTACTGACAGTATTTCATATTACTGCTTTGTTCTGTGTAACACCTCCCCCCACCAAAAAAAAGAAAAAAAAAAAGGATTTCAGTCATTCTAACTTATGTTGCTAGTTTTCTTGCTGTCTTTTTAGCATTACAATGTCATCCATCCTCTATTGCTCTGACACATGCACTACGTTTTCTACTGAAGCAGACTCGTCGAATTAAAAACAAAATCCTATAACACAAACATTTCGTTTGAACAAAAAATTAGATTTTTATATAATTCAGAATCTTTGGTCAGAATCAAAGGTCCTACCTTTGAATGTGTTTAAACTAAAACTAGGTTGATTGTTCAATTTGCAAGAACATGTCATTTTATAAAGAATTTTTTTAATTGTTTTGTCATATAAGTTACAGAATCTCATTTTTTACCGTTTTTTGTTTCAGCTCAGACACAAAAAGTCAATATTTTACAATTTGTTGTTGTTGTTGTTTTGTCATTAGTTCTTTACCTAATTGAGTTTGAGTTTTTAGTGGTTTGTTTTCATTAGTACATATAATTGAATTTGAGCCTTAAACCACATAAACTCAATCCAAATCAAAATGCATTCTGTATTCGCCAAAGGATATCTCATCTACCCACTGTAGACGTAAACTATGGGACAGCATTCGACCTTGTTTCGTTTTAGCCTGCACGTCTATTGCATATTCTTCACGTTAAGCTTTAACACGTTGAGTGCGGAGTACGTTAATTAACGTAGTGCCCACAGTGGCGCGGGCGGCTGCCTACGTTAATTTACGTAGCGCTAAGGCCCGAAACATAATGGTTCAGTGTGGGCTTAGCCATTACCGGGGGAGGTTGATTCCCTCACCGCCTGTTGTGCCAGTTCATGTGCTCAATTCGGCGAAGTTCGTTTCCCGGTCCGTCATTTTTTAAGGGGTGGGGAGGGCAGCGGCCTGCCTAATATTACGTAGCACTCTCGAATTGTGTAACATTGGTTCATTTGTTTAGTTTGGGCTTTAGCCACTGCCGGGAGAGGTTATAAGTACTCGCCGGTTATTGGTGCAGTCCATTTTCTCGGTTCGCAGACGATCGTTTGCCGGTTCCCCCGGGGGCGGGTCGTGAACGAAGTGATAGGGCTTCACAGTGTTTTCTATTGTTATTTTTGGTGTTATTTGCGCAGTTTAGCAGGTCATTAAGAATAATCGATGGAGAACGTGTATTCTGATGATAAAAACCGCTTCGATGAGAGTTTTAAGTGACTATCCCCGGCACCGCGGCACCACCGGCGGACTACGTTAATTTACGTACCGGAAATGACGTCATGATATTTGACAGAAAATGGACGCCTAGACAACTTCTGACGACTTTTTGGCAAAATACAAGGGAATACCTAGTAATTAAACAAAAAACCTTTTCCGCAATTTTGGTACGCAGGTAATTAACGTACTCCGCACTCAACGTGTTCCAATCGGAGGACTAACCAGTAACCATGTTTTTCGATTGCTTGTGTCAGACTCGCCCGACGTCACGTCACAGAGTTATCTGCTCTTATCTGTTGATAACGATGTTGTTTTTCTCTTTTTATCGAATAAAACATTACAGTACCAGATTTAGTTTATTTTTGTAGATCTTTTGCCTTGTTTACTATAAGCTATTAAGGTTTGAGAGCCCGAAAAAGTAGTTTTTTTTTTTAATTTTAACCAATTTATTGTATTGCACAAAAAGTGTGGATTCAGTAGTAACTATAGTCCGTTTTTTTAAACCTGATCCTTCAAGGGAGAGATGGTGGAGGGGGTTTGTTTATACTTGCTACTATAGTCCGTTTTTTTAAAGCTGATCCTTCTAGGGAGAGATGGTGGTGGGGGTTTGTTTATCCCTGCTAATATCCCATTGGCTGGAGAACTTTGGTTTTTTTGTTGTTTTGTTTTTTTTTGTTTTTGTTTTATTTCACTGTTGCATACCAGGTGGTAATTTTACATCACAACATATTGTGTATCAGTTTTACAATATTATTGGTAGCAGTTGTTTTTATCAGTTTATTTTAGAACTGTTACTTTTTAACAAAGGAATAGGTTTGGCTTAAAAATATAACACCTGACTAGGAGTTACTGAAAGACATATAACTTATTTAAAACGTTATTTGAGGAAATCTGATACTCGAACATGTTTGTCACGAGTTTAAATGTTTTGTTTACAGTTTAAATTTTTTGTTTACAGTTTAAACCCCTCCCCCACCCTAATATTCTCGTGAAGGATCAGGTTTAAAAAAACGGACTATATCCCATTGGCTGAAGCCTTTTGGTTTTTTTGTTGGTTTTTTTGTTGTTTTTGTTTTATTTCACTGTTGCATACCAGCTGATAATTTTACATCACAACATAATGTGTATCAGTTTTACAATATTATTGGTAGCAGTTGTTTTTTAATCAGTTTACTTTAGAACTGTTACTTTTTAACAAGGAATAGGTTTGGCTTAAAAATATAACAGCTGACTAGGAGCTACTGAAAGATATTATAACTTATTTAAAACGTTATTTGAGGAAATCTGATACTCGACACACGTTTGTCACGAGTTTAAATGTGTTGTTTACAGTTTAATTTTTTTGTTTACAGTTTAAATCCCTCCCCCACCTCAATTTTCTCGAGAAGGATCATGCAGGCTTAAAAAAACGGACTATATAGTACACGTGTTGCTCGAAATCGAGCAATTTATGTTGATACAATACAAATGTTTAATTTCATTCTAAATCAATGGCATCCGACCAATCCAATATTGTGAATATCTGTAAAAAAAAAAAAAAAAAAAAAAAACATATTTACACATTTACAGCTGGACATAAACAGATGTTTAAAAATTCAATCCCAATGTTATTATAATGGGAAATTATGAGATTTCAATGGTGGATAGCGCCTTTATTTTCAGTCCGATTCTCACCAGGTTTTGTTTGGCGGCAACAACTATATACAGACCAAGCCCTATCCAACAACACAAAAAGCTTGAAAATCGGTTGAAATTGTAGAAGGAGTTCTCTACACAAAACCCCTTAGTGTATTAAATGTATGGATACCAGTTACAGACAGTGCGGTCAAATTCCCAGTGCAAGAAGGCTTATTTCTTGTTGAAGACAAGCTCACTCGCTTTTCAGACTGTTTCAATGTTCAATGTAGTCCTACGAGTGCTGTACTCTGGTGTACATTTGTTGTAACACGTTGAATCTGTAACACGTGGATTCTAATTAATTGGTTCACATCTGTTTTCATAATTCTTGCTAATGCTTTTATTTTTTTAGTTCAAATGTCATTCTAAAAATATAATAAGTAATTTATTAGTCATACTTTTACATGACTTATTTATCAAAACTTAATAATCAGCAATATGAAGTACGATTTAAAAAATGATAAATTAGTTTTATTATACATTAGTACCATTAAATCGGTTGAAAATTGTAGAAGGAGTTCTATACACAAAAACCCTTAGCGTATTAAATAAGTATAGATACCAGTTACAGACAGTGCGGTCAAATCCCAGTGCAAGAAGACTTATTTCTTGTTGAAAACGAAATTTAAAGTTAAAATTTTCATATAAAATTTAGTAACTGGCTGCCATACAAAACCTCATGTTTATACTGGAAAAAGTGGTCTGCACTTTGACAGTTGAATCAGCTGTTTTCATAATTTCTTTGTTTTGATTTTAAACTCCATAAGACCATTATTATTGCCATATTATTGTTCTAATTTCATTGAAAGATTATAAATAAATAGGATTTTACTGGAATGGAGACTTGTATTTATATTATTTTTATCAAAGAATTAAGTTATTGCAAAATTTTGAGAAAATCGTTCGAGCCGTTTTTGAGATCCGTGTGCAAACATACATACATAACATTTATATACATACCAATATGCCTTACTTCTATTATAATATAGGATATAAATACCTAACCTATAGACAGTTATTTCGCATGAATGGCGTGTCTTAGTCGATTAGTTCGTTCTCCAGAATTGGTCCCAGTGGTCATATTTAGTGTCCAAGGGATCCTGTCCCGAACTGTCTTCGGTATGTCAAACTTGGGTCTCGGTGGTAAATCATTACTGTTCAAAATTCAATAAAAAATTATTTGCTGACATCGACCTCTGAAACTAGCTTTCTCTGATTATTAATTGTTATTAATGTAGTAATTTCTGAGTTATATCTATCTGAGTTATAGCCAGTTATATAACTGGCTGGGTAGCTGAGTGGTTAAAGAGCTCGCCTTAGAATCTGAAGGTAGCCGGTTCGATCCTGAGAAAAGTTAGTGCTTTTTGATGGTTCGATACTGGGCCCAGCTGCCTTAGGTCATTGGGCTATTAATTAATGATCCTGACAAATAAAACAGCTGATATTTGTCAGTAACAAAGCTACACCTCATCTGATCCATCACAATCATCACACTCACCCCTTCAGTCATACTCACCTTAAAATACGCACCACAGAGTGCGTCGGTGTTTCAGATAAAGTATTAAGTAAAGTATTAAAAGTATTAAGTATCTTAATATAAAGTTGGCAGAGCCAAAACCTCTATACGCAGTGAAACTTATTACCGACAGTTTGAACAGAAGTCTCAACATTTCACAACAAAATATAATCAAATTTAGAATTTTAGAGAAATACATCACTTTATATTTATATTAAAATTTGGTGTATCATTTTTAACTTTAAGACTGCGATTTATTTGATGAGATTTCATATAAAATTGGGTCAGCAGTAAAATATAAAATCCATAGCCATTTCAATTTATTTCATTGGTCCGCAGAACATTAAAATGGGGCCAAGTTCCAACTATAAAATCTAATTCCAGGATATTCCTTATGGGTTTTGGGCCCTCTCCAAATACTTATGCGGCCCTTTATTTCTTAGAACTCTAGTCGAAAAGTATAGTTCACTGTATTTAAATTGCAATTATTTATAACACTTTGCCATTATTTAGTAACTTATAATACTTATTTTTTATTCATTTTTTCCTATTCGCTTTTAAAATTTCAAAGCTCCATTCAGGTACACGGTTCGTGCAGTCTATATTGTGACAAATCTAATTCAACTAAAACCGGAATAATCCTGATAATATTGCGTTTCGTTTCAGGAAATTACAATTAGTGACTGAACTTGACTATAGACGTTAGTCACGCCCGAGTATTAAGTGGACTCGCCCGGTTTATGACCAAAGTTGGAACGTTGGAACCATTGTTGGAACACCCTAATAAAGACATTACAAAGCCTAAACTACTTTGACTTACAGACATCAAAACTTCATTAAAGCATTGTGAACGAAAATTTGAAAACTCTCCCTAAATAGTAAAATATATTGTAATAACAAAAATTGTTTGATAAACAGTAGGCCTATATTTTTAAGGTTCTCTAGTTCTGAAGATATTTAACATTCAGTTATGATTTCAGTATTTTACTAATCGTAGGCTGTATGTAGATTTAAATTTTGTTTTTAAGTACACTAAGTAGATTTTTTCAAAACTACATTTCCTGCCCTGCCATATAGCCTAAATTATGAGCAAATATTTTTGTCTGCCTCATCAATGAACTAGTAATTTTTTACTCCTATTTTTTACCATGCAATTTTCAGTAGGCCTAAGTTCAATAAACCAGTATTAACAATGTTAACGTGTTTTTGTTTTTATTTATTGACCTGGCCGTAACTCCTAGGACAATCATGATTATTGAGGAAATTCGGCGAATGTACCCATTATTCCGTTAAATTTTACTCTCAAAGCTAGAACTTCGGTTTAGTTGGTTAAATATAATATTACAATAGTGTATGTGCAGAATAATTTTAATAAACAATTAATTTTCATTTTTCCCTTGATTGTATGATACATGATACATAATAAAGCCACCCGTAGTCCTTGAGGCAAGGAATTGGACTGGTTAGCTTAAGCAAAGAATAACTTAACCTACAAGTTTGTCACAGTTAATGTAACTTGTTAATGTAAAAAACTTGACTCCACCAGATATTTTTAACCTCTGGTAGGCCTACCTATATACGCCATTTCGGTATTTTGTCCCAGAAGAACAATGTTAAATTTGAAACATTACTGTGAGTTTGTGTTTCGTCTGAAAATTACAAACTTGATGTAATTTTATTAAATGTTACCATAGTGTCTATCATTTGACGCGATTGAAAATTAATTAAAAAATTATCCACTCGAAAATAACGAATAAAAAGCAACGAGGTGGCCCGTGCGCAAATTGCGCATTTTATGATTCTGTATGAGTGAAACTCACCTAGAGTACGTGAATGTTGATTATGAAGTGACAGAGATCTATTTTTGTTTACTATTTGGCTTTTAAAATTCATCTGAAGGTAATCAGCTGTTAAATTACAATTCACTTTAAAGAACTTGCAATAAAAGTTGGTCAACATTTTAAAGCGCCCTCTAGAAATAAATCAAAGGCGAGGGGGGGGAGCCCGAAACAATATGACCTTTTTAATTACGATTCGTCACTGCGGTATAACCTAAGCCTTAAAATGACACCTAAATCTTAAAAATCAGTTCAGTAGGTCGAGAGAAAAAGGGACGTAACAGACGAAACCCTTATAGAAATAAGAAGATAGATATATATTATCACCATTTTTAAACAATGTTAAACCTTTTTTAGGAGGTTTGTTAAAAAAATTATCCACGTCACGTGAACCGCCATACCATTATTGTGAACATATTCAAGTTTCATGTGAATCCGATGCAAGATTATTGAGATAAGGTGTTTTAAGACACCTGTAATTAACATGGTCCTTATGGGACTAAAAGTCAAGATGGCTGAGATACTGCAGACTCTTAATCTTAAACTTGGCAAGTTTCTCTATTTTAATGTTTTAGAAATTCATTTAATGGTAAATATTTCCAAAATATACAAGCTCGGGTGGTTAACATTTATTTATTGGCTGTTGGGCTATTAATTAACAGTCCTGTCTAAGGAGGAAGTCGGCCTTAATCAGTATAACTAGACTACAAGATCGCCCCACAATCATCCTACACTCATCTTTCATTCATATTCAGGTTAAAATACCCACTATGTGAGGTCTCTGTCTCAAAATTGTGATATATTGGCAAATGACGTAATACATGTACATTTTCCTCATTTTTGGCGGCATTTAGGGATGTTATATTTTAGGTACACCGCCAGACGGTATGTAGCTGTTCGGAGCTCAACTATCGCCCAGATCGATGTTTGGGGGGGGGGGTATTTAAGGGGGGCGCGGCGTGGCGTTGTTGTGTACACTATCGTCTTTCGCACGCTTTCGCCGCAATTTCAAAGGAATTTTGTGATTTAGGCCTGTATCCCTTTCTTTATGAAATTGTATTGGTTTGAGTGCGTTTGCTGCGAAAGGTTATTTTAAGATGTGCGATTTAATTAATCCCCATCTACAGAAAGCACTCGAAATTTCTATTAACTAAATAAATATATGAATTCGTTGCCTCTTTAGGGTTTGTTATGGAAGTTGTCCAAAGTTATAAAGCTTTAGCCAAAATATCGATCAAAACACATAATTTTTTTACCATAATCTATGATTCAATGTTTAGTAAATTCGTTTTGTAACAAATTTCAGCAAAATTTGTTTTATTAGGCTTATAAGTTTTTATTTACAAGGCTGTCGATGTGAACAATTTTATTTTCATTAGTTAAAAAAAATTAAAATAAAATATTGTTATATTGTAATTCGTCTAGTTTACCGTGAAACCTTTAACGACGTGTATAGATAAGCGCTGAGTAGTACGGGCCCCTTAAAAGGAAATAATTGTATATAATTTATACTTTTTGTAAAATAAGGTTACACCGCGAAAATCTATTTACTCACAATATAGTATTTTTATTAATAGCTTTGAAACAAATGTCCCGCTGTTAGAAAACATTTTATGATGTTTATAAATTAGTGTCTAATTTCTAAGGAATCAAAAGTGCCGGATAGTATGGGCTATACGAAAAAATAAAAACTCAGAAAATCGAGCAAAAACAGAACCTATCGATCAAAAATATATTTAAAATCAGAAATTAAATAATTATACAACTTTAGGGCTTTTAATTCCACCTTATTTACCAAAAAGTATAAATTATGCAGGTATTTCCCGAAGTGGCCCGTATTACCAGCTGTTCACTTACATCTTAAAATAAATAAGTAGTAAATCTAATAACCGCCACTACAAGCGTCATATCTTTCTCCAACCCCGTGTTGGTACAACACTCCCTAGTGCCGGGGCGGTCTTGGTCTTACAAACCTAAATGTAATTGCATGGATGTTTACAATGCGATAGAATATAATTACAATGCAAATTTCATTGCTCCTCTGCTTCGCCTTCAGGCTGGCTGCAGTGTTGGGTTTGAGGCCTTGAATTTGAAGTGGCGTTGCGTAAAGGCCCCATTACGTTGAGATAAGCAGCCGAAACTTCGACAGCCAAGTATAGCACAAAGCACGTGCTTTAGACACTAAATACTAACACAAATTAAACACGTTTGTTTGATTCTGTCATTTGATTGCATGACGACGCTAGGTCGTCAGTTTGTCGTTTGACGTGTAAATTTACATTCTAAATCATGTGTCCCCCGTGTTTTATGCAAAATAGGCTCCCCACCGAATTTTACTTTAACAAAAACGGGTTAGAAGTAAAGCAGAAGATAACTCTCAATAAAGTATTTAAAATAAATTTTGACCATTACGCCCATATTTTATAGTGATGAGATAACACCTGAAGCTTATCTCACGTCGACGTACATTTTTTTCTCAATAATTGAGAAAAAAATGTACGTCAATAATTATTTAACTCAATAATTATTATTGAGTTAAATGTAAGTTTAGTAGCGTCAGTCGTGGTACGTCATTACAGCAATTTGCAGCGCTATACGCTCGAGGGCGACAATTATGCCTACAAGTTGCGAACATGTTAATTGGCTACGTACGTGAACTTGAGCCCAGCTAAATGTTTCCGCTGTGACGAATATTAACTGATAAAACCGTTATAAAACTGCTATTTTTAAACGGGTCGGAAACGATGATACCGAACCTAAGACATACCAAAATAATGAATTTTGATCAACTAGGCCCTAATGAGGGAAAGACTCACGTTTTTGAAGCTATTTTTATAATTATTGATCGAACTTAACCTACTGTTTCAAATATTTAAAACTGCTCTATGGTGTTCGATGTTAAGAAAACTCCCTCTGTTTTAGCGATCTTATGTAGGCCTATTATAAAGGTAATTCATGAATACCCAATTAGCCTATACTAAGTAATAAATGACTAACAATTTTTGTTAATAATTTAGTTAATAAAACAGCCTTATCATACAAATTGTAACTATACACAAAATTTTTACAAGGCCATTCAAATGCATAGAATTGTTTTAGATAAATTACACAAAGGAATTATTTACAACATTGAGTATTATTAACTTTGTACTAATTTTTTTCTTTGGTAATTAAATTGAGTAATGTATCAATAAAAATGCAAGTTTACAATTTAGATTAGGCCTACTATGTATAATAATTGGTATTTCTTCATCCTCTAAATTAACATAAAAGAATCACTCGAAAAAGGAAAGAGCTTCCTAATTCCGTAATATCTTGTGTCATTTAGATTCTAAAATTAAAGGCGATGAGTAAAGATAATTACAGTTTCTAAATAATCAAATCCTTCGCCATAATGAATCAAAGATAAAAATTTCTGAAACACATAACATTTTGACAATAAAGTACGAAACACCTTCACAGTAGCACACTGTTTTGAATTTATTGCAGTAGCAACAATATTCAATTTCAAATGACCTTCAAAACAGCAGGTGTCTCGGTTCGAAACGGTGAAACAATAATTAATCAATATTATGTTTGTTAATTCAGTGTGAAGGAGGGAGGGGGAGGAGGGGGGCCTGGCACGAGCCGCCTTGTCGGGCGGGACTGGCACCATTTTTCAACATTCAAGATCTTTTGTTACAAAGACAATTCACACTCTATTGAAAGTGTCAACGATACAATTGGTCTTAAACTCAAAGCGCTTATTATTTGGCGCCCTACTTCTTTTATTGAGTTTCAAGCAGGTCTACTCTGCTAATGTTCATTATCATTCTCTCCCTACTCGATTTAGTTCATCATAAAAATTAATTAGGTAAATTAATAATTGTTTGCACTAGATAAAACTCAAGTATTTAGTGTTGATTTAAGATTCAAAGTTAGTGCTTTCTATTATTGTTTATTTAGCTTTTTCCATTGTTGGCAATCGTAATGGGTGCATTTCAATCTTCAAATCGATGACGCTGCTCATTTAAATATTATGCATTTTACTACATAAATTATTCACCGTTGCCGTTTTCAATAACTTTCATAACAGCCGATAACAATAATAAATAATCTAATCGATCGCCCATATATCTTATCTATTGATTGTGTCCAGTTTGCTTAATTTATAATGTAGAATAATTGATTTATATTATTGCGAACTCTAAAAATGGATAGATCAATAATTAATCCGCATCATACACAAACAAAATTTGTTCTTTCATTTTAGAGAGTAAAGAACGTCCACATTCCCAAAAAAAAAATGGGTTGTATGCTCAAATATTATAAAGCGCTCAATTCTCTTAGAGATGTCAATGGAAGTGTCTATAGGTGGGTTAGACTTCAAATCTTACCTGGTTTGTCTCTGACTGGGGTGGATAACTGATCCATACAGTCGATGACAAGGCTTAGGTTAAGGCTGATTAAAGCTATATGTTGTACCGTGTGTTTCTTGTTGGACTATAATCCTACGCCTCTTTTTTCATCAAAAGTCCGATTTATTTTAGAGGAGAGGAAACAGGAAAAATGGTTTACATTAACAATTGGCCGTGGGTTTTTATACCTAGAACTAACTGAAGGATATGAAACATTTCATGAACATTTCGGCAGAAAGAGATTAAACTCTAACATTTCTCTTAAAATATGATAAAATGCTATCTTAGAATTTTCAATGAAAATTTTATCTGGGTTGTCTCTGACTGGAGTAGATGACTGATCCAAGCACTCCTTGACAAGCTTAGTTGTACTGTATGTCTATCAAAGCTCTATACGGTGTACAGTGTTTTGCTCTTGTGAGATGACAATCCAACGCCTCCTCTTATCATAATCAAAATTTTTAAGAGGTGACAGAAAAAAATGTTTAAAGTGTAGGCTAATAGGTTTTGTAGAAATTAGGGAGATAAGACTTGCATGGAAATTCCGGCTGGAGATCTCGATCATTCGTAAAATTAAGACAATGTATTTGAAAACTTTCCATTTACAAGACTTCCTGTCACCAGTAATAAGGAAGGCCGATAGAAAGTTTGGCCTGGTGAATTTAAAATCATTCACTACTTTGTTCAGTTTGTGCTCATCAACTTTACAAGTTTAGATTATATGTTTGTAATGGAGCTTTTTTACTACTGTATGTAGAATAGCCATACCGAAGTAAGATATATGATGAATTAGGTGGCCTCTGGATCACTATATATATAGCATAAAAAGGTTTAAATTACCTGTGCTCTGTCAGTGATCCTGATTTGGTTTCCTGCGACCTATAGCTAGGTTTCGATTCTCAAAGGTTCCTTATCGAGCAAAGAACATCAATTCTTGATTAATCTACTTAATTCTACTTGGAGAAAGCTACGTCATGATTTTAGGTTATGTTAGGTTAGCTTCGTCCAAATTGGATTAAGTGGATTAATCAAGATTGATGTTCTTTGCTTGATAATTGAGGTTCGAAACCTAGGTCGCAAGAAACCAACTCAGGATCACTAACAGAGCACAGGTAATTTAAAACTTTTTGTGCGAAGTAAGATAGACTACAATGAAGAAAGTATAATCCAAGGTGATTCCTTTTTGGCAACTTTTAGAGAAAGACGGCCAAGAGACCTTAAGAAAACAATTTATTCTTCAAGTTGTACTGATCTTAGACCGAATTTGTCAACTCAATAGTGTCATTATCTTGGAAATTCCTTGAGCACTGTTGAGGAGTCTCCACCCCGTGCTACTCCAGCTCGGGTCTCATGAGGCAGAAGCCAACTATTGGCTGGTATTTAATTTTACACTCAGAGTTGATCACGGCTCCTTTGCAAATTACCCGGACTCAAAATTAAATTACCGAAGCCCAGGAGGGATTAGGAAGCCCACCTGTTGTGTAACGTAGCGTCTGTGGAGGGCTTCCTTGTAATCCTCTGCGGCATGAAGCGGCGCCGCTGCGGGGGCTTGATTGACGCTGATGTTGCTGATGATAACGGAGAGTTTAAAACAAGGAGGTTATATTCTAATACTGGAGGTAACACTGATAGGTTAATTTTGGCGAAAAAGCGAGCCGGTGATTTTGTTTGGTTGGCAATCCTGAAGTACCGTTTTGTCGTTCTTTGAACGGTAGCTAAAAGATATTCGAATCAACGAAATGGTTCGAATCTTCTGGGAACGATGAACGATGAATTGGTACGGTACGGCTAACCAATAATTAGGAATCTAGTCTCTGGAATAATAATAACGTGTGTCTTCAATTCTAACTTACATGAATTTAAACAATTTTATTCGTTAGGTATTTTACAGAATAAGAGATAACTTATTGATTTAATTTGTAGATGTGAATATTTGTTGTTTTATAAATAGTTCAAAAAATATAATTAGGTCTAATAACTTATTTATACCTATGTTAGATCTTAGAAATGGTTACATTAACTTGCAAAATTCCGTACTATTTCAGTACTCACAAAGGTATACCACGAAAAAAATTTATTCTCTTGTCTTGCATATTTATACAAATTTTAATGCGGTACAAAATCTTCAAGTAAATTAACTAATTTAAAAAAAAAAAAAAAATAAAAATAAACATGTTTCCATAACTTGAAACTGATTACCAAATTTCCAAAATAAATTTTTATACTTATATATAATTTATTTTCTGTTTTTGTTTGTTTCCCCTTTTAATGCATATTTGCTTACCGTACCAATAATTGCCCATTAAAACCGATTCACCAGGCAATTGATTCACAATTCATTTGACTCCCTTAGCAGACTCGTTCATTTCGGCAAACAGTTCAAATTGGTACTTCAGGATTGCCAACCAAACAAAATCAGCGGCTCGCTTTTTTAGCATTGTGTGTTACCTCCAGTATTAGAATATAACCTCCTTGGTTTAAAAGCTAGGGCAACAGGAAATACCTCTAGAAGACAGCCTTAAGTTCCTTTTAAGACAGTTAATTCTATATGAACAGTTGAATAGGACATCAGGGTTTATTGGAGATTGTGTGGAGGACCCGGTTCATATAGTTTGCATGACTTGCAAGGGAAATACATTTTTTATGGAAAAAAGAAGGGATAATGATTATATTTAAACTTTTTATAACTTTAAGTATCTTTGTATTCTAGTTTAAACACTGTTTGTACCGAAATTTATTTTCCTTCTTAGGATTTTTATTTTTTAGCGAATTTCCCATAGGAATAAGCTATTACCGTATGTCTCATGGTAAGACCTAAGCCCGGGACCATGTTACTTTTTCGTTTTAAGGTGCCCAGAGACCAAAAATAATAGTCATTAAAAATTTTATATATATATATATATATGTATATATATATGTATATATTTATATATATATATATATATATATATATATATATATATATATATATATATATATATATATATATATATATATATGTATGTGTCCCTAGGCACAATAACTCTCGTAAAAAAGGTCCGATCGACACCAAATTTGGTAGAGAGGTGTAATCCTACATTTATTCGGATGAGTTCGTAAACCAGACATATCGACCTACCGGAAGGGGTAGTTTTGGGGGGTTTTGTACCCCAAAAATGGGTTTTTTGCATTTTTCATATGTAATTTAAAAAATTTTTTAATTTTTGTTTTGACCATTGGATTTAGCTCAAAAAAACACACAATTTAGTATTTTGAAGCTTTGCTCTATCTCCATTGGTTACGGAGATATTAAAAAGTCTAAAGACAGTACATTGTATTTTGAAGCTCTAATGTTAATCTTATGGAGAATAAGGATGTGTTAATATTTCACTTATTAACCAATATTTTTTGATGAAACTTGGTATTTAGCATCATTTGGTTGAGATTCATCCAATTATGGTAAAAAAATTTTGGTTTTTATACTTATCATGGCAGCAAACCTGCATACTCTTTTCCCATGTTAATCATATGGAGAATAGGCAAAATCCTTTAGCAATGGACAGATATTGATGAAACTTAGTATATGGCTTTATATGGTTGAGATAAATTGTTTTTATGCTAAAAACCTACTTTTGGTGTTCCCCATGGCAGCATACCTGCATACTCTTTTCTATTTATCATAAGGAGAATAGACATTTATTTCCCTATTTATGAGCATGTGATGACATTTGGTTTACAGGTTTATCTGGTCAAAATTAATATTACTAATTTGGAAATTCGCTGAGTACGCAGGTCTGCTGCGACGGGGTGTATTTTTTTTTATACAGGGTTTTTGGCCACGATTGGAGCTGGTCCTAGGATTGGGAAATATCCGCTTTCCTTCCTACAGCCCTTTAACTAGGCCTACTAAATTTAACAAACTTCCGATAACTGTATAGAAACAAAGCAGTGTCGAATTTTCAGCATTCATCAGTATCCTCTGGCCTGGCGAGTGCACGAATTAGTGAATCGAAGGATCAGGTCTTACAAGTATAATGGTTAATGGTTTAAATATCTGTCCACCGGTAAAATTATAATTTGCAGTGAAATGCCATGATTCACTTTAACCACACTAATTAAAAAACAAATTTATTTTTAAGTAGGCCTAAGGTATTTTCAATTTACTTTTCAAACTTGCGGGGCCGACCGGGGCTTCTTATCGCAGACCACGGATTAACAAGACCTTTGGGAAACATTACACCGAATAACTTCCCAAAATATTATATTCATTACCGTACTCCATCACTTGTTTGTGACACTTAGAAAAATTCACTGTCCAATAAAATTACGCGTCTATGAATGTACTCAAATAAAAATAGGAAGTTAGTGTTTTTAAATTCCTTAGAACTTGAACAAATACACCTATCGTACTCAGTTACGGTAAACTATTACAAATCATCCAAGGTACGGTGAATCGTTTTAAAGGATTAAAAACGCTATTTTTTCTGTTTGGCGCGGGAAACCTGGCTAATGTAAATTGTGTTTGGAAAGAATGAATACAGACATAAATAAAGAATTAAAACGGGTAATTTTTCATGCGTTGTTTGTAAAGAACTATAAGTTACCCGTATACATAATGAGATAGTATACTGTATACAAAACGCCTCAGCGAACTGAAGGAATGAGTTGGCCTATATTTTCGGCGCGATTCAGATGGGCGTTGGAGGTGTGTTACCGACAAGCGTCACGGTTACCATATCACTAGAGATAACGGCAACTCGGCTGTCAATACCGCAGTGGCTGACAGCTGGCGGCGCACGGGATAGAACAACTGCGGACTTCGACTGCAGCCACTAGAAATCAGTTTATGACCCCATCCATTGTGCGATGCAAATAAAATCTAGAGAACGCTCAATTTAGGCACCAAAGTGTTAACGAATCTTAAGAAATTCACTTTTCAAGGCATCCACAAAATATGATTTCAAAGTTTGAGTTACGAAGCTAATTTTTTATAAGACGTCGTTGCCGAATGAACATTTTTTGCCCCGTATAGGGAGTAAGCTATTAAGAGAATCGGCACGGCATGCCATAGGCCCGGATGAGAAGCTGCTTAATCCACAGTAAGGGGACGGAATTTAATTTGGTTTCAAAATAAGAAGTAGTGTGTTGGTGGTTCGGTCCTTAATTTTAATTCAACAAACCATTTGAATGAAAACAATTTAGTATTTTGATCGTAGATTTAGTGATTGTGACCAAAGAAAATAGAAAAATTTGTTCATTAAAACAGAAAATATCTATTTTACTTTAAAAAAGCGACAAACCTTACCTTGCTCTTATTTACTGGTGTGTCTTTAGTTCCACTAGGTTGAGATAAAGTTATATCTGTTTACAAAACACATGACATGTAACCAACATATTCGGGTACGCAATTTTTGTAGAAAACATTAAAAGTACGCATGTGTAGGAGGGCGGGGATTTTTAATAATCCACAAATTCTACCACATCGGAGATCTCACTTCCACAATTGAGAACAATTTCCTGGCTGAACTTATTCTATTATCCAAAAATAAAATCCAGGACCAAAGGCAGCCGGAATATCTCTTTACAATTTTATCAGCGAGGAACCGAGGAAAGATAGGGGCGAGCTCGAAATTCAACTGTATAAAATATTTGTGGCCGGGTGCATTGGGAGTAGGAGCGCTCCGTCCCGCTGTTTATACTCCCTCCCTCTGCTGTATTATATTACCAACCCCTCGGGTATTCTTTCGCGGAATAACATACAAGGTCATGGATCAAATATTGCAGCTTCATATGTGTGCGTTAGATGTTGTTTTATGTAGATCTAGCCTAAACTAAACGCAACAATTGAGTAGGGTGGAGTAAGTTATTCCATCAACGTTTAAATCTCATGCTGGCAAGGATTGTTTTAAAGTGAGAAAGTTCTTTTCGATATCAGAATTGAGTAGTAAATGTGCTCTGAAACGGAATATAATGTATTGATGAGATTAATTATGAGTAATTAATTAAGTAATAATAATTAATTATTAATAATTAATTATTAATTAATAATTAAATTATAATTATAATTAAAATTAATTAATTAATAATATTAAATAATAATATAAAAATTAATAATATTAATTAAAATTAATTAATAATTAATTATAATAATTAATTAATAATAATAATTAATTATGAGTAATTGATGAGATTAAGTTACATAGGTGTTAAATTTATTCAAAAACTACCAAACTATATAAAATTAGAAGAAAATAAGAAGATTTTTTACCGAAAACTGAAAAACTATCTAATTTCAAAAACCATTTATTCAATAGAAGAGTACATTGGTAGAGAAGACTAAATTATTCAAGTAAAATGAAGCATGAAGAATTATAAATCTAATGTGAAATTACCATAGTGTTTAGTTATAATAATTATGTTACTTATTATACACCTTAAAAAACATACAATTGTATGTAGGTGTTTACAATAAATAAATAAATAAATTAATTAATTAATTAATGTATCGCATCACCTTGCAGAAAAAGCTATTCTTATTCAAGTGTGAGTTCCAAATAGAAAATAGTTATTGAAAAAGTAGATTTTGCTTAATTACGAAGCGGGTTCAATGTCCTTGGAATGTTTGAGGGTTTTCCTAACAGATTTGTCAATAGTCCGTGACTAAGAACTGTATTCGTGTCAGATAAGATTTGATTAGTTTCTTTGGAGTGGCATTAACTAATCTTATCTGTATACTACTAGCACCAGAATTTTCCAATAAGATTTATAAGATTTTAAACATTGTATAGTTACTTTTTTCTAAATAAGTCCTAGTATTTCATTATTTACCAAAACTTATAGACCTAATCTTTTTTTTTACGGAAAAAGTAGAAGACTTTCTATAAATAAACAATTTACATTAAATATTTTATGAATAGTTTATTTTTATGTAAAGCACAAATCAATGTAAGAATAAATCCCACAGTTTTAGGACATGTTTGTAATGTTAGACAATGAACATAGGAACAAATCTTAAATTGCTTACTTATCCATCTAACAACGTAATATGTTTAAACTATTTTTGGCAAGCGTCAACCTTAGTCAACTCTGATCATTGATCATTGTTAACCATTGATTTTTCCATGATTGTATGCTTGTGCCAAGACTGATGTTTTTACTTTTCCCTCCATACAACTCTTCTTTCAACTCTTCCTCTCTGTATTTCTGACCTAAAATTGCTTATCTACCGCTAAAGCTGTCTTATCAGCAACATATACTGCGGTTTTTATAAAGAGAGAGTAATCCGTAATCAATAAAGATTGCTCATGTGACCATGCATGTTCACCTAAAAGATTATAAAACTGTTCCATGTATCTATATCGTTTATGTAGCAATGTAATTAAAAGGCTCTTTACGGCAAGTAAGGCCTTCGCTTGAAGACATCTATAGGCATGTAAAAAGCTTATCGGAGAGCTGTTTGGGTGATTTTCGTTTCAAGAGGTCACTGATTTGATTCGCTACACACCATCCCACAGTTACAATACAAAACTGATATAAAAATATCTTCTGTAGATTAAGTTATACCAACCTATACTATACTAACTTAATAAAAAAGTTATACCAACTTGGACACTGCTCTGCAACAATAGTACAGTAAAATTAGGGTTTTAGATCGGCAACTGATGTGCATTCCCAAAAATTTGATAAGAGCTTCTTTTAAGCACTATAATTGAAGATCCGATGAGTCCCCAAAAAATAAAGTTGTTTTTCACCTATAAAACCACTTTTCAAAATGGCGGTTTTTTTGTAATAGGATACATTTTGAAAAATTTATTATTTATTTTTCTTTTTCACCTGCATTTATCAATATAATGTTGTGACACCGCCACCGATAATTTTTTAATTGGAAGTAGTTCATTATGACCGGTCGTTAATTTTTGGCCGCCATCTTGGATACGCCATATTGGATGAAAGTTATTTTTTTGTAATATAAAGATAGTGTTGTGACACATCATTTCAAAGTAGATTTTTACGCTGATTACAATGCCGCAATCCGTTTTTTAAAATCTTGGTTCGTTTTAACGATACACTCAAATGAAAATTCAACCCTATGAATTTCTTATGGACATTTCGAACTTTAAATTTATTTTGCATTATTTTTCTTTTATATCTGGTTCTAATTGAGGAATTATTTTCATTGTGACCTTAAAGTACTCAGTAATACTCCTGGCATTAATTAAAGCTATTCTTCATTCCATTTGGAGGATATTGAGACGAGTTATATCCTTCTATTTAATAGAAACTTCAATTATTTTTAAATTCGCGTTTAGTTAAAGATTAACATCTCAAGTTCTAAGTAAGACACAAAGTTAGTTTTGGTCTTAAAACAACTAGTACATCAATGTCTTTAATTTGAGGTATTGACCATTGAAATTTGTTGGATATTAAGTGGCTTATAACTGTCTAATCAACATAAAATTTATTGGTTCCTGAAATTCGTCTTCAGTTAAAGACGTACAACTCAAGTTGTAAATGAGATTCAAGGTTCGTTTTGGTCTTAAATTAAACGGTACATTATTGGCTTTAATTCCATATATTGATTGTTAAAATTGGATACGTTTAAGATGTGATATTTTACACTTTTCAATAAAAATTATTTCCATTTCTGAAATTTGGGTAAAGTTTAAAATTTACAAACCGTTTCAAACTAAGCCAATTCGAACGAACAAAAACTCTAAAGAAGCCCATTGATCCACTGAGTGATCTGATACCAAAATTAACAACCTATCTCAATTAGAACAGGATATATGAGGAAAAATAAGCAATAAATATGTTCAAAATTTGAAACGTCCATAAGAAATGTATGGAGAAGAATTTTAATTTCCGTATATCTTTGAAACGGAAAAATATTTTCAAAAACGGATTGCGGCATTGTAATGAGCAAAAAAATCTACTCTAAAATGATGTGTCACAACACTATCTTTACATTAGAAAAAAACAACTTGTATCCAATATGGCGGATCCAAGATGGCGGCCAAAAAATAAAGACCGTTAAAAATAAAGTATTTAGTACCCAACAATTATTGTAGTTGGTCCCACAACATAATATTGAGGCGATGCACGTAAAAAATGAAAAAGGGAAGCTTTTTTCAAAATTTATTTCATTACAAAAGAACCGCCATTTTGAAAAGTGATTTTATAGGTGTAAAACAACTTTATTTTTTGGGGACTCATCAAATCTCTTTTTCTAGAGCTTAAAGGAAGGTCTCCTGAAAATTTCATGGACGCACATCAGTTGCCGATCAAAAGGTTGTTTTTGGCCTTATTTTACTGTACTACAAAGGGTTAAAATAATTAAAACAGAAAATGTTCCACACCCCTGCAGTTTTTTACAAACTAGAGGAGTTGCAAATTACGCTAGTTGCTGAATTTCGTTTTATTTTTTTGTAAACTGGAATTTTTTTACAATTTAGACTAATTTTTGGACTGGCTTGGGTCATGAAACATTGTAAATATCAGAAATTTTCTAATTTGGTTGAAAACGTGACGCTCACATCTGTAGCAATTCACCTTAACCCTTGACGCGTGGGCTGATATGGCAAGTACAGTAATGTGGTACAACAAACGTAATTTGATAAGCTCAAATAAGTATGCACGTATGGCAATATGGCAATACGTCACAACAGCTGACATATGGCGGAGCTGCCACCGCTCGTGTATAGATGATACTGTTCCCGGATCTGTATATATGTAACGGCCCAACCAGTCGATGCAGCTTTGACTACTGACGGAGAATATGGAAAAATGTATTTTCCGATGGCATTATTGCAGAAAAACTACTAACTATAATAACTTGCTCGTTTGTTAATGATATTTTGTTCCACAGAACCTAACCTTTAACATAATAGGTCGTTACATTACATTTATAACGACCTGGTGGCAGCAAATTCACACATTCTGGCCACAAACTTCATGGAAAAAATAATTAATAGCAAAAATCTCTACAAATTTTTGCGTGCATATTTCAGCACAGCTAGGGATTATTGTACGTTGGTTCTCATTTCTTTGTCACACAATTTCTAGCCTCTTAAATTAGTAAGTTTTGCATTTTTTTTATCTGACAGATTTGCTTATGGTGTTTAAACTAAAAGGTAGGTACATTATTTTGTTCTTTCTATTCAGTCATGAAAAATATCACACAAAAGCCGAAAGAAAAATTACGAATTGTAGCTTTACACAATTTCTTAAAATATGTAAGAGCTCATTCAGCAATTATCACAAAAAGAAGTTAAGATAGGACCATCAAACTTTGTGTTAGAGGATTTTAACTTTGTTTTATTGTGCATGTTACATGCATGACATGTCCATTTTTAAATACGAGTAGTAAAACCTTAAAAAAACACTGATTGACTTCTTGAAAGAAAACTATTCTGAAATCATAAGGGGCCGTCCATAAATTACGTCATCGCTTTTTCGCCATTTTTGTACCCCCCCCTCTCCCTACAATCATCCTACCATCATAATTTATCTGACCCCCCCTCTCGCAAAAATGACGTCATTTTTAACAAACCTCCGTTTTAAGTAAAAATAATGCTTTTTAAACGCTACATGATAAACTAAAGAAATTGGCCAATCAAATCTGAATTTACCTTCAGAAATAAAGCCAAAATTACTTTCTCAATGGAAGAATAAACTATAAAACAACGCCTTAAAATAGTCTAAAGTGTTTTATAGATAATTATTTTTTAATACAGTACTGCAGTTGAGTTGTGTTAGAATTTATCATTGTTTTACTGTTAAAATTTGATATAAAACATCATATTTAAAATTACGTCATATAAAAGCCGACCCCCCCCCCTATTTTCAGATGACGTAATTTATGGACGACCCCTAACAACGAATTTTTTTGTAGAATTCAAAAATAGTTTTTTACTATTTCTGCAAACTCAAACGTATTATTTTGAAGATAAGATAAAACCATTGACTTTGTACACTGATAAAACCCCATATAAATTGACAGGATGCTTAGTAGCCCATCATAAATAAACAATCCATACGACTTGTATCGTGAACCATTTACAGAATCGATTGCGAGCTTAGAATCTGCCAGGGAGGAAACATTATCGTCCATTCCGAGAAAAGAAATGGCAAACGCAAATAGAGCTCGAATAAGGCATTATGCATGATGGGAAATGAGCCCGGTATTACTGACAGGCACGGGATGGCCTGATCTCCACACGGCACGAACGTTGCTAGATGGCCTGACGTCGTCAATCTTAATTCAACCTCAGCAACGCCCTTCCGCCGTCTCCCGTCCGGCTACGTATCAGGTCTAGGCTGCGTTGTTTGTCTACGGTATTGTATAGGCTGGTGGATATGTTTAGAATATGCTACTTAAAGTGGCAACTATTATTGCGAAATGATTGAGTATGTTGCAGAAAGGGCATTTTGGAGTAAAAAATTAAAAACTAAATTGAGGGGGAGCTTAACTACATAAACGTTGTCTCTTCATGCATAGGAATAGGAGATTCTAGAGGGAAAGATAATGCAAGAAAGGTATTGTTAATTTTTTTACAAAACTCTGATTCTGAGAGTTATTACCAGGAAACTTTATCCAATAGCCAGCAGGAGAGGTCGGAATAAATAGGTTGGGTTAAGTACTCAACAAACAGTATTTACTACCAAAACTGATCTTTATTTTGTGTCGATTTTTCTATAGTCCTACCAGCTGAGAATCAAAAGTGTTGCTACAGCAACATTTTGTAAGAAAGTTTTCTTTGCGTTTTATGCTAAAATTAGCTTTGTTACAGGACCGCGTTAGAGTGGGAAGATACAGAATTGGGGGAAAACCATTTTGGACGATATTTTGTCTATATTTGAAGGGTGCGTCAAGCGTCAAGTATGGGTAATTAAAAAAAAATTGCCAGTTTTGTCTCCCAACCCACCCATAAAACTTATAAATTTTAAAATTTGCCATATTTGAAGTCGAAAACTTTGATGTCCTACTTTGGAGACGCGTAACTTTTAAAAGGACCCAAGCCTATCGTCGTCCAACATTAACGGCGTCCCCTTTGTATTGTTACTACAACTTTGTTACAATAATTAAACTTTTTTCTTGCTGCTGTCTGCTTTAGCCAGGGGTTTTTAAACTTTTAGTCTTTTTCTTTGAGCTAACTTTTCTTGATACCACTTATAGCTATCTGCCTTGGCTGCTGGTACTATCCGCTGTTTGCTTAGTGGTGCAACAAGTCATTCATAGATCACCACACTTAAGATAAAAAAGTGATCATATTATCGCCTCATCGGCGTGAGCTCAAGTCTCAGAAATTGACATGTATAACTTAATCACTTCCACGTTGAGCTAAAAGCCCTATTCTTGATAATGTCGACATGGTCTTATAATATGGAATAACATTTTTCATAAATCACGCATTTATGATACATTTTATTATTGTTCAAATTGGATTGTGGCGTCGTCCTGTAAGTGGGAAACTTGGGGGTCACGAATTGTGGATAGTTATAAGCGATTGCTTGTGGATGCGATATTCCCTAGTGGGAATTAACGTCCACACTAGTGAATACTAGTTCATCCATAAAGATCATCCTCATAATTAGACCAATTCCTATATGTGAGGTCGAAATTGTGGTTCGGATCCCTCGTAAACTGTAAATCCCTAGATACCATTGGCTGTTAGGCTATTAATTAACAGTCCTATCTAAGTCAGTAACAAGACTACAAGATTGCGCCACAATCATCATACACTCATCTCTCATTCATTTTCAGGTTAAAATACCCACTATGTGAGGTCCCTGTCCCAAAATAGTGATTTACACATAATAAATTATAGTAACATTAACTAGATCAGTACGTTGCATAAATATGTTAGGGGTGATCTATCTGAACTACGAAACTGAACTAAAAACTGTATCATTAAATTATTTTAAATCACAACAAATTTTGATAAATGAATTTATTATAGATATGTTATGGGTCTATGTGTACGTTGTGTTAAATCGTGAATTGCATTGAAAAGGTACACTTTCAGTAACCTGAAAGGTATTAAACTCGTCAAGAATATTTAAAAAATATGTTGATGTCGTAGTAAACTATTTTTAAGCTTAAAATTTATGTATTGTATAAATTTGGTAAAATCAACCCTAAATCATAAAATGGAAGAAATTTGAATTGTGTTCTAATTCAACGCTGGATCCATGCAGAGTCCCTCTGCAGGCTGCAGTACTGTAGCATCACGATTGTTTACTCCCTGCCTGGATAGATGACTACCCGTTCTGCATTGGTATGCGACTGTATGCGACGCTCTGTGCAGACAATCTGCATCCGTCCCCGCCACTGATAACCTCTGCAGTACTGTAACATCCCGATTGTTTACTCCCTGGCTGGATGGATGACTACCCGTTCTGCATTGGTATGCGACTGTATGCGACGCTCTCTGCAGACAATCTGCATCCGTCCCCGCCACTGATAACCTCTGCAGTACTGTAACATCCCGATTGGTTACTCCCTGGCTGAATGGATGACACAGCCGTGCTGCATTGGTATGCGACTGTATGCGACGCTCTCTGCAGACAATCTGCATCCGTCCCCGCCACCGATAACCTCTGCAGTACTGTAACATCCCGATTGGTTACTCCCTGGCTGAATGGATGACACAGCCGTGCTGCATTGGTATGCGACTGTATGCGACGCTCTCTGCAGACAATCTGCATCCGTCCCCGCCACCGATAACCTCTGCAGTACTGTAACATCCCGATTGTTTACTCCCTGGCTGGATGGATGACTACCCGTTCTGCATTGGTATGCGACTGTATGCGACGCTCTCTGCAGACAATCTGCATCCGTCCCCGCCACTGACAACCTCTGCAGTACTGTAACATCTCGATTGTTTACTCCCTGGCTGGATGGATGACTACCCCTTCTGCATTGGTATGCGACTGTATGCGACGCTCTCTGCAGACAATCTGCATCCGTCCCCGCCACTGATAACCTCTGCAGTACTGTAACATCCCGATTGTTTACTCCCTGGCTGGATGGATGACACAGCCGTGCAGTATTGGTCCGCGGCTGTATGCAACGCTCTCTGCAGACAATCTGCATCCGTCCCCGCCACTGATAACCTCTGCAGTACTGTAACATCCCGATTGTTTACTCCCTGGCTGGATGGATGACACAGCCGTGCTGCATTGGTATGCGACTGTATGCGACGCTCTCTGCAGACAATCTGTATCCGTCTTCGCCACTGATAACCTCTGCAGTACTGTAACATCCCGATTGTTTACTCCCTGGCTGGATGGATGACACAGCCGTGCAGTATTGGTATGCGGCTGTATGCCACGCTCTGTGCAGACAATGTGTATCCGTCCCTGCCACTGATAATCTCTGCAATACTGTAACATCCCGATTGTTTACTCCCTGGCTGGATGGATGACACAGCCGTGCAGTATTGGTATGCGGCTGTATGCCACGCTCTGTGCAGACAATCTGTATAAGTCCCCGCCACTGATAATCTCTGCAGTACTGTAACATCCCGATTGTTTACTCCCTGGCTGGATGGATGACACAGCCGTGCAGTATTGGTATGCGGCTGTATGCCACGCTCTGTGCAGACAATCTGTATAAGTCCCCGCCACTGATAACCTCTGCAGTACTGTAACATCCCGATTGTTTACTCCCTGGCTGGATGGATGACACAGCCGTGCAGTATTGGTATGCGGCTGTATGCCACGCTCTGTGCAGACAATCTGTATAAGTCCCCGCCACTGATAACCTCTGCAGTACTGTAACATCCCGATTGTTTACTCCCTGGCTGGATGGATGACACAGCCGTGCAGTATTGGTATGCGGCTGTATGCCACGCTCTGTGCAGACTATCTGTATAAGTCCCCGCCACTGATAACCTCTGCAGTACTGTAACATCCCGATTGTTTACTCCCTGGCTGGATGGATAACACAGCCGTGCTGCATTGGTATGCGGCTGTATGCGACGCTCTGTGCAGACAATCTGTATAAGTCCCCGCCACTGATAACCTCTGCAGTACTGTAACATCCCGATTGTTTACTCCCTGGCTGGATGGATGACACAGCCGTGCTGCATTGGTATGCGGCTGTATGCGACGCTCTGTGCAGACAATCTGTATAAGTCACCGCCACTGATAACCTCTGCAGTACTGTAACATCCCGATTGTTTACTCCCTGGCTGGATGGATGACACAGCCGTGCAGTATTGGTATGCGGCTGTATGCCACGCTCTGTGCAGACAATCTGTATAAGTCCCCGCCACTGATAACCTCTGCAGTACTGTAACATCCCGATTGTTTACTCCCTGGCTGGATGGATGACACAGCCGTGCAGTATTGGTATGCGGCTGTATGCCACGCTCTGAGCAGACAATCTGTATAAGTCCCCGCCACTGATAACCTCAACAGTACTGTAATATCCCGATTGTTTACTCCCTGGCTGGATGGATGACACAGCCGTGCAGTATTGGTATGCGGCTGTATGCCACGCTCTGTGCAGACAATCTGTATAAGTCCCCGCCACTGATAATCTCTGCAGTACTGTAACATCCCGATTGTTTACTCCCTGGCTGGATGGATGACACAGCCGTGCAGTATTGGTATGCGGCTGTATGCGACGCTCTGTGCAGACAATCTGTATAAGTCCCCGCCACTGATAATCTCTGCAGTACTGTAACATCCCGATTGTTTACTCCCTGGCTGGATGGATGACACAGCCGTGCAGTATTGGTATGCGGCTGTATGCCACGCTCTGAGCAGACAATCTGTATAAGTCCCCGCCACTGATAACCTCAACAGTACTGTAATATCCCGATTGTTTACTCCCTGGCTGGATGGATGACACAGCCGTGCAGTATTGGTATGCGGCTGTATGCCACGCTCTGTGCAGACAATCTGTATAAGTCCCCGCCACTGATAATCTCTGCAGTACTGTAACATCCCGATTGTTTACTCCCTGGCTGGATGGATGACACAGCCGTGCAGTATTGGTATGCGGCTGTATGCCACGCTCTGTGCAGACAATCTGTATAAGTCCCCGCCACTGATAATCTCTGCAGTACTGTAACATCCCGATTGTTTACTCCCTGGCTGGATGGATGACACAGCCGTGCAGTATTGGTATGCGGCTGTACGTCACGCTCTGTGCATACAATCTGTATAAGTCCCCGCCACTGATAACCTCTGCAGTACTGTAACATCCCGATTGTTTACTCCCTGGCTGGATGGATGACACAGCCGTGCAGTATTGGTATGCGGATGTATGCGACGCTCTGTGCAGACAATCTGTATAAGTCCCCGCCACTGATAACCTCTGCAGTACTGTAACATCCCGATTGTTTACTCCCTGGCTGGATGAATGACACAGCCGTGCAGTATTGGTATGCGGCTGTATGCGACGCTCTGTGCAGACAATCTGTATAAGTCCCCGCCATTGATAACCTCTGCAGTACTGTAACATCCCGATTGTTTACTCCCTGGCTGGATGGATGACACAGCCGTGCTGCATTGGTATGCGGCTGTATGCGACGCTCTGTGCAGACAATCTGTATAAGTCCCCGCCACTGATAACCTCTGCAGTACTGTAACATCCCGATTGTTTACTCCCTGGCTGGATGGATGACACAGCCGTGCTGCATAGGTATGCGGCTGTATGCGACGCTCTGTGCAGACAATCTGTATAAGTCCCCGCCACTGATAACCTCTGCAGTACTGTAACATCCCGATTGTTTACTCCCTGGCTGGATGGATGATACAGCCGTGCTGCATTGGTATGCGGCTGTATGCCACGCTCTGTGCAGACAATCTGTATCCGTCCCCGCCACTAATAACCTCTGCAGTACTGTAACATCCCGATTGTTTACTCCCTGGCTGGATGGATGACACAGCCGTGCTGCATTGGTATGTGGCTGTATGCGACACTCTGTGCAGACAATCTGTATCCGTCCCCGCCACTGATAACCTCTGCAGTACTGTAACATCCCGATTTTTTACACCCTGGCTGGATGGATGACACAGCCGTGCAGTATTGGTATGTGGCTGTATGCGACGCTCTGTGCAGACAATCTGTATCCGTCCCCGCCCCTGATAACTTCTGCAGTACTGTAACATCCCGATTGTTTACTCCCTGGCTGGATGGATGACACAGCCGTGCAGTATTGGTCCGCGGCTGTATGCGACACTCTGTGCAAACAATCTGTATCCGTCCCCGCCACTGATAACCTCTGCAGTACTGTAACATCCCGATTGTTTACTCCCTGGCTAGGTGGATGACAACCCGCGCTGCATTGGTATGTGGCTGTATGCGACGCTCTGTGCAGACAATCTGTATCCGTCCCCGCCACTGATAACCTCTGCAGTACTGTAACATCCCGATTGTTTACTCCCTGGCTGGATGGATGACACAGCCGTGCAGTATTGGTATGCGGCTGTATGCGACGCTCTGTGCAGACAATCTGTATCCGTCCCCGCCACTGATAACCTCTGCAGTACTGTAACATCCCGATTGTTTACTCAGTGGCTGGATGGATGACACAGCCGTGCAGTATTGGTATGCGGCTGTATGCGACGCTCTGTGCAGACAATCTGTATCCGTCCTCGCCACTGATAACCTCTGCAGTACTGTAACATCCCGATTGTTTACTCCCTGGCTGGATGGATGACACAGCCGTGCAGTATTGGTATGCGGCTGTATGCCACGCTCTGTGCAGACAATCTGCATCCGTCCCCGCCACCGATACGCTCTGCAGTACTGTAACATCCCGATTGTTTACTCCCTGGCTGGATGGATGACACAGCCGTGCAGTATTGGTATGCGGCTGTATGCCACGCTCTGTGCAGACAATCTGTATCCGTCCCCGCCACTGATAACCTCTGCAGTACTGTAACATCCCGATTGTTTACTCCCTGGCTGGATGGATGACAACCCGTGCTGCATTGGTATGTGGCTGTATGCGACGCTCTGTGCAGACAATCTGTATCCGTCCCCGCCACTGATAACCTCTGCAGTACTGTAACATCCCGATTGTTTACTCCCTGTCTGGATGGATGACATAGCCGTGCAGTATTGGTATGCGGCTGTATGCGACGCTCTGTGCAGACAATGTGTATCCGTCCCCGCCACTGATAATCTCTGCAATACTGTAACATACCAATTGTTTACTACCTGGCTGGATGGATGACAACCCGTGCTGCATTGATATGCGGCTGTATGCGACGCTCTGTGCAGACAATCTGTATCCGTACCCGCCACTGATAACCTCTGCAGTACTGTAACATCCCGATTGTTTATACCTGGCTGGATGGATGACACAGCCGTGCAGTATTGGTATGCGGCTGTATGCGACGCTCTGTGCAGACAATGTGTATCCGTCCCTGCCACTGATAATCTCTGCAATACTGTAACATCCCGATTGTTTACTCCCTGGCTGGATGGATGACACAGCCGTGCAGTATTGGTATGCGGCTGTATGCCACGCTCTGTGCAGACAATCTGCATCCGTCCCCGCCACCGATAACCTCTGCAGTACTGTAACATCCCGATTGTTTACTCCCTGGCTGGATGGATGACACAGCCGTACAGTATTGGTATGCGGCTGTATGCCACGCTCTGTGCAGACAATCTGTATCCGTCCCCGCCACTGATAACCTCTGCAGTACTGTAACATCCCGATTGTTTACTCCCTGGCTGGATGGATGACTACCCGTGCTGCATTGGTATGCGGCTGTATGCGACGCTCTCTGCAGACAATCTGTACCCGTCCCCGCCACTGATAACCTCTGCAGTACTGTAACATCCCGATTGTTTACTCCCTGGCTGGATGGATGACACAACCGTGCAGTATTGGTATGCGGCTGTATGCCACGCTCTGTGCAGACAATCTGCATCCGTCCCCGCCACCGATAACCTCTGCAGTACTGTAACATCCCGATCTTTTACTCCCTGGCTGGATGGATGACACAGCCGTGCAGTATTGGTATGCGGCTGTATGCCACGCTCTGTGCAGACAATCTGTATAAGTCCCCGCCACTGATAACCTCTGCAGTACTGTAACATCCCGATTGTTTACTCCCTGGCTGGATGGATGACACAGCCGTGCAGTATTGGTATGCGGCTGTATGCCACGCTCTGTGCAGATAATCTGTATAAGTCCCCGCCACTGATAACCTCTGCAGTACTGTAACATCCCGATTGTTTACTCCCTGGCTTGATGGATGACACAGCCGTGCAGTATTGGTATGCGGCTGTATGCGACGCTCTGTGCAGACAATCTGTATAAGTCCCCGCCACTGATAATCTCTGCAATACTGTAACATCCCAATTGTTTACTACCTGGCTGGATGGATGACACAGCCGTGCAGTATTGGTATGCGGCTGTATGCGACGCTCTGTGCAGACAATGTGTATCCGTCCCCGCCACTGATAATCTCTGCAATACTGTAACATCCCAATTGTTTACTACCTGGCTGGATGGATGACACAGCCGTGCAGTATTGGTATGCGGCTGTATGCGACGCTCTGTGCAGACAATGTGTATCCGTCCCCGCCACTGATAATCTCTGCAATACTGTAACATCCCAATTGTTTACTCCCTGGCTGGATGGATGACACAGCCGTGCAGTATTGGTATGCGGCTGTATGCGACGCTCTGTGCAGACAATCTGTATAAGTCCCCGCCACTGATAATCTCTGCAATACTGTAACATCCCAATTGTTTACTCCCTGGCTGGATGGATGACACAGCCGTGCAGTATTGGTATGCGGCTGTATGCCACGCTCTGTGCAGACAATCTGTATAAGTCCCCGCCACTGATAACCTCTGCAGTACTGTAACATCCCGATTGTTTACTCCCTGGCTGGATGGATGACACAGCCGTGCAGTATTGGTATGCGGCTGTATGCCACGCTCTGTGCAGACAATCTGTATAAGTCCCCGCCACTGATAACCTCTGCAGTACTGTAACATCCCGATTGTTTACTCCCTGGCTGGATGGATGACACAGCCGTGCAGTATTGGTATGCGGCTGTATGCGACGCTCTGTGCAGACAATCTGTATAAGTCCCCGCCACTGATAATCTCTGCAATACTGTAACATCCCAATTGTTTACTACCTGGCTGGATGGATGACACAGCCGTGCAGTATTGGTATGCGGCTGTATGCGACGCTCTGTGCAGACAATCTGTATAAGTCCCCGCCACTGATAATCTCTGCAATACTGTAACATCCAAATTGTTTACTACCTGGCTGGATGGATGACACAGCCGTGCAGTATTGGTATGCGGCTGTATGCGACGCTCTGTGCAGACAATCTGTATCCGTCCCCGCCACTGATAATCTCTGCAATACTGTAACATCCCAATTGTTTACTACCTGGCTGGATGGATGACACAGCCGTGCAGTATTGGTATGCGGCTGTATGCGACGCTCTGTGCAGACAATGTGTATCCGTCCCCGCCACTGATAATCTCTGCAATACTGTAACATCCCAATTGTTTACTCCCTGGCTGGATGGATGACACAGCCGTGCAGTATTGGTATGCGGCTGTATGCGACGCTCTGTGCAGACAATCTGTATCCGTCCCCGCCACTGATAACCTGTGCAGTACTGTAACATCCCGATTGTTTACTCCCTGGCTGGATGGATGACACAGCCGTGCAGTATTGGTATGCGGCTGTATGCGACGCTCTGTGCAGACAATCTGTATCCGTCCCCGCTACTGATAACCTCTGCAGTACTGTAACATCCCGATTGTTTACTCCCTGGCTGGATGGATGACACAGCCGTGCAGTATTGGTATGCGGCTGTATGCGACGCTCTGTGCAGACAATGTGTATCCGTCCCCGCCACTGATAATCTCTGCAATACTAAAATAAATAAATAAATAAAATATTCTTTATTGCTGGAGACAATACAGGTATTGTATAGCATGCGTCAAACAAATGCAATACGATATTTAACATACATTGAGAGGTAATAAATATCTTGTGATTGCAATAGTAATGAATATCGAAAAAGTAACATCCAGACACTTGATGAATAAAAAAAAACCCTCACTACCAGGAACCAAGCCGATGTGTTCTCCCTGTGTAGTCCATGAACTCCCCCACCGAGTAAAACACATGCGACACTAAAAAGCGTCTTAATTTTGATTTGAATTTTGATTCATTGTTTTCAAACCGAATTGCCTCCGGAATTCTGTTAAGGATGCCAATCCCTGCTTGAGACGGTAGCCGAGATACACTAGCTAGCCTGTGCTGATCAATTCTGAAAACATCTCGGGATCGTGTGTTGTAGCTGTGTACATCAGCACCACGTATTAGACTGCTCTTAAATTTGCAATAATAAGCAGTTTCCAGGATGTAAAGCTCAGCTAGAGTTAACAAACCCAACTCCCGGAAGGCTTCCCGACACGACTCTCTAAATTTGAGTTTTTAAATAATTCTAATGGCTTTTTTCTGAAGGACAAAAAGGCGGTTGAAGTTTCTCTGCGAGCAACCACCCCACAGAGCGATGCCATATGAAAGGTGGCACTGAATTAGTCCATAGTAAGCCATTAGCAACAGCTCTTTAGGACAGTGTTTAGACAGGATTCTCAGCAAATACACTGCTGAAGAGACCTTTTTACAAACACTATCCACATGATCTGTCCACGTCAGCTCGTTATCCACGAGCATTCCGAGAAATTTTGTGAAGCCAACTTTTTCGATGACAGTGTCATCTATGACTGCAGTTGGTCGATGAGTATTCAGAGCGGTGCTGCCTCCGAATATCATGCAACTTGATTTTGATGGATTTACTTTGAAATTTTTGTTCTCAAAGTACTGAATACAACAATTTATCTCCTCAAAAGATTGGATTTAAATTTCATCTGTTTTGTTGAATTGAAACAGAGTCGTATCGTCGGCATATTGGACAATTTGTCCCTTTGAAATGAAAGAATTCAGATCATTCACATACACCAAAAAAAGTAGGGGGCCGAGAATCGATCCCTGAGGGACGCCAAATCTCAAAGTGGTTGTATGTGAAAGAACTCCATTGACATGAACTTGTTGAGTCCTTCCAGTAAGGTATGACTTCAACCACGTATGTGGTAAGCCCCTAATACCAGAGGACCATAGCCTGTCAAGGAGTAAGTTATGGTCCACACAATCAAAAGCCTTGGATAAATCGAGAAAGACGCTCAACGTAATTTTGCGATTATCCAGGCTATTAACAATCGTTTCCACTAGGCGGATGATTGCATCTACAGTTGATTTACCCTGTCGGAAACCAAATTGGTCTTTTGACAGGATTTCGAATCTGTCCAAAAAATTTAGCATCCTGCGCATGAATAATTTTTCAAAAACTTTACTGAGCACCGGCAGGATTGAAACAGGCCTATAATTGTTTGGTTGCTTTGAGTCTCCTTTTTTGAAAATGGGGATAACTTTTGCAACTTTGAGCGAATTTGGAAAAATGCCTGTTCTGAAAGAAATGTTTATTAATTGAGTGAGGGGACCCGCAATGCCAAGTTGGCATTTTTTCAAAAGCGACGCGGACATACCATTGACATCCATGGACTTCTTCGCTTTCATGTCGTTAATAGCCTTAATGACCTCCATCTCAGTAGCATCCTCTAAAACCATAGATTCAGCCGGACCCAGCTGCTCAGGAGCAGCCGGAGGAGATAAAATTAGGCCAGTTTCGCCAGCCATTGCAAAGAAGTTGTTAAAAACACTCGCTACCTCCGAAGGCTCCCGAACTAGTCTTCCGTCCACCTCCAATTCAATTTGATTGTACATTTTCCCTGAAGATTTATTTTTATTTATGCCCAAGCTTCCCGAGAAAAGTTTACTGAGTCTTTTAGTTTTTTATTAATATCGTAGCTCTTCGCTGCTCTCAAAACTTTTCTATAAATTCTTTTATATGTCTTGAAAAAATTTACAAACCCCGGGCTACTATCCCATTTTGATCGTTCCCAGAACATTTTTAACTTTTCCCTTGACACCAAAATTCCCCTTGTAATCCAATTATTTTTGTCTGTCCGTTGAATTTTTTTAAAAGATTTTTTGGGACAGAAAGAATCGAGATGATAATTTAAACAATTGTTGAAAGAGTCTGTATAAGTCCCCGCCACTGATAACCTCTGCAGTACTGTAACATCCCAATTGTTTACTACCTGGCTGGATGGATGACACAGCCGTGCAGTATTGGTATGCGGCTGTATGCGACGCTCTGTGCAGACAATCTGTATAAGTCCCCGCCACTGATAATCTCTGCAATACTGTAACATCCCGATTGTTTACTCCCTGGCTGGATGGATGACACAGCCGTGCAGTATTGGTATGCGGCTGTATGCGACGCTCTGTGCAGACAATCTGTATCCGTCCCCGCCACTGATAATCTCTGCAATACTGTAACATCCCGATTGTTTACTCCCTGGCTGGATGGATGACACAGCCGTGCAGTATTGGTATGCGGCTGTATGCGACGCTCTGTGCAGACAATCTGTATCCGTCCCCGCCACTGATAACCTCTGCAGTACTGTAACATCCCAATTGTTTACTACCTGGCTGGATGGATGACACAGCCGTGCAGTATTGGTATGCGGCTGTATGCGACGCTCTGTGCAGACAATCTGTATAAGTCCCCGCCACTGATAATCTCTGCAATACTGTAACATCCCGATTGTTTACTCCCTGGCTGGATGGATGACACAGCCGTGCAGTATTGGTATGCGGCTGTATGCGACGCTCTGTGCAGACAATCTGTATCCGTCCCCGCCACTGATAATCTCTGCAATACTGTAACATCCCGATTGTTTACTCCCTGGCTGGATGGATGACACAGCCGTGCAGTATTGGTATGCGGCTGTATGCGACGCTCTGTGCAGACAATCTGTATCCGTCCCCGCCACTGATAATCTCTGCAATACTGTAACATCCCGATTGTTTACTCCCTGGCTAGATGGATGACACAGCCGTGCAGTATTGGTATGCGGCTGTATGCGACGCTCTGTGCAGACAATCTGTATCCGTCCCCGCCACTGATAATCTCTGCAATACTGTAACATCCCGATTGTTTACTCCCTGGCTGGATGGATGACACAGCCGTGCAGTATTGGTATGCGGCTGTATGCGACGCTCTGTGCAGACAATCTGTATAAGTCCCCGCCACTGATAATCTCTGCAATACTGTAACATCCCGATTGTTTACTCCCTGGCTGGATGGATGACACAGCCGTGCAGTATTGGTATGCGGCTGTATGCGACGCTCTGTGCAAACAATCTGTATCCGTCCCCGCCACCGATAACTTCTGCAGTACTGTAACATCCCGATTGTTTACTCCCTGGCTGGATGGATGACACAGCCGTGCAGTATTGGTATGCGGCTGTATGCGACGCACTGTGCAAACAATCTGTATCCGTCCCCGCCACCGATAACCTCTGCAGTACTGTAACATCCCGATTGTTTACTCCCTGGCTGGATGGATGACACAGCTGTGCTGCATTGATATGCGGCTGTATGCGACGCTCTGTGCAGACAATCTGCATCCGTCCCCGCCACCGATAACCTCTGCAGTACTGTAACATCCCGATTGTTTACTCCCTGGCTGGATGGATGACACAGCCGTGCAGTATTGGTATGCGGCTGTATGCGACGCTCTCTGCAGACAATGTGTATCCGTCCCCGCCACCGATAACCTCTGCAGTACTGTAACATCCCGATTGTTTACTCCCTGGCTGGATGGATGACACAGCCGTGCAGTATTGGTATGCGGCTGTATGCGACGCTCTGTGCAGACAATCTGCATCCGTCCCCGCCACCGATAACCTCTGCAATACTGTAACATCCCGATTGTTTACTCCCTGGCTGGATGGATGACACAGCCGTGCAGTATTGGTATGCGGCTGTATGCCACGCTCTGTGCAAACAATCTGCATCCGTCCCCGCCACCGATAACCTCTGCAGTACTGTAACATCCCGATTGTTTACTCCCTGGCTGGATGGATGACACAGCCGTGCTGCATTGATATGCGGCTGTATGCGACGCTCTGTGCAGACAATGTGTATCCGTCCCCGCCACTGATAATCTCTGCAATACTGTAACATCCCAATTGTTTACTCCCTGGCTGGATGGATGACACAGCCGTGCAGTATTGGTATGCGGCTGTATGCGACGCTCTCTGCAGACAATCTGTATCCGTCCCCGCCACCGATAACCTCTGCAGTACTGTAACATCCCGATTGCTTAACCACTGGCTGGATGACAAAGCCGTGCAGTATTAATATGCGGTTGTATGCGACGCTCTGTGCAGAAAATCTGTATCCGTCCTCTTCCATGATAACCTCTGCATTACTGTAACATCCCGATTGTTTAACCACTGGCTGGATGACACAGCCGTGCAGTATTGGTATTGGTATGCGGCTGTATGCGACGCTCTGTGCAGACAATCTGTATCCGTCCTCTTCCATGATAACCTCTGCAGTACTGTAACATCCCGATTGTTTAACCACTGGCTGGATGACAAAGCCGTGCAGTATTGGTATGCGGCTGTATGCGACGCTCTGTGCAGACAATCTGTATTCGTCCTCTTCCATGGTAACCTCTATAGTACTGTAACATCCCGATTGTTTATTCCTGGCTGGATTGCTAGGTGACACAGCCGTGCTGCATTGGTATGCGGTTGTATGCGACGCTCTGTGCAGACAATCTGCACAGAGTGGCGTCCCCGCCACTGATAACCTCTGCAGTACTGTAACATCCCGATTGTTTATTAGAATCTTGTTAGTATGTTCAATTTGATTAGTAATAAACGTTTTAGTTAGAGACTTGCAATAATATGTGTTTCAAATTTTTTTACAAGAATTTGTCATCAAGATACCTAAGAGACAATCCTTCCTGATTTCTCGTTTTTCATTAGTTTTTTGCTAAGATTACGGTACGGTTTTTCTCATTAAATCCTTACTAATATTGTATGTGAAAGTTCGTTTGTTTGTTATGCTTTCACGTGAAAACTACTCAACTAAACATTATGAAACTTTGCACACATATTCTTCTACGTTTCAAAAGTAACATTGGATACTTTTTATTTTTAAAAAAAAATTATAACTTTACGAAAGAAAAAAATTGTTTGTAAAAAATTTTCAAACATAGTTTATTATTTATTTATTTGTAGCTAAGAAACTAGTAGAAAATTTCAATTTCAGATATTTCAGTGTTTTTTTTTTCTTTTTTTTTTTTACGTTGAGCGTAATAGCGAGTGAGCATTGCTAACGATCTAAACTTTCAGATATTTTGCTACTGTCGTGCTATCACTCAGTATGCACTCGGTAGTGTGTATTTCTTCCCGTGAATAAATTAAGTGTATAAACTGGAGTTTCGGTTAGACTTATATGGAGTATGAAGAGGAAATCTGACAATTAAAATTTTTACTATATTTTGAGTCCAGATTTTGGTAATTTATTCATTTCTATTTGAATGACACATGCATCTGGTACTGTATTTCTTTATGGGTGCCCAATACTTGTAAGTGTACTAAAATTCTGAATATGGCTTTTAGCTATAGTTTATTAGTTTATGTTTTACATGAAATCTGGTATTTGTTTATGAGCACCGAAACGTTTACGTGCTCTAAGGTTCAATAGCAAAGGAAGTCCGTCATTACTTTGAGAGCTATGCTACTTTTAAGTATAGGCCTACTGATTTCAAATGTGGTTCTTAGTAATTTATTTACATGAAATCTGGTATTTCTTTGTTAGCACCTGGTACTTTTGGTTGTTCCGAGAGTCATTCATTTAGCAATTTGTTAATTTCTCTTTGAAGCCACGATGAGCACCGGGTAGTTTTCTCGCCCTGTGCTGCGGACTGCGGGCGACCGTTTGGCGCAAGACGGCGGACTCGGCCGAGCGCGTGGTGCATGCTACAGCCAGGACCCCGAGCGTCGCGGCGGGGGTGTATCGACGAGGCGCCCTCCGCAGTGAGCGCACTGCGACCGGGCGGGGGTGAGAACCACCCCCCACACAACCACCCTCCACACGGCAACAGGTATCGCACGGCGGGGGGCCTAGCTTGCTGAGGAGAAATGTTTTAACCCGATGAGAATCGTTAAGACCCCAAAAAACGCTGAAATGCCTCCACTAACACCAGTTTCGGACGGGGTTTTTTTTTTTGTAAAAATATGTTTTTGTGTACAGTAGATTAACGTCGGGTCTGGGGCCCTCATACCCGATATATTAAAAAGTAAAATAACTTAAAAGTAAGGGTAATTGAGTTTATTTTCTACGACACTAAATTTTTAGTTTTTTTGTGTTTATTTTTTATTTTTTGTTTTTTTGTTTTTTTGTTTTTACTGTTTTTAGTTTTTAAATTTTTAATTTTTAGTTTTTTCACTAGCGTACCCAGGTTGTGTCCCATCTGCAGCAGCATCTTAGCCCTAAATCTCTTTCATTTTCCCAATCACTTGAATCTACCGGGATGATAAAGGTTGGAAGGGTGACCGGGGAGGCAGATGTTGAACTCCGTCCGTTGTGTCATGGGGACAGCTCCCAACCGTAGGGTCCGTCCTACCCTTATACGGACTCCGTGGTTTTTTATTGCAACTTCCCCCCCCCTTCCCGCATTGAAGACTTTTCAATGCTACTCTTCGAAACAACCTAATAAAAGTGCTAAGACTATTAAATTGTCAATGTAGTAACTTTTTACACGAGGACTTATGGTAAACGATGCTATGCCAACAGTTATCAAGACCGTGGCGTCATCAAAGCATTCAGTAGTCTCGAAGCATTCCTTATTTATTACCTCCCATAGTTCGATGAAAATACATACCTCTTCATTGGCAAAGAGTGACTAAAATTTTGGGGGTCTTGTAGAATATACTTACAAGTCTCCCAAACACACTAAATATACATAATATGTAAATCAGTACTATGAAGTAAGTTACCATCAGTGATGGAGTGTTATAGTTTCCTGCACAACTATTCCCAAAGTTGGGGGGTGGGGGGTCACTGTCTCTCTGTGGCAGCCCCCCTCCGACGCTACGCCTAAGTACTTTCACTGCACTAAGATTTTTTTTAAATTCCACAATGCCCTCATCAGTGCAAAACTACACATTCTAAACTAAACACTTAACCCCATATTTATGGACTCATATAAAAGTAAAAATAAATCACCAATTTTACATTGGGAATTACTGAACACGCAAGTCTGTTGGGAAGGTTGTATTTTCTTTTCGTGTCCAATATTTTCTCGTGTCCAGGGCTTTTCTTATGCGAATATGATTGAAGGATGAGTGTAGAATGGATGTGATGCCTTGTGTAGCTTAGTTACTAGATGAGCTGGTACTTTAGACAGGGTTAATAATTAATTGACAAGGCAATAAGAATACGATTGCCTTGTTAATTAATAACCAAAGATCTGATGGTAGCCGGGGTCCCAGTTTCGAACCATTGAAAAGCTTCTAACTAGTAACTTTTCTCAGGATCGAACCGGCAACCTTCAGATTCAAAGGAGAGCAGTAGGCTATAACCATTCGGCTACCCAGCCTGTGAAGATAATCTTCCCAATTTCATGTTAAAAATACTTTTTTCATACGAAAACCATTAATGTAAAAACATTAAAATTTTATATTGCATTATACTGTATATCCGAGGATGATATGTAAGCAAAACTCCGAGTCCATGTATTTTAAATCGAATAATAAAATGCAGGTTATTCACTTTCACACAAACAGATATTTCTCTCTCTAGTTGGACGTGTTTTTCAGACTGGGTAACCCGAGTATATACCCAGAGGGGTTGTTCCGCAGCTCTGTCCAATATTAGTGAAACTATTCTTTTTGGGCAATAAGTTATTTTACTCGTCTTTACAACAATTGATAAACTGCCATTGGTTGTTTTACTATTTGTTTGTTAATTGTTTTGCTATTAGTTTGCTAACGACCCTGTCTGAAGAATCATCTGATCTTAGACAATAATAAAAGATGTAAAAACATATGCCCATTCTACCGTAATCTTTGTACACTCCTTCATTCATTTTTCATTCATAATTGCCTGGTAGCGTCGGCGATTTTAAGGCGACTGAACCGACGCCAGCGACACGCTTGCTATCGCAGCAGCATAAGTTCAGCCATAATGATATACCGTTATACATTGCAAATGTTGTTGTCACTCCTGGCTCCAATGCTTATACATTTGTTTGAAATTTTGTCGCTCTCGTAACGTCGCATCTGTCGCCCACGTAGGAACCGGTCTAAACTGATGAAAAGGATACAAATTTAAAAAGTGGAATTGCATGTTTACCCTGAGGCCTGAATACACCTCGAACCACATTGTTGTCAGGTGTGAAATGGTTTTCATTCCAGAATTCCTTCAAGAATTGCATCGCAAGTTAGTGGAACCAGTGAAATATGCATAGATGATGTGCCAAGCTATTCACTCTTCTTGGATTAGTTACATTTTTGCTTGAATTTTGTCCTTAACGTATAAATGTAGAAATAAATCACTGACTGTTACAAAGTCTGGCAGTCTTGGGACCGAGCAGTGATCCATGATACTTGATGTGCCTGTGCAGCGCAATGCGCCTTAATAGTCAGATTGGTTGAGACATTTCAGTCAGTAGTCCAACATTATTTTTTAACATATGTTATTCTGATATACTATGTTATCTACCAATCTTATCTTATACTCTAAAACAAGCTCCATTTGTCCGGGCAAAGTTTTTTTTTCGCTCCAAGGATTTTTGATTTTTTGATTGAATATGGGGGTTTTGGCCACCAGAAATCGATTGGAGCTGGTCCCATAGCTGGGAAAAATCCGGTTTTCGCGCTAGAGCCCTTCAAAGTTTCCATGTTATCCTTATGGAGCTTTCTAAATTGAACAAAAATCTGCTGATAACTGTCGATAAAACCTATGTGTTATATCTTTAAAGGAAAACTAGTGCACGTGTTGCTCAACATCGAGCAATTTATTTTCATACAATACAAAAGTTAAATTTAGTTCTAGATCAATGAAATCCGACCAATCCAATATTGTGAATATCAGTGATCACCAAAAACTACAGCTGTACGTAAACAGATGTTTAAAATGCTCAAACCAATCTCAATGTTATTCTAATGGGAAAATTTCAAATTTAATTTGTGGATAGCGCGCTTATTTTAAGTCCGATTTTCATCAATTTTTGGGGGAAACAATTTCAGACTAAGCCCTATCCAACGACACAAAAAACTTGAAAATCGGTTGAGAATTGTAGGAGGAGTTATCAAGACAAAAAAAAACCCTTAGCGTATTAAATAAGTAAAGATTATACCAAAGTGCAGCACCCTTCGGCCTGGCGAGTGAGCGAAGCGAACAAGCTCGTCTTAAAAATTAAGAGGGCGAGTGAGCGGAGCGAACGAGCTTTGCTTGAGAACGAAAGTAATATTTTACCGAGCTTAAGCTCGGTCCCCCTTCAATAAAATGTTTTTCCCATATGGGCGAAACCCGAACTTTTAAGGGCTGCTCGTGTCCTCCACATTAAAATATTCAAAGTGCAAAACATATTGCCAAAACACGACCTGGGACAAAATTTTTTTATGCGTAAAATGTTAAAATTGGTTTAGAAATAAGGGAAGATTTGCGGTATCAAAACCTGCTTCACGTAGCTTATTACTGTACTTAAACGTTCTATACGATGAAAAACTACTGCAATTGAGATGATAAATAACCGAACGTAAAAAATTTCTTTATCAATAGTAGTGGGGTTTGGTTACTTTCAAAACGGAAGTCGTGCCAATTGCCAGCCGCTGCCGGCCAGCTGCCATCGGCCAGCTGCCAAATCAGTCGCTGCCGCCACATGCCATGCCATATAGCTTCAGGTGGGGAGAGGCTAAATCAAATGAAGGGGTGGAGAAGGGGTGAGGAGATGGTGTTAATTTTTGAAGTAGGAGTTAGTGTATAAAGGAGAGGGGATAATTGCTTCAAGGTCATATGGAGGGGGTTTTAAAAAAGACTGAACTCTAAGAGTTCAGTTTATAGGTGATCATCATACAGGTCAGTCGAAACCGACAAGGGATTGAAGAATAGCTTCTACATCATTTATTGTTGTAGAAGATACATCTGGAACTTGTACAGGGTCCTGAGGAGTTGTTGAAGTTGAATTTCTAGAAGGATTTTCCCTTGGATGAGTTGTTGATGATACTTCATGAACTTGAACATTTTCTTGGTTGGTTTCCATTATTATTGTAGTGTGAATTAGAGTGGAGATGTTGTTAGCTGAAGAGCATAGAAGATAATGAAGTAGGAATTATTGTCGGGGCCCTTATATAGGGAATGGTGGGGGTAAAATAAAAAAACTTGTTGAACACAGTCGATAGGTGTAACAAGTTCTAAGTTATTTAAGTGTAACATAGAACGTAAAATGTCGTAAATAACACTATCATCAACATTAACCTGAGAAGTTGTTGAACAGTATAATGGGTTAAAACTGTACTTCTTCCTAACTCTATTTAAATTAGTTTTACACTTTGAAATTGAAGGTTTAGAAGTACTTCGTAATATGTGTTGTGTTCGCAAAAGCTTTAATTTTAAACATTGTGCAGTCATTATAATCGATGTGTTAAGTTTAGAAGTTAAAAGAAGACTGAGATATAAAATGAAGTGTAAAAGAAATTGAAACAGAAAGCCAGAGTAGTAATTTTATAGGTTAGAATTTACAAAGGCTATTTCATGGATAATTCTAACCTCAAACCTAGTAAGTGAAGTAGTCATAACATAAAACTAACGAGAGATGATGACCGAGCGGATGCGAGGCAATGAATGTTTGTAGCGAGATAAACTACCCACCTTTATAGAGGCAATAACTCCAGCCAGATGGCGGCAGATGGCAAGCAAATGACTGGTTGACCGACTTTCACTTGAGTAGTAAGAGAAGTAGGGTTCTGTGTCTATCCCTACTCCTTGGGGTCAATGACCGACCGGAAAGGTCAATGACCTCCCCCCCCCCGAAAAAATGGAGCCCCCCCCCCGAAAAAATGGAGCCCCCCCCCTTCCCCTACTCTTTCCCCCACTCCTTCCCCCACTCCTCCAGGTCAATGGCCGGTCACCACCGGTTGTTGACTTTATGTGGTGAAACCAGACTAAATATGGCAGCTGCCATGGATAATTCTAACCTCAAACCTGCTGCGCATGCAACAATTTCTCTGGATCGGAATGAGTCTATGCTATGCGCATGCGCCTAGTCTTGTATTACTCACTTTAGCGCTACTGCACATGGATAATTCTAACCTCAAACCTTGGTTTTGTGTTGTTGCGCATGCGCCGCTCCCCACTTCTTTACCTTTCTTTTATACTGATGTGAACTGGACTGGATTGAACACTGTACTGGAGTGAAACAACTTCCCCCACTCCTTGAAAACCCGAGGAGTGATAGGAGCTATACCTTTGCTTCAGTTGCCAACAAACTTTCATAGCGAAAGGTTGTTGGCGACTCAGCAAGAAGTTTCAAATATATAGTAGGCCTATATATATTTGAACTTCTTCTACTATGTTGCGTTTTTTAATGCAATATGGTATGTGTGTGTGTGTGTGTTTAGTTGTAAGGTGTATTTAATTTAAGAAATAATTTGCGCATTGCGATGTTAGTTATAAGTTGGGTTTAGCATTAAGGTGTATTAATTTTTAAGAATAATGATGGTATTTAGCATTAAGGTGTATTAATTTTAAGAATAATGATGGTATTTGGTTGTGTTGAATTATTTGGTTTTTAATAATGATGTGTTGGTACTAATAATTTATGTTTGTTTTGTGCATTTGTTTTGCCTTACAGCTAGATGTTAGGGGGTAGATTAACTGTAAATTCAGAAGTTCAGTTGAACTTCATTTAAAATGGGTGGGACATCCGCAAGTCGGACTTTTTTTGCATTTTGTTTAGGAATATGATGGGTGGGATTAGTTTGGGTGGGGTTAGAGTTGCGTTTCTGCATTAACTGTTCCAGTTTCCCTGAAATTAATGGTTACGCTTTGATGCGGACGGGAAGTTACGCTTTGATGCGGACGGCCCAGGGACCTCCCTTGCAGAACGTAACTAGTGGGTTGGGAGTGGGAACCGCTAGGCAAACAGGGTGGTGGGAACAGTATTACTGTTTCCATCACCTTGGATCATTATAAATCTTGAATGACCTTGACCCACTTTCGGAAAGGTCAATGACCCCCCCCCCGAAAAAATGGAGCCCCCCCCCCGAAAAAATGGAGCCCCCCCCCCTTCCCCTTCCCCCCCCCTTCCCCTTCCCCCACTCCTTCCCCCACCTCCTTCCCCTACCTCCCGGGCCAATGACCGGTCATGACCGGCTGCTAACCCCTCTCATTTGCATACCGTTATAAAAGCCGAGCCAGCCGCGGCCAGTGTTTCATTCTGATTCCAGACGTTACGCTGCGAACTTAGAGTTATAACCATGTCTTCTGTACCGACTACTACTTCTACTTCGACTTCTATTTCTACTACAGCTGTTCCTGCACCTAAGAAAACTCTTCGCCTCAAAAACCTTCCTGATTGCTACAAGAACCGACTTGCATCTGAACCTTCAACTTCTAGAGCTATTCTTCCGCCAACTAACACTTCTAGACTTCGTAGTATTTTTTCACCGCCTTCGCCTTCGCCTTCAAAGGACTCCGTACCACCATCAACTACTATGCCGCCACCACCATCAACTACTATGCCGCCACCGCAGAAGCCAGTTCATCACTATCCTAATACCCCTTCCGTTGAAACCATTGTTCATTGTCTTAGCACACCTATTATCCCACTATCACCATTGCCTCCTACCCCACCACTTAGTACACCTAAAGATCATACCTATCATAAAACTGATTCCTCTCAATCTGCTACTAAACCATCTCCTAAATCAGCTCCTAAACCAGCTCCTAAACCTACTCCTAAACTTACTCCTAAACCTACTCCTAAACCCGCTCCTTCAGAGCAATTTCAATTATTACAAGAAGAGCGTCGTAGGGCATTTAGCCGTCCCACTACTTGCCCTGAAATGCTTACTAGGGGAATTAAGAAAGGATCACCTTGTGGGAGGAAATGTGTAAAAAACGAAAGTTTTTGCCGTGTACATGTCGTAAAACACATTTCTGAACCACAAGTGACAGAAACCCCCACTGTTGAATACCAATCCAAAATTATTGGTGTGAAAGGAAATAGGCTTAAGAGAGGTTGTGTCTATTTTTTTGAACGTGTTATTGACAACGAACACATTTTGGCAACTTGTAACGGCTTAAGATATAATATTAAAGTGATTGAATCCTTGCGCAAAGAGAAATCAGTTTATGAGTTAGACTCTAAAGACTATCTCCTCAGACACAAACTGGATGGTATTACAAGGTGGGGGCGTAGCAAGTAAATTCACATAGCTTTTTCCAAATTATTGCTTAAAAAATACTGGGGGAGAAACACAACGCGTTATAGCGTTGTGTTTCTCCCCCATTATTTTTTAACACTCTAAGTCTCGTGACCTACTTTCATGTGAGTAGTGAGTAAAGGATGGTTCTGTGTCTGTCTGCATTCCTTCGGGTCAATGACCGGACCTGAAAGGTCAATGACCCCCCCCCCCCGAAAAAATGGAGACCCCCCCCCGAAAAAATGGAGCCCCCCCCCCCCGAAAAAATGGAGCCCCCCCCCCTTTCCCCTACCACTCCTTCCCCCACCATTCTTTCCCCTACCACTCCTCTGGGTGAATGGCCGGTCATGACCGGTTGTCTACCTACATCTAACCGTTATACTAGCTACTCCAGAGTCTTCATTCCAATCCGTGAGACCACTGCTGCAACATGCCTACTCTATTAGAATTATGTTTGCGACAGATAGTTTCAAATATAGTGTTGGCAGAACTTGCATTTGAAGATGGAAACCTTCCACTAACACTACGTCAAGAAGTGTATTCTTTTTATAGGGAAAATTTTGGAGTTTTTCATTATCTTCAGTATAAATTTATGGATGGAACAAATATGTGTCCAGAATGTGGTTCGGCTGCAATAGGAAATGGATTATTGGATTTTACAATAGATGGTGGAATTTATGAATACAAATGTTACTTGTCATACAAGTTTATCATCCCAGAAGAAGAAAAATGTGATATTTGTGCAATTAATTTGTACAAGTTTACACAAGCCGATCCTGCTGAAATTAATTTGGAAAACAACATTGAACTGCCTTAAGCTCCATAGCAGTTCACCAAACCCAGCGAAACGGCCCTTTTCAGGGCCACCTAAGACTTGAATTTAGGGATGTAAGCTATTTAGCTTACATGCGACTTAGCAGAAATAAGTTCTGCTACATGGCTAGTTTGATCTATGTAGTAGTAGGCAAAGGAGGGTTCTGTGTCCGTCCCCACTCCTTAGGGTCAATGACCGGATCTGAAAGGTCAATGACCCCCCCCCCTGAAAAAATGGAGCCCCCCCCCCGAAAAAATGGAGCCCCCCCCCCTCCTTCCCCTACTCCTTCCCCCACTCCTTCCCCCACCTCCTGGGCCAATGACCGGTCATGGCCGGCTGCTAACCCCTCTCATTTGCATACCGTTATAAAAGACGCGCCGGCTATGGCTAGTGTTTCATTCTGGCTTCTTCCACCACTCTTGTTGCTTCGCCGCTCTTGTTGCTTTGTTTCTGCCAGTCTTAATATCTTTATTTTTAAAATGCTTCCTTACTTTAATGAAAATTTTAATCCTTCAGAAAATGCAGATGTTTTTCAACCACCTGAAGATGGTTTCCAACATCATGAAGAAAATGCTTTCGAAGAACATGAAGAAGATGTAATAGAAGACATGGATAATAGCAGTGAAGATGAAAGTGAAGATGACAGTGAAGATGAAATTGAAATTAATGAACAATTCAAAGTATATTTTATAGAAACACAATTTCCTTTTGATGTAGTTGAAAGATTTATTTTTGAAGCACATAGATGGCTAAATTTAGGATTCAACATTATAATTGGTTCACCTATTGTCTACAATAACAGTAACTTCTTCCTTCTAACTCCAAATGATCGAGAACAAATTCTTACTTGGCAGGACGATGTGATGAGATCATACGAACTGAACATTGGTGTTGGGTACTTTGTTGCAAGAGTGGTTTAATAACCACATTACCCTTCCCCAACCTCCACCCTATCCTTTCCCAATCCTTATTCCTTCCCCCTCCCTATATTTAAAATTTATAAAAGTGGGGCTATGAACCTTCAGGTTTCTAGTCTGTACTCGCACTTTGTGCCGTGAAGTACATCTCTTGTATTTTTTTCTCCACCTTTTAAAATATTATTTATTTGAAAAAATGCCTCCTAATGTGAATTACCATTTTAATTCTTCCGAAATTTCCGATGTTTTTGTACAACCTGAAGACATTTTAAATAATGATAGTGAGAGTGAGAGTGAAGAAGATGATGATTATAGTGTTGAACTTAGTGAAGAACGTAAAGTTATAGCAATTGATCCACAATTTCCATTTGATACAATAGAAAACTTTTTGGTTGAAGCTAATAAATGGTTAAATTTAGGATGTTATATACGAATTGACTCTTTTATATTGTATGGTGATAGTCATTCTTTCCTTGTCACACCAAATGACAGAGACCGCATGTTGCAGTGGGCACAATCTATGATGGAGTGCTATGAACAAGGTGTGGACACTGGTGGCTATTTTCTTGCACAAGTAGTGTAATAACAAAATTACTTTTCCCCCACCCTATACCCTATCCCTTCCCAATCCTTATTCCTTCCCCCTCCCCATTTTTAAAATTGATAAAAAGGCAGGCTATGAACCTCCAAGTTTCTAGTCTGTACCCACACCTTGTAGCATCAAGATGCTTACCAGACTTGATGGTTTTATAGCCAATGATATTAATATATGGAGTTTAATAACAAACTTACGGATAAAAATTGAAGAAAAAATTATGGGAAACAATGAGCTAGGAGTTATTGTTTTTGTTTTATTAGTAGAACATTTTGAAATTTTGTATAGTATAAAAGTAACAATTAACAATATTAATGAACTATTTCCTTGGACAATATTTATTCGCAATAAAATTGAAGAGCAGAAAATTATAGTAGATGTGACAGCAATGAAATATAACCTAGATAGAGAAGAATAGATACTAACCCCCTTCCTATTCCTTTGTTTTGCAAAAATAGTGGGGGTAGGAGTATATATAAGACTAAGTAAGCGATACATAGTTTGTTATTTGAAGTAAAAGAAGTAGTAAAGAAACATGTTGTTTAGAGATACTCCATTTATTAATTATTCTCAAGTTAAAGATGTTTTTGAAAGCACAAATGAAATACAGGAAGAAAACATAGAGGAAACTTATGACGAAACTGATAATGATTCTATGATGGAAGAGGAAGAAATGGTACAGATTGAACAAGAACTATTTGAAGAAATGATAAATGATAGTGATGAAGATATAATTAAGGAAGCTATTGAAATATTTATATTGGATTCATCATTGGAATCACCCATATCACCTTTACTGTCTTCTGAATCTGAATCTGAATTGGACTAAGGTACCCCCACTATTTTGAAGAAGTAGTGGAGGGAAAATATCCCCACCACAAGTTAAAAGTTGGTGGGGGAATGTTTATAAATGTGTTAAATATTTGTGCAGGAGATCAGTCTTAAAGAGACTAGTGACCGAAGATGTTTCGTAAAATACCTTTTGATCCTTCATACTACAATCTGTTTGATATACATCGTTTTCCAGACATTGAGGAGAAATTGTACAAGAAATTTTGTTCTCTACTGGATAAACCACAAAAACTACCACCTAATACTTTTACCTACAAGCTACCTATCATGGACAAGGACGATGTAAGCAAAATACCATTGGTTCAAGTCAAATTTTTGGAAGAAAAAATTCTTGTGTGTGTCAGGGAAGTATTTCACAATGATTATTCAAAAAAATTGGCTTTCAACTTTATTCAAGAACATGCGGGATCTGAAAGAGAACAGTATCCCGAACCATATTACAAATATCTTTTCGAGAATGGAGCGAGTGTAACTGTAGAAATAACCATTACATTAGTATAACTCTCCCTACCATTGACGTCTCCCCACCATTGGCATCTCCCCACTACTGACTTAAATTTGATGGATAAATGTGTTGACTATCTGTGTAGAAGCTCACTCTTCAAGAAATTGTTGATCAAAATGTTTCATCATGTACCGACTTCTTCCTTCAGGGAAAAACAAAGATTAAAACGACTAGAAAAAGAAAGACAAGACCGAGAAGATATGAAGATGGAATTCAATAGACTACAATTTCAAATACCAGGAATTGAACTTGGAGCACCAAGATTGAAAACTCTCCACTGGGCTGGAAGTTATATCAAATTTTTGAAAGTACAAGTTGAAGCAAGAGATCTAAAATTGAAAAGATTAGAAATGGAAAATCGAGAATTGAAGAAATTAATATCACACATGTCTGGTAATACAACTGTTCAAGAAGGTGAAGAAGAAGGAAAAGAAATTTTAGGAATCTAAATTATCAGCACCCCTTTTAGAGAATAGGGAATAGATCACTTTGTGGTAATGTAATAACATGCCGCTTAGTGATCTATTCCCAGTTCTCGCTTAATATCCGATGACCTTGACCTACATAAAAGTGGTGGGGGTAAGAGCATATAAAGAGATAGTTATGGATATAACTTTCAGTACAAGTCTAACACTATGGACAGCTTGTTAGTTTTGTGTTTACAACAAATTATCAATAATGGGTTTCTTTACCGTTATATAATAACATCAAATAAATGTGAAATACCTCAACCAATTCGTGAAATGGTCATGAAATTTAAGAAGGACAATAGTGGATTTGGTATTTATCTTGCTTTTATTTTTGAAGATGGAACAAAAATGTGTCATGATTGTGGAAAAGCATCTGTTTTAGACTTTGAACAATTTGAAGATGATGGAGGTAAATTAGTTCACCTTGTAAAAGGCCAAGTGATGAAATTTGAAACAGTCAAGAAAAAATGTAACATTTGTGCACAAAACTTGTTTGAATTTATTAAGTATAGTGCATTAAAATCATGATATCCCTTCTACATATGAAGAAGGTGGGGAAGAAAAAGAGTGGGGATTATAAAGTGGTGGGAGAACTTGTATAAATGTAGGCTGTTTGAAGAGACTTTTAATATTGTTGCAGCATTTGTTGAAACAACATGCAGTTTGAAGTTTGCCATTTTAAAATTAAATATGAAGATTGGAGCTCTGTTGCAGGATTTGTCAAGTCTAAAGAAGATAATCAAAAGTTGCTAAATGTACATTGCTATATTCACAATGAAGAAAGTCATGACAAAATAATGGCATATTTAAACACACCTAATGTAACATCAGAAAGCTCTGCATTTATAAAATATTTAAAAGAAGAAGATTTGGATGTGACCCTAGAAGTTTGGTATCTAATTTAAATTATTGTGGTGGGGGAAATGTAGAAGTTATTGGTGGGGGAAATGAGATAAAACCAGCAAAATTGTAGAACAGAATTCACTCTATACAACGATGGAGCATCCTTCCACAACACCTGTATTGGCATCTGTGGATTGGCATCAAAATTATCAACCAAATACTTCAAGTTCAAATTGTTATGAAAATCATCAGCCTAGCACTTCAAATTCAAATTGGTATGAAAATCAGCTGCCTAGTACTTCAAGTTCAATTTGGTATGAAAATCAGCAACCGGCCACTTCAAGTATAAATTGTTATGGAAATCAGCAAACTATTACTTCAACACAAAATTTCTATGAAAATCAACAGCCGACAACATCAACTAATTTTTGTACATCAGTATTTAAAGTATCAAAACCCCATTTGGATTGTAATAAGTTAATATCAGCTCAATCAGGAAGAATCAGGAAAAACACATACATGAGAGAAAGGTGCAAGAAAGAAAGGATAGAATTTACAAAATTACAGTTAACAGTTCCCTCTATTAAAGTGGGATGTACTAGAATACAAACTTTGCAAGCAACCAATGCATATTTGTTGGAATTGTTAGAAAAAATTGAAAAGTTGGAGAAGAAGAATGAACATTGTAAGAAGTAAACACTCATTCCCCCCAAGAAAAACAAAAAAAATAATAAAATAGTAAAATGAAAAAAAAAGTAGATGTAGAATAGAGAGCGAGGAATAGATCACTTTGTGGTAATGGACTAACATGCCACTTAGTGCTCTATTCCTCGTTCTCGCGTTATATTGGATGACCTTGACCTACATTAGTAGGGTGGGGGAAATTGAAAATGGTGGGGGAAAGTGTATAAAGGAGAAGCCTACTGTAGAGGAATCACTCTGAAAGTAAACTTGTCAGAAGTATGGACTTGACCACAAGCAAAGGAGAAGATAGAAAACAAAGATTTCGAGAAATGGCTAAAGTAAGAGAGTCAAGAATAAGGTTGAGATTTTACAAACTACAGAGATTGATTCCTGGTGTTAAGTTAGGAGAAATAAGATCAAGAACGGTAGACATGGCGGCTGATTACATCAGTTACTTACAATCGGAATTAATGATAAAGGAAGCAAGAATAGAAGAGCTGGAGCACAAGATAAAACAACATATTGAAACATCGAACAATGAACCTATAAATTGTGTAATAAAAGAAGAAGATGTAAAAGACTTAAATTAAACAAAAAAATGAACTTGGACTTTGGTTATTGATTGGACACTTCTTAGAGAATGGGGAATAGATCACTTTGTAGTAATGAATCATCATGCTGCTTAGTGATCTATTCCCAGTTCTCGCTTAATCAAAAATGACCTTGACATACTTAGCAAAATATCATATAAGCCGGATCAAAAACAGTTATTCCTCATTTACTGGAAATGGCTCCTGTAGACAACACCGATTATCCAAGGAAATCTATGATTGAAATATTGTATAAAATTCAATTAGAGGATTTAAATATGGAAGAAGATGAAAATAATAGCGAAACTTCAGAAGTAGAAACTATAAATGATATGGATGTGGATGTAACAACATCAGAAGAAGGAAATGCCAATGATGTGGAGAATGAAAATTTGGATATGGATGTAGTAATATCAGAGTCTTCGTCATCATTTGAATATGAAGAAATACATATTGAAACTCCAATTCATATAGAGAATATTAATGAAGAATCTGTTAGTAGAAGATTAATATTTTGTCCAAGACGTTTGTTTTCTTCTGAAAGTGAAGAAGAAGAAGATGAAATAGTAGTGGGGGAACTATTATAAAAGAAGGAAAGGGAGAGCTCATTTCATTTATTGGCGAAATTTTGAAGAGTGAACACCACCAAACATGTATCATTGCGATAAATGTTTGGAATCGTTTAATGATGATATTCTGTTAGAAATACATAAGGAACTAATTCACAACAACATAGAAGAACAAGAAGAACAAGAAGAACAAAATGAAATAACAGCAAGACCTACAACAACTTTACCAAATTTACAAGTATCAGCTTTACCCGGAAAGGTAGTAATGCATCATAAGATTCAAAATGAAGATTTAAACTTAGAAGAATTTATTAGAGAAGCAAAACCAATCATCAGTAGAACTTTAAAAGAAGAATTAAAAAGATTGAATTTTCTCAAATTTGGATTACTACTAGAAGCTATGTTTATAAATGTACAAGAAGAATTATCACCAAGAGGATTTATAACTAAAAATCAAACTATCATAGGAAGTTCAGACATTGATTCAATAGTTGAAAAATGTATAGAAGAAATATTAACTAAAATTCAGGAACATGAAGGACGAGGATCAGGGTGGAGTCTTATAAGTATTGAAGGATTAAATATAAGAGTTCATAAACATGGATATGGACTAATGGGATCTAGTTATATTCGTTTACCAAAAATAATTGAGGATACAAGATCATGTGTTAATGTGAAAAATCAAGATAACGAATGTTTTAGATATGCGATGACATGTAAATTTGTACCAAATCATTGTAATGAACCAAACCAGCACTATGAAAATCAAAGATATAGATATAACTTTCAAGGAATTAGTTATCCTGTATCACTAAAAGATATATCAAAATTTGAGAAGAAAAATCCCGGCACATCTATTAATGTTTTTGGATTAGATAGTTCAAATAAAGTTTATCCTTTACGTATTGCTAAAGAAGAACTAGCAGATCATACAGATTTACTACTACTAACACAAGGAGATGTATCTCATTATGTGTATATAAAGAAATTTGACTCTCTTGTTAATAAACAACTTTCAAAAAATCGAAACAAAAAGCTGATCTGCAAAAGATGTTTTAATTTCCAACGAGAAGGAAGACAAGGAATGGAATGGTTACAAGAGCACAAAAGATTATGTAACAATAATTATGAAGCAAAAATTATTTTACCTTCAGAAAGCAGAGCATTTATTACATTTCAAAAAGTTCATCATCAATATCGTATCCCTATAGTTGTATATGCTGATTTTGAATCAACACTAATTCCTATAGAAGATGAAAATTGTGAAGCTAGAAAAAGTGTCAAATATCAAATGCATAAACCAAATAGTTTTTGTTTAATGGTTAAATCAACATTATCAGAAGAACATTTAAACCAATATGGATTAACTTCAGAACCTCTAGTATATCGTGGTGAAAATGTGGAAACAATATTTCTTGACCATTTATATTTAATAGCTGAAAATGTACAAAGATTATATACAAATATCATACCAATGAAACCGATGGAGGAAGAAGAGGAAATTCAACATGAAAATGCAACTCATTGTTTCTTATGTAAAAATGAATTTACCATTGACAATTATAAAGTTAAAGATCATGACCACCTTACAGGTTATTACAGGGGTGCTGCTTGTAATAAATGTAATTTGAGCTATCGTTTACCACTATTTATTCCTGTGGTTCTCCATAACCTCAGTGGGTATGATGCTCATTTTATAATACCTGAATTAGGAAGAGACGATGGTTCGATAGATGTATTGGCTGAAACTTCAGAAAAATTTATAAGTTTCTCTAAAACAGTTGGAAATGTCAAATTAAGATTCTTAGACTCCTACCGATTTATGCCGTCGAGTTTGTCTAAACTTTCTGAAAATTTAAGGAAACAAGATTTTATTGAAACAAAGAAGATTGTAAGTAACGACAAACTGGATCTCGTACTTCGGAAAGGTGTTTTCCCATATGATTATATAGACAGTTTAGAAAAGTTTAATGAAACATCACTTCCGCCAAAAGAAGAATTTAAAAGTAAACTATACGACATGGACATATCTCAAGAGGATTATGATCATGCATGTAAAGTATGGAATGAATTAGGATTTACAACATTGGGAGAATATTCAGATTTTTATGTTAAATTAGATGTAACTTTATTATGTGATATAATGGAAGAATTTAGAAATACATGTTTTGCAGCATATGGATTGGACCCTCTTCATTCATACACTTCACCTGGACTAGCATGGCAAGCCATGTTGAAAGAAACAAATTGTAAATTACAACTTCTTACTGATATAGATATGGTTTTAATGTTAGAATCAGGAGTTCGAGGGGGATTGACACAAAGTGTAACCAGACATGTTAAGGCTAATAATAAGTATCTGCCCAATTATGATGCATCAAAACCAACAACATTTCTAGGTTATTTCGATGCAAATAACTTATACGGATGGGCAATGTCAAATCCCCTTCCATATGATAATTTTAAATGGATAGATCCAGAATCAATTGGAAACATAATGGATATACCAAAGCATGGTGAAACTGGTTACATTTTTGACGTCGATTTTGAATATCCTGAACATCTTCATGATCATCATTACGATTTACCACTTCTTCCAAAGACTGAAATTTCCCCTACTGGAAGATGGCCAAAATTATTAATGACTTTAAACAATAAGTCTAGGTATGTTGGACATTATTGGATGATACAACAGGCTTTAGACTTGGGATTAAAAATTACAAAAATTAATCGAATACTACAATTCTCTCAATCTTGTTGGCTGAAACCGTACATCGACAAAAACACAAGAAGAAGAGCTGCTGCTACATCAAGTTTTCAAAAAGATTTCTTCAAACTGATGAACAATGCAATATTTGGCAAGACTTTAGAAAACAAAAGGAAACATAAGAATATCAAATTAGTAACTGATCCAGTAAAATTACAGAAACTAGTGCAACAACCAAACTTTGGTTCATCCGTAATTATAAATGAAAATCTTGTCGTCATTTCTATGAACAAAAAATCAGTTCTATTGGATCGTCCTTTATATCTTGGAATGTCAATATTGGATATTTCTAAAACACACATGTACGAGTTTCATTATAAGAAGATGGTTAATTATTATGGAAGAGATAACATTGGTATTGTATATATGGATACGGATGCACTTATTTACTGGATTAAAACAAATGACATGTATGAGGATTTACGGACCTTTGTATATAAAGATGATTTTGATTTTTCCGATTATCCTAAGGACCATCCAAATTACGACTATGACAAAAACAAAAAAGTATTGGGAAAATTTAAAGATGAAACAAATGGTGTGCCGATGATGGAAATTGTAGCATTAATGTCTAAACTCTATTCATTTCAACTGTACATAAATGAAAGGAATGAATATCAAGTCACAAAAAAAGCTAAAGGAATAAAGACATCTTTCCTAAAGAAGAACGTACAGTTTCAACATTATAAAAGATGTTTGTTTGAAAATGTTGAAACAACTGCAACATTTAACACTATTAGAAGTTATAACCACCAACTTTTTAGTGTCAAACAAACAAAGTGGGCATTAAGCTACAAAGATGACAAGCGACATATTTTAGAAGATAAAATTAATACTCTACCATTTGGCCACTATTCCTTAAACCCTATCGACCAGTAAACCTATTCTTCGTCCTTTACCTTCTTCCTTTTTCCTTTCCGTAAAAAAGAGGGGACATGGCAAGCTCAATGCCATGTTCCCTCTTTTTTACACTAATATTAAATGACCTTGACCTATATTTCAACTATATATAAGAGAATAAACCATTGTATGGATCAGTATTTCTACAAACAGTGTGCAAGCAACACTTTAAGATGGAAAGTGTAAAGGATAAGATTGTAAATGAACTACATAAACCAGCAAGAAGAAGATTTCCAAGAAGAAGTACAATCATTAAAGGAATGAATGATCTTTACCAAGCTGATCTTATTGAAATGATACCACACAGTAAATTAAACAAAGGATTTAAATATATTTTAACAATTATAGACTGTTTTACTAAAATAGCTGATGCTTTACCCTTGAAGGACAAGACTGGTAAAAGTGTTACCAAAGCTATGGAGACAACAATACAAAGAAATAAATTTAAAATTAAACATTTACAAACGGATGATGGAAAAGAATATTTTAATAAAGATTTTGGAGCTTTGATGAAAAAATATAAAATAAATCATTATTCTACAAATTCTGAAGTTAAAGCTTCAATAATTGAAAGATTTAATAGAACATTAAAAGGAGCTATGTATAAACAATTTTCAAAACGAGGATCATATGTGTGGTATGACATATTACCACAACTTATAAAAGAGTATAACAACAAATATCATCGCACCATTGGAATGAAACCTATCCAAGTAAACAGTGCTAATGCTAAAATTGTATTACAACGCATCAAAAATAATACAACACCAAAAATAGAAAAGTTACAACCAAAAAAGTTTAAGGTTAATGATAAAGTTCGTATAAGCAAATACAAAGGTGTATTTAGTAAAAGATATCTGCCAAATTGGACTAATGAAGTATTTACAATTTATAAAGTGCAACCAACTATACCTGAAACTTACATTTTAAAGGATAATAAGGGTGAATTACTTCAAGGTGGATTCTATGGACATGAGTTGTTAAAATCAACAGTTGGTGATGTATATCTTGTTGAAAAGGTTTTACAAAGGAAAAAGGATATGGTTAAAGTTAGGTGGTTAGGATTTGATAAAAGTGAAGACTCTTGGATTCCTTCAAAAGACTTGGTATAGTTATTAAATAGCTCATTATGTGTTTAACCTTTAAACAAGATGGAGATTGTACAACAAAAAGATCGATTTAATATTAATAATATTGATGAATTGACAGTTGACAATAATAAGTTAAATCATGGTAAACATGGTGAATTACTACCAAATACTATAAGATGTTTAATAACTGGTCCTTCAAATTGTGGAAAAACTAATGTTGTCTTTAACCTTATAACTAATCCTAAAGGTTTACGCTTTAACAATATATATATTTTTTCAAAATCATTGCAACAACCAAAATATCAATTATTAGATAAAATACTTGCAAGTGTACCTGAAGTGAATTTCTACAAGTTTAATGCTAGTGAAACAATAATGCAACCAGGTGAAGCAAAACCATTTTCCATTTTTATATTTGACGATGTTTCTTGTGAAAATCATGATACTATAAGAAATTATTTTGCTATGGGAAGACATAATAATATTGATAGCATTTATATTGGTCAAACATACAGTAAAATTCCAAAACAACTTATAAGAGACAATGCAAATATGTTGATCATCTTTAAGCAAGATGAGACAAATTTAAAGCATATATATAATGATCATGTTAATGCGGATATGCCATTTGATAAATTTAAAGAAATGTGTGGTAAAGCATGGAATGAAAAATATGGATTTCTCGTTATTATGAAAGAAGAAGATATTAAAAATGGTAGATATCGTATAGGATTGGATAAATTTGTATTAATACGTTGAACTACCTATGCTACATCTAGTAACACTTTGAACTTCACAGTGTAAACATGGTGAATCAAGAAAAACTATTAAAAGAAATAAAATCACTTAGTGATTCTATTAGGATAAAGAATCGTGCATTAAGGATTGGTTTAAGTGAAAGAGAAGAATTTTTAGAGAATACATTTAAACCTATCACAGAACCTTTAAAACAGATATCAGAAACTATTGGTAAACCTCGTTATGAAGGAGATGTTTTACTACCAGTTTCTAAACAAGAAGTACAAGCATTAAAAAAAGAAGATGATGATGATGATTCATATACAAGTGCTAGTGAACAAGAAGAAACAAAAAATGAAGAAGAATCAATTGTTGAAAAGGAAGAACAGCCAATACCTGAAGCAGAACAATCTATTCCAAATTTAACTCAATTGAGTAGTGATATATTACAACATGGACCTCTTGGACGAAAATATATAATGAAAATGCTACATGACATGAAATCAAATCCAAATTTAAGTAAATCACATGTATATGGAGCAAGAATTGATGGAAATGAATTGAAAATTGGTAACTCTAAGCTTGAAGTAACTCAAGACGATTATATCATTATTGGTGACCATAGATATAAAGGAACAAAAGGATTATATGAATTAATTTTTAAAAATATACCAATAAAATATTCAGCAAAAGATTTAAATACTTTTAAAGAAATTTTACAAAATACTAACGCTCATAAAAGAAACTACTCAAAGGATGGAATGATTAATCGTTCACGTGCAACAAAATATAGTATTGTTATAAAAAAATTGTTTCCTCCACGAAAATTACCAACATTACGTACCACACCGGCTGTGAGACAACCTTTAAAAAGAAAATCTTTATCACTTATGGATTTATCACTTCTTGAACAACATGGTAAAAAGAGTAAAGGAGATACTTCAACATCTGGTAAAGGATTAATGAAAAATCTATACAATACAAATGTTATCTATTACAACGACATCAATAAATTAGTTGACAGAATGAGACTATTGCATGAAGCTATGGAAGCCGGTCATACTGGTTTAAATAATGAATGGGTGGCTCTAGTTGATGAACTTAAAAATCGTGGTATAATTGTATAATTGTCCGCAAATATAAAGAAGTTACAAGTATAAGATGTATCAGTTCTAACATGAGCGTCGACAAGTTCGGACGCTACTCCGCATTAGGAGTGCAAGTTGGAGAAGACAGAAAAAGAAGCGGATTACCGCAAACACCTGAAGGTGACTATAACATAAGTAATAAACGTTTAAAATTAGTTAAAGATCCAGAAGAAGATACTGATGGAGCAAATTTAAAGACAGTAAAAGAAGCTACTTCAACATCATTGAAATTACATAAGAATACTTATGATGTTGAATCACATAGATTAATTAATGTTGGTAAACCAACTGAAGGTTCTGATGCAATTACTAAAGAGTACTTATCATCTGAACTTTCAAATACTTTAAAATTGCAATGGGGTAACAACTTAAAAGATGGACAAACATATGATGCTGGAAATTATAGAATAACCAACGTGGGAAATCCCAAAAATGATAAAGATTCAGTTAATAAAGAATATTTACATTCTATAATACCGGAAAAAACTCAACATGGATATTCTTTTTATAAATTTATTATAAATGACATTGGATACCCAAAGGAAGACGGTGATGCTGTAAACCTAAAATACATCAAGGACAACTGTATTTTACAAGATGTTAATGAAATCGATTGTCATGGTAAAACATTGACAAATGTAAAGTTTGGTTCTCAACCAAAAGATGCTGTTACTATAGAACAATTATCTAAAGAATTAAAAAAGGAAACATCCAATTTTGTAAAACATGAAGATGCCGTGTTAAAACGGGGAGATAAATTTATACATGGAAATGAAAAGTTTAATTTAATGCAAGGAAATAATGATGAATGGGATGCAGGACGTAAAACAATAACAAATGGAAGATTTGGTATAAAAGATACAGATGTACCTCTAATGGTGCAAACATTAATTGCTACTGGTGGTACATTAGGTACATACAATGGTCGTAATAGAAGAATAAAAGATATTTATCCTGGTTACGAAGCAAATGATTGTGTTACAATGAAACAAACAATAACTTGGGATAAACACTTTGGGACCAAATATGATGCAAAGATGAAGAAAATAATTAATATTTTACCAGGCGAAGATTCAAATGATGCTGCTACTATTGGACAAGTCATAAAAACATCAAAAAGTGATTCAACAGCTTACACATGTAATGATAAACGTATTATGCAATTACATGATCCTCAACATCCAAAAGATGCTGTAAATTTAGATTGTTTAATAAGAATAGTGGGCAATTTACTTATTGATACCCATAATCATATAGCTAGTACAACGAGTCATGTGATAATTCAACCCGATGAACGGGAAGCTTGGATTAAAAATAGAATTATAAATCAATATATAATTAATTTGAATAACTAAGTGTTTAAATATAAAAAATTATACATAACTTATTCATTTATGTAATGTATCTTGTGGAGTAAACACACCAGTTTATATAAGACTACATAATGAAGGCCGTATCACTCAGTCATCATCAAGACAGCAACAAGAGAGGACGTGGTATAACTTCAACTGCATTATCCCTGCTTAGACGGATACCTATTGGTGCTGTTGTAAATCGAGCAATAGACGCTTTACCATACGAATTACATATTCCTGGAGGTTATCAATATTGTGGACCTGGAACTAAGTTGGCAAAACGTTTAGCAAGAGGAGATCCTGGAATTAATAAATTAGATCAAGCTTGCAAACAACACGATATAGCATATTCAAAGTTTAAAGATTCAACAAATAGATCAATAGCAGATAAAATTCTAGCAGAAAAAGCTTGGCAAAGAGTAAAATCAAGTGACGCAAGTATTGCAGAAAAAGCAGCGGCTTGGGCAGTAACAACAGCCATGAAGACAAAAGCTAAGTTTGGTGGTGGAAGACGACGTCGCAGAGGAAGACCTGCAAAAAGAAGAGCTCCCAAAAAAGGTGGAAATATTAGAAAGAGACGTCGTAGAACTCGTAAAGCAAAAGTAAAAAAGGCTTCTGTTTGGTCAATGGTAAAAAACGGAGCAGGTTTATACCTAAGACCGTACCGTGTGTACTAAATAAAAAAAATCAATTGATAATTCCAAATAAAGCCTTAACTAATCATCAGTTAAATGATTATGTAAAATGTTTGAAAATACCATTCTTTCGAGGAGTTTTTATGAAAGATGCATTACCAACTAAAATATGGAAAAATGAAACTGGAATAGTAAATTTGGATTCCACCTATGGTCCAGGCACTCATTGGGTATGCTATAAAAAGCTCGGACAAACCATTTACTACTTTGACAGTTTTGGCAATCTACCACCGCCTAAAGAACTTCTACATTATTTTCAAAACTCCAAAAACATTTTTTACAATTACAAAAGAGAACAACCTAACAATACTGAAATATGTGGACATTTATGTTTGGAGTTTCTAGCGAAAAGTGTCAGTCACCTTTAAGATGTCATCGTATACAGTGTCACTGAGTGGAAATTCATCCACATTAAAAAGTACTCTATTCCCAGCATTGCGTTTATCCAAAGAAAGATTATGGGAAGCGGCATTACTTGATTTGACTACCTACAATTCAATTCCTAATGTTACAGAAGGAAAAAACAATTTACTACATTATTATGAAACTAAGGATGCTGCAGGAAAATACTCAGAATTGAAAATAATTACATTTCCTACTGGAGCTTATGAAATTGATGATATAAACCAATTACTACAGAAAAAACTCGGAGAAGAAAATATCACCGTTAAAGGAAACAATAATACTTTAAAAGCAGAAATAACTTCAAAATATTATATCGATGTCGGAATGAAAAACTCTATTGGCAGTTTACTTGGATTTACAGATACAAAAAAGAAAATCTTAACTCCTGAAACTACTCATTCAGGTAATACAACTGTTACAATATTAAAAGTAAATAGTATTGATGTAACATGTAATATTATACATGGATCATATAGAGAAGGAGTAAATCAGCATATTTTACATACATTTTATCCAACAGTTGCTCCAGGTTTTAAAATTGTTGAGAAGCCACAAAACTTGATATACCTACCGTTAAACACCAGTTTCATTTCAGACATCGTACTGAACATATTGGATCAAGACGGTCATAGTGTTGACTTTAGAGGAGAAACAATTACTATACGAATACACATCAGAGCGGCGACATAAAAATCAACATGGGATTATCATTTAAACCACAACGGAAGAGTCGGGAGCTCAGTAGCTCCTCGACATTGGAAGAGTTAACATCAGACAACATTCGTTTTCTACAAAAGATTGGATTGAAACTTAACAACGATGGATATCCTGGATATATCTCAAGGACCGACATTCGACGAAACACTATGGGAGAAGGAATATCACACACACAACCCTTACACTTCATCAAAATTAAACAATAATGATGAAATAAGAATTCCCATTCAACAACAAGATATTTACACATTACCATGTGAAAGTTATTTGTACATCGAAGGAAGGGTATTAAAATTGGATGGAAAAACTGCTTCAACAGTTCCTTTTATAAATAACCCAATGGCATATCTTTTTGATGAAATAAGATATGAGATATCAGGGGTGACAGTTGATTCAACAAAAAAGGTTGGTATAACAACTACATTAAAAGGATTAACATCATTAACACCACATGAGAAGAATTCAATAGTCACTGCCGGATGGGTTGCTCCTGATAAAGACACTATAACACCTGCTTCCAACGGTCATTTTGATTTTCATGTACCTTTACGATTGCTTTTAGGATTTGCTGAAGATTACAAAAGGGTTATAATAAATGTTAAACAAGAATTAGTATTACTCAGATCTTCAACTAATAAGGACTTAATACTTGCAGACCCTGCAACTACGGAAGATAAACTGGAATGGCAACTACAATTGGATAAAGTTGTTTGGAGAGTACCTCATGTAAGATTGGCTGATGAACATAGAATCTTATTGTTAAGAAAGTTAAAATCTGACCGTGACATTGTAATGCCATTCCGAAGTTGGGAATTTCATGAATACCCTACATTACCTCAAACAGAACGACAAACATGGACCGTCAAAACATCAACTTACTTGGAACGTGCAAGGTACATAATACTCGGTTTTCAAACTAAGCGAAAAGATGTTATTACTGCAAATGCTGGTCAATTTGATCACTGTAAAATAAAGAATTGTAAAGTTTTCTTAAACTCTCAATTCTTTCCATATGACAATTTAAATGTCATGTTTAGCAAAAAACGTTTTTCCATTTTATATGATATGTATGCAAGATTTCAATCATCATATTATGGAAAGACTAATACACCACTATTATCACCTGATCAGTATTATTCCAAAGCTCCAATAATTGTAATCGATTGTTCAAAACAAAATGAATCAGTAAAATCATCAAGTGTGGATATAAAAATTGAAATGGAATTTGAAGAACCAGTAGCGGATGGAACTTCGGCATACTGTCTAATTCTACATGATAAAATAGTTACTTACACACCACTGACCGGAATAGTGAAGAATGTACTTTAAGAAGAATTAGTACAACTACTGCAAAATATTGAGGTTAGAATTATCTTCCTCAATTTTTAAGGTTAGAATTTTGTTTATAAAACACAAGTTGAAAATAAACAATTATGTAATTGTATAAATTTCAAGAATTTTACAAAAAATATAAAAGCAGGAAATTAACTAGTAGAAACTTCATTCTATCTTCAACCGTCGTTTGGGAAACATCGTTCGCAAGATGAATTCTACTAACGGAGAAGAAAATACACCTCTAATGGATGAAAATAGTTCTGATATAGAAAAGCAAGTTGAACAAGAAATGGATGAATTCCTCAAGTTTAACAAACATAAGAAGAAAGAAGAAGAAGGAGAAGATGAAAAAGAAGTAAAAAGAAAAAAGGTTGAAGTTAACATTACAACAAATATTTTAACAGAAGTATTTCTTCGAATTTTCTACCCTATTTCTTCATGCATGACAAAAAGTATATCTGTTGGAATTGTAAAATCATTGGATTATTCACCAATTGTTATGTTAAATCAAGGAAGTAAAATGGTTATCTTTACTGAAACTTCTTGGGATTCTCTAATGAAACATTTACATCTTTTGGAATGTTATTTAACTAACAACACATTTGGAAAAAGAACAAGATTAAGTTTATTAGAATCAAATATTGAAGTTGATATAATCAAACATCGTGGGGGACAAGTTGTTCGCTTCAAAGATTTAACTAGACATGATGTAAAATTACATTTCACTAAAGAAGAATTTTACACTTTAAGTTGTACTACCGGTCCTGTCACTAGATACTTAAAACAACTAGTATTTTCAAGTACAATAATTAAAGATTATCTAATCGATACATTGGACAGACAACCATTCATTCCAATTTTATATGGTCCTGTGGATACTTCAATTTTTAATCGAATACCTCAAGAAGTGGATATGTGGAGACAATTAAACAACTATCACACCAATTTTAATATAAACGAAGAAGCGCAAGAAATAAAAGAAGAACAATCATGTTTGTAATAACAGTCAGTTGTGGATGAGACTTCATCATGAACAAACGGGTTTCGTTTTCTACTGCATCACAGTTAATGGAAGTTAAAAGAGGTATAATTGAATTTCAAGCTTTTCGAGGGAATGATGGAAATTTCATTATTAAAGAATTAGTAATTTTGGATATGAACACATCTGTAATTTATCATTACTTGTTCAAACCTCCATTTCCATTCAATAAACTAACAACTAAAGCGAAAGTTACAAACAAATGGTTAAACAAACATTTTCATAACTTAAAATGGGATGAAGGTTTTATTCATTATAACATGATGCCGCATATTATGAATCATTATTGTAAAGAGTTTAAAACTATCTACACAAGAGGATTGGAAAAAGCAAATTGGATACAATCATTTACAAGCAATGAAGTGATAAATGCAATAATAGATAGAGATTTCCAATGCTACTTTAATGAACTTTGTATTTCATCAAAAAGTTTTAAACATCGAAGGTCACAGTGTGCTTTGAAGAATGCCTACCGCTTGAATAATTTCCTTCAACAAAGTGGTGGGGGTAGCATCAGTGGTGGGGGTAGTGTCAGTGGTGGGGGTAGTCTCGATAATAAAAGTGAGAGCGCTACCATGACACAGCATGAGTATTACTCGAACCTCCGAAGAGACAACATCTCCAACGGATATTCTTATTAACAAGAAGATTAGCATCAGCAAAAACATTAAGATGGCATCAAACAACTTACTTCAAAATTTAGTTGAACAATTCAACGCTCATTCAAAATCAACAATCCTACCTACAAAAAAATGTTCCGAGCTGAAAGAAGAAAAACACTACATCATTCATACAATAAAGAAGATGGAAACTTCAGTAGGTGATGCTATAAATTGCACATTAAGCGAGGCACCTTATACAATTGGTGATGAAGCAAAATTTCAAATCTTCCTACCAAAGCGCTTCGTACAACTACTACAAAATGAAGATCTTCGTATAATTCAACCCGGCGCACTCTATTTGGTATCACATGGACCAAGTGGAAACAATTCTACTGAACTTACAATTCATGTAACACCTACTACTGATTAGTTTGTACATAAGATTGTAAATATTTCTTTGTATTTGTTTCTCAATAAATATGATATAAACCTAAAAAAAAAAAAAATAAAAAAAGCAACATATTGTAATGTGTTTGTACATTACAATATGTTGCTTTTTTTAAAAATTCCATGGGATGACCTTGACCCAATTTTGTGTGATAATAAAAGTGAAAATCAACTTGTTAAATTCATCAGTCTACGACTACCTTTCGTACCGTACACATCTCACTCTCTATCACTAAATACAAAACTTCAACATGTCCCTAAAGGTTAAGTGTGCATCTTATGATACCAACACCATAACTACTTTTGAACAACTTGAAGATTTAACTAACGAAATGCGAGTTTTACTTACCGGTGGTTATCACTTAACTGTTGATGTTAGTGCTACTAATACAAGGATGTTCACTAAAACAAAATATTGCGATGATGAAATATTTTTTTCTACACAACCTACAACTTCTTCATCGCCAGCTGGTCAACATAACGTCAAATTCCAGAAGTATTACCAATGTTGAATAACTTTTAATAAATAAAATTACAACTAAGGAATCACGTGATCAATATCAAGTTCATAAAAAGGATGTAACAGTTTGATAAATAATCATTCGCTTCTCAGCTCTCGCCACAACAAGATCTATTCTACAAAATGTTATACAGAATGATGATTGAACTTGATGGGAAAATCTATGGAAAGGATTATAACACTGTTGAACAAATGACTCAAGATTTAGATGTATTAACTAAAGAAGGATATCAAGCTAAATTAATTTTAAAATTTCCTGAAGTACATCCACTATCAACAGAAGAACTTATTGCTATGGCTAAGGCGGAGAGAGAAAAAAAGTCTGAAGAAAACAAACAGAAACAAACTTCCTAAATTTCAATAATCCTTACATTTGTAAGGTATAATTTTTTTAAACTCCATTTGAATGACCTTGAAATTACCCCTACCACTTTTCATAGTACATAAAACTCGCTATTCATCACTATACAATCTTATTCTTTCACTAGACTCCGCAGCGTCAACATGGAAGAGCAAAAATACAAGTACAAACCTCGTTACTGTTGTGAACAACAGTGTACAGATTTAGGACCAATGATGGTGGATGGGTTAGCTTGTACTAAATGTGAATTCTTCGGATCTTGTTATTGCAAATGTAAAACAAAACAACTACCGCCACCGGAATTGCGAACTTTCAAATTTTACAAATCAAGATATTTTCATACATGTTGTCCTCAAAGATGTTTCAAATTTCACCCTCTAGATCTTGCTCATTGTCAACGCACCAAGTCTCATCAAGATGATTTTTGTACACATATGATAAAAAGATGTAAATACAGATCAGATTGGTATTCCGATCCTGTAGAACCATCAAATGTATAATTTCAGTTTTACACTCTTTTTTAAAACTTCAATTGGATGACCTTGAGATTTCCCCCACCATTAGTTCTAATTTTTATATAATATTAAATCATTCCACTTCCAACACTCTAACTAACAACATGGAAGGAAAATTTATCAAGTTTGAACATATAATAACTGACAGGGAGGAGATGGAAGAATTGTTTCAAAACTTACTTTCTGTCATTGACGAATATCCTATAAGATGGTTCAGAATTGTAGTTCAATATTTAAATCCTGGTGAATTGTTTTCTTCATCGAGTGAAGAGGATGAAACAACTACTTCGGTTCAAATAATTGAATTAAAAGACGAAGAAGAAGAAGAACTAAACGTTTTATTCAATCATAAGCTCAAGGTCCCCTATATAGAAGCCCCCTCCCTACAAAGCCCCCCTCCCTAAACACCTGCTCAAGGTCGCCATTATATAAGCCCCCTTCCCTAGGCGCTAATCCTCATTCGATTGCCAACTCTCTAACGATGAACACTTCTCCATTGGCACGAATGAATGCTAGTTTTGAAATAAACTCAAAAGATGATTTACAAGAAATATTTAATGCTTTAAATGAAATTATAGATAAATTTAACGCTATTACAATGAATTTGGAAATAACTTACGCTTGTCCTATTTGTAATAAGGTTGAAAGTTCTGATGAAGACAGTTTACTAAATACTACTCCTCTTACCCCTCTACAGTCGGACACAACTTCTGAGGCAAATGATGAGCAGCATCTTTCCCCCACCGCTTCTATGTAACAACGCTCTTTCCCCCCACCACTTCTTTATTTAACCGACATTTCCCTCTTTTAACTCTCATTCCATCCTCGCCTCTTCAACTATCAACATCGCTTCTTTCAAAATTTCAAAAAAACACAAACATGATGGATATGATGGATGAAGTTCCATTTGTAACAAGGATGGAAGAGGATAAATTGAAATTGGAAATCAAACGATTGGAAATGGAACGGGAAAACCAACTCGAGATGTTACGTTTGTTCAAACTTTTTAAATACATCATCTGGGGACTCTGCGTTTACCTTCTCATCGTCGTCGGTGTTTGTGTTTACAACTCTGTAGTTCATAACAAAACTTCAACTTGTTTAAACACTGCTGTCACACATTGATTGTATGTTTTTCACAAATAAAATTCACAAACCTAATTCTATACCTATCCCGCTATCACCGGAGTTAGTTCCACTCTCCGAACTATTACTCCGGTGGTAGCGGGATAGGGTTTTTTAAAACTTACTCTGGATGACCTTGACATACTTTCCATAACCCAATTGTCAAGTTGAATTTCAAATTTCAAATAAAATCTCCTCCCCCACCGGAAGCTATATGGCATAGCATATGGCGGCAGCGACTGATTTGGCAGCTGGCCGATGGCAGCTGGCCGGCAGCGGCTGGCAATTGGCACGACTTCCGTTTTGAAAGTAACCAAACCCCACTACTATCAATATTTTTTTATTCTGAATGTTATATTTTATACAATTTATGGTCGATCCGAAAATGAACAATATTATAAGATATATTCTGTTGTACAATATTTAGCAAGACGTATACAAATTTTAGGTATTAGGCCTAATTAACCCTAAAACTAACAATAAATCACTGACACACATATCAAATTAATCTGATTTAAAAATCGACCAAGTCAACCCACTTATAATCGGTTTACAAGTGTAAGTATTTAAAATAATAACTTCACTAAATGTCAAGGATACAAAAGTAGCGTGTTTTCTTTTGCACGCAACCGAAAACAAAAGCTTTTTCTTTCAGACACCATTAATATGTAAATTAGTTTCTCTGTGGTCATTCTGCGGCGGCGGCGGCGGCGAGCTCTGAGCTGTGGGTGATAAGCCCAAGGACACTGATAAGTGATAACACCACACGAGATAAGGTGATATACGGGCCGATGGCGTGGACGCCCCACCCAACCCCCTCCACCCCTCCACCCCTGTCCCACCCCGTCCGACCTTATTTTTATTTCAATGTACATTGTAAGCTTGTAAGTTACATTCTTGAAGGTTGTTTGTGACATTGGTTCTTTTAAATTCACAAAGGTTTGCGTTGAAACCTCGGGAGAGAGTATAGTGTTTATGTACCTAATGGATTTGTTTAGACTGTTTTATATCCATTTTGTTACTTTATTTGAAATTAGGTAGTCAACTGGATTCAAATTATTTTTTAGATATAACTTTAATAAGATTATTAAATATTTATTAAAGAGTACCAGGGGGACCGAGCTTGAGCTCGGTAAAATTATTTCTTTCGTTCTCAAACAAAGCTCGTTCGCTTCGCTCACTCGCCAAGCCGACGGGTGCTGCACTTTGGTATAATTTTCTAAAGCTACAGGTTAAAGATGTAACACATATCGGTTTATATCTACAGTTATCAGCTGATTTTTGTTTAGTTATTAAAATCTCCATAAGGATAACGTGGAAACTTTGATGGGCTCTAGAACGAAAACCGGATTTTCCCCAGACATGGGACCAGCTTCAATCGATTCCTGGTGGCCAAAACCCCCATATTCAATCAAAAAAATTCAAAATCCTTGGAGCGAAAAAAACCTTTGCCCGTACAAACGGAGCTTGTTTTAGAGTAGCCTATAAGCATTGACTATGTACACTGACGTGAAAAGACACTTAGTGTACAAAGTCAATGGTATAAGATAAGATTTTGTTACTTTATTTGAAATTAGGTAGGCGACTGGATTCAATTTTTTTTTTTTTTTTTTTTTTTTAGAGAGAGAGATAACTTTAATAAGATAAAGATTATTAAAGATTTATTAAAAAAAAAAATTGTCTAAAGGATTATTTTTTGCATCTGAACATGAGTTGCAGCTGCTACATTATAAGATTTTACATAGTCCCAAAATTACCAAATGACCAAACTATCAATAAAATCGATAAACATGAATATTTTAGTGAGCATTCAGGATGGACACTCATCAAGTTAAATGTTTTGTTTCTCTTTGACTGTCAGAATTCAATTATCTTAATAAAACGATGTCTTAATAGTAGGCCCATGTGAAACTTATGGCTTTTCAAGCTGTGCTTTGGTTAGGGACACTTTTTTCCTAGATAAAAAATCCGCTTGCAATGAGAAAATACCCCGTCGCAGCAGACCTGCGTACTCTCCAATGGAATTTTGGTATATTTTATATTTCCCCATAAAATCCATGGGGATGAGAGTATGTACGTTTGCCGCCGTATGGGTTTTGATGGTAAATATAAGTTAAACCCTACCTAGTGATTGTACATACCAAATTTTATAAGGCTATGATGTTTTTTAATTTTACCCATAAAACCTATAGGGGTGAGTACGTAGGTTTGCCGCCATATGGGTTTTCTGAGCAAATATAAGTTAAACGCTTCCTAATGAATGTACATACCAAATGTTATCAAGATATGTCAATAAATAAGCAAGATAGAAGGTTTTGTTAAATTTCCATAACAATAACATGGAAAACATTTTTTTTTTTATTTTCTCCATAACCATTTAAGCTAGGTAAAAATTCAAAATAGTAGATTGTTTGTTTTTAAGCTCTTTTAAATGGTTTAAACCGCTTAAATGGATTTAAATGGTTTAGGTTAAAATTGTTGAATTTTCTAAATAAAAGTAAAAAAACCAAAAACTCATTTTTAACCCTTTTGAAACCCCATAAAACCCCGTTCCCATGGTCCGATCATTCTGGTTTGCGAACTCAACCTAGTAGACGATGGCTTACACCCCTGTACCAAATTTCATCAAAATCGGAGGTTCCGTTCAAAAGTTATCGTATATTATATCAATTTGAACGAACGGTGTTTTTGGCTTCTAGGGACCTCAAAACGAAAAAATATCATGGTCCCGGGCTTAGGTCTTACCGTGATTACTCCCGTAATAGCGTATTCCCTTTAGGGAAATTCGCTAAAAAGAACATTTGATATAAGAAGATATTTTAGCTCTTCGGCTCTTCGAACGTCGCACTTCGCACTCTAGTATACAGCATTTCAAGGATCGTTTATTTACTTTTAAACGTTTTATTTGCCAGTACATTTTATATCCATTTTTAAAACTACGGAAAATTCCTGCATTTTTGTATGCTTTTAAAGGAAAAGAAAACTTTTTTAACAGCATACTATTTCATTGGGTATATAATTAAAAATATTAGGCTCATAAATAAATATGTTTGTCATTAGATATTTTATTCCAAGAAACAAAAACTTTGCATATGCATTCTGCCTACGCTGCGTTCGAGTAAAAACAGTAAAATGCATTTGAAACCCTTTGGTAAAAACTTGTCTTGGACGTAAAAATTAGTGCGAAACTTAAAAATAGCATGAACAATTGTAAAATAAACATGAACGATGTGCCGCAGCGTCACAAGAGCGCCATTTCAATGGCAGCAATGCCATAGCGGTAAGGGAGTTAAAGACCCCCGAAATTAAAAAATAATTATTTATAATACCAATAAAACCCCACAAACTCTGCATTATGAGAAATTAGGCACTGATGAAATCATGCAGAGGAAATTAACCTATACTAAAATGAGCAAATTGGTGTTTAAAAGGGTTTTAATAAAATATCCGATCCCCAAAAACCCCTGCCTATCTCAACCCCCCCACCCCAAGAAATAATCCTATAGACAGGCTTGATTGGCAGGAAATGTTTGGTTCGATCAAGAGACTATGTTGTCGCTACCCATCGAGAGATAAGTGTTGGTTTGCCGAGCACCCTTCAGTCGGCGCTCAATATTTGCTCCTAGATTATCGATATCGCCTTATCGCAAACACCAGACAATCACTCTACCCCCCTCCACATGTCTCAGCCCAATGGGTGTGTCAGATTTTAAATTTCTTTTCCGAATATTTACAAAATTCAATTTCCATAGTTAAGTCCGCCCTGCTTGCGATACTTTGTTGCCAGTAATGGAATACATTACCAGCTGACACATGGACTTGTGATTGATGGTTTTGGCGGCCTTGACTCAACTTGAGTGATTTCAAGAACTATTCTGTTTCGGTGAATTATAAAATATTTGTAGAATAATAGTTGTACTCAATGACCTTCAGTGTTTTTACCCAACTGTAGTTTTCTAAAATTAACTAGTAAAACAAGGACCGATTTCCATGATTTTTATGGATATCTTGATAACTTGAAGAGTTACAATTTAATACCTTTGAGTTATCTTTATGGTTTTGGATTTCAACACAATTTTTAGTTGGTCCCCCAAATCAAATATGATGTATGTGGCTTAATTGAACAGAAAATAAGGTTGGGTATTTACACACTATTTAGCCATTCTTATAAATTTTCCACATAAGGCTACAAGCGAACAAGGGTTTTTTTAGAGGGACTAATTATGTGAAAATTAGTTTTATATGTTGTGGGTAAAATACCTTTGTTACACAATGTATGTTCTTCGTTCTTATCGTTAGGAGATAAAAATTGCCGTTTTGTTTTTAAGTTAAGGAGACCTATGTGGTACTATTTTATAGAAATTTGTACTTTGTAATTTGCCCAATAAAGATGATTTGATTTCATGAACATTAACTTGTATCATGCAATAATACGATTCCCAAGTTATTGTTTCAAAATATATTTCAAATCTCTTATATAGGCTAATATTGTATTTTTATAGCACACACTGACAAGGCAAAGATTAATTAATCTACATCCCTATAGCAACAACGCTACATACTCAACTCAATGGCATTCTCATGGGGAAAACACAATACATGGCATTAACACTTATTTACGAAATATCCAATGACTATAAACTAAATGAAAAAAGAAGAATGGCGTTTTCCTATCCGTGTCTAAATTCTACTTATCTATATATATTTAATACGCCATACGGTTTTTTTTAGAAAAGGAACTCCTCCCACAGTTTTCATTCGATTATTTTGATGATTTTTGTGTAATTGTACATAGAGTTCGGCGTGAAGTTGTTTCTAAAGTAAATAGGTAAATATCCATCAAAATGAAGAGACTGTACACCCCTTAAAGTTTTATATTTTCCCATTTAGTTGTAATTAACATTGGTCCGGATTTTTTTAGTTTAAAAGCTGTAACGAGTAAACACGGTCCTTGCACTGGCGAAAGCAAATGTTTATTTATACCAGCGAGGATATGTTGATATGTTAAACCATGGAGGAAATACTGGTTAACAAACTACATTAAAAGAGCGTAAACAGGAAAATTTTTCGAAACTAAATTGTTCGATATCGAGCAACAAGCACACTAGTCCGTATTATAATGAAACAAACAATCACTTAATTTTGTTCTCCAAATTATATTGCCCACTTTTTTGCTTATGAGCTAATTATGATGCGCGTGAAGAGTGTATCTTTAACTACCTTTAAAAGTCCTGTTAAAAATGATATTATTAAACCCTTTTACTGTATCTTAATTAACCCTCGAGAGGACGCTAAGCGGAGGAATCCTCCGGGTCAATATTTTTTGTTGTGTGAAATATTTATCTTTTGGTTGACAGCACTGTCCTTTTGTATAGCTGTAGCCCCCCTCCTCACCTAATGCTAATTTTATGCTAATTTTTAATCACTGTTTTCCACTGAAATTTTATTCAAATAAAAAAATTGAAGGCAAAAATGTTAATAAGGACTGGGTGACAAGAGGTATAAAAATTTCAAGTAAAAACAAAAGAGATCTAAGTAGGATAGCAAAAACCAATAAAAATCTTGATTTCCAGAATTATTTTAAAAAATACAGAAGAATATTTAAGGCAGTATGTGATAAGGCTAGGAAAATGAGTAACTGTAAGGTAATATCAACAGCTGATAACAGGAGTCAGGCAGTGTGGAGCGTTGTAAAGTCTGAACTCGGCATTTCAAAGTCAAAAAGTCTAGACTTTCCTGATTTGTGTGTCAGAGGCAAAAAATTAACTAATGGACAAATCATAGCAGATTTTTTAAATAATAAATTTTTAAATGTTTCAAATGATATTAAATGTAATCCATGTCTAGAAACTGCAATGGAGTTTGCAAACAATTTTAATACTAACAAAAAAATCAAATCAGAGTTTAATTTTAGTCCTATTGCAATTTCAGAAGTCAAAAAGGTTATCAAAAACTTAAATAATAAAAAATTGGTAGGGTGGGATGAAATTCCTATTAAATTAATAAAGAAAACAGTTGAGTTTATTTCGGCCCCACTGTGTTTAATAATAAATCAGTGTTTTAAGGAGGGAATTTTTCCAAGCCAATTAAAATATGCGGAGTTGAGACCTCTCTTTAAGAAAGGTTCTGTGGAAGACCCGGACAACTATCGACCTGTATCGATATTGCCTTCTTTCTCAAAAATATTTGAAAAAATTGCTTTTAATCAAATATGTTCATTTTTTGAGAACAATTCATTATTTGTAGATCAACAGTTCGGTTTTAGATCCGGTAAAAGCACCACATCAGCAGCTGCTGATTTCATAAATCAGGTGTCTGAGGGCTTGGATGGATCGCGGAGCACAGCGGCTGTGTTCTGTGATCTGTCCAAGGCCTTTGACTGTGTTAACTATGATATTTTATTAAAAAAACTAAAACACTACAACTTTTCTAATTTGGCACTGTCTTGGGTACTATCTTTCCTAACCAATAGAAAGCAACGAACTTTAATAAAGAAAACAGACAATAAATTTACTTCAGAATGGCAAGAAATTGTTTGTGGGGTCCCTCAAGGCTCAATTTTGGGCCCTCTGTTATTTTTGGTTTTCATTAATGATGTACCTAAAAATGTGTCATCTAATCTAATACTATATGCAGATGATACTACAGCTGTGGTTCAGGCAAAAGATTTTGAAAATTTAAATTTGGTGATCAACCAGTCACTTGAAGAACTATCTGATTGGTTTACAGCAAATGGATTAAAACTTAATAGCTCTAAAACACAACTTATAAAATTTCAAACACTTCAGAACAAGAAGAACTTAAATTGTGATTTTGACCATGATAACAATGTTTTGTCATTTGGGGAATATACCAAGTTTCTTGGCTTACAAATTGATAAAAATTTAACATGGAAACCTCATATTGACATGATGATTAAAAGATTGAACACTTCCTGTTTTCAAATGTATGTTTTAAGAAATATAATTGATTCAAAAACTAAGCTTATGGTGTACTACGCAATGTTTTACTCTATTTTGCAATATGGCATTGAGCTATGGGGGTCAAGTTCACATGCAATAGCAATTTTCAAAATTCAAAAGAAATATTTAAGGATAATGGCTTTTGCTTCTAAAAGAGCATCATGTAAGTCTCTTTTTGATAGATATGAAGTATTAACAATGCCCAGTGTCTACATTTTCAAAATTTTAATGTTTGTAAAAAATAATCACCAATCTTTTAGAACAAATCAATTTGTTCACCATTACCCTACCCGCTATAGGAACCAATTCCAGTACCCAAGGCACCATCTAACTCTTTTTGAAAGATCTCCTTACTATATGGGTCTAAGACTTTACAACAATCTACCTGTCACTCTGAGAGAAATAGAAAATACATCTGCATTTAAAAGCAAATTGAAATTGTATCTTCTAAATAAGAAATACTATTCCATAAATGAATATTTGGACGATGTTTCCCACTGAGCTTTAAGTAGTTTTAAGACAATTTTGACAATGTCACCTGTTTTCACCAGCTGAGCTGGATGTATCATGTAAAACGTAATGTGACAATAAAGGACTTTTCATTTCATTTCATTTCATTTCACCATGTATTTGACGTACCCTTTTCCCGCTTTCAGCGTTCAGGGCCTCAGGGTCAGTTTGGCGAGCGCTGTCCTGAGGTGATGGACGATTCCTCCGTGAGCGTCCTTGTGTGTTTTGTGAACCCGGAGGAAGAGTCCGTGTGCGATCGTTTTTTATTTGGTTACCCGGAGGAAGAGTCCGTGTGCGATCGTTTTTTTATTTGGTTATTTGTAATTGTTTAGACTACAGTTGCCATTTTAGGTTTGTTTTTATTTGAAGTAACTTTTTATTTTTCCATGTATAACTATTTGAATTGATTTTAGTATATTTGTTATACCATTTAATTTATGGTTTATGCAGGAACACGTCATAGTATTTTTTTATAATCTGATAGTTCAGTTTTATACAAAATCTTTTTCATTTGTACCCCAAAACGTTATTTTTACTATTTTTATACAATTTTACAAAACTGTTATTGAAAAATATTAAGTTTTAAGTAAAAAAGTGAAATATGTTTTGTATAATCCATAATAGTTATAATTATTTTATTTGTTAAATTAACTTTACCATTCTTGCTCGGTCTTGAAGATAATTGCGAGAAATCTATTTTACAATCATTTTCTGTTTTTATTTCGAACAATAAAGGTATTTAGAATACATTTTGTGCATTTATTTAAGTAGATATAAAAGGATGGTTCTGAAACACTCGTAGTTTTTTTTGATGACTTTTTGCTTCATATGACCACTTTTTTTGCTTCATATGACCACTTTTTTTTGCTTCGTATGACCGCTTTTGCTTCAAATGACCACTTTTTGCTTCAAATTACCACTTTTGCTTCAAATGACCACTTTTGCTTCAAATGACCACTTTTTGCTTCAAATGACCACTTTTTTGCTTCAAATGACAACTTTTTGAATATAATCCAGGGAACACTCGTAGTTTTTTTTGAGCGCCTTCAGCTTCAAATTGACCGGTTTTTTACCGGATTCTGGTTGGTTTTGGCCAAATATCAGCCCATTTCAGGGCATTTTTCAGGATTTCAGACAGTGATTTCAAGGAGCATTTTGAATATAATCCAGGGAATACTCATGTTTTGTGAGCGCCTTCAGCTTCAAATTGCAATTTTACCTTCAAAGACACATTTTTAGGCCAAAATTCTCCAATTTTTAACCCAGTTTAACCTCTAAAATCTAATTCCTAAGGTCCAGACAAGCCCTAAAACCTAGCAGCTAAGGCTTTAACCTATCAATAAGCCCTATTAACCATTAGCTTAATCCTAATGTGTTGGACCTAAGATCTAAACCTAAGGCCTTGCACCTGAGTCCAAAGCCCTAAAACATAGCAGCTAAGGCTTAAACCTGTGAATAGGGCCGATTAGCCACCAGCTTAGACCTAATGTGTTGGACCTAAGATCTAAACCTAAGGCCTTGCACCTGAGTCCAAAGCCCTAAAACATAGCAGCTAAGGCTTAAACCTGTGAATAGGGCCGATTAGCCACCAGCTTAGACCTAATGTGTTGGACCTGAGATCTAAACCTAAGGCCTAACAGCTGAGTCCAAAGCCCTAAAACTTAGCAGCTAAGGCTTTGACCTGTGAATAGTACCTATTAGCAAACAGCCTAAACCTAATGTGTTGGCACTAAGATGTAAACCTAAGGCCTTGCACCTGAGTCCAAAGCCCTAAAAGCTAGCAGCTAAGGATTTGACCTGTGAATAGGGCCTATTATCCATCAGCGAAGGCCTAATGTGCTGGATCTAAGATCTAAACCTAAGCCCTTGCACCTGAGTCCAAAACCCTAAAACCTAGCAGCTAAGGATTTGACCTGTGAATAGTTATTAGCCAACAGCCTAAACCTTATGTGTTGGCACTAAGATGTAAACCTAAGGCCTTGCACCTGAGTTTAAAGCCCTAAAACCTAGCAGCTAAGGCTTTAACCTGTGAATAGGACCTATTACCCAACAGCTTAGACCTAATATGTTGAACCTAAAGTCTAAACCTAAGGCCTTGCAACTGAGTCCAAAGCTCAAAAACCTAGTGGCTAAAGCTATGACCTGTGTATAAGACCTATCAGCCCCCAGCCAGGACCTAATGTGTCGGGACTAAGATGTAAACATAAGGCCTGACACCTTAGTACAAAGCCATAAAACCTTAAGATCTGAAAACTTACAAGGGGGCCGCGATTCACAGCCCCCCATGAATTGAGCAAACATTAGGCAACGAGGTCTTTTTTCTTTGAATATGAAATTATGATCAGAAATGGTTATCAGATTCAGATTGAAGTATTTGAAGACCAACCTCCATCCATCTTACCCAACTCCTAACTACCGCATGGACTTGACCCAAGACCTAAGGCTATACACCGTAGGCTTCAAGGATCTTAAAAAGACCTAGGCCATAGAGTTAAGACCTGAATATTTACAAGGGGGCCGCGATTCACAGCCCCCCCCTGAAAAGACACTGTGGTCTAAACCTAATACCTAATACACCGTGGTCTAGGCTTTTATGTTTTTAGACCAAAGACCTACTACACCATGGTCTAGACCCAAGATCTAAGGTCTGTGGTCTAGGCTTCAGGTTCTAAGCCCCAAGATTTAAGGCCTGCATAGGCATTTAGGTTCTTAGCCTCCAGATCTAAGGCCCGTAATCTAGGCCTTTAGGTTTTTGAATCCAACACCTAGGACCCTACATCATGGTCTAGACCCTAAACCTAAGGCCTGTGATCTAGGTCTCTAAGTACTCCTCAAGACATAAGGCTCTACACCATGGTCTAAAACCAAGACCTAAGGTCCGTTGTGTAGGCTTTTAGGTTCTTATACCCAAGACCTAAGGCCCTACACCAGGGTCTAGAACCAAGATCTAAGGTGCGTGGTCTAGGCTTTTAGGTTCTTATACCCAAGTCCTAAGGCCCTACACCAGGGTCTAGAACCAAGATCTAAGGTCCGTGGTCTAGGCTTTTAGGTTCTTATACCCAAGACCTAAGGTCCGTGGTCTAGGCTTTTAGGTTCTTATACCCAAGTCCTAAGGCCCTACACCAGGGTCTAGAACCAAGATCTAAGGTCCGTGATCTAGGCTTTTAGGTTCTTATACCCAAGACCTAAGGTCCGTGGTCTAGGCTTTTAGGTTCTTATACCCAAGTCCTAAGGCCCTACACCAGGGTCTAGAACCAAGATCTAAGGTCCGTGGTCTAGGCTTTTAGGTTCTTATACCCAAGACCTAAGGTCCGTGGTCTAGGCCTTTAGGTTCTTATACCCAAGTCCTAAGGCCCTACACCAGGGTCTAGAACCAAGGTCCGTGGTCTAGGCTTTTAGGTTCTTATACCCAAGTCCTAAGGCCCTACACCAGGGTCTAGAACCAAGATCTAAGGTCCGTAGTCTAGGCTTTTAGGTTCTTATACCCAAGTCCTAAGGCCCTACACCAGGGTCTAGAACCAAGATCTAAGATCCGTTGTGTAGGCTTTTAGGTTCTTATACCAAAGACCTAAGGCCCTACACCAGGGTCTAGAACCAAGATCTAAGGTCCGTGGTCTAGGCTTTTAGGTTCTTATACCCAAGACCTAAGGTCCGTGGTCTAGGGTTTTAGGTTCTTATACCCAAGTCCTAAGGCCCTACACCAGGGTCTAGAACCAAGATCTAAGGTCCGTGGTCTAGGCTTTTAGGTTCTTATACCCAAGTCCTAAGGCCCTACACCAGGGTCTAGAACCAAGATTTAAGGTCCGTGGTCTAGGCTTTTAGGTTCTTATACCCAAGTCCTAAGGCCCTACACCAGGGTCTAGAACCAAGATCTAAGGTCCGTGGTCTAGGCTTATAGGTTCTTATACCCAAGACCTAAGGTCCGTGGTCTAGGCTTTTAGGTTCTTATACCCAAGTCCTAAGGCCTTACACCAGGGTCTAGAATCAAGATCTAAGGTCCGTGGTCTAGACTTTTAGGTTCTTATACCCAAGTCCTAAGGCCCTATACCAGGGTCTAGAACCAAGATCTAAGGTCCGTAATCTAGGCTTTTAGGTTCTTATACCCAAGTCCTAAGGCTCTACACAAGGGTCTAGAAACAAGATCTAAGGTCCGTGGTCTAGGCTTTTAGGTTCTTATACCCAAGTCCTAAGGCCCTACACCAGGGTCTAGAACCAAGATCTAAGGTCCGTGGTCTAGGCTTTTAGGTTCTTATACCCAAGTCCTAAGGCCCTACACCAGGGTCTAGAACCAAGATCTAAGGTCCGTGGTCTAGGCTTTTAGGTTCTTATACCCAAGTCCTAATGCCCTACAAAAGGGTCTAGAACCAAGACCTAAGGTCCGTGGTCTAGGCTTTTAGGTTCTTATACCCAAGTCCTAAGGCCCTACACCAGGGTCTAAAACCAAGATCTAAGGTCCGTGGTCTAGGCTTTTAGGTTCTTATACCCAAGTTCTACTACACCAGGGTCTAGAACCAAGATCTAAGGTCCGTGGTCTAGGCTTTTAGGTGCTTATACCCAAGACCTAAGGCCCTACACCATAGGCTAGAACCAAGACCTAAGGTCCTTTGATTAGGCCTTTAGGTTCTTAGACCCAAGTCCTAAGACCCGTGGACTAGGCCTTTAGGTTCATAGACCCAAGACCTAAGCTCTTAGACTCAAGACCTAAAGCCATATACCGCGGGTTAGGGTTTTAAGCTCTTAGACCCAAGACCTAAGGCCATACACCCTGGTCTAGGCTTTTAGGTTCTTAAACCCAAGACCTAAGGCCATACACCCTGGTCTAGGCTTTTAGGTTCTTATACCCAAGTCCTAAGGCCCTACATCCTGGTCTAGGCTTTTAGGTTCTTATACCCAAGACCTAAGGCCCTACACCCTGGTCTAGGCTTTTAAGTACTTAGACCCAAGACCTAAGGCCATAAAGTAAAGACCTGAAAACTTACAAGGGAGTCGCGATTCACGACCCCTGAACAGACACTGTGGACCCAAGACCTAAGGCCTTACACCGTGGTCTAGGCTTTTAAGCTCTTATACCCAAGACCTAAGGCCATAAACCCTGGTCTATGCTTTTAAGCTCTTAGACTCAAGACCCAAGGGCATACACACTGGTCTAGGCTTTTAAGTACTTACTCCAAGACCTAAAGTCATAAACCATGGGCTAGGCTTTTAAGCACTTAAACTCAATGCCTAAGGCGGTCCGCATGGGCTAGACTTAAGACCTAAGGCCATACACCCTGGTCTAGGCTTTTAAGTACTTATACCCAAGACCTAAGGCCATATACCGTTTTCTAGGCTTTTAAGCTCTTAGACTCAAGACCTAAGGCCATACACCGTTTTCTAGGCTTTTAAGGTCTCAGGCTCAAGACCTAAGGCCATACACCGTGGTCTAGGCTGTTAAGTACTTATACCCAAGACCTAAGGCCCTACACCGTGGGCTAGGCTTCAAAGCTCTTAGACCCAAGACCTAAAACCATAGGGTTAAGACTTGAAAACTTACAAGTTAATCGCAACTCACGATCCCCGAAAAGACACCGTGGTCTAGACCCAATACTTAAGGCCCTACACGAAGACCCAAGAGCTAAGGTCCTTCACCATGATCTAGACCCTAAGACCAAAGACCTTACACTATGGTCTAGTACTCGGCTTAAACCGTTTGCAGTTGTGGTTGTTTCATCTATTTCTAGAGGTAAGTCGGCCTCTAAGTTCCTAGACCCTAAGACCAAAGGCCTTATACCACGGTCTAGTACTCGGCATAAGCCATGTGCAGTTGTGGTTGTTTCATCTATAGCTAGAGGAAAGTCCTAAGTTCTTAGACCCTAAGACCAAAGGCCTTACACCATGGTCTAGTACTCGGCATAAACCGTTTTGCAGTTGTGGTTGTTTCATCTATAGCTAAAGGTAAGTCCTAGGTTCTTAGACCCTAAGACCAAAGGCCTTACATCATGGTCTAGTATTCCTCTTAAGCCGTGTGCAGTGGTTAATTTGTGTATACTTAGAAGAAAGTCGGCCTTTAAATTCTTAGACCCAAGACCTAAGACCCTACACCCATGGACTACAACCTGGACCTAAGGCCACATCCCAAGGTTTTGTACTCGTTTAAAACCGTGTGCAGTTGTGGTTGTTTCATCTATAGCTGGGCGAAGGTTGGCCTTTGATAACTGTGTGCAGTTATTACTGTTTCGTCTCGAAAAAGAGAAAGTTTATGCTTTTACACCATAACTTAGAACGAAAACCCATGGTCTTATTCCTAAAACCAAGGACCTTAGACCGATACCCTAGGACATAAGGGCTTAGACTTATTGCTTTAGATCTAGGGCAAAAGGAATTTAAATGAGGACCTAAGGCCTCATAATTTAGACCAACCCCAATCCCAGGCATTTAAGGCATTATACCATGGATCTGTATGTATATGACCTTAAACATTTGACCTAAGATCTAAGACTTTAACATAAGTCTTAAGCCCTAAGACCCTACCCCATGGGCTAGTACTGGTCCTACACCATGAGGGACCGTGTAAAATGGCGTGCATAAAGCCAATCACATGGATTATTTGAAAGCCCAGCGCACATGAACACCTGTGTTTGCTGTTGGGCGTTTTTATGATTTGTGCTTTCGGGCGTTTTGCAAACTCGACGCGGAAATTACGATCGCAGACGGAAATTATTAAAAAACATCGTGTACACATCGATTTTTAAAAACGATCGTACACGTCGATTATTTTAAACAGCGTCTGGGAATCGATTCTAAAAAACGTTCGCAGACGTTAATTATTAAAAGGCATCGTCTACACATCGATTTTGAAAAACGTTCGCAGACGTTAATTATTAAAGGGCATCGTCTACACATCGATTTGCAATATGCAGGTCGAGTTATGAGCCCTTATGTCCTAGGGTATCGGTCTAAGGTCCTTGGTTTTAGGAATAAGACCATGGGTTTTCGTTCTAAGTTATGGTGTAAAAGCATAAACTTTCTCTTTTTCGAGACGAAACAGTAATAACTGCACACAGTTATCAAAGGCCAACCTTCGCCCAGCTATAGATGAAACAACCACAACTGCACACGGTTTTAAACGAGTACAAAACCTTGGGATGTGGCCTTAGGTCCAGGTTGTAGTCCATGGGTGTAGGGTCTTAGGTCTTGGGTCTAAGAATTTAAAGGCCGACTTTCTTCTAAGTATACACAAATTAACCACTGCACACGGCTTAAGAGGAATACTAGACCATGATGTAAGGCCTTTGGTCTTAGGGTCTAAGAACCTAGGACTTACCTTTAGCTATAGATGAAACAACCACAACTGCAAAACGGTTTATGCCGAGTACTAGACCATGGTGTAAGGCCTTTGGTCTTAGGGTCTAAGAACTTAGGACTTTCCTCTAGCTATAGATGAAACAACCACAACTGCACATGGCTTATGCCGAGTACTAGACCGTGGTATAAGGCCTTTGGTCTTAGGGTCTAGGAACTTAGAGGCCGACTTACCTCTAGAAATAGATGAAACAACCACAACTGCAAACGGTTTAAGCCGAGTACTAGACCATAGTGTAAGGTCTTTGGTCTTAGGGTCTAGATCATGGTGAAGGACCTTAGCTCTTGGGTCTTCGTGTAGGGCCTTAAGTATTGGGTCTAGACCACGGTGTCTTTTCGGGGATCGTGAGTTGCGATTAACTTGTAAGTTTTCAAGTCTTAACCCTATGGTTTTAGGTCTTGGGTCTAAGAGCTTTAAAGCCTAGCCCACGGTGTAGGGCCTTAGGTCTTGGGTATAAGTACTTAACAGCCTAGACCACGGTGTATGGCCTTAGGTCTTGAGCCTGAGACCTTAAAAGCCTAGAAAACGGTGTATGGCCTTAGGTCTTGAGTCTAAGAGCTTAAAAGCCTAGAAAACGGTATATGGCCTTAGGTCTTGGGTATAAGTACTTAAAAGCCTAGACCAGGGTGTATGGCCTTAGGTCTAGCCCATGCGGACCGCCTTAGGCATTGAGTTTAAGTGCTTAAAAGCCTAGCCCATGGTTTATGACTTTAGGTCTTGGAGTAAGTACTTAAAAGCCTAGACCAGGGTGTATGCCCTTGGGTCTTGAGTCTAAGAGCTTAAAAGCATAGACCAGGGTTTATGGCCTTAGGTCTTGGGTATAAGAGCTTAAAAGCCTAGACCACGGTGTAAGGCCTTAGGTCTTGGGTCCACAGTGTCTGTTCAGGGGTCGTGAATCGCGACTCCCTTGTAAGTTTTCAGGTCTTTACTTTATGGCCTTAGGTCTTGGGTCTAAGTATTTAAAAGCCTAGACCAGGGTGTATGGCCTTAGGTCTTGGGTATAAGAACCTAAAAGCCTAGACCAGGGTGTAGGGCCTTAGGTCTTGGGTATAAGAACCTAAAAGCCTAGACCAGGGTGTATGGCCTTAGGTCATGGGTTTAAGAACCTAAAAGCCTAGACCAGGGTGTATGGCCTTAGGTCTTGGGTCTAAGAGCTTAAAACCCTAACCCGCGGTATATGGCTTTAGGTCTTGAGTCTAAGAGCTTAGGTCTTGGGTCTAAGAACCTAAAGGCCTAATCAAAGGACCTTAGGTCTTGGTTCTAGCCTATGGTGTAGGGCCTTAGGTCTTGGGTATAAGCACCTAAAAGCCTAGACCACGGTCCTTAGATCTTGGTTCTAGACCCTGGTTTAGGGCCTTAGGACTTGAGTATAAGAACCTAAAAGCCTTGACCACGGACCTTAGATCTTGGTTCTAGACCCTGGTGTAGTAGGACTTGGGTATAAGAACCTAAAAGCTTAGACCACGGACCTTAGATCTTGGTTTAGACCCTGGTGTAGGGCCTTAGGACTTGGGTATAAGAACCTAAAAGCCTAGACCACGGACCTTAGATCTTGGTTTTAGACCCTGGTGTAGGGCCTTAGGACTTGGGTATAAGAACCTAAAAGCCTGGACCACGGACCTTAGATCTTGGTTCTAGACCCTGGTGTAGGGCCTTAGGTCTTGGGTATAAGAACCTAAAAGCCTACACAACGGACCTTAGGTCTTGGTTTTAGACCATGGTGTAGAGCCTTATGTCTTGAGGAGAACTTAGAGACCTAGATTACAGGCCTTAGGTTTAGGGTCTAGACCATGATGTAGGGTCCTAGGTGTTGGATTCAAAAACCTAAAGGCCTAGATTACGGGCCTTAGATCTGGAGGCTAAGAACCTAAATGCCTATGCAGGCCTTAAATCTTGGGGCTTAGAACCTGAAGCCTAGACCACAGACCTTAGATCTTGGTTCTAGACCCTGGTGTAGGGCCTTAGGTCTTGGGTATTAGAACCTAAAAGCCTAGACCATGGAACTTAGATCTTGGTTCTAGACCCTGGTGTAGGGCCTTAGGACTTGGGTATAAGAACCTAAAAGCCTAGACCACGGACCTTAGATCTTGGATATAAGAACCTAAAAGCCTAGACCACGGACCTTAGATCTTGGTTCTAGACCCTGGTGTAGGGCCTTAGGACTTGGGTATAAGAACCTAAAAGCCTGGACCACGGACCTTAGATCTTGGTTCTAGACCCTGGTGTAAGGCCTTAGGACTTGGGTATAAGAACCTAAAAGCCTGGACCACGGACCTTAGGTCTTGGTTCTAGACCGTGGTGTAGGGCCTTAGGACTTGGGTATAAGAACCTAAAAACCCGGACCACGGACCTTAGGTCTTGGTTCTAGACCCTGGTGTAGGGCCTTAGGACTTGGGTATAAGAACCTAAAAGCCTGGACCACAGACCTTAGATCTTGGTTTTAGACCCTGGTGTAGGGCCTTATGACTTGGGTATAAGAACCTAAAAGCCTGGACCACAGACCTTAGATCTTGGTTTTAGACCCTGGTGTAGGGCCTTATGACTTGGGTATAAGAACCTAAAAGCCTGGACCACGGACCTTACATCTTAGTTCTAGACCCTGGTGTAGAGCCTTAGGACTTGGGTATAAGAACCTAAAAGCCTGGACCACGGACCTTAGATGTTGGTTCTAGACCCTGGTGTAGGGCCTTAGGACTTGGGTATAAGAACCTAAAAGCCTAGACCACGGACCTTAGATCTTGGTTCTAGACCCTGGTGTAGGGCCTTAGGACTTGGGTATAAGAACCTAAAAGCCTAGACCACGGACCTTAGATCTTGGATATAAGAACCTAAAAGCCTAGACCACGGACCTTAGATCTTGGTTCTAGACGCTGGTGTAGGGCCTTAGGACTTGGGTATAAGAACCTAAAAGCCTGGACCACGGACCTTAGATCTTGGTTCTAGACCCTGGTGTAAGGCCTTAGGACTTGGGTATAAGAACCTAAAAGCCTGGACCACGGACCTTAGGTCTTGGTTCTAGACCCTGGTGTAGGGCCTTAGGACTTGGGTATAAGAACCTAAAAACCCGGACCACGGACCTTAGGTCTTGGTTCTAGACCCTGGTGTAGGGCCTTAGGACTTGGGTATAAGAACCTAAAAGCCTGGACCACAGACCTTAGATCTTGGTTTTAGACCCTGGTGTAGGGCCTTATGACTTGGGTATAAGAACCTAAAAGCCTGGACCACAGACCTTAGATCTTGGTTTTAGACCCTGGTGTAGGGCCTTATGACTTGGGTATAAGAACCTAAAAGCCTGGACCACGGACCTTACATCTTAGTTCTAGACCCTGGTGTAGAGCCTTAGGACTTGGGTATAAGAACCTAAAAGCCTGGACGACGGACCTTAGATGTTGGTTCTAGACCCTGGTGTAGGGCCTTAGGACTTGGGTACAAGAACCTAAAAGCCTAGACCACGGACCTTAGATCTTGGTTCTAGACCCTGGTGTAGGGCCTTAGGACTTGGGTATAAGAATCTAAAAGCCTAGACCACGGACCTTAGGTCTTGGGTATAAGAACCTAAAAGCCTAGACCACGGACCTTAGATCTTGGTTCTAGACCCTGGTGTAGGGCATTAGGACTTTGGTATAAGAACCTAAAAGCCTAGACCATGGACCTTAGGACTTGGGTATAAGAACCTAAAAGCCTAGACCACGGACCTTAGATCTTGGTTCTAGACCCTGGTGTAGGGCCTTAGGACTTGGGTATAAGAACCTAAAAGCCTAGACCACGGACCTTGGTTCTAGACCCTGGTGTAGGGCCTTAGGACTTGAATATAAGAACCTAAAGGCCTAGACCACGGACCTTAGGTCTTGGTTCTAGACCATGGTGTAGGGCCTTAGGACTTGGGTATAAGAATCTAAAAGCCTAGACCACGGACCTTAGGTCTTGGGTATAAGAACCTAAAAGCCTAGACCACGGACCTTAGATCTTGGTTCTAGACCCTGGTGTAGGGCATTAGGACTTTGGTATAAGAACCTAAAAGCCTAGACCATGGACCTTAGGACTTGGGTATAAGAACCTAAAAGCCTAGACCACGGACCTTAGATCTTGGTTCTAGACCCTGGTGTAGGGCCTAAGGACTTGGGTATAAGAACCTAAAAGCCTAGACCACGGACCTCAGATCTTGGTTTTAGACCCTGGTGTAGGGCCTTAGGACTTGGGTATAAGAACCTAAAAGCCTAGACCACGGACCTTAGATCTTGGTTCTAGACCCTGGTGTAGGGCCTTATGTCTTGGGTATAAGAACCTAAAAGCCTACACAACGGACCTTAGGTCTTGGTTTTAGACCATGGTGTAGGGCCTTATGTCTTGAGGAGAACTTAGAGACCTAGATCACAGGCCTTAGGTTTAGGGTCTAGACCATGATGTAGGGTCCTAGGTGTTGGATTCAAGAACCTAAAGGCCTAGATTACGGGCCTTAGATCTGGAGGCTAAGAACCTAAATGCCTATGCAGGCCTTAAATCTTGGGGCTTAGAACCTGAAGCCTAGACCACAGACCTTAGATCTTGGGTCTAGACCATGGTGTAGTAGGTCTTTGGTCTAAAAACTTAAAAACCTAGACCACGGTGTATTAGGTATTCGGTTTAGACCACAGTGTCTTTTCAGGGGGGCTGTGAATCGCGGCCCCCTTGTAAATATTCAGGTCTTAACTCTATGGCCTAGGTCTTTTTAAGATCCTTAAAGCCTACGGTGTATAGCCTTAGGTCTTGGGTCAAGTCCATGCGGTAGTTAGGAGTTTAGTAAGATGGATGGAGGTTGGTCTTCAAATACTCCAATCTGAATCTGATAACCATTTCTGATCATAATTTCATATTCAAAGAAAAAAGACCTCGTTGCCTAATGTTTGCTCAATTCATGGGGGGCTGTGAATCGCGGCCCCCTTGTAAGTTTTCAGATCTTAAGGTTTTATGGCTTTGTACTAAGGTGTCAGGCCTTATGTTTACATCTTAGTCCCGACACATTAGGTCCTGGCTGGGGGCTGATAGGTCTTATACACAGGTCATAGCTTTAGCCACTAGGTTTTTGAGCTTTGGACTCAGTTGCAAGGCCTTAGGTTTAGACTTTAGGTTCAACACATTAGGTCTAAGCTGTTGGGTAATAGGTCCTATTCACAGGTTAAAGCCTTAGCTGCTAGGTTTTAGGGCTTTGGACTCAGGTGCAAGGCCTTAGGTTTACATCTTAGTGCCAACACATAAGGTTTAGGCTGTTGGCTAATAACTATTCACAGGTCAAATCCTTAGCTGCTGGGTTTTAGGGTTTTGGACTCAGGTGCAAGGGCTTAGGTTTAGATCTTAGATCCAGCACATTAGGCCTTCGCTGATGGATAATAGGCCCTATTCACAGGTCAAATCCTTAGCTGCTAGCTTTTAGGGCTTTGGACTCAGGTGCAAGGCCTTAGGTTTACATCTTAGTGCCAACACATTAGGTTTAGGCTGTTTGCTAATAGGTACTATTCACAGGTCAAATCCTTAGCTGCTAAGTTTTAGGGTTTTGGACTCAAGTGCAAGGCCTGAGGTTTAGATTTTTGGTCCAACACATTAGGTCTAAGCTAAACGCAAATAGGTCCTATTCACAGGTCAAAGCCTTAGCTGCTAGGTTTTAGGATCTAAGTCCAAGGCATTTCATCTTAGGAACCATGTGTAAGGCCTTAGGCTTAGATCTTATGTCCAACACATTAGGCCTAAGCTGATAGATAATAGGCCCTATTCACAGGTCAAAGCCTTAGCTGCTAGCTTTTAGGGCTTTAGACTCAGGTGCAAGGCCTTAGGTTTACATCTTAGTACCAACACATTAGGTTTAGGCTGTTAGCTAATAACTATTCACAGGTCAAATCTTTAGCTGCTAGGTTTTAGGGTTTTGGACTCAGGTGCAAGGGCTAAGCTTTAGATCTTAGGTCCAGCACATTTGGCCTACGCTGATGGATAATAGGCCCTATTCACAGGTCAAATCCTTAGCTGCTAGCTTTAAGGGCTTTGGACTCAGGTGCAAGGCCTTAGGTTTATCTCTTAGTGCCAACACATTAGGTTTAGGCTGTTGGATAATAACTATTCACAGGTCAAATCGTTAGCTGCTAGGTTTTAGGGTTTTGGATTCAGGTGCAAGGGCTTAGGTTTAGATCTTAGATCCAGCACATTAGGCCTTCGCTGATGGATAATAAGCCCTATTCACAGGTCAAATCCTTAGCTGCTAGCTTTAAGGGCTTTGGACTCAGGTGCAAGGCCTTAGGTTTAGATCTTAGGTCCAACACATTAGGATTAAGCTAATGGTTAATAGGGCTTATTGATAGGTTAAAGCCTTAGCTGCTAGGTTTTAGGGCTTGTCTGGACCTTAGGAATTAGATTTTAGAGGTTAAACTGGGTTAAAAATTGGAGAATTTTGGCCTAAAAATGTGTCTTTGAAGGTAAAATTGCAATTTGAAGCTGAAGGCGCTCACAAAACATGAGTATTCCCTGGATTATATTCAAAATGCTCCTTGAAATCACTGTCTGAAATCCTGAAAAATGCCCTGAAATGGGCTGATATTTGGCCAAAACCAACCAGAATCCGGTAAAAAACCGGTCAATTTGAAGCTGAAGGCGCTCAAAAAAAACTACGAGTGTTCCCTGGATTATATTCTAAAAGTGGTCATTTGAAGCAAAAAAGTGGTCATTTGAAGCAAAATGTGGTCATTTGAAGCAAAAGTGGTCATTTGAAGCAAAAGTGGTCATTTGAAGCAAAAAGTGGTCATTTGAAGCAAAAGCGGTCATACGACGCAAAAAAAAGTGGTCATATGAAGCAAAAAAAGTGGTCATATGAAGCAAAAAGTCATCAAAAAAAACTACGAGTGTTTCAGAACCATCCTTTTATATCTACTTATTTAAAACCCGGAGGGAACCTCCTTGAGCGAGAGACGGCGTTTTAAATTTTAAGCGACCTCTGGAGGGTTAAGCTAAAACTAGAAGACTAAATTATCCGTTTGAATCGCCACCCCCCCCCCCCCCCCCCACCGCCAACCACGACCGGAAATTGCCAATGCGCCACGGGGGCGGTAATTTTCTCGAATTCAACCCGGAAGCAGTGAGTGGCTTTCGCTGTGCAAACACCAAATATTTGTTTGATCATTACATCGGTTGCAGGTTAGCCAACATTGCGGACCCGTAGGCGCAGGAACGGTAAGCCAAGGTTGTATTGTTTGACTCCATCGTGTTGGTATAAACAATGTGACTACAGTAGCTATGTTGTTTGAATCTTGTGACCCCGAAATCGATATTATGGGAGTTTTATCGATATGAGCGTTTTCCCCTAAATATTTTATGTTTTACGACCCCTGCAGTAGCCATCATACCAACAGATATAGACTAGGTTATCTGTGATTATACCCTGTTTATAATTAACTAGTATATGTGTTGCTCGAAATTGAGCAATTTATTTTTATAGAATACAAATGTTACTTTTAGCTCTAAATCAATGACATACGATCAATCCAATATTGAGAATATCTGTTTGTCTGTAATCACAAAAAATGCACGTATTTACAGTTGGACATTAACAGATGTTTAAAATGTCATTCGGTCCCAATGTTATTTTAATAAGAAATTTTGAGAATTCAATTGTGGATAGCGCCATTATTTCCAGTCCGATTCTCATAAGTTTTTGGAGGAAACAACCAAAGACCAAGCCCTAACCAACGACTCAAAAAAAAAAAAAACTTGAAAATCTGTTGAAATTGTATGAGGAGTTCTCTACACAAGAAAACCCTTAGCTTAGCGCTAGGCCCCCCATACACGCAACGATCGGTCGCACGTCGAGGTCTGTTCGGACGGATTTTTGAGACCGATCGTTACGTGTATGGGGGGCTTGCCTTATAGATGTGCGGTGCATTGCGGATTTCAATTCCGCGAATTTTTGCCATTCCGTGCCCTACCAAGAATCCAGCCAATCAGAATCACTGATCGATTATACAGCTATTTATTGGCTCATGTCACTTTATACCATACCTTTGCTTTTCTTCTTTTGTAAACAAATATGATTGATTTGACGTTTGTAACTTCAATTAGAAGAATTAACATGATCATCGACGATATTATCAACTCTGAACTTCATGGACAAAATGAAAATAACAGCTAGCTATGAAGATAAATAGGAGAATGTATTACCAGGTAAATTGAGTTTTCCCCGTGGTGGGAAATAAAATTCTGTTTTTCGACCTCACAGTTATAAATTTGAAGTTGTCAGTTATAGATCTAGTAGAATAAGACCCAACACTGATGTGTTTGTTAGTAAGTAAATGGTAAATTACCTGAAGAATAATTTTTTAGCTACAAAATTTTTCCATGCAATTCTTATAAAAATAAACATAATTTCAAATCTTTATTGAGGTTTCGTTCTAATATACACTCAACCATATGATAACCTGCTCAGACAGCAATGAATAGAAGGAGGAAGCCAAGTAAGGTAGCGCCTACGATGCACGTTATAGACAAAGCTCTGTTGTGAGGCGAATTATTATGCGCGTCACATCTCACATCCCAGTCGCTATGCAACCCATCAAACGGAAAGTAACCTCTGCCCACCGCCATCTTCATACCTTCGCTTGATACAAACAAACCACAACTTTTTGAATCTCTACGAAATATATAATTTTTATTCATGGTTTATTCCTCCAGAACCGTATTAATCAAATATAACAGGTTACTAACCTTGATTAACCGTCACGATTCAGATCGACCAGTGTTCTTGGTGACCCGGGTTTCGACCTTAAAAGGCCATTACATGACAAATGGCAACTGGGTCCGGAATCGAACCTTTAAAAAGCTACTAACATTTCTCAGGATCTAACCGGTAACCTTTGAATTCAAAGGCGAGCACTAAAACCACTCAGCTACCCAGCTTATGTGTCCGTGGTACTGATAACTTTTGAAGGGGACCTCTGATTTTGATGAAATTTGGCATGAAGGTGTAAGACCAGGTCCATCTTCATGAGTTCACCAACCAGCGTGATAGGGTTATGGTAACGAGGTTTTATAAGGTTTCAAAAAGGTTAAAAATGGGCTTTGGGCATTTTTTGACCTCAATTTTCAACATTCAACAATTTTAACTAAAATCATTTAAAAGAGCTTATAATATAACAATTTGGTATTTTGAATTTTTAACTTGGCTTAACAAATAACGGAGAAAATCCAAAAATTTTCTTCCCATGTTATTTTTATGGGAAATAAACAAAACCCTGTATCTTGCTTATTTATTAACATAACATGGTAAAATTTGGTATGTTCATTCACTAGGTATAGTGTAATTAATATTTTCTTACAATACCCATATGGTGGCAAACATACATTCTCAATTCTCACCCCCATGGGGTTTATGGGGAAAATTTAAAAGTGCTGAGTATTGATACAATTCGATATTTCGGCCTACCTTACCTAACCTTTACATTTTCTAACAACTAACATTTTACTAACAACATCTCATGGCAGTAAACCTCCAAAGTCTTTCCAATAGTGTTTATGGGGAAAATACATAATCTCAAATTCCTTTGGAAATTCGCTGAGTAGGCCTACGCAGGTCTGCTTCGACGGGAGTATTTCTTTAACGTCAGTTATAGAACTCCGATGCCCATACATCTACATAGGTACTCGGTATAAGAAAGCACCGGTTTTGTTTATAGCCCATTCAAAAGTAATGTGCGGTTTAAAGACCAAGGACAGATTCCCTTCCCATCGCCCTGAATTACCTATTTTTCTTCATAGTCAGCTACCCGCTCAGCTAATATTTTAATTCCGCTTTCTGCTTTTCAAAATAGCGATAGTATATCTGAAGATATTGTTACTTTTATTGCCGATGATAGCTCCTCTTTAAGATATCAGACAACAAACAACCTCGGTATTAAAGAGTTTTTGCAACGTACGGTAAATCTTACGGTAAACGCTAAACGTTATTTTTAAGTTGGAATATTGATTCATATTACGTTACACAGGATAGTTCAACTATATGAATGGTGTCAAATGGTTACTATTGATCACTTTTCAACGAGCTTTTGTACTTTCAAGCAGCAAAAGTACCTAAATCCAACATTGTTTAAATAGCGTTTAGCGTTTACCGTAATCATTTACCATATGTGCAAAAACTCTCTATTATCAAACGTCAAAAGAAGCGCATTTGAGTATGAAAATACAAAGCAAATTTGCATGATGTGACAAGAGAAATTAAATTATTTATATAGGCCTAGTAATTTCTGTAATTGGTAGGCTTTTTGGCTGCGGGAGGAACGGGAATATTGGGGAAACTGAAATCCGCTATTTGACCGCACATTAAAATTTGAAGGGACTACTAAGTAATAAAAATTTTGGGTTTGAGGATTTGAAGTACACGTTACATAGGTACGTTATAATTAAAACAAAATGAACTAGATGATAATTGTTCTATCTATACACTACTTCTATTTTTTTTAATTAATTTGTTTGTTTGGAAGTGATTACCTTTATTATGCATTATGGTTACATTAGCAAAACATATGAAGAGCCATCAAAAATTAAACATGGAAATTAAATTATTTAATGATCTACCCAAAAGCTGGAAATTACTGTCAGACAGGAAGTTTACAGAAAAAAATAAAAGTGTTTTGATAAAAAATGCCCATATTCCATGAAGGAATACAATGAGCACTTTTGGAAATAGTATAGATCAATAACTTTTAAAATTAATTTTATGTATATTTACTTTTCTCATGTATTTTCAGGTAAGTACCTACAAAAATAAAGTATTATTATAAAAAAGTATGCAGAGAGCAGAACCAGAAGTATAGGCTACTAATGGTGCGACTTTGACGAACTCTGCTTGTATAATAGTTTATACATATAAAACTGTGGAATCAGCAGTGTCTCTCTTGGTGGCTTGTTGTTCGGCGTTTTTTTTTTTTTTTTTTTTTTTTTTTTTTCAGTTTTTATAATCCTATACTATAATACGAGGAATCTCTGAAGGGATGTATGTTCCACGATCTCGAAATCTAGCTGTTAGATTTTGCTTAAACTTTGCATTAAAGAGTGTTTCGGCCCAAAAATAAGTTTAGAAACAGTCTCAATCCGAGGAAAAATCAAATTTTATCTAAATTTAAGTTTAAAAATTCTAATTTTTAACATTGGTCTTATGGGTTGCTATTTTGGTAACGAAATAACAACTAAATGTAAACAAAAATAAAGGAACATTAATGTTGAACAGACCTTTTGAAACAGCTGTTAACTGTGAAGAGGTATAGTTGGTTGTTGGTGAAAATATTAAAATTGAATCAAAACCAACGAGCAAGGCTCGGTTAACCTGGTACTCTATATATATAATACGTGATGCCCTTTTTTTGTTAACACTACTCCTCCCTTATTTCTGGACCAATTTTAAAGTTTGAGGTGTCAAAAGAATGGTCTCAGTTCGTAGTTTTGCAATAAGGTTTTAGATTTTTGATATTTTAATTCTGAAGCTCACGGGAAGCCCTCAAAGTTCATTTTTTGTCCATAAGATTAACATGGGGAACAATTTATATTTAATTGCTAAATAAAACAGCTGTTGATAATAAAACAAACAAACACATGTTCAAAGCTAGCTGAATAGAAGCAGTTGAACTACTTACTGGCACTGAAATATCAACGAAATTCCAGACTTTAATAAAAGGTGTGTCTATTGTATGGAACAAATGTGTGTTTTACCTTTTCCCTCAAAATGAGGAAGGTAGAGTTTGCTTGAACTTTGTAATTATGTGTATTTGGACATCAAAATACGTTTAGTAACTTAACCCCAGAAAAATTAATATTTCCGTACAAATAAAAGTTTGGAAATGAAGTTTTTGACGTGGTTCTTATGGGTTATAATACATGTTTGCACATCGGTTTTCAAAATGCTGTTTACTAGAACTAGGAAAAGGGATAGTTGGTTGTTGGTCTGAATTTTATAGTTACGTGTTTACTGGGATAATATTACAAATTAAAGCAGAATATATGCAGAACATATTAAAACACCTGAGACAACTTTTAAAAGTGTTTTACCTCCAGTCTAGATAACAAGCTTAAGGCAAAAATGAGTTTTTTTTTACAAATAGAAATTTTAACCAAAATATAAATACCACATCAAACCAAAATGGACCATACCAACAAAGATGTAGATTTTCTTAATTTTTGTTATTTATTTTTTTAAATTCTGTAATGCCATGGAAAGTTAAGTTAAAGAGGTTTTGGTTTGTTATAAATAGTAATAGTGAGGACTTATTAACTATGTCTACTACTACCACATACAGTAATAGACTACAAAAACAGTTGCAGGGAGTGCTGCATAGCTCATACAGGATTGGGGAGTTGTAATGCAATATTGATTTTCCTTTTGTTGTCATTTACGTTCTTTGTGTACTGAAATATCTACATCCACCATCTGTGAATTTATTCTAAATTTTTAGGAGTTTTTAGGCAGAAGCTCTAGGACAAATCGGCATAAGAAACATCACGTAATCCTAGCTAATTAAGATCTAAAAGAACAACTACCAATAAAGGTCAACACTATCACATTGGGAAGTTGGAGAATTAGTGATGAAGATTGATTGATGAAATAGCAATATAGTGTAATCTGATTTTTACTATGGTTTAATTTTTATTCAAAGCAACTCGGTGAAATACCCTGCATAAAAATTATCACGTAATCCTAGCTAATTTGGACCAAAAAGGACAACCACAAAATTTCAACACTATATCATAGTAATTAGTTGGAGAATAAGTGAAGAACATTGTTCGATCCAATGCTGACAAAATTAAAATTAATTTTCAGTATGATTTTTATTAATTATTTAAAATTTATTGGGCTACACCCACCTTAATATTTATGATGCGTGGATCCTTCGTCAATTGATAAACACAAAAAACACAACACACACGTACACAAAATCGGATCCCGCTATCAAAAGTCCCGACGTTTCGCGTGACCGAAAAACATTCACGCCTCTTCGGGGGAGTTTATTGATGAGGACGATGTTGTTTGGCGTGAAGTCGCTCCGACCGTCTTACCGCGACTGATTTTTATGCAAAGAAAAAAAACTAAGTAAATTACTGTCGAACAAGGTTTGATCTCTAAGCACTCTGAAATATGCAGCGCTTTGCGCTGCACAGGTACCCTTAGTAGTTAATAATATGAGACAATACTCTACAGTCTATACTATAAAGTAGCCTACGTGATGGATAAGAAGTGCTTGTAGTTTTCTCCTAGCATTCAATAATTTAAACCGTGGGGAAATATTATAAGAATAAAATTATAAAAATTGTTAATAGGAAGAATGAATTTGATTCCAATTAAGGGTTTTAGGAAATATGGCAAGCTGTAAACTAGGTAATGAAGTGGTTTAACTCATTTCATTCCCTAATTTTACCTAATTTAATCAAAACATTTTTCATCATTATTAGCAAAGCTCACCCCTGTTGGCAGTTTCGGAGAAACTTTGATCCCTTATATCTGATCTTCAATCATTAGTCAAACACATACAATGTACAAAAGCTCTATTTTACAAGAGCTATGCAGCTAAGACAGTTTAATTTGAGTTTAATTACTCACAATATTTCCTCCAAACAGTAAGAACGCCCTAAAAAGCGTAAAAGTTTATTTTGTAGCTTCTAAATATAGTGAAAATCGCCAAATTCTTACTCTACAAACCGTTTTCAGAACATTATTCCGTAGAACTACACCTATGGCTCTAGATATGTCTGTAATGGCTGGTGGGAGGGGAGGGCCCTTTATTACTTTGATTGTGTTTTATAAAGAAATACAGTAATAACAAACAAATAACAGTTATAGGGTGGGTAGTGTGATTATATTGTATTCAAAGCACCGTTGTCGGTGTGCGCCAGGTGCGCCATAGCCTTATCAGATGACGTCATCGGCTGGTGTGGCATGCGTCGTCTGCTGCTCGTTGTTGCCGTTGCTCCTTGCCTGTCGATAGACGCAAACACGGATTAGCGAGGCGGGCAATATCCGGTTGGATTATCCCGGGATTGCTGCGCTTCCCTGGACTTATTACATCTTGAAAACAATGAAAACTCCCATTTCCCTTCAGATATTGCACTCAGGCTAAGGTGAAGGGAATGTAAATAAGTTAACTAATTTTGCATAAATCCATTGTTTTATTAAATAAAACATTACGGTTAGACAAATTTTAATTCAAATGTTGGTTTTCATTTGAAAGTTATCTATTTTTATAATGCGGGATCGTATAAATTAATTTTTGTTAATAGTTTCTCTGTTTGCCCTCTTACAAACACATCATACTAAATTTGCGTTTAACATCTTATCGACATTTATTATTATTTTGCTATACTGTATTGGGGTTTGTATTGAAAAGTGTGATTGTATATGAATAAATCAAAGTAGCTCTTGATTAAGCATCAAAATGTAGCATCTCTATTACCTCAGTACAAGGTAACACTAAATTTATTTATTTATTCATAAATAAATAAATAAATTGATTGATAGTTTATTATTTTTAGCCTGCCGTTACTCTGATGGTTGAATATGTCGTATTTAAAAAATAATAAGTACACAAAAGAATGGCTACAAACGGAAGTAAGTTTAAACGATGTACTGTAATTACAGCCACGTAAAATACGAGTGGCCACGAGAATGTATCGCCTTTTTCCTAAACTGGGCTACATTTTAAAAAGCTACCGTACCGTACTGATAACTATAGTCTAAAAGTCAATACGGTACCGGTCTATATCTATAGAGGAAGTAATAATAGAGGAAGTAATAACTCCGAAACACCTCGACATGTTGTAATGAAACGTTCAGGCATTATTAAGCATTATTCAAGGATTGTTTGTGTTAAGTTTGGTGCAAGTCTGCCCAAAGGGCTCTGATCCAGTGGGCATACAATAGTTTTGTAAAAAAAATCAGAAAATCTATATTTTATCTATTTTTATTTGCTAAGAAAAAATCCAATGAAAAATTCTAATTTTAGGTATTTCAGCGATTTCTTATATGAAGGTGAGCGTAGCGAACGAGCTTAATTACCAATAAAATAAATTCAATCACGGGCGAAGCCGTGACGGGAAACACGGGAACAGCTAGTTAAGCCTAAAAAGGAATATGTTTTAAATTAATATTGTGATTCACAATTTCACAACTTGTATATTATAGTTTCGTAATTTTTGAAATTAATATCTGTCCTCTTTTTACCAAAGATAATAAAGAAAAATCGGAAAAATATCATATTGTCATGGGTTCGACAAGGAGCGTAGCGAGTGGCTTTATTTTGAATTCCCTCCTATCTATTTACTTGATTCGCGCGGGAAATTCAAACAGTGATATCGACCTTGCGCAGAACTGATCTTATTTCCCGCGCTTCACATTGTATGAGGTTATGTTTTGTTTTATATTTTCTAAATTGGCACTTTTAGGGAAATTTTAACTTAAAATATGTATTGAAATGATTGGTTCTTACAGTATATAATTTTGTCAAAATACTTTTAAGAACGTAAAAAGTTTTGAATATTAAAAACAGTTGAATATAATAAATTTATTTTGCGCTTGGAAAGGAAGTTTAAAAGCATTATTCACATTTTTATTAGTTATATTTGTTATAAAAAACAATTACATAACAGAAAACAAGTATTTTTTGATTCTGTACTCAATTAAACAGTATTTACGACACCATAATAACGTTATCAGCACGCCGGTCAATGTAAACCTTTTGCACAGACGCGATTTCTCTGTACACGCCATAGCTTGACGCATTGCAGGTGCGTATCAGCCAATAGGAGGCGAGCTTAGTTTGCTTGTTGGAGCCGACTAGGAAGTCTTGTAAACAGGACCGCACCCAGCACCTATAAAGCTCTTTGGTCAGCGCGCCGAAAACGTAATCCACATTCTGAGTTGGAATTAGACGGTGGTGTCAAGCGGGAAGTGTTTTATTAAAGAATTGTGTTCCAATGAGTGTTATTTTGTGATTTTAGTTTGTTTTGTGCAGTGAACTAGTTTTTCACGCCATACCTCAACTGCGGATGAATACATAACACTGACGTCATCAGCAGCTTCTACTATTCAAAGTATTTCGAGTAGCCGGTGCAGTGTGGCGTTTGTAGTTTTACCGGCCGTGTTTATTAGTCTGTAGTACATCTACATTCGAAATGGTGAGTAATTTTGGTCATATTCAATTCTTAAAGTATTGTGGAATGTGTTTTTCCATTATTTGGCGAAAAAACTTTTAGGATGGCAGGGGTAATGTTGGATATATTTGGGCTGTGAGTAAGAGGATCAGACCGTCCATTGTTGCTGTCGTAATCCACCTCTTGTTTTGTCATCTAGTATCTTCTCTATCAACTGTATTTTGAAAAACAACTATATAAATATTAAAATAATTAAAAAATATTAAAATCCAAACCTTATATATATATATTTTTAGTCTACTATACGAGTCAAAAGCGGAGACCTTGAGAGTTGAGTTTGAAGGCTGTTGTGGACCCCCAGGCCAAACCCAGTTGAGTGAAGGAGAGATTGAATTTTAATAGCTCTCAGTTGTTTGGGAAATTTACTAACCATTTAATTAATTGAAAAATGAGCATAGTAGGCTAGCTTTGTTGAAGATTTAACTAATCATAGAAATTTATGTAGGCCCGAGGCCTAGGCCATAAGTTAGGCCTATCCCATACAGAAATAGGCCTCCTGGGTTTTCAAGTAGGCCCATAAGGCTAGTATGTGTGTAATCAGGTCTTCAAAGTATATCTAACTTAATTAGAAGTTTGTCAAGTGTTATGGTAGGCCTAACCTAAATGAGTTAGGTACCTACTGTTAGACTGTCTGAGCTACTTTTAGCCTGATAAATTTGTTTCAAAAACCGTGTGTCCAAGCTGTTAAGTTAGTCTGCAAAAAGAATTGTCACATACAGTAGAAGCAAAGTTTGGTCTAGGCCTAAGCCTAGCCTTTTTTAACCCTCCAAGCGCTAAACATCGCGATCACGACGCATTTCGGCAACGCGTATAGCTCTATCGTCGCGATCGCGACTCATTTACAAGGGTTTACTACGATCGTCACAGATCCGTTGTTTATTGACGGATCGGCATATATTTTATATAGTATTGAAGAGAAAATATCTGAAGAGAAAATTCTTTCTGAATACTTTTGGTTCAATACATATTTCAGTGGAAAATCAAAGTTGGCTAACTTGTTTGTCAACATCAGCTGTTTTTTGGTCGTCTGAAGTACAGCTGCTACATCGCAAATTGTTATGGTTATGTTATCTTTTTTTGCTAAGAACATATAAACATTATATATCACTGGAAAGGTAGTAATAAAATTTTCAACATTTTGGCTATCTCAGATTTTTTTATTTGACTATGTAATTATGACCTGAAATGGAAAAACTGAAGACGAGGGTAACATAAAAAAACTACCCCTTGATATCTAGAAATTTGGAAAAAAATAAATGGTAAGTAAGATCTAATGAATCAAATTTTCTAATAGTAGACATTTTTCTGAACAAATTTATATGCAATATGATATACTTTTCATATCATTAATAACTATTATGCACATTTGCTTAAATGCTTGCGCGAAACTTAAAAAATGGTCAGCACTTAAGGACTAATATACGTAGCACTTGGAGGGTTAAGAAAACGTCCTATAAAAATGTTTACAAACAATTCTTTATTTCAAAATGTTTATGGTGTTGCCCTGGTCCTGAGTTAGGAGTTTTTGCCATTAAATCATATCTCTGCCCAGATAGGCCTAGCCTATCTCATGTACCGGTATTTGTTGGTTTATTTAGTCATAAACTTTATTCCCCTGCCTAGGCCTATTCCTGAAACCCAGGCAAAAGTGAAATTGAAACAGTTAAAGTTGTAACTGAAATGACTAAAATACTTTAGGCCTAGGGCCTATAGGGTAATCACTTAAAATAAGACTATATAGCCTAACTTAAGTTACTTTGGATCTCACAGGCCCTGGGAAAAAATTCTGATAGGGCCTACTGAATATTTTGCCAAGTATAATTAAATTGTATTAAACTTTTTAAATAAGTTTTCTATAAAATTAAGAGTTAGGTAGGTTAAGTCTACTTACTCACCCAATTGGAGAATTGTCAGACCTTGGAGTATTTTAATTTTGGAGATAGATAATGACAAAATAACTTATTTAAACAAAAGTTGTGGGATGGGTAAATAAAAGGAACAAACAACCATAAAATATTTTTTTATTTTATTAGTACCTACGATAATGCTTGTCTTCTATCTCAAAATGTGTAAAAATGTTGATGTCAGTAATTAGGACATGAGATGTCAGTATTTTTAGAAAAGTGACAAACTTGTTTCCCCAACTTATATATGCTTAAAAACTGTCAATATGATTATTTTTTAAATCTTTTAATGCAATCCGAAAGTTTTTGAAATGGAAAAATTAATTAATTTACAATACTCATTCTTTACATAACTTACTAGCCTATTTAACTTATAAGTGTTTTTCTGCTTTAATAAACTGGAATTCAGCCTTAAGGTGTTGGTATTTTTGGGGCATTTACCTTAGTCTATCACAATTTAACATAGGCCTATACGGTATTTACAGTATTAGGCCTTAACGCCAGGTACTGTATGCTACTTTATATTGCGGGGTAGGTCTACCTCAGCTCAGTTTTGACCGTCATTGATATTAAATACCGTACTGAAAGAAAACACTGAATACAAAAGAATAGCCTATAAGGATACTCCATTAATAGTCAAAATGGTAGAAAAAAGCGTTTTTGTAAGACACTCCACGTTTTGAGAGACCTTGAAATAGCCTAGTAGGACTAAACCAAAACCATAGAGCAAAATCTACTGGGGAAAAAGTGAGGTTACAAAATAATGGAATGGTGTCCATTACTAGTGAAGTGTCCACTTAAAGGTCAATCTACCCTACGGTATTCAATTAAGTTTGTAAGTTGTTTATAATAGGTGCTTTTGGTCATCCGCAAAGATGGCCCCACTCTCTCTCATACACATAAAAACCCAAATGCGTGCATAATATATGTCTAGGTAGTAACTTACAGTCAACTGTCATTTAAATTAGCCTAAATGATTTCTTAAATCTTAACGTTTTTAAAAACATATTCTTGTCTAAGCTTAGGCCAATTTAAACTTTCGGAACTGTGAACACCTTGTCCCTTCATTTTTTAGCGCTTGTTATCAGGCCTATAACTTACGTTTCCAATTTAATATTAAGGTAAATATTTACAATAACGCCCCATACCGGCACTGAATGTTTTATTGTATTACTTTCTCCCCCTTATGTATCATAACTTACTTATGAAGAGAAAGTCACTTTTTGGTCAAAATTTTTTAACTTTAGTTGTTGGTGGATTTATCCGTTTTGGTGTCCCCTGAGTCCAAAAAAGTGGTTTTTGGAGTGATGTCTGTCTGTGTTTGTGTCCTATATGTGTGTGAGTATGTCTGTATGTTAACAAAAATAGAGAAGGCTCCAATCGGAAGGATCCGATTTTGATTAAATTAGGTATGGTATGTAGGTCCCAATTGACTATAAACTTAATTCCAGTTTTTTAAAATTTTTTGAATTTTTTGCTGTTTACTCCCAAAAAGCACCAAAAATCCAAAATTCTCAAAAATGGCTCTCACGATTTTGATTAAAATTTTGTGGTTTACTACAGAAAAAAAGCCAAACAAAATGACACCATCTCCGATAAAATAACTCGCGATAGGTAGTTATAACTTAGATAGGCAACTTATAATTTAGCAGACGTCCAGGGCTTCTCCTGGACAGTCTGGGGTTCGAGGGCCTGTCCGGAGTCCGGCCCTGGGTTTTTAAGGTTTTAGCAAAATGACCAATTTTGATGGTATGATAATTTACTAGAAACAACACATTGTTAACAGGAAAAGTGTTTAATTTATTATTATCAAATGTTTTTAAATTACGACCATTAGGTTTAACTGTGCTTGACCTAAGATGATAGCTTGACTTGGATACTTACCGGTACGTAAACAGTAGTCACCCATTTTTAATCTGCCATAAAGCTGACATAGGTATGGTAATACAGACACTCACAACCAAAGCTGTCTACTTATTATTTGAGGAAAATAAGATTTGAAAACTATACAGCCATAAATATAAAATATTATTATTTTTGGTGTATTCGAAAAATATTTAATTTTAGCTATATCAATGAATGTAAGCAAGCATCTACTTGAATGAGTTCGAGAACCATAATGATCGGACTCATTTAATGGGGTTTTATGGGATTTAAATTGGTCAAAAATGGGTTTTTGGCATTTTTTACCATGATTTTTAAGATATACAACAATTATAACATAAACCATCTAAAAAAGAGATCAAAAATATAAACAATTGAGTACGGTACGGTACAGTATTTTGAATTATTAACTTAGCTTAAATGTTTATGAAGAAAATCCGAAAATACGTTTCCCATGTTATTCTTATAGGAAATAAAACATTCTATCTTGTTTATGTATTTATTAGTATATTTTTGTGAAATTTGGTATGTACATTAATTAATTAGGAAGTGTTTACTATATTTGCTTAAACAAACCTACGTACTCAACCCTGTGGGTGTTGAGGGAAAATTGAAAAGCATAACATAGCTTGATCAAATTTGGTATACAGTAAATTTACTAGGGAGGGCTTAGCTTAGGGTATGAACACATAGAACGCGGCGCGCCACGTTCTGTGTGTTCATCCCCTTACATTTACTAATAAATCCCATACGGCGGTGAACCATGGTGTTTATGGGGAAACAGAACATAAATAAAAAAATTCTATTGGAAATTCACTGAGTACGCAGGTTTGCTGCAATGGGGATATTTTTGATTCCTAAGTCCTTGTGATGATGGCAATAATTTCTGAAGGTGGTCCACTTTGAACATGATATGCCCTAGTCATAGGATTAAGAGATTTGTTGTCATGTTGAAATGGAAATACTATAAATATGATGGTACCAGTAGTCCTTACAGCTCCTTCCCCATTCGATATCTTGTGGTTGAAGTATCAAATGTAGAAGAAATGAATATCTCCTCTTGTAGTTGTAATAATATACAGAGATAAATAAACTCAAACCACATTTAATGGTAATTGATATCCAACCCACTACCTGTAGGTTTACCCTGTATAAAGATAAACATTTATTGCATCGCATAAAAGTAAGGAATGGCTTTGTCTCATACTTCTTCCAGTTTACCATAGCACCTAAACCACCATTGCTATGGTATTTTGGCAAAAACAATTTCTTACATTGTTTTATACATGTTTAAATAGTAAATCCTGTTGGTATTAGGCATACTTGCATCGTTCTCAAGCATAAAATAAATGACAGTAATAATTTTACGTATAGCAACAACAAAACCAACCACTGAATGATGCCTATCTCATGTTATGGTTCTCAGTCCACATTGCATTCAAAGTTAAAACTTATCATGCAACAACATATTCTATTGGCTGAAACTGAAGTATTCTGATGTCAACTTTAGTATTTTTCAATCATAGGGCTTATTGTAAATGGAGAATCTAAAATGTCCTTGTAAATGACTGCTGTATTGGTTATGGTTATTTGCTTACAGCCTGAGATGTTGCTTAGCAATCATAGATATCCACTTAACACACAATATAATCCAATATCTAGGATTTTAATTATTTTGCAAAATTTAAAGTAGCTTGTAATGCTCAAACGGCTATTTGAATTTTAAATGCCACAGGTTAAAAAACTAACAGCGTTGAAATGGTGGAAGAAATGTTTAAAACCAGTTCTAATAACATGTCGTTATAATAAGGCAAGATTCAAATAAATTATTTTTCAATACAATATTTTTTTACCTCATAAAATGTTGGCCTATCTTCAAAGCCTATTACGGTATTTTATTTTCCTTTTAGTAAAAAAAGATACCCTCAGGATACGTATTCAACACGTTAATTTAATCTAAGTTTTACCTTCAGTAAGATTATTCAACCAGTTTTAACTTAACCTAAGTTTAACTTCTCCATTATTTCACAAACTTATGACTTAAACATAACACTCAACAATTTTCTTTTTGCTGGCACTGGTAATAAACCCCTGTAGGTTATATAACTTACACGGTGTGCCTACTTTTTATTTTCGATAAAAATGAAAATAAAATTTTGTTCATTCAAAAGTGATGCAATTATTAATCAAAGCATATATTTTTATAGGTTAGTAAAATACCATGCACCTCATCTTTACTTGTAATCATATCTCTTAATCACAATTATGTTTTAAAATTTTTTTAAATTTGCTTGAATCCATGTGTATTTAATAAAGTGTCCATAGATTTTTTTTTTTATAGAATTAATTTTTTAATTTAAGAAGCTGATAAGTTAGTTTCTTTATGTTTTTGCTATGTGAACTTATAATTAGGTGCAATTTTTAAAATTTAATTTTGCTCTTTAATATGATTGAGGTGGTTGTGAAAAAACCGCGAACTATACTTAAAATGCTCCTAATTATTGGCATTGTTATTTATTAGTTATTTCCAGTTTTTAAAAGCCTAGTGACATGTATGTCATTTTTACGTGTTAGAATGAACAAGGTCTCCCATGTATAAATTTTGCTATAAAGAATCTTGTAAGATACTGAAGTTATTACCCAAACGACAGCAAACAAAGTAAAGCTATAATGTGACACAACTAAAGGAATGGCAGAACTATAAATAAACCAAAAGCAGCTGTTTCTAAAAATAAGATTTATTATTGGCCACAGGTAGGCTAAAATAATGAATTGTGTTGAATCACATGCTTTCCTTGTGAATGTTGTGTTTAATTTTAACTCGTATTCGGTTCATCTTTACCAAATAATTTATGTCTTGCTTTTGTGTGAGGTTATTTTGTTGGTTGAAGGGTCTTGTAAAAATAAAGGGTGAGGTATCAAAATACTTGTATGCTTCTGTTTTTATGTTTGAACAATCAGCTGTTAATTTATAGTCTATACTGTAGTTTACTAAATCAAAGTTTATATTAAGAGGTTATGGTTTGATAAACTTTTATAATTTGTTGATTTAGACGTTTATTCTAAAACTTTTGAAAATCTGCGTTTAGGGCATTATTCTTTTTTTTTTTTTTAATTTCATTAAAAGAGGAAAGCCAAATTGAGACATCATGAAAGAGAATCTTATAAGTAGTCTGAATCAATACCTACTTCAGGAAAATGCATAAATTACTATACAAGCATTGACTTTGTACACTACGTGAGTAGACTTCTCATAGCATAGGCATGTGTGAAGCATATAGACGGTAGTGCGATCTCGTGCGGCGTCCATTGAAGTACACGCAACATATGATAGATAAATCAGTATTACCACTCTTCTAAACCAAGGATGAAACATTTTATAACTGAAAGTTATGTTTATGTTTTGGTAAAATGTTTTGGCAGCACTGTAAATTCAGCTGAATAATAACAACATCGATGGCAGTGACTTTGGTACGGCGTCCACCGAACTTCCAAATTTTTGCCTCAAACTAAATGCATTGGATGAGAGGTCTATTCACGTTAGTGTACATAGTCAATGCTACAAGCAAACCATCAAAATCACCATTTGCAATGAATATAAATAAAGACTATTACAAGCAAACCATCAAGATCATTTGTAAAGAAAATAGGCCTAAATAATGACCTAGGTAGTGTCAGCCGTGAAATATATTCCTTTTGACAATTCTCTTTATCTGTGCTACACTACATCATTTTAATAATGGTTTCCAATAGAGGTGTTTACTCTTTGGCTGACAGAAGCCATTTTGTATCAACTACCCAAAAGTGCCGGTTATTTTCTCAAAGTAGGTATGTCCCAAGAGTAACAGACTTGACTGATTTTGCTGATTTTTTGGTTAAAAATATTGAAGAAATCAATCTTGCGATATTTTAGAAATTGAACTAACAATATAGGCCTATTGATTCTTCTATCTTTTGACTCGGTGTTATTAAATGGAAGAAAAATATGGAGACCTACTTGTTCGGTTGCTATGACGACTATCAATCCAAGCGTTGGGCCGAGTTCAGCTACTACAGAGTACAGAGCCATGTTGGCTTCTGGCACTTCTTGTAATGAAAAAATGTGCCGAACTAATCAGCTTCTGGCAGCTAAAGGGTTAAATAAAAGCTCATAGATGTGAGATTGATTGACTACCTGTTAGTTGTTTAATCTTCAGTATTTTTTGGCTCAGCCATGTAAATATGTACACTGGAATTAGGCTAATTGCTGTTGCGGTTCCCCAGGCTGACCAACTGACCGAGGAGCAGATTGCCGAGTTCAAGGAGGCATTCTCCCTGTTTGACAAGGACGGTGACGGCACAATCACCACCAAGGAGCTGGGAACAGTCATGAGGTCACTGGGACAGAACCCCACAGAGGCCGAACTCCAGGATATGATCAACGAGGTTGACGCTGACGGTCAGTTATTAGTTGTTATTTGCGTCAGTTATTAGTTCTGATTTACATTTTTAAACATTTTGTCACACAGGTTTTTTCAAAAATTCTCATGAAATTTCCGAATGTCATTGGCTATGAACAATAACGTATAGATCTCTCATCCAATTTATGTGTATGTAGGCGTACTCAAATTTGTAAGTTTCGCGTTCGCCGTCCTAGGAGCACTAATCAATTTTGATTATTCAGCTGTTTTACAGCGCTGCCAAAACACGTAAAAAATAAACTAAAAAGTTCATTTTTGGTTAAGAATGGTGGTAACTTAGTGATTGCCCACTCACATGTCCCCATTCACATGTCACTTGTACTTCACAGGGCTGTTCCACCTTTAATTAGTTTAATAACGCCTAAACTATGAGAAGTCTATTCACGTTAGTCAGTGCTAATATTAAAAACTTATTGGAGTGTTTTTTTTAGATCCAAGGGTGCAGAAAATGTATTGACTCCTAAAATTTCTCCCAATCCTACTGTTACGGATGAAAGGTACGCGACATACATGACTTTGCCTTAATACTCAACAGCTTACAATGGGCAGTGAAATGATAAAGATTTCTTAAATTTTTAGTTTATTATTAAAACACAAGTAATAAAAATCAAATTAAAACTACTTACCAGTACTTCTTAACATTTAGCCTACATTTAAAAAAAAATCCCAAAACTTTTCAATATTTCCCCAGACATGTGGAAATTTCCCATGATCCTAGATTGCCAGATCGGACATATTCTGCACCCCTAATTAGGCTACATGATATGTCTATTTAATCACCTAATCTTGATTAAAAAGTAATTACACTTCAATAGCTCTTTTTGAACAAAAACAAATTAATGCTCCTTTGTTTTAAGGGCTACTCAAATTTTACTTTACACTCCATAATTTTGTGTAAACTAGTTAAAGAAAAGTATTAAGCTACCAGTACCTTTTACTCTGCTTTTTGGATGTCATTAGATATCAAATCACTAAACAGTCATCTTGTTGTTACGTAAATTGGCCATTTTTATAGATTTTGAAAATTGATATTCTGTAAGTACCAACTTTAACATGGTTTTTGCTCTTGTGTCTAGCCAGAGGTATTTTTCTTGTAGAATTGTGTGGGAAAAGTGGTCCAAATCTATCTAAATTTTTAAAGGGTAGCCATTTTTTTTTTTTTTTACTATTATGCAACTTTAATTTGAAACTCATCCTTTGTACTATTCATCAATTAAAAAAAATAGTTCAAACAGACATTCAATGTTTAAACAAATTACGTTTAGCCTATTTTCAATGACTTTTCAATTTAGTTTAAGAATTTTTAGCCTACCGGTATACAAATTAAGAGTGTCGTCAGAACTTTATGTGAGCTCAATTTAGGAACCTCAGGATATGTATTAAACTTGTGGACTGTAGATTGTGAAATGCCATTGGCTCACTCTCTCTTAATGTAAACAGGTGAGTCCCCTGTTGTAAGTACCTAAACTTTTTGAAAATTTGTTCCCTCAATTTTTAATTGCCAATTTTTAGTTGCATCAGCTGTATTTGAATAATGTTCACTTTCAAACAGCTGTACTATGAGCTTCAGGCATTCTTATCACATGGGAGTGTGGTTTAGGTGCGGTTACACCAGAGTTGACAACCAAAAGTTGTCAACTTAAAACATATGATGATACCAGCAAAAGTTGACAACTTTTGGTTGTCAACTCTGGTTTAAGTGCACCTTTGCCTCTCACAGTTTGTGCAGGAGAGAAATACAACGTTGCTTTGTCTGGTTTGGTAAGCTTTTGTTCCACCATATTTATAGTAAGTTGCCAAAATTAAAGAGACTGGAGGCAGGTAGTCCCTGCCTGTCCAAATCCTTTGTTTACAAAACATCCCCTATTGTAGCGCGGCCGACCGGTAAGGCCCCAGAATGTCCCCCGGGTGGCAATTGTCAAAATTCTGAGAGTTCCCCGAGACCCGAGTGGCCTCCGGGAGCCTGATCAGCCGCGCTACAACAATAGGGGATGTTTTGTAAACAAAGGATTTGGACGGACTGGGTCTACCTGCCTCCAGTCTCTTTAATTTTGGCAACTACTATACGTGAAGAAAGTAAATCTTTATATCGGTGTTTTGATAATGTCATTGTGAATGTGAGTATGTCCATTTCCCCCCGAGTTGGGGTAGGGATTTTTCATCTTTTATTTATTGCTTTGTTCACTCATTTTCCTCCTCCTTAATACTGTTTCTCAATAATAATTTTGACGCTATTAAATTAGAAACATATACTTGTGTGTGGCAATGGTTTAAACGACTTTTTTACAACCATTTAGTAAGTGGGGTTTGTCTCCAGCTTATATTGAGGGGAGTGATGGTTTCATTCTTCTTGTTTCTAAATCTTATTTGCTTATTCTTCCCGAAGAATATGACTGAATGAAAGACCGTTCTTATAGGGGTTTTCCCTTATAAAAATAGTGGACGAACTGCTTGGTTGGGAAAGTGTTGTAATTGGCATTAATGTCTCTGATCTGTACCTTCGGTATTTCCAATTCTTGCATATCTAAAATTAATATTTCTGGTAGATAGGTAATGTTGAAAAAGAACAGTTACGTGTTGATTAATTTACTGTGTAATTAAGTTTGTAATACATATTTTTTGGGGGTGTGTTCTTGTTAATGATTATACCAATGTTCTCATTATATTATGTCAAAGAATTTATCAGGAAAAATTATTGTGTTAACTATCCGGTGTAAGAGATTTATTTATTATTATTATAATTTTGTTTTGTTTAGATTAGTGCAAATAAATGTAACTTAAATGTCATTTCTCTTTTGGATATCAATGAGATACCAATACTATTTATCGCTTTTTATGTTACTTAAATATAAGAGTTGTGCTTGTGCATAAAACAAATTGCCATTCTTGTTTTATAAAATTATATTTATGGATGTAGGTAACGGCACAATTGACTTTCCCGAGTTCCTCACAATGATGGCTCGAAAAATGAAGGACACTGACAGTGAAGAGGAGATCCGAGAAGCTTTCCGAGTGTTTGATAAGGACGGTAACGGTTTTATCAGTGCGGCGGAGTTAAGGCACGTGATGACCAACTTAGGAGAGAAGCTGACAGACGAAGAAGTTGATGAAATGATCAGAGAAGCGGATATTGACGGGGATGGACAAGTAAATTACGAAGGTATGACATTTTAAAGGTTGCCCTTGTTATTGGATGGAAGTTGATTTTATTTTTTTTCCAGCAAAACTAAAAAGTTGTTTTGAGGCTTGATTCTTTTTGTTTTAACTTTTGCGATTCTACATTGTTAAACCATGGATAGAGTCAAAATTAGCAAAGCCTAATTTATTAGCATTCTTTAACACAAGCCACGAATAAAGTATTGCAAGCAGTTAGGTGTGCCTGTTAGAATTTTTATCCTTTAATTTGTTGTACAGTGTTACTATTCTCCAAATGTTGTCTCAACTTAAATTCAAAAGTGGTGCGGTGTTAAAATATCTATTTATAGTATGATGTACACATTTTAATGGATAAGAACAAGAACAAATTATTGTTAAAGTTGATTTAATGGCCCTTTCACTAAATAAAAACTAAAATACCCCCGTCGCAGCAGACCTGCGTACTCAGCGAATTTCCAATGGAATTTCAGATTATTTACTTTCCCCATAAAAAACACCATAGGATCGAGTATATAGGTTTGCTGCCATTGGGTGTTGTTAGAAAATCTAAGTTAATCAATAATTGGTGAATGTAAACACAAAATTGTATCAAACTCTGGGAATTTTTTAGTTTTCCGATAAACCCCATGGGGGTGAGTATGTAGGTTTGACGCCATATGGGTTTTGTAAGCAAGTATAAGTTAAACCTTATATAGATAATGTATCTACCAAATTTGATTAAGTTATGTCAGTAAATAAGCAAGATACAGGGTTTCTTGATTTCCCATAAGAATAACATGGAAAACACATTTTTGGATTTTCCCCGTAACCAGTTATGCTATGATAAAAATTCAAAATACCAAATTGTTTGTTTTTTTAAGCTCTTTTAAATGGTTTCAGTTAAAATTGATGAATTTTAAAAATTAAGGTCCAAAAATTCCAAAAACCCATTTTTGACCCCTTTGAAATCCCATAAAACCCTGTTCCCATGGTCCGATCATTCTGGTTCGCGAACTCAACCTAGTAGGTGCTGGCTTACACCCCTGTACCAAATTTCATCAAAATCGGAGGTTCCGTTCAAAAGTTGTCGTGTTCACGGACACATAGATATATATATATGGATATATATATATAGATATATATATAGATATATATATATATATACATATATATATACATATATATATACATATATATCAATTTGAACGAACGGTGTTTTTGGCTTCTAGGGACCTCAAAACGAAAAAGTATCATGGTCCCAGGCTTAGGTCTTACTGTGACTACTACCGTAATAGCGTATTCCCTATAGGGAAATTCGCTAAAACCTTGTGGTAAATTTATACCGAGATTGGGCTGGTCACAGTTGCTAATATAATTGGTTTCTTAACTCGTTTAGTGATGGATAAATTTTGCCAGAAACTCAAAAGCTAAACCATGAACTGGTACATGATTTTATAATGAAATTGCTAGGCCTATAAATTCTTTATTCTAGGCAACCTTATTAACTCAAGTGACTTCCAGCATCAAACTAGCTGAAATTTATTAACGTTTTACAATGCTCTTGCTTTGCATTTTAATTCAGCGCAAAATCTTTCACTCCTCAGAGATAGATTTTGTTGGATTGTTAAAATCAGGTTGAACAAGTTTGCACTTAGATTTTAAAACCCTCAAGCTGGTAACTTCTCTCTTCTGAGTGGTAATTCTATTTCACATTTTGCAAATCATATAGGCCCTACCTGAAATAAATACATAGATTACCCATTTATTTAATTTGATTCAGAATGAAGCAGAACCTATTGTATTTCACGTAAAGCAAGTGTTCCATTGCAAACTCTTTTGAGAACCACAAGAATGAAGAATCTACAAATTAATGTGTTGCACAGCAATCAAAAACTTGGTTATTGCTAGCTTGAGGGTTGTTGACTATCACAGGGTTTTGCATGGACACAGCTCAAAAGTTTTGCATCATGCAATTGAATTTGTAATGTTTGCTCAAATATGTTCACAGTTTAATTCTTTCTGCTTAAAAATAGCATAGCTGACATAATTTTAGTGTGCATTTTCATAAAGGATTATTTATATTCCTGTTCAATATTGAACAACTAGTGGTTGGTAAATGCGCTATGACAGTCAAATTTTTTTTCTAAAACCCCAATGGATTTAATAAAAATATTTTAATATAGGCCTATTGTAAAACTGTTTTTCTATGAACAGAAATTAGGCCTAAAATTAACCTAATTAAAAATAAAATGTTTTAACATTCAAGACTACGGGTGCTTGTATATTTGATTCAGCTGTAACATTTTTTATTTGCTATGTTTAGTAGAGTCTTAGTAATGTGAAGAGTATAGTCTGGCGATAATCAATACATTTAATTTCTTAATATACAGGGTGTCCCGGAACTCTCTGGAACCCTTTTGTACATTTGTTCCTTGCATCGAGACAAGAAAAAAACATCATACAAATAGGGGTCTAAAATCCATCGTTTAGCCGCTAGCCGCCATTTTGTTTTTTTCACGTAATAATTTTTATTTCCGTAACGGATGGTTGTATTCAGTTCATATTTGGTATGAATCTTTATCATACTAATGTACATATTCAGGAAAAAAATTAATTTTTTCCACTGTGTATTTTCAAAATGGCGTCCATTTTTAATTTTCAAACTTAAATGTCTCAAATTCGGTAAATTTCAAAAAAATTTTACTTCGGACAAAAAAGTTGCTAAATTAAATTATCTAACCAACGGTACCAAGTTTGTAAGGATCTGATAACAAATAACGGAGTTATTGTGATTTTTTTGTGAAAATCTCCATAATTTGCATTAATTATAATGCAAAATCAATGTTTTTTTTTAGAAAAATCGCAATAACTCCGTTATTTGTTAAATCAGATCCTTACAAACTTGGTACCTTTGGTTAGATAATTTAATTTAGCAACTTTTTTGTTCAAAGTAAAATTTTTTTTGAAATTTACCGAATTTGAGATATTTAAGTTTGAAAATTAAAAATGGCCGCCATTTTGAAAATACACAGTGGAAAAAATTAATTTTTTTCCTGAAAATGTACATTAGCATGATAAAGATTCATACCAAATATGAACTGAATACAACCATCCGTTACGGAAATAAAAATTATTACGTGAAAAAAACAAAATGGCGGCTAGCGGCTAAACGATGGATTTTAGACCCCTATTTGTATGATGTTTTTTTCTTGTCTCGATGCAAGGAACAAATATACAAAAGGGTTCCAGAGAGTTCCGGGACACCCTGTATATTTTTTTTTAATCCTTCCAAGTACCATACAATAATGTAATTTACACTTAGTGTGCTAATTTCAAGTTGTATTTTAAGAATTATTTAATTTTCACAAGTAAAAATTATCTAGGGGCCTATTCTAATTCATTTAAAATGGTTGTATACTTGCTACCACTTCCCGTGAAGTCCTCTGTTTCTAATTTTTTAATTCTGTATTACATTTAGGCCTATACACTACTGTTTTACCTAATATATGCACATTAAGTTATGTAAATGTACTTTACAGTGCTATTATTCAATACTATACATTTCAGAAGTTACTGGAATGTATGAAAGAAAGCAAAAACTTGTCAGTGCACATAAACGCAAACTCTGATGTAACATTCTTTCCGTAATGACAGAGATTATGACTGTCAAATAAGACTATTTTTCTTCTAATATTTGGACAGCCACAAATTTAAATTTGCATCATTCGCTTATTGTGTGTGTCATAGGCTAACTTAAGTATTTGTTTTTTTATCAACAATTCATGCCTTGTTAAAAAATATTTTGTTTTGTTTTTCTGAGTTAAATAATATTTTACCTTCTGTGTGAAGACACCTTGCTCCAACAACTTTGGTTATGGAAAATTCAAATTATTTTGTTTAAATAATTTTATATGTATAGAGTGAAAGTTATAAGTAAAGTTAAAATGCAGGTAGTTAACCTTTAATTTTTTTTATGCATGAGATTCTTTTTCATTAATTCTATAATGTTTCGTGAAAACCTCAAAATTTATTGTGCTGTCATGAAATCAATATTAATCACAATAAAAATGTAGTACCAACATTAACATGATATTGCAAAATTTATCACCAACTAATGATGAACTAATTAACTGGTGCAGCAGTAGTATAAACCAATTTTAACCCCCACCGCTATGGTAAACCTATTTGAAACTTGAAAGTTGCCTGAAAGTTTTACCTGAAAGTCTTCAAATAAATCAATCAAATACCTGTTTAAATCAAATACTAGTTGAAATATCAGTAAATTTAGGAAACTGGGTTCTAAGCAAGCATCATGAAGTCTGAAAATACAATGTTTATTTTCAGATTTGTTTATTTACATGGTGGTTTAAATTACTTTGAGTTTAAACCTTACAGAATCAAACTTCAATATCAGCGCTTCACTAAACGCCTTTTCATCAATTTTTATTTTAGTATGCCTGAAAGCTGATTTCATCGCTTCAACTTTTAATTTTGCTTTTTACACTTTGATTTCTCTTCTAAATTTTCCATGATTGAATCAAAGGTAGACCTTAATAGACCATCGCTTTTCTATACTCTGGGGCTCTCTGTAGTTGCTTTTCGCTTATCCTTCTCAATGTTTTCATATTCGTAATTAGTTTTTACGAATATCAAGCGTACTTATTGTGTTTCTTCTAGTAAAAACTGCTTTTTTGGACTGTCACTATTTTAAATGAATTGAAATCACATTAATTTATCAGCATATCATCAAGTTCTAAACTGAACCACTTTATTAATGTGTAAAAATGTAAAATTATCAAATGCAAAACATCTTAAAATTTTTATTGTGAAGGAACATTGTTATTATCCTGATAACTATCTTATTGCTGTCAAATAAAAAATATATATTTTCTATTCATCTCTTGTTTGAAGTAATTTCCTACTGTATGAGGAACCTAATTTGAAACCTTATTATTCTGGTTGAGTAGCGAAGCATTAATGGTCTGCTTTCCGTAGCCGGCTTGTGGGGTTAGATTTTATTTTGCAATAGTGTATTTTCCATGTAATGTTTGTGGTGGGTACTGAGTAGAGTTTTCCTCTTGCAGATTTCCATACCCTTGCTCAAATAATTTTCTCAAGGTGTTGAGTGGTGGCGGTCAGTGCTACTTTTTACTGGAATGTTTGTTAGCCGCGGGCATGCTGTCGTTGGTAGCATGTAGCCTATGTGTCTCCAACGCACTATCTAGCTTTGAGACAACCATCACCTTGCCATCTCGGCCTAATCGTCATTTCTGATGTAATCGTAGAAAATTCTAATCAATTTTAATGCGTGGCTCTAAATCAGAATCCAACAAATAGTGTTAACCGAATAGAATAACGAAATATATGAAAAAAGCCAATGTAATGTGATATATCGCTTTTGTTGTTGGTTTTTATTATTTTTATACATTAACTTCTAACTAATCGGTGTTTTCTTTGTTTTAATTAAGTGCATGTTCCGTTCTAATTATGTTGTCTTAATTCATGGGATTATAATTAAATTCACAGCGCAGTTATGAGTATTTTACTCCGGTTCAAGTAGAATAATTTTTATTCAAAAATTTTTTGCGTGTTTCTGTTACAATTGAAACTAGTCAATGCCCAAAATGTAATTTACCCTTGAAATACCTTGTTTATCCTCCTTAGTTCTAAACTTTGTCACAGGTGACGTATAAAAATTAGACGGTAAGAAAAATAGCCATTATAAAGTATTGTCGGATCATGTTCCCGGTTTACCTGGTGCGTATGGGCTCTCATATCAGCCGGCAACACAGTATCAAATAAACCTGACAGTCTTCTTGTAAATGCAGTGGCTGTAAACAGCGAGCAGCTTTAAATAGGCTTTATTACTCAAGTTTAGGAGCAAAGCCACAAACATTTGCCCAAAAATAACTTGTCATTAAAAGTAGAAAATTTTACTGGCATCATGTATTAGTGCATGCAACAAGAAATGATTGTTCTATTAGACATTATCTTTAGGTTAGACGAATTTGGATTTCATAAAATCAATACCAATAAAATAGTCATTCATGTTTGAAATGAAGTAGTGTTTACTTGCCTGGAAATATAATCTTTCTCCAATGTATTGAGACTTCAATACATTAAACATAATTCTTGACGGTCTTTGTTTTTATTTGTATTAATTTTTCCACCCATTTTAAACTTTGGTTCAAACAGGGTCAAATAAGTAACTAATTTAGTAAATAATATAAAAAAGGAAGAATCACACGGGATGTTTTAGTGTTGGCTTCATAAGATGTTATAAATGTAGATTAGCTTAGCTGATTAGTGTAGATGTTTGAACTTGACAGCATAGAGGCAGTTCAAACATATACTGCAAATCCCTTCGAATTTAATTAATTTCAGTTGGTTCCAAGTTCTGCAACTAGGTCTAGATGTTTTTTAGTACCGATAGTCACCATAGTATTGGGTAAGAATGGGAAGGAAAAGTCAGTGAGCATGAAATAAAAAATAAAACCTTGACCCATGATGTCAAGGTCACCTCGTACATGCAACGCCAGTATTGTTGCCAACAGGTATTTTCAATTGGCAAATGATGAAAAAATTTTCTCAGCTTTTAGTCATCCATAATTTATAGATTTTGTTGCAACATTAATGTCATTTACTATCTAAAATAGAATGTAACAACACAGGTAGATTTATTGTGGATAGTATTAGCGGATGTGATATTTATCTAGTGTTGAGTGGATTGACTGTGAAATCACCATTATGATAATAACTCACATGCCAACTGTTTCAGCGTTATGTTGTTTGTTTGGTTCATAAATGTCTATACACAATATTTTTATGGAGGTTCTAAACACTTGTATAAAATAAGTAGACATATTTTTTTAAACCTCTACCACCGCAATCAAATTGTCTTTATTTTATTACCTGATCAATATTTAAAAGTTAGAATAAAAAATAAAAAACCGTTCTTTCACTAACACCTTAGTTACTTTAAGTACTCTGAATACTTTCATCTAACATCTTCTTTACTCTCTCCACAAGTAACTTAGTAATTGATACATCTTTTGTTCCTCCCTTAAATTCTTATTTCCATCACAGTGGTGTTAAATGTCTGTAATAATAATACCAGTTGGTTTGCATGTAAATACAGCATGCTGTTGTGTTTACTTAAAACAGCTATCGAAAAGTTGTTCTTTTAATCCGCCAACTGATGCATGGTCATATTCAACATAAAGATTTATTACTCCTGTACAGAAATAGAACCATTTTATTACAATTTTAATTGGTATAACGTTACAGTTATTTTAATAAATCCCTTTCAATGTTTTTATCTTTTGTTTAAAAGTCAACTCTTACAGTTTTACATCAAATTATAAACACATCATAGTAGCTGAGATTTAGTATGAGATTTTGAAAAAAAATAATTGTTTTGTTTTTTTCCAACAAAATAATTAAAAATTTAGGAGCTGAGTTTAATTTTAGATATATTTTTTATGTTAACTGCATAATAAAGTTAAGGTTCATAGATTTTCAGATTTACACCTCAGATTTTCCTTCGCTTCTCACATGTTTAACTCCATCAGTTAATGAGGGAAAGGAATGTTCAGCTGAAAATTATCGTGTTCAACGAGAGTAACTTACGATTTAATGGATTTAATTGTAATTTCATATGAGTTTTCTGATGGTTGTTCGTGTTTGTTGCAGAGTTTGTAACCATGATGACATCCAAGTGAGCCGTTGAAGATATTCTAAGTGCGATCAGACCTGCATTTCTGCTTTCAATTCTAACACTACAATGAATTGGAAATGAGAGTAGCAAAAACACAAACACTAAAGTGAGCTTTGATGTTTTCAGTGGTTATGATAAGTGAACAACTTTAATATGTTCGTGTACATTTTTGTAAAAAAATATACTGTTATATATGGTACATAATCTTTTAACTGTGTCCGTAAGATATAGCAGCGAGTGATTCCGTTCCCACTCCCGACATATTCAGGAGCGTCATACTCTGCTCCCCTTAGTTAATCTTAGGAGTGTAGGGTCATTCACATTCCTTATAAAACGATCCCATGGCAATCGAATCGGTGGTATTTTTAAGTTACAAAATCATCATATAAAAAGACAATGCAGTGTTTCTTCTACGATCTGTTTTTATTTATTACTTTCGCTAATTTTTATCAGCTCAGCTTGTGGTAACGAGTGGTGAGGCACTTTTCTTTATTTAGTCGCGACTTCATACTGAGATTGTGAAATTAGAGTTTGGAGAGAAAGCATCGTCGAGTTTAAAACCCAGAAGTGAGTAGACATGTGCATACGTCGGAGTAAGTTATCGGTTTCATTTCATTCCTAGTTAAAAGTTTAATCTGATATCTAGAGTACATTTATTCGGTGTCATTAATTTATGTAGAATATTCTGTTATGTTCTGAACGTGTACATAGCGTACCGCGCAGTGTCCGTGTGGGCACCGCGTGAGACAGTAGCAATAGCACGGGAGGAAGGGTGGCTGAGCATAGGCTAAAAGTTACTCGCTGGTGCCTTAACCTCACTTCATTCCCCTTGTTTTGGTGCTTTCTCCATTCTGTTTTGTGTTAAAATTAAACATGTTCGAATGTAGCCATTTAATAATAATGCAAGTGTGTTTCTCCTGTGCACTACAAAGTATTTAATTTTAAACTTTATTATTTATTTTTTACTGTTGTTATTGTATTTCTTAACAAAATTTTTTTAACTTCCACTTTAATTTGCTATGTTTATTTCAGAAATAAATTGTTTCCACATATACGATTATGCTAAGTGTATTTTAATGCTCCTTAACTAAATATCCTTATACAAGTTGTATTACAATATTTTTGTCAAATGCTACTAACTAGTTTGTTGTATTAGCATTAAGTGAATTGAAATAAAAATTAAATTGTCAATTTTATAAAATGAGTTCAGTCACTTTTGCTAAATGGAAATATTAAAATCTTACTTGGAAAGCTTTTATAATTTATCTGATTGCTAGTTTAGCTTGTATGCAGTAATAAATCACTATCTTTTAACATATAAAAATACTGACAGTGCATGTTACCAATGTATACAGAACCAAATAAGTAGCGACATCCTTACAGGGAAGCGAGAATGCCACCCTTGAGACACAGATAATACCACCAAGATCAAATTGTTATTTAAAGATTGTGCGGATTGGTTGAATGGAAACAGATGGCTGAAATAATTTTGCAGATGATTTTTATTGTTTAAATTTTTGTAAACAAATATGCTCATTTTGACTTTTAAGAGGTACAAAAAGCCCTTCCCGTGGCAATTAATCTCTGTATCAGCGCTGTAATTTTCTTAGTTTTTCAAGGCCAAAACTAAGTTTTTTAACATGGGATGTCCCCACTTAGTTGCTTCTGTATACATTGATGTTACTGTGTAACGTAATAACAAGCTCGCCACTGGTTTAAAGATCAATAAATAATAATAATAAAGTGATTCTCTTTAAGAAAGTTTGATAGTTACTAATTAGAGTCAACAACTAGTACACTATTTATCAAAAGCATATGTTTAGGTAAAGGTACTGTTTTCTCTTTATAAATAACAATTTCATAAACATTTAAATTTCAGATTATGCCTTTTTCCAAATGAACTTGAGATTACATTACAAGAAAGTGCCATTGAACCCTTATGGTGGTTCTTAAAAAAAAATCTATGTCAACAAAAATAAAAAATTAAACTCCTATCAAAATTTTGCTACTGGAAGAGTTGTCAGTTACTGTAGACACCACAGTAAATGTCTGCTAGTCTTTCTTGATAGTTTTAAGAACTCGATTCCAAATCAAGTTGGTTAAAATATTTTAAAGGCCAATCAACAAAATAAAGTTTGCTAAGAGTCAATATTCATTCATCAATCAATACCACCAACGTGGGTTGTGCCAGCTCTCTGAGACGTTTCCATTGATTATTTACTTGTAAACAGGCAAGTATTACTCTGAAAAAGGCCAATGAATCATCTCCTGAATTACACATTGGCTCTTCTGCTGCTCACCTGTGTAATTTAAGACATGAGCGCCTGGTCGCTCGCACTGCTCACCATAGTCATCCTGCACTCCTGTCCTTGGCATTCTACATGGTAATCTTATGGTCTTCTCGAGGTCACAGCTAGATTTCTTTATTAATTTCTAAAAATTAAAAGGCATTTCCTGGAATCAAAACGGACAACCTCATTTTTAAATTAAACTAATAAACTGTGATAGTAATAGAGTTTTTTACGAGCTTTACGGGGCGCCGGAATTCTACCCCCAGGAAAAGTACCCCCATGAAAAAACGCTACGTCATTTTGACGTCACAGGTATGGGGGTAGTTTTCCGGCCGCGAACTTCTGAAGAGAATACATTATACTCTACTTCAATCATTGGTTACGCACTTTTATAATTTATTTCTATAATTAACAATTTAAGCCATGTTTTGTAAATTTACTAGGGGTGGAAAACTACCCCCGGAATACTACCCCCAGCAAAACTACCCCCGGCAAAACTACCCCCGGAATACTACCCCCAGGAATTCTACCCCCGGAATACTACCCCCAGCAAAACTACCCCCGGAAAACTACCCCCGGAATTCTACCCCCAGCAAAACTACCCCCAATGGACTAGACCGGGAATCCTCCACCCGCGAAAGTACTTCCACGTACACAATTCCTTAAGTATTTAACAATTCTTATTTTATGCACGTGTTCTGGTATTTAAAACATTTCTATTATAAAATAATAGAAATGTTAAGTTTATATTAATACAAAACTTGCCCTTTGGGTGATCTCGTTCTCTAAACTCACTCGCCGTAAAGTTCTATAATAGGCCTATGCTTTAGTTTTATATAACCAATCTTTCCTCAATCCTTTACAGGATTTTAGCTGTATTGTTTTATTGACATCAAATAAAATATATACATTACCGTACCATGATATACTTTGATATTAAGTTTATAATTTTCAGTACCTGGGGGCCAAGCATTAGCTAGGTAAACTTAAACATTAATAATTTTTATAGTAATATGATTTACAGACAGCCCGGTGCAAAAAGGCTTATTACTTGTTCAAGATTAGCTCGTTCGCTCCACTCACTAGCCTTTCAGCTTCCTTTTTCTGTGCTTTCAGACGGTTTCAATGTAGGCCTACGGGTCTCGTGTATATTTGTTGAAACACATGTTGAATGTGTAACACGTGGATTCTTATTATTTAGTTAGCTGGTGTTTGCTTTATTCTTTCAAATGCTTTTGTTTTTAAATTCAAATGTAATTCTACAAATTGATTTGTTGTTTTATATGATTTTACATTACTTTTCTTCTTTTATTCTTTCACCGCAGACGAATTTCAGCAACCAATAAATTTTATGTTGACTGGAAATCATAAATCACTTAAAATTCAACGAATTTCAATGGCCAATAACTCAAATTGAAGAAACTGATGTACTAGTTGCTTTAGGATCAGAATTACGGTAACTTTGTGTCTTATTTAGAACTAGAGATATTAATATTTAACTAAAAGTGAGTTAAAAAATATTGAAGTTTCTATTCTAGTATTTCTATTATAAATAACACTATGTTTGTTGGCAAGTTTTCGCTGCCTTTTTTTATCAGTATTTCATTAAAATAATGCATACTAGCTTTCACAACCCAACCAATAAATTCCTATTTCTCAAACGATTATATGCTCAGCCAGTTTTCAACAATTTATATTTATTTTTTAACAATTACCGGTACAGTATATAAAACAGTTTTCTAGTTTAAGAGTGTTTTGGTCATGTTACAAACTTATAAAAATAACTATCCACATTATATTATATTTTGTTATTTATAACAATACAAATATTTTTGTTTAAATGTAATTGTGGGTGATGGTGCTGAGTTAATGTTATTTGTTTAATGTTATATTTTACAAAACAATATAATAAATTAATGGTATTATTATATAAGGTATTTTTTTATAAATTGTTTGGGAAAATGTGTATGCAGCAACTGATAAAAGAAAGCAGAAATTACCTTCAAAGTTCATTCATGTTCAGGTGTTACATAATATTTATTAGATGACAATGTAAGCCCTATGTGCTTCAAACCTGAAAGTTAAAAAGAGGAAAATCGGAATAACAATATTCACAATAATCTGAAGAAATTTTGTTCACTCTGATCACTCGCCTCCGAGATGGACAAGATCTTTACTCAGCAGTAAGATTCTATTACCGTATTACTGGTTGTACTAGATATATTGAGTTATTATATACTTTTCAGACTATCTAGATTTACAAAACGTGAGTCAAGTTACATAAGCATAAAGTGTATCCTATCCTATACTGTAATACGAGTAAGTTATATATTTGTATGTGTGTATGTTTGCACACGGATCTCAAAAACAGCTAAAACCATTTTCTTCAAACATTGCAGATAACATAGTTTTGGGATGAATTTAATATAAATACAGGTCTTTATGCAAGAAAAAATATTATTTCTTTATAATCATTAATTATAATTAAAAATTTTTAACATTGGTCTTATGGAGTTAAAAATAAATAAATAAATAAATAATGAAAACAGCAGACTCAACTGTCAAAGTGCAGAATAGGCCTATGTGTTCCAGTATAAACATGTAATTTTGCATGGCAGCCAATTACTAAATTATTAAATGGTACTATTTTATGATGATATAATCTACAATTTTTTAAATCGTACTTCATACTGCTGATTATGCATATTTATAAGAATTAAAGTAATATAAAAGTATATAAAACAACAAATCAATTTGTAGAATTACATTTGAATTTAAAAACAAAAGCATTTGAAAGAATAAAGCAAACACCAGCTAACTAAATAATAAGAATCCACGTGTTACACATTCAACATGTGTTTCAACAAATATACACGAGACCCGTAGGCATACATTGAAACCGTCTGAAAGCACAGAAAAAGGAAGCTAAAAGGCGAGTGAGTGGAGCGAACGAGCTCGTCTTTAACAAGAAATAGGCCTTTTTGCACCGGGCTGTCTGTAAATTATATTACTATAAAAAATATTACTGTTTAAGTTTACCGAGCTAATGCTTGGCCCTCAGGTACTGAAAATTATAAACCTAATATCAAAGTATATCATGGTACGGTAATGTATATATTTTATTTGATGTCAATAAAACCATACAGCTAAAAGCCTGTAAAAAATTGAGGAAAGATTGGTTATATAAAACTAAAGCATAGGCCTATTATAGAACTTTACGGCGAGTGACGGTAGAGAACGAGATCACCCGAAGGGCAAGTTTGTATTAATATAAACTTAACATTTCTATTATTTTATAATAGAAATGTTTTTAATACCAGAACACATGCATAAAATAACAGTTGTTAAATCTCAAGGAATTGCTTTCGTGGAAGTACTTTCGCGGGTGTAGGATTCCCGGTCTAGTCCATTGGGGGTAGTTTTCCGGGGGTAGTTTTGCTGGGGGTAGAATTCCGGGGGTAGTATTCCGGGTCTGGTCCATTGGGGGTAGTTTTGATGGGGGTAGTTTTGCTGGGGGTAGTATTCCGGGGGTAGAATTCCGGGGGTAGAAATCTGGCTAGTGTTTGGTTTGCTATAATGTTAATTTAGAGCGACGAAATTAAATAATAATGTATTTATAAAACTGGGGGTACTTTTCCGGCCGCGAGCCAAAACTCCATGCCACTTTAAGCTCCGCCCCTCGTGACGTCAAAATGACGTAGCGTTTTTTCATGGGGGTACTTTTCCTGGGGGTAGAATTCCGCTACCCCAGCTTTACGACAACGGTTAATCCCCCGTTTGTATTATGATGCTTGGCATCTTTTCAAAAACATTGTTCTAAACAACTGAAGCCTGACCTTGAACCATTGTTTAGTTTTGACTTTACTTTAGTTTTACTGTCAGATACAAATAAAAAAAGTCCCTTAGTAAATTATTCCTATAGAAATTTTTTCTTTAAATTACATTTGTGAGATATTGTCATTCATTGTTGTACAATCCAGCACAAATTTTCTCTTTTTCTTCCAGATCAACTACATCATATGGACTGATAATCTGGTTTTTTCTTTTTTTTTTAAACAGAAAATAAATTTTTAGTGCTATACTAGTTCCATAAATTTGGTTTTCATTATTCCTACAGTACATGAATGTCTCTTGTATTTTGGATCGTATTGTGCTTTTTTATACAATTAGCATATTGTATTTTTTAGAATTTAACTTCCTGCAATTGTTATTCACTCATATGAATTGGCTGATATTTAATTATATAATTATTTAGTTGCTATAACTATTTGAAATACAGTACCTCTGTCGCAGCAAACCTGCGTGCTCAGCTATTTTCCAATTTTTTATTTGTTTAATCAACAACTTTTTGATAACCTAATTTATAGTCCTTGAGAGAAAATAAACATATTTTGAGGTATTTTATTTTTTTATAAACATCTTATAAAATATTCTACATTGTTGTACTTTCATTGAAATGCAATAAAAAATTAATTTTAAACAGTAGTAAAATGCATAGCTATGCATTACTAAAGCAAAGCCATAAAAGTGCATAACTAGATTACTCAGGCCTAACTGCCAAATGGCCATGACGTCATTTTGGTACACGTATATGACGTTGTAAGTTTGGACATCTGATCTCTGATCTCCAGCTGGAAGCACCATCCACGCGGGTAGCGATGAGGAATCGTGGATGAAGTGCTCAGATTATGCTTCCAGCTGGAGATCAGAGATTAGATGTCCAAACATACTACATCATATAAGTGTACCAAAATGACGTCATGGCCATTTAGCAGTTAGGCTTGAATAATCTAGTATGGCTTTGGCTAAAGCTGCTATGCAAAAGGAATTATATATTTACAAGTCCCAAAACAAAAATATTGCAAATGTGACAAATGCAGACGACAGAGATCAGCTGATTAAAGCAGACAGTATTTCCCTTTATCTCTCCCGTTATACACATATTTAAACTAAATAACATGGGATTTAGTACGTATAGTCTCCGCCTATATTTATGAGGTTTTTAAGCAAATATCAGTTACTCCCAACATAGTGAAGATGCTTACCAATTTTTATGAAAATAAATAAGCAAAATATATAGTTTTCTTATATTTACCAAAAGAATAACATGGTAAATTTGATTTTACCTCTCTGTGCAACCAGTTAAGCTAACTTAACGATTTCAAGTACTGAATTTTTTTAAGTTTCTAGTCAAAATTGTGAAATTTTAACATTTAAGGGCAAAAACCCATTTTTGACCCTTTTCAAACCCCATAAAAACCCCGTTCCCATCATTCTGGTTCACAAACTCATTCAAATTTATGCCGCCCTACACCTTTCTACCAAATTTCCCAAAATCGGAGACTCCTTTTAAAAGATACTGCGTTAAAGGACACATAGATACACTAGCAACTAGACCCTTGTTGTTAAATACAATGGTCTCTAGAAAAATACAAAGTTAATTTATTTTCAATAAAGAAATTTTAAGAAAATTAATTTTCTAATACAGAAAGATAATAAAAAATCTAATGTATAACATATTGATTTACAGTGCATTCCTTTATAAACAACATTCTTTGTAAATACTTCATCTGTTTTTTTTTTTTTTTTTTTTTTTACAACCTCCTTTGATTTTTGCGAGGGATAGTTTTAATTTATTGTAATGTCTTCAAGTAAAACTCTTCATTTTGCACCAATTTCTATTAAGCACTTTATGTAAAATACTGATAAAAGCCAAAACTTGCCAACAAATATAAAACTTCTAAAAAAACCTTTTTTACTTTTTTACCATAAATCTTAAAAAAAAAATCTAACTTTCATAATTTTATTTGCACATCTACATTGATGAAGCTTTCTAACAACGCATTAATTAATAAAATTGGTCTAGTAGAATGTTTAATAAAAATATCTCTAATTCAGTATTGTCTCTCCACTATAAATTTAAAGTGTTGCTTATCTTTTTTGCAAATAACTTGTGGTCAACCAAAGTGGATGGTGATATTCTGAACATGAAATTGTCTACCATATTATTTAGGCATTTTATGATAATACCGATCAAAGGCAATCAAACCTTGGCTATATCAAACCACTTTAAAAAAGCCATCTTTACTGAAAAAAACATTTTTTTCACCATAAATCTTGAATAAAGTTAAGTTTTCATAATTATTTGCAAATGTACAAAGAGAAATTCCTACAACTCATAAATTACTAAAATCTGATAGGTAGAACTCTAGATTTAGTTTACAAAGTACGAGGCATGTTTTTTAAGTAAGTACCGTTTTGAAATAAAAAATGAACTAGGAGAGACTTTAAAATAATTCTATATTTACTTGAAAGCCTGTACTTTAATCTACTTTTCTACATAATTTCCGCAATTACAATTTTGTAGTTATATAATTCTGCCGCCTGCCCTAGATTGGGACTGTGGGGAGGATGATCAAGTTGTTCATGACCAAATTTTCTGATCAAATCCTGGGTTAGATGTGGACGGGCATTATCGTGGAGCAAAATGATGCCATTAACCATCTTTTGATCTTAAACAACATTTTTGCGGCCATCTTTAAATGTCCTAACCACTTTTGTACCATTCCATCACTCATAATGTTGTCTCCGTCCACAGTCCATAGATCTCGCGATGAATATCTATCGATTTCAGGCCTTAAGCCTACAGACAACAGATAACAGACCGTATTTCGCAGTCGGCAGGAACATCCATGAGCGCGAAGGCTCTTCAAACATTTGAAATAGTCCAAACATAGCGGCGAAAATGCCATTTCCGTATGCTGCCGACAGATATATATGTACACAGCGTGCATGCGCAAAACGCTGACCGCAGTTCTGCAGTGGCCGGATTCAAAAACGGTACTTACCTTAAAAACATGCCTCTTAGTGTAAACAATCCCTTGCGCAATAGTTCCTTACAATTATACAGTTAGAGGTTGTTAAGCTTTTATGTGTATAACTTTTTAATGGTGAGGAAATCGACTAAAGTGAAAGGAAATATTCTGAAAGAGAGTATATATTTCTATAGACAGGTATCACGAATTTCTTCAAAATATTAATAACAGGCAGCCAAACAAACAAAATAAATTATTAAAAAAGCCGTTTTCAATGTTTTTTTTTTTTTTTTTTTTTACAGAAAATGTGTTTTTACTTTTGAGCCATAAAATGTTAAGAATATCAAACTTTCATAATTATTTGCACAGCTACACAAATGAAGCTTTCGAATGGCTCATTCAGTTAAAACATCGGTCCAGTAGAAATATAGATTTAGTTGTACAAAGTTGAACAAAAATATCTATCTCGGTATTTTCCCACCACTATAAATTCGGAGGTTGCATAGCTTTTTTGCAAATAATTTTGTAATGGTAAGGAAATTGACCAAAGTGGAAGTGTGATATTTTGAAAGAGAATGAGATTTCCTTCAAACTTTCACTATGCGTTTCTTGACAATAATTATTCTCACTAAAGGCAGCCAAAATTTGCCTCGAAATAAAAAGTATGAAAAACACCGTTTTAAATGTATTTCTTTTGGAAAACATGTTTTTTTTTTACATTTTCACCAAAAATCTTAAAAAAATCAAACTTATTAATTATTTGAACATCTACATGTGTGAGAAACTTTCCAACGACCCATTAATTATTGAAATCGGCCCAGAAGAACTTGAGATTTAGCTCTCTGTGAAGATTTTCAAAACTGACTTAAATAAGAGTTGGATATAGATGTATCAATTTGAACAAACAGTGTTTTTGGCTTCTGGGGATCCCAAAACAAAAATGTAACATGGTCACAGGCTTAATTCTTACCGTGATAGCCTATTCTCTATAGGGAAATTCGCTGAAGGATCTCTTATTATCTCATCAATATTAGATAATATTTATACAATGACGGAACACACAACTCATGTTGGACTCCGCTTCATCTGAATTTTTCGACATCCAACCAATGGCCGCGTACGGTAACTGTGCCAGATACTGGGCTACCAACCCTGAAATATCCGTTTTCTGTCTGCTCGTACTGAACCTATATAAACAAGCACTTGAACAAAAATCCATGCAGAGAAAGTAGTCGTCTCTCCCTAATTCAAAGTTCATGGGACCATGATGAGTTATGCATAGTTCCACTTTGAAATAGTTTTAGATACATAAGTAATTTGTAATTAAATTCAACTTTCAGAGGTAACGTATAACAGTGAACTGACAACAGTCAGATCCTCAACCAGATGTGTTGTCGGCTCGTAACCTGTGCACCAGGGTGTTGACTTGCGGATGTCTGTCGAAGAGGTAAACTTTGGCTTGTAGGGTTAAATAAATAATGTCTTTATTGCCGTAAATACAAGAGTTAACATTGCATGGCAAAAGTCGTACTATAATCGTTAAATAAAAAATTAAATAAATACTCAGACACTTGAATACAAAGTGAACATCAGCAGAAAAAGAGTGCACAAGTATAGAGAGCGTCAAATATACATAGAATAACCATATAAAATTAGAAATAAAACGGTTCTCCACTAAAACATTTTTCCAAAGATTAAAATCTTGAAATAGGAATACTTTTTCATAACACATGAATGACAATGACAATTTTTTTTTAATTTTCTGATGCAAAGTTAGTACCATAAGGTCATCTCTTACACTAAACATCAATTACAATAGTTATTTTAGTACTAATAACATTGACTATGTACACTAACATGAATACCTCTCATCCAATGTATTTAGTTTGAGGCAAAAATTTGGAAGTTCGGTTCGGCCAGAGTCGCTGCCATCGATGTTTTTATTATTCAGCTGAATTTACAGTGCTGCAAAAACAATTTACCAAAACGTAAACATAACTTTCAGTTATAAAATGTTTCATCCTTGGTTGAGAAGAGTGGTAATACTGATTTATCTATCATATGTTACGTGTACTTCCATATACGCTGCAAGAGATCGCACCACCGTCAAAAGGTTTCAAACACGCCTATGCTATGAGAAGTCTACTCACGTTAGTGTACATAGTCAATGCTAATAACAATTTTTAAAATAAACTAGATAGGTTACATTTAACAATTTTACAAGAATGTTACATAATTTCTTAATAATATATAAATTTTTAGACGCTTTCCTTATGGTATGCACTTTCAAACTGTTATAATTAATAATTTTTTTTAAGGAAAGAGTTTTATAATGCAGGTTGAATACCCCACGATACTTCGGATAACCATAGAGCTAAAAAAAGGCAAAAACTTAATTGTCAATATTTTTTTCATTATGGCAATAAAATGTTTGATCATTAATGGATTTTAAGCATACATTAAGAATTACAAAACTAAATTAAACATGTAATTTAAAATAAAATTCAATGACAGGATTTTAAAACCCATATATGCCCACTGCCCCCTTTTGGGACAGCTAGAATCAAGACTGCTGTAAATTTTATAATATGGCATCATTAGGAATGAATTTAATTGGAATTTTTGATTGAAAATATGGTTATCTTTCAGATTTAAAAGCCGTAGTGGCACACACACAGTAAACAGTAGTAAAAAGTAGCAAAATCAGTGTTGACCAAGGTGCAACTCTCAAAGAATCAACCGATCCCGTCAACTTCCACGCAAGCCTGCCACCGTTTATTTTACGTGGGCCCTCCCACCATCGTTGCCACAGATCGGCTAACCCTTTAAGAGTTGCACCACCAGGTCAGGTTTGGTCGTGTGCGGATTCGAACCCGCGCCGACGCAGACATCCTGGCCAAGGATGCCTACGCCTTGGCCACCTGAGCTAACACGACCAGCAGCCTAGACAGGAAAATAAGGGTTTTGAACAGTGTGCGCTCCTAGCGGGGAAAGTTGTAGGCCGTTAGTGAGTGAGTTCGCTACCAGAGCGCAGCATTAGGCCACTGCATTAATTCACAAGAAACAATCTGGGCATAAATGGGTTAAAAATATTTAAAAATCCAAATTTAAGACATTTATTTTGGGCGAGTCATTGGAGACACCCTTGTAAACCGAGGTTTATGTAGGCTACTTGTCTTCTTGTGGTTCACCTGCTACAAAATAAAATCCCAACAGATATCTTTGCGTGGAATATTTTGTCATGCGAAGAATGTTAGAAAAATTAGCATCTTTCCTTTGTCAAGAAAAACAATTTGGTAAGAATAGAAACACAGCATGTCAGTTTCCGGCATTACAATGGAAACTTTAACTACCTGCGTTAAAGAGAGGCCAAGACCAACTTAGCGTGTTCCATAACTGCTTACGCTCATGCAACTGTAAACTCCTGAGTTGGCCTGGAGTGGTTAAAATGTATACTTTATTGCAACAGGGGAGAGGGAATTTATTTTATTGACAGTAGTTTCTTATACAATTCATACCGGCTAGCCTACATTGCTCAATCGAACAAGTGAAATTCTGGTTTTGAGTCCTTTAACCTTGGTCAAGAGTTTTTATAAAGTTTCATTCCAAAGTAAAATTAGAAAAATCTGCTAATTATTAATGTTTAGCGACTCAGCTTTAGCTAACAATATTCATTTACAGTTTGCCAAAATTTCCAATACGGTGTTAAGCCACGTCCGCACTGGCCGAACATGTTCGCCGAACAAAGTTCTTCGGAACGTTTGTTTGTTCGTTGCTAACCTTTTAGAATGTAAATCATAAGGCCGGTAATTGTTCGTTAGGATTGTTTGTTGATTTTTTGTGTCCACCGAACAAGTTCGCCAAGAATGTTCGGTCAGCTTTGTGACGCAGCATTAGTTTTTAAATTTTTTGTCTTCTACAGAAATGGTTTTTGCTTAATCAAAAAATACATTGAAATCAGTGTTTTTTGTTAAAATTTTTTAATTTCATCACTTGCAGGGTTGCTTTTTCTAAACATGTTTAATTTAAATCTATTTTATTCAATGTAAAACGTATGGTCAACGTTGGTTTAAACTGACTTGGATATAGTGACCCTAGCTTTCCTCAAGTCAGTTTGACTTTTAAACCAAAACGATTTGGGATCGTACAGAGTATAACAGGGGAATTTTGTTGAGTGAAACCAGTGAGTTTTCAAGAGATCTATAGATTGAGTTGAGGTCATCTTGCCGAGCATTGTTTCTTCCTCCTAAAATAAGAATGGCATCAAGCTCTTTTGACTTACATTTATTATTATACTTATTGACTACACTCTTTTGGCTACATCTTTTACTTGTTGAAGCTTAGCAATTGGCATGATAGTTGTTTTGACCTTGATTTTAGAGCATGATTTTTTTATATTTTGTCTTAAATATCGCCCTTGACTGTCTGAAAAAATTTTAAGATGAACTGTTTGTGATGAAGATGTGTTTAGTAACTTTGGAACAAAGTTGGATTTAGTGGTGGATTTTTCTCGGTGTTTTTTTTTTCTTTTTTTTGGGGGGGGGGATGAGAGATTTGTTGAGGAGTTGATTTCCATTTCATTTCCGTCAGAGTAATCAAAATGTGTTTCGGGAAAGTATACCATAGAGCAAAAAGTTCATGCATTTAACATTAATTAGTCAATTTGGAAAATAAATTGCAATTTGGTCACTATCCTATACTATAATACGAGGAGTGTCTGAAGGGATGTGTGTTCAACGATATCAAAATCTAGCGGGTAGATTTTGCTTAAACTTAGCATTCAAGAGTGTTTTGGCCCAAAAATAAGTTAAAAACAGCCCCAACCCCGAGAAAAATTGAATTTTGTCTTAAATGAAGTTTAAAAATCGTAATTTTAAACATTGTTCTTCTGGGTTGCTATTTTGGTAACAAAATAACAACCAAAAGTAAACCAAAACAAAGGAATATTAATTTTAAACACATTTTTAACAGCTGTTAACTGTGAGGAGTCTGGTGTCCAAATTTAACAGTTTGATTACCATGAAACTATAATAAAAGTGAATTAAAACCGACAAGCAAGGCTCAGTTAACCTGGTACCATTGACTATGTACACTAACGTGAGTAGACTTCTCATAGCATAGGCGTGTGTGAAGCCTATTGACGGTGGTGCGATCTCGTGCGGCGTCCACGGAAGTAGACGTAGCATATGATAAATAAATCAGTATTACCACTCTTCTCAACCAATGATGAAACATTTTATAACTGAAAGTTATGTTTATATTTTGGTAAAGTGTTTTTGCAGCACTGTAAATTCAGCTGAATAATAACAACATCGATTGCAGCAACTCTGGTGCCACGTCCCCCAAACTTCCAAATTTTTGCCTCTAACTAAATGTATTGGATGAGAGGTCTATTCACGTTAGTGTACAAAGTCAATGCTGTTACTTATAAATATATTATACCTTGAGCGTTGTACAAACTACTTGGTTGTTTATAATTAATTGATATAGTTTCGTTAATAAAATGAGCACCGAAGGACAATCAATTGTTAAGATTTGGTAAGGCTCTAAATTGTAAGCTTTTTTGATTTTTTTCAGAAATAAACACTAATAAAACAAGTTAAAAAAAAAGAAATTGTAAAACACATTTAAAACGTGATTGGGTATAATTTCTTTGAATATTTTGCAAATAAAACAATTGTTTAAAAATTGTTGTTGATGTAAATTTTTTTAAATCCTCAACCAATTGAACATTGTCAACAGTTAAACATTGTCAATAAAATAAATAATAATCAGGGCCTACTCTTAAAAATTTATTATTTAATAAATTTAGATTGTTTTGACAGTGCTATTTTTTTAAAAGATTAATTTTGGTAAAGTTTCATGATATCTAAACATTTTATACATGTTTTGCATCATCTGCCTAGCGTTTCACTCGATTATCGCGGATGGAGTGTTTCCATTGAGCTTTGACTTGTTGTTTTTAAACTGTTAAGCCGGCACATTGGCCGAACAAAGTTCTTCCGAAATTTTGTTTGTTCGTTGCTAACCTTTTAGAATGCAAAACATTTAGCAGGTAATTGTTTGTTAGGACATTAATGTTTGATGATTGTGTTCACCGAAGAAAGTTCACCACGAATGTTTGGCCAGTGCGGACGTAGCTTTAAATTAAAAGGTTAAAATGAGTATATTTGTTTAAAAAGATAAATAACCCGTCAGTTGTTAGCCATTAACAAGCTAAATAATCTATTTGTATTTATTTTTTGTTTCCACCAGAGATGATAAGATCTGCAGGATCATTCAATTTCAATACCTTTGTATAAAACCTATGAGGTGAACATGATAAGAATTGTAAAAAAATGTAAGTGCTACATATTGAACTTTTATAAAAAACCTAAAATCAAAATTAAAAAAAATTTAATTTGAAAATAATAACTTTTACAAATTTTTAAATATTTAATTTCACGGCTAAAATTAAAAAACCAAAGCAAATTCAGAGTTGTTTTTACTTTACAAATCACCGTTACAGTAGCGTGAGGGGAGGGTTGAAGCGTGCCTGTTGTAAGGGACAAGGTTGCTATCTGATGATCAAATGAGGACTGTCCCAGTTTATTCAGTGGTTTCGTTGCGTTCAGTCTTATTGACTGTTCCTACCTGTGTTTGGTACGGTTTGCTTTCAGTGTTCCCTTTATAGAATAAAATAAGTTTTGTTAGTTTGTGAGTTTCTTCTTCCTTAGAGGCCACAGGTGAATATGTTATTTGGAATGTACATTTATGCAATTAATTGTTTTATCTATAAAAATATTTTCTGGAAGTAAAAATAATATCTCAATATGAAACATTTAGGCTGTGATGTGAATCGATAGGTAATGATTAAATTTAATATAGAGTGTGCTTTTTCAAGAGAGACTGAAACCCGTTTGTCAAACATTGCCCCACGGCTAGAAAACCAGCCTTCAGGATCAGAAACGCAATCAGATAAGCAAAACCTGATTGGCATATCAGCAGACTTGAAGGAACTTAGGAAAATTCAAGAAGAGACAAGTAGTGAAATCCTTAAAGCGCAGAAAGCCATTGATTTACAACTTAAAGAAAATTTTAAACAATTAGACCGAGTAGCTTTAAACACAAAAAACTGTTTGAGCATTATCAAGGAAATTTCAGTAGATAACGCTAAAATAAGAGAAACAGTTGAAGCATTCAGACTGGATGGAAACTCTGTAGAAGAAAAGATAATACTAGAGGAGAAACCTCCTGAAGAACCCCAAAGAATATTAGAAAGTGACAAGAGGGTCGACGGTAACAGGTTTGAAGAACAAGAAATAGAAATAAATGACAACAAACCACTGTTTTGTGAAAAAGGTACACAAAGCGATGAAATGTTGAATTCCTTACAATGTGTTAGAGGTTTACGAAACAAAGAAGTAAAAGATGGCGTCAAAGGGAATGAAACTGTAGTACCACAAACATCTCGGGGTGAGAGAATTGTAAAATGTTGTTATTGTGATGAGTCTCATCTCCAGGATCATTCTGTAAAGAAGGAAAAAATAAAGGAAGAGTGCAACAACGATAAAACAGAAAACAACGGTGGTGATTCTCAATTGCTACAGAGACTGCATAATTCAAACACTTGGCCTTCCAAAAAACACTCTTCATGTCATTTGAAGAAATCCATTAATACTGACAAAGATTCTGAAATTGTGAAAATTAAACCTTCAAAAGAAAATGAAGAGATGGTTGGATCGAGTGAGAGATGTAGAAATGATGCAGATACTAAAGAAAAAAGCACAGAAGATAAACAAGATTACAGATCCGAGATCAAGATATTAGCGTGCAAAGATAAACAAGATCTGGAGGTAACATCTTCTCATGTTGGAGGTGATGAAAACCAAAATAGGTTCTCAAAAAAACAATTAGTGGACTCAACAAAGTGTAAGGTTTGTAAGTCTAGTTCATGTAACCTCAGTAAGCCAGTTAGTGGCAAATATTCTCCTTCTCCACACAAATTTTTTGGATGTGATAAACTAAACAGAGGTGGCAATGGTGTTGGATCTCAGAGTGTATTTGGTAAAATACCTTCAGTTAACAATAAATGTCATCAATTCCTATCGTTTGGTCAGAAAAATAATCTTGGTCAAAGTGCATTTTCGTTTTCAAAAAATACCACGTCGTCACCATTGGATGTAGCAAACAACATATTAAAAAGACATATAAGAAATTGCTCAGTTCATGGTTGTATTCCACCATCAATACCCTCAGAGGGGTTGCCAGAAAAATTTTGTCATGGTACAGTATTATCAAGAAATGAAAGCAATAAACATTCCATTGTTAATGGTGGTTGTCCAAGCCAAATGTTACTTAATGGGATTGGGGGAATTGAGAAAGAGGGGAAGAATAGCACCACTTTAATAAGTAAAGCAGACAAAAATTGTGAAACAAACAATATTTGTAAGCATACTTGTGGTAAAACTAAAACAAATAATAATGAACTAAATAGTGATATTCCTGAGTCAATAACCAAAACTGGTCAAAATAGTCCAAAAACTTCTGAACAGGTTAATCTTGGTAAAGATTTAAAAGAAAATAGTGGAAATGGTAATAATAATAAGTTTACAAATGGTGTATTTTCAACTTCAAAAAGGAAAGTTTTGGCGTTGGCACAGGAAGCGAAACACAGCAAAGAGTATAAATTTATGTGGGTTAGGGGTGGAAAAGTATTTATGAAAAAGGAAGAAAACTCTCCTATTGTTACTATAGGTAATCTGTCAGATTTAAGTAATTTGTAAGAATCTGTAGTCATGTTTAAAATATGTTACCTTTTTTAATAATTTAAAAATATACAATAAAAAATTCTAGTTGTAAAGTCTTTTTCTGATTGCCGGCTACATCCTTCAATAGGTATGAATTAGCAGATATGTAGAAATTCAAAACTTAACTGCACCAGTTTCAAGGCCATGCGATCCAAGCAGCCGCATGGGGCCCGTCCAGGGAGGGGTGCCGTGATGCGACCACATATTTTTCAAAACTTGGAAGTACTTAAGTTTTTTTGCAGGCATCATGGGAGAGACAGAAACTTAAAAAATAAATGCTTTCTAGCTCAGTAAATAGGTTGACATATATTAAACATAATTTAAAATATGAAACTAATATAATCCATGACTTTTACGACAAATAAGGCGCCCTTCCGCTGTCCGCACATCGGTGCATTGTATGGTGCGGCGCATGTCTGTCGGCGCGGCGCCGTTTGATTGGTTCCAAGCTCCCTGTGTGTTGGACTTTTGGGAGCTACTGAGTATATGTTTGTGGAACCCATGTAAAATAGTGAAGAATATTGATCGAGTGTTATTATTTTTATCACCAACAATGTTCGTACTGCAAAAAAGCGGCTGCAACAGCAAAAGAGAATCTTGTCTCACAGATTAATTTTTTAGCTGATGAATAACACCTTTGAACTATTGTTGAAACTGGTGAAGGTTTTCTGAGTGACTGATTAGGCACCTGGGTTTTTCGGAATCGGAATGAACATTTTCCTAGTTTGAAGATTAAAATCACGGCGTAACTTGACAGTTACTATAATTAACGCTTTTACAAAGCATAATTTTTGTCATGTGTATAAGCTACCGGGTCATGAAAAAAACACCGCTAATATGGATTGACATGTTGAACACGGCGGATGCGTTGCTGGGTGCCTTAGTGTAACTTACATCTAATGACTGGGACGGTGGCGATGTCCTGTAATCCAGCTACTTGGAGGTCACAAATTGTGGATAGTTATAAGTGATGGCTTGTGGATGCGATATTCCCTGGTGGGGATTGACGTCCGCACTAGCGAACATTAGTTCATCCATAAAGACCATCCTCATGATTAGACCAATTCGTATATGGGAGGTTGAAATTGTGGTTCGGATCCCACGTTAAACTGTAGGTCCCTAGATACCATTGGCTGTTGGGCTATTAATTAACAGTCCTGTCTAAGGAGAATGTCGGCCTTAGTCAGTAACAAGACTACAAGATCGTGCCACAATCATTCTACACTCATCTCTCATTCATACTTGGCTTTAAACTACCTATTGAGTTAGGTCGCCATTTCAATAAAGGTATTAAAGGTACAACACTGGATAATTATGAATTTTTAAATATTTATGATGTTTTACCTTTGGTCATATTTTACCTTACCATAAAATAAGCACCATATTGTTTTGGTGTCTCGAGGGAAGTATTAAATTGTTTATATTCTAGTACCAGGTTAACCGAGCCTTGCTCGTTGGTTTTGATTCAATTTTAATATTTTCACCAACAACCAACTATACATCTTCACAGTTAACAGCTGTTTCAAAAGATCTGCTTAACATTAATGTTTATTTTTGTTTACATTTAGTTGTTATTTCGTTACCAAAATAGCAACCCATAAGACCAATGTTAAAAATTACAATTTTTAAACTTAAATTTAGATCAAATTTGATTTTTCCTGGGATTGAGACTGTTTCTAAACTTATTTTTGGGCCGAAACACTCTTTAATGCAAAGTTTAAGCAAAATCTAACAGCTAGATTTCGAGATCGTGGAACACACATCCCTTCAGACATTCCTCGTATTATAGTATAGGATTAAGACCAATAAAATCTTAACATTACGCCTAAATAAATTGAACATACTCAGCATTTCTTTAAGAGTTTTGAATGTCCTGGCAACTTGTAATACTGCTCAGAATATACCACAACTAGTATTTTATTAGTCTACATTACACCAGGAAAAGGTAAAAACAAACTAATTCAATGTAAAATATAATTCTTATGTTTTTAATTGGTGTATCGGACGGCATTTAATCAATCAGTTATATCTACCAACTAACTTATCGAGGTATGGAACTGAAACTTGACACAACTATAATAACTTTTCGTACCGTACCGTATGATAAGATTCCATTTATCTACATTGTATTGCTCTAAAGTGGCTTCAAAAGTTAGTTGCATATTTTAAATTTTGAACTAACAGTACAAAGAATTAAAAGATTAAACAACAATCAACAATGAATTTGGATTTTTTCTTTACAAAAACGCGCTTTTTGTACACTAGATTTGCAAACGGCATTTTAAATACTGTATTCGTCTGCATTTAATTATTTTAGCTCCCTATCCATTATTGCCTCTAGAACTTTTTACTCTTCAAAAAAAAATTTTAAATTTTGAAATGTTTCAGTACTGTGATTGGTATGAGTTTTATAAAATGTCAAGTTTTTTCTAGGACACAATTAGCTTTGAAAATTTGAAGTTTCTGTCATTTTTAAACCAAAAAATTTAAAATGTCAAAATCTTAAAGGGTTTGTCTTAACGTACGATTAATTGTGCCAAGTTTAAATTCCATAACTAAAATATCTTTTGAGATGTCATACATTAATTCAAAATGTACATACAGAGAATTCAGATCAAAAAACAAAAGGTGATTCAAATGCGAAAATTATTAATTGTAGGGCCCTTCCTATAATATTGACCAATTTTTTTCAATATTTTAATATTGACAACAAATAAATCATTACAATTGGTTGAAAACTGTAGGAGGAGTTCCTTGAACAATAAACCATGACGCGTATTAAATATGGAAAGATACTTAGGTGTTTTGACCATTATTTTAGAACAGCAGGAGCAAGGCCAAGTGGGAGAGAGACAGAAATAGTGGTGGAAGGGTTTGTTTACCCTTGCTAATACTCCATCGGCTGAAGTTTTTTCATTGTTTTGTTGTGCAAACATTTAATAAATTCCCCAAAAATTGTCAATCTTAGTCTGTGGAGTAAATTATTATTACTATCACCATCAAGCGATATCGAGACCACTAAGCCACTCTGAGTGTCTACGAATCATGACCACCTACAGCAACTACATCTAGGCTTGTTTGTTACAAGTGAAACTCCAGGAACTTGGCTGATAAGAAACAGGGCTTCATGAGAATCCACTTCCATAATCCTCCGATGGCCATGATTTTTTTTTAACTGACAGTCATCTCCTCTGAAGGCCCTTGAAAACCGGAAGGTTCAAGGCATACCGTAGTGAGGGCATTTTCTTGGAGGACAATCTGAATCTGTTAGGTTCTAGGTTAAGGTGTAACTACATGTAGCATTTAGTTTTAAATGTTCTTTGTTGTTTTGTGTTTTATACACACAAACTTGTTGAATATGAATTAAACTAAATGACACAGTCTATTCCTATCCAATGGCAATGAATAAAAAAACCCATAATGGCTAGGTTGATAGCAAAGAAGATGCTAGTTCATGGTAATGATTCAAAATAAAAATGGCTGACATAAGTTAAAATGCCACCGTTGTTGATGGTTCGGCTCATTAGGCAGACCTTCATTTATAAATTTTTGGGTAAAAATGAAATTTTCGGAGTTATATTAATTGATGTGTAATATCTAGTTTATAGAGAACATGTAAGAGCATTATTGAACTTTTATTAAGTTATAATAATTCATAATGTTTAAGAAGTTATGAATTTTAAAAGCCGCAATCTAAGGAAACCTACTAAAACAGACGTTTTTTCACAATTTTAAAGGTTTTGTTTAGTTTCCTGCTCTGTGTTATGTCACATTCCTTCTCTCCGATGTGCAAAAAGTTTATTGCACAGGATCGAGTTAAAAAATTCCTTTCTTAATGTAGACATAATTTGGGAGATGCAAGGGTGGCAGTCACCCCCCCTTCCTCGTTTACCACAACACTTTTACAAAATTATCATATTTACTACAAAAAAATATATACCTAAAATGAAAGTTATGACTTGAATTGAGCTACTTTTAGCGGCCTGCATTTGATAAAGCACAATAGTAAGGGCGAGAAGGCTTTATTGCAGGCAAAATATATTTGGATGAACAGATCGAAGAGGAGTGAAACTTTCAAACTTTCACAGTCCATTTTAGGCCTGTGAAAGTACAATTTTTACAAGTAAACTTTTAGTACAATTTGTAAGGTCAAGTTCGTTTCTGAAGTTATTCTTTTAAGTAATAAAGTAATGAGATGTAATTTAATTTCCTATAAGAAATGCATTGTGGGCTGTATATAACGGTGCTTAAGGCTATGTTAAACAGTGCTCGAGTTGTTTGTTTTCAGACATAGAGTAAGCATGTGTTATGGAAACTATTTTCTGCCTATTCTGCTATAACTGCACTAAATATAATACAATTTGTTATTTATAAAATGTTTTAAAATAGGTTGTGAATACACTAGAAAGATATATTTTGTATTAACAAACAATAATAAAAAAATATGTACGAAAATTTGTGGATAGTACCTACCTACTGGCAAGAAAAAAAAAGAAAAAAAAGAGAGCTATTTAGCTCCAATAATGTTCCTGGATTATAGATATAGATTCATCATGAAATTAATATGATTTTATTAACTTTTTACTATACTAGGTGTCACGAAATTGCGAGCTTGGAAATTTAAACAGCTGGAAGCTGATTTACATTAGTCTTTACCTAGCGAAGTTGTCGTTTTTGTTTTGTTTTCATGTTTTTCTACTATTGAAGTAATTAATAATAAATGCCAGCAGCTGGATAAGTCGGACTAATTGGCAACACTGTTTTAAATTCAGGCTTGCATTTTTATGATGCCTAATATAACCAAAACTTTGTTTTATCACATGATTTTATGGTGATCATGAACTTTTTATAATTTTATGGCGCTACTAAGGGGGTGTAGGGTATATCTTATCAGGACTGCGGAGAATATATAAACAAAAGAAGGGCTGTTTCACTCCTTTGATGTTGGAAAATGCTGCTTTTGAGTCAGGCCGGTGACGTAATCCATCTAATGTCCATAAGAATAACATGACTAGCTGATCAGGCTAGTGACGTTTTGGGTACTAGTTTTTACATCGTTTTACCCGCTAATGAAACACCCTTGTCTATTACACTACGGCAGTTTTCCCCAGTCCTGATATCTTATACTGATGAACGCGTGTGGCTATTGACACAAGCAATGGACAACCACGGTGGCCCCCGGCCATCGGAGAAGCAATCACCATGACCAAACATAACCCAGATAGCACATAAACGTAAAAAAGACGTGAAAATAACGTTTCCTTTTAACATTTTTGACGTTATTATTACGTCAAGAAACGGATTTATAACGTTTTTTTCACGTGATTATAACGTGCGAGTGTCACACTTTTTTACGTTAAAAAAACGTAAAAATACTACGTGAATATAACGTTTTTGTTTCACTTAATTTTTACCTTTTTAACTTATGTTTTACTGAACATTTTACAAATTTTTTTCAAAAATTTGTTAATGAATGCTTTTTTTCTAACCAACACATGAAAAAAATGTAAATAAAGTCGATCAAAAATTTCTTACCTCCACCTGGATTTGAACCCTCAACCTTTCTATCACTGTCCTAGCGCCTTTACCCTCTCGGCCACTTCTGCGGTACTTCAGATGGATTTAATTTACTATTTATACATTTAATACTCAACCTTCCTTGTACTTGAGAACAGATGGCTCGGTGTATCTGTGCTCATGGTTTTTGTTGAGTATTTTTTTAAAATTGATTTTATTTGCGTTTCGTCTCAGATCAAAAACATTATTTTTGGATCTTGATGGCGGCATACCCAGATAGCACAAAAACGTTATTTTTACGTGAAAATAACGTTTCAAATTTTACTTTTAACGTTATTTTCACGTTAAAAAAAAGGTGAAAATCACGTTATTATAACGTGATTATAATGTGAAAAGCGCACTCAATTTCACGTTAAAATAACGTGAAAAAAAGACGTGAAAATGACGTTTTTGTTTCACTTAATTTTTACCTTTAAAACATTAAGTAAAAAAAGGTAAAAAAATTTTGGTGAAAATCACGTTTTAAATTTCACGTTTTTTTTACTTTCACATTTTTACGTTATTTTCACGTGAAAAAAACGTATTATTTTTTACTTTTACATTTTCACCTTTTTTTCACGTGAAAAAACGTGATTTTCACATTGTGTGCTGACTGGGAACAAAACCCAGAATAACATTATTTTTATAAGTATATATCTACACTTGTTTTAAAAGAAATCTATTCATTATTGGATTCATAGTAGGTGACTAAACATCAATCTTTCAAACGTTAGAAAATGGTATTAGGATAATGCACATATAGGTCTACTAATTAAATTAAAGTTTTTATAACATTAACATTTTTATATTTTTATTGGTGTTAGTTCCATTTGAGTAGTATGTTTTATACTCATTTATGACTGCCTGGGTGTAGTAACATCTATCTTCTTATTTCTATAAGGGTTTCGTCTGTTACGTCCCTTTTTCTCTCGACCTACCGAACCGATTTTTAAGATTGAGGTGTCATTTTAAAGCTCAGGATATACCGCAGTGACGAATCGTAATTAAAAACGTCATATTGTTTCGGGCTTCGCCCCCCTCGCCTTTGATTTATTTCTAGATGGCGCTTTAAAAAATGTTGACCAACTTTTATTGCATTTTCTTTAATGTGAATTGTAATTTAACAGCTGATTACCTTCACATGAATTTTAAAGCCGGATAGTAAACAAACATAGATTTCTGTCACTTAATAACCAACATACATGTATTTAAGGTTAGCTTCTCTCATACAGAATCATAAAATGCGCAATTTGCGCACGGGCCCCCTAGTTCAGTCATATTTATGCACTTCTTATTTTTTTAGGCCCCCTGTCATTTGCTGGGGGCCTGGGAAAAATGCCCCCCCCCCCCCCCTACGGTTACGGCCCTGCTAATTATTGGTACAAGAATATAAATGATCCATGATCTCCACATGAAAACAGGGAGGGATGCTCCTTAACTATAACATTTGCCGCCCTTTTCCAATGTGGTCGTCATAAGTGTGCAAATTGTTCATGACTTCAACTGGAGCCCAGCTTGATGAGTAAGATACACCGCCATGAGTGGGTCTTCCTGAATCGGCGGACCTCCATACCAGAATTTTTAGGGTGGACAGCTTAATTTTTAACTCACAAATTTGGTGTAGGACCCCATGCCAGTGTTAAATTATTTAACCTTTTGACAGAACACATCAAACAATTTGGCGTTATATATAAACTAACAAAGACCAAAGTTTTGATTGTTCCCCATCAAAACATCGAAAAGTGGTTGTCTGTTATAAGCAGCTAATATTTGTATGCTAATGCTATCGTGATATTGCCTGTTGAACGTTGTTTACCATGCAACTCTTGTTAATTTGAATGAGAATTTCAAAAATAATAATAATCTAAAATGTACTCTAATAACCAAAAGCCAGTTGCTGCTTCAATCTGCACATATTCCTCAAATTCCTTAAAACTGCCTAAAAAATATTTCTGATTGCAGAAAAGATTTCAATAATTAATTTCTGTTTAAAATGACGGAAATTACCTTTTTTATTCAATTTTATTGACTGTGGTACTTTTCAATGTTTGATGGGGAACGGTCCAAACTTCAGTCTTTGTTATGTTTAACGCCAAATTGTTTTAAATGGGACAAGAAGTCAAAGATGTTTTGTAGAAAGTAACACAACTTGTCTGAAGTTATTTTTTGACAGAAGTCAAAAGGTTATAAACACTGGCATGGGGGTCCTACACCAAATTTGTGAGAAAGCTAAAGAAAGCTAGCTGTCCACCCTAAAAATTCAGGTATGGAGGTCTGCCGACTCAGGAAGACTCACTCAGGGTGGTGTAACTTACTCAAAGATTCAACGATTTTTCAAAGATTCAAGCTATGAAGAATAATAATGATTCAGCTATGGGCTATTACGCACTATATAATCAAGGCACCCATCAAGCTATGGGCTCCAGTGTGCTGAGTCATGAAAAATCTGCACGGTACTTGTCTGTTATACATGTCACACAATTTCTTTTAGGTTATTTTGAATTACGGTACGCTCTTTAAAAAACGCATCAATTGAAAGAAGACTATTTACTGAACATATTGTATGAAAATTATGTTTCTAAAGTTTTACAGTTTTTGTGTTGTGCTTGCTTATAGCATTGAATTTATGTAAAGTCAGCAATGCTTATAGTCAGCCATGTCACCGATGATCGCGTCGAACGCATCTCTTCCTGGGGCCGCAACGCTGGGATTGGGTTAGTTATTATATAGCTGTTTAACTGTATTTCGTATGATTTTTTAGTTAGTAAATCGATAGCAAAAATAATCTAACCACCGCAGCACGCTGTGAACTTGGTTGAATACGTATGTACCAGGCCCGATATCGGGGCCGCATATGTCGAGGCCGCAGGCGGAGATGCGTTCGCTGCGTTCATAGGTGACATGGCTGACTTTGAGGAAGCAGAACTCAATAACCGTAAAACTTAGAAACGTGAAATTTTCATATAATGCTCAGGGCCGTATTTACGTTTTCTTCGCCCATGGGCATATAATAATCTGCCGCCCCTCCCCCCCCCCCCCCCCCACCGGCTCCCTTTGTACCCTCCATGCGGCGACATTGCTTTTTTTAAAGAAGGAATCCAACTTTAAAGTTTGGACAAGCACTTCATTTTCCTTCTTCTTCTTCACTTCAGCTAATTTCCGGTATTCCGCGCCACTAAGTCTTTTTCGCTCATCCATTAGGCCTATGTTTTAAAAATATAACGAAAATTATTGCGTATATCAAATTCAAATGAAATCTCACACGAAACACAGCATTAAAGTGTTATGTTAAAGTGTTATACCTTCATCAGGGTCACACGGGAGAGGATCACTCATGGGGCTTACTATTCCATTAAGGAATATTTAGAATCAGACTTAGAATAACCAGCTCCACTCCACCACGTTCTTACCGCCGCCATCTTTTCGTAAGTTATTAAAATTATGTTTATTTTACTTGACCAGTTGCAAAGTTTTTCTTTATTAATATTAAGACGCAGTCTATCCACCAAAAGTGGTCAAAGACGAAGTGATGGTATTTCAAGGTATTTCAAGGTATGAGCAAATCAACAACACACAGCCGCACACGCACTAACAAGCAAGCCGCAAGCGTACTCGTACAGGCTGTCAGTTCTAACAATGAATACAAAAACGTTAAGAAGGTCACATCCCATGTTAAAAATTGGCCAACATTTTATTCCGCTAGGAGCGCTGTAAACTGAACTTGAGCACTCCAAATAGAGATAGCGCCAGAGGAATCGGCCTAAACATAGTACGAGAGAGAGGGAAATATAAAATTTCTTATTAGTATTGTGTCGTTAAAACACTATTTTAAACATTAGTTACCTAGATTATTTGGTATCATTGGAAAGCTTTTTTCAAGAAGAATCGTTTTTTAAGTCATCAAATTCTTTTATTGTTAAGACTTTGTCGTATGGGTTTTCAACTTTAATGTTATTCTAATGAAGATATTTTATTGAATCATATGTTTACAAAAATAAACTAAGTTTTAAACGTCGTCATGGTATCCTGCTATTTTCAAATTTGTTTACTTAGGTTCCAAAATGAGCACTAATATAGGCCGACGGAAATAGTGTTCCTACATTAATGGTGAGAATTGGTCCAGTAATGGTTAAACTGTTATAGGTTATGTATATTTGAGTGCAGCGTGAGGACGAGATTCTTTGCTGGTGACCATCTGCAACTAAGTCAGAATGTAATCTGACTAATAGGTCATTGTCTCGTGCACGCTCTCATGGTGGAGTGCGCTACTAAGTCAACAGAAACTTTCTTAACCATTTCTTCCATAAGATGTGACCTTCTTAACGTTTTTGTATTCATTGGTTCTAATGCGACATTAACAACGCCACACAACACTGGCGAATGACGTTTGTACACTGACCGCCCAAGCGGAAGCGAAATAAATGGCGACTTGGCGGGATGGGCTGATGCACGGCCATCTCTAGTACTCTACTATGTACTAGAGATGGCCGTGGCTGATGACCGGTGGGGCTTACGGGAGACATTCGGAGGAAACTATGACGTCATTGAATTAGCTCCTTGGTTATCGCTACGAACAGTCTGGCGCTCAATAGCCTACGCTTGATTTCAGAGTTGTCGTCTGCAACAACAGAATAATATTGTTTACACTAGGGATGGGCTTAACTAATGTTTTCTCCGCATTAGTTGCAACTGCATTAGTTGCGGCCGCGCATTAGTTTAATTTAGTGAATGCGGTTGCATTAGTTAAGCACTGTCGGCAACCGTTTATCCGTTACCTGTTTCTCGCTACAGTTGTTTCAAGTACGGATAGAATTAACTAGCTTGCGCTACGTTGTTGCAGCTACACAGATATTTAGTACAAAGTTTTATTTTTTACTATCTTGATTTTTGAAAGTACTGTAATGTAAATTTTATTTTTTTCCTATAACTTATAATAGTTTAGCCTTATTTTTTCCAAGCTCAATAATATTTAAATATTATACTACTCTAAAATACATATTTTTTATTTTCCAAATTTGTCAATTATCCTCAGTAGAAATAATTTAATCTAATGTGCAACTATTAGTATTAATGCTCTCTAAGGTACGGTGTACAATGTGAAAAAGGATCAAGAAAGAATGACATTATGAAGTCAAATAATTTCTATTGTCAGAAAACTAAAAAATAATATACAAACTCGATTTGTAAAATTAAATCACCGCTTCAAATGTACGTCCGAAACCGGCCTGGATCAGATATGTAGAATATTAGACATCATGATTAACTTCTTAAACAGGTAGAAACAAGATATTCATAAAGCTTAGTCACAGTCAAACTGATTTTACTAATTCAACAGCCACTTCCCCGCAGTGTTTAGCGGCATCGGCTGTTCCGAGCTTAACTAATGCATTAGCCACTTTCCCGCATCAGTTACATTGCGCATCAGTTGCGGCGCCGCAACTAATGCAAAGTAACTGATGCGGTTACATTTTGCCATCCCTAGTTTACACTAGGCCTAACCTCTATAGGATTAGATGATGATGAATGGAAATGGATAAATTCTATCATGGTCCTCTTTTTAAGGAGAATTTGAAAACTCTTTTACAGAGTAAAATAAAAATGTTTATTTTTGTTATAGGTATTTTTTGTTTTGTTTTTATCAGGCCTAGCTTACATAAACTTGGGCCTGCTTTAGTTTGAATAGAAAAGATTCAAAGCGTTCAACGTTTTAGGCCTAGCTAGGCTATATTTTTGGTTAGTATGAAACGTAATTTTATGCAACTAAGTTTAACTGTCTTAACAGTCAGCCTATTCCTTAATTCCCCATAAACGAATCCTAGTCGGATTCGGTAAGATGTATTTACAGTAATTACCGGTAGTAAAGTTTAAATTTGGTAAAGTTTTTTTGGAACCAAAACTTAGGTGCAAGGTTTGGATTGCAGAATCCTACACCAATCTATCACACACCCAATTTAACGTAACACTACATTTAAAGAGTGTCAATCCAAAAATTGTTAAGGATTATGTACTACTATAAGGATACTGTATCTATTTCTAATCTTACACATGAATACCGGTATATTTATTAGTAAATAAAATGCTTTTAAGATTTTTAGGCTTAGGTTTTACTTATTTATTTATCTTTATCCAGATCTTACTACACTAACAACGATTCCTCAATACTCAAAAACAAAGAAAGAAAGAGGGCAAGCGAGACTAGCCGAGTAGCGGCAAAATATAGAAACTTTAATGTTATGACGTCAGCATCATAGCCGTCACACTGTGAAGCGACGTCATTAAGCTGCTCCGAATGTCTCCCGTATGTCCCATCGGGCTGATGACGGCGAGGAATACGAATACGGCTCCCCACCACTAGCACATCGTCTGCCGCGCGCATAGACTCCGCGGCTTCCGCCCAGGCAGACTGCAGTGAGTCTGCCCTTTGCCGTTTCACCACAATACGGCTATGTGGCCTGCGACTATAACGATGACAACGCGCCGTGCATACAGATATAAATTTTAATTTCTCCAAAATTTTGCCGCCCTTGAAATTTGCCGCCCTGGGCATTTTTATTTATTTATTCATACACGGCAATACACCATTTTATAACAATAAGTCAACAAGTTGGCAATAATATTACAATAATACTATAATAACAATAGATAGCGATGGAAAATAACATGCACAATATATCAAGTACAATAATGACAGGCAAAGTACTAATCAACATCTATATAACAACGTGCAATAAGCTAATTTACAAAACAATGCAATGAGAGTAACAAGCAAGACCTAGGTAGACCATCCAGCATACCAAACATCGGATACAATACTTTAATTATGCATGCGAAATTGTTCAAAATGCAAAGAAAAAAAGAAAAAAACAAAGAAAAAAAATCATGCAACGTTTAAGATTTTAAGATGATGAATCAAATGATATAGGCAATATGGAGATGCAAATTACTGACATACAAATTGGTAATGCTTAGAATTAGTATCAACTACAATATCAAAGTCTACTAATATCACAGATTTCGCTGTAGGATAACAGTTAAAAGTGACCTCTTGAAGGTTTCAAAACTTGGTCCAAGAAAATCCAGCTCAGTGCACAGCATATTACCAGTTCTCATCAGACGGGGCATCGTGCTGTAGTACAAATAGTTTGTGAGAGCGTGGTGCTTTGAGAACAACTGTTGGTGGCGGCTCTGGCGAGGAACATGAAAGTCAACCAACTGCAAGATATCCGGGCAGTCTATGGCACCATTGATGGTCTTAAATAGAAAAATCATATCTAGCATTGTTCTTCGTGCGGATAGAGGATGAATGTTAAAAGCATGCTGAACTTCTTCCACGTCCACCTCAAAGTATGAATAGCCAAGTTTCACTCCAATTAACCTCAACAATCGTTTCTGAACATTGTTTAGTAAAGCACAATGGTTGGCCTGATAGCATGTGCCCATGTTGCCCATGCGGTAAATCCGGCCCTGATAATGCTCAGTAAATACATTTCTTTCAATGTGTTTTTAAGAGCTTTGTTCACGATAGTATAAAATAGGTAATTAGCTGGCTTGTATAACACAGACAAGTAATCACCCCCTTAGTGACTTTGAGTGTGCAATAGTGCAACATAAATTTGAAACGGAGACCCATGAATAAACATGGTACATTGGTACCATGGTATATAAACATTGTATGTAAAGTCAATGCTATTACTGTCGACGACAGTCAACGTAATAGAATGAACATGAAATTGGTTATACCGGCGATATCTCCGCTTTAAACGGAGCGGTACATGCATATCTCCTTCATACGGAAGCCCTGAAGGGCCAAAGAGTAGGCGGTCATTTTTTACACCGCCGTGTTTGGAAGACGGCGAGCCGTGTTTGGAAGGCGGCGAGCCGTGTTTGGAAGGCGGCGAGCCGTGTTTGAAAGGCGGCGAGCCGTGTTTGAAAGGCGGCGAGCCGAGTTTGAAAGGCGGCGAGCCGTGTTTGAAAGGCGGCGAGCCGTGTTTTAAAGTCGGCGAGATGTATTTGAAATTCGGCGAGTATTTTGATAAAGTAATTAAGAGTAATAATTAGATATCTGATATTAGATTAGGTATATGACTAGATATAATCTCATTTGCAAACTAATTAAAAACTATTACAACTTTCATGCCAGATTTCTATGAATTCAGAGATCCCAAAAACAAAGAAAACTGTTTGGTTATGGTCATCATAACAAATGCACAGACTATTTTTGCTCCAGAGATTTGATTGTTTTGGTTATTTTCAATTTTATAAGAGGATGAAAATCCGTTTAAGAGTCAATAAAAACGCTTTTAATTATTGGTCTTAGTTAATTTATCAAAATGCTCGCCGACTTTCAAACACGGCTCGCCGACTTTCTAACACGGCGATCGCCGACTTTCTAACACTGCTCGCCGTCTTCCAAACACGGCTCGCCGACTTTTAAACGCGGCTCGCCGTCTTTGAAACACGGCTCGCCGTCTTTGAAACACGGCTCGCCGTCTTTGAAACACGGCTCGCCGTCTTCTAAACACGGCTCGCCGTGTTTCAAACACGGCGGTGTAAAAAATGACCGCTTTCTCTTTGGCCCTTCAGGGCTTCCGTACCTTCATAATTGTCGTTCTATTGATTAACGTTTAATACAGCAACATGCCTTCAGGCATGACGCAGTTGTGAATCAGTTGTGTGTTACTGTGCTTAAATTTTTCAAAAAGTTTGATAATGTACTTCCAACGGATATATTTTTTGCACTATATATAGCTTTTTGAAAAGACTTATGTTGTGGTCTGTGAATTTACTAATAATTCTCATTAGCAGCTGGTGTTTTAAATTTCAGAATAAGAGATTTTGTAAAAAAAATTTGGTCGTCTGCCGTCTCAGTTTGTTTAGGCCAGGTTGATGTCAACAATGTAGGACACAGCTTGTGTTACATGATATTGTTATGTGATAAAAGTGTGCCAAAATTTATAACGCTTATATTTTTTAAATAATACTCGCAAGTGAAATAAAGACATACATTTTTTCAGATTAGGTCTTTTGTTATATTAAACTTAGCAATTTTGCATAAGTTATAGTTTTCTTTAATAAAGCTTAACCTAAAAATAACAGTCATCACAATGGAGACAAATTGTTTTGATGACAAATTCAAACAGCTTCAAAAGTATATCAGAGAAAACTATTCAGTTGAGCAGTATTCTGAAATGTTTTCATCATTAAAACAAAATCATGAGAAAGTTGACATGGCTTATTGCTTATTTTCTGAAGCTAACCTCTTACCAGATGGTTTAGAAAACCACCCAAAATCTGCAAAAGAATCAACCACTTTTAGGGAAAAGGGCAACAAAGAATTCACACAAAAGCAGGATCTACTTGCTATACAGACTTACTCAGTTAGTGCCGCGTTTGCACCTATTGGCAGTGAGGAATTGGCTCTAGCTTACGCAAATCGTTCTGCTGTCACTTTTTCATTGAATGAATTTGATTCTTGTTTGGAAGATATAGACAGAGCTCTTGCAGGAAGATACCCAGATCATCTCAGATATAAACTTTATGAAAGGAAAGGAAAGTGTTTCAAATCAATGGGGAAGAAGAAATCAGCAGCAGACGTATTTCAGGTAACAAGAACAATCCTTTACAATAGCCTAATATGAGCATTGTCTGAAGGGATGTGTGTTCCCCGATCTTGAAATCTAGCGGGTAGATTTTGCTTAAACTTTGCATTTAAGAGTGTTTTGGTCCAAAAATACGGTAAGTTGAAAAACAGCGTCAGAATCAGAAAAACTCAAATTTTGTCTAAAATTAAATTTAAAAATCGTAATTTTTTAACATTGTTTTTATGGGTTGCTATTCTGTTAAAGAATAACAGCTAAAAGTAAACAAAAACAAAGGAACATTAATTTTACAAAGTTTTTTTTTCAAACAGCTGTTAACTGTGAAGGGTCTGATGTAAATTTAATAGCTTGATTACCATGACACTACAACAAAAGTGAATGAAAACCACATGAACCGCAAGGCTCGGTTAACCTGGTACTTGAAGTAGGCTATCATAGTCCCAAGTTGTGTTCACATTAGTTTTTTTCAGTTTCAATAAACTGATCATAGCCTACCTATATATCTGATGCAAACAGTCTCTTGATGAATGGGATTAAACCTAATGATTCAAATAGATTTTTTAATACATTTAAACGGACTTTTAAAGAGTCACCGTTACTGTATGTGGTATTCCTTGTGCTAATTATAGCTATAACGACTCCTGTCTGTATTGAATAAGAAAGCCTCAGGACACTAGCAGGTTTTCCATCTCGAAATTATTTTAGGCTACAGTAAGCCGATTTTCATCAGGCTATTAATATGCCTTTATATAGTAGTATTTACAGTTTCCATTTTCTTTTATACGTCAAGAATAACTTTTCTCAATTCGTAAGTTATAGCGATTTTCACGGCTAAGGCACAAGAAATCGACTAAAGCTTGAAAACTATTTTTGTTGTTACAGTATAAATCTCATGATAGTACACTGCTGTTACACTTTTTAATCTTGCCTGATAATATAAACAATTTCCCAAGAACTGTTTCAAAGTGAATTTAAGACACTGTTTGTAACACAACACTGTTTTTAAGTTACTGTCAAGATGAATTTTAACTAAATGGTTATAGAGCTCACATCTCAATCTGAAGGTTGCTGATTCAATCCTGAGAAATGGTTGAAGCTTTTTGATGATTCCAAACTGGACTCATTTGCCTTTGGTCATTGGGCCATTAATTAATGATCCTGACAAATAAATCAGCTACTATTTGCCAGTAACAAAGCTACACCTAATCCATCACAATCATCACACTTCAGCCACACTCACCTTGAATTCGTACGGTACCATAGAGTGTGTTGATGTTTCAAGAAAGTTTCTAAAGTGACTCTTGTTTTAGTTATTAGGTAGCTGTCATTTGTACTTCTGAAGCAGCCTATACAATATTGTATATAGACCTAATGTAAAATCTCTCATGGAATAAAGATAACTGATTGACTGATTTAATGGTTTACCTTTTATTTTTTTAGTTAGCATTGGCTTCTTTATCCAGTTCAAATCTTACTGAAGAGAAAATGAAATCCATGACTACTTCATTGAAAAATCTAATAAATTCATGTTCTGGAAATGATTTTAATAAACAAACGGAGAAAAAATGTCCACCTACTTTCTCTGAGGGTAAAAATGAAATGATTCCGTCAGCTTCTTCACTTGTAATGATTGAATATTCCCAGGAACTTGGGCGGCATCTTGTTGCGACGTTAGACATTGAACCCGGTAAGTAACTTAGGCCTACCTTATATTTTGAAATATTCATCATATCTATATGTAGCCTAAAATATTTTCATGGGATTGTTATCATAATGTTGTAAAATTCACCAAAACACAAATGTAAAATACATTTCAAAATATTTACCATAGTGAACTAAAATTAAAATAAAAGTGAATATATATGGTTCCCAATGGGTAGTACTGTAAGGAAAAAAGAGGAGATTTTAACTATGGGCTAAACTGCCAGGGGAAGGAGGGGGGAAGGTTGGGGTCTCATAATTTTTAATAAGCTTCGAAAACCATATTTTTAAAGCAACTAACTCATAAAAACTTGTAATAAAATTGTTCAACTAAAGGTGCGTTTACACCAGAGGTTGACAACCAAAAGTTGTTGACTTTAACAGGTTTAACTTTTCAATTTTATTTTGTTCGCAGCCATAGAAGCTGTCTAAAAAATATAGGACTTGAAAACAGCATGCTTTCATTACCTTTTTACTTATGGTATTGCATTATTTTAATTTACTAAGACAGCCAAAATCCTGAGTCTCCAACCGAGTCTGTTATCACATTTTGCATCATTTGTCACTAGGCACTTTTCATTAGCTGCATCTCTCGCCATGATTGACGAGTATACACACGGAAATAGAAAGAGAGTGGGGGGGGGGGACACAGGAAGTAAACCTCTGCTACATAAACTGTCTGTCTGTCTAGATCTCACGAAAAAGACCAGTGTTACATGGAATGTCAATAGACTGTTAAAATATGAGTGAAAAGCGGACAAAGGTCCCTGTGTCTATTGAGGATAAACTTAAAGCTATTAAAAGAATCTATGCCAGTGACTAGGCAAAAAAGATTGTGGTAGAATCTGGAGTGGGGACAGTATGGGGAACGTTATTTCCTGCGTTTTTTTTTTTTTTTTTTTTTTTATTCCTATAAGTTTATTGTTACCATGTTCGAAGTTTCAATATCTTATTTTCAGGAAATTTCCTGTGTTATCTCACCAAATTAGTGAATATAATTGGTCACCATATCGGGGAAACGATGACTCACTACAGGCTGTCCCCACATTAGTTCCGATGAACTAGATTACAGTACATTTACCATTTACCATCGATGTCTTCACCGCAGTCCTTGAAGACCGGGGAATCGTCATACAGTTATCATGTTATACAGTACACTGTATAACATGCTCTGTGACACAAAAATTTGAGATTAAATCAAATCTCATCATTTTTAAACAAAAATGGCTTCATAATACTTAAGGTTACATAGGCACGGCTAACTGACATTTATATAGTTATGGATATATTTTTAAACATATAGGGTACCTATATAGCGCATTGAGTACATTTTGTGTTTACAGGTGATGTTCTTGTGATAGAAAAGCCTTTTGTCTCCGTGTTACTTCCTTCGTCTTACAACAGTTATTGCTTCCATTGCAAGAAGAGGTGCCATTCCCTTATACCTTGTTTGTATTGTGTTGTGGTATGTATTTCATTATCTATTACAGTTGTTGAAACCATAATATCCTACTTTGGAAGAATTTCATATTTTAGTCAGGTTGTAACCCCGCGCGCGTCGTGGGAGCAAAATAACACAAATCATTTAACACACTAACACTATTTAATTTATCAGGTTGGCCAATTAAATACAAAAATTTACTATTTCAGATACACATTAAACAAGACTTGCTAAGACATTGAAATGAATACGTTATAATTCATATTAGCCTTTATCTTTACAAAATCGTTCACTATCAAAATATCTATACACTACCGGGACAGATGACACACACTCGTTAACCCGAAACTCGGGCCACCGCTATTGATGCGGCAGTGGCGCCGCGGCGCAACACTAGACGCAGGCGCTTAACTCAACGACTCGTAACCGACTGGGGAAAGCTGATCATTGTTTGTCAGCGCGCTGAAGCAGCGTCAACCAATCAGAGCACTGCTGCTTCACGCTGGTGCCTTGATTAGTGGAGCACTCTTTGGATTATTTTGGACATTACGGAAACTAAAACTCAACATTGACTGCACCGCTTCGTGGTGACAGACATCGCGTCAGCACATTCCATAATCCATATGACAACATGGACTAGACTACAAATAAAGCACCATTCCCTAAAATATTATATTTAGTGATGGTAAAATTGTTATGATTAAGGTGGTGCAAACTAAGAGTATTATTTATGGGTCTAGGGATTTTTGGGCCGTCACAAGTTAACATTCATTGAACATTCTTAAGAGTCGTCTTCCTTTACTCTTGAAAAAAAACAAAATGCCTACGCATTCCCTGGTTTCAGAAGGTGTTTTTTTTTTAGGAAATAAATGTTTTCTTATGGATTATTGTTAAATCTTTAGATCCCTCATCCTGATTATTAGTAAAAATAAATAGTATTAGTAGAAATACATTTTAAAAGTATGGAAAATTACTTTGCAACATCACCAAGAGCATTATTTTCACATTTTCAAAATGTTTAAGGTATGAGGGACCTAATATAACTATTCAACTAAACAATCAACATGTTTAAAGGAAATCAGTTTGAAAAACTGCTTCCGAAACAGAGGATTCAAATACCATATGTTTCGCCTACAGGCTATATGGTTAACATAGCCGACTGTGCTACTCACTCAAAGGTGAAGATGACTCTTAAACAATGCAAGTATTAATTTTGACAAAATTATAAAAAATATTGCAGTTGTCATGAAATAAGTATTGTTTTAAAGAAATAGAATCTGTTTCACCTACAACCAAATGTTTCTTATAGAAAAACCAACATACTTAAACGCTTTTAGAGAAAGTGGTCCGAATCCATCAAGGTTTGTGGGCATCCCGGGGATCCAAGGTGCTATCTGTTGACTAGCTAGCTCCCAGAACAATTATCAGTACGCAGCAAGTCTTTGCAAAGATTGGTGCGCGGTGATGAGTAGTGGTAAGGTTAGAGAGGTGGGGAGAATCCTCCGCCCCCCTACCATCAGCCCTTACTATCTTCACACGCACAGTCAACAATGTCTATTTTTCAATTTGAGTTAAGTGCTTGTCCAAGCAAACATGACAAACATCAGTGCTTTTAGGGTGGAAAAATACTTGGATTGCAGGTGTGTGGATAGACTAGCAACATGACTGTAAAAATAGTGGAATAACTGAACATCACATTTTTTTCAGCTTGTCTTCTAAAGTGTGAAAATATTATCTTCCATGCTTACACTTGACTGTCATATCCGGTCAACTTGTTTCATGCCAGCGATTGGTTTTGTTTAGGTTTTAAGTATTTACGTTTTAAGTCTACAACAGATAAACAGTTAAGGCAGATCTACAACAACAGCTCTAGTCCAGCTCACAGAACATATCATTGACCAATTAGAGGCAGGCTGCTTAGTCACCAGCCTGTTTCTAGACTTTAGCAAGGCATTTGACTGCCTTAATCACAACCTGCTTTTCAACAATCTACAAGCCTTAGGCATTAAGGGCAAAACAGCACAGTGGTTCTGCAGCTATCTTAACAACAGACAACAACTCGTGGAAATAGCAGATCTAAAAAAGGGCACAAAGCAGAAAGTACACTCTGAAAGAGTTCCCATAAGAAGAGGCGTACCGCAGGGCTCAGTACTCGGTCCAGTGTTATTCCTTCTTCTCACAAATGACCTCTCAAACCATCTTGGACATTCTTGCAAAACAACCATGTATGCAGACGACACAGTTATCACCATAGCAAGCAAATCAAAAGACACACTGAGGTTACATGCAAACACAAGTTTCAGTAAAACTAAAGAATATTGCAACAACAATGAACTAGCACTGAACGAAAGTAAAACCGTGCAAATCAACTACACCACAAAAAACAAAGATGCAAATATAACTTTACAAGGCATACAAGCCGAATGTAGCACAAAGTATCTCGGTGTCATTATGGATGAAAAACTCAATTGGCAGCAACATGTAACAACCCTGTGCAAGAAACTCTGCTCTGGTATCCATGTCATCAGAAGGATGATGCACATAAGTGATCTGCACTGACTGACAGTGAAAACACTGCAAAAACTGCCTATCACTCACTTTTCGAAAGCCACCTTCAATATGGCATAGTGATATGGGGAGGAACCACCAACAGTAACCTGGAGAGAGTATTAGTGCATCAAAAAAGGGCATTGAGATGCATGACATGACTCAAAATGCAAGAAAGCTGTCGAGATAAATTTAAAGAACTAAAAATACTCACGGTAACGTCCCTCTATATACGTGAGGCAGTGCTACATGCTGTACTCACACATCAAACAAGAAATGAAGACCTTCACCTCCATTACACAAGACATGCCTTGAACTTCACCCTTCCAATACACCGACTCAGCCTGTATGAAAAGAAGCCATCCTACAGAGGAGCGCTGTTCTACAACCATCTTCCAGACAACCTCAAGAAAGAACCAGTCAAAAAACTAAAGAAAACCCTGACAGCATGGTTACAGTACAGGCCCTTCTACACAGAGAAAGAATTTTTATTAAATCAATTATAACTCAATATAACCTGACGCATTGTACTGTTCTCAACGAACATGTTAATAAAGTATATTGTCTATTGTCTATTGTCTAAGTCCTTTCACATATGGTCTTGCATTGTTAACCCTCGAGCGGGCGCATGCAGAGTTTTCCTCCACACTCTTAGTTTTTGTTAAAAAAACATTCATAATGGGTGTTGGCAGTTGTGTCCGGTCTAGTATTTCATGAGCCTCATTCCGGGAATCCCCTTAAGCTATTTATACCCCCCCCCCCCCCCCCCCCCCGGTCTCGTTAGTACCTTGTTATTTGCCATTTTCCTCATGAACCCTACTGTGTTAAAGGTTATTTATTGTACGTATGTAAAAATATTTTTTATGGATCATTTCATTTATGATTATTATTAAATATATTTTTTTAAATTGTGGTATAATGCTATTATTGCTTAGCAAAACTCCGCATGCACCCGCTTGAGGGTTAAGCACATGGTTTCAAAAGACGGTTGCAAAGTTTTCCTTCCCAGGAAGATGAAAGTTGACAGGGTAATAAAGGGTTTGTGCAGCAAACTCATTCATCAGTTATCCCATTGGTTTTCCTGTATGTGATCGATAAAATACCTACATAGTTGAGTCAAATGCTCGCCTACTAAAAACACTGGTGTCTGGCATGTTCCCCAAGGACATGCTAGGCTCAAATTGAAAAACGGACAGCACATAGGGGAAGAGGACTCAACGGGAAGTAGTTGGGGCTGATAATAGGAGAGGGATTCTTCTTACCTCCCCCCCCCTCAATCTGTAGCATTACCACTGCTTATCACTTGGGCATCAATGTTTACAAAGAACTACGACATACAAAGGCTTCTCTATACATCTATAAACAATATTCAAAACTATAATGAAACTATAACAAAAAACTAATAAATTAAGTTAATTTATCTAAATTTTAAAATCAGATTTAAAATTTTAAAGCCCTTAATAAGAGATCAACAGTTAGTTATTGGGTTAATAGTTATTTTTGCTGGGTATTTTCCTAGTTGTATAGTTAAAATGAACCATACTTTCCAAAATTTGTAGTAATGATTTCTGCTATACTTAATCATGACTCACAAGAGCCAAAATTGTTGAGTTTCATTGATTACCTACTGCAAAGAGTGTTGGTCTGCTTCATTTCTATGGCTTTCAACTGTAAAAAGCTTTTAAATAATTAAAGTCGGGGTGAGCAAAACAGGTCAATGAATGCACTGGAATACTTGAGTAAAGAAAGTGTGAAATATTATTACCATCAAGGTAAAAACTTTTCTTCATACATTAATTATGTTGAACATTTTAAGGAAAATCAATAAAAATACAACTTGTACATGTTTGTGTAAAATTTAAATTGAATCTCAGTTGTGTTCACAGGCTATGTACTGCAGTGAAGCTTGCCGTTCCGATAGCTGGGACTCGGACCACAGGATAGAGTGCGGTTTGGTCCCACTATTGGTAGCACTAGACTTCACAAAGATTGAACTCCTCTCACTTAGAACTCTCATGCGAGCTACAAACCAAGGAAAATCATTACTAGAACTCATGAACACAATCTCTGAGATTGAAATGTTCAAAGATCCCAAAACCAAAGGTCTTGACGAAAGAGGCCAGTATAACTCCGCCGATTACAGAACTGTTCATCACCTTGTTGGTAATTTGGAGCTTAGATCAAACGCAGATATATTCCGCCGAGCAGCATCGGCCGCTTATATTTTACATTTGTTGGAAAGAAACACTGATTATTTCTCTACAATAAATAATGTTGACAAATCTGACATTCTTAATGGGAAGATAGCCGAGTTTAACCAATTACGGTATTCAGCAAAGCTTTTTGTTGGCGGACTGTTGTTCAAGTATCTGATGATTGTGCCTTCCAACGCTCATGAGGTGTCAGAGATGGTTATGAGGAAAAGAGATGGAGAGGTAGAATGTGAAAGTGTTGAGGTTGGTGGAGGTTTGTTCCCCGTTCTTTCGCTTATCAACCACTCGTGTGACCCGAATGTCGTCAGGCATAGTCATGATGGAGACCTCGCCGTTTTGACGGCCATCCAGGCCATCCCAGCCGGGCATCAGGTGAGTTTTACAACTAGTGTGGAATATTTTCCATGTGTATATTGAATAATGGTTGCAGAGAAATCAATCAGAAGATATCCAATAAAGCCGAACTGTTGATAGTACACAAATCTGAAAGACTTTCAGGCATTGTTAGTGTATTTAATGATAGACTTTCGTTGAAGAATCGATATCTTTCTTTGAGATATATTTAATTGCCATACTAAAGAATGGTTAGCCTGTGAGAGCTAAGATGTAGTTATCCAAATATCCGGTCAGTTCAGTGGTGTAATAATAAATATTTTGTCCTATTGTTGACAGTGACGGAAGTCACAGTAGTGTGTGTCATTTCTGGAAGGCCGTGACATATTTTCTGTAAATCCCTCATTGAAAATATAAAATCTCGATGTAAAAAAATACTACAGTCGACTCTCATTAACTCAAAATTGAAGGAACTATATTTTTCTTCAAGTAATGTTTAGTTCAACCTAAGAATAATTTGATTTACAGAGGTAATTTTTCATTGAATTCGACTTACAGAGGTAAAGAACAGTACAGTGTAGTGCAGCAGACAGACGATAGTCTGGATGTGCTACGGACTTGATGTGACCTGTGGGCAGGGGTTTCAACTTTAGCCGTAGACATAACTTTGAGATGTATAGGAGATGTTGGACTTGTAAAGGGGAAATGCTAAATGAATTCAACTTAGGAACTGAACTTCAAGTTATAGATGTAATTTTTTATCTCTTCCACTTTTAGTGGTATGGTAGAGAATGTAATCATAAAATTATTTCGAGTTGTGCACAGTTTTTACGAGGGCTATTCAGAAAGTAAATAAATGCTAATAAAAGTAAGTGATAAATGCTTTTTGAACAAGTATGACTCTCTGTTAGATAAGATTTCACACGAATTACAGTTAAAAAATATTGTTATTTGTATTGATCATAATATGGATTTTTTGAAGGATGATAATAGAGGAAAACAGTTACAGTACATTTGTGAACAGCATGGTTTAAAATATCATTTTGTAGATCCCACAAGAATCACGCCATCGTCCAAATCATGTATTGACAATATTTTCTCAAATAATAGAACTTTAACCAGCCAAGCTCATACAGCTGTCATAAATGCAGGTAACTCGGACCATGAAGCTCTATTGTTATGCCTGGGTGAAATCAATACAAAAAATATAACTAATAAGCCAAAGTTCATTTTCAGAAGATTGTTTTCAGGCGATAACTTAAAAATTTTCAGGAATAACTTACAACTATCATCATGGCATTTTGATCCCTCTCTTAACGTTAACATGAATTACAATAGTTTTCTTAACAATTTTTTGTTAAATTTCAATAATGCATTCCCGCTTAAACCATGTAAATCCACAAATAAAAAAAGTGAACACAAAAATTGGGTCACAATTGGAATAAAAATTTCTGCAGAGAAAAAACGTCTTTTACATCAAGAATCTAAGTGGAACAAAAACCAAGATTTTATAAACTATTTCAAGAAATATAAAAAAATATTCAAAAAAGTCACTGCCCTTTCTAAAAAACTATCGAATGAAAATTATATAAAAAAATCATCAAATATAACTAAAGCCACTTGGGCTGTACTAAACAAGGAGATGGGTGTAAATAAAAAAGATAATGAAATTCCATATCAAATTGATGGATCCAAACAGAATAGTTACAAAATTAAAAAACAATTGGCTAATAGTTTTAATGAGAATTTTTTGAATGTAAGAAATAAGGTTCAATCTGATCCAGATGAAAAAAAGGTAATGAGTTTCATGGTCAATGAGCAAAATAATGTATTCACATTAAATAAATTAAGCATATCTCATATAAGGAAGATAGTGTTTTCTTTAAAACCATCCAAGGCCTCAGGGTGGGATGAAATTCTGTTATTTGTGATTAAAAATGTAATAGACCTAATCCAAGAACCTTTGTGTGAACTCATAAACCAGTCTCTTGAACATGGAGTTTTTCCTGATAAATTAGTATTCTGAAATTAGACCACTATATAAGAAAAACGACATAAACAACCTAGACAATTATCGTCCTATTGCATTACTTCCATGTTTCTCCAAAATATTTGAAAAAGCAATTGATATTCAATTAAGATTATTTTTAGAAAGTAATAACATTTTAAACAAAACTCAATTTGGTTTTCGAAAAGGGTACAGTTGTCAAACATCAATGGCAAGGATAGTGAACTCCATCACACGGGCTCTGGATGGATCCCAGAGGGCAGCTGGTGTTCTCTGTGATCTGTCTAGGGCTTTTGATTGTGTTGATCACGACATCCTCAAAGGTAAACTTAAAAAAATTGGCATTAGAGGCAAAGAAATTAATTTATTTTCATCTTATCTTTCCAATCGGTTTCAGAGAACTAAATTAACAAAAAATAATGAAACTGTATATTCGACTTGGGAAAAAGTAATATGTGGTGTGCCTCAGGGGTCAATACTGGGCCTTAGTATGTTCATAGTCTATGTTAATGACCTACCTCAAGTCTCAAATATGGAACTCTTTCAATATGCTGACGATACAATGGTGCTGTGTACAGGACCCAGTATTGACTCCCTGCAGCACACACTGGACAGGGAGGTACAAGCTCTCAAAGACTGGTTCCAGGCGAATGGGTTGGTTATGAATGAGGATAAAACACAGCTTATAAAATTTAGTTCTAGTAATAGATATAAAACAGACAAAATTACAATACCAAGATCTAAGATATCACTGCAGCAAAATGTGAACTTTTTAGGTATTATTGTAAATGAAAATCTAAACTGGGAACCACAAGTTGATAATTTGGTCAAACGATTAAATAGCTGCATTTTCTCTCTCCGCGTAATCAGACAAGCTGTAAATCTAAAAACTCAACTTATAGTGTATCATGCTTATTTTTCTTCAATAATGACATATGGCATTTTGGTTTGGGGAAACTCATCCCATTCTAAAAAGATATTCAAAATTCAAAAAAGCAATTAGAATTATTGGGCGAGTTCCTCCTAGAACTCCTTGTAAAAACCTTTTTCAAAAATTTTCTGTTTTAACATTTTATGATCATTATATTTTAGACATTTCAAGTTGGGTTAAAAACAATCTGTCCTCATTCATGGCCCAACCCATTCATTCCCATCACACTAGATTTAAGAGTTATATTAAGCCTGAAACCCATAGATTAGAGAAATTTCATTTATCACCCCAATATATAGGCCCTAAAATTTACAATAAGTTACCGCTATACATAAAGAATATTGATACTATTACAAAGTTCAGATCCACCCTGAGGACCTGGTTAAAAACAAAAAATTTTTATTCTGTTGAATGTTATTTAGGTAGGGATGTTACATTGGATTAATAATAAGACACTTTTGTTATTCTTAGTTTTAATCCTACTGTTTATATGACGCTATGTCCTGTCACAATGTTGATGTAATGACATGAAATAAATAAATAAATAAAGTAAGGAGCGTTTCCGTCTTACGCAGCTAGGCATGCGCGTATCACCTATATTAGGGTATGAGAGCGCTCGGGGCCTCAGTGGCTATCAAGCTGTGACACTAGGAGCATCGTTGCGTTGCCATTTTTCTTTATTTTTAAATTCAAAATGGCCGCTTCTATAAAAAATCCCGCCAGTTTCAAAATGCGATCGGTAACACGGTTTTTAGTGACCAGTTCGTCAGTCACAATGCTCGGTCGTCCACTCTACTGCTCATCAAAAGCATTGGTTCGGTCATTTTGTAAGCTGAATATACAACTTACGCACAGAACTTTCATTCAAGACATTGTTCCCATACACCGCGCACACTTTTCAATAAATCTTTATCGGTTTTAAGTTTTTTGCCAACAAAAACTGTGTTACCGATCGCACTTCGCAACTGGCGGGATTTTTTACAGGAGCGGCCATATTTAATTTTAAAATAAAGAAAACTGGCAGTGCGACGATGCTCCTAGCGTCTCGGCTGGATAGCCACTGAGGTCCCGAGCACTCTCATATCCTAATATAGGCAATACGCGCGCGCCTAACGGCGTAAGACGGAAACTTTCCTTACTTTCTGAATAGCCCTGGTATTTCACTCATTCAGTTTTTTCCAAAGAGATTGAAAATTATTGGAGATATTGAGGATTTCAAATGATCAAGGTTGGAGTTAGCGATGGTCGACCACGGGTGCATCTAACATGTGTATTGGTTGGGCAGATATTCGACAACTACGGGTACCACCATGCGATGCACGACGTCCGCACCCGCCAGAGCAGTCTGTGGTCCCAGTACCACTTCAGCTGCCAGTGTCCCGCCTGCCGCGAGGACTGGCCGATATACCCCCAGCTGCCCAGCACTGACCCTACATACCTCCAGCCCAGGTACCCTGCACCTTTGGGTGGTCAAATGATTTTCATGGTTTTCCTGTGGGTTACAGAACTTAAGATGTTTAGTTACAGTTACTTAATATTTGATTTTCAAGCTTATCAGATGAATTTTAATGAGTTACACAGTGACATAGCATTTGGCTGTGACGCCACATGAAAATCAACTAGTGCTTCAGACCGGACCATAAACACTAACCGAGCCGTGGCACGATGTATCTTCTGTGACTTAAAGCAGTGGTTGGATTTCTTATAATACAGTAGAACCTCCCTAATCTGACTCTCGATAACTGACTCCTCCTGATATCTGACCTAGTGTCCAACCGTCTATCTGTTATTCCCATGCTCCCGTCAATGCTGAGCCTGTCAAAACATAAGAAACTTATTTCACGCGCTATTTTTTGTTTTACACACATGTATAAATATTATCATTTTTCTGTTATACTGTACCTATCTTGATGTTTCACTGAATTTGTTTCACTTACAATAAAGTTTGTATTACAATACTGTGTAGCTGTTTCCCTACCTAAGAAATGCGTTTTATTTTTTCTTCTACATAGCCGACTCTTTAGCCTTTCCGACCATGGCCCAGTCCTGTCACATTCGGATATGGGAGGTTCTACTGTACATTCGAGTGCTATCTAGCTGCATGCCATGCCACTTCCTTGTGCTATCCACTAATGTTCTTGAAATGTTTACACACCTAATTTCGGAACAACAAAATACTCATTTAAGGTTTTGTGAATCATAATTAAAACCATACTGAATTAAGAATTTCAATGTTTCAACGGTTACATTGCTTTATAATGTTTCCAATTTTATTTGGTAAATTCTTAGAAAATCTAACATCCGAAAATGCGATTTCAGCTTGAAAGAAGAAGTGGAGAAATCTTCGGAGATATTTCAAGACGTGCTGAGACAGATAAAGTCGGGAGAGATGGAAGGCAAGTTGGCGTTCCTGTGTGCGCACCTCTCCCTGCTCCACCGCAGCATCCGGCGGCCGTGGAGCGAGTACAGCGAGTGCCAGGAGGCCATCAAGCAATGTCTCAGCTCCCGCGCCAACCATTACTTTGCTCCTTGATCTGGTAGTCTATAAAAATGTTGAAGAAAAAACGAAAAACTGAAGGAAGTTCTTAAGAGTTGATATTACTTTCATCAGGGTTGTTTTTGTGTATTTGTACGCCTTTTAACTGTTTTATGGGGAACAGTCAAAATCCCTGTATTTACGTTGACCTTTTGTAGCATCATTAATTGCTCAGTGACAAATGGCGACTAATTGGGTTCAGAATCGAACCTTCAAAAAGCTAATCCCCCTCAGGATCCAATCGGCTAAATTTGTATTCCAAGGGTATTGTATTTGTGTACATCCACCCAGCTACCCAGCCAGCTCATTACTTAATGATAATGCAATAATCACTTGATGAGAAAAGGGCATGTACTAACCAAAGAGCCCGCACTACGTAAACACGTTAAAGATGAGTGATCAAGTGCTGAGATTATGGGACTCAACTTAAAATACACTTCTTAATCAAGAATTCTAATCATAAAGCAAATTAAAATGAGTTTTGAATTGTTTTGAAAGCTTCCAAAATTACTGAAACAAATTTTGAAAAAAAAAATCATTAAGAGACATTTCAATCTAAAATCCAAATTCATTGAATACATTTGATTTTAATCTAAAACCTAAGAATCCGTAAGCCATCTGTAACCTAAGCGATGCTAATGGGCTGCAAAGTGTTACTGCTTTAATATTTAAAGCATTTCAAGAAAATTGAATGAGTGTGTTCTGAAGGTCAATAATTGAAGAACATGTGTCTACTTTAATGGTGCTCTATGTTAGACAGATAATGCTCCATTTTTGTATCTTCCCAATGTATTTTCACCCGACAATGTAAGTTTGTCTGTCGAGATCGTTTTTAATCAGCTTTTGTAAAAATCAACTAGCAGAAACAAGAGTGATGGGGTTGGGGTAAGAAGGGGGTTAATGAGGGGATGAAATTTTTATGTTAAATTTTCTTCCCCGAAGGTTAATAGACATTTCCAGCAAACTGAACAGTAATAATTAGTTTATTTTTTAAATAAATTAAAATGCAAATTATTAAAAAAAACCCGTATAGTTTTAATATTTGATCACAATAACAATATCCAATCGCCATTTTTCTCCTATGTTTTCTGTGCCTTAGAAATAGTAAGTTTGGATGGAAGTCAATAATTCCTTCTGGCTTTTTAACTAAAGTAAACCAATCAGTATACTTTTTTGACCACAGATTCTTGAAAATGAACTCATATGGACATAGTTCTCAAGGTCCTACTAATAAAACATACAAAATTTGTATTGACTGCCTTTAAAAAAATATATATTAGGATATGTTAGGATTTGTTAATATATGTTATACTAATTCAAATAGGATCTGTCTAGATTGGTATGTTTCTGCAATGGGAAATCCTGGTGTTATATGGTGATAAATCCTATACTCTTATACGAGCAATGTTTGCTTGTTTGCTTGCTTGCACAATTATCTCAAAAACGGCTCCGACGATTTCCTTCAAATTTTGGAATATGGGGGTTTTGGCCACCAGAAATCGATTGGAGCTGGTCCCATAGCTGGGAAAAATCCGGTTTTCGCGCTAGAGCCCTTCAAAGATCCCATGTTATCCTTATGGAAATTTTTTAACTGAACAAAAATCAGCTGATAACTGTAGATAAAATAAACCAATGTGTTACATCTTTAACCTGTGGTTTTAGGAAAATCATACCAATGTGCAGCAAACCTTCCGCCTGGCGAGTGAGCGGAGCGAACGAGCTTTGTGTGAGAAACGAAAGTAATAATTTTACCGAGCTTAAGCTCGGTCCCCCTGGTACTATATATTACAGTTCAAAGTTAAGTTTTAGTTAGGTTTATGGTATATTTATTTGTTAGAATATTACTTTAGTTAATGTTGTGCTTTACTCACGAGCGGTGATGTTTATTTATTTAACAACTAACAATGCTTTACTGGTACTATTTTGCATGTTTGGACTCAAAGCAGTTGTAGTTTACTATTTTATTATTATTCCAATGCCACCCCCTTGCCTTCAGGTGTCGTATGATACATCCTGGTTGACTGGATTTTGTATGTGACATTTTATATGTGCTTTACAATTACAATATACTACAGATGACAAGGAATATCTTGGCTTGTGATGGCCGTTAACAGCTCAAACAATTAGAGTGGATCGACAAAGTTGCAGACGGTTTTGAATCCCATATGGTTACCAATTTGTATTTATTAAGGAGCTTATAGGCGGAGAAAGTAGAGAAGGCAAGTTGCTTGCCGCAAGTACTTGCCAGTTGTACTTACCGCAAACTTACCTTGTCTGTAGAGGTACTTTCCTCTTTGATTTAGGAAAATAGACTGCAAGTGACGTCGACACACAGTATACTTGCAGCCAACTTACCTTCTCCACTTTCCCCGTCTATAAGATGCTTTAGTGAAGTTTGCCAGCGGCCAAGATATTCCATGTTATCTGTACATCAGTTGTTTTAGATTTTAATTTGCTATTTTGTTGTTTGGGATAGTTTTGGCATTTTGGCCATTTGACGGATCGTATTTTGATGTTTTGATTTTTTTTATTGCATGTGGTGCAGATAATACTTTGATTTGGGGATCTTATTTTAGTATGTACTAGACACAGTATTGTCCTCGTTTACTATATTTTTAGTTAGAAAAATATTTTTCATGTCATAATTTTACCAAGCAAGGAGCTTATTTCAGTTACACTTTAGACCATAAAGGTGATAATTTTTATACACTAGTTGTTAAGGTTCAAGTTAGAAGTCTCCGTCCTATTTTTCGCTTTACAGTTACGACAGTGATTGTATCCAATTTTGTGCAAATTGTAAATATGCAATGTCTTAAATTTTTTCTTTTAAAATATAGGCTATAATGAAATATGTCAATTACTACATAAAGCAACAGTATCTAAAAATACTTCACATCACGTTATACGTAGACTCTGTGTTGAAAACTTAATACAAGTGTTAATGTGGTGGAATTTATGAAAACAAGAACAGATTAGGAGACAAACATACCTTATAAGAAATGTTTGCATGTTTATGGCCACGGTTTGTTACTGTTCCTCACCTATAGGGTGTATCGAAAAGAATCATCCATTTTAAAGATTTATAATTTCAAAACTAATGATCATATGGATGTGGGATGGGTTAGACGAATTTGAGTACCACATAGACTTGTGCTGAGCATCTAAAGTGGGCAATATTGAAAACCTGTAAATGGTATGTAAAAAGTTTTTTTTTTTTAGTTATCCTTTAGTATGAAAATAACCCCATGTCCATATGATCATTAGTTCTTTGATAATGTTATAGGCTACATTCGCTAAAATTTATACTTGTTTTTATTATTTTCAGTAGTTTGCAATATATTTGTTTTATTGTCTAAAGGTATGTTTAATTATATTAGAACAAAACTAAATCAGGTGATAAAATCGTAATCGTATCTTGTAATTGTATCATTGATAGAATAGCAATATTATCGCAATATCAAAATTTCCACATCGATAATAACGATGGAGACGGATATAATGAAGTTTCGTCTTTTCCTGGAATAGAGACCTGTATTTAATATAAACTAATATGACTATTAATCAAGTGATAAATATTATACTACACGGCAACCCGAGAATCGCAGGTGGAAACTATATAAGTTACTTTTGTACCTGGAATGGCGCTCCGTCTCTCTGCCGGTGTGTCGTCTGGGTATGATGTCATTGTCCAAAGGCCAGTGCATTATCAGCTCTCTCACTCAATTCCGCTCAATTGTCCAATACAAATCATATTTCCTTCTTCAATAAAATAATATTCTTCTTCCATAAATAAACATGATAATAATTCACTTTATTACAGTATTTATATTAATTTTGTCCAAGAACTAAGGTATTTGCAAAATTTGAAGAAAATCGTTGAGCCGATTTTGAGTTTCATGCGCATACATACAAACACATTACTCGTATTAAAGTGTAAGATTTTATTAATGAAATTCTGTGAAATTAAGTTTAAAAGATTTCAGGGGTTGAATTTTAATTGTAAAACCAATTGGAAGTGAATTTACTATTGGAAACATATATTTATTCTAAAGAAAATAGAAAACTGTGGCGTTCTACTGTATATGCTCATCTATTTTTTTAAAGTTACCTATAAAATAAATATAAAAGTATACTTTGTAAAGACTCCTTATAAGTATTTTATAACTGTATTATTTTGTTTTAGAAATGTTATTAAAGTTATTAGTTATTTTATGGTTTTTCTTCCTTTCCTGGTTTCCTCAGACATCTTAAAGTAAAAATAATACCCCCGTGGCAGCAGACCTGCGATCACTCTCAGGTTGAGATTTAACAAAGCATCGAATTCCATTGTAAATTCACCGAAGTACGCAGGTCTGCTGCAACGCAATATTTCAGTTATCATACTTTTAGGTGTTTCAAAATATTACTTGTACTCAATTAGTCTCGGGTAATAAAAATCACACTGAAATAAAAGATTATATTTATAACAATGTACAAACTAGATTCATACAAATTCCTTCAAATTAATAATAATATCACAGACCTCAAAAAATCTGAGTTGTTTTCATGTAAGTATTTACATTTAAATCAAATATCAAACAACTTAAAAAGGGGTTCCAAAAATGAAAGTATTATTTACAATAACAATGCTTATCTAATAGGATTATAACAACTATTTTATATACACATCAAGCAATATTACAGCCTGCTATTGAAAAAAATACTACAACAAAATAACAACTTAGCTTACCAATATTGTATTTGGTGTATTCATTATAAAATAAACTCAGCAAATGAAAACTTACTATAAAATTACCACTTTCAATTAAATTGAATTTGGTAACATCAATAGACTTTAAGCCCGATGGAAATACCATGAATTTCCTATAAAATTGGTATACATAGAACCTTTATTCATACAAGATAATCATAGCCTTGTTTTATAAGCGATTTCCCAAAAAATAGATCATACACATACAATGGAGAAGCTTAAAATAAATCATATAAGGCGGTTTCAATAACTTTTATAAAAATACGTCTGATTTGCTGGAAATAATTTTACCGGAATTTCCTGTTTTTAACTCTAAAGCGCCTAACCTCTGAAAAATCTGAATTTTACAACATTCACCGTGAACTTGATTCTGACTTCAAAACCCTTTATGTCGGTATCATACTTATCGATTCAGCACTGATAACAAAAGAAATAAACATGACAAAATATAGGTATACAATTTTAAAATAATCTCCATGACTCTTTAGTCTGTGCAAAATAAACGGAACGAAAGCTTTGGAAAACATATAATAAAATGTTTGTATTTGGGAAATGACATGACAAACGCTATGTGAAATTTTTTTATTACAAAAAAATTGAAGTAAACAACTTGTAAGATAATTTTAAAATAGTGTGTATTGATTTATATTGATTTCAAATTTTGCAATTGTTTCACACTTCTAAACCGTGACAATTTACAAATCCCTTAGTTTAGAATGATATAACGTTTGCCATGTTCATTTAACGTATGTGTGAGTAAGTTATTCCCCAGAGTCAACTTCCTCTAGTCCAGCATGCTTAATAATCCGGCACGACTTTCAGAAAATCTTTATTGATAGGTTTGAAAAAATAATAAGTGTTCAACTTTGTTTGGGATCGGAAGTTGTGAGGGGACAACTGTGAGATACAAAGAACTTTGGAACGCATGGAGGGGATGAGGAGTCATATTCATCCGATATTGGGTAACATTGTATTAATCTTATTTTAGTTTCATAATCATGTGCAGTATTTTTACTTTCTCCCCCTATACCATAGTATATGGAGAAAGTATTGTTTTCGTAAAACACTTCCCATTAGTTTGATGATGTATATATCCATTTTGGAGCCTCCTTTCCCCCTATAAATGTATATATTGAGAAAGTATTGGTTTCGTCAAAATTTTAAAATCTGAGTTGTTTGTAAATTTATCCGTTTTGGTGCCCTGTGAGTCCAAAAAAGTGGTTTTCGAGTGATGTCTGTGTGTGTGTATGTGTGTGTGTGTGTGTGTCAGGATGTAAACAGAGCTAGAGGATGCCCTAATGGTCCAATTTTGGTGAAATTTGGTATGTAGGTCCAAACGCACGATAATTCCAGGCGTTTTTTTCATTTTTTAGAATTTTTTATTTTTAAGGGTATTTTACCCCAAAAAGCCCTCAAAAATCGTGAAAAATCCAAATTTCTAAAAAACTGCTCTAACGATTTTGATTAAAATTTTGTGGTTTATTAAGCTTAAAATGGCGAATAAAATGACACCACCCGCATTTCCGAGAAAATGCTTGTTCAAAAGTTATGGCGTAATAAAAGTTTCAAAAATCAATTTTTTGGATTTTTAAAATAGCTGTTATTTTGAAATAAATTTTACTTATCACCATTAAATCAAGCTCAAAAAACTAAATAATCCAGTACTTAAATATTTGCTCTATGTCAAGTGGTTGCAGAGAAAATTCAATTTTTCGTTTAGCGGTAAACGCAGTACGTTGTTAAAAGTCACAGACGCGCGTAGGGTCAAACTCACGCTGCTTAGCTGGTAGCTATCTGACTGAGTCATCAAGACATTTATGTTCGAAGCTTTTAACATCTTTTTTTATATTGTTGGGAGAAAGTATGTGTCAGTTATCTGATACCGTTTTTTTACTTTCTCCCCCTATACCATAGTATATGGAGAAAGTATTGTTTTCGTAAAACACTTCCCATTAGTTTGATGATGTATATATCCATTTTGGAGCCTCCTTTCCCCCTATAAATGTATATATTGAGAAAGTATTGGTTTCGTCAAAATTTTAAAATCTGAGTTGTTTGTAAATTTATCCGTTTTGGTGCCCTGTGAGTCCAAAAAAGTGGTTTTCGAGTGATGTCTGTGTGTGTGTATGTGTGTGTGTGTGTGTGTCAGGATGTAAACAGAGCTAGAGGATGCCCTAATGGTCCAATTTTGGTGAAATTTGGTATGTAGGTCCAAACGCACGATAATTCCAGGCGTTTTTTTCATTTTTTAGAATTTTTTATTTTTAAGGGTATTTTACCCCAAAAAGCCCTCAAAAATCGTGAAAAATCCAAATTTCTAAAAAACTGCTCTAACGATTTTGATTAAAATTTTGTGGTTTATTAAGCTTAAAATGGCGAATAAAATGACACCACCCGCATTTCCGAGAAAATGCTTGTTCAAAAGTTATGGCGTAATAAAAGTTTCAAAAATCAATTTTTTGGATTTTTAAAATAGCTGTTATTTTGAAATAAATTTTACTTATCACCATTACATCAAGCTCAAAAAACTAAATAATCCAGTACTTAAATATTTGCTCTATGTCAAGTGGTTGCGGAGAAAATTCAATTTTTCGTTTAGCGGTAAACGCAGTACGTTGTTAAAAGTCACAGACGCGCGTAGGGTCAAACTCACGCTGCTTAGCTGGTAGCTATCTGACTGAGTCATCAAGACATTTATGTTCGAAGCTTTTAACATCTTTTTTTATATTGTTGGGAGAAAGTATGTGTCAGTTATCTGATACCGTTTATTTATTACAGTATATTATGCAATGTTTTATATTGTATGTAATGTAGCTGTTTAATGAATAAAATACAATTTTTAATATAATTTTTTTCTCAAATTTACTTTTTGTTTCATTCATCCTGTGTTCCGGAATATTTTGTAATGTGTCAAGTCCCAGACATGCGGAATCAGAGGAAGTTTACTGTATTCAAACTCAAAATATAACGAAGTACATGTTAATGTAAACTTAAAAAAAATTGTGTGTGTAAAACCTGCATTTAAAAATGGAGTTATGTGATGTATAATTTGAGAAGCCAAATACATTTAGATAGGAACAAGAAAAATGCCCTAAACTATATTTACAAGTTTTACACATTGGTGGTTTATTTTTTAATTCATCTTAAGATTTTTCAGTGACCATTAATAATCAAAAACAGCAAACTTGCAACTCAAGTAATACTGAACTGATTTTTTTCAATTATTTCCTACAGATAGAGGTGCAGACATGTATTTCGATGTATGAAGCTTAATGTTACTTTTGATGAAGGGCATTCAATGAGGCAAGAAGGTGAGTCATTGAATCGCTCACTCAACTACGTCATGAATGGTAATTTCTAGGGCTAAAACACTGGTCTATGCTTATTGGAGATGAAAAACTCAACATTTTCAAAAGAAGGCCTCTTTTTAAGACCAATTTATACACCTTGTCTTATTAAATGCTCTTATTTTCTATAATTTTGTATAAATTCTAGAAATAAAAAATGGGGAAGACATTATTTAATAATAACTTTAAAATGCACTGAATGCTTGAAAATAATTTTTAACTAAATTAAATGTTTTTAAAATAAAAGTTGTTAATTTCAAAACGTCTATTCTTTTTTCAATGTTTGTAAAACTGAATACAATCTCAGAAAAAATAGTTTTTGAGAATAGTTATTAATGTCCATCTATACTCAAGATCTATACACATGGACCATGCTTATACCCTCATATGCATGTGGGTATACGCATGGTCCATATATGTACATATCTATCTATCACATTCTCAACTTATCAAAATCAATCAACACTCTTTCAGAGACAATAAAAAATGTAAAATAAACAATGGTTCTGTTGTCAAACAACACATTGATTTCCTTTATAATGTATTAAACAAAACTATTCTCATTATTTTACTTTATTAATGAGTATTTCATAATACTGAAATAAATCTACTTTTCTACTTCATTAGTGTAGAAATTAATACTTTTAAAGAGACTAACACAAAACAATACTATTACAAAACCAACATTTATAGAAATTATAACAAAGCAAACTCAATCCTGTGACTTCCAAGTAAATTAAAACTGAAACAATGTAACAAACAATTTTTACACGTGGCAGCTCTTAAAAGTAAGGTTTTTATGCTACATTTTTATATTTTCAAGCCCAAATAGATTTCTATTGCTATAAGTTGATATGTAGTCCATAAAAGCTACCACTATTCAAATTTTTAATGGATGCTATCTTGGATTCCTAATTACTTTTAATTAAAGTATCGTTAATGCTAATTTACAATTAAAATAAATTACAACTAGTGGTGGGCCGATTCCAATTATTGATTTAACACACTCAATATAGAAAAAATCCAGAATGTGGATTTTTTGTCGTGCTTTCACAACAAATTCAACCGTAATTTTATGGCTCTACATCTGTATTTTTGTTTTGAAGGTCTACAAGGGCTATGCTCCAATTGCTTTGTATTTCCACTGTTAGTTAAGGATGTTTTGTACATCGAGATAATTGAACATGTATACAATAGAATTCATCACTCATAAACAGTATATTAGTATTACTGTAGGTAGAGGCGAGTGAGTTTAGCAAAGAAGCTCATACTGGAGGTGAGTGAGCGAGGCACTTCAACTCGTCCCAGAGATGACGAGTGAAGCTGACCCTAAAGTGGGTGAGAGGAGCGAACAGTCATTTTAATGTTCTCATTAAAATGTATAGCATTTTACTAATTTTCCATTGGGTTAATTTTCCTTGGAAAGCAGGTGTTCTAGCTAGTCGTTTTAGAAGAATTCAGCACAACAGCTTTAGATAACACATTTATCATAGAAAGAAGTTATTGGTTTATTTTAGTCTTAAAAAAAAAAAAAAAAAAAACAGGGTCTTTACTAAATTTCACAAATTGAATTCCTGAAAAAAATAATAAAATAACAGACTCACCACTTGTAATTTTGTAAAATTCTCTATAATTTTTAAAGTTTATAGTTGTCATATTTTGTTATGAAAATGGTTTTTCCTTACCGAAAACCTAAATTCACGACGCTTGCCCTATTGTTTCCCCACCTCATAAAATACGTAAATTTTCCCAACTGGTAGACATTCTGGTAATAAATAACATGTGAAATTATATACACAACGTTTGAATTTGTTTTTTGCAATAATGTACACGGAATAGCAGACTTCAGTGGTACTTATCTCATACTTAGCCTGACATCAGTATGAAATTGAGAAAAAATATTGCAAAATTTTGGAGTCGACCCACCACTAATGACTAGTTTTTAGTGCTCAATTTAGAATAGTGTTACAAAACTGCTTATCCTTGCTCTGCGAACCAATGTGTTATATCCTTTACTATTTTTCATAATACCGTGTCGATAAAAAAAAAGATAATACAAAAGACAATTGGTTGAGCCAAACCATAGTCACTGATAGCGATTTGAAAATGATCAGGCTAGTAGTCTGGTATAACTGATCAGTAATAAACTCACAATCAAGGAACATGACTGGTCGTTACGTAACGCTACTGTCGAGACCAGTCACTGATAATGATAAGTTTCACGGAGAGGCGACGGGTGATTCTGACAGCTGTAACTATAATTGGTCCACAGAGGGTTGCTTACTTGGCAGAGAGCTACATCAATAAAAAGATTTGTGAAATATATTTTAAGAATTAGTGATTGATTGACCTATTTAGTTGCTAGTCTTTGTTGAATTTTAGGATAAATGAATCTAACAAAAGTCTTGAAGTAAAACATGTTTTTATAAAAAAATACCAAGTGTTTGTTTAGGTACTCAAGGATCAGTGGTGTCATGGCAATTTTTTCTGTGGCGGAACGGTACACGTACCTGGCCCAAATTTGAGGTATTGCGTCCCAACGCCCTGCAACCCCCCCCCCCCCCCCCAACTACACTTACAAAATTGTTTATGTTATGATTTTTATAGGGTTTTGACTTTTTTACGAGGTTTTTTAGTTTATTTTTTATGCTGTCTGCTAACTTTTAACTTTATTAAAAAGAAATTCAAAGCCGAACTCAAAAACTGTTTTTGGCAGGTGTACGTAGCCGCAGTAGGCTAGGCCTGTTGTAGAAGCGGCAGATGCCATCATTGAAGCGGTATTGCCAGTGTTAGAATCACTCATGATTACAATTAATTATTTATTTACAACTAAACTATTTGTGCTTTACATTTGGTTAACTATTTAAATCCTATATGCTTATTTCATTAGAATTCCCAGACGATGTATTAATAGGCTAGAAGGCCTGACTAGACACAGAGCAAGCGTGATAAACAAGCCAACAAGAATAGGCAAAGTGCAACGAGATAGGAAACACCACAGAGTACGTTTATACAAAATTTAAACCTCTGGAAGAAAAATACATACTAAAGTAAAATATAGATGTTTCGAAAACATTGCCCATATTTTAAAAGCCAATGTGGGTGTTGTAAATAAATTTAAAGATTTAGAAAGTTTCTAGTTTTTCTGATTTATATAAAAAAAATCCATATGAACAAACAGTTTTGGACGGTCTTACTCTGCGCAAAGCGATCATGCATTATTTCCCGAATGCATTCAGCTAATCTAGGTCACTTTAGAGGTTATGACAATTTTCAGTCAGCATTCGATACAGTTCTCGTCACTTCTCATCAAACAACTGTCTATACTGATTGTGATGATGGCGTCTTTGGTGGCAGGCATTCATATCACTGTACTTTGATGTAGTTGTTACCAAATAAAAGCTAATTTACTTGATCAGCCGCTATGAGCGCTGTTACCAAAGAGAACACGATTGGTGTTGGACCGCAAATTGTAAACTGTATTCCTATCCGTGGACTCGGCAGTCGGTGAACGCTATATCGTTAGTTAGCTTGTAATCTTGTTGCTTGGAAAATATTTCTTTATTTACAATTAAATTTGTTATACCAAATTTTATTAAATCTCCACTTCCATCAAAAACCAGTGCCGAAACGTCGTTCCGGCGCGTTCCGGTACCATGACACCCCTGTCAAGGATTGCATAAAATTTCAATTAAAACAGTGTGATGTAGTATGATTTAGTTTTTGTACTTTAATAAAAATAGTACCAACCAGGATTACATTACAATTCCTGTGGCTATTAACCGATATCTCCTGTTTTAAAATTCACCTATTTGTAATAGGTGACTATAGAGTTAATCATTATCCCTTTCACTCTAGCTTATCCGCAACTCGTGACTATTGTCAAAGAACCCCTGGTTTAATCTGTAACGTAACTCCTACAGCACACTGTTTTTTTCAAGGTGGTATTTTATTTTGTTTCGAGGACTACAGTAGGTACTGGAAGATGTTTGTAGTAGAAGGAGGTGCTCGTACACCTGGTGCGCGAGTACCGTCGGGTCACAGCCTACACTTGAGCGTATTTGCTGGGCAGGGGGAGCGCGGTGCCGTCCTTCAGGGTGTTGTGTCTCAGCTCGTTCGCTTTGCTCTCCCTCCTTTGTCTCGCCCACGTCCTTTGAGCACAGAAAACCACCAACCAAAAATATGGCGACAAACCTGCAACAAACATGATTGATTCAATGTTAAAACCATCTTTCTTTACAATAATTGAGGTTACAAATAGTTTCAATTGACCGTTTTACAAACAATGTGGCTTGACTTGTGTTGGGTGTTCCCAATGAGTTCATCAAGTCTAATGTAAAGAAGTATTCTTAGGGGAAAATATGTGTCAGTTATCTGATACCGTTTATTTTATTTCCCATGCCAGTGGACCACCGGCTTTGTGTGACTTCTAAGTTTTTTTGTCCCCAAGCCAAGACTTTAACTCAGCTACTTATTGGTAGCTGCCTATAGGTCAACGTAATCAAGAGCCTACTGTATTCCACACATACCTATTTTGAGGATGGAGACCATCAGCACCAAGGTGTCTTTGCGGGTGCGCAGCGCGATGGCGTGGATCGCCAGTGTGGAGACTTGCGTGGCGAAGCTGAACGCTTCACAGATCAGCCACGGGATGGCGCACCAGCTCTGCTCCTGCACGGGGAACGGAAAAGTGAAAACAAGCGACACTGACATCGGGGAACACCAGTGTTGCTTACTCTGCCTTACCAAACTACACAGGCAGCCTAACGCAAGGATCCAAGGCAGAAGTCGGGTGTAGAGGTTGGGACAGATAGAATAGTAGCAGCCTTACATCATAGCTAAAATTAAAATAAATTTGTTCAAAAAATTACTACCCACAGTTAACTCTTGCTGACTCCAACCTTTTCAATCTTAAATCTCGGTATCTATAATTATTTTTCATCCCCTTAGAAAAATCCCTGTCAAATAACTCAAAATAATTTTTCATACGGTACATTTTTCTAATCATACGGTACATAACTCAAAATAATTTTTTTATTAATAACCCTTGATAAACATTGTTTTTGAAACAGTCAGCTGTGATTGACTGGGACAGCGGCGACGTCCTGTAATCCAGCAACTTGGAGGTCACGAATTGTGGATAGTTGTAAGCGATGGCTTGTGGATGCGATATTCCCTAGTGGGAATTAACATCCGCACTAGTAATTAGTTCATCCATAAGGACCATCCTCATAATTAGACCGATTCGTATGTATGCAATTGAAATTGTGGTTCAGATCCCAAAGTAAACTGTAGGTTCCTAGTGTCCCCATTGGCTATTGTGCTATTAACCCATTGGCTTCCTTGACATTAGACACCAGACAAGCCCCTTAATTTCCATAGAGATAAGACAAAAATAAATACTTTTATTAAAACTGTCACTGTAGCAACAATTGTTGCTCAATTTTCATTATTTTTTCACAGATTTTTTTAGAAATTATTAATCTTTAAGGAAATATTAATTTTGTCATGGTTTATACATAGTAAGTACTTTATATATATTACTATATACACATAGTTCTATATGAAAAAAGATAATTTTTGAAAGTGCATTACATGTAGAGAACTAAAAAAAAATATTTCAGCCCAAAAACGATTATATATTAGTTGGTTATTTATTTTTTACGTGAAAATAAAAAATTATTCCAATATATGTACATTTGACTTGGATATAAAATTTTTTCCCAAAGCATCCTTTTTTGGCATTTTACCTATATTTGTAGACGGATCATTCCTAGCTAGAAAATTCCTCAAAATTACACAGTAAAACAATTATACCTCCAAATTAAATTCTTATTGGAATAAAAATATGTAAAGAATGTTTAATTGGTTCACTTAACAACAAGTTTTCATACAACGAAAAAGTGCGGCAAAGTAAAAGAAAACTTCCACTATATAATTCATAACTTGTCGCCGCAGTTTTCATTATCATCTAAATCACCCTCAGATTCACTTTCAAACAATAGTAGTGAGATACGATCCTGAAAATTACTCATTTAGTTGAAATATCAACACACAAATACATCGATCACAAGTTTTAGGTTACGGCAAAACACCGATGTAAACAACAACGTAATGGCGCGCTGTGTAAACATCGCCAGCTGATCAGCTGATTTTATACGCAGTATTGTATTATGTCAACACGAAAATAAAAGATTAAAACTAGTTGATACACTATATATTATGTTTAATAAAGTGTATAAACACTTCTAGTCTTAACAAATCACGATAATAATGGAGCACCTATATTTTATTTACATCATTACGCAATCACGAGTATACTCGGGTTCGCACGTCCGGGCCACTCACGGCCGCCCCGAGTATACTCGGGCTTGTTAGCCAATGGGTTAATTAACAGTCCTTTCTAAGGAGAATGTCTGCCTTAGTCAGTAACAAGACTACAAGATCGCGCCACAATCTTCCTACAGTCATCTCTCATTCATATTCAGGTTAAAATACCCACTATGTGAAGTCCCTGTCTCAAAATAGTGATATAGTGATAGTCGATTCAAAATGGGTTGGGTAATCAGTCCAGAAAATATTAATTTTCGGACTATGCAAAAAAATAGCAGTTTTCGGGACTACTGAACAGGTTAGTTAATTTTTATTTGTATTAATAGTTGAGAACACTTCAAATACAAGATAAACAAATAACAATGTAAGAGGGGGTGTATAGGTCAAAATTTATTGACTTTGATCCAAACTTAATATTTATTAATGGTAATACAGTAGAAGCCCTCTAGTCCAGCCACGGATGGTTCAGCCGCCAATTTCCGGTCTGTTCGGTTTCGGATGTCTTCTAAAACATTGTGTTCAAATTCTATTTTCAATCATAATCTTCCTGTGCATTTTGCTGCCCGATTGCCAATGTTACATGAAATTTTGTTCACTTGACAAATTCTGTCGTTATTACAGTCCCATTTATATGTTAGTGCCTTCGTTAACAGAATACCAGTTTATGCAGTTTCATAGCTAGCGACTGCTTGTCCATTCTTTTTCGGCTGCATTACTTCTGAGCGAACAAATCATGATTCTATTTTTGAAAGACATGTTTGTAGGCGAGGTAAAATTCATATTATAATCTTATTGGGCAACTCTCACCTTATTTTTGTTCATCCAAGGGATTTGTCACAATACCAAGACACATACACACACAAAATACTAAACACAAAAGCGTCCCGGAATGTCCTCCTATGTTTCGCGGAACCGAGATAAACGTTCCGCTTCCTCAGGGAGCCGTAGTTTTTCACGCACACGTGCCGACCGGTCGGTGCCGACGGTCAACAACAAAAACAAGGTGAGAGTTGCCCAATAAGATTATAATACAAATCATGATTGTTACAGTGTTGATACACAGTATTGATTGGGCAATATGAGACCCTTCATTGTAAAGTATACCCCAATTCATTGCTGGAACACACAAATGTAATACAGGTCTCTGTTCAACTCGTTTAATAATCTACTGGTTAATCCGGCCATTTTGAAATCCACCTGGCAGTCCAGTCCCGAGGTGAACGGATTTGAGGGCTTCTACTGTATGATGAAAAGTAAGACAGTTCGTAACTTGTCCATAAATGGTATACCAGTGCTTGATTGCATAAATATAAGTATATATTTTATACATACTTAATATGCATTTTACCCTTACAAGTCGAAGTTTAACTCTTCAGGTTTTCTCTAAGCTCTCTGTAAGTTGAAACCCCGCCCCACAGTTGCAATGAGTTTGACTTCCCTAATTTAGCGTTTGTCTTCTGTCATTATGGTGTACTGTGCCTTTGTAAGTTGAATTTAATAAAAGATTACCTCGGTTTCGTGAACTGTTTCTAAGTCAAACTATAAGTACACAAGAAAACTCGTGGTCCCATGAATTTTGAGATAGCGAGAGTCAACTGTTTACAACTTATTAGGTTGCTGCAAAAAAAAAAAAAAAAAAAAAAAAAAAAAAAACTAATAAAAAAATGCCTATAGTTGGTTAGGAAATACAGGTCATTTGCACAGCAGTTGATATTTTTAAAGAGTTTTCCCCAAGGCTGTGCTTATTTTGTTGATAGATTTTACCATTTAGTTTTCAATCGACAACAAGTGTAATAGTTACAATTGGATTAAATTAGTTACAATGATATTTACGTAGGTAGAGTTATCCTGACTACTTGTACTAGCATTAATATTCGTCAGCTATGTTACTTGTTGGTTAACATGCATTATTACAATGCAATGCAGACACTTGTTTTATTATAGTACAGTAAAATAAGGCCAAAAACAACCTTTTGATCGGCAACTGATGTGCGTTCGTGAAATTTTCAGGAGACCTTTTTTTAAGCTCTAGAAAAAGAGATTTGATGAGTCCCCAAAAAATAAGGTTGTTTTACACCTATAAAATTACTTTTCAAAATGGCGGTTCTTTGGTAATAGGATAAATTTTGAAAAAAGCTTCCCCTTTTCATTTTTTACATGCATTCCTCAATATTATGTTGTAAGGCCAATGAAAAAAATTGTTAATTGGTAAATACTTTATTTTGAACGGTCCTTAATTTTTTGCCGCCATCTTGGATATATTGGATAATAATATTCGATACAAATTATTTTTTTTCTAATGCAAAGATAGTGTTGTGACACATCATATCAGTGTAGATTTTTACTCTGACTACAATGCCGCAATCCATTTTTGAAAATATTTGTTTGTTTTAATGATACACAGAAATTACAATTTTTCCCTATGCATTTGTTATGGACGTTTCTAACTTACAATTTATTTATTTTTCCTATATATCCTGTTCTAATAGAGATAGGTTGTTGGTTTTGGTATCAAATCACTCAATGGATCATTGGCCTTCTTTAAAGTTTTTTATCATTTGAATTGGCTTGGTTTGAGGTGGTTTTTACGTTATAAACTTTACCTAAATTTCAGAAATAAACATATATTGTATTGAAAAATGCATAATATCTCATCTTAAACTTATCCAATTTACACAATCAATATCTAGCTTTAAAGTTAATAATGTACTGTGTAATTTAAAACCAGAACGAACCTTAAATCTCATTTATAACTTGAGTTGTATGTCTTTAACTGAAAACGAATTTCACCAATCAATAAATTTTATGTTGGATTGGACAGTCATAAGTCACTCAAAATCCAACAAATTTCAATGGCCAATAACTCAAATCAAAGACATTGATGTATTGGTTGGTTTAAGACAAGAATTAACTTTGTGTCTTATTTAGAACTTGAGATAATAATCTTTAACTAGAAGCGAATAAAAAAAATCAAGCTTCTATTAAACTGAACAATGTATAACTTGTCTCTGACTCCTCGGAAATAAATTAATAATGGCTCAAATTAATGACGGAATATTACTGAGTAATTTAAGGCAACAATGAACCGCATAGATCAATTAGAACTAGACATAAAACAAAAATAAATTTTAAGTTTGAAACGTCCATAAGAAATGTTTAGTGATTAATTTTTATTTGATTAAAGATTTTTAAAAAACAGTTTGCAGCATTGTAATCAGCGTAAAATACTTTTATTTAACATGGGTAATCCAAGATGGTGGCCAAAAATTAATGACCGGTAAATATGAAGTACTTCCCATCTAACAATTATCCGTGGCGGTCCCATAACATTATATTAAGAAATGCAGGTAAAAAACAAAAATAAAGATATTTTTTCAAAATTTATCCCATTACCAAAAAACCGTCATTTTGAAAAGTTATTTTATAGGTGTAAAACAACATTATTTTTTTGGACTCATCGGATCTTTAACTATAGTGCTTAAAAGAAGCTCTTATCTAATTTTTGTGGATGCACATCAGTTGCCGATCTAAAACTCTAATTTTACTGTACTATTAATAAAACAGAATATAATAACGTGGGGTTCTTTCCCAAAAGAAAGACTTGGTCCTGAACATGGTTTTAATATCGGGTGCAATAGATTTTTTTTGTGATTTACACTAACATTACAAAATAGCTTTAATTCTGAATTTATTTTTATCATTTAACTTTAAAAGGAATGTATAACTAAGCAGCAAAACATAAGTAATACAATAGATTACTAAGCAGATGAGTTGACTTTGACATGACCTAATGAAAGATTCATTACTTATCACTCACCACGATCGTGCCCCATATCAGGATCGCGCTTGCCACTGCATAGGTGAGGGTGAAGAGGAGAAATGCAACCATGATCTCGGTGACTGGAACAATAATCGGACATAAGAATGTGAGGTTTTGGTATCATCCTTTTCTACTCAGAATAAATGTATATTTGCCAAATAAAGTTATTAAACTCATTTTAAGTCGTACACAGTTATGATTAAAATTCATCATTATAGAAAATACCCAGGAAAAACATAAAAATAGGTTATACCTACTGGGCTGCAGAACTGGAAACCTACCTCGTAGCAAAAGTTATAGTGACATTTATAGCATTGCCATTTTAATGTGGCACCATTTAAGTGGTGGGAAATAAAATTCTGTCTTCCAACTACACATGGATTTTGAACAGGCTATAACTGGTAGGATATAAATAATTTCTGACCTATTATTTTTTTCTTTTATGCATTGGGTGAATTGCTGGTAAAGTATGGATGAACTTTTAAATTAAGGCAATGATGTCTTGGAGTTTAATCCTTGCTACGCCAGTTGTTTTATTAGTACAATTCACCTGTAGTGTAGGGGCTCATTCTTTATTTTGTTGATTACCGTAAATTTTACTGGATCTCTGTCTATGGGGAGTGGAAAAAATTACCCTAAACTCTCGATAGTCTGGCTTCTTTCATCAGACTCGCTCTATAATCTGAAAATGCATTATGCAATCTGAAAATTCAATCTGGTTGGATTATTTCTTGTAGTTTTTTTTATGATATGTAATTGTAGGTACACTTCAAGATTGGCATTTTTGCATGTTAGTTTATAATTTAGCAAACAATCATTTTTATTAAAATAGTTTGTTGTTTGTATTCTACTCTAACCGATTTTACCTCATTTAACTTTTACCTGAGGTGTTACCAGCATTATTTTTTATACTGATAGTTTTCTATTATGTGACAGGTATATGCGGATAAACGCTCACTAATGTTACAGGTATTACACTTTAATACATGTATAGGATTTATAAAGAGTATACTGTACATACAAAGATGTAACCTAACTCAAAATAAAGAACATTATCAAAATCTGAAGTTTATGCCCCCATATCCCAGTGGATGTTTACTTAGTGTAAGAACATGCCCAACATTTTTCTTCTTGCCCTTCCCTCAAAACAACCCTTACGCAAAAAATTGTCTTCTCAAACAGCATCCAGTTATGATCCCAGAAGTGCTATCGACAACTCGCACATGTTCGTGCCTATGTGTGCCTACCTTTCCTGGTGCGCTGCTCGTCCGCCTCGCCGGACATGGTGTACTTGAACTCGTAGATGTCCACGCCGAGCAGGATGCCGAACGTGCCCCCACCGCCATCTGGCTCCGCCAGCTCTGACGAGATCTGCGTGATGATCAGCACGGACGTGATCTGCAACACCGACACAATAAATCACTCTCTTGAAGTTAAAGAGAACCTAACCTAACCACGGTCACTGACAACTCAACAAACCACTAATGAAAACCTAACTCTACCATGGTCACACAATAACCTGGCAAACCACTCACTCTTTGATAATGAAATCCTAACTACGGTCACTTATAACTCGGAAAAACAATCTCTCTTCATAAATGAAACCACCAAACCAGTGTCACTGTTAACTCGGCAAACCATTCTAAAAATGGTATTTTTAAACCATTTATAACCAAAATAATCTAACAACTAGAGGTACTGATAACAAAAAAAAAAAAAAAAAAAAAAAAAAAAAAAAAAAAAAAACTCAAGTTTGTAATAAGGACTACCTAGAAGTTTTTCAAAAATTAATTCACAGTGCTTCCGATTGTGGTGGCTGTGAAATTTGTCACATAGTTAATGACATTGTTGATTTTGATTTTGATTTTGCAAATGAATACTACAAATAAATTTTGTAATAGACAAAAGTGGGTTCGATTCCCATTCTTGTTTAAAAGTCTTTGTAACACTTTTACACAGTAACCTATAACCAAGCACAAGTTATTCAGTAATATCAAAGTGAAAAATCTTGTTCTTTTCAAAGGTTTGAAATTGGACCCAGCTGCTTTTGTTCATTGGGCTATTAATTATTGATCCTGATAATTGGATCGGCCGGTCTTTGTCAGTAACAAAGCTACACCTCATCGGACCCATCCTATCGTTGTAGGCCTCGAGTACAATACAGGCCTACTGTCATATTCACCCCAGTGTCTGTGACTCGAATAAAGTACTTAAGTATTTGTTAACTTGGCTCGAGTTATTAAAAATAGTAAAGTAATCAAAAAAATGCACAAGGAGGCCTAATCATTATGCACTACTCATTAGAATAGACAGATAGTTCAGCAGTTGAGATTAATATCTTTTCATAAATTTTTCACTACTTTAGAATTTTATCAAGAAAATAGGGTACTACATTGTCGTGGACGCAGAGTATATTTACACTAGACATTATTTTAAATACTGTAATTCTAGATTTTATGATGAATTAACTGTAATGTTTTATAATGGTACAGCCTCTATATGTGTTTTACAATTATTTTTTTTACCAATTAGGATAATGCTAATATAATTTCCCCACTTCAATCATGAACACATTTGCACGTTTTTATGCACATTATTGCTTTTAGTTTAAAATGATTTGTAATATAAATTTGTCTGTGAAATATTAATTATCTCCAGCCCTATAAAATCTGGGTTAAACTTAAAATTTAACATTTATGGTTGAAATTCTTGTAAAACAACAACCAGCCTAGTTAGAAACCTAAACTGTAAGATCTATATTTTAGTTCTCAATGTTTATATTCCTGAATATCTTATGCGGTGGCATGTTCGTATGTAAAACAAATGCAAATTATGGAGATTAATCATTCCGGCGCAATGAATATGTTAACTAAGTACTGTATGAAGACTGATTGAAATAATACGTGCAATCTATCCTTGGAGGAGGTTCTCCCAAAGAAAATTGGTCAATGTATGAGGTACTTTTTTATTTTATAAAATAAATAAAAATACAATATTAAAATAAGAATGATTTTACATTAAGATCCGTATTATTCCATGAGGTATACCTCTATAACCAGCTCTTTTGGTTGCGTCTATAAAAGAAAATCTGAACAATTCAAAAGAAAAATTTCACCAATTTCAGTGTTTACCATTTAGAATGCTCGAGTGACCCAGTTGAGGACTTGGAAAGCTTCCAGCAGATAGCAAATCAACCACTGTCTTGTTTTGAATGGCCAATTTCATCCCCAACAGCTTACGGAGTGTCTCTTAAGGTCGGGGTTGCATTTGCCGCATATTACAATTGAAAAGGGAGCTTGAGGCATTCCTAAGGGATACCTCTTAGAAACACTTCAATACACTTAACATTGCAATCTCTACACGAGGAGAGATTGTTTTGTAATTGTTGTTTGTATTGTATACGATGAAGGCATCAGAATTTGATGTCCCTTTGATTGTAATTTTATTATATTTTTTATATATTTATGCTGGAAAATTCAAATAAGAAGCCTGGAATCATAATAAATTGTTGAAACTCCCCAAGAATTTGCTAAAAAGTTACATAATATTAATTTAGTCTTATTAGGTCACTCAAATACAATAGTTTAATATCGTGATGACTCTTTGGGCCCCTAAACGGATAGAGGTACCAGTTTATTTGAAACCCATTAAAGGATTCGGCAAAGTGAAATTTTTTTAGACTATAAAACTATTAATTTAATTCTGAATGGGTATGATTTATAAACACTATAAAACGCTTTAGTTAGTAGTCTGTTAGTTAGTTTTTTTTTTCAAAATAGTTTGCTATCATCTATATGTCTTTCTTATATGTTTTAAGGTCGGAAGTTAAACAATTTAACTCCCGTATAATGTGTAAATTTATGATAAATTTCAAGGCTGTGAAAATCACTTCTCCATAAATGTTTATTTCTGTGATAGTTGTGAACTGAATTTTTAAGTCACATTTTGTCATAAAAAATTTAATTGTTTGATAAATAGTGGCCAGCTAATTTTAAGATTTGCATAGCACGAAAGGCTAGTCGGCTCGATTCTCTTCTGTCTATCTTTAGATCTTAGGGTTTGTACAGATTTATTTTGAAGAATAAATACTCTTGAAAATTTGCAATCAGCACGAGCCCCTCATTGAGGGAATTCATACGATAAATATGGCTAAATCATCCCATAAGCTGTTTTAAAATTTTTTGTTCCACAAAATTTTGAAAGTCTGCGCATAAGAAATGTTTCTGAAGAAATTTTCTTACAGACATAGTCAATACTATCAACTACAGGTACCTATAATATACAGGGTGGAATGAAGTTAGTGTTTAATAGACATAATGTTTAATGAAGGGGAAAAATAGACACAAAATGTGATAAAAACTGTCCATTTAATTTTTTTTTTTATTCAAACAATTGTGGCCAATAGAAATATTTTTTAAATATTTTTCTAAATTTGGTACTTTGGTTGGATAATCTTAATTTTCTCAGAAAACAGGACCTTGTGTTGAGAATCTAATAACATTTTTATATTCTACACAAAATTTGCAATAAGAATAACACGATAAATCATAAGTTTGCTCAGTTATAGTAATTTTTGTTGGAAGATAACAAAATAATGTTTTATAAAACTCTTAATCTTCTAAAACATTCAATGAACTATATCGATTTTGTCATAGAAGGTGTCAAATATTGTTCAAAAACTTCGGTATTTTATAGGCTTCCAAATGAGGTATCACACATTAAGGTTTGATCATAATGTGGGTGAAATAATCAAACTTATACTAATGAAAACAGGCTAATTTTTTTGTAATTTGTGACCTTTATTGATAAAACACAACTTTATCAACAATAAATAATTTAATTTAAGACTGTAAATACATTTTTATATTCTCCCTAAAATTTTCTATAAACAAATAATGATTGAGTTCTAGATCTCGTTTTCTCTGGTTTAAGAATTTTTAAATAAAATTTCTAATTTCAGTTATAACAGTCTAAAATCATCTGTTTTTCTCTTGTGGCTGAGTTTTATAGATACAGACGTTTACGGGAATCGTGGTTTAAAATTAACCAATTAAGATAGATATTGGCTCTAAACTTTATCTAAAAGTAAAGAGACGGATCTCGTCTTATCTAAATTTAAAATTTTTTAAATAAAATTTCTAATTTCAGCTATAACTATCTAAAATTATCCGTTTCACTTAACAGGTACACTCAATTTAAAGCACATAAGTCGATAGTCGAAGGGTTATTACATCTTTGAATGCACTACAATTATTTGTCTATAAAGTAAAGAGTTGCCCGAAACGAATTTCGGGGAAGAAATTAATTTGTAATTTAGGTACATAATTCTTGATAACAATTTAATTGAACATTTTTAACAAAGTAGCAAAGCCTGAGGCCAAGAGCGAAAGTCTTGTAACAACAGAGAAAAAAAAACACGAAGTGGATGAAAACCACAGGAATATCTTTCGAGTCTCAACACATGTTGACGGGAAGCCTGGGATGTTTCACAACAACAATGTGAACAAAACAGTATAATGTGTTGTAGAGTCCGCAATGCACGAGGCGGCGGGTTTGGCGCCTCAGCGCTGGCAGCCGCTCAAAACCATCTCAAAACTCACTACACAACCTGCCCCAACGCCTACCCTCGCGCCGCCCGCCGAGCCTCTAGCCGTCCCGATCATTCGGCGCTTTGCTTAGGTGAAAACAACGTGTCGCAGTCGCAGGCAATGGATTAAAAACGTGATAGTAAATTAAGAAGCGCAGAAGACCTACGTACTATCTCGTTCATTAATGTGCGGTTGAAAGAGATAAATTTATTTCCCGGGTTTAATATAAATTATATTCACTTCATAACTTCCAGCTATTTTAACTTCCAGTTTCACAACTACCAGGTCTCTAAAATCAAATAATAATGTGAGCGAAATAACTTCCAGGCCTCACAACTTCCAGGTATCGTCTCAACCAAAAGTTGTAGTGCGGTTTGCTGCATCCTGACTGAAGGCATTAGCCAGCTCCGCAACGCTCGGCGCGCCGATCGTTACGAATAAATCCAAAGAACCTGCTTTGTGCTTAGGTCATTTATTAATTGTCAAGGTGTATAAAAGTATATCAACAACACCATTCATAAATGTGAATGTGAGTTCACATTCCAATGTTATAGTAAGCTCACATAAAGAGAAATACTTGTTTCGTAATTTTCTTAACACGAAAAAGCTGAGATCATGGTGATTTCAAAGTGGGAAATGAAATTAACTTTCCACAAAAATCTGTTTATATAAAAACCAATGTTAAATATACTTCCGCTATTATTTATTTATTTTTATTTTTCGTTATCAAGCCGTGTTTACACTAGTCAAGTTACTTGATTCAAGTTGATTTAAATGTTAGGCCTAGGGCCTATATAAACATTCAAGTAAAATTGGCTGTTTGTTTTCTATTTTGACTTGAATGAAGTAGGCTATAAATAAGTTATGATTTGCCGATAGGATCATCTGAATATGAAACAAACAATGTAAAAAGACTATTTTTTAACCAATTTAAATGTAAATTCATAGTCTCTTAAAATCTAACTGTAAATTGTATACAGTAAAAACTATGCCTATTGTTTTATGTTACGACTAAACTTATTGTACATTGGTAATTTATCTTTTATTATTAATTTCGTAGTTTACATCTGAAATATTTATTAGACCAAATCATTGTTATGGACATAAATTGTTATTTGGGCATTAAGTACAAATATTCATAACTTATACATTGAGGTACTAGGCTACATAAGTATTATTGAGTTTGGCCTAAAAAGTAATTAGCCACAGGTAAATCAAATTTTCATAAGGACAGACGTTCTTTTTTTTAAAGGGTTATCTAATGAGCTACATTTTAGCGACAATTCATAAGTCTACCTGTAGTATGGCTTATTCAACTAGTCATAAAATAGAAAAAAATCATTGAGAATTCGTTTAAATATGTATTGTACATAAGAATGTTCTGTTATCAAGCGGAGTTGTCCCATCTCACGCCCCTTTACCCACAACCATTTATGTATATATAGAAGAAGTGTATAGTACCCTTTGAGTGCTTGGAAAATTGTGAGTTGAAGAAGATATACTATTAGACGTAAAAGCGAACTATTGAGCGACTGGCTGTATAAATTTATCAAACTACCCTTTGAAGGCTTGGCTTATACTTTATACGTACAGTACTCAAGACTTTTTAAGTTCTTGGCATTCGCGCGCTTTTGTTTTGTTTTTGTAAGGCCTCTTTTATGCACGGCGTCGGGCGACGGATGCCTGGCGCGCGTCATTGTGATATTAATTGACTACAATTCACACCGCTATAGATAAAGAAAATACTCCATAACCCAAGCGCACTGGTTGAAAGTAGAATAGAATCAATCAAGATATGAAATATAAATCTAATTAATGTTGCGCTTTGTGCTGCGTTGGTAACCCTTGTTAATACACCTTACGAATTGTATTATACTTTTTTAATAATAAATAGGAATCATGTTAGGAATCATATTTTTACATATATAAAACAGATTATTATGTATATGCCTAAATGTGTTAAATGTATGTGCCTGCTAGTCTGAAATTTTTTTTTCACCTTATGATAGTAAGCATGAACCCCGTGGTGTTCAATGTAAGAAAATGGTTTAAGGGGACGCTCTATTTATACTTTTTTCTAGACGCAAAACATACATTGAAAAAAACTAATATTAGTTGTTGTATTTCGCTGATAAAAATTCACGGTTTTAGTTATTAAAAAATGAAAACGTTGATAAACATAATCATACGTGCTGTCATAATAGTGAATAAACAAATTTAATGTTTCAATGATAGACTTTGATTGCATTAATTGTTCTTAAAAACGATTAAACCCATAGTATAGTTTACAGTTCTACAGAGCCTTATGAAAAGTTCTATATAAAATTGGAATTTGGCCAGATAAAGACTGCGGTAAATGTGTGGCAATAGAAAGGTTTGTTTTTAATTAATATTTTGTCTTAGTTCCAAACTAATTTTTACAAGAGAAGGAATAAGATAAAGACAATATTTCTATACCATACCATAGTTATTTTATTCCCGAGGATTTAAGTAGTCGGAATGTCTCATAAAGAGTTAAAAACTAAATCAGAAATTAATTAAAGACTGAAGATTGTAGACTACTTGATCGCTACAGATAACCACGACTACAGATGACGACTACAAATCGTGTTTATATTTCCGATACACAATTATGGAACATTAAATTCTTGGAATGAGAACATCGTCGTTGTTGGGCGCGCCGTATATTGTTCCTGCTCAGATAAAACTTTTGTCACTGTCTGTCTAATGTCTATCAAGGTATATTCTTGTCCGGAAATTCCCAATTGTTAAACATTCCTGACATTTTAATGTAATATAAGTCCGATGATACCGAACGTGGTACCGTACCGGGAGGTGTACAGTCAATGGTACAACTATGTCTTTCTAGTTATAATAAACTGTCTGTGTTTTATATAAAGTTTTGATTTGACAAATCAAAAGATTAGTGGCGAAGAATACCGAAAGCGTAAAAGAAAAGACGAAGAAAATAACCGCTCCGGTCTACCTGAGCCCGAATGCCGCCTCGCGGCCGCGGCCGTAGCGCTAAGCGAGTTTTATGGATGCAGAGGTTTACGGGAATCGTGTTTCAAAATTAACTTATTAAGTTAGAGATTGACTCTTAACTTATTCTAAAAGTAGAAAGAAGGATCTCGTCTTTTCTAGTTTTACAATTTTTAAATAAAATTTCTAATTTCAGTTATTATAACTGTCTAAAATCGGCTGATTTTCTCTAGTGGCAAGTTTTATAGATGCAGAGGTTTACGGGGATCGTGTTTTAAAAGTAACCAATTAAGATAGAGATTGGCTGTTAACTTTTTCTAAAATTAAAAAGACTGATCTCGTCGGCTCTGTTTTTAGAATTTTTAAATACAATTTCTACGTTCAGCTATAACTGTCTAAAATCATCTATTTTTCTCGATGCAAATACAAGGGATTTTTAGAACCCTGTTATCTTCTGCTAAATACAGCCTAGAGCTATAACTAAGCTGTCATATTAAAGAAGAATAACGGTGCTAAATTTATTTTCTTACAATTTGGTAATCTCACTTTGGTAGTTTCATCAAAACTAAGGGAAAACTTCAGTTAGAAATCGAGAAAAACGAGTGATTTTAGACAGTTATAGCTGAAATTAGAAATTTGATTTTAAAATTCTAAAAACAGAGCCAACGAGATCTGCCTTTTTACTTTTAGAAAAAGTTAAGGTCAAATCTCTATCTTAGTTGGATAGTTTTAAAACACGATCCCCGTAAACCTCTGCAGCTATCAAACTCGCCTAGCGCTACGGCCGCGAGGCGGCATTCGGTAACGTCGTTGGTGCTCAGGTAGACCGGGGCCTTAATTCCAAGAAACTCTTGAAAATTAATTATTTAAAAATAAATATTTTCCAACATATTACGAGATTGCATGTGAATTTGGGGCGCACGTAAGTGTCATTCTTATCATGTGTTACTAAAAAGGGAGCAGGGTCTGGTGATTGGGTGGGTTGGGGGGGGGGGGAAGGGAGTGTTCGTCGATAGCATGGTTTTGGAAAGCGATGGGGGGCGGCAAATTTGGTCTTTGCACGGGCGCTAAGAAACTCACGAGCCGCCCCTGAGTGCGCTAATATTATATTCTAGGTGACTTTTTATTTCGTCCCATGTTTTGGTTAACATTTTTTTCAGTAATGGACGTCACTGCATTTATTATTCTCTCCCTTGTCTCAAAATTAGGAACTGGAGTAGAGCACACTTGACAAACTTAAATAAAATAATACAGAGGGGTCACGTCTGGTGACCGAGGCCATTTAGGACCGAGGATTGTGTTGAAATGTTTGACGTACAGCATCAACTGTGCGTTGATCAAGATTAAAATGTTGAATAAAATGACACCACTCGCATCTCTGAGAAAACTGCCGTTAGAATATAATAGAATTGTAATTTGTAATAGAATAAATTATTCGGATCAAAATAATCAGTTTCCATCAAATATTATATCGGTACTAAATATAAGCCTCCATGATTACGAACACAGGACGCCATATTTAAAAATTGAGGTTATATGAAACAATAACAATTTTTTATCACAGCTAACTCATTAAATTTTGCTTAACAATTCAAATTTTAGTCTTCCATGTGAGAAATGCATTGACCCAAACTTTTGAAGAGTTGTAGGGTGTAACCCCAAGGGTAATCATACACTTAAAAGAGATTCTGAAAATCTACGCATTATTACCTTTAATTTGAGACTTAAATCATGAGACTTAAATCAGTAGTTGCTGAAAACGTAGCGTGACAACCGCGTATTTAATATATAGAATACCACAGTAAGTAACCCTACAGGAAGAACAGAATCAGACATTGATTTAAACAATTAGTGTACATTTTTAAACAATATCATATTTTATGCTTGGAGTGTTAGACAGTAAAACAACAATTTTAGTAATACAGTAATTCATGAAATAATATAAACTGGAAGAGCTTGAATATATCTGGTGTACGAGCTTATAATGCATAGGCTTTGTCTCAAAATGAAACATCCTAATAAATAACTTAATATATGACAGGACTTATCAATAAATTATATCATACTAGTATACGTGTTGCTCGAAATCGAGCAATTTATTTAAATACAGTACAAATGTTACTTTAGCTCTAAATCAATGACATCCGACCAATCCAATAATGTGAATATCTTCAATCGCCAATAACTACACGTATTTACAGCTGATTATTAACAGATGTTTCAAATGCTTTATTCAGTCCCAATGTTATTTAAATAGGAAATTTTGAGATTTCGATGGTGGATATCTCCTTTATTTTCAGTCCAATTCTCATCAATTTTTGGCGGAAACAACTGCAGACCAAGCCTTATCCAACGACACCAAAAACTTGAAAATCGGTTGAAAATTGTAGGAGAAGTTCACAAGACAACAAAAAAACCCTTAGCGTATTAAATAAGTACTAGAAATCGCCTCCTGATCGAAATTCGATCAAAATTTTAGTTGATCTGGACCCAAGAAGCTTAAAAACATTTTAGAATTAAAACATCTGTTCTTCCTGTTTTTCTAGCAGTTGTTTTTACAACAGCTGTCTAATGGTTCATTCAATTCTCCTTCCTCCATAAGATTAACATTGGAACTTAGAAAACCTGTGGGGCGTAGCCCTGGAGTCCGATGTGAATTAGAATGTGATTCTGCTCATCTACAGAACTATACCTTTCTAACGGTATGCGCGGATTTCTCCTGCGTTGCGCACGAGCTGAGAAAAAAGGAGGAAACGAAACATGCTTGCGTATTAATATATAGATAGATATTTTGTATATTTTCTAGCCGAAGAACTCTGACAAAAATATCTACAGTTGTAGTATGTTGGGGCAGAGATATTTGATGACACCTATACCTATATTAGCTGGACGATAAATGCCTAGGCCTAATATGAGGGAGACCCTAGGTCTGGGAACTACGTTGGTGGCAGGATATGACGACAAACAGCTTTTCTTCTAGTAATATAAAGAAAATTAATTTTGCAAAACTTCAATGGGGACCTATTTGTGGCATAAGACCCACCATGTAGTAAGTGCACTACGTCGAGTAATACCAAGCACTTTCGTGGTAACTTTCGGTAACGGGACATTTCAAATGCGTGAGGTTGGCAACACCTCTAACGTGTAATAATGCAGATCTGGGCTGGCGCGGTAGGGAGGAAAAAAGTCCCGATCGCCCCTCCACGCCCCTTCCTACGGCCCGTTGTCCCTGAAGCGACTCTTGCGACAGCAGCGGAGCGATAATCGCTGAGCGATAGTCGCTAATCACGTCGTTGTCCCTGAAGCGATTTTTAAAGAGCGATTCTAGTGCATTGTTATGCTGAATTGCGAGTTTTAAATAATGTACCATGAGTTTGAAGCAGAAGTAAAACAAAAATTACCTTTCAGGTGAGGATGTCTATGACGAAGATGTCATGGAAATATTATTTGCTGCATGAATTGGTACTCATGACATATTGTTCAACTAGACAAGAAGGCTATTTTAATATATCTATACTTATTTAACACGCTGGCTAAAGGGATATATATATATATATATATATATATATATATATATATATATATATATTTTTTTTTTTTTTTTTTTTTTTTTTTTTTTTAATGGACCTACAATTCTCAACGGAAGTTTTTGTGTCGTTGGATGGATAGGGTTTATCTGTACTTGGTTTCACCAAAAATTGATGAGAATCAAAAATTAATTGAGGGCAATTCTAAAATTAAAATGTGAAATTTTACCATTCGAATATTATTAGGCATAATGGGATTAAGTTGAGCATTCAAAATCTTTTAATGTACAAGTGTAAATATGTGTAGTTTTGGGTAAATTAATCACTATTGGATTGGTTGGAAAACTAAACGCAATAAATTTAACAATAACACGTCATAGTTTAAATTAAATTGCTCGATTTCAAGCAATAAGCACACTAGTTAATATAAAAGACGCCTTAGGAAGCTTTTCATCTTCATTGCAGTTCCGTATTCATTGAAGAAATTACGAATAACTAAACAAGTGAAAAATGACACCAATCGCTCCGCGACTGCGACTGAACCTGCCCCCAGACCGGACCCGCGATAGTCTCCAGCGATAGTCGCTAGCCGCGCCAGTCAAGGACAACGGTCCCATTTGAAACAACGCTACCAGTGCCGGAGCGACTGTCGCTCAGCGACTATCGCTAGAGTCGCTTCAGGGACAACGAGCCTTTACTTCTAAATAACTGGTCTAGTGATAGCGTTTTTAATGGGATAAAATAATTTTCAAACTTTATATTTAAGTTTTATTTGTTGGAAACAATTTAAATTAATATAATGTAATGTAATATGGTCCTAAACAAAGCAATACTCGTAAGAAAGAAAGGTAAAAAACGAGTATTCATGTGAATAATAAAATACCTTGGCAAAATAGAGTCAAGTTCTATTCAACTACAGTTTTATTTTTATTTTTTCCTTACATACTTTTTGTGAAACGCATGTATTATCGTTAATAATACGTGTATTAGCGTCGATAATACTGATAATACCCTATAATGCTAGTTAGCTTGCTTCTTTTATCATGATTTATACAGAAACCAAAACACCTTTCCAATTTATTTTTCATTTTTCATAATATGTAGAACAAATTAGCCAACAGTGCATCATTTTAAGATTTTTTACTAGAGTAGGAATTGATTCTGTGCGAGCTTTGAGAATCCATCGCCTAGCTATCTGTGGGACTTGATCAGTGAGATAGTGCTTATCTCCAAGGTCATAATCCAGGGCAGCGTACGTGGTGTGATGGCGCGCGGCACGAGCCGCCTAGACAACTTCCTGCCTCCCCCCCCTCCTCACCGCCTCCACACCACCACTGCCAACATCTGATTATGAGTTTTATCAATGTGTCTCATTTCAATCACCAAATTTATTTCGTAATTTCTAGCTATAGCCTTCCATTCTCTGCACCAATAAATATTTTTACTGATTATTATCTGGGCTATCTTAAAAGGTACGGTAAGCGGTTCTGCGGTAAGGACATAACACGTGAAATATATCCTAAATGCACATTTAATGTATAAATATATTCCTCGTCAAGGCCAGTTTCCAGATATAGGGAGTAGTTCGGTATGTTACTGGTCAAACCAAAAATTCTTTTTATGAAAAATATAAGAACACCATTTACATAATCACCCTCCTATAGACCCCAAATCTGGCATCCATAACATAGAATAGCTCTTACTATTATACAAATTAACATATAAACTTTCTGCTCAGGGGTACATTATTTTGGTTCATGAAATTTCTCCAAATCGAATTTATTGCCAATTTTGCCGAAGCGCATTTTTCTTTTAAGTGAGTCTCCCAAGTTAATTTCGAGTTTAAATTAAGACCTAAGTATCTATAACTAGTAACCACTTCAACTATTTTACCTCCAAAGTACCATTTGTCATTTTTACTTAGTTTCCCTCCGTTTCTAAAAACCATAATCTTAGACTTATTTAAATTTACTTTTAAATTCCAAAGCTGACAATAGTTTTCTACGTCATTCATCATTAATTGTAGGCTAGTGGCAGTTGGATCGATCATAACAATATCATCTGCATAAAGCAATGCTTTTATTCTAATGACTCCAAAAAGACACCCTCCTCCCAATGAGTCCACAATATAGTTTACAAATAAACTGAATAACAAAGGAGACAAAATACAACCTTGTTTTAAGCCTACATCTGTTTCAAAATACTGCGTTGTTCCATCTTTGCACCACACGGACGCTAAAGTTTTATCATACAAATCACTCAGCACACGTATCATGTGTGTGGATATTCCAAGGCAAGATAGTTCATAAAACAGTGCTTTTTGGTCAATTGTATCAAAAGCGGCTGTAAAATCAATGAAAAATGTATGTAGTTTTCACCTTTTCTTATTTAAACTTAATTTTACAAAATTCGAAAGAATAAACACACTGTCAATAGTGGAATAGCCTTTCCTGAAACCAGCTTGGTACTGACATAATAATTCTTTGTCCGACAGCCATTTATTAAGGGTGCGCTCTACCTCGGTGTCAAAATCGTCGAGCGAGACTGTTAACTGCCGCTGTACGCGGAATGTCATATTTTGGAAAATATATGACGGGTGATTTTAAATTTGGTTACTTTAATGCTTTTTTTCGTTTCAGTGCGAAATAGATAGGTGGTCTAACGATGTTCTTGAAATTGACCTTTCGCATCTCCCTTCTTGCATCGTTATCTATACAGTTTTTACCAATCTTATTGCAGATTCTTGTTCTTAAGATTATATTGTACTCACGTATCGTCTTATTTTTTCTAAAAAAATGTTTTTAATACGTTAAAACTTGATACAAAAACGCTTATTTCAACATTATTAGCAAGCACCCTGCTTAGTAATTTTAATTAATATCGAAATTTTAAGACGATAGCGGAGTACAAAATTATATTACGAAAATAGACACCAAAATATTTTAAACCGATTTACAACTGAGGCGACAAACACGGAGATTCGAAACCTTTGCATCCGCCCGCGGCAGTTGGGTAGAGCGCACCTTTTTAAGAGTCTGCAGCACCTCCGCATTTTGTATTTGGTATTTTGTCCCATAAGAACAACGTTAAATAAAAAACACTACAGTGAGTTTGTTTTTCGTCCGAAAATTTTAAACTAGATGTCATTTTAAGTTTTACCATAGTATCTTTCATTTGAGGTGATATAAAATTGATAAATATATCGATTTAAATTACTAATAAAATATAAATATATATTAACACCATTTTAAAACAATGTTAAACCATTTGTAGTAGGTTTATTGAAAATTTATCCACGTCATAATGAACCGCCATACCACTATGGTGAACATATTTTTGATTCACGAGAATCCAAAGCAAGATTATCGAGATAAAGTAGACACCTAACAGTAATATTTTTAACTCAACATTTTTCTTATGGTACTAAAAATCCAAGATGGCTGGGGTACTGCAGACTCTTAATTTCTTATCAATACTACACGAACATTATTTTAATTTAATTGCCAATAAATTCACACACGCTCAACAAGAAAATGTCTGAAACTTGACATTCCGCAGCTCCGACTAACTAAAACTGTAACATCATACCTTGTAAATTGTATACATTTTTTATATAAAATCAGCCAGTCAGCCCTGGACACTACACTTATCAATTTAAAAAATAAGGTAATAAAATGGCTGTAACCAAATCCATTTGATTCTTCTGCTGGATTTATGAACAGTAATTTAGATATAGCGTTTTGAGTTCTGTGCAATATTAATATAAGTATTTAAGTATTTCAATTTTGACGTATTTTTTTGTATGACAATGCCCATTTCTTGTAAAGGATTAAAGGCAAATAAATTATATCAATTTAATTTGACTCCTCAAACGTTAAAATCCGTCAAAAAAACTAATTATGGAGAACGAAAGAAACCCCAACGTCTATTTTTAAATAGATAACTTGTTACTGCTCTGTATTTAAATTTAATTTAAAGTATTTATTTTCTAAAAAAATAAAACAAAAAAAAACAATCTAACAACTAATCTCATACCACAAAACCTACTCATAAACATTTGTATGAATATCGTAATACTTTAAACTATTAACGAAATCTAAGACAAAGTGATTACCCCAGTCAATAACTTCATAATGTATAATATTGCAATTAAACTGTAATTTAACTTCAATTCAAGTTAATGTAATTAACTGATTGTTTTATTGATCTAGAGATTTAACGTTCAAGCTAAAGTTGAAATATGATTAGAAGTGCGCGGCGGTGACGACTGCCGCGGAAGCGCCTGCAACGTGAGCGAGGCAACCTACCTACTCGCATCATGCGGGTTTTGACTCAGACTGTACACCTGGTAGTTGTGAGACCTGGTAGAAGTGAGGCGCTCGCTTTATTTATATCAAAGACCTGGTAGTTGTGATCCCTGGAAGTTTTGATGCCTGGAAGTTATGATTTCTTATAATTTTGTATTGAAATAATCAGACCTGGGAGAAGTGATACCTGGTAGTAGTGAGGTTGTTAATATTTATTAAATTTTAGCGACCTGGAAGTTATGAAACCTGGAAGTAATGAAACGCTCCCGGAGTTCAACTTTCGTGAACTCCCTTTGTGTTAGTTACATTTTTGGAGCGGAAGGAACGGGGAGAAGTGGGGGGATTTAAATGAACAAATCACAAAAAGTCAACAAACAATTGCAATAAAGTTTTTACGTTTTGTGAACTCTACGTCAGAAGAAACCCGATATTTTGGTTTTAACAATTTGTAAAGTTTTTACAACAGTTAGTTCTAAATAAATGCAGACTACGAACAGAGTAGGTTTTGTGGCAACCTCGACGAAAGAGTCGATATATTTTGGCGCCCCCACGAATCCTATAACATAATATGAGCAGATATTTCCCACGATCTCGAAATGTGTACAAACAGCCTCAACCTCTTGAATTTTTTTGTCTTAAACTAAGTTTAAAAATTGCAATTTTGGCCTTACGGGTTGCCATCAAGGTAACCAAATAACAACGAAAGGCAAACAAAAATAAAAGAATCCTCCTTTCAAGAATTGGTTTGAAACATCTTTCACCTGTGAAAAGGTGTAGCCTGATTACCATTACACTATAACAAAAGTGAATTAAAACCAACGAGCACGGCTCGGTTAACCCGATACAGTAATTTACTTAATGTCCTATTAGGAAAATAATTATTTATATTAACTATAATACCTATATAGTTTTATTAATTTACTGTCACATAACATTTATTGTAACATTTGAACTTATGATTATATTTTATAAACATAAATATTTTAAATTTGGTTTAAAAATTAATCCGTCCGCAAGTTCAAGTTCTAATAGACCCTAATAAAAACTCCCCGCCAATGGGAACGCTCTTTGTTACCGAACAGGATAAGCAGAATAACCATGGCTCTGGTTTAAAAATCTCTAAATTCACTTCTTCCTTCCATAAGACGAAGCTAAGCAAAACAAACGATATTTAGGCCCACCGACAAAACTAAACTATCTACATTCCTTACTGTGCATTCTGGGAAAGGCACCGTTTCTACGTATGTTATCATCTCCAAGAACTCTTATCTGACTAAGAAAACTGCACCTGACTTGAGCAGTCACGCACGTGCGATAACGTTATCAGGCGCAGATAACTTTTATCATTGTTGCCGCTCTACGCGCGTGCGACGTTTAATCAACGAAGGACTGATAAAGAAAGCGCAGTAATCACGCCCTTTGTTGTAGCACAAAGAGGTCCATTGTCTAGCCCTAGGGGCTCGTTAATGTTGCGATGTAATATGCAGCGAGCGACGAGCAGTCGGAGGTTCATGTTACGGGAACCCGACATCAGCAGACCTGCGTACTCAGCTAATTTCCAACGGAATTGGAATTCGGTATTTTTATTTTCCCCATAAACACCATGGGAATGGGTACCGGTATGGGTTTGCAGCCATAGGGTATTGCTGACAGTTTAGGTTAACCCCTTCCCAGTAGAAGCGCATTTTAAATTGTACAGTATTAAGTTTTATTAATTTTTTTTTCATCGTAAATACCATGGGGTTAGTAAGTATATACCGGATGGGTGTGTAGGCTAGTACAAGATGCGCTCTACCTAGTGAGTGTATACATACAAAATTTTCTAACAAGTGATGACAATAAAGAAGCGAAATACAGGGTTGTATTGATATCCCTCGAGAATAAAATGGGAAACGGACTTTTCATTTTCTACATAACCGGCGAAGATGCGAAAAAATTAAGAGTACTAAACTGTCGTTTTTTAATCGTTAATTTTAACAAACATTTTTAATTGAGATAAAAAATGAGCTAGAATTTATTTTCATGACACCTTTTGAAACCCCATAAAACCCCGTAACAAGATCCAGGGCTTATGTCTTACCATGGCTAGGCCCAACTACTGCAGGGGTATTCGCCAAAAACACACATTCCGAAAAATGTATTATATAATAACGGTTTGCTGACATTCAGACGATGGTCTACAGCAAGGCATATAAAGAAATAAATTCACCTTCGGTAAACATACAGAGTGCGTTTTAGGCCGCGTCCGCAATGGTCAAACATGTTCGTCGAACAATGTACTGCCGAACATTTGTTTGTTTGTTTGTTAAAAATCACATGGCCATTAAGAATTTTTGTTGATTTTTTATGTTCGCCGAACAGGTTTGCCGCGACCCAGCTTTAGAGAACCCTATTAATCTAATTTATTTAATTTACATATACCGTATAAGTAATTAAATGTACGGCGAAATTAAATAGTCGCCAAATTAAATTAAATTTCGATTTTTATACTGGTACTTAAGTCATTTTATCGTGTAAATTACAGTCTTAAATATGGTACATTAATTATGAAATATAGATCCTTTGTGATATTATTAAATTGTCGACGAAATATTAGTGCAATTTTAATAAAATATAAAAGTAAGAATATAAATATAAACGCGTTCATAAATAACGTTCTTGCGCGAGCAGCAAAGAATTTAAACGAATATAGAATTATTCCGCGATTTAATAATGTTAAGCTTGACATTGAGCCAATAGCCAAAGTAGAAAACCAACATCTCGGCGGGGATAACAATAACATTTGGAGTACAGTATCCCATTCCTATTCCAATGCGCTATCGTCAATATTTGTGCTGGGTTTGTCTTTGCCAAATTATGTTTTCTCTGGTAACATTTTTTTGTTGACTCTTTTGAACTTATTTATAATCTCGCTAAAGAAAGAGCTGTAATGGTTCCCAAAAGAGCCGTACTCACAAGGAAGAGGAATATAGGCCTAGGAGTTATGCATACTTTACATGGAAGAAGTATGTTTACTTAGGCCTATAAATTTCCAAGAAGAAAAAATATACCGTTGTGAGAGTTTATATTTGTTATCATTAAATTTATGATTTCCCAGATATTTTTAAACACTGTCGGAGGAATAAAATATTATTTATATAGAAAAGTAGTTTTGATTTATATTTGCTCGCGCTTCAAGAAGGTATAGCCAAAGCTTAAAAATAGAGAACAAGTTTGTTCTGCTTGGCCAGACAAGTTTGTATTTAACTAAACTGAAAGCTCAGTTATGTAACAATAAACCACAAAATACTGTATAAACACGTTTTTCCACAAAAAAAAAAACTTTCTCCACACCTAATTTTATTAAGGTTAAAAATTTTTTAAAGATTTTCACCAGAAATTCTACACACGATAGGTTTCGACAGAGGCGTTGAATGGCGGAATGTATTAATTAAACAATGGATTATATTTAGTCTTATAATTAACAGCTATCTATAACGGCAGCCGTCACTCGCAGCGTGGGGGTTGGGGGGGGGGGGGGTGGATCGATGCAGGGGGGGCAAGGGGGGTAGCTACGGCGGGGCGGCAGCAACACCACACTCGTAACTCTGAGGGATATCAATATTTATTGCTGATTACACATCCGAATGTATAAGAAAATATACTCGGTCACTCGGTGGATATTCAAAGATCACAGAGTTATCTAACTGCATTTTACATATCATGCTCTGAGTGAAGTGGGGTTAAATTAATTACTAATGAATCCTTACTGCTACCGGACTAGATAGGATGCATGACTTTAAAATGCGAAACCGTTAATCCCTTCAAATGGATTTTAGTTCGTAGTCTATGTTGACTAGCTTGCTTGTCAAAGCTAAGTAAAAGATTGCAAAAAAGTTCGACCTTGAGTGATATTTACCATGACTATGCATTTTAAGACACGGACATTTTTTGCGAGCCTAACCGTTAACGTGCAAACGTACTTGGCAATTAAAATTGACAGCAGTCTTTCATAAGTACAGGCCAATCAAAGCTCAAACATAATGCATTTATTTGAATTATAACCAGAGGAAGTTTTTGCTATTCAGGTGAGCTCGATCGCTACGCTCACTCGCCGCAAGCTTATAATATCCTCTAGTTGTTTATTACCAATCTTCTCTTAGTACTTAAAAAGAAAACCGCTGTTTAAAGAACTAATATTTCTAAATGTAAATATTTCTAAAATATATACCAATACAAAAATGTTGCTTTCTTAAGAATAACATGGTAACTTTGAAGACATGTGGGGTGGAGCCCTGTGAAATTTTCTTATTTTTTTTTCAGATGAAACTTTTCCTGTAAAAAAAGAATTAGCGAAATCGGTCCAGCCGTTTACGCGTGATGCAGCGACTAGATAAATAGGGATTTATTTTTATCTATAGATATTATTAAATGTAATATTGAAGATACACAATGAATGAATATATTCATTAATAAATTATTCAGCACAGGTTAAAAGAGGTTATATTGGTTTTTCCAATTACTGAAACCGAAAGGAAACTGCTTTAACATAAAACGACGATAAACTGTATTGAACTGCCTTCTTTCAAACAACCATAAATCGTGGTTTCATTGTTACAGAATACTCATAGAACATCTCTGGAGTGGTCTTTTAGCTGTCCCGACAAAGTCCATTGTTTTTCTGGTTTTACATATCGATATGTGAATAGGCCTAATTGAGTGTGGGAGTAGGCCTAATTCTTTATTTGAAATTTGTGATGACTAGTGCACGTGTTGCTCAACATTGAGCAATTTATTTTCATACAATATAAAAGTTACATTTAGTTCTAGATCAATGAAATCCGACCAATCCAATATTGTGAATATCAGTGATCACCAAAAACTACAGCTGTACGTTAACAGATGTTTAAAATGCTCAAACCAATCTCAATGTTATTATAATGGGAAAATTTCAAATTTAATTTGTGGATAGCGCCCTTATTTTAAGTCCGATTTTCATCAATTTTTGGCGGAAACAACTTCAGACTAAGCCCTATCCAAAGACACCAAAAACTTGAAAATCGGTTGAGAATTGTAGGAGGAGTTCTCAAGACAAAAAAACCCTTAGCGTATTAAATAAGTATAGATGTGTACAACTTTCTCTTACAGTACCTAAAATGTTTTGATTTTAATGTATTTAAATTATATATATATATATATATATATATATATATATATATATTTAACTAGTCAGTAAAACAACATATTTTTCTATGCAAGCCTTGCCAATGCTTGCACCCTAACCATATACATTTAAATAGATTTAAATCAAAATAGATTCGAAAATTAGAAATATATATGTAAACTCGGTAAATATATAAAAAACATAACATTAAAAAATCTTATTAGAGACAAAGTAACAATAGTGCGATTCGAAGAATTTATATCTACAAAAGTATTTCTAATCAAAACTACAATTAAATTGTTGCAAATTTTTAACGCAGTTTTGCAAATCTTCATAATCAATGAGGGTTTGGATATCAAAGCTTCACTAACCACTCAATTAATCAGCCCGGACACCGCAGGGTCGGTTATGCAAAGCAACGCCGAGGCGGCGCTGTTAAATGATGAAAGGTCAAAGTTGCCAATTAAATATGGCCGACGCAGTCGGGTGAAGCCGTTCACGTTCACAATTGAAGTCCCCAGAGCAACTTCAACTTCGCGACGCGATCAAGTGACGAAGTTGAAGTTAACGATCGTTACGACATCGGAGCCGGGAGTAGAGTGAGCACTCGTGTTGTGACGAGAGAATAATCCCTTACCGTGACTGCAAATACAGTAGCACCTTACTAATTCAGTACAGCATTAAAAACCCCTAGTGAAAAAACGCGGATCATAACGCAAGTTTCTTTTAAAAGAAATATGTAGGCTACTAGTTTTGGCTTTCATCTTTTTATATTGGTGAATGTCGATTTTTAGGAAGTATTTTTGTTTAAAAACTATCAATCAATGACTGTTGAGTGGTTATAAACAGGCCCGTAGAGTGCTTCGGTGTTTCAGAATAAGGTATCCAAAATAAATAATGTTCGCGTCTGACTACCCGAGCACACCCCAGGTTCCAATTAGTAGGACGATCGACTCTCTGTATTCACATTTGGCTGATGTGCATAATGCAGAATTTGATGAGTTAGGAGGATACGAAAATTTGTGTTTAGACAAATATTAGCTACCCCAAAGCATAAGCTGATCAATGTTTGAAAGTTTGATCAATGAAGAGATTGGTTATAAATATACTAAGAAGAAAAATCAACAATAATTCTTCAAGTACTGTAAAGCTGTACTCAGCTATGTAATTTATGGAAGAATAGCATGGGACTAACTCGTTTGTTTTCTTTATTACGTTAACTTACGTTATTAAAAAAATACCGTAATTTTGAATTCTTGTTTTTAGCTGTTAGTATTATTTCATTATCGACGAAAAATGAAAACTTACCTTTTTACCTAATTTAAATCACATAAAACCTCGTCTTTATCCACAACGGTTTGCGTAGGCCTATTCGGAAAAACCTGCTGGGTCGACACACACAAAACGAATTTCAAAAATCTAATATTATTTATAATTACACACATATTGAGAACGAATAGCTTGCTAATGAGAACGTAAAAAATGACAAATTATTTTAATCACGGACCAAGATTTTGCCGAGTTGACTACGGTAAAATCATTTCTCTAAGGACTAATTCTCTAAAAAGGATTCTAAAATATGGAAAGAATGTTTCAGTACAATATAGTGTTGTATGGCATGCAAGTGAATCCTAAGCAAATCGCCAATAATCTTGGAATATATTGCTATGAATTCCACGTCAATATATGCTTTTCTTATTCTGTCGAATATGCGCAAGCGATATATTTCGCTACATTTTCACAATTAGTAAAAAGTACTCAGACAAGTTGATAAGTAATTTTGCGTAGAAAAACATTTTACTGTCAAGCCATTGATTGACATGAGTTTAAACTTTGATTCGTAAATAAAACCATGTGTACAACAGTGTTATTGAATGATAATGAATTATCCCAAAAATTTGTTCTTCGGTAGAAAAATAAACCTTGCGAATAAGTGAAGAACAAAGAAATATTAAATTGCTCGTTATTATAATGAGGAAACAGCGTCGATTATTACGTTCTTTGCTACGGTTATTAAAAAACAGTATCAGGTTACAAGCTATGGCTTTCATATTCTTCTTAGATACAACGAAAATTTGTTATGCAATTTAAGATGAGTAAAAACATCATACAGGGTGTTTCCGAACAACCTGGAAATATTTTGTATATATGATCCTAGGGTCGAGACAGTAAAAAAAGTCATGGAAACATGCCTAAAATGCTTTGTTAAGCCGCTAGCCACCATTTTGTTTTTTACATATAATAATTTTTATTTCATTGACGGTTTGTTGTATTTAGTTCATATTTGGCATGAAACTTTATGACACCAATGACCATTTTCAGGAAAAAATTATTTTTGTCTGATGTTTATTTTCAAAATGGCGGCCATTTTAAATTTTTAAACTCAAATATCTCAATTTTATCAAAATTTTAAAGAGACCAAACAGTTGACAAATAAAATTACCTTAATTAATTAATTAATGATACCAAGATTATAAGGACCGAACAACAGATAACGTAGTGATTGCCATTTTTATGCATAAAATCATTGATTTTCAATTAAAATGCATGCAAATTTAGGTTGTTGAAGAAGAAAAATTTCAATAACTCGTTGCATATACTTACAAACTTAGTACCATTGGTTAAATAATTTAATTTTTATTTTGATTTATTATTTTTTTTTTATCGTAGGCCTAGTTTGATAACATTTACCGATTTTGAGATATTTGAGTATAAATATTTTAAATGGCCGCATTTTGAAAATACTCATCGGACCAAAATATTTTTTTTTCCTGAAAATGGACCTTGGTGTCATAAACGTTCATGCCAGATATGAATTTAATACAAAAAACACTCACGTAAATAAAAATTATTATGTGTAAAAAACAAAATGGCGGCTAGCGGCCTAACGAAGCATTTTAGGACATAAAATACATAGCATTTTAGGAACAAAAATACAAAATATTTCCAGGTTGTTCGGAAATACCCTGTATTTTACGGCAGGTTTATGGCCTTGTCAGATTAGAAAAAAGTTAAATTATAATTTTAAACAAGACAGGTTTTGAACTACAAATCAAGCTTAGTTTCAACATCAATAATTTTAAAGCCAATTAAATTTAACCATCGCAATAGTGTTGTACGCAGTAACACAAAGACTTACATGCTAGAGGCAACATTTTCACAACCTAAACAAGGTGCGATGAACTTCGCACACGCTAAAGGCAACATTTTCACAACATAAACTAGGATAAGGGTGCAATGAACTTGCTTTTTACTCTGCGTTTGAAAATTAACATAGCGCAGAGAGTGCTTTGAAAGCAACGTCAGCTCCCGAGTCGTGAACAAGCCGGAAAGTTGAGGAGGAAATTATGAAGCTTGGAAATTCATGATGTAAAAGCACGCAATTAAGTTGTTTGTGCAATGTTATAGATTTCATGTTTTCAAGTTACAAAGGATTGAAACGGTCTCGGATTAATAAGATGATCAATTAGTAACAGAATCTCTTTGAGTCCTTATAGTTATTTGTATATTTAATATAAACTAGTGAAATAAACAGTAAACGAACGTTCTATCTGAAATACGCTTCTTTAGTTATTAGTCTTTTTTTAACTAGCACCAGGGGGACCGAGCTTATACTCGGTAAAATTATCAATCGTCACTCTCCTTTCTTAGACAAAGCTCGTTCGCTCCGCTCACTCGATAGACCAATAGGTGCACTTTGGTATAATTTTGTTGAACCACGGTTTAAATATGTAACACATATACAGGGTGATTGAAAAGTAACTTGCACACCCCCTTGACTTTTTAACCCTTTGAGTGCCGCAGCCATTCTCCCAAGTCATATGCATAAATTGCCGTGCTAAAACCTACAATTTTGCAAGGGTTTGGGAAAAAATGTGTATAAAAAAAAGTATTCAACAGATTTTAATAATTCTTTTTTTATTTTCTTTGTAATAAAATGGGGAACATACTACATATAAATCCTTTCTTCTAAATTTATTTATATAAAAAATTATGAGTTATAACTACAAATAAAAAATAAAAAAATTCTAAATTTTCAAGTTTGGACCAAAATTTTGTGTATGTAGTATTTTTATATATTTTTTTTAGTTACACCTTGTAAAAGAGCATGAAAAACTGAACAAAAATCATACATATTATGTTATTTTACAGTGAAAATTTACATTATAACGCACTACAAACAATAATAACATAATATAACATATAACATATATAACAAGCAAAAATAATATTTATACAACATACAACCAATAGCACTGATAAATCAATAATTTCACTAAACACAATAATAACGAAGTATTAGGAACAGTTTTTAGTGTAAAAGAACGAACGTAAACAATGCAACGTAATCAAAATACACAGCTGTCTGCAGCGGGTAACAATCAGCTGTCAAACTGGTGTCATATTTTTATCATAATGCCATGTGACTCCAAGTAAACAGTGAAAGTGAAAAACCAGTACAATACGAAAGTTTGGAACCTGTAGAATGCTGTAAAACGAATAATCAATTAAAACTAATGCGTACTATATAAAATAATAATAAAATACCGATCGTCTACTGGGTAGACGCCGGCAATTTATGCATATTTTATAACGTCTACTATGTAGACGCTGCGGCACTCAAAGGGTTAACTATTTGAGATATTTGAAATTGGTTTGCGGCAGCCTTATTGGACATGAGGTTATTGTACCATCATTTTTGTAGCCTCTCATAGCCAAGAAGGTTGCCGCAAACTGATTTTCAAATATCTCAAATAGTTAAAAAGTTAAGGAGGGGGTGTAAGTTACTTTTTAACCACTCTGTATTTATGTCTACATCAGCTGATTTTTCTGTTCAATTTATTAGCTATAAAAAGATAAAATTAAGATAACATGTGAACTTTGAAGGGCTCTAGGACGAAACCCGGATTTTTCCCAGCCATGGGACTAGCTCCAATCGATTTTTCGAGGCCAAAACCTCCATATAATACAAAAAAAATCAAGGGTCTTTTTTAGAAGAGGTCCTCCATTGCTAAAACCTTCTGAAACCGTAACAGGTTATTACCAAATACACATTTTTGACTGTTATAGGGCTATAAACAGTCATAAAACATGTAAATTGTGAACAACGTTTTTCCCCATTCAACGTTTTAACACCGTATATTATCAACTGTTACACAATCACAAAATGCGATAAAACAATTAGTCGGTTGACCAATACACTGGTTTGGTTAAGCCAGTTAGGTTAGATTTTAGAGTAGTTTGGTAGTGGAATAGTAGACGAAATAATTTTAAGGTTAAACAATTCGACCAACTTCTCGGAAGTCTGACACAAAAATAATCCAATTTACGGCCGGCCAAAACAGGTGGCGCGGTGTGTCGAGATAAGATAACGGCTGATAGGATTAAAGGTGTCCACCGAATCTGATATTCAGCATGTGTGCATAGTGTGGATGTTTTTATTGTGTGTATCTATGGCCCACTCTTTCTAGAAACCAATTTGTAAATAATTAACTTAATTCGTGTATGAAAAATTTTATTAGACGAGGCCCTTTTCTAAAAAAGACCCAAAACGAGAAAAAATGTTTGCCCGTACAAACATGTGCTTGTTTTAGAGTATGAGATAAGAAGTAAAAGAACGTAAATATGATTTTAACAACAATGTTGGCAATGCTCAAATATTAAAACTATACACTTTTATAGGTATCAAACTTTTTGTTATACCTACTTTCGTTTTCATTATTTTAATAATTAAAAATAAGCCTTTTTCATCTCTTTGGATTTCAACCCCTCAAACATTCATAATTTCAATTAAACGCGGTTATTTGGTTAAATCAGAAGAATGAAAACATCGCAGAATATTTTTTTTCCGGCAATATTAGATAGTTGGACGATGCAATCATCCAGTGATCCAGTCTAGAGCCGGCGCGCTCCTAGAAGGCCAGTCCGGCACTGGTTGTAATTCATAACCCGGCCTGGCCGCATAATCGATCATACCGCATTGCAGCGGACCATGCCCGCCTGGTTATGAGATGGGATGGTGCCATACCCGGCGGTGGGCACACGTGTGCTCTGACTACGTCACGAATCAAGATGCTGGCTCATCAACCCAATCCCAGCTCGGCTCGGCACTGTAGCAGATGGTGCAGAAGCATATACGGTCCGTTCAAAACACCTCATCGTTGACGCCAAGATAAACGTGGGTTCGAGAAAGAATGGCGCGAATATAGTTTATCATCCTATTCCTTTACTATTTTATATTCTAATACGAGTAAGGTATATTTGTATGTATGTTTGAACAAAAATCTCGAAAACGGTTCAAACGATTTTCTTCAAACGTTGCATAACCACAAAGAAGTAACATAACTTAGTTTTGGCACAGATAATAGAAACAACCCTTTTTGCCTTGGCATTTTAGTGCACCGTTCGTTTCTGATATTACAGTTTAGTTTACTGAGAAGAATTGTTTAGGCTAAGCAAATTCTCGGACCCCAGGTACTTTTGGCCATTAACTTTATCATCTACTGTGTATAAAGCGATATTTTAGCCGACATGTCTAAGTTGGCAATTCAACAATGCTGTCAATCCTCGTCATGAGAACGAGTCATGAAAACTTAAACAAAATTAAATTAAATCTGAATCAACTCAACAACCTGCCAAATCTTTACTTTTTAAGATTTCACGCTTCACCAATGTTTTATCGTCATGACATTTTTCTCAAAGAAACTGATGTGTAAGTGTAATACATGGGTAAATCAATATATAACTTAAGATCGTCACAAAATATATTATAAAAACTCAAATAACCCTCGATACTACGGGTTAGTTCGGGAAAATATTTTTATACATAGTTCTTACAGTTAAAATTGTTTGTTTTTGGCCGGGTGCGGGAGAACAACTTTTTAATATAGGACGATTCGTAATCGAGACCAATGAATACAGAACCGAATAAGTAGAGGCATCCAATGTTAAAAAATTTTACGTTTGTCTTCGAAAACAGAACGAAAACGATGAAAATAAAACGCTGATGCTAGGATTACTTCTTATTGTCACGGGAAGCGCTCTTTCTACTTCTTAAATGTCAAAATGAGCATGTATTTGTTCATTCAAAAATCAAAACAAAACAAACTTCTGCAAAATTATTCTAGTCATCAGTTTCCATTCAACCAATCATGATAATCTTTAAATAAAAAGTCTACCTTGGTGGTGCTATCTGCGTTTAAAGGGTAGCGTTCTCACCTCCCGATAAGGATGACCCTTCTTATTCGGTTCTACATAAAATTGTTTCAGTACTAGGTTAACCGAGCCTTGCTCGTTGGTTTTAGTTTTAATTCACTTTTGTTGTAGTGTCATGGTAATAAAGCTATTAAATTGCCCACAACCAACTATACCTCTTCACAGTTAGCCTAACAGCTAGACTGCTTAACATTAATGTTCCTTTTTTATACCTTTCGATTTCGTTACCAAAATAGCAACCAATAAGACCAATGTTAAAAATTACGATTTTTAAACTTAAATTTAGACAAAATTCGATTTATTCTGGGATTAAGACTGTTTCTAAAGTTATTTTTGGACCAAAACACTCTTAAGTGCTAAGTTTAAGCAAAATATACTCGCTACATTTCGAGATCGTGGAACACACATCCCTTCAGACAGTGCTCGTATTATTGTCTCATTATTTCATTTTCAAACATACATTGTTATTTCTAGAAATAGAAACGAGCAATACACTGAATAAAACATGTGTTCATCTACAATCGTGTACCGAAGCCGAAGTTCGTCAGCAGTGAAGAAGATATTGCCTCGTCATCTCACGATGGTTCGGTTCTGCTTATGACGCACTCGCGCTGCCCATAAGCCACTTGCACTTCCACAAACAACGTTACACCTCGCGGTCTGAGACCATCCGTCATGATAACGAAACCCGTCGATCCGAGAATAGTGGCGAGAACATATCTCACGGTTTTGACAGCATGTGAGAATAGCTTCTGTAAAAATAGATTCTCGTGACTGAGTCCATTCCAACTTTTGTTTCAGTCTTATTTTCGAACTGGCTCAACAATAGGTAATATGGAAATTTTTATCAATGGCTTTTTTAACGTCTGTGTATTTACGCTTGCAAATTTTCAATCTCTGGAACTATCCGGATCAAGAAACACTTCTAAATTCAAGGGAATTAAATCACAAACTAGTTTTGGCGTCGAACAACTTTTCAAAATAACTAATAATCTAAGTCTGATATTTTTATAAAATGGTGTAAATAACTGGTGGAAAGTGTAAACAAAGGACTGGTTACCAGGGAAAAGGGCGGAAATCGTGGGTAAAATGGTGCCAATCAACAAGGGACAAACTTTACAGTTTTTGTCGCACCACAGACAAGCTACAATTAAGCGTTTCATTATTCTGCGTTAGCACTCTAGTTTAACCTCGTTCAGACCATTTTCGTGCCACTTGCTGTAACAGAGTCGAGTCGTGTTAAACAAGGGACCAATAAAGGGTGAGGCCGTGGCAGCGCTGACGTAACATAGAGTAAGCCAATATCTGCCATGGTAATCAACTTAATGCCGACGGCTTGGCGGGCACGCGACCGTCGCGACCTCTGCGGTATAAATACTGAGGCCTAGACCTTCGACATGGAGCCGAGCCCCGAGCGCGGGGTTACTGGTCGGATCCAGCTCTGATCTTCCAACTGCCCAGGGGTTTCCCGGGTTTCTCTATGCCAGATTGCTTTAATAGTTATGGCATCCGTGCCAAAAAGCGCTTACCGAAACATTGTTGTTTAAATATAGATTTTATATTAAAAAAGAATAAAATCTCACTGAATAAACATTTTAGATTTTTTCTAAGTGATCCCTAAAAGTGTTCTAATTACGGTGCTGTTTTGTTTTTCAAAAATAGACCTAAGGAGGATTCATTTAAAATCTATTTATTTTAAAAGTAGCCTAAGTTTTTATCTTTGAATATTTTGTTACAGTAGGCCTACTGCAAAACTGACTCATTGTAACATTGTATTTTTATCATTTCTGGTAAGTTTGTTCTCGTACCTATCCAATTACATTGTAAAAATGCCAAACGGAAATAAATAATTCGTCTGTTGTCGTCTTAAAAATTGTATGAATAAATTAAAAGTTTACTTCTAACAAATATTGCATGTGGGTTGACAATATAAAGCCGCGTCCGCACTGGAGGAACATGTTCACCGAACAAAGTTCTTCCGAACTTGTGTTTTTTCATTGCTAACCTTTTATAATGTAAATCACATGGCTGGTAATTGTTCGTTCGGAATGTTTGTTGATTTTTAGTGTTTGCCACAAATGTTCGACATGACATGGCTTAACCAGTGTAATAAAACGGATAAAAATAACATCTACACAACATACTTTATTATAATTATTATAAAACACCGTACAGTATATTTGGTAGGTTGCCGTCGAGTAAATATAAGTTACACTTCTATTTGGTGTTAAATCAATTAAATTACGTCTGTACATTGCTTTCAATCAAGACTTAGAGCGATTTTTGCATTTATGCATCAAAAAATTCAAAATCGGTCTCTTCTAAATTTTTGTCTGTGACACTAACGGGCCCAACTTTGTCCGCTTTTCATGGGAAACTGACTTTACTGAATTTTATAAAATTTGGTTCTGTAGTGGTGACTGGTGAGTTATCTTAGTGTCTTGAAACACCTGTGCAACCTTACACCTGTGCAAGCTTTGCCTTACAGTCCAACAGAGTAGTGAATTTTAAGCTAAAATGCCAATCTTTGTCAACTTTTCACAGGCAAATTTTTTGATTAAATTATATGAATATTTATATTATTTATATATAGTGTTATAAGGGTCTTCACTTTAAACAAAAATTTCTCAATAGGGTTTTTCCGCAGAGTCCCAGAAAGCTCGAGTGTTTTTTAATCATATGGGAATATGTGAATAAATTTTTTAACACGTTCTTTTTAATGATAATAATAATAATCTTTTTATTGCTATTACAAGAATAAGTAATTTGGAAGCAATGTTAACAATACAATAATTTTGATTGTTTGACACGATCTGTGACAACAACTTATCATGTCATTAATGACAAATAGTATTCATATTGGAGACTGAAAAAAGTGAAAATATTAACATAGTACTGAATGATTTGGATATCGGTTATGTAAAGCTGTGTCCGCACTAGCCGAACATTCAAGGGGAACTTGTTCGGCGAACATGTTCGGCCAGTGCGGACGCAACTTTAAAGATCAATAAATTTATGATTTCATTACAATTTAGTGTTTCCTAAATTAAACATGTCATTTTTACACCAATTATGTCAAAATCTAAATTATATACTCCCGAATGTGTAACTGACTCACTCATCGGGGTATCAGAAATTCGTGAAGTGTCGGTAAGGCAGATTAAGGGGTAGTGCAGTACAGCCGTGGTACAGTAGATCACATACTGTAGTTAAATTTGTTCAATAATATAAGTCCGAGAACTAAACCTGTAATGTGATCTACTGTACCACGGCTGCACTGCATTACCCCTTAATCTAAGTTGTGTAATCATTTAACCATCATCCCAATGGTTATAGATTTAAGAGAGGGACCATGGTCAATGAAATGTGCGCTTTTTAACAAGACTTGTAACAAGATCTTTCACTTCTTATTATATTAGGGTGCGAAATTCAGCTTGCACTTTAAAATGGAATTGAGTGAAGTATCTGCTTATGGCCAATTTTCTTCCATTTGGCTAGCAATGTTGTGACATTTTTAATATTGACGTTTACTTCAAATTCTACACGTTCAAATTAATCCTTACATTAATTATTTCAAATTTTACCCCCTCAAATAATATAGGTTGATATATTTATAAGAATAAAATTAATTTGTATCGTTTCTTGTTTAGCTCTCCCAAGGCAAACTTATCAAAAGCACATTAAATTACTGAAATTTAGGTTATTTTGAAAACAAAAAACTCGACATATTTCTGTATCTTCCTCCGTAAATCGCCAATATATACTTGTGTAATATCATGTAGGAGTTATATAGTTTTTTTTTTCTTTTTTAGATTTATCAACCACGTAGTCCTTCACTAAATGTAAAATTATTTTAGTTCTTCTGCTCTAGCGGCAAAAACGGTTGGGCCTATAAAATATTTGAGACGATCTTTTACTACAACTTTGTTTCAAATATGCCAAACTCGATACACAGAGCTTGAAGTAGGGAATTTTTTCGGAATTTCAAGTTTTTTTTATTGTTTTTTATTGTGTTTGTTTATTATTGTTTTTTAAAAACATTTTGTTTAATTTTACTGTATTTAGCTGAATTTTGCGTGTTGCTTCCCCATAAGCTTTAACTTTTGTATTAACTTAGCTTGACAGTAATATTTAAAGGAAATTCACTGTATTTAGAAGTGTAACAGTGCTAAAAAATTGAACTCGTAAATAATAATTCATAATTAATGCCAGTCTATCATGTTTTGTTGAATATAAACGGATTTCTCTGTTACCTATACTGTTAAAGTATAGGTTGTTTGTGAATTGGTGACATAAATCTAACTTTTAAACCTTTCACTTTTTGTCGTATCTCAAATCGTTACTTTAAGACCTATTTACAACTTTTATTACTACTAAATTTCATACAACTTGTTTGTAGAACTAACTACAGTCATATTCTATTTTAAGTTCGAATTTTGCATTCACTGAACTTGTAAAATATCCCTGTAACCCTAACTTCGACATAATTTAAGGGAAGTGACAAGAATAGTTAACAGGGGTCTTTGGCAGGTTCCAAACCGTTTGTTCATGTTTTTCTATTTTTGTTTCAGGTAAATTGTTTATTTCTTCATTGATCTTCAAAATATTTTATTTAGCTTATTCATTCTACTTTGTCATCTATTTTATTCTGTTTCTTTATTTTATACTTCTTGCGCTAGAAGGGTGAGGCTAGGCATGGCTTCAAATCCCCCGACAATTCGTTTACTACAGTATAGTTGCGTATAAAATCCTTAACAATTTAATTAAAAATATTATGGGAAGATCTTTAACGTTTGACACTTGGTAAACTACAAACTAATTCGGCGAACACAACGAGGGGGTATGGAAGCGAAGGCCTCAACTAGGCTGTTCAGTGTTTGAGATTTTTACATACAGCAATTTACGAATAGGGGCAACTAATTAGGGTGTAAGGGGTGGAGCCTCCATTCAGCACGATACCTAAAATATTTGCATGGTTGATTCTGATTTCACCTCTCTCTCAATGTTACGAATTAAGGGGAACTTAGGAAGTAATTTTAAAAACTAGCCATAGGCGATTTTCAAAGCTTTTTATTATTGTTGATTATGGGTAGTGTGTATTAGCCGTTTTTCTTACTGTCATGGTGGACCAGTTTTTCGGTGGAACTAACCTGCTTCAAATCGGCTCTTAAGTAATTTACGAATGCAGGACAACCCCTAAGGGGGCATGGGGGCGGAGCCCCCATCGAGCCGTAGGCGAGTTTCTCATATACTCCCTATAGTGCAACATTTCGTTTCGATAGTTCGACACTCTTTAAGTAAACAAAGTGTCTAACTATCGAGGTTCTACTGTAGTAATTTATGTGTACCGTAACCTAGTTTAATTCCATAACCCCAATATATCCGCCATGTAGTTTAATCCATTTTTTTTAATTTGTGTAATTAGCTGGATTAGACAGTTTGTTATGTTCACTACATCAGTAACATTGTTATATACATACTCATTCCTCTGTAACCCTCCAGATTTTTGCCTTTTCAGTAAGCAAAAGAGAGTGCGTACAGTCGACTGATTTATAAATAATAAATATAAATATTAATGTTATTCGTTCACAAAAATTAGGTATCTTAACTCTCTACTGAATTATCTTGCAAACTAATTTTAGGTCTTAATATAGTTTTCATTATAGGTTGTAACAAAAAGCCGCCATGTGTTTTATCAAATAAATTAGTTTGACAATTTTAATACTTCCTGGTATACCTAGGGGTGCAGAAAATGTATTGGCTCCTAAAATTTCTCCCAATCGTACTGTTACAGATCAAAGATTTCCCCCAAGATACATGACATATATGACTTTGCCTTAAAACTCAACAGCTTACAATGGGGAAATTATATTAAAACATAAGTAGGTAATTAAAATCAAATCAAAACTACTTACCAGTACTTCTTCCTACTTAGGCTACATCTATCATGAAACTAAAAAACTTTTTGATTCGATGCTCAGTTTCAACTTCAATTATTAAGAAAAAGAAAATCACAAAAAAATTAATAAACTCCCCAAAATTTACCTTGATCCTATAACGCCAGATCGGACATATTCTGCATCCCTGTGTTCCTGGGTATGCCTATTCTGGGCAATATACAATGCACCGTACTTAGGATATGTAATCAGTAAGATTTTTTAATGGCATAAGCTTACACAAAATGCTGAATATTAAGAAAGTTAACCCGGCAGAACTGACATTGATTTGGAAACGTGAGAACTGACTCACGGTCTTTTAGACCAAGTTTTAATAAAATACCACATATATTGAATAAATCGGTATTTTATTTTTCAAAAACCATTGACATGTCTATCTTATTAGTTGTTTTAACATTTAACACTTGTAAACAAGTGTTTACATAATTTATGTAATGTATGTTTATAAAAATATGGTTTTTTTACTTTTATCAAAGATTTTTATTTGGCCTACTTAGTGGAAGAGGAAAAAAATTGATTGAACTTTAAACATTTACTAACAATCTGTTTGTCACTCAAAATTACATTCATTTCAATTTATGTATTTAATGTTTTTAAAAAATAATACAATTTTTAGCAAGTCAAAGAACTACACAATTTTATTTTATTGATGATGAGAATTGTAAGGAAAGAGGTCTATCGATCCGATTACGTTCCTCTGAGTCCATGATTTCAAGAATAAAAATATTTATACAGGAAAAATGATTTAATTACAAACCTTGTCCTCCGTTAAAACTGTCACAAATTTAGTACACAAGAACTGACACATGGTCAAATGCACCGTTTATCCCGTGACGCCGGAGCTGACTCACGGTCGAAGGCACCAATGCTACAGAATTGTCCACTGCACTGGCTGTACAAGTTGGAAAATGACGGGAAGTGCGTCATTGTGTTCCTGGAAAGTGGCGCATGAGGTACAATGCCGGCGAAGACTGCTGACAACCGGGAAATATTCTTTTGATCAAAAAACTTCCAACCTGGTCCTTTCGACCAGTATGTCAGTTCTCCCGGTTTAAATGTGTTTTGGGGAAGGGACCTTAATCACAATATTTTTACCAAATTTAGCTATTTACTGTACTTAGTAAAATAAAAAGTTTTTAAGCTCTATTTTTCCCTTTCATTTATTATTGTTTTAATCTTATTGTTTAATGTACAGGTCAAGATGTTTTAACAATTAGTTTATGATCGAATGCAACACTCATAAGGAGTGTATTATTAGTACTGTTCTTTAAAGCGAGTAATATAGGCCTAAATATATAAATTAATTGTACTCTACTAACGAAACCTTCCATTGAAAATAGAGTTTCAACATCAAAATTAAGTTTGGATCCATCAAAAGAAAATAAGAAAACTAACAAATGAACTAGGTCTAATTTTCTATCTTTAATACCTATAATAAAAATCATCGGAGTTCACACTGACAATGTTGCTGTTTTATTCTTTTTTAGCGAATTTCCCTATAGGGAAAACGCTATTACGGTAGTAGTCACGGTAAGACCTAAGCCCAGGACCATGATACTTTTTCGTTTTGAGGACCCTAGAAGCCAAAAACACCGTTCGTTCAAATTGATATATATATATATATATCTATGTGTCCGTGAACACGATAACTTTTGAACGGAACCTCCGATTTTGATGAAATTTGGTACAGGGGTGTAAGCCAGCACCTACTAGGTTGAGTTCGCGAACCAGAATGATCGGACCATGGGAACGGGGTTTTATGGGGTTTCAAAGGGGTCAAAAATGGGTTTTTGGAATTTTTGGACCTTAATTTTTAAAATTCATCAATTTTAACTGAAACCATTTAAAAGAGCTTAAAAAACAAACAATTTGGTATTTTGAATTTTTATCATAGCATAACTGGTTACGGGGAAAATCCAAAAATGGGTTTTCTATGTTATTCTCATGGGAAATCAAGAAACCCTGTATCTTGCTTATTTATTGACATAAATTAATCAAATTTGGTAGATACATTATCTATATAAGGTTTAACTTATACTTGCTTACAAAACCCATATGGCGTCAAACCTACATACTCACCCCCATGGGGTTTATGGGGAAAATAAAAAATTCCCAGAGTTTGACACAATTTTGTGTTTACATTCACCAATTATTCATTAACTTAGATTTTCTAAGAACACCCAATGGCAGCAAACCTACATACTCGATCCTATGGTGTTTTTTATGGGGAAAGTAAATAATCTGAAATTCCATTGGAAATTCGCTGATTACGCAGGTCTGCTGCGACGGGGGTATTATCTTATCTATCTTCTTATTTCTATAAGGGTTTCGTCTGTTACGTCCCTTTTTCTCCCGACCTACTGAACCGATTTTTAAGATTGAGGTGTCATTTTAAAGCTTAGGATATACCGCAGTGACGAATCGTAATTAAAAAGGTCATATTCTTTCGGGCTTCGCCCCCCTCGCCTTTGATTTATTTCTAGAGGGCGCTTTAAAATGTTGACCAACTTTTATTGCAAGTTCTTTGATGTGAATTGTATTTAACAGCTGATTACCTTCAGATGAATTTTAAAAGCCTGATAGTAAACAAAATATATCTCTGTCACTTCATAATCAACATTCACGTACTGTAGGTGAGTTTCACTCATACACAATCATAAAATGCGCAATTTGCGCACGTAGTGATGTAAAACGCCCTGGCGTTTAAATCTCAGGGCAAATGCCCAGGGCATTTGCCCAAATAACCGCCCAAAATCCATAAGCGCCGGGCGTTTATCCAGTTAATGGCTAATAAACCTAATTAATGGAAATTAAATTGAACACTACTCTTCTAGTCAACTTTTTAAACCTCTAACATTAGGTATTTACATAATAGCCTATATTAAAAAAAATAATTACTTGTATAATTTTAATTATATTGGTAGGAAGTCAGTACTAGAGAGTCAACACTTTTCTTTTGTGTACAAGAGGAAATAATTTAGACTGAAAATAACTTGATAGTTTTATTTTTATTTAAAATATCTGGCTAATGTAATAGAATTAATTTACATTTGATTATTACACACAATGAATCAGTCTTAACTTAAATAATTATGGGCATAATGAAAACTTCAGTTCATCAAACAAAATTCCTTAAACTAATGACTCTTCAGATTCAGAAGCATCTTCATCACTTTTTCCAAGGATAGTATAAGTATAAACATAAATACAATACTGGTCTCTTCTTCTTAGCAAACCTAATTGTAATAGGGCCTATAATATATGTTGTGGTAGTCATGTACAGTTAGTTCAATTGATGTAAGTATAAAAGCATTTTAAGGACGAATATCATTTGAATGAATGAACAATTAATCAATTTCAGTGAAGCCACCAAAATAAATATTGGCTAATTTTTAAAACTGTTTTTGTTTTTAAATTGAGTAACAAGCCTCTATACCACTAAAGGTTGAGCAGTTTACCTTAGCTTTAGGCTACTAAGATTTATATATGCCATCATAAGCCTACATCATATCATTTTATATATTTAATAAGAATCAGAACTATACATTAAACTTAGGCCTACGGCATCACTAGCAAATGATGCTTTAAATTTATTAATGTTACTTATAAAATAATTGAAGAGTCTTGGGTAGGATCCGGTACGGGATGATATAGTTAGGCCATGGTTTTGCAAAACTTATGCTGCCAATTTCCATTCATTAGCTGATTGCATTAAATTAAAGTAACATAAATTTCATTTTTACAATCATTTATATTGCTAATCTTTTTCCAAGACTGCCCTTTTGTAAAATTAATTACAACACATCCTAATAACATGACAGTACATATGATTTACCGGCCAATCTCAAAATAGGACAATTTCAATCATTAGTAGGCTAAATTTTTAGTTTAAAATGAATTTTTTGTCATATTATAAGATTAAATAAAATTAGTATATTTAGAATATTTTGATAAATAGCCCTAACTCCCAGTAGAATTTGTGAATATATATATATGAATAAAAATAATTTTATAGGTGCCTTTTTATGTTAGGAAATTTACATTGTGGTTAAAAAGCACTTGTTTTACTAACAAAACCTTAATACTTAACTTTAAATTTAATTAATTAGACATTATAAATTTATCTTATGCACATATTTATGAATTACAGAGTAGAAACCTGCTTAATCAGTAAATAAGATTTTATTTAACAATTTAGAAAAATATTTATTTAAAATACCACACTGAAAATATTACAGGTTTTATTGTATTGCGCCTTAAACTGAACTTTTTATAAACGCCCAGTTTTTGGGCGCTTAAAATCGCTTTGGGCAAATGCCCGGGCAAATGCCCATTTATAAACGACCCGCCCACTGGGCATTTGCCCGGCCCACATCACTACGCACGGGCCACCTCGTTTTTTTTATATTTTAACAATTTTCTTAAAGGTTGGTTTTCTACAATAGCCAAGCCCCAGTTCACTATCTATATCACTATTTAGAGACAGGGACTTCACGTAATGGGTATTTTAACCTGAATATGAATGAGAGATGAGCGTAGGATCACTCATCACAGTATTTAAAATTGTGTTTTGTGTGTAAAACAATATCTAAGAAGCTATGGCCCAACCCCAAGAAGCATTAGGCCTATATACATCTGAAAGGCAACACTTAACTAAGAGATATTTCGCTCCAGCAGTGCTCTGAAATGGTCAACAACATTATGAACCGAATGGTGTTTATGTTGATACTATGAAGGATGGCACGTTTAAAGGATTTATTTTTAGCATTTTTAATCAAAATTTGACCTTAAATTTGTAGCTAGGCTAATTTAGACTTCTTTGCTCTATGACAATCTTCATTTATAATGCAACTTGTGTATTCTATCTTCTGTGTATTCTTCTATGGTTTACAGAGATTTATAAATGAAATTTAATTTTAGTTTCTTATAAACGATTTGTTATTTTCTTTACATTTTAGCGAATTTCCCTATAATATGCTATTACGGTAGTAGTCATGGTAACACATAAGCCCGGGACCATAATACTGTTTTGTTTTTTTCCCTAGAAGCCAAAAAAACCGTTCATTCAAATTTATATATATGTGTCCGTGAACATGATAACTTTTGAACGGAACCTCCGATTTTGATGAAATTTGGTACAGGGGTTTAAGCCAGCGTCTACGGGGTTGAGTTCATGAACCAGAATGATCGGACCATGGGAACAGGGTTGTATGGGGTTTTAAAAGGGTTAAAAATGGGTTTTTGGCTTTTTTTTACTTTTATTTAGGAAATTCAACAATTTTAACTTAAACCATTTAAAAGAGATTAAAGAAACAAACAATCTAGTATTTTGAATTTTTTTACATACCTTAAATGGTTACGGAGAAAATCCAAAAAGTATGTTTTCCATGTTATTCTTATGGGAAATCAACAAAACCTTCTATCTTGCTTATTTATTGACATATCTTGATAAAATTTGGTTATGTACATTCATTAGGAAGCGTTTAACTTATATTTGCTTAGAAAACCCATATGGCGGCAAACCTACGAACTACCGCAATAGGGATTATAGGGGAAATAAAAAGAACACCATAGCCTTATAAAATTTGGTATGTACAATCACTAGGTAGGGTTTTATGGATTTTATGGGGAAATAGAAAATATACCTAAATTCCATTGGAAATTTGCTGAGTACGCTGGTCTGCTGCGACGGGGGTGTTATATCATTAGATGGTTTTTTAACAAATAGCAGTCCCATGTAAGTTGGTGTTTTACTGTAAACATTTAGCATTTGTGATATGAATGCTGATGTTCCTGTAGTTAATTTATTACTAATTGTTTCATGATTGTAATTAGTGTGTTTAATTGAGGAAAGTGTTTAAATTTAACCTTTTCGTTCCGTTTTTCTAATAGTTGCCCACTAAGGGATGGCAGGGCCGCCCCGAGGGCGGGGCGACCGGGGCAGTTGCCCCGGGCGCCGCGGCCCAAGGGGCGCCGCGGCCCAAGGGGCGCCGCGGCCCAAGGGGCGCCGCGGCCGAGGGGAAATCCCCGTTTTTTAAAGGCTCACAGACTTGACAAAAATTGTAAAAACTGCATCAATAAATATTTTTGTTACAAATAGTTAAATAATAATTTTGTTGATTAGTTTAAATAAACATTTAAAACTATTTATTATAGTCGGGGAATGAGTAGTGACTAATTATTCATTGTAACTTTAAACCTTTTTTTACAAAGCAAGTGGAAGTGAATCATGATAGCATCGCTTTTGGCTGCATGTAAGCCTACTACTGGCAAGCTGATCTTACGCACTGCAAAAATGGATTGAGTGCTCACTTGAGCCCGGCGGTCGCGCAGTTGTCAACTGCGCATACGCCCACCCCGTCACTCATTCATAACCTCAACCCCTCATGTAATTTGATGTGGTGTTGGTGTGTACATTCTCTCTTATTATTTTTGCTCTGTGTCTTACATTAACTAGCAGCATTACATTACATTACAAAACTATAGTAATCTATCTATCTATCTATCTATATGTATAATACGTGATGCCCTTTTTTTGTTAACACTACTCCTCCCTTATTTCTGAACCAATTTTAAAGTTTGAGGTGTCAAAAGAATGGTCTCAGTTCGTAGTTTTGCAATAAGGTTTTAGATTTTTGATATTTTAATTCTGAAGCTCACGGGAAGCCCTCAAAGTTCATTTTTGTAAATAAGATTAACATGGGGAACAATTTATATTGAATTGCTAAATAAAACAGCTATTGATAGTTAAGCAAACAAACACATATGTTAAAAGCTGAATAGAAGCAAATTGAACTGGTAGACTACTGAAATATCAACATAATTTCACGAGGAGTGTCTAATCTGATGTACAAAAGTAGTCCGATGGAAATTTAACAGCTGTGTCCCTGTGTCCCCTCACCCACTCTCGCCCTGTAATGTTATCATTTGTGGTTATGTTTATCATGTGTAATACCAGTATAAAATTTGTTTCACAAAAAATTTGTCAACAATGTATCGACTCCCATCGAAATCTATCTTCTTATTTCTATAAGGGTTTCGTCTGTTACATCCCTTTTTCTCTCGAACTACTGAACCAATTTATTAAGATTGAGGTGTCATTTTAAAGCTTAGTATATACCGCAGTGACGAATCGTAATTAAAAAGGTCATATCTTTTCGGGCTTCGCCCTCTCGCCTTTATTTCTAGAGGGCGCTTTAAAATGTTCACCAACTTTTATTGCAAGTTCTTTAATGTGAATTGTAATTAAAGGGGGTTTTAGACGAGACGTGTACATGTCGCTTTTACTAGTCACTTGTACAAGTCACTTTTCGACTAACCAGCTTCTACTTACCTCGGAGGCGCTTGTGGGTGTTTAGACGAATTATTAAGAAGTCACTTGTAAATGTCGGCTTGTCGCGACAGCTGTTGCATTCATGAGTGAAGGGATGGAGATTGACACCTTAATTAATAACCTTATAGATGATATTTTTCATCATCTATAAGTTTTAGCATATTCCTGTGCACATCTTTTCGTATACCGTAATGTATAAACTCGATGTAAAATTAAAAAAAAACTTTTTACAACACTTAAACATATATTTACACTATTCCTGTTCTATCTTTTATGTACAACCGTGTACAGTAGGGTGTAAATATATTTTCAAGTGTTGTAAGACGTTTTTTATTTTACATTCAGTTTATACAACAACATGTGCAATGGTGTTCAAGAAGTTATTTATAATTTATAACAACTCCAATGTTCAAAGGACCAAAAAGAGGAAAAGTATTACACTATTTTTATTCTACATGATTTTATTAATTGGAAGTAACAAATCAAATAATAGAGGAATTATAAAAATTAAAAATAACATTTCATTTTTAATTAAACCTGTTTTTAAATTCCAGTAACATTTAAATGATATCAACATTGAAAAAATAAAATTCCACATCTTGTTTGTGATAATTAATCCACTATAAAAAAAATTTAATACCAATTTTCATCAGTACAAAGTATGAACTTGATAGTCTGTCCCAAAATAGGCCCTTGTTCTTGTTAGTATAATTTAAGTACAGTATCACGTTTTAAACTGGTTATTTTTCACACATAAATAGAGACTGTGGTGTTTAAAATAGTTTAATAGTAAAATAGATGCAGTATCGTCTAAAAATGCATCAAGCAACAAAGAAACATCAGTAAAAATTTGAAGATTAATAAAAATATCGAATGAATTGTGATCACGTGACCTCCTAGAAGCGGGTAAGTTTACAAGTCGCTTGCTACATTCTGAACGTGTTCAGAATGTAGCTGTCCCGGGGCTTGTTACTTACCTGAGGATTGCTACTGTCCTATAACCTGGCTTGTTGGCGTTTAAACGAGACGTGTATCTAGCCGCCAGTAACAAGCGGCTAGCTACACGTCTCGTCTAAAACCCCCTTTAATAGCTGATTACATTCAGACGAATTTTAAAAGCCAGATAGTAAACAAAAATAGATCTATGTCACTTCATAATCAACATTCACATACTGTAGGTGAGTTTCACTCATACAGAATCATAAAATGCGCAATTTGCGCACGACCATCTCGTCCTACTATAACAGCATTGAAAAGTTAGCAATGTACCTAATTTAGTGCTTAGAATTGTAATTTAACATTACAGTTTACAAGATATGCCAATTATTTCATTTAGGGGGCGCTGGTCAAAACCTTGCCCCGGGCGCCTATTGCCCTCGGGGCGGCCCTGAGGGATGGTTTTGTAAATAGTTTTTGAAGTTCTTTAGGGCTCCACCCCACATGACTTCAAAATTGATCAAGGGCCTACATGGTTTAAATTTGACATGGACGTTCCTCTTTGCTTATAGTGAGCCGTGACAGTTACGGCTCAGTTTTCTTATAGTATGTTTTGTTATGTTGTGCCTAATTTGTGTGGCACTGCCGGAAGCGAGGAGAAATTTGTTCTAGAATGTTCGAGAATGTTCTTCTTCCCCTCGTTCTTTTCAGTGCTGCCGGTTTCTGTCCTTTCCGCTGTCGACTCTCCCCTTTTTCTACGCCAGCCAGCCTTCATTAACAACCTCTTTTAAATCCTTGCCCATCAACCTTTCAACTGATGTGTCCACTGTAATGTCCAAGTTTTCAATGTCGGGCGTTTCCTAAGTTCAAAATGGAGGAGTAAAGTACCTCTCACTAAATGCCAGGGTCCTAGCCTCGGGCTAGCTTCATATCATGGACACTACGTAAGGTCCATCCATAACCCCGGACCAGCGGCCTGGGTCATCGCTGCCAGGGCTCGGACAAGTTACCATGGACATCAGGCTAGCCTACTGTACCACTCTGACGGACCAGCTGTCGTTGGGTCGAGCCTACTGGTGCTGGATCAATTCCACTGGGCAGCTACATGCTCCGCTTCAACTATCCAGGTGCTATCAACTCCATTTTTTTATTCTTTAACTTCCGCTGGACTTGCCTTCACCAACCTACATAGTGAAAAGTGATACAACAGTTTAAATTCAACATATTCACCCATAGACTCATGAAATACCTGAAAATCCGGAACCATCACTTTAGGCCTATACCCATCAAATAGTCTGAACCATACTTGTTCGAAGTGAGCTGCATTACAAACCCACCCAAGGCAGTGAATCTCAACTTGGACTGATATTAACTTTGTTTTATGTAATTTAGGTTAAGGTTAGGGCTCATAAATCTTTGGTTCCGTAGGCACGTTTCGGCACTTTTGTTCTAAATTTCTAATTCGGCCAACACCTGCGCAAAATTCTGCCTACGGGCCATATAGATTTCCACCTCTTTTATATGTACCGTACTCATCCGTTTAACTAGTTTTAAGTCTTAAATTCTGGCACATCCAAAACCGTATTATTTGTGTAGTAATTGTCAATGTAATTGTGATGTCTATTTATTTATATGTGTAATTTAATTGTAATGTTTAATTATTTATTGCTCATCTTGTTTAATATGAGGGTATATAAAGATTTTCTCACATGTTCAAGTAGTATAGTATTCAAATTGAGTGGATTTTGTTACATAAAAATTTATAGAAATTTCCAAGTCGTTTTAAAATTGCTGGCCAGTCAAATGAAATACAGAGTCGATGTTTTAACCATATTTTCTCTATTTATCGATTTTTAATGGACTTTAAATTTTTTTGCTTAACTTGTAACTTGATTGCAACCATATTTTTGCTAATAAATTGAAACCAAGAATTGTTACTGTATGATTGTTGTTTTATTTACTATGCCCAAACCTCTGTAACACTCAAGGTTTTTTAAAGTTCTACGGACCTAATTTTGGGTCTGGGTTTTCCAGTGCGTTACAAATGGTAGCAGAGCGTGGTTAAATTCTTTTCATTAGTGGTCATGTGATTGAGTGTTGTGAGGTTTGGACATAGGTTTCAGGCATTGTGGGTCTGACAGACTTCCAAAATAATATTTCTTTTTTAGGTTTTCTTCCGCTTCTGGTTTCCATGTCATTTTGTTGCGGTGTATTAAATGGGTTGTAAATAAGGGCTGCGCGCTCATGATTAATCGATTAAGTGTTATCGCATTGTTTGTTGTCGTTAAGGTTGTTTCAAGTGTTAAAAAAAAAAGATGAATTTTGGGTGGGATTTGGGCTGCGTTTTGGTCCGGTGGATTACGTGCGGTCGGGGATAGGAACCCTGGCATTTGGTGTGTTGTCAGCTGGTGTTGATCTGAATTAATTGTTCATTTTGTGAATTGTTGTAAGGTTATAGTTTGTGTCATTGTTTTCTGTCGATTGTGAATCTGAAATATCTGTTAGGGTTTCTTGCGACTGGTTTCGCTGCTGGGCAGGATGGCCAAAATTAATCCCGACTATTTGGTCAAAGATGAGTTGGAGTGGGAGGTGGAGCGAAGAGGTGAAGTCCCTCTTAGGCTATGTAATGACTTGAGGAAACAGTTGAGAAAGGTTTTGTCTTCCGGCAAATCGGAGCTTGAGTCAGGGACCATGGATGTGGAACAGGAATTCACAGTTTGCCAAGAAAAATTTCTTGAGCTTTCTGCTCTCAGGGAAGAATTAGTAGAGGAAAATGGTAGGGCTGCTTTTCGTCTTTTGCAGCGATTGCAACATTTGGAGAGGAGAATTAAGATTTTGCAGAGTGCCCCGGAGTCAGAATCCCGGAAGGGGGACATAGAAGCCTTATCTGCCGGAGTTATCGAGATGTTAGATAATCTTAAGGCTACCATGGACTCAAATACTCTGGATGATGGAAATATTCCACGCCCGCCCCCGGTTAGGAAGGAGTCAACTTTGGTGGTGAACCCGAATACCAGTGGTAGCGTTGAGCACAAGTCCGCTAAGGCTGAACCACCGGCTACACCCGTTACAGAGTTGGTCAAACAGTTTGAATCCCGATTTCAAGTTGCAGGTTCTCAGTTAAATTGTAATGATCAGAATAATCAACCTTTTTTGCACCCTTCATTTTCAACACAAAACCCTGCACCACATTTGCTAGATTTACCTAACGGGCAACCGGATAATCCAATGATGGTGAATCAACCAACTGTGCCTTCAACCATAAACCATTCTTCAGTCTTTCTCCAGCCTTCTCAGGTCACTTCGTCTGCCTACAATAAATTGCCAAATCCCCTCAGTGGAATGGTCCAACAGATACCATCTACAAACGGGCATAATGTAGATGTGCTTCTGCGCTTCCTAAGCATCCTGATTAGGTTGCGCGATTTCCCCGGAATGACAGACCAAGCTCTCATGCAACTGGCCTACCCGTGTTGTAGGGAACCTTTGCTGGCCCGACTTCTTGATTGCATGCGTCAAGGACGGAAGTTTGATGAATTCCATGATGTAGTGCTTAAGTCATTCATACCTCTGAGACTCAAATCACAATTGGTGCAGCAGAAATTCTACAGGTTACAAGAAGAAGGTGAAAGTTTCTCCACCTTTGTAAGTTCAATCCGACATGCTCATTCCTTACTTCGGTTAGAATTGAGTGAACCTGAAACTGTCGAGGTCATTATAGGAGCTTTAACACCTACAGAAAGGTCGAGATTGGTTTTTTCCCAGATGCCAACTACATATGCGGACTTAGATCGTCTCGGAGTTTCTGCTCGCAGTTGAGAATTCACTGACCACCTTCGTTCTCAAAGGTCGGGAAACCGCTCACGTGAAAATCGCGTGATGGCCGTAAATGAGACAGCCAATGCCCAACCTAGGCGATACTCCTCTGGTCCTGTATGTTACAACTGCGGACAGCGGGGACACATCAGTCGGAATTGTACCGCACCAAGGTCATCTAGCTCTTCTGCTAACCGGCCAAAAAACGGGTATGGAAGGGGGGAGTGACTCATGCTGCTCCTCCCTTCTCTGATCAGGTTGCCAAGCGAGAGGACCACACCCACAATATTGAACATAAGAAATTTCACAAAAGAAATAGGAGACTCAATCAGAAGTGTAAACTGACTAGAGGTAACTTTATAGCCCAAATTTTGGACAAGAGAATTTCAGGCTCCAGGCCAGTTTCCCCTTATGTTGACGTGAGTGTGGGTGGGAGAATCCATTTCAGATCACTACTAGATACCGGATCTACGAAATCTTTAATTTCTCAAAGGATTTTCCAAAAGTTAACTGAAATGAGGTTAGTAAAGAAAGTTAATGCATCAAATGTTCAGTGTTGTACGGCCTCAGATTCCCCTCTAACCATTAATTCCGAAGTAACATTCTGTTTTAAGATTGATAGATTCTCATGGACTTGGGACTTTCTGGTTGCCAGTGATTTGGCCTTGGATTGTATTTTGGGAGCAGATTTTATTACCGCTACAGGGCTAATTTTGGACCTTGCCAAGAGTGAAGGTCAATTTCGTTTCAATCGACGTGTGTCTATTCCTTTTGTGGATGCCGAAGGAAATGCCTACAAGGCTCTTGAAATTGACATCAAGGAAAACCCCTCAGTAGATCCATTGGGACATCTGTCGGAGGATCAGAGATTGCGATTCTCTCAACTTTGCAAACAGTATGAAGATGTATTGACTGATAAATTGGGTCTAACACATTTATTGAAATATGAAATCAAACTTAAGGACACCAAGGTAGTTCGGTCTCATCCATATAAATTTGCACCTCCAAAAATGGATGTTTTGAGGAAAAAGGTGAACGAAATGCTTGAACAAGGTGTGATCGAGCCTTCTCTGTCAGCCTACTCTTCTCCGGCCTTTCTAGTTCCGAAGCCAGGCGGAAAACATCGATTTGTAGTCGATTACAGGAAGTTAAACACTTGCATTGAGATTGAATCTACACCTCTGCCCGACCTTCACTCTGCTTTTGATTGGTTCGGAAAGGCCAGGTTCTTCAGCATTTTTGACCTGAATGCCGCTTATCATCAGATACCATTGACCAAGGAGAGTCGCCATCTTACTAGCTTCTGCGTACCTTGGAACCTTTACCAGTTCAAGCGAGTGCCAATGGGTCTGGCTGTCGGAGCGCAAACTTTGACTAGACTCCTAGACTCTATATTTCATGATTTGAAATTCAAATGTGTTTTCAACTATCTAGACGACCTTCTGGTTTATAGTGAAGACTTCGAATCCCATATTTTCCATGTGGAGGAAGTGCTTAAAAGGTTAAGAGGGGCCGGTCTTACCGTCAACCCCGAAAAGGTCCAGTTTTGTCATGAGCAAATATCGTTTCTGGGACATCTCGTATCTCATAAAGGCATATGCATAGACCCTGCCAGGACTCAAGGCATAAGAGATTTCCCACCTCCTAAGGACGGAAAAGGAATTGCACGTTTTGTCGGCATGGTAAATTTTTATCGCCGCTTTATTCCCAATGCTGCTGAACTGACCGCTCCGTTAAATGCCCTTAGAAAGAAGGGTGTCAAATTCAACTGGGGTCCCGAACAACAAGAGGCTTTCCAAAAATTGAAGGATCTCATTATATCACCGCCTGTGCTGAGAATGCCCGATTTCAGTAAACCATTTGTCCTGCAGACAGATGCCTCTTCCAGCGCCATTGCAGCTGTCCTTTCTCAGGAAGTTGATGGAGTGCGGCTACCCATAGGATTTGCCTCCCGCACACTGACTGATTGCGAAAGAAAATCATCGATTTATGAACTTGAGTGCTTGGCTGTAGTTTTCGGCATTGATAAATTTAGAAGATTTTTGGAACATTCTGAATTTCTCTTAGAGACCGATAACCAGGCTTTATCTTGGCTTCTGGCTCATCCTCGTCAACTGGGAAAAATTGGTCGATGGGTAGTGAAAATCTCCGCCTTTAAGTTTCATGTCCAACATGTACGTGGTACGCAGAACATCATCGCTGACACTCTGTCCCGGATGTATCAGGATGCAGGCAACGAAGTAAGGGTTCCCGAATCTTCAAACCACTGTCACAATATTTTGCCCAACTTTCCTGCTGCTTTTGACGACATCGTGTCCCATCAACTAAAGGATCCAGATCTTGGGCCGATATTGACCGAAATTCAGTCGGGAGGAAACCACCCGCCATATTTCTTGTCAAAGGGTGCCCTGGCTTGCCGCCCTCAAAGAGGTGATAGATCTCCGAAGATTGTGCTACCTAGCAATCTCATTCCCATGGTATTCTCGTACTATCACAATTCACCCGTTGGTGGACACCTGGGAATCTTGAAAACCATCGCCAAGATAAGACAGAATTTCATTTGGAAGGGTATGGACCGTGATATAGCGGCCAGAGTGCGAGCATGCCACTTGTGTTCACTTAGCAAGCCGGCGCAAAATACCAAACTAGGATATCTTTCGTCTGAAGTTGCTGAAAGGCCCATGGAAAAGCTATTCATCGACTTTGTAGGACCTTTCCCACGTAGTAAGCAGCAAAATTCCTTCCTTCTGGTTGCTGTGGACGCCTTCTCTAAGTTCGTCTGGTTACTGCCTCTACGACGTGCTACCGCCCAGAGCACCATAAAGGCACTCCACGGTCATATCTTCCAGCATTTTGGAGTCCCCACCACCATAGTGACTGATAACGGTAGTCAATTTACCTCTCATCTCTTTAACAGAATGTGCTTTGGACATGGAATTCTCCACGTCACCACTTCACCTTATTATCCACAGCCATCGCATGCGGAGAGATTCAATCGGAACCTTCGAGCTGCGTTAATCGCCTTTCATGCGGAAAAACAGACTTGTTGGGACCAAAATCTCCACTGGTTACAAATGGCCTTTAACACTGCGCTTCATGAAGCACACAAGAAGGTACCTTTCCAGTTGATATTCGGGTTCAAACCAAACAACCCCTTGTCCAATGTTTGGAAGATTAACGACCTCCTCCCAAATTCTCAGGGACCAGAAGTGGTAAAAACCTGGGCGGCTGCTAGACGTAATTTACTGCGCTCAAATGAGAGAGTCCGCAGAAGATACAATGTTGGTCGGAAGGACAACCCTTTTAAAATCGGCCAATTAGTCTACTGCTTGGCACATCCTCTCAGCTCGGCAGCGAACCAGGTAGCGGGAAAGCTTTGTTATCGTTGGACAGGCCCACATCGAATTTCTCGTTTTCTCTCTCCTGTCAACGCTTTGTTGGTTGACCCAGTTTCTGGTGAGAAATTTCGAAAAGCCCACATATCGCATCTAAAGGAATACAAGGGAAATGATCAAAAATAGACGGTAGACCGTAGGCAAGGTTAGCGGAGTGGGGCCTGATCAACCCTTCTTCGCTGATCTTGGGGCATTCCACTCATTCTCATTCTCTTATTCATCTAGGTCATCTATCAGCGCTGATATTTATGTTAGGGTAGGCTTATATTCCCTATTTCGAGAGTGGATGCCCGTCCCTGCTAGTCACCAAAGTTTTCCCTTGTGCCCCGTTGGTGGGGGAGGTTGAGCCGTGACAGTTACGGCTCAGTTTTCTTATAGTATGTTTTGTTATGTTGTGCCTAATTTGTGTGGCACTGCCAGAAGCGAGGAGAAATTTGTTCTAGAATGTTCGAGAATGTTCTTCTTCCCCTCGTTCTTTTCAGTGCTGCCGGTTTCTGTCCTTTCCGCTGTCGACTCTCCCCTTTTTCTACGCCAGCCAGCCTTCATTAACAACCTCTTTTAAATCCTTGCCCATCAACCTTTCAACTGATGTGTCCACTGTAATGTCCAAGTTTTCAATGTCGGGCGTTTCCTAAGTTCAAAATGGAGGAGTAAAGTACCTCTCACTAAATGCCAGGGTCCTAGCCTCGGGCTAGCTTCATATCATGGACACTACGTAAGGTCCATCCATAACCCCGGACCAGCGGCCTGGGTCATCGCTTCCAGGGCTCGGACAAGTTACCATGGACATCAGGCTAGCCTACTGTACCACTCTGACGGACCAGCTGTCGTTGGGTCGAGCCTACTGGTGCTGGATCAATTCCACTGGGCAGCTACATGCTCCGCTTCAACTATCCAGGTGCTATCAACTCCATTTTTTTATTCTTTAACTTCCGCTGGACTTGCCTTCACCAACCTACATAGTGAAAAGTGATACAACAGTTTAAATGACAATTTTAACCTTTTTATTGAGCATTTGCATAATGTCTTAAATACTCTCTGTTGTAAAAATAAAACTAATGCATCTGTTATCATGGGCGGTGATTATAATGTTGACATATTGGTTGATGACATAAAAAAGTATGTTTTTGGCAATCTTTTAACCAGCTTCAATTTGAGAAACACTGTTTTTGATATTACTCGTCCTAACATGTATGGGCCTAGGTATGGGACATGTATTGATAATATTTGTGTGTCAATACACTCAAATAGGATTGTTTCTGCTTTTGTAAAACCCATGGTTATATCTGATCACCATAGTGTTGTTTTCCATTGCCAATTGGAATCAGATATAAATGGTAAAACTAAGCCTAGTAATGTAAAGCGACCAATTAAGATATCTAGGGCAATTGATGATTTTAATTCTGTTTATTTTGGTTTTTTGCTCAGTAAGGTTAACTGGTTGGTAATTTATACACTATCCTCAATTGATGAAAAGTTTAATTATTTTTTTAGCTTATTTTTAGGAATAGTTGATAAGGCTTTTCCGGTAAAGTTCAGTTATGATAAAAAGAGTAGGCCTAAGAAACCAAAGTGGTATACTGATGAGTTAAGAAAACTTAAGGATAAATGTCTTTGTATATATGAGTTGTCTAAGAATACTGGGCTAATGCATTTAAAGGAGTCCTATAGAATCCTCAAGTTAAAGTATAAAAAAGAGGTTAGGTTAGCTAAGTTGAATTATAACTGCAATAGGGTTGACAAGGCAAAAGATAAAGCTAAGGCTATGTGGTCAATTGTGAAAGAAAATTTAAATAGCAATGAAGGGCCTGTAGTTGATAAAACTGTGTTTAATTTGTCATGTAATGGATTTAATGATTTTTTTCTGAATAGTGTAAGTTCTGTTGTTCGAGATGTGCCTCAATCAAAACATGATGTTTCATTTTACTTAAATAATTTGGGTAAAGGAAGAAATGTTCATAAAAAATATGTTGTTCCATCTGCTTTCTCTTTTAATAATGTCACTGTTGAAAATGTCTATAATGCTATTAATTCACTTAGTAATAGTTCTAGCTTAGATGTGTATAACCTCAATTCTCAAATTTTAAAACTTGCCTCTCCTTTTATTGCTGAAATATTGTCTTATCTGTTTAATGTTTGTATTCAGAGTTCGATTGTACCTCAATGCCTTAAATTATCTAAGGTTATTCCTTTGTTCAAAAAAGGGGACAAGAATGATTATGGAAATTATCGACCTGTATCGATTGTTCCAGTAATTGCTAAAATTTTTGAGACTCTGCTGAATGGTCAAGTAATGACTCATTTTGAGGAAAATTTTTTATTTTCCTGTGAACAGTATGGTTTTAGGCCTAAGAGAGGAACAAGTATGGCTATTGTTAATTTTGTTAAAGAATGTATATTTAATGTAGATTGTAAAAGACAGGTTTTTGGATGTTTTTATGATATGTCAAAAGCTTTTGACACTATAAACCATGAAGTTCTGGTAAAAAAACTTGAATACTATGGTTTTGATGCTGGCTCAGTTATGTTAATTAAGTCTTATCTTTCAGAAAGATTTCAGTCAGTCTTTTTTAATGGTTGTTTTTCTAACTACTTGCAAGTTAATACAGGAGTTCCGCAAGGTTCAATCCTTGGACCGACAATGTTTATAATTTATGTCAATGACTTACCTGCAGCTCTTAATAACTCATGTATTTCATCTTACATGTATGCTGATGATCTTGCAATTCAAATTGGGTGTTCAGAAGTTACCTTAGCTAATCAAATGTTGTCTAATTTTAATTTAGTCATAGAAGACTGGACTGCTGCTAATTTTTTGTCCCTCAACAAAGACAAAACTCAGATTTTAAAATTTAATTTAAGTAATTATTGTGATTTAGACATTAAGTTTTTAGGGGTTTATCTGCAACCGAATCTGAAGTGGAGCACACATATAGATAAGCTTTGTAAAAAGATTTCTAAAGGTATTTTTATGATAAGGAGACTGAAATTAATTGTTAGTGTTGAAGTTTTATTATCTGTATATTTTGCTCATATTCAAAGTCATTTATCATATGGAATCCTTGTTTGGGGCTGTGATAGTAATATAAAAAAGTTACTTATTTTGCAAAAAAGAGTTGTGAGAATTATATGTAACGTTAACAATAGGACCCATTGTAAGCCTTTGTTTAAAAGTCTTGGAGTGTTAACTGTTCCAGCTTTATTTTTGTTAGAACTACTGTCATATATTAAAGCAAATTTAGATGATATTCCTGTTAATAGCTCTGTTCACTCTCACTTTACCAGACAACGTAATTTTCTTCGAATCAATCAGTGTAATTACCAATCCACCATTAAATCAACTTTTGAATTGGGTAAGAGGGTTTTTAATCTGTTACCATTTGATTATAAGTGTTTAGACCATAAAAAGTTCAAATTAACCTTAAAAGATTTGTTGTTAGATTTAAGTATTTATGACATTGATGAATTTATAAAAAAACTTAAATCTGTTAGTTAGTTTATTATAGATAGAACTTCATTGTTTTTTCAGACATGTTTGTAAATTGTGACGATGCCATACATTTATGTAATGTGAAAACGGCAATAAAGATTTGTCATTTGTCATTTGTCATTCAACATATTCACCCATAGAACTCATGAAATACCTGAAAATCCGGAACCATCACTTTAGGCCTATACCCATCAAATAGTCTGAACCATACTTGTTCGAAGTGAGCTGCATTACAAACCCACCCAAGGCAGTGAATCTCAACTTGGACTGATATTAACTTTGTTTTATGTAATTTAGGTTAAGGTTAGGGCTCATAAATCTTTGGTTCCGTAGGCACGTTTCGGCACTTTTGTTCTAAATTTCTAATTCGGCCAACACCTGCGCAAAATTCTGCCTACGGGCCATATAGATTTCCACCTCTTTTATATGTACCGTACTCATCCGTTTAACTAGTTTTAAGTCTTAAATTCTGGCACATCCAAAACCGTATTATTTGTGTAGTAATTGTCAATGTAATTGTGATGTCTATTTATTTATATGTGTAATTTAATTGTAATGTTTAATTATTTATTGCTCATCTTGTTTAATATGAGGGTATATAAAGATTTTCTCACATGTTCAAGTAGTATAGTATTCAAATTGAGTGGATTTTGTTACATAAAAATTTATAGAAATTTCCAAGTCGTTTTAAAATTGCTGGCCAGTCAAATGAAATACAGAGTCGATGTTTTAACCATATTTTCTCTATTTATCGATTTTTAATGGACTTTAAATTTTTTTGCTTAACTTGTAACTTGATTGCAACCATATTTTTGCTAATAAATTGAAACCAAGAATTGTTACTGTATGATTGTTGTTTTATTTACTATGCCCAAACCTCTGTAACACTCAAGGTTTTTTAAAGTTCTACGGACCTAATTTTGGGTCTGGGTTTTCCAGTGCGTTACAATAGGTGTTTAATAAGAAATGTTTATTGATTTTACAAATTTCCTGCAGGGCTCCTCTCCACAAATCCTCAAAATTACCATAGATCCTTTCAAGTTGGAATTTAATATTTACTTTCCGTTTTGCCAATAGGTGTTCACTAAGAAACAGTTTTACAAAAATAGTTTTTTATGTTCTTTAGGGCTCCACCCCTTATGACTTCAAAATTACTATAGGGCCTTGGGGGTTGAAATTTTACTTCTTAGGGTAGAGTTTCATATAGCGCCTACATTTCTATCGAATGAAAATATCGATCGATACGATCGATATATCGCATCGGATGAAATATTATAAACATATGTTTTTTGAGAATTTTTTATATTTATTTACTAAATATTATTGTTTGTCTATCTAACATTTAAACCAAGATTTTACTAGGTGATTTCATATTCAGTATGGATAGTTTAGTTATTTTGATTAGTCTCATGAGTTTCAGAGAACTTTCTATTAACCTATTTATAATAGAAAGTTTAAACTAGCTAGATAGTTGGGTCATAGATATGAGCAATGTGATAGATTTTTACCTGAAATGACCTGATACCAACCAAAGAAAATGTTGTTTGAGCAGTGTGGTGCACTGGTGAGGGGATGAAAATGAAAATAGATATAGTAGTGTTAAAAAAAGTGTTCAGTTTTCAGGTTGAAAAAGAAAAATCAACCATTATAAGTTATAACTTACATTGACTAATAAGTTTTTTGAGAGATTTAGGTTTCGATTTTGATCAACATTTTAACTACCTATTGTACTTTTTAGCAACAATATACCAAATTGTGAATTTTGATGTGCAAACATAGTTACCTATATGATTAGATATACATACATAGAAATTTTGACCCGATGTGATATATCAATCGTAGGCTATCGATCGATCCGATGCGATATATCAATCGCATTGATTGATCCGATGCGATATATTGATCGTATCGATCGATATTTTCATTCGGTAGAAATGTAGGCGCTATATGAAACTCTACCCATTGTTTCTCTATATTGCTCTATATGAGCTATATTGCTATATTCTATATGAGCTATATTGCTCATAGGTTCTCATTAAAAATAGGTTTTCCTAAATTCCTTCAGAGCTCCACCGACACTACTTCATTATTTCAATGTCATTCTAGAGGAAGAAAACTTTGTTGTTCTGTAAAAAGATTTTAATACCTATAAAATAAATTCAATCATGGGCGAAGCCGTGGCGGGCAACAGCTAGTTTATAAATAAAAACAGGTAAGTTTACTAGCTTAGGCCTATATATTTCATCCATGTAAACTTAGCTAATTAATTTGTTTCCAGAATGAATCCTCCTGTTGATGAGAGGATGTTGCGTGGGATTGTGTGTTTCACAAATTAATGGTGGGTAGGCCTACTAGGCCTACAGTAAATACGGTACCTACCTAGATGGAATGAGTCGATTCACAACCTTCAATAAGTTTAGTTTAATGCCCGCAATAAGCACAACATTGACCTACCGCAGCATAGACTTCAAAATGTAACAAAACCCCAACATATTCAGGCTCCTTTTTTTATAACCTTTTACCTCATGACCTAAAAAACTTGCCACTAACCCATGCCTTCAACAAAAAACTTAAACAGTACTTTACCGACAGACCCTACTACAATATCTCTGACTTTATCACTGAACACACTTTCTCACGGCTCACTTCGTGAAGATAGAAGACCCTGCTTGCAGAAGAAGATAGACGATTCCCCGATCGGCAGATTGAGGTGAAGACGCCGGATGTAAGATGTAAAAATGTTGTTACATAGATGTAACTATGTTACTCTTTACTCCAGTCCAAGGCTATCATTAAAAAAATAATCCGATGATAACCATTTTTATAACTTAGAACAAATCGGTTTATCTTTCTCCTCATGTGAGAAGGGGCCTTGGGCTACTATAAAACACCCCAGTCTCAGGTATGAATTTTATTATTTTATTATGTAGACTATTCAGCCTGTAATTATAGATTGTTGATTGATAGAAATAATCCATTAGGCTTAGATAACGTATCCTGGTTTATTAAGTTACACTCATTTTAAAATAAGGTATAAAACACATATGATAGGTAAATTAAATGTTTAACTTACCAAACCGACCATGGCAATCACTCTTGCTGCTAAAGATAGTTTTATACAACATATTTTCATATCCAAATCGTGTACATCACTCATGGTTAAAATAGAATAACAACAATGTAAAAAATCAATAGAACTAACTGTTCACCTCTCAAGACAATTTAGAATAAACAACCTTTGCAAAGGTTTGAGATTCCACAATTATGTATAAAATTTGATAGTTAACCATGTTATTCGGCAGCGTCAACCGATTAAACTGTAAAAACTACATTTTAAACCAATTTAAAATGCCGACACACTGCACTTTCTCACAGAAGAGCGACAGCCATCACTCAGGTGAAGCGATGTTGTGTTTTGTGTTGCGTTGCAGACGACAGTGGAGCCCGCATTCTCTCGCGGGCGGTTTGGCTTGACAGAAAGCTAAACACCAGCTGATTGGACTTTAGGTCATGAAAAACTCATCACCATTCGGTTTGCTAATAAGCCAATAGAATTCATGCTGTATCACTTATAACAATATATAGGCCCTTATTTGATGTTTATTTATATCATTAAAAAATTATTTTTACATTAGTGTAACCATTAAATAGCAAATTGAAAAATATAAATTCAGTTCAGTAAACAATGAATCAGTAAAGTGAAAATAATTTTGATAAAGATAACTCCAACTGTAATAATATAACAATTTTGACGTATTTGTAAGAAATTTTGTTTGTGCTTTCTTGGGGTTAATTAATATATTATAAAGACCTTAGAAAATGTTGTCTCGAACATACTTGATGGTTTTGAAAAAAATATATTATTCTTAGCAACATTTAGATCTAAGAAGGCTTCCGACATTGTACCGCATTTTATCATTGTAGAAAACTTGATTTTTATGGAGTAGCTGAAGCTGAAACTGAACTGGCACTTGTACAGTGATAGGTGGCAGATTGTAAAGCATAATGGACGTAGAAATCCGATCCTTCACATGAAAGCAGGAATGACCATGTCTTGGGGCCCTTTCCTGTTCAAAATTTATGTACAACCTCCCATCAAATTTTCTTTCTTCTAAATGTGTACTCTACGTGGATGACACTACCATTCTCAAGTTACCAAGTGTCTTGAAGACAGGGCCACCCAGAGGGGTGGGGCAGAGGGGGGGCAGATTGTCTCAGGCCTCAACAGACAAGGGACCTCATCGTTAGGTGTTCTTTTTTCTTATTTTTCGCGGTACAGTGGCCAATTTGACTTAATTTTGACTTATATTCGGCGTCCTGTGTCCCAATGGGCGTATGATCTGTCAAGTTCTCGTAGGATTCCACGCAGAACCAGTTCTCTACACAAAAAAATCCCTTAGCGTACGGTATTAAATAATTATAGATCAAGTAAAGTTTTATCGTCTCTGTTATCTCTTATAGCCTCTTTTACTTTAAGATGCTCCATAAGATAAGGTTTTTTATGCTGATACTTGAGAATGGTATATGGGTTTATTTCAGTATTTATAAAGTTGAATTCTTTAAAAATATCGTTTGAAACTCATATGGAATTATCCATCTTATTAAAAGCCTTCTTACAAATCACATAAATACCCTACCTTGGTCGATGGAGCATAACTTCTTACCAGGTCAGCCGAATAGCTTTTCTTTGTGTTTCGGATATGAAGCGTCTAAACCATAGATATATTAAAACGGAAGTCAAGTCATGTTATAATATTTACCATTACACAGCTGATTGAAAAAGAGAATGAAGCAGTCTTGCCATGGGTACGATATTTATCTAAACGACACCATATATTACTCTATTTTAAATTTGGATTATTAGTTGATAACCAACCATTAGCCATTAACCATTAGTTAATGACCAAATTACAAATTATCAATCAAGGTAAATCTAAAACCATAAATTCTACCCTATTTTGCTTTGAATTCCTTATTTTAGTAATTGTTGAGACAAAAAATTCCCAACGCAAACGAGAACGATTTTGTTTGCTGTTGCGTTGGCAAAACTTGCCGGTAACAAAGAGTAATATGTTGGTTTTTTTAACACATTCTTAACCGACAAAACCTCTGTGGCGACATCCACGGATGAAGCAGAAAGTGACACCATTGCTCTTATGGGATGCGGCTCACCTGGTCCTGGCCTACAGTCACCTTGGGTCGATGCATGGTGGAGTGTTTACACTTGATCTTTTTTAAGCAGCTGATGATAATAAGTTCAAGTTTGACGTTCTGCTTGATGGTATTTGTGTATGTGACATTTACGTCGCCCTGTAATGTGTATTAGGTTAGATTTTTTAGATAAATTATTGTAAATTTTGACGTTAACTCGTTGTTTAGTTAGATCAGGACATTAGTTCCGGCATGAATAACGATGTTGAGTTCTATATTAGGCAAAATACCCCATGGCAAAAACTCCCATCGAACATTAAACAGGTAAATTAGGGTAAACAACAATAAAATTAATAGTCTCAAAACGTATTATCTGGGCTTATATATATCCCGTGATATTAATGTTAATTGTAGCTCTTTCTTGACCTAGTAAAAATAATCAGTAAGATATTGAGTTCCTTTATTTTTAATTTTGTCACTTCTCATGGATTAGGGCATAGGCCTAGGACAGTTAGGACCAGGTTAAATTACTTGGAATAGGAATAGTCTACTAATAAAATTTAAATGTTAGATGCAGGCGGATCACAAACCCCATTAGCAGGATTCACATACCAGTTGGCTATGGACAGGCATTAAATGGGCAAGTTTTGGGGAAGTAAGCGAAAGTTCGTTATCTTACTCCATCGTTATTATCTTGATATTTTATCGATCTTACAATTCAACTAAACAATTACAATTTCATGACCTGATTTTGTTTTTTCTAAGATACGGTACTGTAGTTAAAAATAGCTAGGGCCTACCTTTCACAATAAAACAAACTATAGGCCCTATCACAAACAAGTATGGTAACTGAAAACTAGGTATACAATGCAGTTGTCTGCTTGCAATATTGAGCGGAGCGTCTATTTTTTAAATCAATAATAGGCTAGAAAATATTTTATAGGTAATTCAAGTGAGCTCGTTTGCTACGCTCACTCACCGTTAATTTAGTTCGTTCGCTGCGCTCACTCACCTTTTGGGTCATCTCATTCGCTACACACACTTGTCGCCAGTTGTAGGTTGTTAGGTTCGCTACAATTCTGTAATACTCTAATAATTTTTGAGTACGGTACACAGGTTTGCTGCGACGGGGTATTATATGTTTACAAGTTATTAAATGGTACGTCGTCCAAGATTTGCACCTCCTCTCCGTAAACGTGGCATTTCGTTCACGAACAAAGGTAAACAAACCACTAAAATAAACAAAACAACAATTTCACATAAAACTACTGTATTCACAAACAGCTGCTAGTAACATTCTGCACTTAAATTTGATCCTTATATCAGCTGTATAATCGACACACAGTAAACAAACCAAATAAAATATTTCTCCCATTAAAATAACATGGTAACTTTAAAAGACCATAGGCCAGAACCCTTATGTCCGATTTAGACCATTTCAGATTTATACCTTCCCATAGATGGTTACAATAACCGAGCAAAATTTCGTGATGATCACTCCAGCCGTTCAGGAGGAGTACGTGCACATAACTTAAAAAGCCAGAGTGTAGTATATGAGCTCCGCTCAATAACAAAAACAAGTACAAAATTCAACTAATGTTGCTTATAACATTATCAAAAGAACAACACAAAATAAACTACCTAAGTTTATTTTGTAGGTGTATCTTAATTTTGAGAAGATGCAGACTTTATTACACCTAAAATGGCTTCACACAAATGCTGTAAAGTACGAATCAGAAAGGTACCATATTTTATTCCTATTGTAGGCTATTAAGGAAGTATATCGTCGCTTAAGAAACAACACCGCCAAAGTGACATTTTTGGCAAAATTGAGATTTTTGTATCTCTATGGAATCGTATGCATTTTACACGTCCTTGCGACGTAGTTTAGTGAAAATTCAACAGAATTCGCTGCTATCGTGATTCTTCTAACACCGCCTAACTCACTAACTAAAAAAACACTGCCAATGTCCACTTCAACCAGTTTTGTTCTGGCGTGGTACCGTAGTCAACAAGAGATTGATGTCACTCTGCATAAGATAAAAATTATTTACCGTTTTGATTGATTTCCCTTGAATTTTAAAAGATCATAGATAGTGTTAGTTATCGTCTTGGTTATAAAACAAACATTTTAGGAGTCAAATTAATAGCTTAAAGTGTTTTTTGGAGATAGGCGGAGTCATATCGTACTCTTCATGTAATACAACACCGCCTATATCCCTCGCCAGTTTTTTGGCTCTCTTGAAAAGTTTGCATTTTGTCACTTAGGCGGTGTTGTTTCTTAGGCGACAATATGCGATTTTAATGTTTCCAAAAAAAAAAAAAAAAAAAAAAAAAAAAAAAAAAAAAAAAAAATGCTTTTGTTGTTATTAAAAATTGCTGTCCATAAAAATAAAAGTGACTGAGGTTTACAGTTAGTTTGTTAGGTTAGATTATGATTGTAATACATTTCTCATGTCAATACTGTACCATTTTTGATTTGATTGTTTTCATCGCACAGTTTAAATCGCAAAATCAAAATTTCAACCATCGATAATAACGAAGGAGTATGATAACTAACTTTCGGTGAAAAGTGGTTTAGTGATCAGAGGGTTCATGTGGGATGAATCGCTGATCTTGCCACGAGAAAGTAATAATACCAATTTTGGTTACGTACCTCATCTTGGGGCTAAATGGATTTTAATGATACTGATCTTCAGATGACTTTGCCAGTCACACACAGATTGCAATTTTCAGGCCCAAGGGAAAGTTAATTTGGGTAGGTTAAGGTAATTTCTATTTCAAGGCATTGAGATTCAATATTTGAACAATCCTCGATTTTGTGGTGGAACATAGACGATAATTTTTTCCACAATATTATTTTTATAACAATACAGATACGATGTTCTGAAGAAAATTCAGGTACAGTTTCATATACAGTACACTCTCGTTCATCGGAACTAATGTGGCGGACGGCCGGTTCGGATGTCAAAAAATTCCGATTAAGCGGAGTCTGTCGTGAGTCATCATTTCCGTCCGTACGGTGACCTATCGTGATTGTATTCACTTTTGTTTTTAACATAACACAAGAGATTTTATGAAAATAAGGCACTCAAACTTTGAATATGGTAACAATGAACCTATAGGAATAAAAACAACGCAGGAAATAAAGATCCAAAATCTTTATTCTCATATTCCACTCATATTCCAGCAGTCAACTGACTTCCACGTAACACAGGTGCAGTCGCGATGCAAGACAGACTGAATGACAGTTTGGGAAGCGGTCGAAAAGGATGTTCACTTCCTGCCTCCTTCCTCTTTCTATTTTTGTGCAAATACTCCACAGCCTCGTAAATCACATCGATGGGTACAGATAATGGAAAACGCCTGATGACGTTTAATGCACAATGTTATACTTCACTGTTGTGCAGATAGAAGGAATGGAAATTGAAGGCGCTAAAACGGAAAAATTATTTATTTTGTTAGAAAAAAAATTAATAATATCCAGATTTTCAGTTCCGATGAAGCGGAGTTCCGATGTCGCCGAGTCCGATGAACGAGAGTGTACTGTAGCCCCTACACAACTAGAGAATAAAAATATCTAGGCCTATAGATCTGATCGATATAGGCTATCCATCATATCAACTATCAATTCAATCTATATAGGCTACCTAAATATCAACTTTAGACAATCTCGGTAACTAATTACTTTGATGGTAACTAAATTTGCTAGTAGTTTAGTTATGGTAATCTGTTGTTTTATTATGTTATTTAATAAACATTGAATTATGAGCATGAAGATGCATGTTATTTTTGTCTGTAGCTGAAAATGTCAAATGTGAACTGCAAAGTTGTATGTTATTTAATATGCATGTTCTGATAATGTATAAAATAGGATACGTATCGTTAATGCGATATTTTGGCCGATGCGTATCATATCGGGATACATAATTAATCTTTGGACAGCTGGCTATGACTAATATCTTTGGTACCGTACTGGTAACTGGTATCTGATGGCCATGACTAACCACTGCTCGATCCTCTTACTGAATGTCTCTTTTTCAGGGTCATTTATCTTGAAAAACAAATGGTAATACCTACAAACATATTTAAACATTTATGAAGATATTTTAAAAACTTTTTTAGAAATTAAATGATTGAAAGTGTTATAGCCTTGAATATGCCTTAATACATGAATGAGGTGATGCACTTCTAGGTTCAAAGTCAAAATCAAAACCAACCGTAACCACAGGTAGTTCCAGCAAAGCTTGCACTTGACCGATCGATAGAAATTCACTACTAACATAGTTCAAAAACATTGTCAGAAGTCATGCGGGTTTGCATGAACTGTCCTCGCGTCCTGTCTGATGGCGCTGGTAATGGTAATGGACTGTCACTGTCACTGATTACACAGAATGATGTTAAGTGATGGCTACATTAGTTTTAAGTTATGTTAAACACTTTCACTTTTGCAAAGTTTCTTCAATAAAACGGAATTATGAACTAATGACTAGCTTGTATTTTACCACAAACGATTACCTCGACTGAATCAACAAAGCTTGCATTCCCCTGGCAAAATAGTGATAAGTTACTGTAGATGCTTCAATATTGAATGAATGGTCTAATTAATATCAAAGACCCACTAAATATAAAAGCACCCTCTCTGCGTTTTTATTCTTTAATACACATATAATTACAATACAGTTAGCATTAAAGCCACAAAAAAATATTTCAATTTATTAAGTCTATAAAGTTTTAACATTAAAATTTAATTATCGTCTTCTTCAGCACTGCCACTCTTCTCTCATGAATTTGGAGATATTTTACACTATTTCTCTACTTTGACTAGTTAACACTTTACCTCAATCTCCACCTTGGATTTGAAGACTGCCATTTTTAAGTACAAAAAATTTTAACATTACCTACACTTTACTTAAAAAATCATGGTGATGCGGCACTCCACTAGGACTGCTGTCTATTTAGAGTGTTTAGGAATTCCCCTGGTTTGTTATAACGTTATAACAATACTGTCTCCCATTAGCCATCGTCATTGTTTGGGGGCGCCAACTCTGTGACTCGGTAGCGGAATATTCGCAGAAAGGTCTTTACAAACCTTCCACCCAACTTCCACCTACACTGCCGCACCATTCCCAAGTGCCAGCTTAACTGTAACTACCTGTACTTCCTCTTCATCACTTTCAGTCATAAATATGAAGTTCCGCACCCTTCGGTTTAGGAGTTTGTTTTAATTTTTTAGTTAGCCTATGCCATACTTTTACATTATCTAAAGCTAAATTTATTTTCAGAGTTTGGGAAATTCACAAAAGGATTATGAAAAATACATAATCAACTTTAGTGTGAAAAACCAATTGAGGTACAAAGGAAACTTGGGTAAGTTGCTTCAGTTAAAGTTTACATCTACCAGACATAATGTGTAGTTGGCTTTTACTATCTTTTTTCAATTAAAAAGTTAGGTTTTCAGTTAAAGTTTACATCTACCAGACATAATGTGTAGTTGGCTTTTACTATCTTTTTTCAATTAAAAAGTTAGGTTTTCAAAACTTAACTCATAGAGAAACCTGTAATAACAACTTCTTATAAAATGATCGTACTTTTTTACTCCTTTCACCAAAGACTTCTTTAGGATTTACTTTATTATTAAAAGCGATAAGGATACCTTTATTTTGGAAAAATTCTCAGATAGACTGATAGACTTAAGTTAAAATTGATTAAATTTTTTAAGTTAAATCCAAAATTTATTACAGTTTATTTCTTGATTTTAACCCAAAAATACTTAGGACTACGTAATAAATTGTGATAAAATTTAGAAATGTACGTATATGTGTCCCATCGTTTTCCATGAATGAAGCATTGCTAAATATCTCATTTTTCATTGAAACCTAAGCACTTTAATGATCAAAATTAATATACGGTAATTTTTTTAGCCTATTACATAAATTTAGAAAAGTGAGATTAAAAAGAAATAAAAGGTTGGAGCCTTAGATATAATTTATTGAAAACTTTATTACCGAAGATCGATTATTTTCTAAAACCTCATGCATGTCACAGTGCGGCTGGTGCAGAAGGATGAGCGGCGCTACCATTGACTATATACACTAATGTGCAAAGACTTCTCATAGTATAGGTGTGAAACCAATTTACGGTGGCGCGATCTTCCGCAGTGTACATGAAAGTACAAGTGACGTATGATAGGTAAATCAGTATTAAGAGTCTGCACTACCTGCGCCATCTTGGATTTTTAGTCCCATAAGAACAATGTTAAATTCAAAACATTACTGTTGTCTTTGAAACACCATATCTCGATAATCTTACATCGGATTTGCATGAAACTGGAAAATGTTCACCATAAGGGAATGGCGGAGTGCATGACGTGGATAGATTTTCAATAAAATTGTTTAAAATTGGTTTAAAATGGTGTAAAATATGTTTATATTTTATTCGTTATTCGAGTAGAAAATTTTTAAAATTAATTTTCTATCACGTCAAGCACTAGATACTATGGTAACATTTAAAATGACATCAAGTTTGAAATTTTCCGACGAAAAACAAACTCACAGTGATGTTGCAAATTTAACATCGCTCTTATGGGACAAACTGCCGAGATGGTGCAGGTAGTGCAGACTCTTAAGCCACGTCCGCACTGGCTGAACATGTTCGCCAAACAAAGTTTTTCCAAACTTTTGTTTGTTCTTTGCTAACCTTTTATAAAGTAAATCATATGGCCAGTATTTGTTCGTTAGGAATGTTTGTTGAGTTTTTGTGTTTGCCGCGATTGTTCGGCCAGTGCGCACTCAGCTTTACCACTATTCTTAATCAACAAAGAAACATTTTATAATTGAGGGTTTTGTTTACGTTGTGATAAGGTGTTTTTGCAGCACTGTAAATCCAGCTGAATGATTACAACATTGACTGGAACAAATCTAGCGTGACGCACAATAACATTCCAAATTTTGGTATCAAACAAAATGCATTGGATGAGAAGTCTATTTACGTTAGTGTAAATAGTTATTGATGCTACTACAAGGAGGTGCTTGCATTTGCACGCTCGAGCCCACTGCTCTACCCATACCACCCGAGTGATGTCATGGTGGAGGGGCTGTGTTACATCTACTACACCTACTGCATGTTACAGTGCGACTGGTGCGGAAAGACGAGCGGCGCTACTACGAGGAGGTGCTTGCATATGCACGCTTGAGCCTGCTGCTCTACCCGTACCTTGACTGATGTCATGGTGGCAGGGCTGTGTTACATCTACTACACCTACTGCATGTTACAGTGCGACTGGTGCGGAAAGACGAGCGGCGCTACTACGAGGAGGTGCTTGCATATGCACGCTTGAGCCTGCTGCTCTACCCGTACCTTGACTGATGTCATGGTGGCAGGGCTGTGTTACATCTACTACACCTACTGCATGTTACAGTGCGACTGGTGCGGAAAGACGAGCGGCGCTACTACGAGGAGGTGCTTGCATATGCACGCTTGAGCCTGCTGCTCTACCCGTACCTTGACTGATGTCATGGTGGCAGGGCTGTGTTACATCTACTACACCTACTGCATGTTACAGTGCGACTGGTGCGGAAAGACGAGCGGCGCTACTACGAGGAGGTGCTTGCGTACGCACGCTCGAGCCTGCTGCTCTACCCGTACCACCTGAGTGACGTCATGGTGGTGGGGCTACGTGTGACGCCATTCCAGTACTACACCGGTGTGCTCGAGTCCATCATGGACCAGGAGCGCAGCTACGACTCGCTGCCAAACTTCACTGCTGCCGATTGTGAGTCATCATCAAGTGGTGGAAGGGGAGATTTTTTTGAATGCATAAGTGCAATTATAATTGGAATAATTCAAACATAAATAGGACTATTGAATTAAATAGTACTATGATAAGGCTTAATTTAGACATTATCCAAATATGTAGATTATTTGATTAGTTTTTAAACAACGATACAGGCCTATCAACTTTGGATATCAATGTGGACATTTGACTTTGAAATAATTTAATTTTAGATAGTACATCTAGGTTGCTTTAGTTTTTTATTTTATGTGTGGGTTTTTTCTTAATATTTTCTTAAATATGCAACTAATTGACTTGAATCTTTGGTTTTTGTTGAGGGGTTCTCTTAGGTATATTTCTGATTTGGCTTCTGGATAATATTTTTAGGCTTCTGTGTGTTGAACAACTAACAATTTTGATTACAGTAATGTGTATTCAAAGTGGATTAAAAAATGAGAGGTGTGTGAGATACCATCTGTTGTGACATAGTTTTGCTTGTCACTTCAGCACTTTTGACAGAGATAGGTCAAGTGTCACTAAACTGAACTAATGTTATAAGATTGGTTTGCTGCTCTCAACGTTAAAAGTGTAGTGACGAGCCCAACTACATCACACAAGCTGTTGTTGCACACAACTCTTTTTCTATTCACCTTCGTGTCCATCTACTATCCATCCATAATTTGTCGTTTTGAAAGTTTTAATTTGATTTTAAAATTTATTTCAAACAAATCTTATTTGTATTGTATCTGGGAATGGTGATGTTTCAGGTCTGAGGCTGCTTGGGATCGGGCGCAACGAGTACATAGATCTGATGAACCAGTGCCGGAGTGGCCGCAAGCTGTTCCGGCGGAGGAACGTGAGGGACCTGTTGCCGGCCCGGCCCGTGGACATCAACATCGAGCCGTGGTGGCTGGTGGCGACCGGCTGCATCGTCGAGGAGGATATCAAGGTGAACCTCTCTTAAGAGTCATCTTCACCTTTGGGCCAGTAGCCCATTGTTGCGCAGTCGGCAATGTTAACCACACGGCTTTTAATGCAAAACATGGTATTTTATTCCCCTGTTTCAAACAATGTTTTTCAACCGATTTTCTTTAAACTTGGTAAGTGTTCAGTTGAATATTAGGCCCCTCATACCTGGAAATTTTGAAAATTTAACAAATATTACTCTCTTTGACGTTTCAAAGTAACTCGATATTCCTTAGTAATATTTGTAAAAATTTTCAAAATTTTGAGGTATGAGGGGCCTAATATGACTAATTAACTAAACACTTACCAAGTTTAAAGAAAATCGGTTGAAAAATGGCATCCGAAACAGGGGAATAAAATACCATGTTTTGCATTTAAAGCCGTGTGGTTAACATTGACGACTGCGCAACAATAGGCTACAGGCCCAAAGGTGAAGATGACTCTAAACCGGCCTCCCATGTCTCAAAAACAACTTGCTTTTTACTGAAGTGGCTATTTTTATATGTAGGCCTACCTATCGCTTTAACCGGTCTTGTTTCACTGAAAACGATGTTTTTGTGTCTATTTTTAACATAAATACATTTTGATTATACAGTCGTTCCCATTGAACAATCAATGTGAACTCCAGGGACAGATGTAAATGTGTTTATTTACCTTGTATCCAGTAGATTACAATAACAGTTTACATTAAGTTAAGTATAGGTCAAGGATCGCATGGAAGTCAAATATAGGCCTACTTCACATTCAGTGGTTCTCATTCATAACTGACCAAATAAAAAATGTATTGATGTTTTTAAATTGATTGTATAATCATAAAGTTTAGTGCACTGATGCATTGTTTTTGCTTTTGATTATCGTGTGCAGTGGGAATTTTTATAAAAGTACACAATGAGTGACAAACTTAAAAGACATTAGTGTGCGAGTATTGATTTTGAAAGTTGAGTCGAGTCAAGCCGAGTTTTTTTTAAAAACTCACAAAATTCAAGCTTTTTTGGAGTTGAGCTTTTTCAAATTATATGTTTGGCAAAATTATTTTTTATTTTTATTTAATAAAATAAAGATACTGGTAATGATAATAAAGTAATGAAGTGCCCCTAATGAAAACAATAAGTATTTTTTGCATTTAAGTATTTTTTTATTGAATTTTGAAATACAGTAATGGCAATTGTTAAGAATATAACTCCCCATGTAAGCCTATATAACTTTTTCGCTTGTTAGATCATCACCCAGGTACAAGAATTCATCATTACAATGTCAAATTGATCATTTGAGTGCAAAATTCATTATCAATGACTAAAACAGTTACATAAATTATAATCATCAAATTGCTGCAATATAAAACATTTTGAACATGCTGTATCTGTATGCCATAAAATGTATATATTTTATAAACGAGTTAATTAACTCATTAAAAGATATTTATTATACTGATTTTAATTTACGTAAATCATTCACTCAAAGGCGGCAGTGATGATAATGTGACCGGCATTTTATTTTAACAACGCCATCTGAAGTTATTTTTTTTTTACTCGGATCAGATAGGTATCCAATGTACACAATGAAACATAACCTCTTTCGTTTCTTACAAATTACATCAAAGAAGTTGAATATAATAACTGAATTTCACAGTTTTTCTGTAATAAATGAGATAGGAAAGAATTTCAATGTCTTGGCATTTATTCCTCATGTACAAAACTGTTTATGAATTTCAATTTTTAAGTCAGATAGAAAACTCAACTCGATCCAAGGAGTTTTTTCCAAAAGTTCGTCAAGTCGAGTAGTACAAACTCGGTTTGAAAAATATTTGATAAGTTACTCGGGTACTCGCACACCCCTACATAAACGAACATGGATCTTTGTGTCGTTTGATTGTTAGATTTATCCACTTGTATCTATTCCTTTTATCAAATTGTGAAACTTCTACCAGTTTGTGCCATATAGTATGTAGGACATTCTTTGCACTTCATTTAGTAGATGCCGGATCTTTCATAATTATTTTTTCCTTGTTTGTTCCGGTTTGTGGTAGCAACTTTTTGTATATACAGTACCTGTCAATGAAACATTAGAAATCCTCAAACAACATTTATCAAAGAATAACTCTTTATCAAAAATAAAATTAGATATAATACTAACAAAAGAAGCAATAAATCAAAATTATTTTAAATTAAAATCAAAGCTTTTCAACAAGTTGATGGTTTAGCCATGGGCTCACCACTTTCTGGACTATGGCAAGTATGTATATTGATCATTTATAGAGAACAAAAGTTTTGAGTGGCAGCAATCCATATAAAAAAAATCTCACACTGGCATAGGCCTAGATATTTTGATGACACCATATGCCTCTTTAAAGAAATTAAAAAAGCGGTATGAAGAATTCTTAAAATATTTTAATACAATTTCAAATAAAATTCACTGTGAAGTTACAAAAAGAATCAATAAATTTCCTAGACCTGACAATTTCAAAAGAGTTATCACGCCATTTTTTCAAGATTTTCCAGAAAGAAACACAAACAGATCTTGTCATACCGGTCACATAAAATTATCTCTTTAGTAGCCTGTCTGCGTTGCTGCACTGGTCTTCTTAATACACGCCTGCTGGACCTCTTCTTCTTCTTGGAGGCGTCTTTGCCACTCCCCGAGACTGAATCCTAGGATCAAGGACACGGTGGAAATGAGTATAGTTCCACCAACTAGTACTGGAGCATTCATGTTGAATGTTAATTAAATTTGTTTTATTTAAATTTTAGTACGTGTTTTAGATTTTTAGTTTGGTTTTCAAGTAAATATTTCTATGGTTACTCCTTTATTTTTGGGTTTTGAATAAGTATATATAAATAAATTGGTCTGATAAAAATTCCGGACTGACTCGGCAACAATTTTATGAATATTTTTAATACTTAAGATGGTTAGGAAGCTTGGGGCAATGGAAGTTGATTTTTTATTCCATTAAAATAACTAGGCTTTATGTAAATTTAATTTCCTGTATCTCTTAAATGGTCCAGTAAAATAATGAATACCCAGTAATAAAAATGTCTTCTTATGCAATGCAATTGCAGGAACAGTGAAAAGATTGTATACGTAAAAGAATATTTAAACACTTGTACATTCACAAAAATGGGTGTTTTTTTGGATTTTTAAATTTTCCACCATAACAAAAAATATTTATACAAAAAATCGCTCATTTTTATGAGCAAAATAAATCATGGCAGTGTAGGTAGAACAAATAGTTGTGTCACTATTTCTTATGTGAACTCTGTACTTGCTCGCCAGAACTACAGGATATCGAGTTTAACATGTGCAGCTTTCTGGTGAATTATAGTAATCTCATGGACAATATATCATAACTATAAATTTTGCAACCGACCAATCACTAAAATAAACAGTACAAAATAATTGTAACCTTCATGTTAGTCATCTATACTTATTTCACGCTAAGGGTTTTTTGTAATTAAAACTCCTTCTACAATTTGAAATTTATTGGTGTAGTTGGATAGGGCATGGTCTTTTGTTGTTTTTGCCAAAAATTGATTATCGATGTAAAATAATGGCACGATCCTTAATTGGAATGGGAAATTTACCTATTAGAAAAACATTAAGATTGGGTAGATCATTTTAAACATCTGTTAATGTATAGCTCAAAATAAGTGTATTTTTGGGTGATTGCACAATATTAGATTGGTCTACTGTAATTGATTTAAAACTAAATGCAACATCTTTAGCAATGACATGTGATAGTCCAAATTAGTTGCCTGGTTTCAAGCAAAAAGTACACTAGTTTTGTATTTTTTCAACTAATTATTGCAATTAGGCTGTAAAACAGTAATTTTACATTTTTAAAGTAATGAAGTTTTCACCAGCCAATTCGTAATCTGGCCTTGGTCTGGTCCTGAAGTGGCCAGAGGTCCAAGATGTAGTCTTCTGTACATACTTACAGTAAACATCTTGGATATTGTATCTTTTTATTGAACTCAGCTTTGAAATTGTGATGTAATTTTTAAGTTTAAAAAATGTCTGAAAGTTACTAGGCTAGCACTGTAAGACAGTAGGTTACCTTTAGGCTTCCCTTTCAAATTTGGTGTATGAAGACTTATTCATTAAAAAATACATGTTAGGAAAATGTTGTGATCAGATTTTGTAGCCTAAGTTATTTTCTATAGATCTAAAGCACCACCATTTTAGAAAATTTATAGTAGCGAATAATCTTTTGTTTGTTTTGGTAACTTGCAAATCTCAAAGAAGTTGCCTATCTGTCTGCCAACTGTATTGAGGAGAAAACAATTAACCTGTGGATGTTGTGTAAAGAATGGTAACATGAGGGAATATGTTTAAGCAGTGTAGATCTATATAGCAGTGTAGAAGTGTAGAAAGTGTAGAAGTGTATACACTTCCACAAAACGCCATTAGAATTGTTGTAAGGTATTAGTCCAAGAGAATCCTGCAAAACACATTTCAAATGGCTTAAAATTCTTTCACTTTCTTCATTATTCATACTCCAGTGTCTTATGTTTGTTAAATCTAATCCGGAAAGTTTTTTTGACAATAATCATCTTCATCACTACTCAACCAGAAATTTCAACATTTTGCAATACCCAATCCATAGAACGACTTTTCCAGAAAAATTACCTTCTTACTCTTGTTTAAAGATCTTCAACAGTTTCCCCCCATGTATTATAGAGGAACCTTCAATTAAAAAATTAAAAAAGCTGGCTATAGATTATCTTTTTCAGAACTGCTCCTATAGTCTCTCTGAGTACCTGAACCACGGCACAGGCGGGGCTTGACAAACTCATGCTTCCAAATCATGTCATGAAAGTCTTTCCCAGTTGGTTGCATTTGTTTTCTTTTATTGTAAATAGTTTTAGCGAATTTCCCATAGGGAATAAGCTATTACCGTAGGTCTCATGGTGAGACCTAAGCCCGGGACCATGTTACTTTTTCGTTTTGAGGTGCCCAGAGACCAAAAATAATAGTCACTAAAATTTATATATGTATATATATATATATATATATATATATATATATATATATATATATATGTATATGTGTCCCTAGACACGATAACTCTCGTAAAAATGGTCCGATCGATACCAAATTTGGTAGAGATGTGTAATCCTACGTTTATTCGGATGAGTTCGAAAACCAGACATATCGACCTACCGGAAGGGGTAGTTTTGGGGGGTTTTGTACCCCAAAAATGGGTTTTTTGTATTTTTCATATGTAAATTTGAAAAATTTTAAATTTTTATTTTTACCATTGGATTTAGCTAAAAAAAACACACAGTTTAGTATTTTGAAGCTTTGCTCTATCTCCACTGGTTACCGAGATATTACAAAGTCTAAAGACAGTACATTGTCTTTTGGGGCTCCAATGTTAATCTTATGGAGAATAAGGATGTGTTAATATTTCACTTATTAACCAATATTTTTGGATGAAACTTGGTATTTAGCTTCATTTGGTCGAGATTCATCCATTTAAGGTAAAAAATCTTGGTTTTTGTACTTATCATGGCAGCAAACCTGCATACTCTTTTCCCATGTTAATCATATGGAGAATAGGCAAACTCTTTTATTTATGGACAGATATTGATGAAATTTACTATATGTGAGGTGGAAAGCGAAAAGGGACCTCTTGTTGGCAAAATAAAATTTTCAGTACAGCTAAATAAAGCAATTTCATTCCAAATCATCGATTTTTGGTTTTTTATCGATTATTAATCTATATTTTGTGTAGAAAAGGCGTATATCGGTTAAAAAGTCGAATCAAAGCTTAAACAAGTCGATATAAATCATTTTGTTAGTCACTGCATGTCCTGAGAAAAGGTACCTCTTGTCGCTTATGGGAAAATAACATGGCCGACAAGAGGGCCCTTTTCAACAACACACTTCGTAAAGAAACATTGGTTCAAAAATGAGTCTCTCCTGAATTCTAGCGGACACTTAGAGAACTAGGACAAAGTTCTAGTGAAGGCAGAACATCGTCTGATTATTTTAATACGGACCCGACAAGAGGTACCTTTTCTATAACCGAGGTTTTGGTTACAAAACTTTGACTTTCCTATACAGTCCTTTAAACAGTGGACAGTTATAACGTTATTGTAATTAATTAATCAGTAATTATCAACTAGCAATATTCTATCAATGATAAGCGGGATACCTAGTTCAATAATGAACAGGGCATTTTTATTGTAAAGTACAAGGTTGGTAGCAATGTTTATCGTGGTTGCAACCATCAGCTGTTGCCCCAGCTACTGCCTCTGATTGGAGTATTGTGACACTATCTTACTTAAAACCCGAATGTTGACTTATCAATTTGGTCATTAGTATTAGTTGATTTAAGGACGATTATTCAATTTAATAGCAGATCAAAAGCAAAATCTTTCAGCAATAGGTCCCACTTCGCTTTTCAATGGTTTACGTTCAAACTATCGATTTTATTTTCTAATTAGGATGTTTATTTTGACTATATTAAACTAATTATTGGATAAAACATTTAAACAACAATGTGGTAGCAATAAATGTTCAGCCTTGAAAAGGTATCTCTTGTCATTTGTCGTAACACTGGGCCGACAAGAGGTCCCTTTTCAGAAAATACCCTTGTGTACTACATGTTGCAATAAACACAGTATTAGCCTAAATTCTAGCGTTAGTTAAGGAAACTACTAGTGTTCTTCCTAAAGAGGACATTATAAGCTTTGCATTGATACCAACATCATCGCTTAGATAAAAAAATATAGATTCTGAGTTTATTTAAACTTTTTAAGGGCGTTTTCCTGAAAATGCCCTTCACGCTTCGAGAAAGTTCAAACGTCCATAACTCAAACAAAAACAATCGTAGGGACATGAAATTTGCACCAAACTCTCAGGAATTTTAAGGTGATAATAAAAATATCAATAACTCAAAATCGGAAATTGCCGACAAGAGGTCCCTTTTCGCTTTCCATCTCACATATGGCTTTATATGGTCGAAATAAATTTTTTCTATGCTAAAAACCTACTTTTAGTGTCCCCCATGGCAGCATACCTGCATACTCTTTCCCTATATTTATCTTAAGGAGAATAGACATTTATATCCCTATTTATGAGCACGTGATGAAATTTCGTTTACAAGTTTAGCTGGTCAAAATTAATATTAATTTGGAAATTCGCTGAGTACGCAGGTCTGCTGCGACGGGGGGTATTTTGTCTTTGTTTTAACCCACATGAAACAAGATTTTTGTTATTTAGATTAAGCATTTAGGTTAAGACAATATTGTGATAAGTCTACTGCCCAGGCAACAATTGCATGTCAGGGCGTCACTAGACATTTTAAATAAATAAATAAAAATAGCTGTGTAGAAGGTAATCTTTGGTGTGGCCAGTGACTTTAAATATAAATTAACTAGAGATCGCCCTGTGGTTTTAATTCAAACAAAACCTTTTCTGGTAATCTGGAACGTCTGGATCCAATTAGTAAAAACATTATGTTATAACTGAAGCGTCTGCCCTTCCTGATTTGCTAGCATTTGTTATTACAACAGCTGCCTAATTCATTCAATTAATTAATTATCTTTGTCTCTTAAGATTGACATTGAAACTTTAAAAGCCTGTAGGGGGTAGCCCCGTGGGCCGAAGTGAATTAAAACGTGATTCTGCTCATCCACAGCACAATACCTTTCTAACGGTATGCACGGATCTCTCCTGCGTTGCATACAAGCTGAGAAAAAAGGAGGAAATAAAAAATAGTGATATAGTGTCATGCTTGCCTATTAATTTATAGATTGACTAGAGATTATCTCATGGTAGAAAATCAACCAAATGTCAATTAATCTGGAACCAATTAATTAAAAAATATTTTATAACTGAAAAATCTGTTCTTCCTGATTTGCTAGCATTTGTTTTTTCAACAGCTGTCTAATGATTTAATCTTCCATAAGACTAACATTGAACCTTTAAAAGCCTGTAGGGCGTATACCTTTCTATCAGTATGCCTGGTTTTTCATACTATGTTCACAAGCTGAGAAAAAAGGAGGAAAAGAAACATGCTTGCCTATTGATTTATAAAATCTATATATTAATAGGCAAGAATGTTTCTTTTCCTCCTTTTTTCACAGCTTGAGGATATCGTAGGAGAAATCCGAGCATACCGTTAAAGGTGGTGTCCTGTAGATGAGCAGAATCCCATTATAATTCAAATCTGCTCTCAGGGCTTCGCCCTATTGGCTTTGAAAGTAGTAATGTAAATCTTATGGAGAAAAATAATTGATTGAATTAGACAGCATTTGTAATAACAAATGCTAGCAAATCAGAAAGAACAGATGTTTCAGTTATAAAACATTTTTATGCTAATTGGTACAAGATCAACTAAATTTTTGGTCGACCAGTTGGGAGGTCCCTAGTATTAATGGTAAATCATGCAATTTATGACCTTATTGCTATAAATTAGCTGAACTTATGTTGGTTGTTGCAGCTTGTATCAGAGTCCGAGAAGGAGCTGATCGACCGAATAATAGACCACGGGAAACAGCGAGCGGGAGACCTTAATAAGCAGCTGGTGCATTCTCTTTACAAGTAACGGTTCAAATATTTGTTATAAAATGTTATTCCATTTTTTATTGTTATTTCATTTTTTATAAATTATTCACAAATTTACACACTCTTTTTTAGATCAAAACCTAATAATTACATTGATTTACATAAAATATTAGCTGCTAAAAAAATAGATTACGAATGGGGAAAAAATTATAAATTGAATATTAAATTTAAATAGTTAAAAAAATGTGCTAGTTTACACAATTAGTCATAACGTATATTATACTAAATGAATATTGAAAATAAGCAAGATTTCCTTTTCAATCGTTCTTTCCAAAATGGAAGGAAAAAGGCTTAGCCTTCTTTAGAGTCTTAAGAGTGGTAAGAGTTGTGTTGTAAATGGTTTTGCATAGTCCTATTAACCCTATTAACGCCTATGAGCAGTGGTGTATCAATTGTTTGATTATATTTTTAACTATACATAAAGTTTAAAGTGCACTTTCATGTGGCTTTTAGTCAGGATTAAAATTTAATTATGTATGATCTAATGTTAAGGTGAAAACATTCAACAATCCAGGTTATTTTATATATTAAAAATGGAAAATACTGTAATGCTTTGAAAGCTCAAACATAACACAACTTTGTTTACACACTTAAAAGTAAATATTATTTGATCAGCTGGTTATTTGAACAGATGCGTTACTTCCTCTTGATAGTTTGTCAGACTCATCACAAAATTCAATGTCCAGTAAATAATTACCCATTCATACCCATTACCTATATATTTGAAACCTACCTTTAACTGTCCTTGTCTAATCACTAATATAAAATAAATGTGGATTTTTTGTAATGCACCCAAGGGGCTTTTTAATAGACACTGTCATTCAAATTATTATTTTCTGATTTCTTTTAAATTTAGATTCATTAATTCAAGTCTAAGGGCCAATTTCTCGAAGTAAGTTTAAACCTAAAATCAATTTTAAACCAACATTGTCCATATAATTAACACTGAGTTAAACTAAGTTTAAGTTAAACGTAACTTAGTAGGTTTAAACTTAGTAAGTTTAAGAAACCGGCCCTTAAGAGTTCAAAAATTAAAGTAATAGTGCATTTACATCAGTATTAATTTTGCTGTCCATATAACCAGTAAAATGTCTTTGAATGAAATATTAAATGGTTTTAACCCTCTGTTTATGATATTTCCAGGAAAGGACTGATATATTTGGAAGTGCCTATAGAAGATTCAAATTACATTGTAGTCCCCCCTCTAGAAGGGTTTGTGATGAATCGAGTCCTAGGAGACTATTTTGAGACGTTGCTGTATAAGATATTTGTGTCCATCGACGAACACACAAGTGTTGGGGAGGTGAGCAAGTCTAACACATAACTAACTAATGTGGATTTTGAAACCATTGAAATTCGTAAGCCTATCACTCATATTTTAATAAATTAAATTTAACTTTTTTCAAACAGAAATTAATTTAGCATTCTAAACTTTTTAAAGAAAACTTCTTGAAATTTACTACGTATCAGTCTCCAATATAACAAAAGTTGTTACATCCTAATTAATTTTGATGATTTTTTTTGTCATTGAAATAACAGAAATAGTAAAAACTACTAGTGGCTTATAGGGGCAAAAGACCCTAATCATGAAATTAAAATAATGTAGATCTTAGTGGATTACCAGTATTTTCCTTGGAAAATTTCCAGGAGATTTCATTTTATGGATAATATTTTAGTAATATCATTTGCATAGACCTTCCACCTCCAAAGCAGTCTTTACAATCTTAAGACACATGTCATGAATGGGTGCTTAATTTTGTCTACAGTTAAAAACCTATATCGATTTTAAAAATGGATTTTTAAAGAAAACAGACCTTGAGCTAAGACAAAAAAATTAACATAATGTAGGAAAGTTGCAATGAGAAAAAAAACCATGACTTTGCTCAGCACCCGTTTTCGGATTACAGTACACTCTCGTTCATCGGAACTAATGTGGCGGACGGCCGGTTTGGATGTCAAAAAATTCCGACGACGTGGAGGCTACCATGAGCCATCATTTCCGCCCGTACGATGGCCTATCGTGATTGTATTCACTCTTGTTTTTAAGGCAACACTAGTGATTTTATGAAAATAAGGCACTCAAACTTTGAACATGGTAACAAATGAACCTATAGGAATAAAAACAACGCAGGAAATAAAGATCCAAAATCGTTATTCTCATATTCCATATTTATATTCCACTCATATTCCAGCAGTCAACTGACTTCCACGTAACACAGGTGCAGTCGCGACGCGAGACAGACTGAATGACAGTTTGGGAAGCGGTCGAAACGGATGTTGACTTCCTGCCCCCTTCCTCTTTCTATTTTTGTGCGAATACTCCACGGCCTCGTAAATCACATCAATGCGTACAGAAAAAACGGAAAACGTTTTTTTTTTTTTGGAAAACGCCTGATGACGTTAGACGAAAAATGTGATACTTCACTGTTGTGCGGATAGAACGAATGGAAATTGAAGGCGCTAAAACGAAAAAATTATTTATTTTGTAAGAAAAAAAAAAATTAATAATATCCAGATTTTCAGTTCCGATGAAGCGGAGTTCCGATGTCGCCGAGTCCGATGAACGAGAGTGTACTGTACTACACTTTCATCAGACACCATCCTTTTTTCAACCATTTGATTATCTTGTTTGTCCATAAGTTGAAATAGTATTTTCGTTCCTGACAGATTCTCTAATTTTTTAGCTTCACAAAATTTAGAATAACACCTCGAAGTAGACTGACTTCACTCACTGTCCATTTTCAGCTCACCTAATAAAAACACGCAACTTATTTTTCTAAAAACAAAGTAATCTTATTTAATTTCTATATAATGTAGTATTTTCCTTGTTCTTTCTCATTTATTTTAAAGGTTTCGGGTATGTTGCTGTTTTCCATAGTCTTTGGAGCAAACATCATTAATTAAAACTCTCTTGATCCCACTATTCTACAATTTGTGAAACTCCCAAAAATAATCTTGAGTAGTTTTTAGAATACCAACACTTCATTGGTTGCCACAATATACTTTTGAATTAATATTTAATTCTCATTCAATGTTATTATTTTCTTCTTGTTTCAAAATCAAACTTAAATAAAACACATGCTTTAATGTAAACAAAGAATAAAGCTTTTCTTTAACAATTTTGGTAATGAATTTATTCGTCGTTCCATCTCATGATCAAAAATTTTTGTAATTGTTTATTTTAATACGGTACATAAGTTAAATTTTAAAGATTTCTTTTATTTAAACGATGATTTAAAAATCAGCTATAAATTTTTCATAAACTTTAAGGTTATAGTAACGCTCCTAGTGTAGTCATTCGACGGAAAAAAACAATTTCATTATAGTATTGCCATTTTAGGGGATTGGTATTATATAAGACCTTCTTCACACATTGACTTCCACCTGGTTCTCTGTTTAAAATCAAACCAAAACACATTTTCTGATGTACACAAATCAGACGTTTTTCGAATCACCATGCTATTCTTATGGAGGATGTTTTACATTATTTCTCATTTCCTTGTAAAATTATTGATAATTTTCCCTCATGCATAGGACCGAGATCTTTAATTGAGACCCCTCCCATCTTCTTGCGATTTGTATAATGTTCACAATTTTGGTAAAAAAATTTTGCTTACAGATTATATACTTAATAAAAACTATTTTAATTTAAAATTTTAAAAATTAAAATAATTAATTTAGTTACAATTTGTTGACATTGTTAACGATGTTTAATGTTCAGCTAATATCTTAAGAAGCTTGTTTATTTGTAGTTGGCCAATGTTCTACAAATAGACTCTGAATTGGTGAAGAATGCCGTCTCGCTCTACTGTAGACTGGGGTTCGCTCGGAAAAAATGTACAGACACTGACGACTGGCATCCTTCGTGGAGACCCGCTCGCAACAAACTGCTGTTAGTATGACCACTAATTGACAATTAATTATACGTAAGAGTTTTTTATATTTTTTTATAATCATGAATCAGGAAAATATTACGGTGTATTTAATCAAATTGGCATTAATTTTTAAGATTTAGTATTAACTTGTAGACTTGAAATGGCTATTGAAAGTTTCTAATTATGTAATCTCCTACATTAATTTGTTAGTGTGAATTAACCATCTTAAGGTAAAAAATAAAAGGGAAAAATAAAATTAAATATTAAAAAAAGTTTTTGTAAGTTTTGAGATTGGAGTGAATCACATTAGATTAGGCCCTACATTTCTTTAACTTTTTGTCTGTTTAAAATTATTTTTGCACAGTAGTAAGTCAATTATCTGGTACCGGGGTAGTTTGAAAATCAAACATGAAAGTTATTTACGATTATAACCATTAAACAGTTCATTAACAGTTTTTCAACACAAAATACTACTAAATAATGGATAGGCTTGCTTTAAAATAGAAATCAAAACAAAAATACGAGAGATATCCGGAAAGTAAGAAACGTTTTGGAACATTTAAAAATACTAAGTACAAGAATTAAATTTTACTGTATACAATTTGAAGAGCAACTAAAACACTACTTTTTTTACATACCCCCATGAGATTAAGGCATTTGTCGTACCGGTGAACAAGCTTTGCAATTCCCTCTTTGTAGACATCTGCCGCCTTTCAACAGGCTATTTAAAATCCGTAACAACCTGTTCAAAATCTGTAACAATTTCAAACAGCAAAGTCCGTGAAACTTGAGGGAAAGATAATGAAAGCTCCATTATGGTGAAGCGGCGGTTTTCAGGGATTTTCATGTCAACATTAGTGACCAGTTCGTCAGTCACAATTCTCGGGCGTCCACTCTTCTGCTCATCATGAACACAAGAGTTCGGACATTTCTAAACTGAATACACCACTTGCGCACAGAACTTTCATTCATGACATATTTCCCATACACCTCGCACACTTGTCGATAAATCTCTATCGGTTTTAAGTTTTTTGCCAAAAAAAAAAAAAAAAAAAAAAAACCGTATTACCGATTGCACTTTGCAACTGGTGGGATTTTGTATGGGAGTGACCATTTTGAATTTAAATACAAAGAAAACAGGCAGCGTGACAATGCTCCTACAGTCACGGCTGGATAGCCACTGAGGCTCCGAGCGCTCTTATACCTTAATATAGGCAATACGCGCACTCCTGGTGGTGTAAGATGTGAATGTTCCTTACTTTCTTAATAGCCCTCGTAGTATGCATTTTTTAAATTTTGTAGATATACGCTACGTTTACAGTTTCGCAACAGGTTTTTTAAAACTGTACATTGAATTAGCTGTTCAGGGGTTCGGATAATTGACTGTTCAGATAACTGCTGTTTACTGTTTATGATTTATTAAAAACAAAAATTGGTTTGGCGTTAGGCCTGAGAAGTTTGTTCTAAGGGTTCTCTTATCACTCTGGAATACATTGCAGCATGAGCCCCGAGGGCGACCCGATGCTCCTGGACCTGAGCGATGCACTGGCGGAGGCAGCGACCGAGGAGGAGCGGCCCGAGGTTGCGCCGATGGAGCCAGAGGACGCGGACGGCGCGGCGCCGCGCACCAAGCGGATATGCTTCCTCTTCGACTCCACGCTCACAGCCTTCCTCATGATGGGCAACCTTTCACCAGTACGTACCAGGCTTCCAATCACTAAATATGGGTTGAAATCATAACAATTTTTGACAAAATGTGGCCCTAGTTTAGCTCTAAATTATTGTCAATTTTTTCTTGAATAGTAGAAATTTCTCTTGTGTAAAATTTATAGGGGTGGGCGAGTATCATATTTTAAAATGAGTCCAGTAGTAAGTAGAATAATCGAGTTTTGAATCGAGTCGAGTAATACGTGAACATAAAAATATTGAAAATTGCCTTAAAATAACTAGCCTATACTAAAATTTAAAAAAATATACTAGCCTACTATACTAAATTAACTAGCCTATCGTATAGGCCTACAAAAGATCATTTTAAGTTTAATTTGCTCAAAAACTACTAGTGCACGTGTTGCTCGACATCGAGCAATTTATTTTGATATAATACAAAAGTTACATTTAGTTCTAAATCAATTAAATCTGACCAAGCCAATATTGTTAATATCAGTGATCACCAAAAACTACAGCTGTGTGTAAACAAATGTTTAAAATTCTCAAAACCAATCTCAATGCTATTCAAAGGGTCAAAAGGAAAATTTCAAATTTAATTTGTGGATACCGCCCTTATTTTGTTGCGCAGTCGGCAATGTTAACCATACGGCTTTTAATGCAAAACATGGTATTTTATTACCCTGTTTCGGACGCCGTTTTTCAACAGATTTTCTTTAAACTTGTTAAGTGTTTAGTTGAATAGTTATATTAGGCCCCTCATACCTGAAAATTTTGCAAATTAAAAATATATTACTAAGGAAAATCAAGGTACTTTGCAAAGTCACAGAGAGTAATATTCAAAGTCATAGAGGACAAAAAAGAATCGGTTTTGGTACTATTGGGAGAACAAAAAACAGGCTGATTTCGTGCAGAATGATGAAAAATAGTGTATTTTTAGTTGGTTTTGTTCACGCACTGAGTTCACGGATTTAATTTATAGCTCTGTTAATACAGTCAGTACAGATTAAGTTACATTTGCTATCGTTTTGTACCTATGAAAGCAATGGGACCCTTGTGAACATATGATTAATTAAATTTTACTATATTTAAAAAAGCATAATACTTTTAAAATAATAGTACATCTAATATGAACTAAAAATTACTGTCCCACACCACAATATTTTTTATTGGATCTAATTTTGCTAAATTATATGTTCTTACAAGTTTTATATCTGCAGAGAGATCCATAATTATTTTCATCTGAATAATTCCATGGGCCTATTAACATAGGCTTTTAACGTTAAATGCATATGTACCAGATCTTTCATTACACTGCACGGAATACAACTATTTTCAACCCCAGCATCGACTTTAAATATAAATTTTCCCGCTCTAGATTGGAAAAAAATTTCCGTGATGAAAATATTGTTGTAATTTGGGTCGAAAATATTAATCTGTGACTAAATTGAAATTCCTTAGCACACTTAAAATTCTATAAAGATCTTAAATCTCTTCCTGGATGAGAATCATCAGTTTATAATTTATAATTATACTAACATACAATTTTTGTATAGCTCCATGGAAGTAAACAAAAAACTTCAATGTCTGATAAAAAACATATGAGTTAATGAATCCTAGTTTCAATATGAGCCCATAAATCCTGAAACCAGTCTTGTAACACCTTATCTTTATTAACCAACTTTATAAATCAAAGCTAAATATTCATATTTGTTTACCTGAGGGAAATGTAATACGAGGGCCCTACGGGAAGTGGGGGGCTGGTACTAAGGGAGAGTGACCTAGCAGACATTTGAGAACCTAGGGAGGACGCTCCACAACTCATCAGGCACTGGACCTAGGGAAGACAGAGTGGGTTACAAGAAAATAAACAATTTCTTGCAACTAAGTTCAGAAATGTTAGCTTTTACACTAATAAAACACAAACTACAAAGTTAACTATGAGTCTATGAGTAATACTTTTACTAAAATAAGTACCTGGGATAGTGTGGGCGCAGCCTAACGGGACATGGATGACCAGAGGGACCGCCAGGGTCCCCTCCAGTCGCAAAGGGACTCCTTCCATCACGGCTAATCCGAGGGGGATAACGCGAGACATCTCAACCTCTAGAGCCCGGCCCTGCACAAGGATATGAGAACCACTTATGATACATACACCTATTGATACCTACATGAAAATAATTATGTTTATTATCAATAGTAAGACTGGTTTCAGAATTCAAATGAGCCCATGGTCTAATCTATCTACGTATGACTCACGAAACCCTGCAGTAGACTGGATTCAACAGTGGCGCATCAAGCTCAAATCTCAGTTGAAGCCAGGAGTGATTCCAGGGCCATGGCTTATTGCCCACAGCATTTTTCGAAGATAATTCCTTAATTTGCTTTCAGTTCTATTCCTATTGTTACTTAGCAACAATATGAATTTTTGTAATGTTTTTATTTTTACTGGTAACAAACTACCCTACATAAAAATCAATCTATAAAACCTTAATTGCCACGTAAATATTTTATTTTTTATATAAATTCGGATGTAACTTTTATTGGTGGTCACTTTAAAACGAATGGAAAAATCTATCAAATATGGCACAATATTTTGGGAGACAGGATTCTTTAACTTTTTTAATAACTTTATTCCGCCCCAGTACTTTTGCAAAAATGATCAACTAATTCCAGAATATGAAGAATAAACAGAGGCCAAAACTAAACAAAGACCTTAATATAGACGATATGTTGCCTGTAGAAACTTGACAGAAACAGGCCCTTTCTTTGTGGGTGGAGCACTAGGCAGATTGTGCAAAACTTAAAATTTACTTTTTAAACTTCTATTTCCAGTCAATTATTTTTCTTGCATCAAATTTTACGTTGAAAATGGATTAGGCAATCTGTAAAATTAACTATTATTTTATAGCCACACATAATTAAAATTTTTGGGGTATCGCAATACAGATAGGTAGAAGAAAACAGTTTATCCTATATTATAATATGAGCAATGTCTGAAGGGATGTGTGTTACACGATCTCGAAATCCAACAGACCTAACAATCTGTGCAGTTATAGGTGTCGCCACAATGCCAGTCGAGTCCAGTCCAAGACTTATTTTAAGATACTAAAATATAATTAAATGAAATGAAAAACAAATAATACTATACTTTAATATAATTTGTCTTTCGTTCTTTCTCCTTATCGTCTGCTGGAGTTCGATCCAAAAGGGATGACTCAAGCGATGTTCAGGTTGCCGATAGGTTAAGTACGTTTTTAAATTAAACAAATTAAGAAGGGATGGAAAAATTAATTCATTACAAACATTGCTATTTTCTTGAATTTATTTGCCAAATATCAGTAACACTAACAAAATTGGTGATTTGCCGATTTTGCCAATAGAAGCAGAGTTGTCAACTACTCGACTCGTTTGGTTGAGTATTTTAAACTACTTGAGTCGATACTGAGTAGTGCTAACTACTAGAGTAATTACTCGTTAGTCAAGTACTCGCCCACCCCTTAAAATTTATAAAGTACTTTGGCAAAATATTCTGGGATTTAAAAAAGATTTACCTTGAATTTCACTAAAATGTCTCTCTTATTACATGACACCTGTTTCATTGTTGAAACAATCCTATTTTGAAAATACTCTACCATATAACTATTATAAATATATAATATACTACCATATAAATATATGTTCTTACAAGTTTTATATCTGCAGAGAGACAAGTCTAACCCATAATTTTTTCATCTGAATAATTCCATGGGTGAAAAATGTTTCCCGTTGGGTATCATTTGTATTAAGATTTACTTCATTATAAATTTAACAAGATGTTTAATTGTTATTCATTGCCTCCTTGTAAATATTTTGAGTATTCTGTAGTTTTGTTCTTTATATGTTTTCATTAACCTGTTGACTAGTTTTTTGTATATACTTAAATGTGTTTTGTTTGTTTAAAAAAACTCGTTATGTTACAGGGCTTAAAAAGCCATGCCGTCACAATGTTTGAAGTTGGAAAACTTCTTGATGAGTCTATTGATGGGTTTCTTGGTGAGCTGGAAAAAGTGAGTGTCTAAAATTTTTAAAACTAATAAATGTTTATTTGAGGACCCTAGTAGTGTTATTTTGGGGACAGTATTATGCAATATATATGCAATTTCCATCAAAGCAGTCCAACCACTAACAATATTACAAGTTTCGATTGTTATAATTGGCCACTTAATGCGGTTCAGTTGCTAGCAAACGCTTTGCAACAGTTCGATGGTCAGCATAGTCTTATCGAGAATGCACCAAGAGTAACATTGACTCCAGGACCCTTGACAATTACCAAATTCGACAGTAAATAAGTCCACATTGAGTCAAATTTGTAGCTACTTACTTGTAGGTCAGCCAGGATACTTGACTGGCTGCTGCAGGGAGAGTTCTACCATTGACTTTGTACAATAACGTTAATGGACTACTCATCCAATGCTTTTTGTTTGATATCAAAATTTGGGAAGTTCGCGTACGCAGCGCCAGATTTGCTGCAATCGATGTTGTTACTATTCAGCTGGATTTACAGTGCTGCAAAAACACTTTACCACTACGTATAAACCTAACCCTCAGTTATAAAATGTTTCATCCTTGGTGGATAAGAGTTGTAATACTGATTTATCTATCATATGTCACTTGTACTTCATGTACACCGCAGCAGATCGCACCAGGGTCAATAGGTTTCAACCACACCTATGCTATGAGAAGTCTATTCACGTTAGTGTATATAGTCAAAGATTCTACTCTGTTGAAGATTACCTGGAGCGAAGAAGTCAACCTAACTGATGAAACTAAATATTGACGCCATTACTGTACTCTATGTACATGTAAATAAAGATAATTTTGTCTTTGTTTTGTTGTCTTGTCTTAAGTTAGTTGTAATATTTTTAAATATAATTTTGAGACGTTGTCTGTCCTTTGGTAAAAGACTAGGGTTGAGTTGACTACGGATTCATTATATTATTTAAACGTACCATGGTTTGAAAGTTATTTAATATTTTATCATTTTCTCACATGTTACCTATGTAACACAAAACTGTGCATTTTCATACATGAAATTGTTCATATGGGTTTTCGAACCCAAAATCGATTTTGAGAGGAATTTTTACCAGGCTTGTTAATGTGAGATAACCTGACATTACATATTAATCAACCAATACAGAGGCAAAATGAATTGAAAATAAGCTATTCACTATATCCGATGGAACACTAATGTAAGTTACAATACTTATTTGAAAGATAATATAAAAATTTGCCTCTAATCGGGTTGTGTCGTGGGGCAGGTGAGCACCGCGCGAGATGACAGTGAGGGCGAGGCACGCCGGTACTTTGAGCACGCGCTGATACTGCGGTCGACCATCCTGGCGCTGCGCCACAGCACCGGCCTACACGCCGGACTGGACCTGGTGCGCTGCGAGAGTCTCTACCCCCTGGAGCCTGAGACACGGAACAGGCTACTAGCCAAGAACTATTCGTAAGTCACAAGCCGGATAGTGGGCGATAAGATGTTTTACCTCGTACAATAAGATGACATTTACATATTTTTCCAGCTCTGAAACTGGAATGTAAGGGTGTTAGATTGCTGTAAATGTCGTATTACCATAGGTCAGGTTTTTTCACTGTATTTAAAAGGTATTGTTTACTTCCATTGCTCTCGGTTGTCTAACTAAGGAGGAAAAGACAACAATAAATTCCTTGAATGGGGACGATATATGTCTGATAGAAGGTCATTACTATTTATCATAGAGTTTAAGTGCATAATGTTAAAATCCAAACAAATTGTCAATTAGAAACAAATTATGACTAAATCTTTTGTTTATTATCAATGGAATGAATCAAATAAATTTTGAACTAAAGTTGTGTGGCATTCATTCATGAAGTATTGAAGATAGAAAAATATTTTAAGATATGACTCTTATGGTGCAAGATGCGTCGTAGAATTACTGAGCGTATGCAGCTGTTAAGTACTAGACTTTAGCTAGTCAACTGTATTTACATACACTGAGAGAAATCAGCTATCCCATTTTGTGGTGGTAGCTCGAACTTTGTGAAATATTGACATAATGTATGTATACTTTCTTGCTTTATCAATGTACGTAAAGGTTTCTTATGCAACAGTAAATTGTTACAGGCTGCTAGTATCGATGGCACCTCTGAGTAAAGAGATCCGACCCGTCACGAGCACGAATCCTCCGCACCTTGGCCCGGCCACTCCCGAGGTTAACACCATCTGGTTCAAGCTGTTCCTCTATCACATCACGAAAGACGGCCCCCCCTCCATACTGCTGACTAGAGGTAGAAAACTACTATCAAATAGATCCCATGTTGTGTGGTGTTAAAAACAACCCTCTTCTGCCTTGTATTTATAAAGACTGATTCACCTAAAGGTGAACTAACTAAATATGCGTTGGCCAAGTTAGTAATAGCTTCATCAGTTTTTTTTTAGTATTGGATAGTGTTAAATTAGTCATTTGAAAAAAAAAACATCCAGATATAACAATGTAATTTTTACACAAAAATTGTTGTCTTTTTCCTTAAATTAATTAAGTTTTAGTGGCAATAATATAACAAAAATATTATTCTGATTATAATAAAGTGTATTGTAAAACATCACAAACTTGATTCAATTTAGACTTATGGTGAACTTATGGTGACTTGAGTTTTGCTGTGCCGATATTATTCATACCTTTTTACTCAATCATAAATGATGATCATCAACGGCGTAAAAGTGGTAGCTAGTGTTTAAACAGTGTTAAATGGTTTTAAATACTGATCAAACATTGTACTATCTTGTCTCAATCAACAATGGATTTTAATGCACACTTTAGTGACAGAATTGCATCCAATGACCCTGAATGAGTAATATTAACAATCAATCCACAAAAAAATATATATATATTACACCACGATATTACAAAGGCTGATTGAGTAAACCGTAACATCGCCTTAGCAAAACTCGACAGTCATCAAACTCGACAATGTAGAAGTTCTTTGTTTAAAGTTCTTCGTTGCTGATGGTGAGTTTATCTTATTGTTTTATTGGGTACATTTTCCATCACCGATTAGTAAAACAAATACACGACGTTTTGGGATCTGGAATCTGATCTTGTCTTCAGGTGGAAGAAATACCTAGAACATAACAAAGTTAGTAAAAACCCACGAGGCAAACCTGGAGAAGTCCATAGCCAAACCTAAAAACAGAAAAGGCAGTCACAAAAATTAAATAAAACAAAAAATGCATAAGGCTTAAACAGAAAACTGTGAAAGCAGGCAAAAACAAAGAACAAAAATTAAATTTAAAAGATACACTGTACCGATGAGGAGACAGTACACGCGAGCCAACCACACACCAGCAATGCCGGGCACATAATGGCGTCACCTCAACAAAAACAATGTAGAAGTACGGATACGGTACGAAGTCCATCTCGAGTTGAGTTTATGGGGTAACTAATGTTTATGGGGTAATGCTAATGCTAATGTTTAAGTTCATGGGGTAGCTACAGTAACTACAAGGGCTATTCAGAAAGTAAGGAACGTTTCCGTCTTACGCCGCTAGGCGCGCGCGAATCGCCTATATTAGGGTATGAGAGTACTTGGGGCCTCAGTGGCTATCCAGCCGTGACACTAGGAACATTGTCGCTCTGCCAGTTTTCTTTATTTTTAAATTCAAAATGGCCGCTCCTATAAAAAATTCCTCCAGTTGCAAAGTGCGATCAGTAACACGGTTTTTGTTGGCATAAAACTTAAAACCGATAGAGATTTATCGATTTTTATTCTTTCAATTTCAACACAGTAAAGTCCTTGAAACTGAAGGGAAAGATAACGAAAGCTCCGTTATGGTGGAGCAGCGGTTTTCACAGATCTTCTCGTCAACTTTAGTGACCAGTTCGTCAGTCACAATGCTCGGTCGTCCACTCTACTGCTCATCAAGAGCATTGGTTCGGTCATTTGTAAACTGAATACACAACTTACGCACAGAACTTGCATTCAAGACATTGTTCCCATACACCTCGCACACTTTTCGATAAATCTTTATCGGTTTTAAGTTTTTTGCCAACAAAAACCGTGTTGCCGATCGCACTTCGCAACTGGTGGGATTTTTTACAGGAGCGGCCATTTTGAAATTAAAAATAAAGAAAGCTGGCAGCGCAATGATGCTCCTAGCGTCACGGATGGATAGCCACTGAGGCCCCGAGCGCTCTCATACCCTAATAGGCAATACGCATGCGCCAAACGGCGTGAGATGGAAATGTTCATTACTTTCTGAATAGCCCAGTTGTAATTTATTGGTTCAATTACGACGGGTGTCCAGGTACGCGGCTGCGGAAGCTGCCCTCACTGTTGCGGCATTGTGACAAGGTGCTAGTGACCTCATGGGGTCACGACCCTGCCGTCATCCCTCTGGCAAATCTCTTATTTGCTCTCAACGATGCCCTCACCTACTCACCCGTCCTGGCGCAGGTAATGTAACTGGAGATTTGGTAGAAGTTTGGCATAACTCAGTGAGTAACTAACACTACAAACACTCAAAACGACACCCCTTCCCCATAGCCCAAGAAATAAATGAACTTTGGCACGTTAAAAAGAAACATCTTTTTCATCATAATGTATGGAAAACAGCTGTTTTCAACATAAGCTTTGAGTGTGAAACATAACTTTTCATTACTCTACACACAAAAGTATACTTTCTATATGTAAAATGAGCTAAGAAATTAGGTTATTCCCTCTACTGCACGGCAAAATTACATAACGTTCACTTTCTGTGAATTTGTGGTGCACAGAAAGTAACCGTTTTGGAATTTTGCGGTACAGACCGATCAGCTGTTGCATAACGCTGAGTTTCTGTGCATATGTACCTCGACATAAGCACGGAAACTTAGCGTTATGAGTTCGGTTTTTTTTCTTGATACTAAGTTGAATAAACAAAAATATTCATGTTTACAATTTTTTTTATATAATGAAAAATAATGTCCAATACTCGTCTCAAAAGTGCCATTGCGGGGTTTCGATACGGGGTTTCCACACTCGGCGAAACTCTCCCAGCAATAAGTCACTTTCGAGACTAGTAATGAAAACTACTATTTTCTTCCTCCAGAATGGGAAAATGAGGTGTAGGTTTTTTCACACTAGTAATCGGTTACAATTCTGGTCTCTAGTAGCAATTCTGCTGAAAAAAGCGCTGCTTATGTTTCCAATCAGAACTTTGACACATATTCAACTAATAGAAAGAAAGAGAAAAGCTAGTTGCTGGAAAAATTTATATCCAACTATACTGTGATATTTATTGCTTTGCATTGTTAAAATCAATCCAAACCGAATCATTCTAATTTATTATTTGTTTTCAGGCTTACGGAGTGGAAAAAGCTGCTGAAACTCAACTTGTTCCATTTCCGTTCAAGAAGAAGAGCACGGACGACAATAAAGGTGATAATAATGAAATATATACATTTAGTTACATAAAACGTAGTTTGTAAACTCAATCTATACAAACTAAATCCTCTACAACTTCTTATATCTAGCCTCATTTTTTCTAGTACTAACCCCTATGTGGCTGCTTCTTAAAAATACATTTCTCATTATATTCTCAAGGATTTAGCATAAAAAATTATTTCTAAAAACATTTGTAATGTGCATCTTTTGCCCTTGCAAGTAGATGTCACAGTCATCTATGTAGGTTCTCTCAGTGGGTTTATGCTGGTTGTCATCAAAAACCGGGACTGGATATCCATATTCTTTTCTACACATCAAAATAAAAAAAGTGTTCTCTAATTTGTTTTTTATTTCACCTTTGTTTAGCCACTATCCGCCATGTTTTTTTTTACACTTAATAAATTTTATTTCTGTAACGAATTGTTGTAATAAGTTCATAATTATGGACCTTTGTAACATAAATGTTCGTTTACAGAAAAATAATTATTTTTTCCAATTTGTATTTTGAAAATGGCGGCCATTTTATCTTAAGAGCAAATATTTTAAAACTGTAAATTGTATCAAATTTTAGCAAGTCACAAAAAAGTTGGTAGATTTCATTCCTTAAACAATGATACCAAGATCATAAAGACAAGATCATCAACTACAAATAACAGATTAAATGTGATATTACTTGTAAAAATGTCAAAATATGCTACAGTTTGGCAACAAAAATCCCATTTTTCTTACAACTAATCATATTTTCTCCGTTCTTTGGCGCTCGATCTTTATGACCTTGGTATCGTTGTTTAGATAACTAAATTTCCCAACATTTTTGTGCCTTGCCAAAATTTGTTAAAATTTATTGTTTTTAAGATATTGTTTTTTTACGATTAAAAATGGCCTCCACTTTGAAAATACTAAACGGAACAATATATGAACAAATATGAACTTAACACTACTGTGGCCACCCATCCCCCCTCCACTGTGACTCAATTGGAATGTTTTTTTTTTTGTTGCAGGGCCAGACTGGACACGACACGATGGGTTGGCAGCCCTGTGTGAGGAGCTGGACTTGGAGCACACGTGCGGCTACGTGACATTGGCACTACTGCGGCCGCCCCCCTCCCCCGCCCCCCTCAGGCTGCAGCTCACCCCCACCACGGCCGTACGCGCCTGGGTCGACAAGTGTCCAGGTACTGAGGCGATTAGCGATTAAAACCACAACATTCTTAAGAATAATAAAATTATCCTCTTCTCTTCTTCCTTGAGTGAGATCCCCAAAATTACTGAAAATATTAGTATACCATCAAGCTGTTATGTGCTTTCTCCATTGGTCCGCTCATTTTTAAGGCCGGCCAGTTCAAATCATTTTAACTTGACAACTTGAAAGGGAATTTATTTGTTGTCTTTGTTGTATTTTGAGGAATATAACTTTTATGATGTTATGTAAAGTTTTTTGACAATTTATTAAAATCAATTTTAATGTTTCTATGACTTACTCAGCTTACTTAAGTTGTAGGTGACAATCTCTTTTTTTTTTTGTATTCTTTCTTCATAATTTTTCGAAGTTAAAAATATCAACCAGTTTTAAATTAAATAAGTTAACTTGAAAGACTTATTTGTAATGAACTTATTTGTCCTTGTTTGTAATGAACATCGCAATTTTGTGTACCAATGTTTCTGCCTATCTGTAAAGGAGAAACTAGGAATAGTTTTTTGTTTTTAAAAATTTACGTTTAAGCTGTATTGATAGATAGTGTTTAGCTAACACACTTTGTATTTCAGGTGTATCAGAAGCGCTGTCAGGTTTCAGTCCGGAGAGGCCCAAAAACGGGTTCCACAGTAAAGAGTGTGCCGACATCTTGAAACAGGAGCTGGACAACCTCTCGGAGGGGAAAACACCCGCGAGCTCCGTCTCCAGCTCACCGAACAAGTGGGTACACCTGCAATGGGGGGAGGCTAGGACATAACCTACCCTCAGCTATCTCGGGCTCAAGCTTCTGTAAAGCTTCGATGTTATACTTTCATCAAGTTAAACCTCGGGAGGTCGCACCTAATCATTTTGATACAAGTGCTTTTTTAATTGCCGCCATTTTGTAGTGCGGGGTCTGCCAAACCCCATTTTTCTAGCCGAGACCTCAACCCTCCCCTGTTACCAATTAATGGTTTGTCTGGTTTTGTCACATGAACATGTGCGTCTCTTAAGGTCATTTTATTACTTATTATAGTGCAACCATTCCCTTATTATAACTTGTAACAATTTTTACATAATTGAATTAAATGCAAAAGTATCAATCTGATACAGTGCGACTCATAATGTAACTTTTTGGGTGCGACCAACGGAAGGTTAAGCAAGCAAAGACGGAAGGCTGATATTTTACTTTTAATTAATCCTGTTTGCCAATCAAAATCAGAAAAACTATTGTCCTATTATAAATTTAACTGCAATTAATTGTCAAAAATTAAATCTACAGGTGAAAAGGTTGTACTCAACAATCACTAATATTTATTTTACTGTGATCATGGAAACGAGTTCACTTTTGGCTGCTTTCTCACAGCATAAGGAGCCCTTCTAATTTGCTCTTGATTACAAAATTGTAAACAAGATCAAAGAGGAAGTGCTGCTGATGTTGGGAGGAATCAGCCACGAGGTACAACCTTGGGCTGAAGTTTGTAACTCTGAAGTTTTAGATCAGGCTGTAGGTGTGGGGTTACTGAACCTGTTGGGGTGAAGCTGAACAGGAAACTTTGCGGAAAGCTCGACTTAGTGTTTCAGAGTTTACTTGATGTGTTGTGGAACTTCTCGCTGGGTGTCCCCCAGTGGACGTCCTATGAGAGGTTTCATGATGCTGTAGTGAATTCTGTTCACTAAATCGAGCTTTCTAAAAAGTCTCCTGTGATGCTTCAATTCAACAGGCTCAGTCTTCTTACACTTGAAGTCTGATCTTTTATTTCAGAATTATTTACTTTCAGCTAAAGGTTGTGCCTTGAACTACTCCAACAAATAATTAATTTTTAAAAGAGACATGGTCTCCGTCTGTCTGTTACGTTTTGTATGTACAGACATGCTGTCATACACAGGTGTTCCGTTGGGCACAGTCGTGAATTGTAGTTATGGCATTGTTTTGACACGAAAACTACAAAGTTAATTTTCATGATATTTTGCATGTTTAGAAATTTTGAGTAGCATCTAAATAAGCAGTGAAAAAAAGGAGTTAAAGTCTTTGGTTGCAAAACTCATGTTATAACCAAAATATGAGCATATTATGGTATTTTACAATTTCACAAAATATTTTTGAAATTTTTACAATAATACAGAGGTGGTGAGACTATTTTTCATTGGGAATTAAAAAAAAGTGTTCTGGAAAAGTCAGGAATTCCATTTGTGAAATTTGGTTGACACCCTGTTAAGATTAATAGCTTATTTATTTTTTGAATATTCAAATCAAGAAGTTAAGGTAAATATTAGTAAATAAAAATAACACATAGGGACCGATAGCCTAAACTAAAAGCAGTGAGGATTAACTAGATGATTACTTGATAGCATATTTATTTTTCTAAAATGAAACACTACGGTAAAACAAGTTTTTTATGTATTTTATCAACTAAATAAATAAAACTAACAAATAGGTACTGGTACCGGTATCCTAAACTAAACTAAAAGTAACAATGTGAATTAAATGTCCTAAGTTTTACTCAAGGCTTAACAGCCTACTTAATAGAAAACAGGGTTTTCCTAAAATGACAACGACAACACAATCGCAAGTTTATTGCAATGACAACAAACTTGAACTACCACTGCGGGTTCATCAATCCAACAACACAGCTGATTAAATACACGAGCGCCATTTAAATTTTTGTGGCCAAAATAAAGATAAAAAAATTTTGATGCGTCCTGATTTAGCACAGAGTACGCACAAGTGTAACTTGATGAATGTTATCCCCCGCCGCGGTTTTCCCCCTGATTCCCGGAGTGCTTTTAACCCTTTCCACTCAAATTAATTTGGACCTGTTTTCAACATTTACTGGCATGCATTTTAATGGAAAATTGAGTTTCCTCTATTTTTTTTTTTTTTTATTTTGGACATAAATGATTTTTTAACAATTTTTTGGCTATTGATTGTGATTTTGCATAAAATTTCACACAAAATTCATTGAAATAATTTACAAAAAAAATTTTTTTTGGGTACTGTAATGTATAAAAATTCTAACTGAGGACCCGAAAATTTGTGTTTATGGCCTGTAGAAAAATATAATAATTTTTTTTATAATTTTTAAAACATGTATTCTACATACCTTATCTATTATTTTAAGAAAATTTCATTTCCCATAGAACACATATTTACTATTTTTTTTTAAATAATTACAAACTTTTAGATTTTCACCCGTTTTTTCGTTTCTATGACAATTATTTTACTTTCCAACCCTGTATTTTATGTCTCTAAATTTTATTTTCAGTAAACTAGTAGATTGGTATTTGGAAAACATAGAAATATGTTCTTAAGAAAAATTACTTATCAACTCATTATTAGGCCTATTATATATAAAAAAATAAGAAGAATAATTGAAACACAAATTACTTAGCGTTACAACACACAGCTTTTATTCTGAGTTGTCCACTAAGATGGATTATGCCCAACTAGTGATGTGGGCCGGGCAAATGCCCAGTGGGCAGGTCGTTTATAAATGGGCATTTGCCCGGGCATTTGTCCAAAGCGATTTTAAGCGCCCAAAAACTGGGCGTTTATAAAAAGTTCAGTTTAAGGCGCAATACAATAAAACCTGTAATATTTTCAGTGTGGTATTTTAAATAAATATTTTTCTAAATTGTTATATAAAATCTTATTTACTGATTAAGCAGGTTTCTACTCTGTAATTCATAAATATGTGCATAAGATAAATTTATAATGACTAATTAATTAAATTTAAAGTTAAGTATTAAGGTTTTGTTAGTAAAACAAGTGCTTTTTAACCACTATGTAAATTTCCTAACATAAAAAGGCACCTATAAAATTATTTTTATTCATATACAGGGTGGAAAAAAAGTCTGGAGACGATTTAATATTTTTAAAAGTATTTAAGTAACAAAACTAAAACGTTGCATATTGATTTTGAGTGACTAAGACTACTTCCTAAAGTACTTAGTGTCCTTGGATATCGAAGGGGGGACGGTCCACAAGGAGTAAGAAGAAAATCTTAAATGTAAGCATATGTCAAAATGTACATCAAATTAAAGGTCTTTGGGACTGGAGAACAAGCCGCAAACCCGATCTCAAAAGAATGACCGAGTAAAAAATAGCAGGTGATCAAACTTTGTATTAAAATCATATTGCTGAAAACAAAAAAATGCAATAACTCCCAATCCACTCTACCTTTTGAGGTCGGTTTTGTGGCAAATTGCTCAGAATGCAATGTACTTTAAAATGATGTACAGTATCATATGACGTAGCCTATTGCAGTTTTCCTGACGACCTCCACTAGGGACGTCTCTAAAGAAAGTCTTGTGGGAAACTGCATTGGCCTACATCATATGATACATCATTTTAAAGGGCTTTGCATTCTAAGCAATTTGACACAAACCCAACCGGAACCAAATTACAACCTTACAACCTTTAAGTTAAGACTGATTCATTGTGTGTAATAAACAAATGTAAATTAATTCTATTACATTAGCCAGATTTTTTAAATAAAAATAAACCTATGAAGTTATTTTCAGTCTAAATTATTTCCTCTTGTTGTCAAAAGAAAAGTGTTGACTCTCTAGTACTGACTTCCTACCAATATAATTAAAATTATACAAGTAATTTTTTTTTTTTAATATAGGCTATTATGTAAATATCTAATGTAGATGTTTAAAAAGTTGACTAGAAGAGTAGTGTTCAATTTAATTTCCATTAATCAGGTTTATTAGCCTTTAACTGGATAAACGCCCGGCGCTTATGGATTTTGGGCGGTTATTTGGGCAAATGCCCTGGGCATTTGCCCTGAGATTTAAACGCCAGGGCGTTTTACATCACTATGCCCAACATAAATCATCATCACTCATTCAAAAACATAAGTTTTTGTGTCAAACCTCCCTCAAACAAAATCTCTACAACAGAGTCCGATAGGCCTAGGCCTTGTTCGTCATCTACGTCCATTTCTATTTTATAAACGTAATAATGTACTCTGACATATTATAAATGATAGTACAACAAACCAAAATATAAAAAAACAATGAAAACTAAACTTGTAAAATATTAATTTTCACATAATTTTACTAGTTGAAACAACATAAACAACACGCACTAAATGCCGCCAGCAAACGATCACTCGCTAAACAGCACAACAAAACAGAGCTAATTTCACTGCTGACTTAATAATCAAAATTTATATGTATTCGGACCAAAGACTGCTAAATAAACAAAGGGAACATTGATCATGAATACTAAACGTAATACAAACACACACACATACTATATTAAATGTAAATACGAAAAAGCGAGCCGATGCAAATAATGTCGCAATAATAGCGACATTCGAGAGGAAGCGTATAAATTGGATGTCGCAAGTACTTTCGACACATGAGCGGGAAAGGGTTAAACAGTCAGTAATAATTGTCACATAGCCTGATTCCTTAACCATCAGTGTTGTGCTGGAAATCCAGAGATATTTTTAAAGGACATCTATTTCGTAGTTGTTAAGAAGTTAGATTAAGTAAAAAAAAGTTAGACCTGATGTCCTTTACGAGTACAATTGGGGAAAATAAACATAGTGGTACAAGGTTGGTAGTAATACTATTTTTTCATTCTCGGCAACACAATTCATCAGTTAACTGCCAGATAGCAGCACCTACTTTGTCTTGGTTGAAATGGAAAAAACAAAGCCTCCATTCAGGTCCCAATATACTGTTCCTTTTATAAGGAGACCAGGCCCCAAAGTCAAAATGATGGAAGTCATAACCAGGTCTTGGTGATGTTTGAGTTCTTGTCCTAGTAAAAGGACACCAGGTGTTTCCTTCTTCAAAATGAAATTTTCTTCTGGGACTCAGGAGGTCCCAGACGAACATATGAACATGTGTGACATATCTATTTTTTAGAGTCAATCTTACGACTATACAACTTTTTTTATCACTCAATACGGCTACAGTATGCAAAAGAGGATTCGGTTTTCCTGTATATACCGAAAAGTGTGTTAATTTTATCGAACTGTTCCATTCAAACTTCGAAGATCTTCTGAAATTTCTAATTGAATTGAATATCACGATATTGTATTAATTATTTGAAATAAGAATATTCACTCACTAATAGGCTATTACGTTTACACCAACATCCAACTACCGTTCACAGTTTACACCTGTTTCAAAACCAATGCTTCAAATACAAAAATTTTTAAAATTGCAATTTTTAAAGATTTTTCTTTAAAAAAAAAAAAATTCTGGGGTTGAGGCTGTTCCTAAACTTATTTTTTAGTTAAAATGTAAATGCATTTGTACAGACACTTCTTGCATTACAGTATAGGCTTTACCACACAAAGGCTATAATAAAGTGAAACAGCTTTATATTGTTTGTGACGACGATTTCCAAGGAATGTGTTTTCTATCAGAAGCAATCAAAATGGTCATAATGGCCCTTTGAGTTCCAAGATACTTTCGTTAACAGTAATATTTTTGCTGGATATTAAAACTAACTCCAAGCTTAACGGTGCCCATCTCTCCTTGCCAGGTTGGATGCGGACACGCAATGCGAATGTGACGTCGACGTCACCGCGTGGACCGTCCTCGACTGCTGTTTCGGAGTGCCTTTGTTCGAAGCGGAAGTGAATCGCAGTATCTGCGACATCATTGTTGACAGACTCGCTGGGCAAGAAAGGTTTGTTCATTTTTCACAATTGGTATTTTATTATGTAAATCAGTGACACTAAAGTCCCATTCTTAACAAAACTTCAACTGACAATTTGGTTCTCTACCTCAGCCCGGCAATTAAGGCTTAAGTAACCCCTTTCATTTGTCTCATAGTTTAAAACGGATACTTTTAACTTTAACTAACCTTTTTCAATGGGTAAAGCAATTTCTTATCTTTATACAGCGGTTCAAACCTCTCAATACAAAGTTGTATGTTAGGTAACACTGTCATTTCTTAAAATTTGAGACGTGGTAATATAATTTGTAAATCTAAAAATTCCAAGAAACACAAAACCTCATTATTTTTTTTGACTGTTTAATTATCTCTTGGCTTCTTAAGCCATCTTTGTATTTTTAGCGAATTTGCCTATAGGGAATACGCTATTATGGTAGTAGCCATGGCAAGACCTAGGCCCGGGACCATGTTACTTTTTCATTTCGAGGACACCAGAAGCCAAAAACACCATTCGTTCATTTTTATATGAGGGTTACAATTTGCCATCAAGGATAACTGGAAAGATAAGAAATAGTGGAATCATTTTATGAGAAAATATGGCCTAACCCCAAAAAAAATTGCAACACGAGCGATTTTTTTTTTTAATGATAGCTAAGAGTGCCCTTATTAACCCCTCAAAAATCGCCATTAATCGCACCTTGGGAACATGCCCAAAAATTCAAAATGGCCGCCAAGATTGCTGCCAAAAAATATATTTTAGCTTATATCTCGAAAACGGTTAGTTTTATCAAAAATCTTTACTTTAGCAAAAATGTAGCTCTTTTAATGCCGATCAGTTTTCATATTTACATTTTGTATGTCAGACGTACGGTATGGCCGCAATTTGCCGAGCCGTAATTCATTAAAATCTGCCTTTTTAGCGAATTTCCCTTTAGTGAAATTAAGCTATTACCGTAGGTCTCATGGTAAGACTCAAGACCGGGACCATCATAACTTTTCATTTTGGGGCCCCCAGAAGCCAAAAACAACATTCTTTTGAAGTTTTAGATATACACATATATATATATATCCATATACAGGGTGAACAACTTAACTGTGCCACAATTGGCATATCCTAAACTATGAGATTTAGAGAAAACTTTAAATGGGGAACATCACCTATTTTTTTAAGATGATAAAAAATATGAATTCCATTTTCTTCGAAATGTCCGCCATTTTCCAATATGGCGGCCAACTTTAAAATATCTTATGGAACACCCTGTATTTTATAGTATTTTTGAAATGTACATGTAATTTTAAGACATTTTCATTCTTTGACATTTTTCTCTAAACCTAACGCTTAGGGAGCTACAGGCAATCAAAGTTCATTTTTAGTTCCATAAGAATAACATGGGGCAAACTTTATCTGTCCATATCTCCGAAACCATTCAGTAAAATAAAAAATACTCAGGAATGAAAATGTCTTAAAATGATGTTTAAAGAACATTTAACACGTAAAAATTATCATTTACGCATAAATTAACTTTATTTCCAATATGGCGGCTAAAAAATAAAATTTGTAGAAAATTGGTGTTATTATGATAAAAATGACATTAAAACATCAGTTTAAGACATTTTTATTCTTGAGTATTTTTTATTTTACTTAATGGTCTCGGAGATATGAACAGATAAAGTTTGACCCATGTTATTCTTATGGAACTAAAAATGAACTTTAATTGCCTGTAGCTCCCTATCCGTTAGGTTTAGAGAAAAATGTCAATGAATAAAAATGTCTTAAAATTACATGTACATTTCAAAAACACCATAAAATAAAGGGTGTTCCATAAGAAATTTTTAAGTTGGCCGCCATATTGGAAAATGGCGGACATTTTGAAGAAAATGGAATTCATATTATTTATCATCTTAAAAAAATAGGTGATGTTCCCCATTTAAAGTTTTCTCTAAATCTCATAGTTTAGGATATGCCAATGGTGGCACAGTTAAGTTGTTCACCCTGTATATATTTATCTATATATCTATGTATCTGTAAGCATGATAGCAGTCACAAAAATGGTCCGATCATAATGAAATTTGGTATGGAGGTGTAAAGTGGTAATTATTCGGAGTATTTCGAAAATCAGCCCGATCGGATTATTGAAAGGGGGGTAAGGGGGATTTTACCCCTCAAAAATTGATTTTTAGCGAATTTCCCATAGGGAATAAGCTATTACCGTAGGTCTCATGGTAAGACCTAAGCCCGGGACCATGTTACTTTTTGGTTTTAAGGTGCCCAGAGACCAAAAATAATAGTCATTAAAATTTTTATATTCATATATATGTATATTTATATATTTATATTTACATATATGTATGTGTCCCTAGGCACGATAACTCTCGTAAAAACGGTCCGATCGACACCAAATTTGGTAGAGATGTGTAATCCTACGGTTATTCGGATGAGTTCGTAAACCAGACGTATTGACCTACCGGAAGGGGTAGTTTTGGGGGGTTTTGTACCCCAAAAATGAGGTTTTTGCATTTTTCATATGTAATTTTTTAAAATTTTAAATTTTTATTTTGACCATTGGATTTAGCTCAAAAAACACACAATTTAGTATTTTGAAGCTTTGCTCTATCTTCATTGGCTACCGAGATATTAAAAAGTCTAAAGACAGTACAGTACACTCTCGTTCATCGGAACTAATGTGGCGGACGCTCGGTTCGGATGTCAAAAAATTCCAATGAAGCGGAGTCCGTCATCATTTCCGCCCGTACGGTGAACTATCGTGATTGTATTCACTCTTGTTTTTAAGATAACACTCAAGAGGTTTTATGAAAATAAGGCACTCAAACTTTGATCATGGTAACAATGAACAGATAGGAATAAAAATAACGCAGGAAATAAAGATCCAAAATCTTTATTCTCATATATTCCACTCATATTCCAGCAGTCAACTGACTTCCACGTAACACAGGTGCAGTCGCGACGCGAGACAGACTGAATAACAGTTTGGGAAGCGGGCGAACCGGATGTTCACTTCCTGTCCCTTCCTCTTTCTATTTTTGTGCGAATACTCCACGGCCTCGTAAATCACATTGATGGGTATAGATTATGGAAAACGTCTGATGACATTTGATGCAAAATGTTATACTTCACTGTTGTGCCGATAGTACGAATGGAAATTAAAGGCGCTAAAACGGAAAAATTATTTATTTCGTAAGAAAAAAAATTAATAATATCCAGATTTTCAGTTCTGATGAAGCGGAGTTCCGATGTCGCCGAGTCCGATGAACGAGAGTGTACTGTACATTGTATTTTGAGGCTCCAATGTTAATCTAATGGAGAATTGGGATGTGTTAATATTTCACTTATTAAGCAATATTTTTGGACGAAACTTGGTATTCATCTTCATTTGGTTGAGATTCAACAATTTAAGGTAAAAAATCTCGGTTTTTGTACTTATCATGGCAGCAAACCTGCATACTCTTTTCCCATGTTAATCATAAGGAGAATAGGCAAACTCTTTTATTTATGGACAGATATTGATGAAACTTACTATATGGCTTTATATGGTCAAAATAAATTTTTTCTATGCTAAAAACCTACTTTTAGTGTCCCCCACGGCAGCATACCTGCATACTCTTTCCCTATATTTATCATAAGGAGAATAGACATTTATTTCCCTATTTATGAGCACGTGATGAAATTTTGTTTATAAGTTTAGCTGGTCAAAATTAATATTACTAATTTGGAAATTCGCTGAGTACGCAGGTCTGCTGCGACGGGGGGTATTTTTTTTTGTTTTTTACAGAAAAAAATTAAAATAATCAAATGTTATTTGACACCATTGAATTCAGCTTGAAAAAAACAAACAATTTTGTATCTTGAATCATTGCTCTATGTCCATTGGTTGCCGAGATATTGAAAGCGGTAAACACAGAACATTGTCCAAATGTTAACCTTATGGGAAATATATAAAATGCTATATATCCATTATTTCTCAATATATCTTAATAAAACTTGGTATGTGGCTTCATCTAGTAGATATATACTTGATTATGACCTAAATTTCCCCATTTTTGATATTTTAGTGGCAGCAAACCTGCATACTCGCATTTCCTATATTATTCTAGTGGAGAATATTTCGCTGCAACAAGAGTATTTATTAAAAAAATATTCTTAATTTTTAATTTTTGATGACGAAATGTTTGAAAATAAAAATTTTACTTGAAAACATCATATTATTTAACCCTCCAACTGGTCATTATAACCTCCTTTACTGGTGAGGTTTTTTTGGCCGCCGCGCAAACATTTAGTACAAACAACATAAAACATATAAATTGGTATATAAAACATACAAATTATATATCAATTTTTTCAGAATGAAATAGGCTATTCAAAACAATATTGTTTTTAGTGTACTTACAAAAATTTATTTTGTTAATCCTCCTATTTTGTAACAATAAAGATTTTTTTTTCTTATTATTTTCCTTTTAGAGTATTATCATGGTAAGGTATGTTGTCCATACAACAAAACTAAGATAGCCAAAATAACCACAATTTTATTGGCTTTTTACTGATGTATAACACTTGATTGTTTATATTATAAATAAAATATTACAAAGCAAATATGTGAGGTAAGCACAAACCACATTTTCGCCGCCATATTTTTTAAAATTTTTTATTTTTTATTTTATTAATTTTTTATGATAAAATTTTTACTAGAACTATTTATAAATATTAAATATAACTATTTGTTATGAATATAAATAATTATATTTATTTATAATAAATTAATAAAGTTAGGCCTAGGCCTATTCACTCACCTAGGCCTAGGCCTAACTCACAACTTTCATGTTCACTGACAACTTCACTTTGTACTCTGAATCTTCATTTAGAAGGCCCAAATAGCACTATAATTACTCAATTCACTCATTATTACATTGCAAACTAACTATAATTCACTAAAATTTGCATTTCAAGTAATAACATGACCACAAAACAGCGCCGCCCCTACGATACGCGTAAACAAAAACAAACACCAGAAATTCAGTCTTACCAACATACTGATATTTCAACAAATACAGCTGAACATATGATGACTAGATTGTTTATCTTTTCCTCTTTCATACTATATAAAAAACATCGACATTGACTATAAAATAACGAAGTAAAATGCATTTTACATAGACCTTGCAAATGGATCGCGATCGCGATCCTACCAGTTTAGAACGGCCTAAATGGGTCGCGATCGCGACGTTTACCAGTTGGAGGGTTAAAAGTTATTTGCAATGTGTTTTCTTACTTATTTTTTAATTTTTTATTTATTTTTTTTTTAGCTAAACTCAATGCAGTGTAAACTAAACATTGATTTTTTTTTAATTTTCTATGTAAAAAAAAATACGTTGCAGCAGACCTGCATACTCAGCGAATTTCAAATGCTTCAATAAATAATTAAAATGGTGCCTTACATCAAGATTTGTCAACGTGTGTTCATAAATAAGCATGCAAGAATATTCTCCACTAGAATAACATGGGAAATGCGAGTATGCAGGTTTGCTGTCACTGAAATGTCAAAAATGGGGAACTTTAGGCCATAAGTATATCTCTACTAGATGAAGCCACATACCAAGTTATGTTGAGAAATAATGGATATATAGCATTTATATATTTCCCATGAGGTTAACATTTGGACAATGTTCTGTGTTTACCGCTTTCAATATCTCGGCAACCAATGGCAATGTATACAGAACCGAATAAGTAGGGACATCCTTATGGGGAAGTGAGAACGCCGCCCCCGAAACTTAGATAGCACCACCAAGACGTAATTTTTATTCTAGAATCATGCTGATTGGTTGAATGGAAACAGATGTCTAGAATCATTTTGCAGACGTTTGTTATTGTTTGGATTTTTTGTAAACAAATACGCTCATTTTGACATTTAAGAGGTAGAAAGAGCGCTTCCTGTGACATAAGGAGAGGTAATCCTATAGCATCAGCGCTTTATTTTACTCTGGTTTTCGGAGGCAAAACTAAAATTTTTTAACATGGGATGTCCCTACTTATTTGGTTCTGTATACATTGCCAATGGAGATAGAGCAATGATTCAAGATACAAAATTGTTTGTTTTTTTCAAGCTGAATTCAATGGTGTCAAATAACAATTGATTACTTTAATTTTTTTCTATAAAAAAAAAAAAATACCCCCCGTCGCAGCAGACCTGCGTACTCAGCGAATTTCCAAATTAGTAATATTAATTTTGACCAGCTAAACTTATAAACAAAATTTCATCACGTGCTCATAAATAGGGAAATAAATGTCTATTCTCCTTATGATAAATATAGGGAAAGAGTATGCAGGTATGCTGCCGTGGGGGACACTAAAAGTAGGTTTTTAGCATAGGAAAAAATTTATTTTGACCTTATAAAGCCATATAGTAAGTTTCATCAATATCTGTCCATAAATAAAAGAGTTTGCCTATTCTCCTTATGATTAACATGGGAAAAGAGTATGCAGGTTTGCTGCCATGATAAGTACAAAAACCGAGATTTTTTACCTTAAATGGATGAATCTCAACCAAATGAAGATGAATACCAAGTTTCGTCCAAAAATATTGCTTAATAAGTGAAATATTAACACATCCCAATTCTCCATTAGATTAACATTGGAGCCTCAAAATACAATGTACTGTCTTTAGACTTTTTAATATCTCGGTAACCAATGAAGATAGAGCAAAGCTTCAAAATACTGAATTGTGTGTTTTTTGAACTAAATCCAATGGTCAAAATAAAAATTTAAAATTTTTAAAAATTACATATGAAAAATGCAAAAACCTCATTTTTGGGGTACAAAACCCCCCAAAACTACCCCTTCCGGTAGGTCAATACGTTTGGTTTACGAACTCATCCGAATAAACGTAGGATTACACATCTCTACCAAATTTGGTGTCGATCGGACCGTTTTTACGAGAGTTATCGTGCCTAGGGACACATACATATATGTAAATATAAATATATACATATAAATATACATATATATGAATATACAAATTTTAATGACTATAATTTTTGGTCTCTGGGCACCTTAAAACGAAAAAGTAACATGGTCCCGGGCTTAGGTCTTACCATGAGACCTACGGTAATAGCTTATTCCCTATGGGAAATTCGCTAAAAATCAATTTTTGAGGGGTAAAATCCCCCTTACCCCCCTTCCAATAATCCGATCGGGCTGATTTTCGAAATACTCCGAATAATTACCACTTTACACCTCCATACCAAATTTCATTATGATCGGACCATTTTTGTGACTGCTATCGTGCTTACAGATACATAGATATATAGATAAATATATATATGGATATATATATGTGTGTATATCTAAAACTTCAAAAGAATGTTGTTTTTGGCTTCTGGGGGCCCCAAAATGAAAAGTTATGATGGTCCCGGTTTTGAGTCTTACCATGAGACCTACGGTAATAGCTTAATTTCACTAAAGGGAAATTCGCTAAAAAGGTAGATTTTAATGAATTACGGCTCGGCAAATTGCGGCCATACTGTACGTCTGACATACAAAATGTAAATATGAAAACTGATCGGCATTAAAAGAGCTACATTTTTGCTAAAGTAAAGATTTTTGATAAAACTAACCGTTTTCGAGATATAAGCTAAAATATATATTTTGGCAGCAATCTTGGCGGCCATTTTGAATTTTTGGGCATGTTCCCAAGGTGCGATTAATGGCGATTTTTGAGGGGTTAATAAGGGCACTCTTAGCTATCATTTAAAAAAAAAAATCGCTCGTGTTGCAATTTTTTTGGGGTTCAACATTAAAATGATTCCACTAAAAAGAATTGGTGTGTTGATGTGTTCTCAAATATTTCTAACTATAGATAAATTTTTTTTTTGGAAGCAAAAAATGTATTTGTGTTTGAATTAGATTATGTTGGATTTCCTGCACTTAAATATTTTATTTTGCAGTTTGGATATGCTTGCCAAATCCAATGAGCGATTGAGCACAAGATTGAAGCAGTTCATCTCGTACTTTCACGTAAGTTTATAGAGAATAGTCACATTAAAGTGGATTAATTTTATTTTAAAGACCTTCCCATCACTTCCAAAGGGGAGAAAACAAATAATTTCAAATCCAAAATCCAGCCATTCTAAACTGAAATGGTAATTTCTTATTCGTGTAAAATTCTTAAAATAATTTGTTTTCTCTTTTCTGAGGTGTATGATCTCCCAAACCTTTTTCCAAGTTGTGTTTTATATATTAATTTAATCTCTATCTTTAAAACTGTTCTTTTTCACAACTAAAATTTTAAAGGCTTTTTACTTCGAGTGGAAGCTCTCTTAACTTTGGAGCAACCGCCTGTCGGATTATCCGAACATTTTCCAGGAATGTTGCAATAATGATCTAAAAATAACTAATGTTGCAACAGGTTGATCTGTTCTGTCACAAGTAAAATTCAGTCATTTGCTCTCAATATTTCTTGCAGGCCGTTTTCTATTCTGTGTTTGTTATTTAAAAGTTTGTTTATACCATAACTGTATGTTTACTTTATTAACTAATTGACTGTGTTAGTAACAATTGATTGCTTAGCAACAATTTTTAATATTTTTCACTTGTTATATTGATTTTAACACACATTTCAGATATTTGGTTTAACCGACCTTTTTCGTTATCCGACCATGGTCCGGTCCCTTAGGGGTTGGTTAAGAAAGCTTGAATTGTAACAAGAATAGAAATATTTTCTTACTTATGGATTTAATTCTAAAAAAAGAATGCATGTTGAAAATAGAATTTTCAAAACTAAACCTAAAAAAACACTTACAGGATTTGAATAAAACGCAAAATGTGACCAATGCCCAAGATGACTCGCTGTGGCCCAAGTCTAACTTGGTATTCTGCAAAGGCAAACTGCGCGAGTGGGACGGGAAGTAGCTGAGCTTACAACCTCCAACCTTCCGCACACTGACTATAGGCGATACATTTAAGGCTATCATTCTTAAGATGGTAGCCCTGCTATATTAATCAATTATTGTGATATCGTTATTCATTAAGAAAACGCTGTCAATTTTTTTACATCAGCAGTTTTAGGGAAAGACACATTTTGTGTTAAACACTATGTGAGAAGTGAAGTACCAAAAAGGATTTCACCAGTAATTTTTTTAATGTGATATTTGTTGTTTGTAAAGAAGTTTTGTTATTTTTATTCAGTTTTATATAGGGAGAGGTTAGGAATGATTATTTCTTACTGTTACGTGCAAGCTTTAGTGTTTGGAGGAGACCAGTTTTTGCAGCTGGTTAGTAATTTTGTTAAAGACATTTTTATTACTATTGGCTGAGTTTCTGTAAAATGAGTTTTTTTATCGCCATGTTAGTAATTAATTGTATTATTTAAAATCAAAGCAAGTATTATCTGTAGATTTTAGTTATATTTTATTAGCTTTCTTTCCATAACGTTTTCTATAAAATCAATAACATTAATAATTAATATTGTGTTAACTCTTTTTAATTTTAACTCAAGCTTTTAATTTTGTAAAGTAAATGTTCCTTATGCCAGTATTTGGCTGGAAATGAAAGTTATTTTCTTAACATTCCAAAGAATACTAAGCATCCCAATGTTGATTAAAGTTTTTAGTACTTAGTTAATAAGGCTGATAAATAATTTTTTTTTAATGATGCAATTTATGTAAATAACTATATTGTATTATATATACTGTAATTATTAGTCCATTCATTGTACCTAGAGAATATTTAATAATATATTTTTAGAATAGAAATGTTTTAATTTTATTTCATACCTAAATGCTGCAAATACAAAGTTAAAATCTATTCCGAGCTTAAGTTTTGATTAAAAATTGCAAACTAAACTAACTGTAAACTTAGTTGTATCTAAATAAACACTAATGTATTAGCCAAATTTCTATCATGAACGTAATTATTACTGTTGGTCAAAAATTGTTAGTTATTTGGTTAAGTTAAAAAAATAAATTCATAGCATTAAAACTAATACAGACTTCTACAATACTTTCTAGCCTTGGAGCAAACAAGTGACTTTGATTACTTGTCAGAAAACTATACCAGACCCTAGGATAATTAAATCTACTAAAAAGTCCTTACATTAAGTTAAATCAAATAAAGACAACATAACCACAAGGGGTCTAAATCCTTACCAAACTGGAATGTTTTAAAACTTGAAATAAAAAGCCTGGTCATGTTTACCACTTGATAAACAACTTCAATGTTCAATAATAACTTATTGTAGCTTTTTTAAATATAAATTGTATAAAGAAATCAAAATAATTTATTTTTATGTAGCTAAAGTTAAAAAAAGAAAAGAATTATTATGTTACCTTTATTGTAAGATTAATTTACAAAGCGGGTAACAAGAAAATCTGCACTACATCTTTAAGTTGTTGTAGACCACTAAAGGTAGGAATCCAGGTTTACAAAGCGACTTTCTTAAAGAGTCTTTGTAGCAGTTGAGTATATTAACCATAAGGCTGTTGTGCAAAACATGGTATTTTATTCCAATGTTTCGGACACCACCAGAATTTCTTAAAACTTGGTAATTATTTAGTTGAATACTCATGTTGCAGCTCTCATAAATATTTTTTTTATTCGGTAATATAATTCTCAAAAACAAATATTTAATTCTACATTAAAAAACTAATTTTTGCTTACTTTTAAATACTTGAAACTTATACTATTTATTTCCAAGAGACCCAACCTTAGTATACAATAATTTTTTTTTTTACAATAAAATGTTCATAAATACTGTTTGAAACAGGAATACCGAGGCATGCTATTCATGTTTCACAGGGGTCAAGAAGACTTTTAAATTCTTTTCTAATTATTTTAAGGATATTGGCAAAAATAAACACAATGTTCGGGTCGAAATAAAAATAGTTTAATTTGTTGTGCTTTACAAAACAAGAGTTCAGGTACAGCGTTGCTAGTGGATCACCTATTTACACGGGGACTGGTCACAAGAGTCGGGACAACTTGAGCTCTGGGGGTGCGAACCCCGGTGGTGGAAGCTTCTGTAGGAAATTCTTGAGCACAAGCGGGTAAAGCGCAAAAAACTTGAAGCAATTCCCCATTTTGTCCTCGTCAGTTATCATACGAAATCCAGTTCTGAGTGAGGCTTTTGCGTCTTCATCCTTGCAATTATTTACTAACATCTGTGAACAGTATCAATTTTTTTACAAAAGGTCCAAATGTTAAAAATGTTAAAATTAAGTGTGAAAAGTTAATGAAATGACACAGAATGAAAGGCAACTATGCATATAAAATTAATGTGCTACCGTTTAATTTATTGTTTATTGTGTGACTGAAATGAAGTTTACTGTGATTCTTTCAGAAAATCTTTTAGAAACCATTTCAACACGTTGGTTATTTTCTCCTCAGGGGTAGTTGGCTGTCGACTATACGGGTGGCCTTTCTCCCTCTTTGAGAAACCCTGACTAGCCAAACTGGGGATATCTGTGTCCACAGTACTTCCTGTTCCTTGGGCTTAAGTTACCAAACTCTTCCCCTTTTCAAACCCATCTGGGTGTATTTTCTTCTTTCTTTCTTGGCTTGGCAAAATCGCAAACGCATGGCCAAGCTTCAACCAAGATAGAAGGGGCACTGGAATAAAACCCCACCATCTATAGATGTGTTCCCCTTCAGGAACATACAGATGTGGTTCTGTATTTAATCTCATTTCTTGAACAATGAGCCTTCCTTTTTTCCCTTCAGGAGCAAGTGAATAAAAAAAAGTTTAATGGAATTTTCACAAGGAGCAGTTCAATGGCATTGACATGTTAACATTGTAGGACCAATTAATTTCACAGTGCTGGCTCATAAAAAGAACTTGTAATCTTTTTGCTTCTTTGAAACTCTGTAGAGCACTGAGATGCCATCTTGAAAGCACACTAAAAAAAGGTTCTTTTCCCTAGCTATGTCTTCTCTAATAGCATTAACTTAACCTAACTTTTGAGTTATGTCTTCTCTAATAGCATTAACTTAACCTAACTTTTTAGTTGGCTTAGTGACTCAATTACAATGGAAGCTCTCTTAACCGACCACGAATTAACCGCCTAACGGATTAACCAATCATTTTCCAGGAATATACAAACTTCCGCTGTGAAAGCCGATATGATAATGATCTAAAAATAACTCATGTTTTATAACAGGTCGATCATATGTTTCTGTGGCAAGTCAAATTCAGTCAGATGCTCTCAATATTTCGTGCAGGCAGTTTTTACCATGCTCTATTTGCTAATTTTGTTATTTAACCGTTTTTAATATCATCACTGTCTTACTTCACAATATTACGGTAGTATAACTAGCTAGCTAATATGACTTTTAGCAAGTTGATTGCGTGAGGAACAATTTATTGCTTTGCAACAATTTTTCACTCCTTTTCTTATTTTTAACATATATTTCTGATATTATTCGGTTTAACCGACATTTTTCGTCATCCGACCATAGTCCGGCCCCGTAGGGGTCGGTTAAGAGAGCTTCTACTGTAATGATAACAGAGATAGTTACCGTACCAGATATATTTTCTTACAAGCTTTCTCTTCATAACCATTTTTCAAGCCAGTCAATGATTCTGTATGACACTGTAATGACATTGCATACCTCGAGCCGTTTCTCGATGTGTATCCCCATGAGGAAGTCCCGCTGTGTGACCGGCCCGAAGGTCATCAGTTTGTCCGCGACGGCGTCCCGCAGGAAGCGGAAGTCGACGTCGGCCGTGAGGTCAGCCGATCCTGGCTCCACCAACGGGTCGTGCAACTTGTGTTTCCTGAAAGCCTGCAGAAAACTGTGAGGTTTTCACAGTGGTTAAATTTTTTGCTGTAATAAATCTGGAAAAAATACATTCATGGTTCAATACATTAACAGCCTGGCAACTATAATATATTATCTTTGTAGATTGTTAATACCCACATATTAAGTAGCCTGAGGTGTCAAATATTGTTCTTCACACTGGATGCGTTTCAAACGAATTAGGCCTACCGCTCATCTTCAGCAGTCACTTTACTAAAATTAAAAGCCCATTTTTTTATGGTTGTCAGTTTTAACACAAGACACAAATCACTCTGACATCACCCCAAAACTTCAGTAGGCCTACAAAATCAAACGGGAATGGACCCACGAGTCCTCCGCGCTGCAGTTACCATCGATCGTACGTGTATGTTTTGTGTTATGTGTAAAACAGTGTATTTGTGTCGTGTGTTAATACTGACAACCATCAAAAAATGGGCTTTTAATTTTAGTAAAGTGACTGCTGAAGATGAACAGTAATTCGTTTGAAACGCGTCCAGTGTGAAGAACAATATTTGACACCTCAGGCTACTTAATACATGAGTATTAACAATCTGCAAAGATAATATACATTCATGGTTACCATTTAATGCTTTTTGAAACCAAAACAACTCTTGGTGTCTCAGGCAAAGCAGAAAAATGCTTTCATCATTCAAACCCTTGATCACTTTAAGTACAATATATGTTTTAAATTTTTAACTCCTAAGAGGTTTGGTTTTATTAAACAGGCCTATTGATGCCATTTTCTTTTTTTTTCTTTTTTTTTTGTGAGATAGTAATGCCCATAAACTGGGTATTCGACTCCCCAACACCATGAACTCTCCATCATGTATAGTAATCTTCCTCGGAAGCAGTGGACTATACTCAACCGTTTCCGCACTGGAGTGGGATGATTTAATTATTGAAAGTACAAATAGGGAATGATACAAGACCAGTCATGCGACTGTGGAGCGGAGTATCAAACTATGGAGCACTTAGTCGCAGAGTGTCCACTGAGTGCTTTCCCCGAAGGATTGACCGGTCTGCATAGCTCAAGTGAGGCTGGACTGCAATGGCTTAGCGCCCTGGATTTAGCTCTATAAAGAGAGATCTAATTTTTATTTTAGTGCTTAGTTTTTTACATATTATAATGACTCAAGTGCTCTGCACCGCAGAATTTATTTTCTTATTCTTAAACCTTGGTGGCTGGCCAAATGAGCCATAGGATATATATATGTATAGTAATCATGTATGCACATTGAGACTTGTCAATGATTCTCGGGATCTGTCGTCATTCGATTCCATTCCATTGAATTTGCCGATGCTTTTTTTTTATATGACCATACCTAACAGATTATATTAAAATATTTGATTGGTATTTTTGGCTATCTAACCTCGCCTTAAAGTGTGGATGTTCATTCCAGCACGCTAAATCAAATAGCGATTTAGGCTGCTGTTACAAACCATACCATTGTTTTTGTTTAGTAATTTCTGTTTTCTTAGTTTCAGGTTATGTTTGATAGTTGTTAGTGTGTTCCTACCGAAAAATCAAACATAATCTAAATGATATGTTGTATGGAATAAACAATTTTATATGTTACAATTGTGGTGGTAGGAAAATTTTGTGCTTATTAAAAGCACAAATGGTCGTTGCCGCTCTCAAAATGTTTGGCCGCACTCAGCTAACGCTTCGTGTGGCCATGTACAATTCTCGAGCGGCAATGACGTACTGTGCACTTAATACATCAAATAGCAATATACAAACAGCTCAACTCAATATACACAAATAGCTAGTTTAGGTATCTTGGATCCTCAAAATAAGGTTATCAAAGTGCGGCAAACCCAGACTAATGTGAACTGAACAGTGTCCAGGTAAATGGAAATTCCGGGTAATCAGGAAAGGAGTAAAATTAAGAAAAAGTACAAATAGTTTAGATTATTCCTATAAAAAAAATCATTTATCGCACAGTACAACTAAAAACTCAAACCTCATCTGTTAAACATAGACGTCATCATATCACACTCCGGTCAATATGCCATCTTGAATCCCGGTGTACTTAATTGCTGTAGCAGGCTTTCCGAGTTATTCAGAATTCCAGGTTTTAAGACTCTACTGTAGTATTCCGATTAGGTACATTATTATTACTATTATTTGCAATAAAATGTGAGTGAACATTTCATACAGACATGCATCTTTATCCTGCAACAACCCAACTTACTCTGAAAGTATCAGTTTTCTGTCCCGAGTGTCCATAGTCTATGATGAGTCCAATGCCTCCATCTTCCTTTATCCTCGAGGCCAAGTGCTGAGCTATAACTCCAGCCTCGGGACAGACCTCCACGTGGTCCCGCGTCTCTTCTTTCTGAGGAATACAAATATTTTAGGTAAATCTATATTTAACCTAAAGACAAGTGCTTTTACCTTTCATTTTTTCACTTGATTAACTAAATAAATGCATGTTCATAGGTTTTGTTCAGTTTCCTGTGATAAGACAAATTGATGGTCCTGAATCACAGATTAATGCAACAAAAGCATAAACTTTTTAAATTTTGACTTTTTTTATATATTCATCAGCTTCTGAGATCAGTACATACAGGGTTTTCGGCAACTCTCCTCCGAAACTCCGTGTGGTGATTCCTAGGATCAAAATTAACAAAAAAGTTCATTGGAACATATGTCCTAAAATGCTTTGTTAACCATTAGCCGCCATTTGATTTTACACTTGATAATTTTTACTTCAGTAACGAATGGATGTAATAAGTTTAAATTTGGCATGAACCTTTATCACCCCAATGTTCAATTCCCAGAAAATAATTATTTTTTTCCTATGTGTATTTTGAAAATAGCGGCCATTTTAAGTATTTAACGTCAAATATCGTAAAAGAGGTAAATTTTATCAAATTTGTACAAGGAACAAAAAAGTTGATGGATTAAATTATTTAACCAATGATACCACGTTTGTAAGGATCTGACGACAAATAATGGAGTTATTGCGATTTTTCTATTAAAACAACCTTAATTTGCATGATTTATCATGCAAAATCAATGTTTTCTGCACCAAAATGGCAATAACTTGTTATTTTTGTCAGATCCTTACAAACTTAATATCAGTCGTTAGATAAAGTAATTCCTCAACTTTTTTGTAACTTGTACAATTTTGATAAAATTTTCTGGTTTTGAGATAGGTATTTGAGTTTAAAAACTTAAAATGGCCACCATTTTGAAAATACACATCGGAAAAATATAATTTTCTTCCTGGAAATGAACATCAATGTGATAAAGGTTCATGATAAATTTAAACTAAATACGCCAATCCGTTATGGAATTAAAAATTATTAAGTTTAAAAACAATATGGCGGCTGGCGGCTTAACGAAGCATTTTAGGACTTATGTTCCTTTCATTTTTTGGTCATTTTTACACATTGGAAAAATAATTCTTTTCCTGGAAATGAACATCGATGTGATAAAGGTTCATGTCAAATTTAAACTTAACCCTAGAGAGGTCGCTTAAAATTTAAAACGGCGTCTCTCGCTCAAGGAGGTTTCCTCCGGGTTTTAAATAAATGCACAAAATGTACTCTAAATACTTTTATTGTTTGAAATAAAAACAGAAAATTATTATAAAATAGATTTCACGCTATATCTCTGCAAAACAGAGCAAGAATGGCAAAGTTAATATAACAAATGTAATTATTATAACTATTAAGGATTATACAAAACATGTTTCACTTTTTTTACTTAAAACAGTATTTTTTGATAACAGGTTTGTAAAATAGTATAAAAATAGTAAAAATAACGTTTTAAAGTACAAATAAAAAAGCTTTTGTAAGAAACTCAACTATCAGAGTACAGTACACTCTCGTTCATCGGAACTAATGTGGCGTATGTCAAAAAATTCCGATGAAGCGAGTCCGTCGTGAGTCATCATTTCCGCCCGTACGGTGACCTATTGTGATTGTATTCACTCTTGTTTTTAAGATAACACAAGAGATTTTATGAAAATAAGGCACTCAAACTTTGAACATGGTAACAATGAAACTATAGGAATAAAAACGCAGGAAATAAAGATCCAAAATCTTTATTCTCATATTCCATATTCATATTCCAGTAGTCAACTGACTTCCACGTAACACAGCAGCAGTCGCGACGCGAGACAGACTGAATGACAGTTTGGGAAGCAGTCGAAGCGGATGTATTGTTCACTTCCTGCCCCCTTCCTCTTTCTATTTTTGTACGTATACTCCACTGCCTCGTAAATCACATCGATGGGTACAGATTATGGAAAACGCCTGATGACTTTTGATGCAAAATGTGATACTTCACTGTTGTGCGGATAAAACGAATGGAAATTGAAGGGGCTGAAACGAAAAAATTATTTATTTCGTAAAATAAAAAAAAAATTAATAATGTCCAGATTTTTAGTTCCGATGAAGCGGAGTTCCGATGTCGCCGAGTCCGATGAACGAGAGTGTACTGTATATAAAAAATTACTATGAGGTTCCCCTACATAAACCATAAATTAAATAGTATAACAATGATACTACAATCAATTCAAATAAATTATTCATAGAAAAATTAAAAGTGACTTCAAATAAAAACAAATCTAAAATGGCAATTGTTGCCCAAACAATTACAAATAACCAAATAAAAAACGATCGCACACGGACTCTTCCTCCAGGTTCACAAAACACACAAGGAACGCTCACGGAAGAATCGTCCAGCACCTCAGGACAGCGCTCGCCAAATTGACCCTGGTCGCTGAAAGCGGGATAAGGGGATGTCAAATGCGGGTTGAGGAGGGGGTTGACGTCAAATGCGGGTTGAGGAGGGGGGTGACAGCTACACAAAAGTACAGTGCTGTCAACCCCAAGATAAACATTTCCCACAACAAAAAATATTGACCCGGAGGATTACTCCGCTTAGCGTCCTCTCGAGGGTTAATACAACCATCCGTTATGGAAATAAAAATTATTAAGTGTAAAAAACAAAATGGCAGCTAGCGGCTTAACAAAGCATTTTAGGACTTATGTTCCAATGATATTTTTCCTATGATATTTTTCCTATGACATTTTGATCCAAGGAATCACCATATTATGGAGTTTAAGAAGAGAGTTTCCGAACACTCTTTATAAGATCATTTTATAACTATCAGAACTAACCACAGATAAAAACGTCTAATTCATTTCAGAATAATTACCTTCACAAACATAGTGGACGCTGGTGTAGGCATTCTTGAAATTACATATCGTAACTTATTCTCATCAGTTGGGTCAATGTCAATCAGAACTTCTCTCCAACCTTCCTCAGTTTTCTGAAAAATATTAGTTGTGGATTAAAAATGGCCTATCCTTCATTTAAGTTATTAGTTTATTCAGATGGAAAAAACTTGTTATGGCGTAACAAGTTTTTGATAAGTTAAAGACAAGAGATTGTCTTTAATATATGGCAAGAAATTGTAATTGAGAGCCTATGTGGCAGCAGCATTTTTTTATAACTTAGGAAAATTGTTCTTATAGCATAATAGGCCTAAATCATGACAATAGGTTTGATAATATTTTAAAACCAACACTGATGTTGCATCAAGGAGACTAAAAACGTCATACCGTATGAAATAAAAAAGTTAAAAGGAGAGTTTCAGAATGATTTGAGGTGAAATTACGTATAAAAATGGTGCATGTGCTCCAAAAAAAGGATTCTAAATTAAATTACAGAAATTTTCCATGACATAAACTGTCTAAATATGAATAGATGGTAGCCTATGATTAGTTTTATAAAAGCGAAGTGCAATAAGCTAAAATGTGTTTCAAGTTCATAAAATTGGTTTGATACTGGACTTATGAGTGGTGGTTGTAACAGATTAATGCCTAAACCTAATATAATTATGTACCCAATTATGGTTTTTAAAGTCTGTTTTGGTACAGCACAAGTATTTTTTAAATCTTTTTATATAGGCTAACTGGCTTAGACATCCTATCAAAATTGACTTTTAAGTAATCATACGTCCACGAATAATGCATCTGAAAATTGCCTACCCTAACCAAACACCACTACATTAACGCCACTGTTTGAATCATAACTCACTTGAAATTTATGAATGGGTAAAGCATCAAAGAACTCGTGCGCTACAATACAGGAGAAGTTCCGTGGAACATCTTCAAGAGATTTGTACCAATGCACAGGGATGCCGAAGTTGGACATCCCTATCTTGTAGCTTGGACTATCATCGTCCACCGGTTGGACTCCATCACATAGAGCGCTGGACTGCAAGTTGCTGAGTTCCGGGCTGACTTCCACGAGGTGACACGAAACCTCACCACCCAACTTCAACTTATAAAACACCTGAAAATTTATGGTAAATGTCTTTTCTTATAAATATTTTAGATGTAGTTCAAATTGGAATTTACCTTTCACAATATAAATTAAGCATTGTAAATGGAAAAATATATTTCTTTTTATTGGTTCTAGCAATTTACAAACCGTTCAAAATACACAAATACCCCCCGTCGCAGCAGACCTGCGTACTCAGCGAATTTCCAAAGGATCTTGAGATTGTTTATTTTCCCCATAAACACCATAGTAATGAGTATGTAGGTTTGCTGCCATTTAATGTTGTTAGAAAATGTTAGTTTTATTTAAAAAATGTAATTGGTAATGTAAATATCAAATTGTATCAATATTTGACACTTTTAAATTTTCCCCATAAACCCCATGGGGGTGAGTATGTAGGTTTGCCGCCATATGGGTGTTGAAAGCAAATATCAGTTAAACCCTACCTAGTGAATGTACATACCAAATTGTATGAAGTTATTCTAATAAATAAGCGAGATACAGGGTTTTGCTGATTTCCCATAAGATTAACATTGGAAACCTATTTTTAGCTTTTCTCCGTAACTTGTTAAGCCAAGTTAAAAATTCAAAATAAGTTACTAAATTGTTTGTTTTTTTAAGCTCTTTTAAATGGTTTCAGTTAAAATTGTCGAATTTTAAAAATTAAGGTCCAAAAATGCCAAAAACCCATTTTTTACCCCTTTGAAACCCCATAAAACCCCGTTCCCATAACCCGATCATGCTGGTTCGCGAACTCATGAAAATAGACCTGGTCTTACACCTTCATACCAAATTTCATCAAAATCGGAGGTCCCCTTCAAAAGTTATCAGTACCACGGACACATAGATATATAGATATATATATATAGATATATATATATATATATACATATATATATATACATATATATGAAAATGAACGAATGGTGTTTTTGGCTTCTGGGGACCTCAAAATGAAAAATTAAAGTGGTCCCGGGCTTAGGTCTTACCATTGCTACTACCGTAATAGCGTATTCCCTATAGGGAAATTCGCTAAAACAGCAGCAGTCCAAAATATTTTACAAGCCTTAGCTTTAGATTATCCTAAGGATCCCGTTAGGAAATATGGGCAAACTTAACACCGCTTCCGTGGATCACTGAGCGCCGAGGGATGTAAGATTTAAGAAATAAGGATTGTAAAAAAGCGAAAACATATGCCTAGTTTAAAACCATGGGTGATACTTTACTCACCCAGTAAGAATAGATTTTAAAATATTTATTAAGTATCTATCACAATAACTAAAAATAAACCAAAATTAAGTTAAAAAAAAGTTAAACCAAAATGTTGTAGCCACTTAATTTAAACAGCTAAAAAAAGACGTATAGAATCTCTGATTTTAGTATTTTTTTCCTGTTTTATTTGGAGTTACTTTTATTTATGTGGATTTTATGAAGTCATAACACTCTAAGTAACTTAAAAGTTTAGAGGTACTGGAATTTATGAAAACCTGTTACACGCCACCACCGACTAGGCTATGTGGGTTTCCTTCGACTGTTTTCTGAACATACTTGCCCTTAAAATATCTGAGATCATTGTCCCTCTTCCTGGTCCCAGTTCTATAATTTGTAAAGGTTTTGGACTTCCGAGTCTCTTCCATTCATTAATAAACCATACAGCAACCATCTAAAAGTAAAATACAAATAGTTAAATTACAATAAAGTAATGATAAGCTTTTCACAGAGCTTTTTTGTATTGTAAGCTTTTCACAGAGTATTAAAATCAATTTGGGGGGGATTGCTTACGCAGAAGAAACAACTAATCCAACTGGGGTCCATCTAAAAATGGAAGCAATAGCCTACATTGGTAAGCCTTAACTAAAAGCAATAAACCAATAAACTATACATGAGACAAAAATTTCAATAACAACAAAATCTACTAGTAGTAGGGAAAATAAGAAATACCAATAGAAAACTTCACCAAAATTGCTGTTTCTATGAGTTATCATGGAGCTTAGAACATTCTAATCTTTAAAAAAATTAAAACTTTTTTTAAGGAACTGGATAAACTTGGTTGGTGGGATTTCACTAACTGGAAATAGTGGTAAAAAAATAAGATAGTTAACTTCCAGGAATTCTGCCGATTGGTACTTAAAGGGTTAAAGCAAAATATGATAAATCGGAATATAGCCAATGATTGTTTGAAAGCATTACCGTATCCACAGATAGGGTGAAACTTCGTTATCCTATGTTATTATCAATGTTAAAATTTCGATTTTGTGATTATATTGCTATTCCATCGTTTATACGATTACGATTTTATCACCTGATCTAGTTTTGTACTAAGATATTAAACATAACTTTTGACAATAAAACAAAAATATTGCAAACAAGTAACTGAAAATAACAAAAATGGGTACAAATTTTAACTAAATGTAACCTGGAACATTATCAAACACAACATAAACTAAAACCACCCGAAGTTTATTTTGAGGTGTGTCTTAATTATGAAAAGAAGCAGACTTCGTTAGATCTAAAATGGCGTCACACAAAATGCTGCCTAATACGAATAAGAAGGTATTTTTTATGCTATTGTACTGAGGGAATATGCGTTTTAAATGTTTCCAAATAACCTTGATTTTGTTGTCATAAACATCGCTGTCCATAAAAATTACTGAGGTTTACGATTAGATTGTTAGGTTGGATTATTATTATGATACATTTCTTACCTAAATATCGTTGATTTGATTGTTTTATCGCGATTGTTTTATAATAACGGCGGAGTAGGATAACAAAGTTTTGCCACAGGAAGAACTACTTGATTGTTGAACCATCAGTTGATTTTTGCGTGTTTGATCAGCTTTACAGTCCGTGTCAGTTCTGCTATAAATTATTATTTAAAATGTATTAGTTTGTACTTTACAGCCTAAAGGCTTTTAATCCGTTATTTATTGCTTACAAAAATCACTGAATACAAAATATGAAAGGGCCTAGGTGTATTTTAAATGAATAGGATAATGTACTTTCGACCTATAACACTAAACATTGTATTGCACTGTCATTAAATATTATGCACTATTCTAGAATGTCTACGAGTGAGCCTGTACCATCAAACGTCTTCAGCTTCCATTTTAGACCTAAAAATAGCTACCGTAATTTTAAAGACAGTAAATAATGAATATTACGTCCCTAGCTAGTAGTTCTACTACAGGATATTTTACATGTGTAATTATTTTGAGTCCTTAGGTACTATATCAACCTCAAAGTGCCTAGGCCTACCTCACCAAATAGCTGGCTTATTTCAGGAGAGGTTGTAAAATCGCCTTGCTTTCCAAATACATCTCTATTCATATAATATCCAGAAACAGGGTTAGTTAATACAATTTTCATATAATCTGCAACTGTAACAGGTCCTGATGTTTTTATTTTAGTTTTTAAAAGGCTTAAAATGTTGCTAGTGTTTGTATTCGATAATGCTTGAGAGCTACATAACCTATTACACACAAATACTTCGGTTGAACAAAATTTATGATTAAATATAAACTTATTTAAGATATAACGAGACATAATTCCAGACGTTAATAACTAGATCACTTTGATAAAAGCAGGACCATCGCGTTAGAATTAATTATTTTCAAACTAAGTTTCGAAATTTTGTCTTGGTTAGGTTTAGAGAAGCAGAATATAACCTCCTTGGAAGCAGACAACTAAAGTTAACACAACCAGCTGACTGAGCTAGCTGTTTTCCTCAGTTCCTCCAACTGTTGTTGGAATATGCGACTTTTTCCTTTTGTTATCAACCTAATATAGCACACGATCAATGCTTGAAATTAATTTTTAAAAGTAAAGCTTCAATAATTGATTATGTTTTTCTAGTAAGCAATTTAAACGCTATATTGTTTCAATTTTTGTAATTAATAGTTTTCAAACAAAATTTTTAAGTAAATAAAAATGTGTTTGTAAATTAAAATTTAATACAGTCTGTAATCAATGTACAAATTATTGCGTGATGTATATGTTGGTGATCTACAACGAATCGAATCGTTTACAATTGGTAATGATAATGCGAATGAGGCGCTGGTCATACTCCTTCTCATTTTTTACATATATAATATCATTAGCCTATATTATTTATCATTATCAATATAAAAGATAATGTTCATTATTATTTATTGTTTGTTAGTGCCAATCTTTATTATCATCTTCCTTCATCTGTATCTTTGCAGATGTGCCAAAATCTCAGATTTGAGGTGAAATATCACCTCAGGACCATAAAGATAAAATTAATTGATAAATAAGTCTTTCTTATAGTCTATTATTACAACTGGACGGCCCTGCTTTCATCTGCAAAATCCTTCAATTAGTTTTGAATGCTGGGTTATTTAACTTGTACTAGTTAATCAATTTGTAAAACCTTAATATTACACTTAACTGTTCATGAGTTCACTAACAAATAGGTAAGAACTGAACATAAGCTACTGGCTGGATAGCTGAGGTTTTATATTGCTCGCCCTTGAGTCGAAAGGTTGCCGGTTTGATCCTGAGAAAAGTTATTAGATTTTTAAAGGTTCAATTCCGCGCCCATATGCCCTTTGTCATTGGGATATTAATTATAATGATGTCTTTAACAACTGGTCGATGTTAGAATAGTTACAGTAGTAACAAGACTGGTGTTTGGACCATTACTCATCAAAACATAAAAAATTACACATACCGTAATCACATTAATTACAGATATGATTTGTTTTAAGAACATAGTAAAAAACGAGTGTCGCTGCTAGTTGATACTCGACGAATACAGCTCCAGTCTTAGCGCTGGGCAGATGGTGTGAAACTTGTATAAAATGAAAATAAAATACAATCACATAATTAAATAAACTAATTGTCACTCCCTAATACCAATGTATACAGAAATAAATAAGTAGGACATCTACAGTATCTAGAATATATGGGACATCCCATGCTAAAAATTTTTAGTTTTGCCCCCGAAAACCAGAGGAAAATAAAGCGCTGATGCTAGGATTACTTCTCTTTACTGTCACAGGAAGCGCTCTTTCTACCTCTTAAGTGTCAAAATGAGCTTATTTGTATACAAAAAGTCTAAACAATATCAAACTTCTGTAAAATTATTCTAGTTATCTGTTCCCATTCTACCAATCAGCATAATCTTTACCATCTTGGTGGTGCTATCTGTGTTTCGGGGGCTGCGTTCTCACTTCCCCTTAAGGATATCCCTATACTTATTCGGTTCTGTATACATCGCTAATACTCTGAATGAAAACTGCATATCAATAAACACTATCCTATTTCGTCAGTTATCGTTGTATTTGAATTTGAAAGTTAACTGATAAGTAAACAGAAAAACCAAATAAATTAAAATGACAGAAGGGAGACAAGTTGTTTTTATGAAACAGCTGTTTGTTTTTATGAAATGAATCATATGTTATAGGTAAACTTACTAAATTTTGTCTAATATTTAAAATACATGGAAACTTTTAAAGTCCAATGGGGCGAAGCACATTGAACTTGTTGCGGCGCAAACAGGGTCTTTGTGGGGCCCCTCCATTTTCTTTTGGCCGGCAAAGTGGTTGCGGTGTCAAAAAACCAACCCTTTCAGTTGCGTCCCAGCGTCCGGCCGTGCAAGGCATACAGTTCATGTCTTTTTGTGAACACAGCACCATTTACATTCAGCCGGCTTAAATTAACATTTTTACATTCAGTACAATTAAATACATTTAAGTTTACATATTATTTTAATCATTTCGAACAACAAACTTTCAGTGTATACATACCTGCGTGTTTAATTGACTTCACACCCTTTTTAATTTGCGTGTTTCTACTTGTCAAAAAATGTTGAGGTTCAATCAAATCAAACTGTACATAACATGATACTGGACGGTGGCGAGAGGTAAGCGTAAGCCCCTCAGGGGGATCGGGGGTCGGCTCTCATTAGAGGGGCGGCGAACCTTTCCCCAAGACCGCTGTGAGTCAGTTGCTTCGGGCAACTGCACTGTGATGGGTATCACAGCCTGCACGGGGTGCCACTGCCCTAGCTAAAGGCGGCGGATCTAGACTTGGCGGTCGATAAACAGCCCCAGAGTCGGGGAGCAGCGACTCTGGTATGGACCTGGGGCGGAGGTGAAGATCATCGGAACGGCTCAGAGTCCACTTCAGCAGCAGGCGGAGCGAGAGGGTCGCGGTACGGCTGCTTCACTGCCAACCCAGATCTGGTATGTGTGCAGCGGTTCTGGGGATCTACTGACGGGCGGAGTGCAAGGAGCACGGAACGGCCGGCATACTGCTAACTTTGTTGTTTCAGACAACATGGCAGAAAAGGAACTATTGGAGACTACCCCAGGTGGGTCAACGCCTCGGCGTGAATCCCACCCCTCCCTTGTGGAGGGCATGCCCGTGGATTCTGGGGAGGGCAACTCTTCTGCTGATGGTGTCACGAGACATTTTGGGGGGAGCATGTGGTGAGAGAACGGAGGCTTCGGCCGGGAGTTCCCTCGCTGCGATCGCTCCTCCTCCAAGTCACAGCTCTCTCGATGTGCTTGAGTGGGCACACCAGTCCGTCCCGGTCGGTGCACCCCCCTCGAGTTTCAGCATCGACAATCCCAACCTGGTTCTCCGAACTGAGGAGGCGGCAACGCATGACCTCGGTATGGAGATCCAGGACACTAATACATCTGTTGCAGAGACTGCTGAAACACGAGACTCCACCCGGCCGAAACTGCGAAAAAGTGAAGCTTTCAAGCTAATGAAGGCCAGGAAGGAGGCAGACGGCACCTGGTTGCCAATTGACGAGTGGCGGAGGTCGAAAGGCCTTTCGAAACCTCCCAAGAAGCGCTCGAAAGGTAAACGAAAGAGGAACGAGGAGACTCCAAGCCCTGCACAAGACCAGCAGGGCTCTGGGATCTCCCCCCTTCGAAGAGATGCTAACTTGGTTGTTTCAGAACAGCAGAGGCAGCAGCAGGTTCGACAGACCCCGAAGCGCCTAGGCGATGGGATGCGAGGCCGGGGGAGTCAGGAACTGCAGCCACTGCGGACAACCAGTTGTCATTCAAGGACCAGCTCACCAGCTGGAAGATGGCAATTGCTCCCACTGATTATCCTGATTCCAGGTTCACTGAGGGGCAGTTGAGGACATTGCAGGAGAAGCTGTTCGAGAAGGTGATCACAGCCACCACTCCGCAGCAGATCCTGAGGACGTATCCGGAGAAGGGTGCTCTTGTTATCACTTGTGGTAGCGAGGTCACCCGGGCCTGGCTTCTCGAAGTGGTTCCTGGTCTGGGTCCGGTCGGGGAGGGCCTGGTGTCATTGTGGGGGATTACAAGGATCTCCTACGTGTCACTAAGGTTCTCCTTCGGACCGATTGGATTCTGGCCAAGAAGGAGCCAAAAGAAATTCTTGACTGTGTTTGCAGGCAAAACCCCGGTGTCTCGACGGTGGATTGGCGAGTCATCAGCTGCAAGAGAGAGGAGGATGGCCAGACTCTCGTGCTTGCGGTCGATGGTGGCTCGGCCAAGAAGCTGAAGGACCAGGACTGGAGGATTTTCCTGGGTCTGAACAGGGTGCAGCTCAGGGTTCTCTCTGGGACTCCCCTTGATGATCCGGGTCCTCCAAGCCAACATCCAGCACAGTAAGGCCGCAACGGCAGTACTGTGTGAGACCATCTCCAGTGGGATGGTCGACTTTGCACTGATCCAGGAACCCTGGATCAGGAACAACATGATTTCAGGATTGGGGGCTCCTATGGGGCGGACCATTTCTGGTCATGTCAATAACCCCAGAACCTGCATTTGGTCCTGTAATGGGATCAAATGTGTGCCGGTTCTGGAATTCTGTTCCAGGGATGTCACCGTGGTCAGGACCACGTGCCAGTCGACCGGAAGACATCTGCTGTTGGCATCGGTCTACATGCCGATGGACATCACGCAACCCCCGCAGGAGGAAGTCCGGAGGCTGGTCGAGTATGCGACCGGTTCTGGCACCGACCTCTTGCTGGGGTGCGACACCAACTCCCACAACACGGCATGGGGCTGCAGGAGGAATGATAATAAAGGTAACATTTTGTTAGATTATCTCGTCTCTAGTGGACTCATGATAGCCAATGTGGGGTCGGAACCGACTTTTGTCAGTCGAGTCGGACAATCGGTCATCGATCTCACATTGTACACAGAGGGGATGAGGACTGAGATTGCTGACTGGCATGTGTCTCAGGAGCCATCCCTCTCTGACCACAGACATATAAAATTCCTTATAGGCAACTTTTCACCTGAAAAGAACACGTTCAGAAATCCCAAAAGGACGGACTGGGCGAAATTTAAGACTGTTCTGCAGGATAGAATAGAGGAGAGTGGCCCTCTGTACTCCTGCGTCAGAGACACAAACCAGCAGTGGCGGCCGGTGGTTAGGAACGGTGGAGGGGCTCTTATCATTATTTTTATTTATATTCACGAAAGTGAAGATAAGTAATGTCTCTTCTTCAGGAAAAACGGTTCTCTTGTGTCAATAAATAATATTTACTCCATCAAACAGGTATAATTCGATCACAAAGGTGAATTAAATTGCAATATAGCCTAAAAATCTTAATATCACAATTGCCGACAAAAAGTTATCACTCTGAAGTTATCAGTTATGTACAACAGAGATGACATTTTTAGGTCAATTGACCTAAAACAAGCATTGGTTTTCTGTCAATTTTATTCATTGATTTGAATACTGTACGTTTAAATGCATGGGCCTACTTCTTTTTGGTGACATTGGTTTTTGAATTGAGGAAACAAATCAGACTGAAATAGTTTTGCTGCAGACAGGTGTGTTCTAAGAATTTAAAGCGGTCCGCTACGTACCCCGGATGTTAAGATGTCACATTCCTTTGCGACAATATATTTCCGGTCTTCAAACCATGTTTACGTTTTGGTTCAGGTACGCTATTGTTCACACACTGGACTAATCCAGTTCAGTGGAGTTTCTTATTTTTTGTACTTCAGATTAAATTCTTTATCGTAACTGAAAACCTTAATACAATCAATTGTTTTATTGACTTTAAAAGACACATCACAATTTGGGATTATTTTTAGATTGACTATGAATACATAGTCAATGATTTTGCTAAACGAAATCCAAACAAAAAATAAATAAATATAAATAAAAAATCTGCATTTCTCAAGAAATTTTGTAGGCCTGTAGTTTTATTTAATGTCGCAAATCTAATGTTGATCTTTCCAAGAACTTCATCAAATTCTGTGCACGACTTGATGTGTTTGCCACTCGTTTTATGTATCTCAACTTTTTAGTTCAAATGTTTAATTTCTGAAATACCACCAACAGTTAAGGCACGATCCTGAATCCCTATAATCAAGCAAGTGTTACAGAAAAACGAGTTTTTAATTTTACAGCCACAGAGCCAATTGGCCTAATTGTATAAATTTCGAAAAGACTTTTGATTAAAACGATTTTTCTCTTTGTTCGATTTTGCATTTGATTAATAACTAAATTGGACCTTGGAATCCCCGGGTTCTTCAAAGTAATTTTAATATTCAATGTGTTTTTTTTTTTCATTCTATTACCTACTATACGATTTACCTGGTGTAAATGTTGCTCATCTCCAACGTCACCCATTTCACTATCATCCATTTACATTTCCTCACAAATCTGTATAATTCACTATTTCAACACAACGCACACCAACACGTACAAAATTACGCTCAAAATAACCCAGACGGATGACTGAATCGCGAGGGAACTGACAGTCACATTTTTGGCACTGCTCGGTTGGTAGCAGTGGCTGGAGCAGTGGCGCGCGCAGCCTAGGGCGCCGGGCAGAGCGTTGCATTAGGCAGCCGTTGTGAGTGCCTGTGTGAGTGAGGCGCGCGTATGCGCGTCTCCATTTGATTTTACAAGAGCGCTAGGACGCCGTGGCCGGTGTCCGTCGCTCCGGCCCCGGCCCGAGCCGGCCGCGATAGAATTAGAGCCACCATCTTCGTCGATTTTCCATTTATTTCAGTACGATCTGTTTATATCTTCAACTTATGACCTATACAATTGTCATTCTGTTAAATATTCTTATATTAAGAGTCTTCATCACCCCTGCAAAAAACGTCGAAAACATGCGTTCGTAGTCCCCTGTTTCGGACGACATTTTTGAACCGATTTTATCGACAGTGGTCTTAAACTGTTCAGAAAGAGTGCCTGCGTGTCTCTATTACCTCATAATAATAAAAAACGTACATTGAGGTACCTAAAAATACAGTTAAAAAAGGGAAAAATTACTTGATTTTCAACAATTTTTTAAAGTAATTTTAAGAAACCATATCGATTTAACGAGGTACAAGAGACACGCAGGCACTCTTTCTGAACAGTTTAAGGCCACTCTCATTCAAATCGGTTAAAAAATGCCGTCCGAAACAGGGGACTACGAACGCATGTTTTGAGCAAAAACGGGGTCTGCGAATTTGCCCGTTCGAGGCGCTACTAGCCTTTTCGCAAACGTCGTCTTTCTCACTAACACAAGCACACACACACAAATATTATCGCATTATAAATCACTCAGTGATGTTGTGGGACACATTCCTCGTATTTATTTGAATGCTTCTTTATCCATCTAAATTACTCGTACAATTCAATTTTAGAACACGTGTGTTTATACATCCAGCACAATGGTTCATTGGCGATAGTTTTATTTTTTTTTATGTACTCAAGACGAGCAGTACATTATTTGCACTATAATGGTTTTTACAGTACATAATACAGACAACTAGTAATGTGTAAGTGTATTTTCAACCCATCACAGATGAGATTCAAAGCCTAAACCGTTCATAAATTTTTCTAATGACAGTGTTTACAAATACTGCAACACCGGAAGTGCGCGAAATACGATTCCGCTTGATACCACCTGAAGTGAAGGAAATTCCTTTTACTTTCTCCCCCTATACCATAGTATATGGAGAAAGTATTGTTTTCGTCAAAATTTTCGAATTTGAGTTGTTGGTGGATTTATCCATTTTGGTTCCCCCTGAGTCCAAAAAAGTGGTTTTCGGAGTGATGTCTGTGTGTGTGTGTGTGTGTGTGTCTGGATGTATACAGAGCTAGAGAATGCCCCAATGGTCCGATTTTGGTGAAATTTGGTACGTAGGTCCAAAACCACAATAATTCCAGGCGTTTTTTTCATTTTTTTGAATTTTTTATTTTTAAGGGTAGTTTACCCCAAAAAACCCTCAAAAAACGTGAAAAATCAAATTTTTTCAAAAACGGCTCTAACGATTTTGATTAAACTTTTGTGGTTTATTAAGATTAAAATGCTGAATAAAATGACACCACCCGCATTTCCGAGAAAATGCGCGTTCAAAAGTTATAGAGTAAAAAGTGTTTCAAAAATCAATTTTTTGGATTTTCAAAAAAGCTGTTATTTTGAAATAAATTTTACTTATGACCATTAAATCAAGCTCAAAAAACTAAATAATCCAGTACTTTAAATTATTGCTCTATGTCAAGTGGTTGCGGAGAAAATTCAATTTTTCGTTTAGCGGTAAACGCAGTACGTTGTCAGACGCGCGTAGGGTCAATCTCGTGCTGCTCAGCTGTTAGCTATCTGATTGAGCCATCAAGACATTAATGTTTTGAGGCTTTTAACACCTTTTTTATATTGTTGGGAGAAAGTATGTGTCAGTTAACTGATACCGTTTATTTATAAGGCCGGCGACACACTACCGGACTTTCCATCGGACCGTATATCGGACCAAGCATCGTACCGAACATTACATCGTAAAGGGACGTAAATTTACTCCGAACATTTCGCCGAGCAAGACATCGGACCGAGCATCGTACCGTACATTACATCGTAAACGGATGTAAATTTACTCCGAACATTTCGCCGAGCAAGACATCGGACCGAGCATCGTACCGGACATTATATCGTAAAGAGACGTAAATTTACTACGAACATTTCGCCGAACAAGACATCGGACCGAGCATCGTACCGGACAAATCCACCAAGCAAGGTGAAGGAAGTTTAGAGAGATATAGGGAGCGTAAGTCATAGGGCGCTAGACGATGGGGTGGAGAAGGGAGGGGCTTTCCATCCCGGGCGTTCGGGGCCACGCTCGGTACGGAGCAAAATTTACCTAGACACACTACCGTACATCGAACCGTACACCTGTCCAATCTTTTCTTTGATGCTTCGCCAGAAAACCACCTCCAGAGTGCTCGGCCCGATGTACGGACCCCTGCTGACACACTTCCGGACTTGCTGTTTGTTTTTGCTCGGTACAATGCTCTGTGCGGTGCTCGGTCCGGTGAAAAGTCAGGTAGTGAGTCGCCGCCTTAAAAGACAAATCTCTCACTAGTTCATCACTAGCCTAATCCTCCAATTTTTTCGTTACGCAAGAGAGTTGAAATTTGGTAGGGCCTACACTGATTTGTTCAGTTTTCAATAGGATAACGTGATGATGAAGCAATTAAAATGCAAATAAATCTTAGGCAGTTCTGTTAATAATTTTAGGAGGGAAAAATTATCTCATCTGGGCATATTTCATCATCATCCGAATATTTTGTTATAGTTGTTCTAATAAAAATACCGACATTTGCGTTTGAATTTTCAAAATTATTATGATCGGCTGATCATATTTAATTACTTTAATTATGTATTTTGTTCTTAGACTCTTGGCCATAGTCTCATTGACCAATATTTAATTAGAGCCTTCCATGGTCTGAGAGAAAAGCGGTACGTTCGCATATTATTCAAATTACAATTATTTTATACTGCTTTACAGAAAAAACTTAAAAGTAAAATCCAGTGAAGCCACTATGCTTTACAAATTTAACGTACTATTGTAAAAGAGTGGCACCGAAAACCACAGCTAGATGTTTCGACTTTCAAACACTGGGACTAGAAAAATAAATGAAAACAACTTAATGGTTCCAAGCAATTAGTAAACAAAATTGTAATTTTAATTAGGCTATTTAATTAAATATATTACTAGTTATAAGTATACGAGTGTAACTCGTTTAACTCTTTCATAATTCGGTTAGTTCGAATAAAATTATCAATATGGGCCCTATACGCAATTTAGCATACATTACAAGAGGTTGATTATGTCCTTTGTTAGTGGGTGTCAACTAATTGTTTTTGGTGTGCGAGGGTTGCCTCTATACGTTGCGTCAGATTATTCTAAAGAAAATAATTGCTTTAGTCCCATCATTTTAAAATTATTTATTTTGTTTTGTTTCGTTACTGTATTGTCTGATCATTCTGGTTCATTCTGGTCTCATTCAAGTAGATACTGCCTTACACCCCTGACCTAAATTAAATCTAAATCGGAGGTTCCGTTCAAACGCTATCACTAATATAATAATTGAAAACCATTAATTAATTGTAATCGCTGTAAAATTTTAATCGGCTGTATTGAAATGGAAAAGTTTGAGCCTAGTATTAATAATAATTTAAAATACTCTTCAAATGTAGACAGGACGACGCTACAGCAGCATCGGACTAGCCGAACTCTCATTGTAGCGAGTCTGCGCGTGCGTGTGTTGGACGTCGCAGTCCGATGTTTTTAGAAATGTACCCGCGCCTCACCCCTCGCCCTAGTTGGGAGCACCTGACTGTACTAGGACAGTTGTAATGGAAATCAGAGTGTACGAAGGATATTTTGCCAAAGGTGATGAAGACTCTTAATATTTTTGTTAGTTTATTTATTTTGATTTTTTAGTAAATTCTTTAGGGGGGCGGCGTCCGGGAGTCCTTATGGGCGAGCCGCCACTGCAAACCAGCTAGACTTGGCCGCTGATTGCCTGGGTGGGGACATCGTGTCCTCATTTGAGGACTGCTGTCCACTGTCAGCGGGACGTCGGGGTAAGTCTGGGTGGTGGAATCCAGAACTTGGCAGCCTAAGGAAAAGGGTAAGGGCTCTATTCAGAAGGGCTAAGCTAAGTAAATGCTGGGACGCCTATCACAGATTGCTAACTCAGTACAACCTTGCAGTCAGGAGGGCCAAGAGGCTCTCTTGGAGAAGCTTCTGCAGCGATGTTGAAGGTGTCTGCGAGACATCTAGGTTATACAAGATCCTATCGAAGGATAAGTCATCTTGTCTTGGCTCCCTCGAGGGGCCTGATGGGATCATGTTCCATAATCCCAGGGACGTGCTTGAGATCATGGCAAGCACACATTTTCCGGGGAGTATAATCACTCAGTCGACCGATGAGGTGAGTATGGGTGCACGGCGGGCCAACTTCACTCGATGGAGGGTAGCGGGCCGCATTGCAACTCACAGCCGGATTCGCTGGGCAGTCAATTCCCTCAGTCCCTTCAAGTCACCGGGACCTGACCAGGTGAGGCCCGTTTGTCTTCAGAAGGGAATAGAGATCCTTCTTCCAGTTCTGACGGCATTGTTCAGGGCAAGCTTGGCCCTTGGACACATTCCAGAAGCCTGGAGCAGCTCTCGGATAGTCTTCATTCCAAAACCTGGTAAGGCTAGGTACACGGATCCGAAGGCGTTCCGCCCAATCTCATTGTCTTCTTTTCTCCTGAAGACTCTGGAGAAGCTGGTGTCAAGGTATGTGGGGGACACCGCTCTCAAGGCCAACCCTCTCCATGAACACCAACATGCCTATTTACCAGGAAGATCATGCGAGTCTGCTCTGCATCAGCTGGTAAGTAGGATTGAAAAGTCGATAGAGTGCAAGGAGGTTGCACTTGGGGCCTTCCTTGATATTCAAGGCGCTTTCGATAACACGGAGACTCAGGCTGTCATTAACGCAGTCACAGCTCATGGTTTTCACGAGGTAACAAGGGGATGGATTGAAGCCCTCTTGAGAAAAAGGAACGTAATACTGTCACTTCATAACGAGGAGATAGCGGTAAGAACGACTCGAGGCTGTCCCCAGGGTGGGGTCCTGTCCCCTCTTCTCTGGAACCTCGTGGTAGACGAACTCATCAGAACTCTCAATTTCAGTGGCGTGTACGCACAGGGATATGCTGATGACATAGTGGTTCTGGTGTCAGGTAAGTTCAACGACACAGTCGGGGATCTCATGAATGGGGCCCTGAGGTCTGTTGGACGCTGGTGCGAAGAGGTAGGTCTCTCAATCAATCCCTCAAAGATTGTGATGGTTCCCTTCACGAGGAGGAGGAACCTCAGAGGGATCGGCCCCTTAGTCCTGCAAGGAACAAATGTGGAATTGCAGAAACAGGTGAAGTATCTGGGGGTCACTCTGGACCAGACGCTTCATTGGGGACCACAACTCCAAAAGGTAATAGACCGAGGTAAGTGGTCACTCATTACATGTAGGCGACTGGTGGGGGGGACTTGGGGAATTAAGCCAAAGCTTATGCACTGGCTTTATGTCACTGTGGTCCGACCTGCCATCACCTATGGCTCGCTTGTGTGGTGGCCTAAGATGGACTCGGGATCGGCGGTGGGGGGATTGGCGGGAGTTCAAAGACTCGCCTGTCTTCTCATCACAGGAGCCCTGAGTTCCAGTCCGGGGGCTTCACTAGACTGTCTTCTCAACTTGCTGCCGATTGATCTTTTCGTCAAGACCACGGCAAGGAAAGCTGCTCACCGACTCAAATGTGAAAATCTTTGGATGGACACTGGAGAACACCGCGGTCACTCTCGGATCATTCTGTCGGTTCAGGGGGCGGGCTAGACAGACATGCCCTCTGACCACATGTCAGTCAAATACACCTTCGGTAAGTCTTTCAGAGTCCTCCTACCAGCAAGAGAGGACTGGCTATCCGGGGGAAACCCTCTTCAACCCGCGGACCTGGAATGGTTCACTGACGGGTCCAAGGTAAGAGGAGGAACAGGAGCCGGAGTACATGGGGTGCAAGCGGGGGTAGGCATTAATATTCCTATGGGGATGCACCCAACGGTGTTCCAGGTGGAGGTTGTCGCAATAATGGAGTGCGCCAGATTGAACCTGGTGCAAGGCATCAGGGGCAGGAGCATCTCCATTTTTTCAGATAGCCAGGCAGCTCTAAGGGCTCTGGACTCTTATGAGTTCAGGTCAAAGATCGTCTGGGACTGCTTCACCATGGTATCTGCGTTGGGCAGATGCAACAGCGTGATGCTTTGTTGGGTCCCTGGTCACACGGGGATCCCCGGGAATGAGGCTGCGGACGCCCTGGCCAACGTAGCTTCGTCCTCAGCATTCACTGGCCCAGAGCCGTTCTGTGCTGTCTCTCGTAAGTATGCGTGTCAAGCGGTCACGTCATGGGCGAGGGGGGAGCATCGAAAGGTCTGGTCTAGAATACCACAACTGAGGGTAAGTAAGCTAACGCTTCACTCTCCATCTCAGAAAATTGCCTCTAATATTCTGCAGCTAGAAAGGAGGCAAATAAGGCAAGTAACAGGGCTCTTAACAGGACATTGTTCTTTGAGGAAGCACCTGAAGCGCATGGGTCTCTTCAATGGGGATCCGGTATGTAGGAAGTGTGGGCAGTCAGAAGAGACTGCAGATCACTTGCTGTTCGACTGCATGGAGCTGGAAGAGGCTAGAGAGAGGGCCCTCGGAGGACTGCGGAGGGGCTCTTTCCTTCCTCAAGAGGAGCTAGTCTGCAGGTTGCAGAAGTTCATCGGGTTCCTAGACTTGGATGAGCTCTGAAACACATACGGGGAGCGCAAAAAGCCCTTGCGGCTGACGCGCCTTGGGATTAGGTCCGCCCCATCGAATGAAATGAAATGAATGATACTGGACATGATTATGTTACAAATAAAAGAAGTTCAGCGTCAGAGATAGTTCACCTAATCTTGACCGCTTCTACAGTATAGTTAAACAATTCAACTGTACAATCCACAATGCACTAACCACTACTGTAGCAACAGTGGTGCTGCGAACCAAAATGTTTGATAGTGCGAACAGTTTAGGGATTTAAAATTAAAGTTTCAAAATACCGAAATAACGCTGTAATTTTAGAAATTAATTAGAAATGATAGTTTTTTATCTCAAAAATGCGCTGCAAATGGGTCAAATTTACTACAAATGGGACTAATATGAGTTTCTTATTGGTAGATGAACTATTGATGTTACCTTTCAAAATTTTGTTTTATTACCATTTTTGTTTTTACATAAAACAATGAACAAATGTATGCATAAATATAATTTTTTTCGCTAACAAGTTTACCAGGGGAATCATCGGCTAGTTTGTTTCACTTATCAGGATGCATCCTGCATGCCTTACTGAGAACTACACAGAATTTAGAGATCCTTATTACTTCATCTATACTTATTTAATAATAGGCAAGCATGTTTCGTTTCCTCCTTTTTTCTCAGCTCGTGTGCATTTTAGGAGAAATCTGCGCATACCGTTAGAAAGGCATACTCCTGTAGATGAGCAGAATCCCATCCTAATTCATATCGGACTCTAGGGCCACCCCCCACAGGCTTTAAAAGTTTTAATGTTAATCTTATGGAAAAGGATAATTGATTAAATCTTTAGACAGCTGTTGTACAAACGACTGATAGAAAATCAGGAAGAACAGATGTTTTAATTATAAAATGTTTTTACACTTCTTGAGTCCAGATCGACTGAAATTTTGATCGAATTTCGATCAGGAGGCGATCTCTAGTACTTATTTAATACGCTAAGGGGTTTTTTGTCTTGAGAACTCCTCCTACAATTTTCAACCGCCGATTTTCAAGTTTTTGGAGTCGTTGGATAGGTCGTTGGATAGTCTATAGTTGTGTCCGCCAAAAACTGATGAGAATCGGACTGAAAATAAAGGCGCTATCCACCATTTAAATCCCAAAATTTCCCATTTAAATAACATTGGGATTGAATAAAGCATTTTAAACATGTGTTAATAATCAGTTGTAAATACGTGTTGTTTTTGGTGATTACAGATACTCACAAAATTTGATTGGTCGGATGTCATTAATTTAGAGCTAAAAGTAACATTTGTATTGTATTAAAATAAATTGCTCAATTTCGAGCAACACGTATACTAGTTAATTCTAAAACATGACATGTTACAATTAGATACTATATCAATCGATTTAAACATTAAAACTTGATCTTCTTTGTTTCCCATAATGGACAGCCCTAATGGAATCGTTTGTTTCTAGCCATTCCCAAACCAACGAGGGAACCGACTACAATCCCAAACGAAGTATTGACTTATCAACGGACGATCATTACAGTAATACAATACGGAAACGGAACGAGCCAAATGATGATAGCAGTGGCAGTGGCGCACTCTCCCTTGCTTTCGCCGCCCCGTGGCCGTGGCTCGCCTCCCAATGGCGATCTCTGGCGCATGGTTTCCCTTGGGGATTACCGCTCAAGATCGCCGGAGGACAAAAGCATAACTGCTGTCTAAAGGTCTGCTGGATATTTCAGTTGTGTTCCCAACATGAAACGTTAAAACGGAAGTCAAACTATAAAATTTTACCATTAGACAAAATTAGTTGAAGCAATGTTACCGACGGCTTAGGAATTACACAGGTAGGGAAAATTGTCCCCTGTTGACTTGCGCAATTTTGCCCACGATTCCCGCCGTTTCCTTGGTAACCACTCCTTTTTTACACTTTCCCACCTGTTATTTATCATTTTACCCACACCTATCCGACGTATCTATGGTAACCAGCTTCAATAGCCTGCTCACAGACCATCAAATAAAATTAATTTAAAACAAACAACAAATAAACATATGTTTTAAAATTATCATTTTGTAATTATTGAAGCTTGTAGCGACCAATCAGAATAGCTAAAACTAGTAACCAAGGAAACGAGGGCAAAGTGTGGGATGGTTGCCAAGGAAACGGTGGGGAATAATGGTTAAAATGGCGCAAATCAACAGGGGACTGTATTATTTGTTATGGTATAAACATTTTACTTAATTTAAAATTTAATAATTTGATAATTACCGTATCCGTAGCTTGTATGATGGAGAATAGCAAATTGATCAGAACACAAACGGGATACCCAGGACTGAAATTATGTATGTTACTGAGGCCTTTATGGAGAAATGACAAAAAATTAATAAAAATTATAACTGTATTCCTCACAGACCTAGCAAAAAATATGGAAAATTATTCCATCGACATATTTTCACACTGTAGTGTGTATAGGTTATAAAGTAAGTTATAAACTAAATTCATATTATAACATATTCCAAGGATTGGGTTTTTGTCTGTCCGTGATGTTAAAAATAATATTTTATCATCATGCAAAACAGAGGTTTTCCTTAATGTTATTAGTCCGCAAGGTCGGCGTTTGCAATTAATTTGTCGTCGTCTGAAAAGTGCATGGCCAAAACGTCTGTTCGGGACTCCTATACGGAAAGGAATAACAACTGTGACAAAACTAACTTCTTATAAGTTAATCGTTTAGCTTAACTTTTGAATGAAATTATTCCTTAAAGTTTGTCTGTTAGAATGCTCTTTTATTTAGGAATGAGCTGTAAAGATTTTTTTAGAGTAATAAACTAACCAAAAACGAAACTAGTTTATTCTTAGTGTAGCGGTACCTAAGCCAAATTAGAAAAGTATCTAAATTGAAAGTTAATTAAACCTCATTTGTTAAAAAGAAAATACAACAATATTTTTGTAATTCTATGAAATTAAATGCTACATTATGAAAAAAGTTCCCAATTTGAAAACTTGAATAGTTTGAATGCGAAATGTACCGTACCTTACATAATATGTACACCTCTGAACTGGAAGACGATATTCAAAGTCGACGAAAGCTTAAATAAATCTAAAATTCAAAACGCAGACGATGACATTTACGTCAACGCTCTCCATTGACTTTCCTTTGTGGTCATGTTTGGTATGGGATCCACATTTGTATATTACCGAACGGAAGGGAATTTCACTTTTCACTGTCACTTTCAAGAAATGAGCGTCGCATCTCAAGTAGTGTTCTTTGTGGTCGGCAATTCCACTGCGTGATATATGCGATTTTGAGTGAGTGCCAAGTGAATGTTGAACACTCAAAAATACAGTTTCCCTTTATTATGACACATTCACACTTAGAAAAAGTATTAAATTCTTTGGATTCTAATGACCCACATTTAACATATACATAAGATTTTGCGCTCAAAGTGATCACTTGTTAAAAATATTCAAACGCTACAGAATAGGTCTATCGCAGTTTAACAAATTTTTGAAGTGAAATTACATACGGTATGATGGGAATGGTTCGTGCCGTCTAACGCGCAAGATTATGATTTTTTTAGTTGTAGTAAAAATTAGAAATACTAAAACTATTGACTTGTAATACTGTATTCTCATTAGAAACTGTTATTTCGAAGGGACACGGCCGTTGGGATGCAATATGTACGCAATGTGTTTATGTAGTCAAATTGCAAGTATATTTTTTAAGGCGCAACATTTCATTCCTCAAATATTTCTCTCGACATAAACACTAAATGTAAACAAAATATTCAGACTTGTCATTTTGTTACAGGTTAAAAAATTATTAGTTGTCGTGATGTTAAAATTGAACAATGCTTAGATAAAATACGGTATAACTACTGTACCTAAATAATTTTATACATTGTTATATACAGGGTGTCCAGAAAAAACCTTTACAAACTTTTCCAGGTTATTGCGCACGTCAAAATAAGCAAAAAAGTTCCTGTAAACATATGTCCTAAAATGCTTCGTTAACCCGCTAGCCGCCATTTTGTTTTTTACACTAAATAATTTTTATTTCCGTAACGGATCATTGTATTAAGTTAATATTTGGCATGAACCTTCACTATAACAATACCCATTTTCAGTAAAAAAATTATTTTTTTCCAATGTGTATTTTCAAAATGGCGGCCATTTTAAAATTTTTAACTCAAATATCTCAAAAACGGTAAATTTTATAAAAATGTTACAAGAGACAAAAAAGTTGACGAATTAAATTATCTAAATATTGATACCAAGTTTGTAAGGATCCAACAACAAATAACGGAGTTATTGTGGTTTTCCTGCAGAAAAACACTGATTTTGCTCTATGATTAATGCGAATTTAGGTTACTTTAAGAGAAAAATCTCAATTACTCCGTTATTTGTTGTCGGATCCTTACAAACTTGGTATCAATATTTAGATAATTTAATTCGTCAACTTTTTTGTCACTTGAAACATTTTTATAAAACTGACCGTTTTTGAGATATTTGAGTTTAAAATTTTAAAATGGCCGCCATTTTGAAAATACACATTGGAAAAAAATAATTTTTTTACTGAAAATGGGTATTGTTATAATGAAGGTTCATGCCAAATATTAACTTAATACAATGATCCGTTACGGAAATAAAAATTATTTAGTGTAAAAAACAAAATGGCGGCTAGCGGGTTAACGAAGAATTTTAGGACATATGTTTATACGAACTTTTTTGCTTATTTTGACGTGCGCAATAACCTGGAAAAGTTTGTAAAGGTTTTTTTTGGACACTCTGTATAAGTTAACAGTAAAAACAAATTAAACCCGTAGTACGTTACGTTGAAAAATGTACCAAATTCATTGAAACTAAACGTTTACAACAATGCGTTTCGGTTTCAGCAAAAATGGCATCAATCATCTCAAGTATCAAATCTCAGTTACAGTAGTTGTCTGTTCAGGAATGCGATCGGCGAGCAACAGCGCTGCTATCTAGGTGGCAGCTCCGGGAACTACGAGCTGCCCCGCCATTGCCTCCTAGAGCGAAACTCGAATTTAGATTTAGTGCGAGTCAAGCTACCAGTCGTGTGGTGTGTTTGTGTGTGTCGCCGTCGTCCTTTGGATAAATTACTGGTCTATTCCGGTAAGTTTAAACAATTGACTTGCTAGAATTATTTAGTTTTTACCAGGAAATGCACTTTATGAAAACTTGAGCACTGTCATTATTTTGTTCTTGACTGTTCTCGGTTTTGACAACCTGTTGACATTGGTTTGTTTTGAACAAGAGCGCATGAGTTCGGCTGCATTTCCGGTGTGTTCAGGTTTTTGAAGATGGATCTTTATCCTTGGAATTTAATGTTAAGAACTTGTTGTGTAAATATCCCCTGCCGTCATAAAATGTTTTATACATTCGAGTGTCGAAATATTTGTTTTTATAGTCGACGCTTTTTGGTACCGGTACTCATTTAAAAATTCACTCCAACAAACTAGGCATACGGCATACCCGTACTGTATTTAAATAGCCTATTTTATTACAGCTAAGCCCTAGCTTACTTTAACACCGAGGTAAGCCTCAAAGATATTTTAATCCATTTGAATTAGGCTAACCTATGAAATTTTGTAGGAATCGCTGAATCAAGATTCGTTTGAGATTTCCTAAGGCCTATGGATTATGAAATTTAGACTTTATAGGGATTCAAGTCAATTTGTGACTTGTCAGTTCTGTAGTTAAGTTAAGATAAGGTGCAATAAACACTCAAGCATGTAAGGATATATTTTTGTGATGTCCGGTTCAAATTTTGAACTAAGAATTAAAATAATGTTTTAAAATATTTAACTTTTTATAGTCACTTTTTGAGACCTGTAAAACTTAACATAAAGTAAATTAATTTGTGGATAGGCCATGTAAATACTGCAAATTTTCTAACTTTTTCATTTAAAGTTGATGACAACAATAAAATATATTCAAAAATTACCTTTCTTTGTTACTTTAACAGTTCTGTCCCTTAAAATGTAAAATTTGATAGTATTTTACAAAGGTTTCATTTCCAATTTTCATATCTTGGACCACTTATAAAACGCAGCATCCAAAATCAATCTAGGCCTAATAATACATTTTAGAATTTATCATAGACTAATTTATTGATTTGAGGATTCCTGGTAAGATCAAGCCTGCAGCGAAATCCATGTAAGCAAACCAAGGATTAGTATTTTTTCCACTGTGCACTTTCTACGCAATAGGTGAATTAACTCAATGAGAGCATCACACAGAACTAAAATTTTAGTTACGATACGCTTGTACTGCATGGTTTAGGCCTAGGCCTATATTTTTTCTTTTTTTAGCACGCATTGCCGTTTCTGCGGGGCTACCGGTACGGCGTCAAAAGCTATAAAACATCTAATTTTCCTTATAACAAACGGCGAATCTACATTACAGTAGATAATATTTTACCACGACTGGAGGGTTGGAATGTAATATTTTTGTTCTCTGCGTCCTGGTAAATATACCATAAAAAACTGTGATCGATAGACTATGACAAAGAATTGACCAATTTGCCAATTATAAGTTAATTGTTGATTACGATCATCTTGTTAAAATTCCACCAAGTTGCATTTTGATCCGCAAAATTGGCAATTATTGCTTGTTAAAAGTTAAATATGTTAAGTCTATTAATTTTGATTCACATGGCTTCTTCAGTTCATATTGAACAAAAATTGTGATATTACATCGAGAAAAATTTTCCTGCCGACAAAAATAACTGCATAAAGTTCTAACACATGGTCGCAAGCTGCGAAACCCATTGTTGCCCCGGCCACAAGTATGTTTAACCTTGTTATAGGCAGACTAGACGTGGTAGAATTCATCAGATTGCCAGCTCCGTGTCAGTGTCGGTGTTTGTGGTGGACTGTGGTGGAGGTATCCGTGTCAAAAGTGGTGTTATTCGCCACAGTCGTCGCGGCGCGGCTCGCATTCCTGGGTACCGTTGCGGCCCTCCACTACTGTCCGCGTCCGGTTACATTGGCGGCCCCGCCGAATGTTGCGAGGACGGATAAACTATAATCATATTGGGTTTGGGTACTATCAGGATCGGGACACTCCCTCTTCCTTACGTTCTACATCAGGTTGTTACGACAGACCAAGCGAACTAGCAGATTTCGTTGATGCAATATTTTCAGTAGCCTACCTATGCTAAATCTACAAGGTAAAATTTTATTTTTCTCGCTAAAACATAAAAGACATAGGTTTCTTTCCAGAATACGGTAATTTACTATCTTGTTCGCTCACAATCTTATATTGGTCTAAAATTTCCCCCCTTACTCCACAGAGAAGAATATAAAACTATCATATTGCTCTAAGGGCCCCTTATAAATGTAACTTGGTCTTGTTAGACCATAGTCACAAAACCGTAGTTGAGGGAAAAGATAAATCCTATCAAATTCTTACTGTTATTCGATGAAGAATCATTTCAATCTTGATTCAGTGGAGAATGAAGTTCATTCCTTATTCGAGAATTCCATTTCTTACCTTCAGATACACAAAACCCCACCTTTTTCACCGAGAATGAGAATGTTTATTTCCAGAAAGCAAGTATGTACAGGCACAAGGAAAACGTCATGGATTCAATAAAAGAAAAACTTAACCTAAGACCTGCAACAACCATGCAGAGAAAGAAAAATATCAACATGTTTAATAGTTTCTAAAATCTAACAACCTGCAACACTCCATGCAGAGAAATAAAACAGCACTCAGATAAAACTAAATAAAAAAAGTACTTACATTCGACTTGGATAGTACAAAAAACTCATGGACCTTGTAAAGAGGATTAGCCAATAGCAGTTTTTCCACCCCTTTTTTGAATTTTGTGTCTGACAGGTTCCGAACTGTACAAGGAAGATGGTTAAAAAGTTGAAAACGAAAAACATTGTTACTCTGCTTAACCTTACTAAGTCTTACAAATGGCATGTTAATATCATTTCTCCCTCTTGTATTGTGGGAGTGGATGTCACCCCTGAGCTCGAGAGTGCCCAGCTCCTTCTTGGTTCTTAAAAGGGATTGAAAAATGTACAAGTTGACAACTGTCATAATTGACTCTGACACAAAGATTGGTCTACAATGATCTAAATAGTTAGCACCAGCTAGGATGCGGACTGCCTTCTTCTGAAGGAGCAGGACTCTCCTGACCCCTGGAGACCCACCCCAGAGCCTTAAACCATACAGTAAAATACTCTGAAAAAAGCCATGTAGGCTGTTCTGAGCCAATCCTTAGGTACACGTTCTCTTAAACTCCTCAACAGATAAATGACCCGTGAGAGTTTGCTACAAACAAAACTAATATGACAATTCCAATCAAGCTTAGGATCTAGAAACCACCTCCATTTTAATCCATCAACGTAGCATTTTACGGTGGTTTTATCGTAACCCGCTCGCGGTGAAGTGACCGCAGACGCAGAGCAGGTGTAGGCCGGCGAGCGGCGGCGAGGGTTCAAGGAGGGACATTCTAGATAAGCAGATAACGTGTGACCTCCGCGACAGACAGAGATAGAGAAATGCCTGTGTCGCAACCATCTCAGCCGCAGCCACAGTCGTCACGAAGGAGTAGGCTACAACCAGAGAAGCAGCGTGTCGACCTGGCTAGAGTACAGAACCTGGGAGAACACCCACAAATTGTGTTGCTGATGAAGCAAGTGGTGCAGATAACTGTCTTGTAATTGACAAATCGTCTGTAGATGACAAACTCTTGTGGCTATGTTTTCATCCTTGATTGCCTATCGGATAATGTTCCTTAATATACGAACAATTGTACATACGGTATGTCTTTTTGTGTAGGCCTACCAATAAAGATTTCAGCATTCAGGACTCCGCCCCAGAGAGATCTGAATTTCATATAGGCTAGAATAGAGGTTATTTATTACTCTTGGCCCTGTAAAAGAATTAATCCGATTAGTAAACTATAAACATCCTTCCTAGATCAAGATCATCTAGGAACTAGAAACCACCCTCTAGTTTTTCAATAATTATTTCATGTTTCTAGAAGTTGAAGATTGGTAAAAAATGTCTGGACTATTATTGTTGGGGGTAGTAACATTAAACTGTGTGAACATGTGAGAAAGTTTTAAGGTTAGTTATCATTAATTAATCAGGAGTAATGCGTCAGAAAGTGCACTAGGGATTGTTGTAGTTGAAAGAATTGTGTGAACTGCATCTCATCACTGTACTAACAGCGACCTACAATTTTTCGAATTTATAATCGTAAAAGTTTTATGAAATGGTTCTTATCCGCTGCTGTAAGTAAACGGGATGCAGGCACTTTATTTCGGTTTAAACGTAGGCAATAGAATTTAAGATGCCTCTTGATATTTTTGTTTTTGTTTTAAGTTAAACTATGCAAAATTTGAAAGTGGTATTCGTGATTGCCTAATAGAGAAACTTGCTCCACAAGATTGACAATTAATTAGTATAGAGCAACACATATTATGATGTATTTTGTTATAAAGTTCTGCTTCCACAAGGCATAATTTGTATGTAGACAGCTTAAATCAGGATTCGATACACAGACAAACGTCATAAGCCAAACACAAAATTACGGTTTTTGGATAGGCCTAGTAATAATTGTACTTTGATTCTAAGTTTGCAGTAAAATGAGTTCTAGCGTATCCACTGTTTATAAATAGTCTCCTTTTATATTTAAACCTACAGTTTACACCAGGGATATTCTAAGTGAAAATTTCAAAGGCGAAGGGGGAGGGGGGGTTATAGAAGGGATCATTCGAGATCGATTTGTTCTTGCACCGCCTTTCTATTTTGCAAACCAAGATGAACCCTGATCGACGGCATAGATCCACTACATTTTTTATAGTGTCGAGGTGCAGACCGGCGTTGCGCGGTGGAATGTGTGAAGGTTGGCTGCCCTGAGTGTCGACATTGGCGACATTATCGCCATCACGGTCGGATGGGCCACAATAAGCCATTATGTGGACTGCCAACGACGGCGACGCGACAACGGCTCTTTGGCTAGGCTACCGCTACAACATCGGCCGCGACCACGCGAGGCCAGGACGGATCTTGTGAATAAATGTTGGAAAATCGGTTGGCTAGTGCAATGCTGCAATGATTAAGTTTAAGATCCCGATGGTAGGAGTATTACTGTTATTATGATTATGGAGAGTGGCGTGGATTGATCAAGCTTTCATTGCGAGGAGGAATATCCAACTGTGATACTTCTTGACACCAGTCTTCAAAATTATTAAAAGTATACAATACTCCGAGTGCTGCTCAGTTTTTATAACATTGATAGGGCCTATTGGCACTTTATGGAATTTCCGTCACCAAGCCGCTACTCTTTTGTTCATGGAAAACACAAGAAATCCATCCTTTAACATTGTAAGTTTCGGAATGGTTTTTCAAGAAACATGTAGTCTACATTGATACTTTCGAATGCTCAAATTCTGGGTTATGTTATCACAAGATTGTACGCTTATAGAGTAACACTAAAGCAATAAATTGATGAGGGAAATCAAGAAAACATTTCATAACAAACATATGCTTTCTACAAAATATCCAAACGCGCATTTTATCATCTCTCCCCACCAACAAAACTGTAAAACGAAATATGAAAAACATAGCTTGCCTTATGTGGAAAATATTACCTCTAATGTTCTTAGTGAGGACCTACCAGTAAATTGCGCACATAGCAAGAAATATGACCAACATTTCGAAGAACTCCACTAATTAATAACTCGAGACAAATATGCAAATCAAAATACCCATTCCCGCCCTGCCCAGCGCCATTTGTCGTTGAGTCAAAGCGGTCTTTGACTGTGGAGGTCGTTGCCATGATGGACGACGCTGGATTCAGACGGCTGTGAACGCGCGGTCTGTGATGACGTTAGATACAGATGGCAGCGGAACTGTCATGTGAGCGTCTTTGTCGTCTGCTTCGCCTCCACGTCCACATTGCGGTTATTCTTCTTTCCAAATCATGATCATTTGAAGGCCATGGTCAATTCCTGGATGATATCCTCATAGAGGAACGTTATATCTTTTAGAGTGGTTGTAGGCGTTGCCATTGTCTCTTGTGGATGGGTTGGAGGATTTATTTGGAAATGTCTTAGTCGTTTGTTCACATAGTGATGGGCTCATACGTCAAAACTTGACTGAAATGGACGTTACACAAAAACTAAAGAAAATCAACCTACTGGGCTTAACTTATTCTAGATTCATTGACTGGGATCATAAGGCTTAGACAAATGAACTCAAATACACATCTTTGGTACAGCAAGCACATCTTTGATCTTATGCCTATGCGGTACACAAGCGGTTTGATGGGCAACATTCCATCTTCATCCAATATTTTACCTCACGCCAAACCACACTGCGTGTACAGGAAAATATCTAATAGTCGTAATTGATATCGTGCAGATCGTTTTGCTTTAATAATAACAATCTAGTAATCTTTTCAATATTATGAGATTATAGAGCCTTGCAGACATTCTCTGATAAAAAATATCGTCCGAAACACGAGACAACGAAAGCATGTTGTCGAAATATTTCGCAGGGATGATTATGATTTATGACTACTAGTGCTTACCCTTATCGGCACTTCATACAAATATTGAATTATCTGCTGTTCAATAAGTGTTTTTATATGACTACCGCTTGGATCTTCTATCGTACGATGACGGCAGGAATATCGCAGCAGCGCGCATGCCCGGTGCCGGCGCAGGCGCAGGGCGTGGGGCGCGCCTAACGGTGCGCAGCTGCGCCCATGGCAACCTATTTATTATCGGGAACCAGCACCGATTTCGGCAAACGTGGCCCGACGTGGACGTACATCACGACGGCCTACTTCACGTATCTCCGTAAACCTCCATCGGCCCCGTGCCCGCGTGGCGGGGGCGGCATTCCTCGGCGACTCACAGGAATAACTGGATTCGGGAACCTCGGATTGAGTACATTTTCGCTCAGGCGAAGCCTAAACTTTTATAACTTGATGGTTTCATCATTAATGAATCGATTTCAGTTCCATGCGATCAAGATGAGGGACTACTATAGATTGTGAGAATTAAGCCTAGAAAATAATTGGCAAACTTTTAAGAATGTATTTGTAAATTCATGTAAAAACATTTCTGTAAAGCAAATGTTTGAATTTTTTTATGAAAAAGGTTTTATATTCAGTCACCGAAATCTTGTCTTCGAGAACACATTTTAAGAGACGGTGTGAAATTTGCAATGTGAAATAAGAGCCAAAAAGTAATATTTGTATGACTTTGTTAGATTATTGTAATAAACTAAAGGATACTTCTTGTGCACATTAAAGACTAGTTTTCTTTTGGCCTCTCCTTTATTTGATGTTAATTTTTTTGTTCAATCTTCTGTCTTAGTTAGTTTTATCGTGATTATAAAATTTAACATTACCTATTTTTTCACAATATAAATTAATAATGAATAATTGTGGCAACTAATGGGTTTGGTCTTCTGTACTAGCCTACTTTCGCCATCAGTTAACGCCTTCAGTTTGACGTGTGTTATCAACATTAGGTGGTTATTATTATAGTTATATTTAGAATATAAATTGTAATATAGAAATCAAAATTCCCAGTCCGAAGAACCTCCCCGAAACACACTGTACCGAGGTAAACCATAGTCTGATCTGGTTAGTCCGGGGACAATGGGTGCCGCAATCCCTGAGGAGGTTCACATTCACAGACCGGAGCCGGACAATCACGTGACGCAACGCTGGGAAGCGTTCAGGGTGTCCTCACCGCTCACCGGTGTTGGGACAATGCGCGGTCTTCGATAATTACGGTACGGCGACACCCCGAGTGAACGCCGTTCGTGCGGTGGCTGCCACACGAAACTGCTCCAACCGCCGCGGAAAACATCTGCAAGCGGAGAGAGGAGCTGTAAAAATCTGAGATCTCCCGGTGTCCCCCAGGGAACGGTAATGGGTCCGTCAATGGTTCACGAAAACGTGAAAGTTCTAAGCTATTTGCTTAGAAGGGTGACGTCCTACGTTCAACCAATAAAATCATTCTCGCGTGGCGAAGGTCATCTTTCGAGAATGAAATATCGAATAATAAAGCCGGAAATGATATCTCGATGTAAAAACTAGGACGATTGACAGGGACAGAATGTTCTTCAGTAGGTGATTATATATTTTGCAGCTCATTTAGAAACGGAAGCTCCCACAAAAACATTGTAGGAAACGGACAGTTAATGTCAACCTGCGACGGACTAAAATGTTACCCAACTCAGACTTATGTCACCGTTTGGAAGAACCTTGATGGCGTTATAATGGTCGCTTTTACTTTCATGGTTCACAAAACACAGGGTTATCTTGGCTATTAAAGTTTATTCACTTCGAACTCTTTCGTGACTAGAAATAAATCCACTCTTCCATTAGGACTCAGAAAACCTATAATAAGTTATCTTTGTTTTTGATCAAGTGAAAAGTTACGTCAAAAGAGTGTTATAATATTGGTAAACTGTTTAATATTCTCTCTCCTCAGAACAGTATAACGACGATGGACATAATGTAACAAACTGAAATCAAGAAAGTGCGCGTGGTCTTGAAGCTCATATGCGGTCGTCTTTTGCATTTATTGCTGTATCTTATTTATTAGCTCCTTATATGACAATACTGTATTCCAGAACAATTTTGCAGTCGAAATTTCTCCACATAAATTCATTCTGGCTCACCAATCATAATCGATCTTTACTGTAACGAACTCCATTACTCTAATACATCGTTAAAGCTTTGGAACCATGGCTTTATCGAGGTCGCGTATCTGCAATAATTATTAGGCAAAGCCATTCGAGACAAACCTCTGGAAATGTTCCATAAATTTCTGATGAGGGAAAAATATCGAACCCGTTTGGTGGTTTTGGAATCTAAAAAAGCCTAATTGGTTCATGCGACTTTGCGAGCTCTACACTTCTTCTGCTGGAAGTTCGTCTATGGTTATCCATTATAATTGTCTCGACCCTGGGGCTAGAGAGTGTGGAGTCTCCGAGTCTCGTTTTAGCCGGGGAGGGGTGTTGTTTATCATAGGACGAATCGCGATGGCAGTTGCAAGGACACCCAACAATTTTGGCAACACCATAAGAGCCACGAGAAGAAGAAACACTATTAGGCCCCCCATACACGTAACGATCGGTCGACGACCGGCGAACCACGACGGATCGCAACAGATCGGTCTCTGAAGAGTGATTCCCCACACACGTAACGATCGGTCGACGACCGGCGAACCACGACCGATCGGAACGAATCGGAACACTTCACTTTAAATTAAACAACAACCTACACAAACTATATAACAACTAACTAAAATAACACTTTAATTTAAACTAAACAACTACCTAATCACACTATATAACAACTAACTTAACCTCTGTGAAAAACTGAGCCCAGCAAAAAGTAGGGTTATGTCTCTAAGCACGAACAAATTCACAATGAGCTCGCGGGGCGGGCTCACTCTGGGCCTTCCGTCCGTCGTCGACCGATCTGAAGCGTCCCCACACACGCAACGATCCGTCGCACGTCGAGGCTGGTCGGACGCGGTCGGACGACGACTGATGGGATTCTCATCAGTCGTCGTCCGACCAGCCTCCGTCGTGCGACCGATCGTTGCGTGTGTGGGGACGCTTCAGATCGGTCGACGGCGGAAGGCCGAATGGAGCCCGCGTATGTAGGCTAGCTCGCTCATTGTGAGTTTAATCACGGTTATTATGGTTTCGTTTTTCAGTTGGTTACACAACTCTGTATACTGATAATTACCACTATCATATACACGTCCATTGATGCCGCAATTGAAGTAGGTATATTAATTCGTAATTGGCGTTCGATACACAAAATAAAAATAGAGGCTATGGTATCTCTGTATCTGCTCTTATATATTACAGTTTTTAAAATTTTCAGGCAGAAAAATCCAAAGTTCTAAGGACCGATTTCATTAACTATCGGTCGTTTGAAAACTGTGTAGATGTGCAAATAATTGTGAAAACTTAATTTTTTTAAAACATTTATGGTGTAAAATAAAAACACATGTTTTCTATATATATAAAAAAAAACAACATTAAAACGGCTTTATTTTAGAGTTTTATTATATTTTTAGGCAAGGTTTGGCCATTGGCTGCCTTTTATCAGTATTTTATAAAAAAATGTATATTAGCAATTTGTGAAAAATGAATAGTTTTACTTAAAGACATCACAGTTAAAATCATCCCTACCAAAGATCAAGGGAGATGGTTAAAAAAATTCAGATGAAGTATTTACAAAGAATGTTGTTTAAAGAAAAATAGGTGCTGTTAATAAAATTTATTAACAGTATTTAATACGTTACATTTGATTTTTTTTCTTATCTTGCTGTAATAGAAAATTATGTTTTACAATTTCGTTCTTCAAGATAAATGGTTTTTTTATGCATTCAGCAGGAAATAAAGCATAATGTACTATTTTTCTAGAAACCATTGTATATAACCACGGGCTCTATTCCTATCTAGGAGCCACATCCTGTATGAGGGAATAACACCTCATCATGAGAATAACACCAACCATATGCGTTGGAATTTTTTTATGTAGCAATTTTTATAACATTGTTATATATGTAACACTTTATAAAATTGGTTGCAAAATACCAACTGCGAGTTGAGGACCACGCTTCGTTCCGATCGGTCGTGGTTCGCCGGCCGTCGACCGATCGTTACGTGTATGGGGGGCCTTAGAACGTTTCTTCTTCATCTCCCTCATCATTGTACAAGATCAAAATCCTTTTGATGCAGCCAGCTCTTTGTGTCTTCACTAAGAAGTTTGTCTCTTTCTATTCCTGAAAAAATCGACTCAGGAGCTTGGGATAGCTGAATGGAATGTTTTATGGATATGGGTAGTTTTTTTTCTGGTGCTTCAGCCTGACATGCTCTTTCGATGCCAGAAGTTAAAAGAATCCCAGCTGAATTATAACACAAGTAATCTGTGAAATCGATTTCACTAACCTTCTCATTTGTTGCAACAGATAATCTAAACTAATCTAAAACTTTTAATTTTGAAGTTTAATCGCGGAATAGAAAAGTTGCTAGAAAGCCTCCCTTAAAAACTTTCATATCCAATAGTTTTGCTAGCTGGATGACACTTACTGCTGGATGGTCACAGCAATTGCAACGTCTCCCTTCCCCCAAATAAAGATCTCTTCTCCCACCGCACTAGCCGTGCACCTCCTGGATGGCCCGTCCCCGGTTGTTCGCCCGCGATCGCCCCGGGGGACGGGCGGAGTCCGAACGGGAAGCGAGTTTCTCCTAGACCACTAATTATCTCGGATTTAACTGTAATCCACACCATCTGCATATCAGGTTCACTTGCGCAACGTCGTCCCTCTGCGGTCTGGCCCGACCTTCAAACTGATGATGGTGTGATGGTTGACTCCTCGCTTGCTCCTTTTTTGACGGGTTCTTTGTGGTTTGATGATTCGAACATGATAAAAACTATAACTTCTAATGCAAATACGTCTTAACCATTTAGAAGTTGTTAATAGTTTCTGAATCCTTCTTTTTTATTGGTAAAACTGAGGTACATTTTGCATTTGAAAGTCGGAATTAGTAGAAAAAATGTAATTTAGGATTTTACTTTGTTTGTTACAACACATCCTATAATATAAAATGCTGACAAGTTACTTAGCTGACTGTTACTCTGAACTTCTTGATCTTTATATTCATAAATGAAAAACAAACGTTTAATACACTCAAAAGTATGTGTACACCTTTAATCCAAAGAATACAGACGGTAAATATATGAAAAGAAGGAAAATGGCAATTGATTTCACACACCGACCATCATTAGGCCCAAACAGAAATCCTTGCAGCACAAGTAAATACATCTTTGAATGTATATATCTTTTAGTAAATATATCTTTTTTTCCAAAAACAAAAGTGTTTAAATTTCCATAGTATAAAATATCTCTTTTTTATTTGAAAAAATGGTAAAATCCGGGACCGGGGAATTTTAATTTCTCTATGGCTTAAAAAGCCCAGTTTTCTGTCCTGTGCCTTGCCTCTTTGACTTTGAAATCCTAATAGATAAACATTTACACACAATTTAAATAATGATGGCGAATATATTACTCTTTGGGTGGATATATATTTGATTTAACGTACAGACATATATTATCCATTACATAGTCGATCGCCCGTGTCCGGTTGATCACTGTTTGCCCGGTTTCAAGGCGGCTGTTTTGTTGGGTCTAGTCTTGCTCAGCGTTAGATTGGCGAGAGTGTCGTTATCTGTCTCTTCTATCGTCGCAGAGAAGAAATCAATTGGCTTGGTGTGATCCTGTAAACATGTCACTACTTTTAGTTAAAGAAGAAATCAGATTTGTGTCAGTGATTCTGGAAGTTGCAATCATATAGAAAACTGTGTTAAGGATGTTGATCGAAATTTGAGTATTATTGTTTCTAGAAGAAAGATAATGTTTAATTGATAACGTATTTTAAAAACTTTAGCTTTTTATATCGTGTTAAAAATTTATGTAATCGTCTGAAGGATTTTCGTTTCCATGATAAGTCAACTCAAAGCACCAACCATTAGTTAAGAAGAACAGTTTTCTATCGTGAATGTAGCAGATTAATTTAGAAGATTCACAAATGGTTTCTTATTTATAGTAATTTTCGTGAATAGTGAGGTACTGGATTAGAAATTTGCTGATTTTCAAAGATCGGCCTGGGGAAAAAACAGGCTTACAGAACGTTACATTGACAATTGTTATCCTTTGGTATTCATTGTCCTTTGTCTAGGATGCGTCTTTTTTTATTGGATTCACCTCTAACGTTATTCTTAATTGTCAATTCCACTGTTTTACTAGATGTGATGGTGAAATGGGTTTTTAAGGGACATACGAAGAACATAGACGCCAACAATCTTTGGTTGGGAAGTTTGGCATTTTAAGTAACTAACATTAAACTGGCCGTTTAATGTCACCATATTGCTGATTATTATCAATTGAATTGTCTTGATAATAATCTGCACTGCGCTATTTTATTGCCAGTTCTTTGTAATTTGCTAAGGTGAATCCACAAATCCAACTAATTTAGGACAATGAAGCTGCCATCAGCCTCTATAGTCAGTATGTAAAAAGCGCTTGGATTGTCGAAATTGGAACTACTTATTCAACAAGGACTCAAATTGGTTTTGAAATGATTTTTGTACAAGAGTACCAGGAACGCGTTTTGATCATTTTCCTCCTCCCCTCCTCTGGTATTCTTCAGCACGATATAAGACCACACCGCGATGGCTATCAGCATCCACACGCTGAGCTTGACACCGTTGATGATCCTCATCTGCATTTCCGGCCCTGGAATCCATCTGCTGCGTTTGCCGGTGTACTTCCTCCTGGCCTCCATCACCTGTCAACACACTGCATGTAGGTCCACACCGCGATGGCTATCAGCATCCACACGCTGAGCTTGACACCGTTGATGATCCTCATCTGCATTTCCGGCCCTGGGATCCATCTGCTGCGTTTGCCGGTGTACTTCCTCCTGGCCTCCATCACCTGTCAACACACTGCATGTAGGTCCACACCGCGATGGCTATCAGCATCCACACGCTGAGCTTGACACCGTTGATGATCCTCATCTGCATTTCCGGCCCTGGAATCCATCTGCTGCGTTTGCCGGTGTACTTCTTCCTGGCCTCCATCACCTGTCAACACACTGCATGTAGGACCACACCGCAATGGCTATCAGCATCCACACGCTGAGCTTGACACCGTTGATGATCCTCATCTGCATTTCCGGCCCTGGGATCCATCTGCTTCGTTTGCCGGTGTACTTCCTCCTGGCCTCCATCACCTGTCATGTCAACACACACACTGCGTTGGAACTTATTGGATTACTGAAGCGATCTTCTAAAAGAAACCCTTTATGTTGAGTAGTATGTACATTAGGACTTTACATTAGGAGTTCTAAAACGTTGAGGTACTCGTGTCTCAAAGCAGGAATGACATAGTCAGTAGGTAGACCAGGACTTCCAGGTACATCATTAAGGGATGGTGATTATGATAGGTGGTCAGCTATCTTCAGTGTCAGGGTTTGCAACGATATACTTTTGTGAAGTGATATTAAATAAAAATAGGATTAGCATTCATAAACTGAGAGATTCTAGTCTGCTAGTTAAGGCAAAAGTCTTTTAAGATAAATCAAGACAAGGGGGCTCTTTGCGAAAATTCTATAGCCTACCTATTGAAATTTTTGAACGTGTGTCTGCTACGAATGAGTGGAATATTAATATTCAATCAGGTGGCGTATCCAATTGTTTGAAATGTTCCTAAGATGAGTGATAGACTCTCGTTTCTTTGGCTTGTTGATGGATGTCAGTTTGGACTGCCACAATAGAGAAGTACAGCGATACAGTCAGACATCCATCAAATTCAATGGCTGGAGAGGATACAGGTGTGGCGCGGTTTGGCCTTAAGATTCTTAACTCAATATATATCCGTATTTTAAGGATTTTATTACGTTTATTGATTTGAAATGAAATTCCTTTGTCAACATTTTCATCGATGCACTCTCTTATCATTCATTTTTATCATGTACTTTCAAAATACAGGACAGATCCATAACTGCACATACCTGTCGTCTTCGTTCAGCTTCCTCTTTGAAGAAACTGAGATCAGATTCTGTTATAGGCTGGGAAGTCATGGTTGTACCCACTTAAAAAACAATGGTCAAAACTATAATATGTATCAGAAACGTATTTTAAATTAGGAGATTTTGTAGATTTAAGGTTATGTTTTCAAAGATACATAAACCAGATGATTACTGTTTTGCCTGTGATAAATCAAATTATGGTGGACGGCATGGTTGGTGTATTTATCAACAATTTCAATTTGCTGGCGTTTTCAATGTACCCTGCATGTCGTGTATCGTCAAACAGCTGTGATTTAGAGGTTGAGCTGTCATTTAGACGTTGTAACATTCTTTCATTGTGACGTTGTGAAATTCAGTGCTCTCAAGAGCAAGGAATTTCGAATTATAGATTCATCGAGTAAGAGTAATTTCAATTTGTAATGTCGAATTATTTACAATAATAAGCTAGGTGCAAATATGTTTAAATGAGGAGGGTCCTACTCCTCTTTATGACAAATACATGATTATTTCTCATATAAAGGTAACAGCAATTCATCGTTGTTCCAAGGACCTGATTGTGAAGGTTTTTCAGGAACTTGAATCGCAAATGTTTCTGGACGATTACTTGATATGGCAGGGAATCGAAAATATCAAGAAATCAGCTCAGTGCAGTAGCAAGGACTTAGGTTACGTTAGAAGTAGCCGACAAACTCCACCAAAAACGTGTACACTCCTGCGGTGTACAATAAGGAAACATGCAGAAGATAACAAAGAATAAAGTGAAAGTCCCAACTTTCACTCTTTTTAGTCTTTGTTGTAGTTTCATTTTGAACCACTCTACTGGGGAACGACTTGAACTTGACAGCGTTGACAAGAAAGCTCTTGATCATGACCATGTCGCCGACCGTCGACCGTGAAATGGCGGGCTCATAACTATAGCTATCTCTCTCGCTCTGCTGGTCGGATAAGGCTCATAACTATAGCTGTCTCTCTCGTTCAGCTGGTCGGTTAATTGAGCGTCAAAGATGCTCATTGTTCACGTTGCAGCTATAGCGGTACTGCGGATGACTGTAACTTGTAACTGTCGTCTGCTTGCGGTCGTGTCGCTGCCACATTCCTAAATAACTACCACGGTCGACATTTGTGTCTGACGAAAATTATCATTGAGTTGGTCTGTTCGTGCACCTGGAAAATGGATAAATGTCCTCGAAGGTATTTTGAAATCAAACATTCTGGAAGTGGTTGAGTTGGCTGAAGCTTTGTCGAAGTCATTTACTTAAATACCTTACATACATTTTTAAAACAATAGAATGCAGTCACAAAAATTGCGCAAGTGGTTTGTAGAAATAGTTTATCGGTGTCAGGAATGCAATGTAAATTTTATAAATACAAAAAAAACTGTTTTTTTTTTTTTTTTTTTTTTTAGAATCTGACGGTATTTAAACTCATTTTATTCTTTGTTTACTGCCCACGACGACACTTTTTAACTCTGCTTCTTAATAAGCTGTAATTCGAGTGTTTATATTTCTCAATAAGTAAAAATGTGGAATTCACAAACCTTTCTCTAAAATCCCATTCTTCTTTCATTTAAAGAAGGTTCAAGGGAGCTTTAATGGTGCTTTTAGTCTTGAGTCCTTTCGAGGTATGAAGGTTTGTGAATTATACTAGAAGTAAACAAACTTTAAAGCATTGCAAACAAACTTAGAAACTGTTAACTGTAATTAAAAAATGATACCATTTTTAACTATTCTTCTTTCATACTTTCTGTTAAAGATTGTCCCGTAATTATTTCTCATGCTGTGAAGAGCTGTCTCTTTAAGTATGCCATCAATGTGACCTTCAAAAAGACTAACTCTATAGAATGTGAAAAGTTAGTCACAAGAGGTCGCTATCAGAAAATTTAGTGTCCTCGGTCAATCCTGGCAAATTGAGACATTTCCAAAGGCAGTCCACGGAGGACGTAATTGGTCGCGCCATTATCCTAGACAGTCGTGGACGGTAATGCTAGACGGCCGCGCTTCGCCGCCGGCGTTCCGTTCGCCGAGGAAACAAGAGAGTGTTTACTTCCGGTGGAGGAGTTGTCGCTTCCCCAGGGACATCCGCCACATCCGGGACCTGGGACGAGGGAAATCTGGGAGGTGGAAATTGTGTCGGGACTGTCGGGAGAGTGGAGACCAAAGTGGACGAGAGAGTCTCGTGTATGTGGTCAGGAGATGGAGATGGGACTTTTTTACCTGATCATTCAGGATATTAAGTAAGTCAATGAAGACTCGACGAATCTTACAGTCCTTCGATCAAACCTCCTCTTCAGCAGATCTACATACTCATTCCCTTAGCATTCGTTAAGAAAAAGAAGAAATTATCAAACGCCATCGGAACTTCATTGAGTAGCCTACATGGCTCTGCTGCGACTTGCGACGGGGATATTGATTGCTTTCCATTTCCACTTAAAAAAAAAAAAAAAAAAAAAACTCAATAAACATCAATTACAGAGTAGTTGGTAGAGATATGGGTGGATAAAATTGAAATTAATTGAGCTGCATGAGCTGTTTCCAAGGTAAAACCTTGACAATTACACATTTTGTATTCATTTATATTTTCATGCAATTTAGATCTCTTCATGGATAAAGGGATCTCACTCCTGGATCTTAATTGCATTCAGAAATGCTCATAGCAAACAGATCATTAGCTGCATCCCCATGGGCTTGCAGTTTCCAAACCAAGCGAGTGCTTAACAGGAATGCAATAGCTTTCCCGTGCAGGGACAAAGGTCAGTGGAGTAGTATGACGAATCGGTTGGCGTGGGCGTTGAAGATTTAATGGTATAAACATTTACTGATGGCTGAAAGTTTTATAGCGCCGTAAAACCCTTGTCGTAATCGTATTGAGTGATTATTTCTAATGTTTAGTGCTGGTACTTAGTACTTACCCAAACAATACCGCTCTTCCAGTTGAATGCATGCGGGAAATGGAGCGTGTTTAGTGGCTGAAAATAGAAAATGTAGCATCATTAATGGGCACTGCAATTAAAAACGACTTTTTTGTACGATCCATTTGTATGAAGACGACGTAACCTAATAAAAAATTGTATGCATGTTTTTGAAAATGTCAATTTATATGTCAAGTTATACTATATAAGAACGCGTCATTGAGTGTCAAAATATTTTAACAGAGGGATATAGGTAATTTCACTAAATATCGCTCATTTGATTTTGCAAATCCCTTTGACCCTTTCAGTGGTGGAAAATATTTACATAACTTTTGAAAAGTTCTGAGGTATTCACGTGACACCTGAAAAGTGCTGGGATTGTCACGGTGTCCACCCGTGGTCCAATATACTGAACAAAATATTTGAAAAGGTTAAAAACTGACCATGAAATAATGATTTCTTCTAAAAAAGTACATGATTGGCTACCTCCAAAATTCAAAGTAGACTTTTGATAGCAACCAATTGTTTTCTTAGGTGCGTTTACTGAAATTACTTTCCAAGCCATCTTCAAGATAATTTACGGAAAATATAACAGTGATATGTGAAATTGGACAACGTTTACACGTTATAGTTTAGGGTTAGATTTTTCTTTATGCTGTCAAGAATTTTAATCAATTCCCAATTACCACTCATAAATCCCCACTTTGGCTCTTTCCCACATCGTTACCGGACCCAAACGAGTGCGACCGGAGTTGGCCGAGGAGGAGCGCGTGCTTTACGTGTTTTATTTTATAATCGTCCCGCGTGACGTGGCTGTGGGGTTGTGGCCAGGAATGCACGAGATTGTATAATTGTCGCTGGCCGTAGTCCCGCACTGCACCGAAATACGCCTCACCTGCACGCTTCATTCGGCGGGCTCATATACAGTAAAGGCATTCCCCTGGTTGCGGGGTTCTTCAGTTTCGTCCACGAAAACGAAATGTAGGATGCGCTTTATGTAATAGGTAGCGTCTTAAAATATGTTTTTGTGCAATTTACAACTTTTTTACGTCATTTTGTACAATATAAATGAAACTTTGATTTCTCTATACCATATTGTAACGTTGTTTTGGGTAGTAGCATTGTTAAATAGTAGTTTAATGAGTATAAATAGCTTGATAGCATCTGGGTTTACAGTAAAAATTGTTGGAAGTCGAACTAGGGTAATTTCACATTAAGGATAGAGCTTTAAGTCATTGTTTTTTCAGCTAGGGCCTATATTAAACCTAATTATAGTAATTTATATTGGAAAAGGTTTGGGGTTTTGTTGATATTCCTAACGTGTAAGGAAATTTTTCAAGTTTAGTGCTTCCAAAAAGAGTAGCCTAGGGGGTTGAAATACCCGCAATTGCAATAGCGAGGGTGTGAAATTAGGGCTTTATATTAAAGAAGTAAAAAAATGTGCTTAGTCACTTAACTTATATCATTACTGGATATCGTCTTTTATCAATAATCTATATCTATACGTATTTAATACGATAAGCCTTTTTTTAAGGGAACTCCTCTTAAAATTTTCAACCGATTTTTAAATTTTTGTTGTCGTTGGATTCAATACTATCCACAATTGAAATTTTAAAATTTTCCATTATATTAACATTGGGATTGGGTTGAGCACTTAAACCATATGGTAATGTACAGTTGTATAAGTATAGTTTTGTGTAGTGATAATCACATAATTAGATTGGTCGGGAGAAATTGAAATAGGACTTAAAGTAAAATTTTTAGCAAAGACTAAATAAACTGCTAGATTTCGAGCAAAAAATATACTAGTTACATCAAATTTTATTTTAACTAAACCCCAATTCTAAAGTAAAATTTTTTCTACAATTCAATAAATGTTACTAAAATATCCTATTATATTTTTGTTAATAATTGTTTACTTTTCAAAAACTCTAAATTTCTATTATTGATATATCATTTTTAACTAACGCACAGGTATCTTTTCAATTTATGTACAATAATAATGCTTAGGAATGTTCGACGATGGTCTAGTTTATGCAAGAGCTGTACAAACAGAACAGTTTACTCAATGGCGGTGTGTGAAAGTGCTACATTTAAATCCGCCACTTTTACTTTCCACCTGTGTCCGTTGATCAGACCACTCATTTCGGCCCCTGTGAGCTTGGAGCTTTCAATTTTTCACCCATAACAATCAGTTTTGATTACAAACAGGTTATTTATCCGGATGACGTGTCTTATAACCGCGAGCCGCTATCATAGCACGTAATGAATGTGTGTAACATACAGTAAAAGCGCCGCGCCGCGCCGCCGCGCCGCGCCGGCCGCTCCGGCTGCGATGCTCATTAACTTTCTGTCCATTGTTGCGGGTTCCTCGCGCATGCGCGGGATTGGCTCGGGTGATCAGCTGATTGTCAGGTCACGTGTTCATTCTTGAACAGCTGATTTGATATTCACCATGTCGTATTGAACTTGGCACCCAGCTGGGATGCACTGCCAACGAAATTACAGGGAGCGTAACCTTGCAGTTCGTTGAATATTGTGCAATACATTGATTTTCATACGTATTTTTAGTAAACTTCTTTGTATTACCCTATTGGTCAAATCAGTGAACGTATTCTATTCATTCTTTTGTTATTAAACAGTTTCAATTTGTGGTACTTTAGATTTTCGCCAATAAATTAATCAATAAATAAATTATAATGAAGACTGAAAATAGTCAATTATCGTATATTTTTAATCCAATTAACACTATTTCGCCGATTCAATATATCTAAAGTTTGATCTACCGAACTTTTTAAAGTAAAAATTCCACACTGTAAAATTATGGCATTTTTATCACCGTTAATCATAATATTATTTATGTTCAATTATTTTGCATCTAGGAGGGCTCTAGCCTGAAAATCTCCTTGCGTCGTTGCTTTCTTTCTTTTTTATCTCCGCGACCGCAAAAAATTCATGTAGAAAATTTAATTAAGAATAGATAAAAATTTGTGCCAGCATTCGTGGTTATACAATTTATTGTAATTAATTATTTAAGTTGAGTAATTTTTATTATATTTGTCTAATAAGTTGTTTATTTAGGTGGAATTTATTGATTTAATAATTTTTTATCATATTAGTTTTTTGCGGGGTCAAACTACGGCTTTAAGATGATTTTTTAAGGAGTGGAGATTCGAAATTTAAGAATTGTTTAAGAATCAATGCTATAGGGTCCATTGCAATTATTTGTTTAAAGTAATGTTTATTTGTCTTGAACAACAATTAAATTCTTGCTTTTTTGGTAGTCTTTAATGAGCTATAGTTAAAAAAAAAATGAAAATACACTTAAAATGGACCTATTGATTGTCCCTAAAATGAGACCTTAATTTTTACCATACATTGTTTCTAAAACACGGTTTAGTCCTCGCATGAACCTCTTTTCTTGTTTTGTCTTCAAGTAGAGAGCCTATTCTATTATTGGTAATATTCTCCTTGTTTTAAATAGAGCTGGGTCTTGAACTTTGTGTTATTGTGGACTTAAACTTGAATAAAAGGGAAAATACCAACTGAATTTTCAACTAATTAATGCAAGATTGTAAAAACACCCCTTTAAATAATTAGCTACAACAGTACAAAATAGTCCAATAAAGTATGCAGTCGCTTCTAAAAACTGCACTAAACCAACGTAGCAAAACTGTATCTTAACTGTACCTCCCAAACAGAAGCGATCGCACACGCGTCACGTGACCCGTGATGATCAGCTGTTTAGACAATCAGCTGTCCCCGGCGCACTATCAGCTGATCGCGACCGTATGACACTCCGCGCCGCCGCCATATCAGGCTGTACCGCGCCGCTTTCACCCGCCGCTTCGCACATTGTATTTTGTTTTTCCCCCACAACACTAATTACCGCCGCCGTTTTCCCGCCGCAAAAAGTTTATTGGATGCGGTTTTTGCCCGGTTTACCGTTAGTTGTGTCGGATCCGGGGAATAGTGTGTCATTGTGTAAATTTTGTACTGGTTGTCGCCCTAGTGATTTTTATCTGGGATTTCGATACTTAATTCTTGAAAGTTACTGTAATAGACTAACTTTTAATGTCTTTAACTAATTGTTAAGTAATTATAAAGTAGAGTATACTTTTAAAACTAATTAGGTCCAGACGGCCAGCAACCACAGAAATTTTTGTCGATTTCAGGGGGCGATCTCTAGTGTAAATAATTGAGTGTACTCAAATATGAGCGAAGTCGTTCGCTCCGCTCAAGCTGTTTCTACGTATATACAATAAAATCCCGAAAACTAACACCTGTGTCGGTGGTTAGGTGGTTTAAGTAATCGTATCTATGAAGAATAACACGGGAACATGGGGTAGTGTAATGTAGCTCCAAGATGTAGGTTAGAGTGGGGTAAAACCGGGTATCTAAGGTTTAGTTACATGTAGATAGATACCATGTTTTCATACAGGAAATTTTAAATAATGGCTCAATCAATTTTGTGTTCATTTGCTTTAAATTGCTTCTTTTAAAAATTGATAAGCCTTTTAGTTTTTTACGTGTGATTTTTTTTTAAATAAAAAAGTGCATGTACCCGGTTTTATTTCTTTAGTGGCGTACAAACAGGTACACATATTATTTTAAGTATATGGGAAATAGAAAAAAAAATTGTGCTTTGTATGCCACTTCCCCTCACCAAGTGAATGTTAGTTTCGGCATCCACCGCTAGGTACCAGCACTTACTGGGTGAAAACAGACTACCCGGTTTTACCCACCTTTTCCCTGTTAAAAAATTAAAATCAGTCTATAACCATCTCAGACATTTTTTATTCTTGCATATTTAAGATTTCATATGGTTTTGCGTGCTTGTGTTTAACAAAGAAATAATCAAAACTTTTTTCTTATTTATTTATAACAGTAGTAGGTACTATTTGAAACTTTAAATTCTAGCAGTAGGCCTATCACATGGTTTCGAATCATCTGCTGAAATTTATTAGGCCTATTGTTATGTTTAAATTATGAAACAAGTAACGTTGAGACGTGCTCTTTTTAAAACAGATTTTGGTTTTCTATCTAATAAAGGGTTCCCTGATTCGTCAGGACATGATTAAAACTAATAGGATTTCTGCTCTACAAGCTGCAAACAGTGTTTAGTTGTATGTGTCTTCCACTTCTTAGCGGGTATGGCTTCGGCATGCCAGCGTTAACCTAAAAAAACTTTACGTAACACAAATTGTTGGTAACGGTAACAAAATCAATTGATATGCAAGAAACCACCTCGATTTCCACATTGATGGATTGCAGTTCTTAGTAATACTCGAGTAACTTCATTATAAGTGTCTAAGCATTTCCTAGACATTTCATGTAGGCTACTTTTAAACAAAATGAAGTATACAATACTATTCACCTGTTGATCATAGATGGTTCATGCCCCATCTTACTACGGTATCGTCATTTTGGGGTCAGAAACTGCTAAACACCGTCATATTTTTTATTTATAAAAAAGGCTCTAAAGCATATTTTGGGGAGAAGAATTCATGGAAAGGTGTTTTAAAATCCAACCATCTTCTGAATTTTCCTTATTTAAAAAATTTTTTGTGCTTTTTTTAAATAGAGATCATTACGACCTCCAACAATTTTTTAATCTCCATTTTACCTTATAGAACTTCATCGTTTGAAATGTAAACACATTTTTCCTCCATAAAGCTGTTTAACTCCTTTCCTTAATACCAAAAGCATGAAAGAGACGTTGCAATGTTCGGGTCTAAATTGAAGGAGTTCCTCTCAAGATTCAAGATTTTATTGGCCATTAAATATTTACAGAAATACAATAGGTTTTTCTAAACTAAAACTAACTTACATAATATGTACATCATTCAGATAACTCTTAATCAGAAGGTTTTGACTGCCATGAAAACAATAAAACGAATGCCATGAAAACTCTGGCAAAAGAGTAGTACTATAGCCTATACAGCTTGCCAGCCTTTTTTAGTTAATAACTATGTTTTAATTATTTTTAGTTTTTTAGCAGTCTCAAACATGTTATAGTAATTTATCTATGACCTGTAGCATTGACTATGTACACAAACGTGAATAGACTTCTCATCTAATGCATTTAGTTTGATACCAAAATTTGGAAGGTTCGTGTACGTCGCACCAGAGTTAGTCGCAATCGATGTTGTCATTATTCAGTTGGATTTACAGTGCTGCAAAACCTTTTCATCACAACATCCATCTATTCTATCTATACTTATTTAATACGCTAAGATTTCTTTGTGTTGAGAACTCCTCCTACAATTCTCAACCGATTTTAATTTTTTTTTTTTTGCGAATCGGACTTAAAATAATGGGGCTTTTCAAAAATTAAATTTGAAATTTTCCTATTAGAATAACATAGTGATTGGGTTGAGCATTTTAAACATCTGTTAATTTACAGCTGTGAATAGTTTTTGGTGCTTGATTACTAATATTCACAATATTGGAGTGGTCGGATGTCGCACTGATTTATATGGTAACATTTGTATTTAATCCAAGTAAGTTGCTCGATTTCGTAAACTATTAAACAAAATCTCCGTTATAAAATGTTTCATCCTCTGTTGAGAAGAGTGGTAGTACTGATTTGCCTAGCATATATGACTCTTGTACTTCCGTGTACGCCGCAGAAGATCGCACCACCGTATATTCTTTTCAACACGCCTTTTCTATGAAAAGTATACTCACGTTAGCGTAGGCCTACATAGTCAATGTCTGTAGTGAATTATATACATATGAAAAAGCCTGATTGACAATGAGCTATTGATTTGATTTATTTTCAATTACTCGGCTACCTAATTTTTTCTACCTAGTTTTTCTTGTAAAATAAGTTAGTGGCGACACTTCCCTTTCATTTGTTTGTTTCGTCACACTACTCCGATCCACTCTACCTCGTCGCACTATCTCCTATCACCATGACCCCCGACCCATAGCGCCTTCTCACATTCCGTTAGCGCAAATGTCAATCAGTTTCCGATCCTTTACGACTGCCGATTTCGATTTTCAACACGATGAAATTCCATATGCATAAAGCGTATTGTTCTCACTCTCTCCGGATAGAACTTTCACTGAGGTACGTAATGACGAAGGAATGACTCCGGTGTTATTTTGACCGTAAGACTAATGTATTCAACGCCCGCGTCATTGAATAATCGGCGGTGAATAACGCGTTACTGATATGCATGTTATTCAGGTGCGTTATTGTTGGGTAGGTGACAATGAGGGCGTTTTTGAGGGAATTGCATAGGTAATGAAGCTTTGGAGGGTTTTAGATATTGCGTAACTATCTAATTTGCATCTTAAGTTTAACTTGCAAGAAATCGATGTGTTGCCATGTGAAAACATCATTGTTCTGCTATGATATGGTCACTTGTCATTAACGAGAAACAGCAGATTTCTTTAGAATATAATTGTTTACATGCCTTAAGAAAATGTAAAACCACTAAATATAGTAAAAATGGGATATTCCCTAAAGACTCAAATCAAATTGCAAAAAAATCTGTTTTATCCCAACTTCTTTCTTTTTCCTCAGTCAGTTCCAAAAATTAATGTGCAATCTTTAATTTAATTCACAGAAGCATACTTCTAACCTTGAGGTTCCATAGTCCCTACACTAATGACTCCGTAAGAGAATATACCCATTTCTCCGATAGCGTGTTGAATCTCAAGTGCCCAAAATTTCTGCCACTTGGAACTATTACATTAATTGATGCTTGGGGATATTTTCCCTTCTACCGCACGGCGATAAAACCTCTTGGACCGTAACTAACTCCACATTCCCGTTCGTAACAGAATTTATACCTGGCAGTGATGTAATGCAAACGCATAATTGAATGCAAAGTTGGCAAGTGAAAGGTTAACCTTGGCGGCGCTCCGACCTTGCCCTTGAAATGCATCGCTGAACCGCTATAACGCTACGCCACGCTGCTACGCTGCCACGCTGCTACGCTGCGCTGCATAGCCAAGATACGCTTCGCTTAGCCGCTCTCAGTGTACCTGACGTGTTGTCGGCACCGGTGTAACAGTTGAATTGGGGTTTAAATGCTTTTCCGGGATGAAAATTTTGTTTGGAATTTAGTTTTATGTTTGAGTAAGTTTTAGAGTAGTTGCTGTTTCAGATGCCCTATAAATGAAGCATCACAGCCTCCTAGTATAGTCGTACCCTCTAACAACACAATCCCCAGAGGCAAATTCACCACTAGATAAAAACGTACTCCAGGGCTACTTTATCTTACAGGTCTACAAATCCAACAATCGCCCCCGACCTTGAACCGCTCCGTGTGGGAATGCGAGGCCCGCCCAGCCACGTCCGAGAATCCAATAATTGTCCGATAATTATTGGATTCCCGGCGTCCAATAATGGGCATCTCGTTACACCGGCCGAATCTTCCTCCGCTCCGAGCTGTAGCTGTGGAGCTGTGGCGTGCCGAGCCGCTGGATATTGCCGATTCCGCAGATTCCACCACGGCGGCTCCCAGAGTCCCACACGCGAACGACCAACAGAAACGCCGAATTTATATTTAAATTACACTCATTTGCGGGGATCCTGTCCGAACTCAAGAGTCGCGAATCTTCTTTTGGAGACTCGCGAAAGGGATAAATAATTTTGAAAAGATAGCGTGGAATTAATTTGAAGAAACCTTCGATGTTGAGAGTTTTGACGTTTAATATGCATTTGTATATCCTCTTTATTGACGTGGAAGTTTCAGACTCTCGACCTGAATGCATAGGTCTCAGAAATTTGTAAAAGTGCTTTTCGGGACTGGGGAAGTGAAGTGCAGCTCTGCTTACTTGTAAGACTTAGTAAGAAACTTGGAGGGCGTTTACAAGCATAAACCGAGAGCCAATAACGCGATCCCAGCAGTAACATTACTGTAAGTGGTCGGATGACAGCATAGCAGGGAGGTGCAGCGGTGCAGCGAGGATCAGCAAGTGTAACGGCAACAACGCCGGCAGCAAGGACGAATGTGGCAACTGAGGCTGCTGCTGACGAAACCGCCGAGTCCCACACGTCTTGGCTTACACTTGCTGCGCTCACTGCGATCTCTAGTAGGGGGGGGGGGGGGGGGGGGGGGGGCGAGTGATAGAACATTAGCTATGGTTAGTTACACTACGGTTTTGGGAATACGGTTTATCAAAACTGTTTGAGGAATACTACTTAAATATTTCTCCTTCAATTTTGAGGTAAAAAAATAGTTACGTTAAACCCACACGTCTTGGCTTACACTTGCTGCGCTCATTGCGCTCTCTAGGGGGGGGGGGGGGGGGCGAGTGTTAGAACATTAGCTATGGTTAGTTACATACGGTTTTAGGAACACGGGTTATCAAAACTGTTTTAGGAATACTACTTAAATATTTCTCCTTCAATCTTGAGGTAAAAAATAGTTACGTTAAACCCACACGTCTTGGCTTACACTTGCTGCGCTCACTGCGATCTCTAGCGGAGGGGGGGGGCGAGTGATAGAACATTAGCTATGGTTAGTTACACTACGGTTTAAGGAACACGGGTTATCAAAACTACTTTAGGAATACTTCTTAAATATTTCTCCTTCAAACTTCGGGTAAAAAATAGCAACGTTGAATATTATGGGCTAAAGTGTTATACAGGTACCTTACTTACTATTTAAGAAAGAAGAATAACAATAACTTTGTTATTTTTAGTTCTTAGTTATTTTTATTCAGGAAAACTACAAATAATTACATGACAATCTCGACAATTTCAAGGGACCGTGTTCAAATTAATACCAACGCGAGTAATTTATTCGGTTTCTACATTCGTTTAGTTGTGCACATGGCGTATGTTAACGGAACTCAATGACGATTGGATGGCGGATGCGTCCGCTACCGATGGAACCGAGTTAAATAAACCAATGTAACAGAAAATACCGATGTAACATCGTAATATAGTTTGACAACAAAGATCGAACCACCAGGAAGGTGGCTGAACAGCGTATGATAAGCGTAAATTCTTATCTAGTTCTCGACGATCGAGATTTCCTTCGTTTAAATAAAGAAAAAAATCGGTATTTTATACATGATGTGTTCGTATTAGGAGGATTTTCGGATAAAATGGAGCAGTGGCGGCCGGTGGTTAGGGACAGTGGGGGGGCTCTTATCATTATTTTATTTATATTTACGCCAGTGAAGATATAAGTAATGTCTGCTTCGGGAAAACGGTTATCTCTTATGACAATAAATAATAGTTACTCCATCAAACAGGTATAATTCGAACCCAAAGTTGAATTGAATTGCAATATAGCCTAAAAATCTTAATCACAATTGCCGACGAAAAGTCATCTCTGTTGTACATAACTGATAATCTGTTATGTACAACAGAGATGACTTTTTAGGTCAATAAAATTGACCTAAAACAAGCAGTTGTTTTCCGTCAATTTTATTCAGTTGATATGAATCCGTTTAATGCTTAGGCCTTCTTCTTTTTCGTAACATTACTTTGAATTGAGTAAACAAATCAGACTGAAATAGTTTTGCCGCGGACAGGTGTATTCTAAGAATTGAAAGCGGTCCGCTACCCCGGATGTTAAGATGTCACACACTTCCTTTGCGACGATATATTTCCGGTCTTCAAACCATGTTTACGTCTGGGTTCATGTACGCTTTTGTTCACACTGGACTAATCCAGTTCAGGGGAGTTTCTTATTTTTTTGTACTTCATAATTAAATTCTTTATCGTACTTGAAAGCCTTAATACAATCAATTGTTTTATTAACTGTAAAGGATACATCACAATGTAGGATTATTTTTCCATTGACTTTGCATAGTCAATGATTTTGCTTAACGAATCTAGCAAAAAAAAAAAAAAAAATAAATAAATAAATACTGTAAAAATAAAAAATCTGCATCTATCAAGACATTTTGTAGGCCTATAGTTTTATTTAATGTCGCAAATCTAATGTTGATCTTTCCAATTACTTCATCAAATTCTATACACGCCTTGATGTATTTTTGTCACTCGTTTTATTTATCTTAACTTTTTAGTTCAAATGTTTAATCTCTGAAATACCACCAACAGTTAAAGCACGATCCTGAATCCCTATAATCAAGCAAGTGTTACAGAAAAACGAGTTTTTAATTTTACAGCCACAGAGCCAATTGTATAAATTTCTAAAACACTTTTGATTAAAACTATTTTTCTTTTTGTTCAACTTTGCATTTGATTAATAACTAAATTGAGCCTTAGACGCCCAAGGTTCATCAAAGTAATTCTAATATTCAATGTTTTTTATTATTTTTTTAATTCTATTGCCTACTATACGATTTACCTGGTGTAAATGTTGCTCATCTCCAACGTCACCCATTTCACTTTCACCCATTTACATTTCCTCACAAATCTATATAATTCACTATTTCAACACAACGCACACCAACGCGTACAACATTACGCACAACAGAACCCAGACGTACGACTGCATCGCGAGGGAACTGACAGTCACATTTTTGGCACTGCTCGGTTGGTAGCAGTGGCGCGCGCAGCCTAGGGCGCCGGGCAGAGCGTTGCATTAGCAGCCGTTGGATGTGCCTGTGTGAGTGAGCTGCGCGTATGCACGTCTCCATTTGATTTTACAAGAGCGCTAGGACGCCGTGGCCGGTGTCCGTCGCTCCGGCCCGAGCCGGCCGCGATAGAATTAGAGACACAATCGTCGTCGATTTTGGATTTATTTTGGTACGATCTGTTTCTATCTTCAACTTATGACCTATACAATTGTCATTCTGTTAAATATTCTCATAACAGTATTTTTGTTAGTTTATTTATTTTTATTTTTAATCAATTCTTTAGGAGGGGCGGCGTCCGGGAGTCCTTATGGGCGCGCCGCCACTGAAATGGAGTCCGGAGTAGCGGGACTCTACCGTTTGGAATACACGAAGAAAAGGTTCAATCCAGAAATTTTAAATCCTTTGTACATATTACGAAGTGCTTGATTTAAGTACCACACAAAACCCCGTCGCGTCGTGACGAGACAAAAACATCATAAAAACACTCCGTCTTGTTCCTCCTCGGTTGAGAAATCACTTTTTGCCCGTCCACTCCGTCGCCCCAGATCCTCCCATCCTGAGACATTTCCGCGTGAAGAAGCTGAAGAAAGCAGAGGTTAATCCTGCATAAACGCCTCCAATTAATCTCCGATCATAAGTTTTCTTCGTCCGAGCCACTCAGGATCAAGTTTTTCGTCGGGAAGCGCGCCGGACTCCGCCCCAGCGATAGGATCGCGCGAGTGACGGAAGGGGCGGAGTCCCTGTTTGTACACAGCGTTACAGTTATGTCACATGGCCGATTACCACTTACTCGACACGGACCGTTTCCTCTGCCCACTCCCATTGTACACTCGCTGGCCGCTAGTCGCTATCTTTCAACGGCTACGGGCCGAGGAGGAAGTGGTAATGGGTGTGGGAATGTATGGGGACGATTTGCGGGTGCGGGCCGGGGAATAATGTGGAATGTTTGGTCGGCTGTAAGTGTGCCAATTGTAAAATAAAGAAACCAATACCAAATTAAATTGTAGCTGTTAAGAGTTTTTTAAGCTTGCTACACAGGGTTTTGTGTTTTAGTTGATTTTGACACTCAAAGGTCTATGAACTTGAAGCTGTTAGCCTACTAATGAAATAAAAAAATTATCACCAAACTAGAGTCAAATATCGGGTTGCAAGTTTGATGTAGTTAGATTTGCCTCTTTCTTTGAAACAATGTAATGAATTTGCTACTGAAAAATTTTTATGAATAAATATTACAATTTTTTTGTGTGGTGTATGCTTGTTTGTTGATGGTGCTGATGGATATGTTGTTTTACTGGGGATACTGTAACGAGTACAGTATCCCCACTCCAGTGTTGTAGTGGGGAATCTGAATCCGTAAGCACGTCTGCCTCTAATGGGCATTTTGCACAAGTCCCCGGATGGACGTGATATAGAAGGAAAGGAATGGGACGTCAGACGGCAAATTGACCATTCAAAGGGTCAACTCCCGTGTTCCTGTGATAACTGATTTTCAGGCTTAAACAGGGCTCGCTCTGCCCTCTCGGCTAACCAGCAACCAGTCTATTGTCGTTTTATGGGGTTTCTACGCCCGAGGTTGATATCAACCCCATGGGGTGCTGGACATTATTAATTATGAGGGAAGGAGGGATGTCAAAATGGACAACCAAAAGACTTTCATGTTATTACAACCTCGTTTGTTATGCCCAATGTCAAACTGGTGCAAAAGAGATCATGTTATCTCAAACCTTTCCAAATTACAGGCACTGTCAAATGCACAAAAGAAAATCAGTGCACTTTACAATTAGTGTTGTAAGGCCCCCGCAGAGGGACATACAAAACAGTATAAGAGGGGTTTATAACCTTACACAGGTACTGCTGTGTATTGCAGTGGTTTCGTCCAGCTCAGTCGTCGTGGACATCGTCTCGCAGGACAGTACAGCCCGGCGGACAAAGCAGGTCCGGGGTGTGTCGAACCGCGCGACGTGGCCCAACAATACCGCCGTTAGTCGCGATTGTTTACACCGAACTCATCATGTCGGCCCGCTTACGTGCCTTCATCACCGGAGCAGCCACTCGTCACTCGTCACTCGCTACTCGATCACTCGTCACTCGTCACTCGCTACTCGATCACTCGCCACTCGTCACTCGCTACTCGATCACTCGCCACTCGTCACTCGCTACTCGATCAATCGTCACTCGCCGCTCGTCACTCGCCACTCGTCACTCGCCACTCGTCACTCGATCACTCGTCACTTGCTACTCGATCACTCGTCACTCGCCACTCGTCACTCACCACTCGCCACTCGATCACTCGCCACTCGCCACTCGATCAATCGTCACTCGCCGCTCGTCACTCGATCACTCGTCACTCGTCACTCGCTACTCGATCACTCGCCACTCGTCACTCGCTACTCGATCAATCGTCACTCGCCGCTCGTCACTCGCCACTCGTCACTCGCCACTCGTCACTCGATCACTCGTCACTTGCTACTCGATCACTCGTCACTCGCCACTCGTCACTCACCACTCGCCACTCGATCACTCGCCACTCGCCACTCGATCAATCGTCACTCGCCGCTCGTCACTCGATCACTCGTCACTCGTCACTCGCCACTCGTCACTCGCTACTCGTCACTCGTCACTCATCACTCGCCACTCGTTCAATCGTCACTCGCCGCTCGTCACTCGCTACTCGTCACTCGTCACTCGCCACTCGATCAATCGTCACTCGCCACTCGATCAATCGTCACTCGCCACTCGTCACTCGCCACTCGTCACTCGCCAATCGTCACTCGCCACTCGTAGGATCGGAATCCGCAACAGAGGTTGTCTGAACGGTACGAATTTCTAACTTAGGAAGCGACCTAAACCTTTCTTTCTAGTCTTACCAAAACTCCTTGCTACAAGATAGAAGGTCTTTGCAAGGGTTATTTGTCAAGGGCCAACACTACGGTAGGAAGAGTCTTTCAATGGAGTGCCATAATCATCCCAATAAAATTTGTAGGAAAGTTTAGCATAGGTCTTGCAAAAATCGCAAAAATCATACTAAGGAATTAATTCTACAACAGGAACATGCAAGGTTGCCGGATCTTCTGATCGGAGGGGACGAATCTGTCGAATCTGCATCTCCAGTATGAACTTGCCAAAAGTCTTTGCAAAGGGTGGTGCCAAAGACCATCACTAATGCTTGGGAGAGTCGTTGATGGGGATGATTCATTACAAAAATGGGTAGTAATGAAATTTCCATAGGTCTTGCAAAAATCGCATATCCCATCACAGCATACCGAAAAACGGACTATGCAACATGAACCTGCAGAATTATCGGAAGTTATTCGTCCGGTACGAACTGTTACCGTAGGTAGCAACTATGCGGTCGCGGCTTGCCAAAACTCTACAATTGATGGAAGTTATTTGCAAGGGTGGTTTACCAAAAATCTCACCACTAACATTGATAGGAATTCACATTTCATGGGTTGCCAAACATGCTGTCCAGGTTGCAACTCGGACAGCTGAGTGGTTATAGAGCTCGTCTTTTAATCTGAATGTTTCTGATTTGATTCTGAGAAAAGAAGATGCCCTTTTAAGGTTCAAAATAGAACCATGCTGCCTTTGGTCATTGGACTGTTAAATAATGATCCTGACTGATGCTGCTATTTGTCAGTAACAAAGCTACACTTCATCTGATCCATCACAATCATCACGTTCTCCTCTCATTCATACTCACCTTAAAATACTCACCATAGAGTACGTTGGTTTTTCAAGAAAATTATCTAAAGTATACCCAACGAAAGTTTGCATTCCACTCAGTATAAATATGCCTTGTGGAGTCTAATAACTGTGCAGAGCTGTACAAGAGTTCTACATGAATCCTCCGTTATAAATATAGACACTAGGTTGGTGATCTAAATGTCACTCTTAGGCTACTGTACCGTCAACCTTTTACGTAGGTGTGATAGGGGCAAAGTCAGGATATTACAGCCCTGTAATCAAAGAGAAGTGGAGGCGATGACTCAATCTCCCAAATGCTCCACAGAGTTTTTGACAGCAATAGCTGAAATGAAGGAAATGAGACGTTTACTAAGTACAAGGTATCATCTTCATGATACATCACGACCTAATGAACTGAAGCGCTTGAAGGAGAAAGGTGACGGGTATATCAGCTGAGTCTGTTTAAAATAATTTAGGGGGTTGAGAAATAAATGGGAGATTTATGACTTGGTTTTAGTCAAAGCAACTCAGATCAAAAGAAGTGAGTGATGCAAGTGAAATCTCTAACTTCTTCTCTGAGAACAGAGTATCGGATTAAGCACATGTACTTATTTCAAACCTCAATAAAGATATCTTCAAACTGGCCTCAAGTTTTCAGGCATAAATAATTCAGTTCATATCAAGAAAATACTTTACAAGTCAATATTAGGAATTTTGATTTCTGCAAACTATATCTCTCTACTCAGTAATCATGACCGAACTTTTAAAACAGTCATTTATAAAAGAGATAACACCTCTAAAAGATTTACTGTCCATAAACCAATCAAAGTGACCCATAATAAACAATTAGGGCAATGTTTGATATTGAATCAGCTGATTTCCTCTAACAGCTGATTCACGGGTTGTTGACGTAATCAGCTGATCCTCGACCCCGGCTCAATGTTTACGTCCGTAAACTGCTTCCTAGCAGATCTCGGTCCATTTACCGGTTACGCCATCCCCGCCCAGAGTTGCATAAATCTTTCTGTCTTGATGCCCCGAGATAACCAACAATTAGACTTTAAAATGCTCCCAGCAGCTTTCTCTCCGCTATTCCGCCGCGTCCATTCTTTGCGGTTCCGAGACCCGATTTTGACTGAGGTCGTCCGCGGTTACATCCGTTGCGGTGGTTGGACAACAAAACCTTCCAGCAATGTTCTAAATTACACGCTAATTCTTTACAAATTCCATGGCATGATGGGTTGTGGAATGGGGTTTGTACGATAGTGGAATTTACATAACAATTAGGTTTCAGAGATCCACCATTACAATGTACAGTATATTCTTTATTAGTTTTCAGCCATCATAATACAAGGAGTATCTTACAACATTTTCTATTCCCCTAAGGATTAACCAATGACAAAAATCCAAGCTTTAGTTTGAGGTTTTCTGAAATGGATGTAATATCAGTTCATGACAGACGATCGTGGTTGTCGGCTCGATTTCAAGTTGTAATTTAACAACGAAGGGCACAAGAAAACCAACCGCAGGATTTTGCGGTTCTCGTGCAACTAGTTCATGTCGTTCCCGGCTGGTTTGCAAGTGATAAGTTGAAGCAGGAGTGAAATTCATTTTAACATAACGAGACTCATTTCGTGTGAAGAATGAAATATGTCATGAGAACTCACGAGACTAGTATAAAGTGTAAACGAGGGTAACAACATTGTTTATGACGCAGCACAAAGTTTTGCAACAAGGTATGTTATTTGTCTAAAGCAGTCCTGGTGGTCATGAAAAATGCATAAACCAAGAATCTTTTTCGCTTCAGAGAGAAAAATATGAAATATCTTTAGTGTTCTTGAGTCAAATCCACAACTAGCTCAAAATGTTTTGATCTCAATCTGCATAAATTTTTTGTACGGTATAAAATTTCGAGGACTGTTTTAGTAAAAAAAGTCTTTGGCGACTTTGTGTAGGTTAAACAGTTAAATAACAGTGTGAACAATTTTGATGTCAACGAATATTCGTAACATCCTTTATCACTAATAAACCGAACCTAACTAGAGTTTCCTGTGAAACAATACCCATCATCGTTCATTATTTTGCAATTCAACAGAATTTCATAATTTAGAACGGTGTACTAATTAATTATGAAAAATAATGTCATTGAGTCATTTTTACCTGAATTCCATAACATAATGATAAAGGTAGCGACAATATATCAGAAAAACTGAGTTGATGCTTTACTACAGGCTTGGTGCATCCGCTGCATCGTTCAGTCGCTCGGTTTCTACAGGTGTACCCCAAGCCCCAGTCAACGGTCGCCCTATTCCCCCGCAGAGATCTCTTCTCGGAAGTGATTCCAGTACCAATATAATTGGACAGTTCACCTTTCCCCCCGCCAGGCTGTCGCCTACTTCGTGTCCCGGACATTTTTCCTCCAGTAAACCATGGTTGGATCAATCCACGAGGCTGTAACGAGGGCGGGGTCGTGAAAGAAGAATTTCGTCATGCGTCGATCCTTTTAGAAATATAAGAGATGGCATTATTGTAGCTGCTATGTTACTTGTAATTTCTAAGAATAAAACTTGAGTTGTAACAAGTTCATCAGTAGCTACATACCATTCAGATAATCACTAAAATTCTTCAAACACTTCTTTCATTACGATATTTTTAATCTCCAATACCCAATTCAAATTATGCGATGTTTGCTCGATTTTTGCTCTCAATTACTATACCGTTATATGTTGATTAGTAAGTTGGGGTATCGTTTTCGGTTACCGTATCTCTGTTTTGATCATTGATGTTATAGGTAGCCTACTTTTGATTGCCTTTTGGACCAAAACCTTCCAACGGAAAGCTCACGGCATATAAACTTCAAATTAATCACCCTGAAATAAGTCCAACGCAAGCCATCAAAACCATTGTTTCTGCATAGTTTGTTAGTAATTTTATGTAACACCGTAATATGCTGACGGAGATTTAGTCAAAATACTCCTTTGTGGTTTTCACCTGTCTTATACATAAGGCTGTCAAATAAAAACAAAAGAAAAAAAACTGGTTGACAAATGACAACCGATCTTCAAATCAGGGACAAGATAAGAAATTTCTGTTTTGCCAGGAGAGCCGAACAAACTCAATCCCTTCTTTCAAACCGTCCTACGTCATCAAATTCCCCCAGACACGCTCGACCCCCTTGCCCCACAACTACAACTCCTCGCCGCTTCCTCGTGTGTGGGATCTCTCTCAGTCGAGGTCGGCCGTCGACCTTGTCAGCGCCCGGGGCTTCGCCCCACCTAACCACTGTTTTTATAATTCCACTTTTTTTAATTTCGTAGCCCCACGCTCACGCATGCCGAGATTTGTTTATGGCCGTTTTTAACCCCCTCCTAGAAAATACCGGGTCCTAATTCGGACGATTAGTTAAATCTCGCCTTCGGATCTCCGTCGTGATATAAATCCATTGGGTTTATTACGTATAGAGTTACGGGTCGTGAGTTGTTTTTTCTGATCTATTCCAGACATTGATTTTTTTTATATGTTACAGAAGTTCTTTCTCAAATCATTTAGACTGGTGAATAGACGTTACAGATTGTACTGTACATGATTTGCTTTGTTGTCTTCTTGGTGGGGGTTTGATACTATGTAAAGAGTTCGAAAACCTTCAGACCGTTAATTTATGATGTATTTTGTTCTAGTGTTTTGAGCTATATTTAGAACGTCTACAAATGTTTATATTTAGTTTGTTGTAGTTATACAGTAGTTTTAACATCAATTTTGCCTATGGTTAATTGCTGGATTGTTTAATTGAAAGCTCTTTCACTAAAACTACCTTTCTCTTTGTTTCAGGATCTACATCATATGAATACGTACCCAACATTGTAAGTACAGGAAACTTTTCCCTTTAAAATATTGTTGATTAAGATATTACTTAACATTTATTGTAGTATCGTGATTGATAACGCATGAACATCATCGCAGAAATAACTTGAACTACGCCTCCTCAAATGTCATAATAGTTATGGATCCATCACATTATCCTTGTGTAGATAACTTCAAAGTCGTTGATCCCAATTAAATAACATTTAATCATAATGCCGCATCAAACTTTATCATCCCCAACGAATGTCGCAGAGACATTCCCGATAGGAGATCATATGCAATTCCCATCGCAGGCAATCTAATAACCAATCTAATGGCATTCCCATTAATGACATCGACATGGCGAGTGCGTTGATATTCCATTGACATCGGTGGTCACACTCCGTTGATCACGATCAATAAAACATCGCGGCATTCGGATAAAAAGCGGTCTCCAGACCCTGAATTTCCCACGGTCTGTGCGGACAAACGCAGCTGAACGAGTGTAACGCACGTCATCTCATCGCGGCGATGGATCTTCATTAATGGCTTGTGACAACTGTACTCGCGATTGGATTCGAGTTTTTCAGAGTTCGTGGGGATGATAAATTTGCGATGTCTTGCAGTTAGAGAGGATCAGATCATGGGTTATATTCTGCATGAACTTACAGAGGGCTTTTACTAGAGGTATCGCTGGATATATCCATATGGTCGCAAATTATGCCAAATCAATGTCTGAATTGTTATTCAGATCACAATTTATCCTAAGTGACGGAATTTCCAAAAGAAAAAGATATTGTCATTGCATCAGGTTATCCTCTTGGCTAGAACGTGCACTCAGGACTCATGCTAATCCAGTACGTCATTGTCATCGTAAACGACACTTTGAAAAATATAAACCTGAAACGATATGGTATTGAATCCGATGATGTTGAAAATAATTTCTTTAACAGCCATTGTCAATAATATTTTGATGGTAATGCCTATCTTGAACGACTTTTTATTTAACACTTACGTTCTACAAGCTTTGAATTATTTTAAAAGTTTCATCTATGTGTTTGTAATGTGAGTGTCGTGGACCACACCGTTTATTTAGAAGTTGAGATTGTTGCTGAAAGGTTCATCGTTATGAGGTCCAACCTTAAGAATAACCTCAACTTCGAAGAAGAATGACATTTACCATTTCGCCTTGGTTTTGATTATTGTGCCTGAATGCTTTGTTTTATTTACCGCTCTTCCCCCCAGATCACCATTTACGTAGATCAAAGAGGTTTATATTCTTCGCCTTGGCGGCCCTTTCACCAGTCCGGGCCCAGGGTCGACCACGGGGTTTATCATTCCATGGGCCATGTAAGGAGCGGTCGTGCCGAGCCGCGGGCCACCTAAGGAATTGGCCTTTTTGGACCATTAGTGATACCCTAAGCGAGATAATAACTGGTGTTTCGGTGAGATAAGAGAGACAATGACAGCAGGGCTGGGTGGTTGGTTTATCGTGGAACTAATTTTGTTATTGGTTGAAGTTATCATAAAAGCTGTTCTAAACCATCGCCCTTGGTTAAATTTGAGATCTACTGATCTTAGAACATTTAATAAAAAATTGAGAAAACCCTTTGTCCTATTCATAAATTGTCGGGTTAACTCAAACCTGCATAGCAGTAACCTTTCTTGAGTTCTGTTTAGTATCATTCTCTTTGGTTTGGATTATAATCCTCTCTTAAACCCACACCATTTCCTGAATTGAACTGTCGACACTCCTTTAAGTTTGCAATTCCGGAGCTGATCTCAACTTCTACTAAAAAACTCAATGAACTTCCCAAATCCTTTTACAGCCTTTAAACATAACTTCTCAGAAATTTGTGCTTGATCATCCAAAAATGCTACAGATCACGACAGAACTCTTCCATAGAAGATACCAACCTGACCTTCCTATCGACCAACCCAGCAACAGTAGACACCCGATCTGCAACTGACCTCCATTAGCGTGTCTCCGGGAACACAAGTCGATCGGCGGCGCTTGATGACATATTTACGAGGATATTCATCCCGGTGACGGACCGGTAGCCGTGCAGCTGCAGCTGTTTAGCTGCGATGTAGCGGTACCCGTGCCTCATACCGCACCGCTCTCCGTACCCGGACCCGGCCGTGACACTTACCTCTGATGGCTTTTGGGAGACGCTTTTGGTTTCACCGGTCTCGAATTCGCGAAGTAATCGTACCCCGGATTACTTGATTGCGTTTGAAGTACAGACGGAATTCCTTGAAGGTTTTCTTGGATCTACTCAGAAGTTATGGCTCTACCAATTCAAAATTTTCTAGTTACTCTGAGTTTGAACTTATGTGGGATCTTTTTTAGTAAAGAGAAAAGTCAATGGTATGCAAAAGAACCCCCACGATGTCAAAGTGATAAACAGTATTTACACTTGGTTGCACGAGACACGAGACAGCCCGCCAGAATTTGTGCTACATATCGGCAGGTTGGCTCTATCTCGTGCAACATGGAGTGGATTAATCATTATAATGATATGCAGTAAAATCATTATGGTCTTAATTTCAAAGTCAGGCTGTTAAACTGCACATAAGTAGCTAAAATCGTGGCTGGTTGTCTCACGTCTCGTGCAACCAACTGTACCTTTGATCATCTTTATTTGTAAAGCCACTAGTTATTCGCACTCATCCAAACTCCATGTCGCTCGGTTACATTTTTGCAACTTTCCATTCCAGTTGTATACGGATTCCTCGTGTGAGGTGGCCGGAACATGGTGAATAGCCCACGATATTTGCAAACATTGGCGGAGTTGACATCAATAGGCCGCGTTGTCTATAGCAGCGTCGTGTGAAGAACAAGCCCCATTGTCAGTCTGACGTCTGACGGAGCGAAAAACTTGTCACAGGTCGCGGTTGGGCCACGTGGATTTGTTTATGATACCGGGTAAATTTGTAATGTTTGACGTCACCTTAGAAGTAACTTGACTTATTAGGAGATCTTACTACGGTTTTCCTAAATCGTTCTATGTTTTTATTAACATCTTACCTAAATGTTGATAAACGGATCTATATTAACCCGGGGGTATCTCTTAACCCCTTAGGGCTCAGCTTTACCGACTTTTAAATTTACAGTATTGATGTTATAAACTTATTTTAGGCAATAATTAGTTGTAAACCAGTAAACCTAATTATTTGATTGACCTACATTTTTTGGCTGTAGCTGGGTAGTGTCATTCAGTCATGAGCTTTAACAGACAAACTAATTTTTTATAACTGCCAATTTTTTGTGTGTAAGCATACCATGAAATAATGCCAAAACCTTATCACGGACTCTCCTCTGAATTTCCATTATGCGTCCACGTATATTTCTCTTGTTTTGATACACAACAGACCCAGTGAAGTATCTTGGTTGCTTCTCACGCTCTACACACAATACTGAGCACCCCTGCAAGTTATAGCTTCCTGAGGTCCACAACCACCCATGTGTTCTCATGCAGCATCCGTACATCCACCCATCGGTTCTCATGCAGCATCCGTAGCTTCGGCACGGTCCACGGGTCGGAGATCCGGAAGTGGTAACTAATGGGCGAGAGGGTGCGAACCCAGGAGACAAAGAAGGTTAGCCACCCGGCACGGCGTGACACCGGAGCCGCTCCGGCGGATCGAGTGTCGAGTGCGGGGTCGCGAGCCGATTAGCGGCTGCTGGGTAGTCTTCGGAGGTGACCGGAGAAACATCCGGCGACCTTGGAGGTTCCTTGAGTTCTTACGTTTCTGTCACCAAGGAATTTTGAATCGACATTGTCTTTGGTATTGGATCTGTTTGTACGGTTTGATTTGTGAATTGTCTTGATGATCGGCGTTTTATAATAGTCAGAAAGTTGTCATCGGAAAGAAAGGACGTCCTGTGTTACCTTCGAGTTTATCGTTTGAAAGGTAATATAAAAGACAAAGCAGAACAAAACTCAATTCCGGTTTGTTTATATTCCAGGAATGACGTTTGAAGGGTTTTTTTTATTACTGGGTTGTTATTATAGGCCTAGATTATTGTATTTTCAGATTTGTTTGAAAACGTTTGAGATATCATTTTCTGAGAGATCGTGCTCTTATAATAGCTAATTCATTAATAGTAAGTTGCCTTTTTGACTTTCAGCCAGTTGAACAACTCCTTACTTCTAGCTCCACTTTACTCTTCACCATCTGGACAAGACTATCCTTCTTCTGAAACACATATAACAAAACTACACTGTAGCCGACATAACAATCACCTGTTGAACGGCAACAAATGCGTTCTGACATGAAACGGTCAGTTTAGAGCCGATAGGTCACGACTGGAGCCTGAGGGCGGGGTTAGAGGCTAGAGGGCGAGACGAGAATGTTGATGATTGAGGCTATCATGATCATGTCTGCCGGCGTCTGATACATTGCGGTCTGCGAATTATCCATGACATTCTGACGGCGTTGCCTCTGAACACAAAGACTCCGTTAATCACCCTACACCGGTAGCCTTGTCATTTAGAATACAATTGGTAGCAGCTTTCCAACACCAGGTAATGTTTACGTTTTTCTCCTTCAGACTAAGAATAGATCTTGTGGGTGTTGTTCAAGGTATTGGAACAGACTAAAGCATTTCTGGAGAATTTAGTTGTTTCAGGATGTAAACGAATGCATCAGGCAAAACAGTTAGGAGTTTAGTTCTTTTCCTTGTCCATAGTATTTAAAGTAGCGTTCAAGTAACGGAACAAGGATCCAGGTGCGACCGAAGACGAGCGGGGTCCAGTTGAACCGTTCCTTGTTTTATAGAGTGAAGTCTAACAAGGTTGTAAAACTCAGAAAGAATTTTTAACGATAAGACTGGATTTTTGTAACTTGTACCAACGTTGAAAAAGATCTCACATAACTGTATTAGCTAAAATTTGAAATATCTAGCTCTTCTTCAACAAACGATGGAAAAATTGAATGCCATCTATATACGGGTTAAAAAATCTTTACAATCATCATATTAGTCAATAATTACATTTCTAATTAAATTCACTTTGTTGTAATAGCGTTTTAAGAAGCATTTTGAAATTTTTTCTATACGATACCGTTCTATGTCACCTAACAGAATGTTACCTGAAACTAATAGAGCAATCAGCCACCTGCGACACCCCGGGGACAACACTTTCAAATCCCAATTGAACACCACGCAACCAAATGGAACCACTCCAATGCAAATCTCATCAGACCTATTATTTCACAATGATCGTCCAAACGTTCTTTTGCAACCGGCGAGAAGAATGGTCTCGATGGAGACCTCTTGGTGGTTAGAGGATGCACAAAGAGGTGTCTCCGAACAAAGGAGATGATTGATGGACCGGCACACAGGCTGTTTTGAAACTTGTCAGTCAATGATCCCTGATGGGGCAGTGAAAGTAAACGGCACTGGCAGTCATGTGGCCCACCCACCGGACCGAGCAAAGGTCAGTGATGACAGCTCTGGGTAATTTGAGGCGATGTGTCATACCTCGCCAGTGGTAGGCGCAACTTAGAAGGAAATATCAACTAGCTTGCATACTGATTGAACAAGTACTTTTGGTTTGTGTCCAGGAGATTTGAATGCGGTGAAGAAAGCGTGGTAAGTTATCCTGTAATCCTGCCATTTGTTAGTCTCCTTTGATTGATGCATTATGCGTAGGTAGGATAAAACGTTGTGAGCTAAAAGGAATGTCCATGTTTAAGCCTTTAATATGCCAGAAGATTGTTTTTTCTTTACTCTTTCATCTTGAACTTTTAAAAAGCCTTAATTTTTATTAAGTTTTCAAAGATTGATCTTTTTAAATGTAATATGGTGATTCAGCCATCCGTTCTTAAAAAACATAATTTTGGTTCTATATCTCATTTATCAAAATATGGTCTCTTTACACTATGTCCTGAGGTCCTTGAGGGATAATTTTGTTGGCACATTGAACTCCAAACACCTCGCAGATTCCCACCACAGTACTCTTGTCTATGTGAATTGTAGGTTTAAAAGCCCACATCGTTATTTTTCGCTTCATGCCTATTTCCAAACTGGAGGATCTTGTGCAACCGTACGTAACACTAATCTATTGGTAGCAACTTATAATTCCCGGCGACCTTTCCGCTCGCACCGACCCCCGAATTCCTCCACACGCGGACATTTCGGAAACACTTTCTTGCCTCCATATCCTTGGCCCCGATGAAAGTACGTGGCGTAACCGTTTTAATTACGGTATTTAGCGCTTTCGCGTCCACAATGGGACCGTCCGAGTCATACCATTGTCGCGGTAGTAAACCGGAGAAAGTGCATGGCCGGATAAACCGATACTCCGAACTTTCGATTGATAAAGCCTGTTATCATAGCTCATTACCGGCGGTTGCGGCGGCACTTTCGCCCTCCGTATCAGCAGCCGGTGGCTTATCTCCTGCGACTGCGAGGCACCGAGCGGCTGTTTTGCATGAAAGTGGTTCCTCAGCGAATCGCAATTGCCCAGACCGCAGGCCTCGGAAGTTTCCTCAGGGTTTGGATCGGGAAGAGTGTAGAAAGTGTGACGAATTTTGAAGGTGAACACAAAACAATCATGACTTTGGGAAGACAAGGGCGGATCTCATCAAAATGAATTCTGTGTACACGACGTACCGTATAGACTGGGACGGTGGCGTCGTCCTGTAATCCAGCTACTTGGAGGTCACGAATTGTGGATAGTTATAAGCGATGGCTTGTGGATACGATATCCCCTAGTAAGGATTAAAAACATGCGTGGCCTAGTGAGTACTAGTACATCCATAAAGACCATCCTCATAATTAGACCAATTCATTTATATGAGGTCAAAATTGTGGTTCGGATCCCATGTTAAACTGTAGGTTCCTAGATACCATTGGCTGTTGGGCTATTAATTAACAGTCCTGTCTAAGGAGAATGTCGGCCTTAGTCAGTAACAAGACTACAGGATGACGCTACAATCATCCTACACTCATCTCTCATTCATATTCGGGTTGAAATACCCACTAAGTGAGGTCCCTGTCTCAAAATAAAGATAAAGTGACGCGTTGAAAAGTAGAACCTATGTAAATATAAACGCTCTATCTCTTCTTAATTAGCCTAGGCTCTTATAACAATGCAGTTTCATTGTTGATTCCATATACAGTAATAACAGTAATCATATTTGTTGAACCTCTTCTCTGACTTGTTTATTATTGTATTCCTCACACAAATTGATTTTCCAATTTTTGTTTTCCATCGTTTCAAACAAATTCTAAATGGCAGTGTCTTTTTCTGGTAACATCAGTCGTGTACTCGTCTTGTATCATTTGTTAAATTTGATTAATACAAATCACGTTCTTGAGATTCTTGCGGAACATTTGATTTAGAGAGACTAAAAAACACACAAAAAGTACACTATTGCAAGAACTCTCCAATTTTGGTAAGCGTTACATTAATAGCGTTTTACATCTAATTTTGCTTGATATAACAATTTCAGCCAAACCATAAACCTCAATTCAAGGCAATTTCCACAAATTACAAAGAGAAAAGTGCATCAACTCGACAACTGGTATAATAGTGACAGCCATTACGGTTGGCTGTACCGGAATGAGGTGTATTTATGCGGGTAAGTGAGCCGTGACGAGGCTGTGACAGAACAACACGTTTACCGTTGGCCCGGACCGCCACCACCTCTGTGTTGTCGTCATGAGACAATATCGTGGATTTGCATTCCGCTGGATGAACCGCTGTTGAGTCGGTCAACCGTAACCGCGAGAATATGCAAACCGCACTCGAAAATCTACTGTGGGAGAGGGAGAAAAGTTGTAGCTTACCTTTTTGTTTTCAAGATGGGTGATGGTATTGATCTTAACTGAAGAACCGATTGGTTGAGTTGGATTCGAGCCCAGAGAGGATATCTATCAGATGGTAACTGAGTAGAACTCAATATCAGTAATATCAAATCGCTGCCAGGCTCGGTGTATAGTTTCGCATTGTGCAACGGTTTCGGTTCATTATACTACGTTGCAATTTTGTTGACTCGTTTTGCTGCATCTCCTAAGCCTACTTGAATAATGAATGGTAAATTATTTTGTTAACTGGTCCAGAATAATTTATAATGAAGTCTTAAGAAGTTTTGTTGTCATAGGTTCCCAGGATTTTAGCCTACTTGTTAAGCCTGTTCTAAGACACGGTTTATCACCAAGTAGACTAGAACTTTCTCCAATGTAAAGAAGCGCCGAGGAAGGACTGTTATAAATATTTTCCAACAGTTAGCCTCACCGTGATGAAGTAACGGCACCAGACCGCAGCACGACCGTCAGTTCATCTCGCACACGACACACGACACCGATCCTGCCACTACTGTCTGTTACACGTCCTGTTGGTGGTGCAGCACGACCGACAGTTCATCTCGCACACGACACACGACACTGATCCTGCCACTACTGTCTGTTACACGTCCTGTTGATGGTGCAGCACGACAGTTCATCTCGCACACGACACACGACACCGATCCTGCCACTACTGTCTGTTACACGTCCTGTTGATGGTGCAGCACGACAGTTCATCTCGCACACGACACACGACACCGATCCTGCCACTGCTGTCTGTTACACGTCCTGTTGATGGTGCAGCACGACAGTTCATCTCGCACACGACACACGACACCGATCCTGCCACTACTGTCTGTTACACGTCCTGTTGATGGTGCAGCACGACAGTTCATCTCGCACACGACACACGACACCGATCCTGCCACTACTGTCTGTTACACGTCCTGTTGATGGTGCAGCACGACAGTTCATCTCGCACACGACACACGACACCGATCCTGCCACTACTGTCTGTTACACGTCCTGTTGATGGTGCAGCACGACAGTTCATCTCGCACACGACACACGACACCGATCCTGCCACTACTGTCTGTTACACGTCCTGTTGATGGTGCAGCACAACAGTTCATCTCGCACACGACACACGACACCGATCCTGCCACTACTGTCTGTTACACGTCCTGTTGATGGTGCAGCACGACAGTTCATCTCGCACACGACACACGACACCGATCCTGCCACTACTGTCTGTTACACGTCCTGTTGATGGTGCAGCACGACAGTTCATCTCGCACACGACACACGACACCGATCCTGCCACTACTGTCTGTTACACGTCCTGTTGATGGTGCAGCACGACAGTTCATCTCGCACACGACACACGACACCGATCCTGCCACTACTGTCTGTTACACGTCCTGTTGATGGTGCAGCACGACAGTTCATCTCGTACACGACACACGACACCGATCCTGCCACTACTGAATGTTACACGTCCTGTTGATTGTGCAGCACGACAGTTCATCTCGCACACGACACACGACACTGATCCTGCCACTACTGTCTGTTACACGTCCTGTTGGTGGTGCAGCACGACCGACAGTTCATCTCGCACACGACACACGACATCGATCCTGCCACTACTGTCTGTTACACGTCCTGTTGATGGTGCAGCACGACAGTTCATCTCGCACACGACACACGACACCGATCCTGCCACTACTGTCTGTTACACGTCCTGTTGATGGTGCAGCACGACAGTTCATCTCGCACACGACAAACGACACTGATCCTGCCACTACTGTCTGTTACACGTCCTGTTGATGGTGCAGCACGACAGTTCATCTCGCACACGACACACGACACCGATCTTGCCACTACTGTCTGTTACACGTCCTGTTGATGGTGCAGCACGACAGTTCATCTCGCACACGACACACGACACCGATCCTGCCACTACTGTCTGTTACACGTCCTTTTGATGGTGCAGCACGACAGTTCATCTCGCACACGACACACGACACCGATCCTGCCACTACTGTCTGTTACACGTCCTGTTGATGGTGCAGCACGACAGTTCATCTCGCACACGACACACGACACCGATCCTGCCACTACTGTCTGTTACACGTCCTGTTGATGGTGCAGCACGACAGTTCATCTCGCACACGACACACGACACCGATCCTGCCACTACTGTCTGTTACACACCCTGTTGATGGTGCAGCACGACAGTTCATATCGCACACGACACACGACACCGATCCTGCCACTACTGTCTGTTACACGTCCTGTTGATGGTGCAGCACGACAGTTCATCTCGCACACGACACACGACACCGATCCTGCCACTACTGTCTGTTACACGTCCTGTTGATGGTGCAGCACGACAGTTCATCTCGCACACGACACACGACACCGATCCTGCCACTACTGTCTGTTACACGTCCTGTTGATGGTGCAGCACGACAGGTTATCTCGCACACGACACACGACACCGATCCTGCCACTACTGTCTGTTACACGTCCTGTTGATGGTGCAGCACGACAGTTCATCTCGCACACGACACACGACACTGATCCTGCCATTACTGTCTGTTACACGTCCTGTTGGTGGTGCAGCACGACCGACAGTTCATCTCGCACACGACACACGACACCGATGCTGCCACTACTGTCTGTTACACGTCCGGTTGGCGGTGCAGCACGACCGACAGTCCATCTCGCACACGACACACGACACCGATCCTGTCACTACTGTCTGTTACACGTCCTGTTGGTAGTGCAGCACGACTGACAGTTCATCTCGCACACGACACACGACACCGATCCTGCCACTACTGTCTGTTACACGTACTGTTGATGGTGCAGCACGACAGTTCATCTCGCACACGACACACGACACCGATCCTGCCACTACTGTCTGTTACACGTCCTGTTGATGGTGCAGCACGACAGTTCATCTCCCACACGACACACGACACCGATCCTGCCACTACTGTCTGTTACACGTCCTGTTGATGGTGCAGCACGACAGTTCATCTCGCACACGACACACGACACTGATCCTGCCACTACTGTCTGTTACACGTCCTGTTGGTGGTGCAGCACGACCGACAGTTCATCTCGCACACGACACACGACATCGATCCTGCCACTACTGTCTGTTACACGTCCTGTTGATGGTGCAGCACAACAGTTCATCTCGCACACGACACACGACACCGATCCTGCCACTACTGTCTGTTACACGTCCTGTTGATGGTGCAGCACGACAGTTCATCTCGCACACGACACACGACACCGATCCTGCCACTACTGTCTGTTACACGTCCTGTTGATGGTGCAGCACGACAGTTCATCTCGCACACGACACACGACACCGATCCTGCCACTACTGTCTGTTACACGTCCTGTTGATGGTGCAGCACGACAGTTCATCTCGCACACGACACACGACACCGATCCTGCCACTACTGTCTGTTACACGTCCTGTTGATGGTGCAGCACGACCGACAGTTCATCTCGCACACGACACACGACACCGATCCTGCCACTACTGTCTGTTACACGTCCTGTTGATGGTGCAGCACGACAGTTCATCTCGCACACGACACACGACACCGATCCTGCCACTACTGTCTGTTACAGGTCCTGTTGATGGTGCAGCACGACAGTTCATCTCGCACACGACACACGACACCGATCCTGCCACTACTGTCTGTTACACGTCCTGTTGATGGTGCAGCACGACAGTTCATCTCGCACACGACACACGACACCGATCCTGCCACTACTGTCTGTTACACGTCCTGTTGATGGTGCAGCACGACAGTTCATCTCGCACACGACACACGACACCGATCCTGCCACTACTGTCTGTTACACGTCCTGTTGATGGTGCAGCACGACAGTTCATCTCGCACACGACACACGACACCGATCCTGCCACTACTGTCTGTTACACGTCCTGTTGATGGTGCAGCACTACAGTTCATCTCGCACACGACACACGACACCGATCCTGCCACTACTGTCTGTTACACGTCCTGTTGATGGTGCAGCACGACAGTTCATCTCGCACACGACACACGACACCGATCCTGCCACTACTGTCTGTTACACGTCCTTTTGATGGTGCAGCACGACAGTTCATCTCGCACACGACACACGACACCGATCCTGCCACTACTGTCTGTTACACGTCCTGTTGATGGTGCAGCACGACAGTTCATCTCGCACACGACACACGACACCGATCCTGCCACTACTGTCTGTTACACGTCCTGTTGATGGTGCAGCACGACAGTTCATCTCGCACACGACACACGACACCGATCCTGCCACTACTGTCTGTTACACGTCCTGTTGATGGTGCAGCACGACAGTTCATCTCGCACACGACACACGACACCGATCCTGCCACTACTGTCTGTTACACGTCCGGTTGGCGGTGCAGCACGACCGACAGTTCATCTCGCACACGACACACGACACCGATCCTGTCACTACTGTCTGTTACACGTCCTGTTGATGGTGCAGCACGACAGTTCATCTCGCACACGACACACGACACCGATCCTGCCACTACTGTCTGTTACACGTCCTGTTGATGGTGCAGCACGACAGTTCATCTCGCACACGACACCGATCCTGCCACTACTGTCTGTTACACGTCCGGTTGGCGGTGCAGCACGACCGACAGTTCATCGTACACGACACACGACACCGATCCTGTCACTACTGTCTGTTACACGTCCTGTTGGTAGTGCAGCACGACCGACAGTTCATCTCGCACACGACACACGACACCGATCCTGCCACTACTGTCTGTTACACGTCCTGTTGATGGTGCAGCACGACAGTTCATCTCGCACACGACACACGACACCGATCCTGCCACTACTGTCTGTTACACGTCCTGTTGATGGTGCAGCACGACAGTTCATCTCGCACACGACACACGACACCGATCCTGCCACTACTGTCTGTTACACGTCCTGTTGATGGTGCAGCACAACAGTTCATCTCGCACACGACACACGACACCGATCCTGCCACTACTGTCTGTTACACGTCCTGTTGATGGTGCAGCACGACAGTTCATCTCGCACACGACACACGACACCGATCCTGCCACTACTGTCTGTTACACGTCCCGTTGATGGTGCAGCACGACAGTTCATCTCGCACACGACACACGACACCGATCCTGCCACTACTGTCTGTTACACGTCCTGTTGATGGTGCAGCACGACAGTTCATCTCGCACACGACACACGACACCGATCCTGCCACTAATGTCTGTTACACGTCCTGTTGATGGTGCAGCACAACAGTTCATCTCGCACACGACACACGACACCGATCCTGCCACTACTGTCTTTTACACGTCCTGTTGATGGTGCAGCACGACAGTTCATCTCGCACACGACACACGACACCGATCCTGCCACTACTGTCTGTTACAGGTCCTGTTGATGGTGCAGCACGACAGTTCATCTCGCACACGACACACGACACCGATCCTGCCACTACTGTCTGTTACACGTCCTGTTGATGGTGCAGCACGACAGTTCATCTCGCACACGACACACGACACCGATGCTGCCACTACTGCCTGTTACACGTCCTGTTGATGGTGCAGCACGACAGTTCATCTCGCACACGACACACGACACCGATCCTGCCACTACTGTCTGTTACACGTCCTGTTGATGGTGCAGCACGACAGTTCATCTCGCACACGACACACGACACCGATCCTGCCACTACTGTCTGTTACACGTCCTGTTGATGGTGCAGCACGACAGTTCATCTCGCACACGACACACGACACCGATCCTGCCACTACTGTCTGTTACACGTCCTGTTGATGGTGCAGCACGACAGTTCATCTCGCACACGACACACGACACCGATCCTGCCACTACTGTCTGTTACACGTCCTTTTGATGGTGCAGCACGACAGTTCATCTCGCACACGACACACGACACCGATCCTGCCACTACTGTCTGTTACACGTCCTGTTGATGGTGCAGCACGACAGTTCATCTCGCACACGACACACGACACTGATCCTGCCACTACTGTCTGTTACACGTCCTGTTGATGGTGCAGCACGACAGTTCATCTCGCACACGACACACGACACCGATCCTGCCACTACTGTCTGTTACACGTCCTGTTGATGGTGCAGCACGACAGTTCATCTCGCACACGACACACGACACCGATCCTGCCACTACTGTCTGTTACACGTCCGGTTGGCGGTGCAGCACGACCGACAGTTCATCTCGCACACGACACACGACACCGATCCTGTCACTACTGTCTGTTACACGTCCTGTTGATGGTGCAGCACGACAGTTCATCTCGCACACGACACACGACACCGATCCTGCCACTACTGTCTGTTACACGTCCTGTTGATGGTGCAGCACGACAGTTCATCTCGCACACGACACACGACACCGATCCTGCCACTACTGTCTGTTACACGTCCGGTTGGCGGTGCAGCACGACCGACAGTTCATCTCGCACACGACACACGACACCGATCCAGTCACTACTGTCTGTTACACGTCCTGTTGGTAGTGCAGCACGACCGACAGTTCATCTCGCACACGACACACGACACCGATCCTGCCACTACTGTCTGTTACACGTCCTGTTGATGGTGCAGCACGACAGTTCATCTCGCACACGACACACGACACCGATCCTGCCACTACTGTCTGTTACACGTCCTGTTGATGGTGCAGCACGACAGTTCATCTCGCACACGACACACGACACCGATCCTGCCACTACTGTCTGTTACACGTCCTGTTGATGGTGCAGCACGACAGTTCATCTCGCACACGACACACGACACCGATCCTGCCACTACTGTCTGTTACACGTCCTGTTGATGGTGCAGCACGACAGTTCATCTCGCACACGACACACGACACCGATCCTGTCACTACTGTCTGTTACACGTCCTGTTGATGGTGCAGCACGACAGTTCATCTCGCACACGACACACGACACCGATCCTGCCACTACTGTCTGTTACACGTCCTGTTGATGGTGCAGCACGACAGTTCATCTCGCACACGACACACGACACCGATCCTGCCACTACTGTCTGTTACACGTCCTTTTGATGGTGCAGCACGACAGTTCATCTCGCACACGACACACGACACCGATCCTGCCACTACTGTCTGTTACACGTCCTGTTGATGGTGCAGCACGACAGTTCATCTCGCACACGACACACGACACTGATCCTGCCACTACTGTCTGTTACACGTCCTGTTGATGGTGCAGCACGACAGTTCATCTCGTACACGACACACGACACCGATCCTGCCACTACTGTCTGTTACACGTCCTGTTGGTGGTGCAGCACGACAGTTCATCTCGCACACGACACCGATCCTGCCACTACTGTCTGTTACACGTCCTGTTGATGGTGCAGCACGACAGTTCATCTCGCACACGACACACGACACCGATCCTGCCACTACTGTCTGTTACACGTCCTGTTGATGGTGCAGCACGACAGTTCATCTCGCACACGACACACGACACTGATCCTGCCACTACTGTCTGTTACACGTCCTGTTGATGGTGCAGCACGACAGTTCATCTCGTACACGACACAGGACACCGATCTTTCCACTACTGTCTGTTACACGTCCTGTTGGTGGTGCAGCACGACCGACAGTTCATCTCGTACACGACACACGACACCGATCCTGCCACTACTGTCTGTTACACGTCCTGTTGATGGTGCAGCACGACAGTTCATCTCGCACACGACACACGACACCGATCCTGCCATTACTGTCTGTTACACGTCCTGTTGATGGTGCAGCACGACAGTTCATCTCGCACACGACACACGACACCGATCCTGCCACTACTGTCTGTTACACGTCCTGTTGATGGTGCAGCACGACAGTTCATCTCGCACACGACACACGACACCGATCCTGCCACTACTGTCTGTTACACGTCCTGTTGATGGTGCAGCACGACAGTTCATCTTGCACACGACACACGACACCGATCCTGCCACTACTGTCTGTTACACGTCCTTTTGGTGGTGCAGCATGACCGACAGTTCATCTCGCACACGACACACGACACCGATCCTGCCACTACTGTCTGTTACACGTCCTTTTGATGGTGCAGCACGACAGTTCATCTCGCACACGACACACGACACCGATCCTGCCACTACTGTCTGTTACACGTCCTGTTGATGGTGCAGTACGACAGTTCATCTCGCACACGACACACGACACTGATCCTGCCACTACTGTCTGTTACACGTCCTGTTGATGGTGCAGCACGACAGTTCATCTCGTACACGACACACGACACCGATCCTGCCACTACTGTCTGTTACACGTCCTGTTGATGGTGCAGCACGACAGTTCATCTCGCACACGACACACGACACCGATCCTGCCACTACTGTCTGTTACACGTCCTGTTGATGGTGCAGCACGACAGTTCATCCCGCACACGACACACGACACTGATCCTGCCATTACTGTCTGTTACACGTCCTGTTGGTGGTGCAGCACGACCGACAGTTCTTCTCGCACACGACACACGACATCGATCCTGCCACTACTGTCTGTTACACGTCCTGTTGATGGTGCAGCACGACAGTTCATCTCGCACACGACACACGACACCGATCCTGCCACTACTGTCTGTTACACGTCCTGTTGATGGTGCAGCACGACAGTTCATCTCGCACACGACACACGACACTGATCCTGCCATTACTGTCTGTTACACGTCCTGTTGGTGGTGCAGCACGACCGACAGTTCTTCTCGCACACGACACACGACATCGATCCTGCCACTACTGTCTGTTACACGTCCTGTTGATGGTGCAGCACGACAGTTCATCTCGCACACGACACACGACACCGATCCTGCCACTACTATCTGTTACACGTCCTGTTGATGGTGCAGCACGACAGTTCATCTCGCACACGACACACGACACTGATCCTGCCACTACTGTCTGTTACACGTCCTGTTGATGGTGCAGCACGACAGTTCATCTCGCACACGACACACGACACCGATCCTGCCACTACTGTCTGTTACAAGTCCTGTTGGGGGTGCAGCACGACCGACAGTTCATCTCGCACACGACACTGACCCTGCCACTACTGTTTGTTGCACTTCCTGTTGGCGTATAGCAGCACGACTGACAGTTCATCTCGAACACGACACCGATTTTGCCACTACTGTCTGTTGCACGTCCTGTTGGCGTTGCTGCACCAACCCTGCTACTACTGTTCGTTGCTCGTCCTGGTTGGCAGTGCAATACAGTGACAGTTCAACGCAAAGAATAGCTCTCTAGAAATTATAATTACAAACCTCCCAGTAAATAATCTGTCTACGCTTAGTTTAGTTTACAGCTCTCCATTAATACGATGATAGTTCTCTGACCATTTTCTTGCCCTAAAGGTCAATCCAATAGAGTTTTCGGAATATTTCAGTACACCAAGTTTGAAGATATCTTAGAGCTTGTCATCTAATTCGTTCGTATTGAAGGGGAAGGTTATTAATTCACAATCATTTATAAAACTAACAAATGAATAGTAATCCATTCATGATTTGTATTTTCTGTTCATATCACAACAATATCTACTGCGTCCAATGCCGATTTGTAAACCCTTAAAAATGGCAAGTTTTATAAAAAAACATTTCTCAGACAACTTTCTTCTAGAAGATTTAAGGTCTTCACAGCTCCCTCCCAATAAGATTTACAGATGCTATAAATCCAGGGATAAGCGCGTTGCTACTGTAGTGCCAGTGCCGTGTGGGCTATCCCCCGAATGTTGATGGTCCCCTGTCCGCTTTCCCCGCCGCCGGTCACGTGATGTCCGCAGTCACGTGACTCGCCGTCCGCGTGTCCGGTGCCGTTGTCCGCACTTTCTGTCACGCCTCTGCCTAATCATCTTTTAATACCGCCGCTTTATGAGGGAATTCCGAAAGATAATGAACTATATATCCAGTGGCCATTGTCGCTGTTTTCACCAAACTAGTTCATCGCGAGGAAGTTGCTAGTTGGCGAGGTTAGTGATTAGTTTTTGCCCGAGTGAAAGTGCGGGGATTGTATTTTGTACGATAATTTTTTAGGTGAGCTCAGTGGTTTTTGAAAATAATGTAACCTTTTATGGGTTTGTACCTTGTACCTTAGTTTGAGCTATATTTTAGATTTTCTAAGTAAAACAACAAAGTCGGAATAAATTAGATTTGATTTATATTGCCACCAACACATAACACATGACATTACTAACACATTACCAACACTTACTAACACTTCACTACATTACTACAACACGTTACTAATACATTACTAACACTTTAAATTTTTGCTTAATCACCATTGTGAAAGACAGTACACAATTCTAAAAACTTTATTTTTCTAATTTACTTATGAGTATATTTCTGATATGTAATATTGTAAATCCTCTTGGTGGGGACGGGTTTTCTCAAGACTTTAGTAGGCCCTACTGTACTAAACTTTACCCGGAATAATTTCTTTTGATATTTTAGCAACACGCTTTTACTAGAGCCAATTGATTGATCTTTCTACCTACTTAGCATAAGAAAAGTAGAGAACATGGTGCTCTCTACCGTTCTTTACGGATGTCCGTTATTTAAAGGATTTAACTTAAAGGAAACAGAGGTCAAATTATGGAAATGAAATGTAGCGCTCTCTGTTTGAACTTTGTTGGAACGTTGTAGGTAGGCCTATTTCCTATTCTGAGCGATGGGCTATTCCAACAACGCAAGTCTCGTTGTGGACTCGTGAACCGGCAATCGCCCATCGAGCGCCGCACTCGCATTCCATTAGATAATGCGGAGGTGATTGAGCAATGAGCATCAGGAAAGCCGAGGATCGATCACGATCTGTGCTCACGAACACTACAGCGATGTTGTGATGTTGTGATGCTTCGATGTTGTGATGCTGATTCCTCGACGGGAAAGTGTCCAGGGGATTGTTTACTGCAAACAAATCCTAAATCAAACCTTCGATCGTCTCCGATGGCACTACAGTGTAAAATATTCACCGGGATAGAAGAGTATTCCTGGGGTTTCGCAATCTTGAGATAATTGAGGGGATAAGTCTTTAGATTGTTCATCGATTTTAAAATCAACAAACAACTTTAGTTACAACTTTTCGTAATACTATGTTAAACCGACTTCCGTTGTTAAAGTTGATTAGGGATAACTTTAAGTTACCAGACCAAAATCAAAGTCTATCGAACTTGCAGACACTGTGAAATTTTATATGCCGATCATTTGTGATAGATCTTTTGTTTTAATTGGTTTTACATAACTTGTTATATAAACAATCGGAACGATCAAATAGGAACTATGCTGGATGTTTACACTCTCATTTCCTCTCTTTTTTAGCTATTTAGATTACTTTTTAATATATCAGGCAATGTTGTTTAGTGGTCCTAGTTTCTGTTCAATTAATCAAAATAAACCTGATGAGTATAGTGTTAAAATATTTATCTTGTCCCCTTTAAATCGAACGTGTCTGAGAAAAATCTCTAGTGACTCGCAAGTCTTCCCTTTAAGAGGGCGTTGGAGTCAATCGAAATTCCGCCTTTCCCCCATAAGAGCAATGTTAAACGGGATGTCAAATAACTCTTTTATTTATAATCAGAAAATAATGGTTTATAGCTCTAAATAAAGGGTTCATCAAGGCGGATTTTGTTTGCGAGGGGAATTTGTTATAAAAATTAGTGTTTTTTACTAACTTGAAATAACAAAGCAAGTTTTTTACTACTTTTAAAACATTTTCTGCAGAATTTTATAAATTATTTACAAAGAATCGATCTCACAAAAGGAACGGGGAATTTAATTGTGATTCAAACGCTATTTTTTCTGAACCAATCGGACAAAAAATAAAGAAATTATATGACAAATGCCGGGGATAAGTTTAGCATTGCTCTTATGGGAAATAAATCCAACATGGCGGCACTCCAACGCCCTCTTAAGAAACCCTATTTCTCCTGTTCTTTTGGTCCTGAAGACTTGGCTGTCTAATATACGGGTTGTACCCTGAAGGTAGAGAGGTGTGAATGTCTTCGCCCTCGTTTTTGTGCCGGCATTTTTCTCTCCGAACATCCCATCTGATACTGTCGCTTAACATACGACTACCGTAAATTATACCTTATACTATCATTAAATCCGGAGAATATCCCAATAAAAACCACTCATCTTAAACGATTGTTCGAAGTTCGGAGGGGCCGACTACTGGAATTGGCTGCGCGCACAAAAAGTGGGCTAGCCTAGAGCAGTGCCATGCATATAAATAAGCTGGGGCGAGAATGTGGAGGTTCATTTTTATTGGCTATTGTGCGGTTGGCTTCTTTTGGTGCGTTTTATTGGGACTGTTCATTGGTCTTGAAAACGTTTGTTGTGTCTGGCGTTAGAAGTTGACATAAAAATGAGTTAACAGGCTGTTTATTTATCTCATCTTCTACCCATTTTGCTCTTTTTTTCCGCGAGGACTTTGTTCTCAATTATTAACGTTTGTATAACCAAATTTCGTACAAAAAAGTTAAAAAATCAATTTTGACTGTCTTAAATTCGGTACATAAGAGCATACAGGGCGCTCAAACTGATAATTTACTGCTTGTTGGCTATAACCTATCGAAATTGAGCCCATCATTGCCTCCTTTTTAACTTTAACTGAATTAGTCCTAAAGTTGATTCTTTTACTGCACCATGTGGCATTTTAGTTAGGTCAGTGGCGAAATTCGATCCAGTTGTCACATACGGTTCCATGTGGGGATTAATGTCCGCACTAGTATATACTAGTTCATCCATAAAGACCATCCGCATAATTAGACCAATTCGTACATATGATGTTGAAATTGTGGTTCGGATCCCACGTTAAACTGTAGGTCCCTAGATACCATTGGCTGTTGGGCTATTAATTAACAGTCCTGTCCAAGGAGAATGTCAGCCTTAGTCAGTAACAAGACTACAAGATCGCGCCACAATCATCCTACACTCATCTCTCATTCATATTCAGGTTAAAATACAACATGAGGTCCCTGTCTCAAAATAATGATAGTGATAGTGTGCCATGTGGCGTAGAAAACCCATTGATGTTTTATCATATTTTTTTATCTTGACATGAGGGACAATACACCAGACCGCTGCTGCTGCGGTTCTGGTTGCCAATCATGGGTGGGAACTGTCAAGGCGGGATTGCTCATAGCGCTGTTGACAGGCAGCCTACATCGGCGGCTCCCAGACTGTAATAACGATGAGAACTGGACCACTGGGATGTACACAATGTGCGCATGGGACCGAACATGATTTCCACACCGCGCATGCGCATAATTGCTACACACGCGGTGCGCATGCGCAGGGAAACTTTCAGTGGCAGGTGAAACCTTTTTGTTTTTACGCATTGAGTCGTGCATGTATTGTTAGTAAAGTTGGGTCCGGGAAGGTAACGTAGATCGAATGAATTAACACTGGCCTTTCTTTCATACAAGAGGATGTTATTTTGCAGTTTATCTTTGCCTACACCATATTTCTGTGTACTAAATTGTTAGACGAATATGGGCAAAAATTCCTTGCTTGCCTTATAGCAAGTTAGTATATAAACTCACCCTGTTGAATCTTGATTTGACAAAAAGTTTTTTAACTATGCGATCAACAATCTTTATAAAATTTGTTGGAAAGGTTTTTAATTGTTTTTTGTACCAAAAACAAGTGTCAAGTTCATGTATAATCTCACCATGTTCAATCTTGATTTGACAAAAATATTTTCAACTATGCATTCAATCATTTAAAGAATGTTTGGAAAGGTTTTCTATAGTTTTTGGTACCAAGAGCAAATATCAAGTTTGTTTATAATTTCACCCTGTTGAATCTTGATTTGACTAAAAGTTTTTCAACTCTGTGGTCAATCATTTAAAGTCAATGATGAGTTCACAATTTTTGTCTGTGTTAACTTAAAACTTGGGCTAAAGCTGGATAGCTCAATAGCTGGGTGGTTATAGTGATCGCATTTAAATCCAAAAATCTGTTTAGTCCTGAGAAAAGTTAGTATCATTTTAAATTTCAATTCCATACCTAGTTGCGATTTGTTATTGGGCTATCTAACAACAGGTTCTTGTTTGATCTTATTTCGAGGTTTAGGACCCTTCCCCGTCAAAATCTTTAACTCTACAGGACGATTGGCCAATAATGCTCCATACAACTATTTGTTGTAACTTCCAATACTGACAAAATTAAACACACAGACTCATTAAACCCATGAATAGCAAAATTATAAACGCTCGACCTGTTTCCTCACCTCTCTACGTTCTAGAAGACAATATAACCATGTGGTTAGCCCTTGCTCAATCCAATCTGAACAGCTTATTCGAGGTGTCAATTCAAACATGCGAAACCCAATACAATCGTAAATGGCTGCAACTGTCTGATATTGTCCTATTACATCACATAGGACTTTCGATAAGACAATGGTTGACTGTTACCTTACCTCTGAACAATTTAGAAGACAATGATTCCAGAGTGTTTGGCTGTTATCCAACATATGCTCTATCAAAATTGACAACTTTCTCAAATAGCTGCTACCAATTAATAGCATGCTATCGGTTACCACACCCTTGGGTGTTTCTGAAGACAAGTAGACAATTCCTTGACAGTGGCGGTTGCGAATTTTGATGCAACGTGTACTGTCTTAATCAACTCATGAGATACGAAATATGTGAAAAGTGAAACCATTCAGTCATTTGTTACCGCACCTCCTTAACTTTCCAGAAGACAATAGGTGTAGACTGGTTAGCTGTTACTCGCCAGTGACGTACTGTCAATACAAACACGCGAAGCTATCAAATCTTAAATGGCTGCAACTCAACTAATGACATGTTATCTCACCTTTGGACTCGTTAGACAATGGTCGCCTGTTATCTCTTGGACTCTGCAGAAGACAATGGGTGGAGAGCATCAAAGCGATGGTTGCCCAATACCGATCCGAAGGCAGCGTTGGGATGTTGTCTGTCTGAGGAGCCATCAACACGTGAATAGCTGCGACTCGGTTCCATTTCCTATCTATTGTGCTGGTTAATTGCAACTGGTAACCGTGGTTCGCGGAACGGCGGCGGTCCGTCGTTCCCTCCGGTTCCACTGTTCCCCCGTTCCCACCGTCGGTCGGATCCCGCGTTAATTGATTCCTCCAGGAAGTAATTAAGGCTTTTCTGCTAATCGGTTCGATAAGTTAACCAGTAATTGAAACGGTTGCGTATGTGATTGGTGTCTTGTGTTGGGTGTGAAGATGAGTTGGAGCAAGTTGATTAAGTAGAGACTACCTTGTGGAAGTCTGGTTTTGTTTCAGTTAAAAATATGAAACACATACATTAATCTCTTTACATCATCCTCTTTCAACTTAATAAAAGTCTAAAAGGACTTGAGGTTCCAAAAAGTGCGTCAATTCCTTTAAAAATATACCTAAGATCGTTTGCGGAAACCTCATGATAGGATCTATTAACATGTAAATTTATTTTCAATTTCCAATTTACGCCTCCGGGTAGAAAATCAACCGGAATGGCCGTTAAACTGACTCACCTTATTGATATGAGCGGTGTTCTCCAATTATTTTCAATTAGTAGCACGGCTACGTACACATTACCAGTCAACAGTGGGTAACAGTACATAATATGTGTAATCTACGCTCAGCTCTGTGGTTATGCTCCATTGGCGAATAAATTTCCCCTAGCCTAGTTCCAGCGGTAACGGCGGCAATTAAAAGACTAGGATAACTACGTAGGATCATACCGGTCTGGGGTTGGAAGCTGCAATTAAAACGATTTACTCGTTGCGAGCGGCGCCAGGTTTTTGTAAGTCTTGTTATAATATTGATTGATATTTCAGCCTTGATCATTTTATGGGTGTTGGAAATGTATATGCAGTTGTTAATAGCTGTTTTATCGCCTCTGATGCACAACAGCAACAGCTCTGTAACAAAAGCTTGGTTGCTAAAATTCTGTCCTTTTTGGGAAATGTGCGATAAATTTGGACGAAGCCAAACGTATAATTACTTTCCATTGACATTTTAAACATTATTATTTTTAAAATCCCTATAGGTGATGCGTAGAGTTTCGTGATTTTTTAATCCATGATGCTCATGTGTCGGTACCAACAATGAATTTTTCATCTGCCCTTCAATCTTTACTGATACTAAGTTTACTGTGGTTATGCTCCATTGGCGAATAAATTTCCCCTAGCTTAGTTCCAGCGGTAACGGCGGCAATTAAAAGACTAGGATAACTACGTTGGATCACCTTTAATCTAATCCATTCATTAGGATTTCATCAGGCATCCAGATTCACCAAGTGCTCATCGATTCAAAAGCCATCATACACATAACATTCTATCCTAATTGTCTAAACAGGTTTGCATAACTTGTCTGTACAACATAGTAGCAAATAACTTACAGTGCTGAATTATAAAACATTTTATCAAAAATCTATTAAAAATCATCTTTTTGCTTACCATTGAGACTACCGAATTACAGAAATGTCTTTTCCGATTTCGCTTCAACCACGCTAATGTTTCACGATCGTCCAGGAGCTGCCCAATGTTTCCCCGCGGCCACGTAGACCGCTGTGCGACATCGCGACGCGTGCTCGGCCCGCGGACGTGCGTGTACGAGTGCGTGCGTGTGCGTGGATCCGTCAGAGCCAATTAATCCACGTGGGAACGGCGTCGACTACCGGGTACAGCGGCTGCTGGCGTTGTGCTGGAGCCTCTGTGGTGGTGTTTCTAGATGTGAAGTATATTCTCTGAGCCGACGACCTTACCGCGGCGATCAACCAAGCAGTTGTTACTCATGACAATATATTAACCTCAACTGGTTATTTATGCCCATTCATCTTGAACATCTTCTGTCGCGTCAGGGATTAGATCAGCTTTTACCTGAATGTCAAAATTTTGTCAGATAGATATTCCTTTACGACTGTTGCTGAGTAACAGACAACCTGGGAGACAGAGTTTCACGGTAGATGAGTTGCGAGGATCATCACGATACCATGGGTAGCACGATGGCATGGCAAAACAATTTTTTTTCTCATTCAGTTTCCCAGTGGTCATGGTTACTACAAGTCGTACAATCGGACGAGGAAGGTTGCATCGCCAAAATGTAGCTATGGGTCAATGAATGTAAAAAACATTTCTAAGCTATGGTGGTTTCGAGGATTTTGAGATTTATGCCTCCAATCACGTGTTTGTTTAACACGTCTTCGACAATCGAGTCAATCGACAATCGGTGTGCCATTGAAAAAAAGGAAAAAAATATCTTGACGACATGACATTCAGATTTAGACCTTTCGAGTGTGTTCACCTCTGTACATCTTTGAAAAACAAAACATGAGGGGAAAATAATCCTCTTCAGCTGAAATTATAACATCAGCCATAGGAAGGATCAGCTGAAGGATGATCAAGAGACCATGGGTAAAAAGACGTCATGACATTTAGATTCAGACCCTTCGAGAGTATTCGCTTCTGTACATCTTTGGAAAAGACAACATGGCAAGAAAATAATCCTCTTTAGCTGAAATTATAACATCAGCCATGGAAGGATCAGCTGGAGCATGATCAAGAGACCATGGGTAGAAAGACGACATGACATTTAGATTGAGACCCTTCGAGAGTATTCGCTTCTGTACATCTTTGGAAAACACAACATGGCAAGAAAATAATCCTCTTTAGCTGAAATTTACATCGGCCATGGAAGGATCGCCAAAAGACCGTGGGTAGAACGACGACATGGCATTTAGATTCAGACCCTTTTTGAGAGTAGTCGCTTCTGAACATCTTTGGAAAAGACAACATGACGGAAAAATAAACCTCTTCAGCTGCAATTTACATCGGCCTTGGAAGGATCAGCTGAAGGATCATCAAAAGACCATGGGTAGAACGATGATATGACATTTATATACAGACCCTTCGAGTGTAGCCGCTTCTGTACATCTTTGGAAAAGACAACATGACGGGAAAATAATCCTCTTCAGCTGAAACTATCATCAACAAAGTTGAGGATTTTTTTTTTATTTTCCGTAGATAATGCTAGTGTTTGGGAAAATCGTGTTTACGCATTTAGTGGTTAATACTAGAACACAAAAGCTATTGCTGGCCATTTTATGCCATCAGGCTCATGAGATGTACGTTGTCTAGGTACCTATGTGTACTTAGATGTATACCTGTTAATGCTAGTGTTTGGGAAAATCGTGTTTACGTATTTAGTGGTTAATACTAGAACACAAAAGCTATTGCTGGCTATTTTATGCCATCAGGCTCATGAGATGTACGTTGTCTAGGTACCTATGTGTACTTAGATGTATACCTGTAGATGTATACCACCGTGGAATGCGCACATATCTTATGTGCATCAGCAAATGAAAGAGTCCCTCTCCTACTGTACCTGATTAAAGATTCTTCGCTAAAATATGAACATTCAGCATATCGATTAAAAAAAAAAATTGCTCCCCTCAATTCTCAGCTTTTTTTATAATCTCTGGAGCAACTAATTTTTAAACATCAACAAACACAAAACAAACCGTAAAATCACTCTTGCAAAAGAAAAAGCGCCACGATCTGTAAAAGGATCGCTTATGTCATTTGTTTGTGCAATAAAACGTTCCCAGACGCATTGTAGACGGGGATGTTGTAAACAGTGGAGCCGATACCAGGAAGGAACATGACTTGCGTACCGGTGACACAACAGGGACCAGTTACTTGTAGCGTGTCACTGGTTTGCAGTCGCGGCACGTCCGGCACCGGTCAGCTGGCACCATTGTTGACCACATGTGCGACACAACGCAATATCCCTCTCTCTCACTCTACTGTATCTCGTTTGGCGTTTGTAATTAGTATCTGTTATTTTGGAATGGTTTATGTAATTTTGGCTGAATTTGTTCTCATAAGGAACGGTGCTTGTTTGGGAAGTGTGTGAAAACCACTACCCTCTCCTAGACCTATATGTTTTCGTGTAAGTCTTGACGTATTATCTAATTTCCCTATAGGGAATACGCTATTACGGTAGTAGCCATGGTAAGACCTAAGCCCGGGACAACTTTACTTTTTCATTTTGAGGTCCCCAGAAGCCAAAAACACCGTTCGTTCGTTTTCATATATATGTATATATATATATATATATATATATATAATATATATATATATATATATATATATATATATATATATAGTGTCCGTGGTACCGATAACTTTTGAAGCGGACCTCCGATTTTGATCAAATTTGGTATGAAGGTGTATGACCAGGTCTATTTTCATGAGTTCGCGAACCAGCATTGTCGGGTTATGGGAACGGGGTTTTATGGGGTTTCAAAGGGGTCAAAAATGGGTTTTTGGCATTTTTGGACCTAAATTTTTAAAATTCATCAATTTTAACTAAAACCATTTGAAAGAGCTTAAAAAAACAAACAATTTAGTATTTTGAATCTTTAAAATAGCTTAACTGGTTATAGAGAAAATTCAAATCATGTTTCCCATGTTATTCTTATGGGTAAATCTTTAAAAAGTTATATATCGCTTATTTATCAACATATCTTCATAAAAATTTTTATGAACCTTCACTAGGTGGTGAGTAATTAAGATTTGATCAAAAACCCCCATGGCAGCAAACCTACATGCTAAATCCCATGGTATTCTCATGGAAAATAATTGTATAATGGGAGCAAGAGAGATGGAGATATAAGGTATCTGTTCCTAATCAGCTGATCAGCTGTCTTCTGCATATTTGTCAAATTTGAAATGTTTATGTTTTGTTATTTGTAAACAAATCTTTCCTTTTGCATGGAAGCTTTGGAATTGCACTTTTATTACTGTTAAAAAAGTTATTTATTGCAATATAAATATTAATATATATATTAAATAAAAATAATTTACTCAGAAATATGATGCCATTAAATATATTATATTTCATTGTAAAGATTATTAATTATATAAGATAGCCAAAAAGTTCTTTGATGTTGAAACAATAATTCTTTGGTTGGAAATTCGCTGAGTACGCAGGTCTGCTGCGACGGGGGTATTTTTGAATTGGTGAAAATATGTTCTCAAGTGAAAGGTAACCCAACTATAACCCTCGCCACGTAACTTGACGAATGAATTTTCTCTACTATTCAGTTAAAATGATTGAATAATCAGCTGGTCTATAAAAAATTGCATGTAACGTAAGCTCGATGTTTTTGGAAAAGTACCCCCTCTCCTCCCCTCTCCCAACCCAGCCGTTTTTGGTCATTCGTCAACTTATGTGGCGTGACTTATACCTTGCCACCTCTTACCTTCAATAAAAACAACGTACTGAAACTGTTGTGTTTAAAAAATCCTAGACATTCAACGTTGAACCTGTTGGTATAACCATAAACTTTGACAAAATTCTAATTGCTATTAAAGGAGGAGGTATGCTTCCTGTTCTTTATAATTCCTACTTCAAGCTCTGTTGCGGGTTACTTTTGTTGCAAATTAAAGAAAGAGAGGTTTAACTCTTGAAAAAAGGCCCTACCTCATAAACTTTGATTTTATGACAATGTTTCCTACTGTTAATGCCATCCTCATCCACTTATTTTGTTGCATTTCCTTTTTGAACCGTCATTAAAATAATTATTTAATGTTTCTCACTTTACCTTGACTGTTGTAGAAAATGCAACGTGTAAATATGTAGGCAGTAACCAATGCTTGTAACTACTTAGCCTAATAAACCAGACACTTAACGTTCTTTACTTCTTTTCAATAAAATTATAAATCAACAACAAACACATCTGTCAAACCTCCATTTATACATTGTAAAAATCAACAACCGTGAACCACACGATGATCTTTTCCACACAACAAAACTGTTATTACCTGGAAGAACTTTAAAAACCCATAAACAAGCAATAGTTGTAACCAGGCCAAGACCAGTGGCTGGGAGAAACGCGTTCCCAGGAGAATAAAAAGAGCGTGCGAAGTGGAAATAAACAGCAGAACCAGTCGGTCGCGTAAGGTGTGAGAGCCATCAGTCATCACTGTCGTGAGGTTGTAAACGTTGTAAACAAACAGTACAGTAGTGAGGTTCCTTGAACCGGTGGACAGCGCGACGAGATGCTATATGGTGCCAGGGCGTAGCCAAGCGGGGGGCTCGGGGTCACCCCCCCCCCCTCGTAATTTAGAATTAAATATACTGTATATATATCATTGTACCAGTTAGCCCCCACATACTCCACTCTATGAGGACTTCGACACTGTTGAGGGTTTTTTTTGTGTAGGCTTATATACGCCTGTGGCATTTTTTTACGTTTTGACGGGGAACGGTCCAAACCCCAGTCTTGTTACTATCTAACATCGACCAGTTGTTAGACAGCAACATTGATTAATAGCCCAATGACAAATGGCAACTTTGTCCGGAATCGAATTTTTAAAAATCTACTAACTTTTCTCAGGATCGAACCGGCAACCTTTGGATTCAAAGGCGAGCACTATAACCACTCATCTACCCAGCCAGTCAGTAAATGTTCAGGGTAAACAAGCATATATCTGCCTAACATTTTCAATAACAAATCGGTGTTTAGACTTAAACTCACAAGCGCTATCCTGACCCTCGATAGGGACTATAGAGCCCCTACCTCTACTTCCCCTATATCATATGGGGGGGGGGGTGGTACTGACCCCCCATCCTCCCTTCGGAACCATCCCCCTCCTCTCTGACTAGTAGGCCTACCTTGATGAATGCTCCTGGTCAAACAGTATGGCGATAAACGACCTTGCGGAGGCTTTTCTGTATGAACTCCAGTGATGTAGGTTGGCGGTTAAGGGCCCTTAACCGCCAACCGCGGATGATGGGCCCTTAACCGCCAACCTACATCACTAAATTGGTTTAAATTGGTTTAAACTAAATTGGTTTGCACCAATTTAGTTTAAACCTGATCTTCAGTTTAAACCTAAGTTTAACCTAAAAGTCAGTTGCACATGCATAGGTTAAACTTACACCTCCAGCTTATTTTAAGTAAATTAATCTAGATTAAATTTAATCCGGTTTATCATTTATTGGTGCAAATGGCCCTAAGTCAATTAACTCATTAAAATAATCTATGCGCAACCATTTACTTACAGTACTTAATTTGATCTCATTTTAAGATGTTACCATACCTTTGATATACATTTAGGATTATGGATTAACCTTTCTGATCCTAAAGTCTCGCTATCCATACGCCAATTCAATACCTAAAAAAAACCACCCAGCATCAAAACGGTAAATGTAATCTGAAGTTTGAAATTTACGAGGAATCGTGTATGGTAGTTTCGAAATCCTTTATTTACCACCCATTCTTTCCCGAAACTCGCACCACGCACGTCCCCCTGGGCCACCCCCGTTCACACACGACTCCCCCGGAGTGCCGTGACGCGGGCGGGCCGCGCCTGGGCGGGTCCCCGTCGTACGGTACCGGGAGAGGATCGCTATTGTCCGGAGGAAGATTAGCATTAGCATAGTCGGTCACCGCGGCCTTGGCCTCGGACAACATTCCTGCGGTTGCGTCATCACATGATAGGCAAACGCTAGGGGTTGTGAGAGACTGGTTTGTTTCATGTGAGTATGTGAAAGGTGGTCAAATATATACTGTAAAGTAGAAATTATGACTACATTCTCCATTAAGAAATGGAGATCGCTTCTTGTTGGTAAACTATTCTCGCAGGTATAATACAGAAGTTACCTTTGAGACGGCTCTCATGATCCTCAGATTTCGCGTGAGCAGATTCGCCGCCGACAATCGGTCCATATAGAATGGGCCTTATCAAACCTTAGTTTTATCTTCCTTTGACCCTTTAAATGAGAACAGCTGTTTATGGAATCAATATTCCTTATATAATCATATGTTCCAATACAAAAATGCTGCTTCCATAAAGAATAAAATGGTAAATTTGAATACGTGTACGGTGGAGCCCTATCGAGATATCTGGATAAAAAGTATCCTATATGTTCTTCCTGGTTCCAAGCTACCGTCCCACAAATTTTCAGTCAAATCAGGCCAGCCGTTTTCAAGATAACTGTAACTAACATGACTTTCTTTTATATACATAAAGAAGAAGATTGTTATCCTCTAAAACTGCAATATCAGAATACAAGTACACAATCGGTGTCGTCAGAAAGCTTTGCGTTGCAGATATTCATCTTCGGTCATTACTGGGGTAGTGTTGATGCCATTAGCTCGTAAACTAATTTGCGAACGTATAAATTCCTTAGACAACAGTTCACACCCTGTAATTTGCCATGCTTAAGAGTAATCCCTTCATATTTTATCTTTAAACGATAAGATAAACAGATCAACATTTTGCTCACAAACTTGTGTTTGTCTCCAGGTGTTGCTGAACTGTCCAGACAATATTGGTAAGTTTATGTTAATTAGTTGGTTAGTTAAAGACATTTATCAAGCTTTTTTTAACGTATTTTTTATTTTCATTTTCGTTTCTCGTCTTCTGGATAAAGCAATTCAACTATAAAAGGTTACAATACCTGAGTCAGCCTATTGATCTGGTATTAAGTATTATCTATTAGGTATTATCCGGTAATAAGTTGAAAACCGGATCACCAGGCTGACTCTCGTATTGTAACCTTTTATAGTATTTTGTATTTTTTTTTTTGTCAATCTACGCCAGTGGCATTTTTTTTACGTTTTGACGGGGAACTGGGGCAACGGTCCAAACCCCAGTCTTGTTACTATCTAACATCGACCAGTTGTTAGAAAGCATCATTAATTAATAGCCCAATGACAAATGGCAACTGGGTCCGGAATCGATCGTAAAAGCTACTAGCTTTCTTCAGGATCGAACCGGCAACCTTTGGATTCAAAGGCGAGCACTCTAAACCACTCAGCTACAACTGTAAGGTTTTACTTATTACATTAAACATTAATGCAATCCTTTGGTGTTTACTTATTGCATTTCGTAAGTGCTATATTTTCAAAATTAGCTTGTATTGATTTTAAGTTTGGTGCAAACCTTAGTCCACCTGGTCTTTAATATTAATTAATATCCTGTGACGATCAAAATTATTGCATCTGAGTCCAGCCCTGATGCTATTAATCACTCACATTTACCATTATAGCTTATTATAGATTGATCTCGCCAACCTTAGATAATGAAGTTATCTTGTTGTGCCTTATGAAGTTGTGCCTACTAACCATAAAACGAAGGGCACTGTTATTTACCCTCTACTAAAGGTAAGGTCAGTGTATCCCATGTAAAGTTCACTTTGATATTCCGTCCTTGGGCCAGATGCAGAAGCAGTAACAGTATTATTTGTACTCCTTGTACGACAGGTGGCCAGGTAGCATACATGATGTAATGACGTCGTATTTGTGTGTCGACCTGTGACGCAATGGCGGTCCAGGGCGCGGGTTAGGAGATATAGGTCGTATGTTGAGTCAAGAGGCCCCCTGGAGGCCCTTAACTGGGGATCAGACAACATCTGTGACTGTGCTGCCGGTGAAGTAATTAGGAATACGATTATACTTTGCGTGTGGGTGTAATTGAGTCAAGATTGGCGTAGGTGGTACCGTACCAGGTGTCGAGTAAGACATTGAGAATTGGTGCGGAGCAAATTAAAAGATGTCTTTAACTCTCTATACGTTAAAACGTCTGTGTTAAAAATACAAAATGTTTTTTGCAATAGGTCTCACGGCAAATCAGTGGTTTTGTAAATATGAATTTCATCATCTGCGAGAAATATGTGCAGAACAGGCAGGGGCTTCTTTGTTGTAACGTGAGCACTTTGTTGTTTTGTGTTCAACATATTATCTATTGTACCTGTTGCCAATGAAAAAAATCTAAAGCCAACAGTGAATAGCCCTATTAGTATTAGTTAATGATGCTATCTAACAATGGGTCGACGTTAGACAGTAACAAGATGGTGGTTGGGACCTCACTGATGCCCTTCTGGCGTCTAAAATGCTACTGACTTGGAAACAAAATAAAGTAAAAAAATAAAGGAAACTATTTAGGATAACGTAAGTGAATACGTAGGATACGCAGCCCTTGAACAATGTATCGTGGATCTTTTTATTTTTTTAACCATCGCCCACTTTGTGGGTGCCAAATGTTCTTTCGTCACAAACCCACACCCCGAGCGAACACACTCCCCCAATACAAAAACCGCTATAAAAACCCAACATCTGGATCTACATTGCAACAGCGTTCCGGACTGGATACGGTTCTTATTACAACCGCAGCTGAAAGCTATATAGTGATGGCTTTTATTCGATTATTGAGTCTGAGTTATTTTTACAAACCTTCGGTTTTGGTTAACTTATTTAACCATTTTGTAGGACATTAGGTTTACGTTATTTTAGCGAATTTCCCTATAGGGAATACGCTATTACGGCAGTAGCCATGGTAAGACCTAACCCCGGGACCATGTTACTTTTTCATTGTGAGGTCCCCAGAAGTAGAAGACAAAAACACCGTTATTTGTTCATTTTCACATACACTATATATGTATGGCCGTGGCACTGATAACTTTTGACGGGTACCTCCGATTTTGATGAAATTTTCTATGAAGCTGTTGGACTACGTCTATTTTCATGAGTTCGCGAACCAACATCATCGGGTTATGGGAACGGGGTTTAATGGGGGTTTTAAAGGGTAAAAAATGGATTTTTGCCAGTTTGGACCTAAATTTTCAAAATTCAAAATTTTAAACTGAAACCACTCAAAAGAGCTTGAAAAAACAATTTAGTATTTTGAATTAACTTGGCTTAACAGGTTACGGAGAAAGTCCAAAAATATCTTTTCCATGTTATTTTTATGGGTAATTAACAAATCCCTGTATCTCTTATATTTATTGACCTTACTTGACTAAATTTGGTATGTACATTCACTAATTTGGTATGTACACCCCCATGGGGTTTATGGGTAAAATTTAAAATACCAGAATATGATGCAATGTAGTATTTACGTGCACTGGGGAGGGATTTTCCTAAATCTACTTACGATACCCCCATGACACCAAACCTACATCCTCGTTACCATGGTTTTTATGAGGGAAGTTAAAAAATATCAAATCCTGTTGGAAATTCGCTGAGTACGCAGGTCTGCTTGCTGGGTATTAATGGATATATGAAATCTGAAAGCTTCCACTAGTCATGAATAACATGAGCGTAGGTTGGCACTTACGTATGTAAAGCGAGCGTACAGCGATCGTAGACACGGGCACGGCACGACGAAGAGCGAAAGGACGTGAAAGTACGGGATATAATGTAATGCATTGCTTGTCCGCACTTTCCCGTTCGGTGCTCACTGCTCACTGGCTACAGCGCATGCTCTCCGCTGGCAACGGTCAGGGCTTCCTCTAGTTGATCCTTGTCCATCGTCTGCAAATTGATAGTGTAAGTCCATGGAAGTTTACAAACATCAAGTCTACAATGCCACAATTGCATAAAATTTGCCAAAACAACCATTCATAACAAATTTGCGTAACATAAATTGACAAAAAAAAAAAAAAAAAACGGTTAGGCTGATAAACATAGGTAGGAGGGTAGGTGCTAAGTCACTAATTTGAGACAGGGACCTCACATAGTGGGTATTTTAACCTGAATATGAATGAAAGATGAATGTAGCATGATTGTGGTGCGATCTTGTAGTCTTGTTACTGACTAAGGCCGACATCCTCCTTAGACAGGACTGTTAATTTATATCCCAACAGCCAATGGTATCTAGGGACCTACAGTTTAACGAACCACAATTTTAACCTCCCGAACGAATTGGTCTAATTATGAGGATAATCTTTAAAGATGAACTAATTAATGTTCTTTAGTGCGGACGTTAATCCCCATAGGGAACATTGCACACACAAGCCATCGCTTATAACTATCCACAATTCGTGACCTCCAAGTAGCTGGATTAGGACGACGCCATCACCGTCCCAACAAAATTTATCAAAGAAATATGCCCAAAAGCTTCCAAAACAACGGATATTGTGTTAATTTCGTCCCTTAAAATTATAAAACAATAAAGTAAATAGTTAAAACAGTGTCGTGGTAGTCAACTACGCTTGCTATAACTCATGTAAATTTTAAGTATGTAAAAGTTTATAGAGTAACTGTGTTTTCAGCTTTGACCAATCGCACCTGTTATACTTTCTAAGCTTCCCTGGTGCAACTGTCCTTTAGTCGACTTGTGGATAAGTGGTATAATAAATACTCAAGCTCTATTAGTTGACGTTAATCGGCTGTGTAGCTGAGTGGTTATAGAGATCGCCTTACTACTAAGAGATTGCTGGTTGGACTCTGAGAAAAAATGGAAGCAGTTTGATGGTTCGATCATGGACCCAGCTGCCTTTTGCATTGGGTTATTATACCCAAGCCCGGTTGTGATATGATGCTGACAACGTCTTCACATCTAGCATCATATCACATTCTTCAATGGCGAGTACTGCCCTTTGGCTTTGAGGAATCCATTGGAGCTTTTCTCATCATGGGAAAATCCGGTTTTCGCCATCCATACCTTCTAAGTGGGGTGTATTTTTCCCCGCGGTGTAAGTCCCATGTCTAAGCAGCTCATTTTCCGGAAGTTAACAGGTAGAAAAAGTGTTGTAGTTGTAGAACAATTGTTGTACGGCGCGCGGCGCACTACCGTGTATGGACCAGGGTCTCCTATAATACCTCAGGAGCCACGATAAATCGGACAACCTATAAACGCGTTATTTGTGATGGGAAAGAGACTGTTTAGGCTGCGCTAAGAACCACTCTCCCACAATGTATACAGGCCTCTCGAGCACGGTGCAACATTGTGACCCTTCCAACACTCAGTACACTCCAGATAACGATGGCCCCTTGACGTTAACTGTGTGTGTCGGTACTCGGGAAGTGTTCAAACCGGCGTCAAGTGGACCGAGGTTGTTTTGAGAGCACAACAGTCTAGTGGTCTACTCCGAATCTGGTTGAGATGTCAAATAAGTGTAACCAGATGGACACTTTACGTCTGTCGCCGCACCGAGTGTGTAATGGAGTCTTGACTAAGGTCCTCTAGGGGCTCCACCGCAGGCCTAAACGGGTCAATAAAAGCATTGACCCATCAGGAATTTTTTCAACATGTCTTTTTTGGTTTGGATTTTTTTAACTCCATGAAATTTTTTGAGTTGCCTATGATAATGATAATTTTGGCTATGCCAATTAATCTCGTTTATATATTTGTTTATTGTTTCACAATTGTTTTTGCTATGACATTCTTATATTTCTCATTGAAGAAAGGCATTCCCAGGGTATTTTTCTAGACTTGTTACTTCCCAATAAATTCGTAAAATATTCATTTATCAGACTTGGTTCTTCCCAAGAGCCGCATTACGTGATTTAAATCACACCGTTGAATGGGGGGAGATGTAGATTACCTAAACTCAGAAGCTGAATCCTTTTCCACTTACCATATTATATCAGTTACAAAGCCATTTACGTATTCAATATATAAAAACTATACATAGGCTACATTAGTACGTTTTCAAGACGTTAAGTATAGATGTTACCTAAATGTTACACCTCCATCTCAATCATCAAATTTACTTCTGAGTCGGTATCTAAATGTATCTAACCTTATCAAAAAGCAGACTATTGCAGTACCGTTGAATCGGGCTTTTTCCTTTTCCCAGGATATCCCTAAAATTGTTTTTGTCATTAGGCTGTCATTTTAACACATAGGCCTACTTTTATGGAAATAAAATCAAGTAAACCCTTAAATACCCCAATACAAGACACGATCCAACTGTGGTAATCCAAATTTAACGCCCCCAGCCCAGCACGGACGCCGCCCCCTGGCAGCCCGTCAGTGCCGGGTCTGACGCTGTCTGACGGCGCAGCTGCGGTCGGTCCACGGCTGATTTGCAGCCACATCTGGGCGTCTGTCGTTATATATAGGGCCGGATGCGGATACCGCCGCGCCGCGCCGCGCTGGAGGTCCTTCACTTCACTCCGATCCGTCTGTCTGCACGATTGCGCGGGCGTAAACACGGGGATCAACGACAGCCGGCTACTTTACACCGATTCGTTTTTGTGATGGTTTGGACTGTTGATCACCCATCATCAACAGTTTAGCGGGCTTCGAAGTTTAGAACTGGCAATGGCTTTTCATTTCTTGTTGCCGATTGTCGCGCACTTTTAAGACTGCTCTATCTCAATCCCAAACGCTTCACTATGTGTTCTGTAATCATGGAATAACAGTGTTCATCCAATTTCAATGTCTGATGGATGAACGCTATTCTCGCAATACATTCGACTAGTCGAATGTTCTGCCCTGTCCTTTCGTGTCGTTTCCTTCAACGTGTAGAGCCGTATACATTTGAGGCATTTAAATTCTCAACTTATCGGATAACTAGGAATATATAAAAACTAAAAGGAACCATTTGGACACCAAAGATGAAACAATGAAAAATAAGGTTTCTATTTTAAAATACATCCCGTTTCAGGACCTAAAAATAAATAACCTAAGACACCATTTGTGTTAACCTCATATCGGTGTTACATGTTCATGAAAACAATCAATTTAAACTGTATAATATGAAGGAATGAAATGCTTTTACATCCCTGTAAACATGAGTGGTTAATCAGCGTTTCCTGCCAGTAGGAGCAATTCGTCAATACATCACCACCACAATAAACCACTCCTTCAATTATGTTACAGAAAAGTTGACACCTCTCCATTTCAGAAGGGATGTACGTATACACCGGCAAATCGCCAGGAACGCGAAATGTTGTGTTATTGGGAGAGTGGCGGCCAGGCCGCGTGCCCGCTACCGGTTCTGAGGTCACCGCCGCCGCCGCCGCCGCCGCCGCTGCCCGCAATGCTGACCCAGTTTCGGCCCCGGTCAGCCGCCCCATCAACACTCGGCCTAATGCCATGCAAAACTCCAGCCTCAGATTGCATCTCATCGCCTCCAGGGCGCCGCGATGTGCAAGGAAATCTTGGCCTCTGGGAGGGACAGCGACGTTTCCGAGGGTGTGGATAGAAATGGTCGGCGTCGAAGGGCGATGAATGGGATAGGAAAGTTAGTTAATGGGTTGTGGTTTTCAGGAATTTTGAATAAAAAATTCCATGGATGTTAATTGAAAACAGTAGGCCTACACACCTTCAAATCAAACGCTTTCCGGGACATAATTAAGGATGGACTCACCCGCCAGAGAGTACTGGAGGTGCACCACATTTTGCAAATCCGTTCTGTACTGTGCCGTATACATTTCTCGATCTTGTGTTGTGGTTGAGGAAATTTAATTTCTGCCAGAAAATAACATTTAAAGTTGCAGTTTCCAACTCCCAGTTCTCAAAAATCATCTTGATACGGCTCTCTAAACTTGAGTTTTGTAGCAATTATTTTGTTTGGGTTTTCTGGATAGAAAAAGATATGGCTGGAAATTTGTCTAAGAGCAACTACCCCAAAGAGCATACATAAGACGCGACAAACAGATGGAATCAGTCCTTTTAGTAGGCCTAATTAGCAACAACTCTGTTGAACAGTGTTCAGAGACTTATAAGATAGTGTCATAACTTATAACGGTGTTATAAGAACAAACTGGTTATAAGAATGTTTTAATTCTTTAACTAGCCACAACGCTATTAACAAAGCCACGAGCCGAGGCTTGACTGATGGCCTGTGGTCCGGGGGCGGCGGCAGAGGCGGAGGTCACAGGTCAAACTGGAAGGTCACCGCGGTGACCTTGGCGTTCCCCCACCACCCCCCCCCCCTCACCCCCACCCCTCCCACCACTCCCGCGCGCGCTAAGATAACCGGCAACGGGAACGGATAAATCTGAGAATTCATTATCAAGGTCGGCCGACAATGGAACGGAACCAGTTTGAACACTTAATTACAATTAATTACCCGCTGTTTGTTGTGGGCAAATAAAAGCCATTGTGCTGCCTTTCTGGGACCGGCTGACCTCCATGCGCGGTTCGTATGCATGCCTCAATAGTCGGCTGTTTCGCCCGGAACCATATGGTGGACGGTGCGGAATGCTGCTAAAGTGTCGAAAGTTGCATGCAAATGCTGCGGGGGTGAATGCAGTTGGATTTTGATCTATAAGGACTTCGGTACGGAAAACGGTTGTATGAGCAGAACGTCTTAAAAATGGCTTGTACGTCTTTATAAAGGATTTACGTTGGTTTGAAGCAAGATCTTAAAACGATAACACTAAATATTCATTGCCGGAAGTCTCAATGTTTAGGCGGCCACCTAACACAAAGCGTTTTGTTTGGCCTTATACGTTTTTAATACAAGAAACGATATCGTTCCCTTTTTCTGTGATACAAGTACCAGGGAGACCGAGCTTATGCTCGGGGAAAATTCTTAAGTGTCACTCTCCTTCCTTAGACAAAGCTTGTTCGCTCCGCTCACTCGCCCTCTTTCTTTTTTTTAACGAAGTCGTTCGCTTTGCTCACTCGCCAGGCCAAAAGGTGCAGCACTTTGGTAAAAGTTTGTTAAACCACAGGAACACATGTAGCAATTTACATGTAACACATTTTGTATCTACAGTTAGTTATTCGCTGATTTTACTCAATTCAGTAGCTACAAAAAAATCTCCATGAGGATAATATAGGCTACATCTAACATAGTGTGTAAGTTACCCGTCTTGATTCAATGCATAAATATGACTTGGTAGAATTTAAGAAAATTGTGTTTTGAATATGATTTAATTTTAAATATACGAAATATAAGACAGAGTAGCGTATTACATGTTATTTCCGAACATAATAAATCAACATACTCCAAATTCCTCAACTTGATCATGTTTTATTTTATATCCCTCATACAATGTTATCTTCTCAGAACGGAAAAAGATCCAGAAAACAATACTGCACCATTATAAATCTGCAACCCCGGAAGCCAACAACGTTTTACGCAAAAGAACCAGCACTAAGTACAAAAGATGACGTTATCCTTCAACTGTTGTGGGTGCAGCGGCGGAGAAACACAATATGTATTGAACAGCGAAGATTTACAGTGTGATTTAGCGCGCCGCCAGTCACTGTGATCTGGCGTGGCGTGGTGGACGGTGAGATATGTACTATGTAGCATGATGGAGGTAGCGGATAGCAGATACGCGGGTGACGTGCATTGTTGTACGACCTTCACGGTGTGTGGACCATCACGGACGTCAGTCCAGCCTCCGGTATAATACAACACCAGCAGCAGTCACACCGCCACTGCCAGCACTGGCCCCAAGGTGGGCCTCAATGTGGAGATCAGTGACAGTATACAGTACCAATGACTGCACTGGCACATCAGAACGTAATCTGCTGTTCGTATCTGATTAGGCGAATCATCCTTTAACTGATTAGTTAGTTGAACATGAAGGTGCGGCTATACATAACAGGAAAGGACCGGAATGGACACGGACAGGACAGTTTCTGATGAATGCCACCTGTGTTATCAAATGGGAGTGGCTACACATAGCAGGAAAGGACACGGAAAGGACACGGACAGGACATTCGCCGTGTCGGATGGATCGCCAGACGAGCATTCATCCACCACTGTCGTGTCCTGTCCGTATCCCGTCCTGGTATGTGTAGCCACCCCTTCCGACACTATCAGAAAATTCTGACAGTAGCTCTGTGTAGTGAGAGTGGCGGCCGGCGGGATGTGCAGTGTCGGACGGCTGCGCGCGCAACCTCCCGACGTCTGACGGCTGCGCGCGCAGCCTTCCGACTGTGTCCTTTTCATCGTACTATCCGTATCCTTTCCTGCTATGTGTATCCGTACCTTAAAGCAGAAATTTACCGACTGCTGAGAAAAGTTACCTTCCCAAAGGGATCCAATCAAATCTTAGCCTATAGATACTTTTGATTAGTCAAACGCCTATGCTGTCTTTCGTAACTGCCCAGTGTAACAACTCCACATTTATCATGTAGATCACACGTGTCTTAGTTACGCCATTACTGATATGCTAACTTCAATAGCTGTGTGCTGTTGTATCAGTTGAAACTACTAAAACCATTAAGTAGATGGTAAAGCCTAAGCCTATCTTCAAATCAGGTGGCCTTCTAGCTTAGGTGATTTCTTGTAGATTTCCTTCTTCTCGGAAACACTTAAAAAATTATAAAATTTATAGGTTTGGTTAAGTTAGTTTAGATGATACGTTAACAGTGGAGGATTTGTGCAGGTAAATCGTAAATGTATCTTCCCAAAGGGATCCCTTCGAATCTTATAGATAAATTTCACTTAGCAAGCACCTATCTATACTGTCTTCATTAATAGATGCTAAAATATCTCTCCTAATGTTATAGTTAAGATGTGATTCAACAATATCTCTGCTAGCTGTCTTTAGTATGTACTCAGTGAAACAACTTCTTTTTCATCGAGTTTATAGTTACCTCTCCAACTTATGATTGTAAAAATTCATACAACACCTTACCAACATTTATTACTTTTATTGTAGCTGATGGCACACACAATATGTAACAATATTTTTGTGTGTTTCTACGCTAGTGGCATTGTTTAACTCTTTGACGGGGAATGGTCCAAACTTCGGATTTGTTACCATATAACGTCGACCTGTTGTTAGATAGCATAATTAATTAATTAAAAGCCCAAAGACACAAGGCAACTGCGTCTGGAATCGAACCCCTAAAAAGGCTTACGAATTTTCTCGAGATCGAACCGGCAACCTTTGGATTGAATATCGATTACTGTAATCACTCCGCTACCCAGCCAGTTTATACTGGTTGTAGTACAGTACTTGATTAACCATACAACATCATTTCTCAAGCACTTGTGGAGTTGTAGTTACTTTAAATCTAAGGTAGGTAAGATTAGGAACAAGTTCAGTAACCCTGAAAACAAAATCTTACAACACTTAAACCTCAATTTAGTGCAAACATAAATATTGCACCGTTGGGTTCACAGTACGGACCGCATTTACTATTAACAGTCTCTCATTAGCACTCTTTCGAGCGAGATAAGTACTCCTCATTGACCATTGATGTTTATGGCATTTTAATTGAAAGCTTTTTATTACATTTTCCCTCAACAATAGTTCCCATTATTTAGAGCCACTTTCCACCCATTAGTCTAGTTTTAGTTATTCATTTCCACCAGCCCATCGCTTCAGCGGTCTGTGCCGCAGCCCCATGCAGTTCCTCTTCTCCGGCTGTTCCAATACCGCCGTTGAACGGTCCGGATCCGCTGTAATGTTTGTCAATATGTCCAGCCATGCGTGTCCCCTGCTCTACAATTAAGGTGGTGCAAGGGGTTTTTCGTAGTTGATAATTATACCGTTTTAAGTGTTTAATTCGACTATACAAATATTTTCTAATAATGGAAAAATATTTTAAAAAATTTGACACAATTATTTTATGACTTATTGTCATATAAAGTGGTGGTTTTACGTCACATTGGTGCTTGCCTTTCATGAAAACCACTAGAGTCTAAGGACCCATATTTTGCCAATGTTAATAATTAATTATGTAGATTAAAACAAACTATTACAAAACACCCACAAAATTATTTCAATTTTATATGACGACTTAAATTTATGACCTAAAAGAATATATCCTTTAAATAGGAATAAAATTGGTTTCAATTTCTTTGGCCAAAAATGCACTTTAAAAAAATATAACTATCATACTTTAAAAAATTTTTTTGTAAGCAGGAGGCAAGCCCAAATATAATAATTTTGAGTTTTATTACGCCTAATAGCTGACAGCTGCAACCCGCTCGTCTCCGCGCACTCGCCCGCCGCGCACACACGAGCACACGCGCGGGCTACCTGCCCCTCGCCACCGTTGTGTCGGTCCACGCCGTAAATCCACCCTTCAGAAACTATTTGATAGGGAAGACTCATGGCAAATATCATTTACAGAATTTCGGCGCATTTGCTCATGGTCAGGGTTTTATATGAATTTTCCTACTATCTATATTGGGGAAAAACATTCCAATTTGTCATTGGAAAATATAAGGGCAACTAAAATAGGCTTGTTAGTATCCATTATTAGTACTGGAATTCATATGCTTATTCTGCACGCATTGGAATGTACGGGCTAAAGATGAACCCATAAGTAAATTCTCTAAAAGAAATAAATCAGTAATACACGAACGAAAAGTATATCCAAGACACACAAATAAATTCATACTCCATCAAAAATTTACTCATACAAACCCTTGGGGCTATACAAAGCGACAGTGGTGTACTTTAATACTTCTATTATTAATTTAATCAGTTTTACTATTTGTGGACAATATTTTGTTTTTTGTTACAGTTTAAGTGTTAGTGTTAGTACCAAAATTTCTACGAAAACGGTCCGCGTAAATGTACTATCTATCTAAAAGCAAGGGAATGTTTCACGCAAGAAAGAAAGCTTCAACAATTGCTTCAACGAGCTCTAAAGTGAAGTATTCTATCACAATGAATCGGAAAATGACTACCTCACCAGTGCATCTCGTCAATCTATGTAAGAGTTTAATTTATTACTATAGAAATTAATATATTTGCAACTGAGCTGTGGCGTGGCGTCGTCGTGGCGACCTTAGAAAGAAAATTATATGCTCATTATAATTTGCTTTGCCATATAAGAATTTCATATAGGGAAAGATCTAATATATCTAGAGTGGTGTTATTCAATTTGTTTATTTGTGCATTACTCGAATTAAAAAATATATTTTCAAACAAATTATTACTGTAATTGAAACTGAATATATTTGGGTTTCTCTTAGATCATTCTATTATCTACATGGAATTTGATAGTGTCGTATAATTAGGCATAGCACATACTTCTTCTGAATTATTCATAGATTGTTACTCAATATGCTATTTTCACTCACCTCAAGTGCATTCCCAATGTAATAAAAACAACCTTTATTGTGTTAAAGTAGCCTGCAAACAAAATACTTTGTCACAGTAGCATATTGTCCCAACTCAAATTTCTATGAAACACTTTGTCCCACTCGCTTATTTACAGTTAGTTAAATCAGCTAATGAGGTAACATTTTGTCATGACGAAAAATTTACAAGGGTTGAGGAACGCAACTCAGGTAGTAAGAGCAGTTCAAATACAAGGGTCACGCGATCCATGCGGCCGCATGGAGCACCGGCCTGATTAAAATGACGGTGTTATTTGATAGTTAAAAAATAACGCCTTAACAATCGTGTAACCTTTAATTTGTTAGTGTGTGTCTAAACACCGCTAAAGGTGGGGACACACGGGACGGCAAAACTCCCGGAAGGATGTTCCGTTTCGCAGCCGCAGGCTGTATTTTGAGAGTCCGAATGCAAGACAACGGCGAAACAGCCGGGCCTGGCGAAACTACCATGATACTCATTATGTTAAATTTCTTCTCATTTAGAAATGATGCTGTCTTCATTAAAGAATGTGGCTTTGCTTTGTCCTAAGACATAGGAAAAGGGGTACTGTAGCCGAAAGGAGAGTCTGGGCTTTAGAAATGACATGGAAATTGGTGTCTTTGTATGTTATATTGTACTATGAAAGGCAGTTGGAAGTGAAAATGTAATATGCACTTTATATACCCTTTACATCAGACGAAATTTTTTATAGGGTCTTAAATCACAAAATTTGAGGTATTTATGTTTATTAAAATGTCTAAAACCCAGAGGGCAGGAAAATAACATGTGGGTAATAATATTATATTTCGTTACAAAGGCCGGCGTTTCATCGGCCTCGAGAACATGTTTCAAGCTCAAGACTTCGAGAACGTGAGTAGGCAAAACGTTTTAGGCCGAGTTATGATTTATATTTTTCATCATATTATCGTACACTATGCAATAAACTCTATAAAAATAAAAAATACATAGAAATAAAAACTTCCAACCCAGACCTCAAAAGCATGATTTTCGTTGTTAAAAATGGTTGACAAAAAACAGGTGATATTGATGAAGTGCAATGATAAAAACAGTAGCAGGGGCTTTCAACCCTTCAAACCACTAGTTGTAATAAGGTTTAAGAGGATAAATAGAGCAGGACATTTAATGGTTGCCGGATATCAAATATACTCTATGTTTTTTTATAAAAAATGTTGCTTTGGGGGAATATATTTTTCAAAGTTCATCGACATTTTACTTCTGACGTAAAGCACACCAACGAAATGATTGATTTTTCTTTCAACGGATGTTGTAAACGCCAGCTCGACAACCTTTACAAAGTAGCTGTGTGGGGGTGTACGAGAATTAGCAAGGGTACCCGATTCTTTGGGAACTGTATTTCGTTATGCGCCTTTTCCTTTTGGAATTTGCAGGCCGAAGGTATCCGATAAATTTGCGGTAGGTAGGTTTTCTTATTATTCGCAGAACACATAGGATGTATACGAATAACATAAAATTTTTACAATTTTAAAAATTTCCTAGAGCTTTTTAGTTTAAAATTAAATAAAATCCAAATCAAAGAATCACATCAGTTGTGTATCAACTATATAGGCCTATGTATATTATTCGATTTAGTTAATTATTATGTCTTAATGCGGACTAGAAAGAAAAAGAAACAAGTCCTGACTACGTTGGTGTAGCTTTATGTCAGGAATAAAAGTGAAATATTAAGTCGATGAACTTTGAAAAATATATTCCCCAAAAGAAACATTTTTTATAAAAAATATATATTTGATATCCGCGGCATAACTATTAAATACAAGGCCACAAAGCTGTTTTGTCTTAAAACCTTTTTATAGACTCTTAGTGGTATAAGCTTAACCCTTTTATAGACTCTTAATACTTTCCGGAAGTTAAGCTGTGCATATTCATTAATTGAAACTAAATTATAAATGTATTTGTCCTTAATGTGTACAATGTGGTACATGCGTATTGTACGGAAGTATGGCCTACGAACCGGCATGTTTTAAAGTTCTTTGTAGAATCAACCAAAGAAAATATAGGAATTTTATTGAAAAATTTTTCAATAATAGTTTAATTTTGTTAATACTATTTGATTTCTGCTGGTACTTTTCGTAATATTTTCCGAAGAATATTATTATGGGTTGGAATAACATTTATTTTTTAAAGTTTTATGCAACAATTTAATTTGATAAACTAAATAAAATTATTGTTTTATTTTTTATAAATAACTTTTGTGATTATTCAATATATGGAAGACCGAATTTTCTGTTTAATATAGCCTAACTGTATTTGGTGCCACTAATATAAGTTTTTTAGTGTTGTCTGTATGAGTAATTGTCGGTAGTGTTATACCGCGCGAGCAGACCTCCAGTGCGAGGCGTGGCAGACAGGCCGTGCGAATTTTGCTAGCGTTTGAAAAACAATCGGCTCGGCTCACGGCAGCCAAGAGACGCCAACCACTGAAATTTGTAAAACTTGAGAAAGGCCAGCGCTCGACAAAGAGGGGTGAGAGAGAGAGAATGAGAGGAAGCGAGTTGTGAGTCCCTTTAGCTTCAGTGGTCATGGGATGCAGAGGGGTTGGAGCACTCGCACGCGCACGGGCCAACCACTTTCTCTTTTTTGAGTGACAGTGCTGCATTCTACCGGCAGAAGTTTGTCCCTACTAGCCCTTGCACAGCCTTAACTCCGCTCCTCGCCAAACTACTGTTATCCCCTCTTTACATAATGTCGGCTTTCTCCGTCGCTCGTCCCGAGGTTTCCAAATAATTATGAGTCTCACGCTCCTCGCTGCCGAGCCGTAGCGGCTTCCATCTTCCATCTTCCTGGGTCGTCCCGGGGAAGTGGAGTAGAAACGAGACCAGGAGACGATTCTGGCTGGTAACTTTTCTCGTTGGTAACGTTCCTTCACGGTACGCAAAAAAAAAGGTGGGGTAGGTTAGTTTAAATGATCTGTTACCATTTAGAAGAGTTACCTGAAAGACAGATGCTGATGAGTCTAAGAGGTAAAAAGTTACCTCCCAGAAGAGATCCCGTACGGACATGCCGCAGTGTTAAATCGAGATCCCTTCTGGTAGGTAACTTTTCTCGTTGATAACCTTTCTTCACGGTAACACCAAAACAAATATTTAGGTGGGATCGGTTAGTTTAGATGATCTGTTATCATTTAGAAAAGTTACCTGCGAGACTGATGCTAAATGAGTCTAAAAGGTAACTGTATTGGCAAGAAAAGTTACCTCTCAGAAGAGATCCCGTACGGACATGCCGCTGTGTTAGTTCGAGACCCCGTCTGGTAGGTAACTTCTCTCCCGTTAAAGTAGCCTGTGAGACGGATTTGGCAATTAAGTATGGAAACTCGTCTCCGTGGTAAACGATCATATGAACTAACCTAACTTTACCTAACCCAAATTGTATAAGTGTTACCTTGGAGAAAAAAATTACCAACGAGAACAATTACCGACCAGAAGGTCTCCCGTTAGTTGATGAACCCCACCAAAGCTCACAAGATTTTGTTATGAAGCAACTTGATCACTAAAAACGAGCTTATAACGTTAGCTCGTTTAGAAAGGGGAAGAAAGAAAACATGAGAACATGAGGATTACAGTTCTGATGGTTACAGAGTGATGTACTGTAGTCGAGTGTTAAATCTACGAAGCACAAAATCTAAGAGGAAAACGATAGTCAGTAAAAAAATTTTCTCAGGCGGACAATAATTTTCTTTTCATCACGTTCTAGATTGTGTGGTCAGATTTGATTGTGTATTATTTCCCTTTCTTTTTAGTGAATATTCACTTTGCTTTTTCTATTAAATTAAAATAGACTATATTCATTTCACGACTGCAAATAATTTTAATTATATAAATTTCAAAGCATTGTATATAGTCCTAGCTAAACCCCACGTCCAAGATTAATAACCTAATCTTCCAACCCGAATATCCGTTTTAATTCAGTTACCAACCGTAATTTCTATTTCAACTCCGAAAACGTTCCAAACCGATCAATTTCGCAGATAAGAAATCTCAACCTCGATTATTCGATACAATAGGAATCAATTTCTCCACATTAATTTTACGGGGCCCATTAGGCCTACATCCCTGAGCGAACATTCGCCCAAAGTAATTAAACCGGATAATTAGTAAAAGTGGATTTAATTAGCCAGGTGGGTCGAGCTTGGTGCGAGGAAGGTGTGGCCGGGTGGAAATGACCACTTTTGCCGACAACACATATGTATTGTGGGTTGCGACGTATACTGTAGGGAGGTTGTTGGGCAACGGAGCTAATTGTTCGCCGGCGCGACATATGGTCAGCAGTGTATCCACGCTACCAACGTTAAAATCCCGTTATCCGAGATGAAAAATCCTGTTTTCTCCCGCTACATGTATTTAAAATATCCTTATTACTCCTCCCCCACACCCACTCAACTTTTTAAGTCTTGTCCCACATATTTGTTGAATTGATTTTTGGATTTTTCAGTCGTTACTTAAAACATACAGAATCCCACATACAGTACTTTACTTAATTAAAAAAACATGTCAATTTAAACTTATGAATTTTGCTTATGTCTGCATTTAGGGATTTACTACTTGGAAAACGTGAACAACAAAAATAAATTCCAAAAATAAATTTTTGGCCTCAAGTAAATTTTGTAATCGATTACATTAGTGTTACTGTTCTTTAGACACGTTTAAGTAATTTTTAATTTTAGAACCTTATAAAAATATTTTTAGAATATGTTCAAAGAAAGAAATTTTGTTAATTAATTGTATTCATATCTTTATTTTCAGAAAGCCCCTCATCCCGTTTTAATCCCGCTCGTGGTCTGAATATCCCGAAAACGGGATAAAAATCCCGCAAATGGTAACACTGGTACAACATTGTTGGGCAACCGAGTTAATTATTGTGCGCCGGCGCAGCATATGGTCTGTCGTCTGCAGTTCTGAGTAATTATAACAGCTGTTCCTGCGCTGTCGGTGTCGTGCGGCGTATAATTGCTGTTATTATTACTTTTCATCGAATGCAGTTGTAATTGACTTATTGTGGTTGATATGTGGTGATTACTGGTGACTTTTCTGCACTGGATTTGATAGTTTTGACATTCCGTACGAGCTATATCATGATTGGTAGTTACGTTGAAAATAGATCGAGTAATTTGTGTTGTGAAATAAACAAATTGGTATTGAGAATGAGAGTGTTGATAACTTTACTTGAATGTGCTTCAGTCGGTTTGCAAGTGTGTTTTAATTACAAAACCTTCTGATGCAATAGAAATAAGAAAAATAGAAAATCGCTTGTGGGTGATTTAAATCCTCGGAAGAAGAAACGATCCCGCGTATTTTTTTTTCTTTTTTTTTTTTTTTTTTTTTTTTGTAAAATTGAGCGTCTTGGGGGTGCAGAAGGTTTTTATCGTTGAAAAATAATAGAGTGCACTCTTCCTCCCCTGCGTGTTCTCTCTTTCCTTGATAAATTTCCGGTCTGTTTTGTCGTATTTCATTGTCAAAAATCTAAAAGCATAAACGTGAGTGTCAAATTACAGGCTGTCTTTTTAGTGGGATAGTCGGCGTCTTTGGAGAGCCTTCTTAAATGTTTCTTGCTTGTATAGCTATCTACAATACAGGGGATCTCAAATAAGGGCAAGAAAGGTTTTCCCCAGTGAGTTATCAAATACAATGATACGTTGTAAAGTGAAATACACTCAGTAATGTCTATGAACCCGTAACCCAGTATAGGTAGAATGTAAACAGACGGAAGTGTAAGTTTTGGCTCTTATTGGTTATAACTGAAAATAAATAATAATAAACAATTACATAGTGTACAAAAGTTTTTTTTCTGTGTCAAATACGAAAAACTCCTGTTTGACCCCTGAAAACCATAACTTGCAGAATAGCCGCAATGGCGGTGAACGGCGAGCGGCCGGTGTTATGGAGACAGGGCAGTCCAGTTAATGTAACGGTAACAGAAACAGCAGCGGCCACTGCGCTACGCGGACACTCACTCCTGGAGCTGAGATATACTGCAGTACCCAGCTGACCAGGATCACGCCTACCGTCAGGAGCGGACTGGCGCGGACATCTTGTAGGGAGCGAGCAACACGGGGATGAAGGAGAACATCGCGCCACTCGAGTCACGACTCTGCTGAAAGGAAACACGGACATTGAAATGTGCAAGGAAGTAAAAGAAGGAAAATCGGGAACATGGTGCTGCGAATAGAGGGGAAATGTCGGCGAAGAATTAGCACGACAAGCTTTCCAATGGGAAAAATCACTACTAGGAAAAAACTCATTAGGGAGAAAATCAGGAGAGTGAGGCAAATTTTAAACGAGCGACCTAATGATATTTAAATAATATTACTACATATTTAACTGTAAAAATCTTATTTTGTATATAACAGGAACATTGAATATCCTGACAATCAGTTAGCTCCCCATTGGAGTGTTTTAAGATTTTATAATTCAAATTACAAACCAATTACTTCAGGTTAAGAGGAATATTTTTTATGATATAGTTTTAATTTAAATGTACCCTTTTTTGTTAGGTTAAAAACGTTTCCTTTAATGTTTAATTCCTTTTATATTCAATGGCACAAAACTATGGTATATCGTTACAGTCTTATTTTCACGATATTTATCACGTATTGACCACTTCATCCACCACATCATCTACCACGTTCATCTACGTATTTCCGTAATATGTAATACGAGGTGGCCCATGCGCAAATTGCGCATTTTATTATTCTGTATGAGTGAAACTCACCTACGGTAAGTGAATGTTGATTATGAAGTGACAGAGATCTACTTTTGTTTACTATCTGGCTTTTAAAATTCATCTGAAGGTAATCAGCTGTTAAATTACAATTCACATTAAAGAACTTGCAATAAAAGTTTGTCAACATTTTAAAGCGCCCTCTAGAAATAATGAAAGGCGAGGGGGCGAAGCCCAAAACAATATGACCTTTTTAATTACGATTCGTTACTGCGGTATATTCTAAGCTTTAAAATGACACATCAATCTTAAAAATCGGTTAAGTAGGTAGAGAGAAAAAGGGACGTAACAGACGAAACCCTTATAGAAATAAGAAGATAGAAGAGCTATTGAAGTTCCATGAGGCCTAATTCATAACACTAAAGGAATTTCGCCAGAACCCTTTACCCGGTGTAACGGCCCATATTTTATTGCTCCTAACGGCGACATTTCATCGCCGCTAATGAGCCGCCCGGCTGTGTCCGTGTGGGCGGGAGAGGAGGTCACGTGGCTGCTGATATCATCCAGATGTTGAGGTGTCATAAACCCCAGTCCAGATGTGACGGCGGGGGCCTATCAGATCTCGATAACCGTCTGCTAACAGCTGATTGGGTCCCCGCACATCCGGCCTTTCATTTCCGTAAATGGAACTCTTTCGATAATAGAGTTCCTTCTATTTACCCAATGGCACTCGTTGAGAAGTTACTCCAGCTATACAAAAGTTCGCTTAAAAGAATGTTAATTTTAAACATTGACTCTCAAAATCAAAATCTTTTGCCGTATTAAAAATACATGCAACAAAAAGGTTTTGCTAAACTAAAAATAATTAAAAAATCTTTAACAAAATCGGTCTTAAAAGAAAATAGTTAAGGGTGCGCTCTACCTCGGCGTAAAAATCGTCGAGCGAGACTGTTAACTGCCGCTATACGTGGAAACTCACATTTTGGAAAATATATGACGGGTGATTTTAAATTTTGTTAGTTTAATGCTTTTTTTGGTTTCAGTGCGAAATCGATCTGTGGTCTAATAACGATGTTTTTGAAATTGCAGAAATTCCGCATCTCCCTTCTTGCATCGTTATCTATAAACTTTTTACCAATCTTATTGCAGATTCTTGTTCTTAAGATTATTTTGTACTCGTGTATCGTCTTTTTTTTGCCAAAAATTGTTTTTAATACGTTAAAACTTGATACAAAAACGCCTATTTCAACATTATTAGCAAGCACCCTGCTTAGCAATATAAATTAATATCGAAATTTTAAGACGATAGCGGAGTACAAAATTATATTACGAAAAGAATGACACCAAAATAATTTAAATCGGTTTACAACTGAGGCGACAAACACGGAGATTCTAAACCCTTGCATTCGCGCGCGGCAGATAAGTAGAGCCCACCCTTAACAACAATAAATAAACAGTAATCCTACAATCACTACCCCAGCAGTCATATGTCCAATTATAGGGGTAGTGTTTAAAAAATAAATAAACTTGTACGCTATGACTTATAAAATTTAATCTTACCTGGCTAAAAGGGAACATACTATGTATGAAGAATTAAAACCAAATAAAAATGAGAGTGACCTGAATAAAAAAGAGAAAGCATACTGAACAAAATAATAAATTAATTTTCAGCTCTTACAAAAATATGTGTAGATTTAATAATTGGGGAAAACAGAAAAAACATTAAAACGTTGAATTAATCATTTTACCGACAAATTACGAAAGATCAGATCGAACAACTTGTACATAAAACGCTTTCACTTTAAATGATTTAAAATGTAAACTAGACGGCATCGAGATTCAAATTATTGTTACGGAATGTTTAAAATTCGCCTTGATCTTATATGTTTTTTGTTATTGTTTACCAACTTTGGTGCATTGAGTTCATTAAATCCTAGACCCTCAGTTAATATAATAGCAGAATACTACTGTTCCAATACCATTTCTTATACTGAACCGTTTACTGATTTTTACACATGCCAAACCTTTCACTTCATCACTTGATATCATACCATACAAGAAACTACTTGTATCAGTTGAGAAAGTGTAACTGCTGAGAGAGAAGCCCGGAGACCTCTTTAGTTCCGATGCAATTGTGCTCTAGACTCCAAACATGACCCGCGGGGCACCCCTCCCATGGATGGGGGGGAGGTCAAAGGCTACGGAATGTCTTTCCGAAGGTCGTCCACAGGCATTTGCACGACACTCTTAGAAAGTCCGCTTCCACTGCGGAATGATGGGGAACGCATTTTATTTATGTCCTAATCCGCCTTCATGCCTGACTCGGTGTTTACATGCTTAGGTCCAGATGAGTTATCGTATGGTTATGTAACCGGTTAATAATGTTTATTATGATGTCGAGCCTCAAGGCTTATATTGCAAGTGGTTGTTAATCTTGTAATTATTGCTGTCTTTAATGTAGTCCATACATGGTCGTGTGTTTGACGTTGGTGTAATTAATATCTGTGTGAATAGACAGCTATAATATGTTGATATACTTTATTTATTATGGATAGTACTCAATAATCGAGTAGGTCAAATGAAAATTTTTACCGCGAATTCGTCAAGCGTATTCCCTCGTAAAATTCTGTGTGTGTAGGAGTTCTGTACTTCAGTCAAATCCAACGTTGAAGTCTCCCATGTTGAATCAAAAAGAGTAATTTGTTTTACAAAACTAACGATGTTACTGAATATAATTTGTAATCGGCATTTTTATGATCAACAATTAATCAATATAAATTAAAATTTTGATTAATATTTAATTATATTTTATTGTAAGTTTAACACGCTCTAATTTTATTTTTTTTTTTTCAGATAATTGTCTGCTTATACACAACAGCGGAAGGTATGTATACCAACTCTCATCTTTAGCATGCATCGTACGAATCTTTTAAACTGCACTTGCCATTCGTTATGTTATTTTGTGGTATTTTACTCCTTATTCAGCCCAATGCTGGTGATTATTTTCAGCATGGCAGTTACGAAGAGAAATAAGGTATTTTTCCAGAAACTTCTGTACCTGTGATAAATCTTTCCCTACCAATGAACTCGAGGACAGTGTTTGTGACAATTTGTATTCGGGAACTTTCTTGCTGTTACGACGCCATCCAAATTCGAATGCATCCGAGATGAACTAAGTGTCTGAGTACGGGAACATAAGTTGTGTAAGCTTTATGAATATACCAGGTTTTCCTCACGTCCTCTCCTCTACTGTGGATCACTGGCTATGGCGTTTTTAGGCCGGCCTGTCTGTTTTTAGGACGATCTTATCTATCATTACTGCAAATTCACCATGAGGATGACCAATGCCACTGACTACTTGTATTTTTCCTTATCTTGTCACTGAAACTTCAGTGTTCCTCATCATACCGTTGACCAGAAGCCGATGTGTTTAAGTTGGCCAGTACCTGGGAGGCTGGGAGACGATCTTTTTTTTCCAATAATCATACTCCTCGAGGGCGACCAATCCCTCTGAGTGCTAATCTTTTTTCTTAGCTCGTCACTGAAACCTCAGTGTTCATCAATGTTCTGCCTCTACGGTTGACCAGTGGCCGATGTTTTCAGGTCGGCCAGTAGCCGGGATGGGGAGACGATCTTGTCTCCAAATCATTGCTGCAAATCCACCGTTAGCATGACCAATCCCATTGAGTGCTTATATTTTTCCTTATCTCGTCTCCGAAACATTATAGTTCTCCTCAGTGTTCCTCATCATACCGTTGACTAGTAGCCGATGAGTTTAGGTTGGCCAGTACCCGGAAGGTTGGGAGACGATATTGTTTCCAATAATCACACTCTTCGAGGGCGACCAATCCTTCTGACTGCTTATCTTTTTTCTCATCTCGTCACTGAAACCTCAGTGTTCCTCCTCAATGTTCTGCCTCTACCGTTGACCAGTAGGCGATGTTTTTAGGTCGACCAGTAGCCGGGATGGGGAGACGATCTTGTTTCCAAATCATTGCTGCAAATCCACCGTGAGCATGACCAATCCCATTGAGTGCTTATATTTTTCCTTATCTCGTCTCCGAAACATTATAGTTCTCCTCGGTGTTCCTCATCATACCGTTGACTAGTAGCCGATGAGTTTAGGTTGGCCAGTACCTGGGAGGTTGGGAGAAGATATTGTTTCCAATAATCATACTCCTCGAGGGCGACAAATCCCTCTGACTGCTTATCTTTTTCTTATCTCGTCACTGAAACCTCAGTGTTCCTCCTCAATGTTCTGCCTCTACCGTTGACCAGTGGCCGATGTTTTTAGGTCGGCCAGTAGCCGGGATGGGGAGACGATCTTGTCTCCAAATCATTGCTGCAAATCCACCGTGAGCATGACCAATCCCATTGAGTGCTTATCTTTTTCCTTATCTCATCTCTGAAACATTATAGTTCTCTTCGTTCTAGGTGTGCCTCTACTGTCAACTTGTGCTGCTAATGTTTTTTATTGTCACTGTAGCTAGTTATCGAACTATTGAGTGCTATATCTTGTCTCTATGACTTCAAATTTTTCTAGTCAAGCTTTTGACTTCACTGTGGGTTAATGTTAGATTTTTTAAACCGGTCAGTAGCGAATCAAATTTGTCATCATTTCGAATCTTCTGGGGTTATCACCAGTGGCTGCTGATCTTATACATTACCATACCTCTGATTCGACTTGAGTTCTTTTCCTCACCACCCTGGACCAACGACAGATGATGTTTCATCCGGCAAGAAGCTCGGGGAACTATCATATAATATATCATAACTAGGAATCCACCAATGAGATACCTTATCATACCTCTAATTTGACTTGAGTTATTTTCCTCACCACCCTAGACCAACAATTGATGATGTTTCAACCGGCAGGAAAGCTCGGGGGACTATCATATACCATAACTACGAATCCACCAATTAGATTACCAATCCATTGGTTGCCCACCTCATGCCTCATGTACCTCCGCTATCCTCTCCACTCTGGACCCCAGACTGATGTTTTCCGACCGGCCAGTAGCGTGGTAGGCTCTCGCAACTATCTCGTTTCCACGTCATTACCGCGGATCCACCGTGACGGTGACTAATGCCATCGGCTCCTTGTTGCTACAAATGTGGCCCCATCACGCTCTCTAGTCTCCTCTCAGGCTCCGCCGCTGGACCACTACATCACTACATCACTACACTCCCTTTGCAGCAGGAATGGCGGCGGTCCGTGTTTATACAGCTAGATCTACAGTGGATCTTCTTGAAACTACGAAGTAAAGTTTTGCAGTCTACACATAGTATTTACAAAGTTTACCACAGAGGAATTCTGGATGTTTAAGAGAGTTCTAAGTATTTTTTGCAGAAGCGGTCTCGGTCTGAAACCATAGTTTTAGTAATAATAAATCGTTTAGTATCCTTCCCGAAGTCTAGCTTATGGAAAGGGGGGACTACCAAAAGCTATATTTTGACTTGAAGCCAGTTTAATTTGCTTTATTCCTGATAAAATTATTAACAAACTGGCATAATACACGGTAGTAAATTCTAAATTGAAAAAATTATAGTACCTGCAAAATTTTCATGGCCAGCATCTTTGTGCCACTTTATTCCGATTAACTGAAATGTATGTAGAGAATATTGAGTTGAGGCCGTACGTAACGTTCCGAACGAACACCAAAACGTTAATGAGACTTTTCACCACAAAGAAATAATTTGTTTCCTGATTTTTATATTCAGGCTCATTCTTCGCCTTTATTTGTTTGATTCAGAGTGAATTTAAATGTTTTTCATGGTCTTTGTGTAATGGCATTGAATTTCCTTCCCTAATCACCAATTAACCCTCTCCTACGCCACTCCGTCGCAGCGCACTGACCCCGCCACTGTAGTAACAACTCTTGTTTACATATCGGCCGCCCCAGAACCGTCAGGTGTGCCGCGTTATCAGCTGGTTAGCGTGTCTTATCAGCCGCTATCACTGGCTACAAGTCACTTCCGGTTCACGGTGTCCGACTTCCTTCCTTGTAGGATACGTGTACGATGCCGTGACTAGGTGCTATTAAGGCCAGTAGTGAAGACTTCTGATGCTTGCAGCCTTGTGCGAATTGTATGACACGGGTATTCCATTCTGTTAGTATTTTTAATTTTCATGGTTCAGGCAGTGGTATCGAGGTTCTGTAGTGGTATATTTTTATCATGCGTATTTGAAACGACTTCTAATCAAAGTCATTTTTTCCGTCAAGACCATTTTCTGTTCGCCCGTGTTTTATATTTACGACTTTTTATCAACACCCTCATGGTCAAACCTATCAAATAGATTGGTCTACTGATTTGTAGCATTGCGAAGATTCAATAGTATATACCGTATAGGAATATGAACATTGTGTTGAAATAAGATTGAGAGGACGTTTAATCAAATTGGAGATTCATCATACATTTTGTTGTAAACTTTACGCATTCTGCACCAATTTTAAGTTTTTAGTAACGAGTAAAAAGAAACTGCAGACTTGGACTAGGTCTGGTTTCCATGACACGGCAAAAAGGCTATCAAAATCCTGGGCTTAGGTTTCACCATGATTTGGCTATTCCCAGGACGTATACCCTCTACACACTGCCGCATTGTAATATTATTTATGATGAAAGGTCTCTAAAATTACGGCAACCATTGTACTAAAGAAACACCATTGACCGATGTAAACAGAGTGAAATTAGTGCTGGGTAAATTAGTTGTGCAGTTTGTAAATTCGCTTGTATCGATAACAAAATTTTAAAAACACAAGATGAGAGGAGATTGTTATTCTAATATATCAGACCGGAGACATAATTAATTGTCTAATCGACCGATTCCAAATTCAAAACAAAACACCGTAAAACCAATACAACCCGTTATCGCCGTTGGTTCCAGTTATGTGGTGGAAGATCGGAAGATGGCAGACACGATAGTTTGTCGCGTGGTGTCCTTGGCGGGAGATAACCGCAAAAAACACGAGTATCGAGTTGCGGCCGCATCTCGACCGCTCGCGACGATCCGGTTACCCTCGCGGCGCGATGTGGGCCGTCCGTGGCACCTCGGGGGACCTCCTGTCGTGGCACTTCGGGGCACTTCGTGGCACCTCATGACACTTCGGGGCACCTCGTGGCACTACGTGGGACTTCGTGGCACCTCAAGGACCTCGTAACATTTTGGGGCACCTCATGGCACTAAGTGGGACTTCGTGGCACCTTTGGGGATCCCGTAACATTTTTGAGCACATCATGGCACTTCTTGGCATTTTGAAACACCTCGGGGAATTTATTGGCACCTTAAAGCTCTTTGGGGCACATCGGGGACCTCGTGGCACTTCATAGCATTTCAGGATACATCGGTTCATCACTTGGCAACTGGGAGCATTTCGGGGCATCTCGTGGCCCTTCATGGCACTTCTGGGCACCTCGGGACACCTTTTGGCCCCACGGAGCACTTCGTGACACCTTGGGATACCTTGTGTCACCTCGAGCTTGGAGCCCAACGGGCCACTGGGGGAGGCTTATTATTATTAATGAAAGATCCTGAAAATGACAAATTTGGTGAACAACTTGGTTGACGAGTTACGACGTGTGTTAGATCCCTGAAAATGAGTTAGCTGGCTTTTGTCTGTAACAAAGTCACGCATACTGCAGTAATCAGATTCATCACAATAGTTTTTTCAGTCATATTCACCTTAAGCATAAGTAGGATGTCTCAAAGAAATTGGACGGGAAATACTTTGGGACATGTTAAATTGCTGAGAGGTAAGCAGTTTGTGATTGAGAAAACTAGTTATTAAGTATTTTAAAAATATCACTCTTAACTCAAAAGTATGTCATTTCAAAGCAAAGCTTTAAGCGGTAAAATACATTACTACATTTAACTTTTGTCGAACAAAAACCTGCCTATGGAATCAAATAAACTAATTAAACACACATTGAAGAATAAGTAACCATATCTTTAGGTCAAAGCTCAGGTCAGTAACCAAAACCACTATAACGGATCCAGCGTAAATTCCTACCGGTATCTTCCAACGACTACACATATCAACCCAGTATTCGGCTGTGGAACTGGATTTAAATGTTTGGCGATTCATTAAAGCCCCCGAAGTCGTCGTCCTCGTCGCCGACCCGCCTGACGGGTAGAGAGGAGCGGGTGTGGGTGTGGGTGCACCGAGGACGACGGGTGTGCGGCTTACATCACCGCCAGGGGATCGGTTACAATGTTTACCTCGTGGTCACTCCTGTCTGGCCGAAACTCGGGTGACAAGAGGAATGATTATCCAAACTTGTTGTGTGTCGAAAACCTCTCCTGACACTTCGAAGCGCTTCGAAGGGAAGCTTTACTGTGGGATTTGGTATTTTCTTATTTTTCTCTACAATTATCAATCAGGCAGCAAGCAGGTCCGCTGACTTGTTGGGTTTTGTTAGATAATATTTGGTAAACCCCACGAGTTTGGAGGTAAGTCATATCAGGAACAAGCAAAATGTAAACGTTATTTGTTGGTTTTTCGTTGGAATAACATTGCAATCGTATCTAAAGAATAGTTTTGTTTATTAAAAAAGTCTAAATTTGTCATGAGAAATGCTTATTTTTACGCGTGTGTTCCACTTGCCCCACGGTTTCGGGCCCATCTCAAAACAGGACATTTGCCCCACGGGGTTAACAGGCAGAAAAAATGATCGCTAAAAACAGGACACTTGCTCCACCACCGGAAGAGAGGGAGGTACAGCCCCTCTCCCAACGGTCTGGGGCCTGCTGCTCTCTCGCCTACATTTTGGGGCAAACCGTGGGGCAAAATGGATACACCCATTTTTACAACCTTAAATTTGCTATATTTTAAATTAAGAAAGTAAAGAAATATCATCCCTTTGTATATTTTAATATTTCCTTGAGATGTTACTATAATTTTGTTTTGCACACTCAAGATGTGCAGTACCACCTTGGAATTTTTATCCCCATAAGATTAAAGTTAAATTTCAAACATCAACCAAGCCTTTAATATTGATTGAACCCTCTATTAAGAAATTTTAATACCTAAGCCCCTTTAAAATCAAAGTCAAAATTATAGGGCAATTTATGTAATTAAAGTACCTCAATAATATTCAACTTTCAATTTTAGAGGGCCCTAGGTATTAAATTTTCCTTCAAAATGGCACAAGGATGAATCTTTTCGACCAATATTAAAGGCGTATCTAATGTTTGAAAATTAACATAAGTCGTATGGGAATTAAAATTCAAAGCGGCCGGTAGGCCCTTCAGCAGACTCTAAACCTACACCATACGCATTATCAATCATATAGTGGATGCAATTAAAGCGGGCCTTACTCGCTCAATATGGACCGCGATATTTGGATCGTGATCCTGGATCACGATCCAGATTAATGTGTAAAGGCAAATATTGATGTATGATCCATATTGACTGATGTGTAAAGTCAAACCCAGTAAATATTACTGTCAATATTTCTCTCGGTCCAGAATCCATGACCGTGTAAGGTCCGCCAATCGAAAATTATCCATATGGTTATTATTCTTTTCTACTTACAAGATCACACGCATATACAAAATTTATTTACATGCAAGAATCTTGCTGTAAAGTGTTAACGAATGGATAATATTTACTTGCTTGCTTTCACCAGATTTATTGATCTTTGTTCAAATGTGAATTGCTTTAACTACGATTTGAAGAAATATCCGTATATCATAAAAAGTGTGTATTTTATGTAGCAAAGCGATGATTTGTTATCCCCATGTCAGTATGATAATTCAGTTATCCGTCCGTGGGCGATGTACCGTTATCCGTTATGCTGTAGATGTAGTATGTAGGTAGGCGCCGCCGCCGCCGCCGCGCCGAAGCCTTGTCAGTGCTTGTCATATTGAGCCGCGTTGTACGGCTTCTGCCACGAGTGCATTTCTCTCTGACATTATTATCATTGTCAGATTTGCTTTCTCTTGACCTTTACACTGGAACTACGCAGCGGCATTAACACATTGAAACGGACTTGTTTTGGTTTTTAACAATCTTTACATTTATTTTTGATTGATAGTGCATGTAAAATTCCTTGGACATGACCCCTGCAGTGTTATAAATTCGGCCTGTCCATCAAGCCAGTTTTTTACGGATGATTCCAGCATAAGTCAATAATAAAAAATTATTATTTCGGGGACCTCCACTACACTTGAAATAAAATATTAAGGTCAAGATGCCTAAATAGTTTTATAATAGAAATAAATTTGCTACAACAATTTTGAAACTCTTCTGGTAGGGAGGTATAAATTTAATATTCATTAGTCCATGTACACTATTAAAATATACAGTTGATAAGATATCTTCATTGCAGTCAAGGTATTTTAGTTCAAATACAAATAAAGGTTGACAAAGAATGAGTCTGGTAACTTTTAGATTTCTTACTGACTTATATTGTATGAAGTGACTGTACTGGATGGAACCATAAGACCCGCTGACTATTCATGGGATCGTTATTTAATAAAAGACACCAAGAACGCATCACGGTCCCAACAAATAATAAAAATAAAAATTCTTATATTTTAATTTAGTTTCAAAAATGTAATAGAGAAATTTGAATAACTCATGGTGTTATCATCCATTCAGAATCGAGAGTTTATCTCCTTTATCAGGATTTAACATTTCTGTAATCAATAAATTTTATAAGCATTGCTTACAATTCGATCTTCCACGCTTCATTTGTTCAGCTGTACACATCTCAAATGCCAAGCGATTACCCGCGAAACGTCATAATTAAAAGGTTAATAAGATAATCGGCGTTCTCCCCAGTAGACAATGTGATTAGCTCATGGAATCAAGTAGTTTTCCACTCGACCGCGCCGCGGCGCGGCGATCGCGGCTCAGTTGTAAATGGACGCGGTTTACGGCTCAATTCAGTTGTCAAGTTGGCGCAATGCGTGGACGTGATAGTTCAGCGCCTAACCGACCTTCCAGCCGATATTGTGGGGTATCACACTGGGATTATTTAAAAAGTCGAGGGTTTTGATGAGCGCGGTTAATTTTAGGTGGTTGGTTGTGTGGTCCATGATTAGCTTAGTCAAAATAGGTTTGTGTCAGAAGTAATTCTGGTGGAGCTGAATTTTTCATGTTGATACACTATGATAAAGAAAAGGTGTGCATTTTCCCAGAAGTCCCGGAAAATCTCATTTGAGCTCTCCTTTCTACGCCCCTTCAAATTTGAAGTTAGTTGCAGTGGGTCAAAAATCAACTACAGTTTCGTAGCGAGAAAGGCAATCGAAGCTACGTTGCTTTTATTTGGTTCGCGATAAAATTCGCTACAACAATTTGTCATCACCACTTACCACAAAAACGTTATAGTTTTGTGACAAACCCGACACAATGATCGGGTTCACCGTTCATCCACCACATCCACCGCAACCGGGATTTAGATAATCACGTGACAAATTCCAATGGTCACGTGATGAATGCCGGTGGATCCTAGTGACGTCATTTTGCTGCCGTCTTATGAACCCACCGCGGGATTTTGATTGTTGACGTTCACGTGCCTTTTTTGCTAAAACCGCTAAACAAATCCACCGAATCCCGGTTGCGGTGGATTGCGGTGGAGGAACGTGAACCCGACCAATGTAAATTATTGAAAAACATTCCCCTGCAGCGTCTTTGACGTTTATACGTAAACCCGTAATTTGAAGTTTGTAGGAAATTAATTTAGCTTTACAATGATACATATATCATCACAATCTTTGACTTGAGGATAACGAGAAAATTTGTATTTTATTCGATGGCGAAAGTGAAAACAGGTGCGTTCTTGGTTCTTGGCCCTGTTTCACACATATATATTGAATGTTTTTTAAATGTCTTCCTCTCATATTTTCTTACAAGGGATGGCTTAGAGACGGATGGAATGGGCTACATGTAGGAGGCAAATGATGCTCGGTAATTATACGTATTCGTTTAAAAGAGTGCATACATTTGCTTGGGTTGGTAATTCTGGATGCATCACATTGCACCTTGATTTATTTAAAGAGTATTGTTTATCTCCCACCAATTGTTCAAGAATGTCATGTAGGCCTATTAATCCAATTATTTTTCGTGGGAAATTTGTGAAAGTTCATACTTATTGGAGTGTTACATCGTAACACCTTGTCTAAAATATGAACTAAAATTTTAACCGTGTCAAAAATTGTTTTTATGACTATCATAATCGATGTTGTTGTGGGTACACGATATAACCTATTCTGAAACGAGAAATTTACTATGGGCTTTTACTATTATTAATTTTCCAATCAAAAAGTTAAATAAAATGTTTTATAAAATGTTAGAAACATCCAATTTTTGGGCGGAGAAATACATTGTTATGAGTACAAGTAACAATTTTGGGAAAACATTTTTTGTTGTACATTTTTTCTTAAATATTCAAAAAAGTTGGCCTTGTCACTAAAATGGATAGTCATAAATATATACGTATACAGTTTGTCTCTAAACGCACTCGGTATACAGGATGGACTATTGTTTAATACACAACAATGAAATGTTCGCCGACCGTTTCTCTCCTGTAATTAATGAGGTGGTGATTAATCCACAACCAATGTGGTAGTCCGATAAACCTCGACACGGGTGGTTGAGCGGTTGAGGTCGCGCGGGAATAGCCGGTAGAGGTCGCGCGGTCGCGAGCCAGGACCTTCGTGGAGGTCTCGGTGTCAGCGAGGTGTTGATGTTTAGAGGTCATGTGTGCAGTTGGCAACTCAGCGGCGCCGCGCACTTATGGACTGCGTACAATTAATTTATCCTATCATTGTTTATGGACATTCGTTTTCATTCGTCACTCCTGTGATACCTTTTGGTGAACGTTCGCTAGAAATACGCTATCGAAAATTAAACTCTCTCAATTATGTCAAATAGTTATTTTAACTTTTCTGTGCTCATGCTGATGTAGTGTTATACATGCCATATGCGTGACGTTTCCAATTTGGAGCAGCAAATTTTCTACCAGTCTGGTAAAAAGAACTCTGTAAAACAGGAAAAATTCTGGCTATTTTTTTTTACGTTTTGCTCCTTTATAACTTATAATTGATGATTATTTTATGCCGATTTCTATAAAACATTTAATTTCCCCATCAGTTGCATTTACTGTATATTCAAAATAAATTTAAAATATTTTTGTCCTGGAGGAGCTGCATATTGCGGTTTCACAATGTTTATAAATTTTGCTCACTTCTTTAAAAACCAAATTCTATCCCCACCTTTTTGCCTTGTTCATGTTGAATTACTTACTTATAAAATTGTAATGAATATCATTGCCTTTAATCGTTTTACGATGTTGAATAACGATGTTTACTTCTTTCAAATTTATCTACATTCTGCATTACGGTACTCGAATCCTCGCTTATGTATGTCGGTGAAGTTAATACGAATTCGTGCTGCCGTCACTATAATCAATACTGGATTCCACGAAATGTAACTTGTAATTTTCCAACGTCGCATTAAACGTTTTCCACGTGGCCCCCATTGCGATTGTGATTTCGTCGTCCTAGGCTCGTGGGAGTCATTGGCAATACAATAGTGCATTACACGTTTCTTACTCTATGGCCAGCATTTGATACGCTATGGCGCCACGTCGCCGTTGCATAACCTCAAACCATCGAGTGTTTTCTGCATTATCACTCTTATCAGTCAAGTGCAAGAGTCTGAAGAAATGGCAAACTGTCGTCTATGATGGGTTTATCTTGGTAACTCATGTTTTTAATTGCCCCTGCAAAAACTGAATTGCTATGGCGTTATTGTGCAACATCAACATTTGATAAATGTGCATAGTACTTAACCCAAACTGTACCTCTTTCTGAAACACGATCTATAATAGAGTACTTTCACCATCAAGAAAATAATTGGCACAGAAATTTAGATATCGGTACGGTATACTGAAAATGACTCGGAAACATGCATACCAAATTAAAAAATGCTATTATGTCTTGTGTTAATTTTTTTTATTTTCCTCTATATCTTTTGTGGACAGTTAGGTGATCACTTAGGCACTTTAAAGTGCAACTTGATTCCGTTGTTGTCAAAATTTGGCTTTAGTCAGAAACTTTAACTCAACAGTTGCAAAACCCGAAGAAATAACGATAATTCTGTCCATCCACAAACCAGAGCACCACGTTGGACCGCGTCCAGAATAGGTATCTGGGGTAAACAAGCTTTAGCTCAGTGACTGATTTAAGCACTACATTGATTTTCAGTGGAGTAAATAACAGTATTTATTCGCATCGTGGTTCCTAAAACGCGCGCGCCGCGCTGGGACACTTACAACTGATAATTTTACCTCTAGAAGGAGTCTGAGTTGTGTAAACGTTATATCACTTTCTTTCCCAATAAATACCTGTCTATATATAGCGACGTTTCGGGCCACACCCTCGCTCCGTCGTCAGGGCCCGCTACCGCTACCGCTGCCGCTACTTTCATCTGATCCCATTGTTGAAGTGTCTAACGATCCGATTCATGTGTCTCGCATTGTGGAAAACCGCAGTGATATTACGTTCGTTCGTTTCAACGTTCGTACTCCCCGAGAAGTGATAGGGGTTATCTAACCCTTTCGGCGGGTTCTTGCGTTTTTGTGTCGCATCTATAGGTGGTGAAATGAGAGAACGATTATTTTAGTATAATACCTATGTTTTATGTTATTTATAAAATGCCTTCCCTAAAATGCTGATGTGTGTGTTTTCAGTAAAGATATTTTATTTTTTAGTGCTGTTTGTCCCTCTTATCCATTGCACTTTTTTAAAATGAAATACTCTTAAAAAAAGACAATCATTTTTCTGAATGAAACTTTAACAAACTGTACACATAAGTCGTAAAATTAAAACAAAAGAGTGAGTTTTTGCCGTATTGTAATCCAAACATCGTACATTGTCAAGGTGAAGTGGTGTATTTAAGATTAGGTTTCTATGATAAAACGTAAAATATTTATTATTTTTATTTGCAACAATGAGTGTAGTATTGTGAAGCTTGTGCTAGCCAATAAAAAGTTCCTTCGTTGGAAAAAAATTAAAAAATTAATTGTTTTTTTTCTAAATATAAATTACCGGTTAGTTTAACCAGCATTCATGATCAGGACTATCAGTTAAAATGAAGTAGATCAAATAAAAGTTTTTGAAATCTAAGCACTCTAAAGGATTAGTGATTTTCTAGCGACCATAATGAACATTACAACAACAAACTATCATAATCCCCATACACGCGCTCGCTGGTCAAAACCCATCAGAGGAAATATTCCCCCCGGGCGGCCGGGAAAAATAAGATTACAACGCGAGAGGGAGGAGGAGGGGAAGGGGGGGCGTCAGCTGGTCCGCGGGCAACACTGCTGCAATCTGACGGCTGGTGGAGCAACTAATTAATAGTCTGGTACACGCACTGGGCAATGGAGGTGACCGGGCAATCGGGCGTCGGTAACGGCGATCGGAGTTGAGCAATATGGTCCACCGGGCAATGGGCAGCGGCGGGCCGGCGGGCAACACTGCTGCAATCTGACGGCTGGTGGAGCAACTAATTAATAGTCTGGTACACGAACTGGGCAATGGAGGTGACCGGGCAATCGGGCGTCGGTAACGGCGATCGGGGTTGGGCAATATGGTCCACCGAGCAATGGGCAGCAGCAGGCCGGCGGGCATGTCCGAACCGTCGGGGGTTGACGGCCAACACTTGCCCACGGGCACTTCGGAGTGTTTATGGTGATTAAACACCGGCGGTGTGAGCAACTGAGTGGTCCGCTGGAGATTTGGGTTTGTTCCGCATAGCGAACCTATTGTGGTTGCTTAACCCACGTGCAAAGTAGGAATATTCATGATATAAAACCTATCGGTTGCTACAATTGTAATTTACTATCAATAAATTAAGCAGTTGAGTGTTTACTTTGACGATTGATAACTGTCTTGACGAAAAGACAAAAATTATACGCAAATCTCCATGTAACTAGCATAGCTAGCAGCATGTAACCAGGGTAGATGGAATGAGGAACTAAATTATACCAGAGAATTAATACAGTTTTTCATAAGCTGATCCCCCAAGGGTCACTTGAGGATCAAAAAGAAACCGGAGGAAGTAAGTCTAGAAAGGCGAGGACGTTCGAATAGGAGGAATGCATGATTTATAAATGGCCCACGAAAATCAAAGCGTACTGTCATTACAGTATCGGTTTCGGTCGATAAGGTGATTTGACCCCTCAGAGGTCATAAATAAAGAAGAAACACTGTAAATGCTATGACATTGCATCTGCAAAATAGCCAAGTAGGCCTTCTAATTAATTGTATCTGAAAAAATGGATGGAATAGCGTTGTTATCAATGCTACTATTTTCATCAAGCAGGATTTCATGAATGGATGGAAAAATAATGTCATTGCAAATGGAAAATTTATCAACCATCAGTTTAGAATAAGGTGATATCTTAGGTGACTGGCAGAAAATAGTATCAAAAGAGGAAAACTACGAGTTTCAGGGGATACGTGATTACTAACGACATATCAAACCAATGGGTACATCGTAGCATCAATTCTGACCGAGGATACCCACCATGTTAGTTATGAGTTAGTTATGAGTCACAGATGCAGAAGGAAAAAATGCGTTGGAATTTCAAGATGGCATAAAGACCAATTGTAAATGATCTTGCAGTGTTGTAAGTATCATTAAGATTCCCGATTATGATCTAATTTTGATTAAGTGAGAATGACCAGAGGACTAGTGACTTTATATGAAAGGGAACAAATCACGAACGTCAGTTTTGATCAAGGTGATCCCCCGGGAATGAAGTCAGAAAATCAGATCGAGAGAGGAAGAAAGATGATGGCATTGAAATTGCAGGACATGCATGATTAAATGACATGCACACCTTAGGGTGCAGTTAGCATCATAGTCCGATCAAGGTGAACACCCCAGGGGTCAGTCAGGGGTCAGAGCGAAAGAAGGAAGAAAAGCGATGACATTGCATGATAGACCTGATTCTAAATGACACACGGCAGTCTAGTTAGCATCGGCGATCCCTGAGGTGATTACGCAAAGGTCGAGGCCGGTAATGAGAGAGGTTCGCGGCTTCGTTAGCGTTACAGGCGATTTATACTTCTCACCTCGGCGGGAAATGAGCGGCGAGAAGAATGTGCGTGATATATGTGGAGAGCGCCGGTCCCGTTGGTTTATGGTATTGGCGGGAACAGTTACTCGGTTCAGGGTCACCCTCGTGCAGTCAAGATGTAAATGATTGTCAAGATTAGGGTTTGGAATCTATCTATATATTAATAGGCAAGCATGTTTCGTTTCCTCCTTTTTTCTCAGCTCGTGTGCATCGTAGGAGAAATCTGTGCATACCGTTAGAAAGGTACTGTGCTGTAGATGAGCAGAAACACATTATAATTTTCATCGGCCTCCAGGGCTACGCCCTATGGGCTTTCAAAGTTTCAATGTTAATCTATGGGAGAAGGAAAATTGATTGAATCATTAGACAGCTGTTATAATAATAAATGCTAGCAAACCAGGAAGAACAGATGTTTCGGTTATGAAACCCTTTAAATCTAAATGGCTCAAGATTAACTGAGATTTTGGTCGAATTTCGACCAGTGGGCGATCTCTAGTCTATACTTATTTAATACGCTAAGGGTTTTTTTGTCATGAGAACTCCTCCTACAATTTTTAACCGATTTTCAAGTTTTTGGTGTCGTTGGATACGGCTTGGTCTGTAGTTGTTTCCGCCAAAAACTGATGAGAATTGGACTAAAAATAAAGCCACTATCCACCATTGAAATCCCAAAATTTCCCATTTAAATAACATTGGGATTGAAACAAGCATTTTAAACATCTGTTAGGCCTAATAATCAGCTGTTAATACGTATAGATTTTGGTGAATAAAGATATTCACAATATTGGATTGGTCGGATGTCATTGATTAAGAGCTAAAGTAAAATTTGTATTGTATTAAAATAAATTGCTCGATTTCGAGCAACACGTATACTAGTACTTATTTAATACGCTAAGGGGTTTTTTTGTCTTGAGAACTCCTACAATTTTCAACCGATTTTAAAATTTTTGGTGTCATTGGATAGAGCTTGGTCTGTAGTTGTTTCCGCCAAAAACTGATGAGAATTGGACTGAAAATAAAGGCGCTATCCACCATTGAAATCTCAAAATTTCCCATTTAAATAACATTGGGATTGAATAAAGCATTTTAAACATCTGTTAATAATCAGCTGTAAATACGTGTAGTTTTGGAGATTAAAGAGATTCACAATATGGGATTGGTCGGATGTCATAGATTTAGAGCTAAAAGTAACATTTGTATTGCATTAAAATTAATTGCTCGATTTCGAGCTACACGTTTACTAGTTGGTATAAATGCATGAATCATTTTGTCTTTGGATGGCATGTTACGATTGGGCATGGTATCGAAAACACATTTCAAAAGATCAATTGATATTCAAAATTTTGTTTTACGCAACCCAAAAGTCAAATAGAGAGGACGACGCTTGATAAATTCAACATTGATTAACTTCTGATGGTGCTACTGTTTGGGTGGTGTCAATAAGATGATCTCGATCATCCTTTAATTCCAGAAGTTGGTCCAAAATTCAAAGACAGGCTAAGTAAAAGTTGGCGTTCGATGGAAGTTTCATGCATCACACTAAACAATCCTGTATTGTTCCATTTTTTAAATATACAGGATACAACCTAAATAATTTTCAGCTCTGAGTCTAGTTTTTTTCCATACTGATTTGGAGGAGTCTAACAACCGAAATCTTGTCAAAAACTAGAGCACATTTCACCTTTCGGTTTCAAACCCAATGTGACAAACCGATCCATTGGAGGTTTTCTCTTCTCAGAATCGGCCCGGCCGCTTTTCCTCACTCCACTTTTCCAATTCATCTCGCACGTTTCGCTAGCGTTGATTGCAGTGTTCTTCTCACTTTCAAAACTCAATCGAGACGTCGTGTAGGGCTGAGGCTAAACCAACACGGTTGACAACGTCACCCATGCTTCAGCTCCCCGCCGCGTGCCTTTATACCGTGTGTTTTTTCGTGATTTTTTTACCCGACCTCGTGTGTTGACCGGTGACGGTAATAATCAATTAGCTGTCGTAGAAAGCAGGACTGAAAGTGTTTCAATCCACGCGATTAGCTGGGGACATCGAGGGAAATGAGGAAATTGTTGACCGTTCAAGAAATTGTTGAGTGTCCACCATATACGTTGGGATGCAGTTTTGAATTTGTATCAAACTATTAGCAGCCGACAGCCGACAATCACTTTAAGGATTTTTCAAACAATTGAAATTGATGAAGTTTCTTCTTAATTGATTCGAATAAATTATTATTGGTGTGTAATCGGAAAGTTTTATGAATAAAGTATTCTTAATACTCCATTTTGAATTGATATTTTGTATTTCAATGAATAGTTTTGGAGGAGTAGACAATGTATGTTTGTCCCATATTAGTCTTGAGGGATGAAATTAACTTTCATTCCCTTTAATTCCCTTGACGTCCAATTCCATTGATCTGTGTGACTAAGAACTTTTATCCAAGGAAGAATGGTTTCTCATCAATAAACGTTGTCTTCATCTGGGCTCTGTATAGTGCCTATCTTATGATACTTTTAAACAGTACTATCCTACAACAACACCTTTTTCTTCCTTCTTCAGCTTTGATCTTTTTGGCTCTTGAGAAATCATCTTCACCACGTCATCTACAGCTGATGATTATGATAAATTCGTTTCTGCTACCTAGCCCTTGAGACTATCTCATGTTTGATACAGAAAATCATAATAGCCTTGGGCATCGCAAGGTGTTAACTAGACAGCTCCGCCGTCTTTTGTCAGTTGCAATCAGCTCCGATCTGTCATGTCATCGCAGATAATTCTTCTTCTACACCACAGTGATGAGAAGTCAACGTTTTTTTAGCTTTTGTCTAGCTTGCCTCTTAGAAACCAGCAACAGTAATTAAAAAGAGCTCTCCAATCAAGCATTATGTTAATAAGTTACAATAGTTTAAGGCACCAACCTTTCTATATGAATTACTATATTATCCATTCTTTAAGAAATGTTGGAGATTTACTATGACAACCTTGTGCCATGCACAGTACAGTACTGTAACTATTACTCTAACCTATCTGAAACCCAACTATTGGACTATCATCAAAGACTTGTATGAAGCCAATTGCTATTGAAAGCGCTCTGTTACATGACTTGACTTGATTTATCTGCCTTTCCCTAAATAACCATTGACAAATCTACTCATGGCTCAACAATTTAACCAGATACAATTTCCACCGCACCCATTGTAAACCACCTCAATTATGATGGAAATGCGTGGCACCCGTGGCGGAACTGACCTTTAGCGTTACCGAGCCGTGGACCAATAGTCAGTCGTAATGAACATTTGCCACATTTGGCGGACCAATTGGCATTTACCGATGTCGTTATGAAACCCGTCGCGCTAGATGCAAAACACCCACACGTTATTGAGGCGTTATTGCTTGTTGCCTGTAGCCTGCTGTGGCCGACTGCCTGTGTTGCGATAGGCTATGCAATAGCATTGGCTATAATTAAATATATTGGTGTTGATGGTTGATGAATTATAGGGTCCAGGATTGGTGTGATGCGTGATATTGCATTTACAGTAGACTCTTTCTTAACCGTATGCTTTTTAACCAGCCTACATTGTTGACAGTAGGATCTGGGTTTGACTCTCTAAAAAACTAAATAATCCTTGAGTATTTCGAAATACGTATTTAAATACGAGTCATTGTTAAATTACTAGTGGCTTCTAGGGGCAAAAGCCCCTAATCATAAAATTAAAATAGCATGAACCATAACGTATTACCATTTCTTCCACAACGAATATTTCCAGAAAATTTAATTTTAATTTGAGGTATATAGGCCTAATATTTTAACAATACCGTTTGAACAGACTATTCACCCCCAAGTACTCTTATCAATCCTGTACTATTATGTTACCCGTTTGTAAATGCTCTATTTTGTCTGTTGTTAAACTCATATCGATCTATGGAAAATAAGTTTTGAAAGAAATCGTAGTTCCTTAATTGAGCTGTGACGGCTTTTTAATATAACATAGAAAAGCGGCAATGAAAAAAACATGGATTTTTTAGCTCCAGTCAGTTTTTATATTTTTTATGTTTTAGTCACAAAATTTAAACACAGCACCTCAAAGTGCATTTTTACTTGCTGTGTATATTCATCACTCGTAATCAAAACTCTTAATTGTGTGTAAACAAAGCAGATTTTTTTTTAAAAATCACTACATGGAAAATCTTTAAGGAGAACCTTTCAAAAAGTAATCATTCTTATATATTTCCCATTTTGTTGTAAAGTTTTTTTTTACCTGCTGCATTTTCCTCTAGTATGTAGGAAAAACGTCTATGATTTTAACTCGTCTCCTATAATCCTGCAATCTATGAAATGACTAAAAGGTTTCTCGGAAAATTCAGCTAACAGAATAACATAACTTCACGGACTGATACACTTTCATCGTCGACTGATGTGTCATCGTCATTCAATATGATCATTTGATATTTTTCGTCTTAAAATAAAACCAAAACAATGGATATAATGTAGGTATTTCTCAAACCACAATTCATCGCCCATTGCATCTCTATTATAGCGATCAGAAAGCATTTTATGATTTGCATACACGCTCAGTTTTTTTACAATTTAAATTATAGTAACAACAGTAAAATCAGCAGTCAGTTTGTAATAGTAGGTAAGGTTAACTCTCCTAGTAGAATTTTTAGTCGCTCAAAGCAACAAAACGTCTTATTATAGTATTACCACTCTAGGGTTAATTTTTAGCGAATTTCCCATAGGGAATAAGCTATTACCGTAGGTCTCATGGTAAGACCTAAGCCCGGGACCATGTTACTTTTTCGTTTTGAGGTGCCCAGAGACCAAAAATAATAGTCATTAAAATTTATATATATATATATATATATATATATATATATATGTATATATATATATATGTATATATATAAATTTATTTTTATATATATATACATATATATATATGTATATATATATATATATATATATATATATATGATTATTTTTAGACGTCACGATTGCTAGAAACAGGAACCAGCACACCTTTAAAATTTATAGAAAACCTACACAAACTGATCTGTTGATACCTTCAAAATCCAATCATCCCTGGAAGTATAAAATGGCTGGCTTCCGTTCTATGGTAAATAGGTTGCTAACCATACCTCTTGCTAAAGAAGAATTTGACAAAGAAAAGAATATTATCAAATATCTAGCGCAGAAAAATGGATACAAATCAGATATTGTTGATAGAATGATAAAAAACATGAAGAGGAAACGAAATCAAGAAACAAAAGATCAAACTGACATCCAAAAGAAAAAATATATTAAAGTGCCATACAATACAGTAATGAACAGGGCAATTCGTAAGACCTTTGAAAACACAGATATTGCATTAAGCTTTGAGACAAGAAATAACGCGTTCAATCTGATTGGAAAACTATCCAAGCAAAGAGAGAAGAAAACCAAGGATTACACACAATCAGGACTTTACAAAATAAAATGCTCAGATTGTGACAAATTTTACATCGGTCAGACAGGCAGGTCATTTCAAGCACGATTCAAAGAACATATTCAGGCTTTAAGAAGCAATAATAGAACCACTATGAAGTCCAATTATGCTGAACACCTCCTATCTGACAATCACAGCTACTCGAGCATGAATGACAACTTAGAAATACTGAATTACATGTCCAAAGGGGAAAAGCTGAATGTTACAGAAGAGTTAAGAATATTTATAGCACACAATGAGAACCCTCAGCAACTTATTAATAATCAAATACCATCAAATAATCCTATCTTTGAAAGAATAACTAAACTACAAATGAAATAGATAGAAGAAATTTAACCTGCAAAGTGAAACACCTGATAATAACATTGTTTATGATACAAAAGTTTATTTATTAATAATAGGTTAGAGTTTTATTTGTACAATGACCATGAAGATGGGCTAATGTCCCGAAACATGTAGTCACCAAAAATAATAAAAGTTTTCATTCTCAAAAGGGTGCTCTTGTTGAAATGTTTTATTTATTGATGTATATATGTATATATATATGTGTCCCTAGACACGATAACTCTCGTAAAAATGGTCCGATCGACACCAAATTTGGTAGAGATGTGTAATGCTACGTTTATTCGGATGAGTTCGAAAACCAGACATATCGACCTACCGGAAGGGGTTGTTTTGGGGGGTTTTGTACCCCAAAAATGGGTTTTTTGCATTTTTTATATGTAAATTTTAAGAATTTTAAATTTTTATTTTGACCATTGGATTTAGCTCAAAAAAACACACAATTTAGTATTTTGAAGCTTTGCTCTATCTCCATTGGTTACTGAGATATTACAAAGTCTAAAGACAGTACATTGTCTTTTGAGGCTCCAATGTTAATCTTATGGAGAATAAGGATGTGTTAATATTTCACTTATTAACCAATATTTTTGGATGAAACTTGGTATTTAGCTTCATTTGGTTGAGATTCATCCATTTAAGGTAAACAATCTAGGTTTTTGTACTTATCATGGCAGCAAACCTGCATACTCTTTTCCTATGTTAATCATATGGAGAATAGGCAAACTCTTTTATTTATGGACAGATATTGATGAAACTTACTATTTGGCTTTATATGGTCGAAATAAATTTTTTCTATGCTAAAAACCTACTTTTAGTGTCCCCCATGGCAGCATACCTGCATACTCTTTCCCTATTAGGAGAATAATAGACATTTATTTCCCTATTAATGAGCACGTGATGAAATTTTGTTTACAAGTTTAGCTGGTCAAAATTAATATTACTAATTTGGAAATTCGCTGAGTACGCAGGTCTGCTGCGATGGGGGTATTGTCATTTGGCTATGAATAGTTCTTTACTCAATTTTATCATCTGTCTCTCGTTTTAAAATAAAACCAAAACATATGTATTGATGACTGTACACAAAGAAAATTTTTGATTCCCCATGCTATTGTTAAGGAGGACGTTTTATTATATTTCTCATTTCCTTGTAACTTTAAGAATACACTTTATGGGACCGAAACCTTTAATTTGAGACTCCTACCATCTTCCTGCAATTTGTAAAACGCTCACAATTTTGCCCAAGAAATTTCGCTTACAGAATTATTATATAGATTGCTTCCCTTGGTGTGAATTATTTTGTTATCTTCACTCAATTTTATCATCTGTGTCTCATTTTGAAATTAAACCATAACACATGTTTTAATGTACACAAAGCAGACGTTTTTCGAATTCCCATGCTATTCTTATGGAGGAGGTTTTACGTGATTTCTCATTTCCTGTTAACATTCGCCGATAGTTTTCCCTCGTGTATGGGACCAAGACCTTTAGTTTGAGACCCCTCCCATCTTTCTGCGTTTTGTATAACGCTCACAATTTTGCTCAAGAAATTTTGCTTACAGAATTATATATATAGACTAGGGGCTTGTAGGGGCAAAGGCCCCTAAAAATTTAAACGGTGCTGCTATCTCCAAAAGTAAGTTTCAATTCATCACCTCCTTGCACAGTTAATGCAATTCTTCTCAATCTATACTGTGAATTTACACTCTTGAATTTTCTTATAAAATACCTTAATCTTGATAGAACTTATTGGTGGTATCAAATCAGCAATGAAACAATAATTTTCCTTGTATTACGTACAGTAGTCTATTTTGAGGAAAAATGAAAATTCATTACACTACTAAACTGCCAGACGCAATAAAAATGGTTTTAACCTTAACCATGTACGTGATGAGTTTGTAGCTCAAATAAATAAAATACTTCAATACAATATGACAAAATGGTTATTAGCCTATTAATACTGTACACCACTGTATTCTGAACCCCTGTGCCTCCATGTCCCTGTGCCCCCTCCCCAGCTCCTCATGTTCCCTATGCTTCCCCCATGTCCCTTGTTCCCCCGCATGACCCTTGCTTAGTACCCCCATATGCGCCAGGGACACGCGTGCCTCCCACGCCCCCGCACCATCTCGTACATCTCCCGCCTCTATGCTCCTGTGCCCCCATGTCCGCCGTTCTTCCCCATGCCCCCTATGTACAGCAAGCCTTTTCCATGTCTCCCCCGTGCCCCCCCCCCCTATCTAACTACCCATGTGCCACCAAAGCCCCTCATATCCCTCGTACCCTCCCATGCTCCCCGCCCCCCCTCCACCAAGCTCCTGTTCCCTCCATGCTTTCGTAACCCCATGCCCGTGGTTTCACTCGGAAATCCCTGTGTTTAAAATCGTTCTTCCCTGTGTCCCCATGCTACCAAAGGTTCTCGTGACCATTGTACCCTCCCATGCCCCACGCACCCATGCCTCCCCATGGTCCCCGTTTCCCCCATGCTCCAGTACCACCATGCCCGCCGTTCTTCCCAATGTCCCTATGTCTCCCATGCCTCCCTCATGTTCCCTTTCTCTCCCAAGCCTCCCCCATGTCCAACTACCCCTGTGCCACCAAAGCCCTTCGTGCCCCCTGGTACCCTCCCATACCCCTCGCCATCCCACGTCCCGTACATTCGTATCCCTATGCCCCGTGTCTCATCTGTCCCCCACTCTCCCATGCCCCCATTCTCGCCGTTCTTCCCTGTGCCTCCATGCCCCCCAAGCCCAACTACCCCTATACCTCCAAAGCCCATCTTGCCCCTTGTACCCTCCCATGCTCCCCCGCCCCCCTTCTCCCATGCCCCCTTGGCCCCCGTTTCACCCATACCCCCATGACCGCCGTTCCTCCCCGAGCCCCCTTGCCCCCTGTCCACCATGCCTCCCCCATTCTTCCACGTACCCCCAGCTCCAACATGCACCCAATGTACATGTACCCCCATGCCTCCTACCCCCCGTTCCATCGACGTCCCTCGTCGTAGTAGTATGTTTTGTCTGTTTTTTCAATGAAAAACATTGATTTATATAATGTTTGTTTTCGCACACTGTCATTTACATGAATAGGGCCTTGCTCCCCGTCTGTATGGGTTAACGGGCATTGGTTGTTTCCATACTACCTACGCAAAGAAAGAAGTAGAGAATGAATAAAACAAAATAGTCCTCACGCAGAGATTATTCAATGTTTGTAGTTTACAATATTTAGTCGAAAATTAAAATAAACAAACACTTTAGTAAAACGATTTAACTCTAATCACTAAATATAGCAAAAATGTAAAACAGTAACATAATAAATAAACGTCATTCACTGAGTAAAGACAATATATTAACTATTATACTAACTGTATCAAGGTTAAGCATCTTTTAATTGTGGTCTATTCAGCATACAAAATCATTTTAGTCCTCAGTCCTGATTATATACTAAATGTCATAGATGTGGCCACGAAGAAGAAATACGCTGTGGATTCGTAATTTTTCCATGACTATTGGTGTTTTCCTTTTTATAGTACATTGAAAATTAAAAAAAAAAAAAACTATATTTAAGGTTATCTTAACTCAAAGTAAACAGCTGAGTTGTTCAGTTAAAATAAAATATTCACTGGAACATCTGCTTAATTACACGTGTAGATCTAAAAATCTCCTCCCCATAAGATTAACATTGGAACTTCACGGACCAATGGGGCAAAGCCCAGATAACTTTTGTTAATTCTGGTATTTTTCCTTGCGTCCTTGGTCCTCAAGCTTTAAAATGAGCCATAATACGTTGCCCTATCTTTCACCTAACTTGAGATATTTCGTGGGGACCGATTTGCTTACGGAATTATATATTATATATAGATTGTACAATGAAGTATAATCCGCGATGTTTTGATTGTGTAGAAAGAATGATGAAAATATCTGGTGGAACTGTATATAGATTCCATTAGAAGGAGTTCTCTGGTGTCAAATGTTGAAGTTCGGACGATGGGTTGTAAATCTTCTCCTGGAATGTCCAATAAAAATCCCGTTCTTAGTTCGACTACTGTGGACTGTCAAGGATGCGGCATTCTGAATACATTATGAAACCGAATATCCGATTCCTGAGATATTTTAGTCTACCGTTTTTTATCAGATTTTAGATTGCATATTTTTGGATTTGTAGTTTAAAAGATGTAATTTTAGTCAGTAGATTTGTAGATATCAGTGAAGTTTCTTTCCCAATTTCTTGAAATAACTTGTGAACAGTTTTCTGGTAACGTAAATCCAATATTTAGCTGCCCAATACAGACTTTGGACTTGCAAATTTACTATTATCTCACTCCGTGAATTCTATATTACGTTTCAGCAACCGGAGTATCGCAATCTAGATTATTCAGCTTAAATTACAGCGAAAGCGAGTAGAGAGGTTTAACGTGGGATATCAAACAATTAACAACACCTAGCTATTTTATGACACTGCTTCCGCAATTAGAATCGTGTGAACTTAAACTATCCTAGCTTAATTTATACCTGCACTTTGCTGGATTAACGTTATCTGCATCTTTTACGATCTGGATGAGATCAAAACACCACGTTATCCAGCATTCATTAGGATTAACGAGATTGAACTGTGCATGAGCCCCTTCATTAACAAGACTACTTCCAACCTGTTTCTATTTATAAATAGTATGAATCCTTGATGTTTGAGTTTGATACTGATTTATTTATTCTGTAGTGTTTTATCACTCAGCTTTCCCACTTACGTCACCATCATACTGATCACACTCTTCAAATGTCAAATTAACGTGCAATTTCCCCCTCACACCCTCTAACGACGCGGCGCGTTAATGGCGGAGACCTGTTGTAGCCTCGACACGGGGTAATGAAGTGTGCGAGGCTACCGGGGTATCGATGTAATTAGTGTGTGTGCGTGCGTGCGTCAGAAGTACGCACGCTGAGGAGTGAGGTAGGAAGCTGCATGCTGAGGATATGAAAATAAACGCCAGGATGCGCCGGCGTCGCGTCACCGTGATGCAATTGATGCCGTCACGCAAATAGGCGGAGGTAATTAATGATTGACGTGTCAGGAGTGTCATTACTGTGATGGGAGTGTTTAGTTGGCGTGGCAGTCTAGTTAGGAGACGAGTGACTGGAAATTGTACGGTGTGTTTGTTTGATTATTTCCTGAAGAAGTCTTGATGGTTGTTTGGCCAATTTCATTAATATTCATTGGGTTACACGAATTTTGAAAAATCTGGCAAAAACCTACATTTATAAAATTATAAAATTGCGTAAATACGCATGTTCACGGATTAAGAAAAAAGGTCCTTTATGAGTAAGCTTATTAACAGATCATGTATGATCAGGCCTATCATTATATGTACAGTAGTTGTTTATCGAGTTATCTAAAGTATTTGTTCAAACAACAATGTGGAATTCATTGTGATTAAATTTAGTTTATTTTTCGTCTCTAGGACTTCCTCTCTCTTACAGAATACAATAGGATTTTTCTGAAATAATCTAAAAATCAAAATGTACCGTACTAAAAATAAAAAATTCTTGGATTTGACTTGATCATGTCGTATTGCCAAGATTTGATCATTCTAGATCAATTCTCTGTTTAAACTCCTGACTGATACGGAGGTAGCTCACCATAGTCCCTGTTTAAGAGACATCTTCACCCCTGTGCCAGTAGCCCATTGTTGCGCAGGCGGCAATGTTAACCATACGGCTTTTAATGCAAAACATGGTATTTGATTCCCCTGTTTCGGACGCCGTTTTTCAGCCGATTTTTTTAAACTTGGTAAGTGTTTAGTGGAATAGTTATATTAGGTCCCTCATACCTCTAAATTTTGAAAATTTAATAAATATTACTCTCTGTAACGTCGCAAAGTAACTCGATTTTCCTTAGTAATGTTTAAAAATTTAGTAAACTTTTCGAAATTTCGATGTATGAGGGACCTAATATAACTATTCAACCAAACACTTACCAAGTTTAAAGAAAATCGGTTGAAAAACGGCGTTCGAAACAGGGGAATAAAATACCATGATTTGCATTAAAAGCCGTATAGTTAGATCTATAACATTGCCGACTGAGCATTGAGCAACAATGGGCTACTGACCCAAGGGTGAAGATGACTCTTAATCCTGGGTCGTTGAGTGCACGTGTTTGGAAACAACAAACGCCCCAACAAATGTATTGCAACATATGTAAATTCGCCAACTTCCATGTAACCTGACAGTCCAGATCGAGTCCCATACAAGAGCGCCACCAGCCCGAGCAGCGGCAAAGGAAAAGTAAGTGATCTTTCCGGAGGAAAGTGAGGCGGCTGGACCAGTCTTGCTGTTAAACTTTTCCCGTTTTGGACGATATCTGCATAACAGCCACTTGTCCGTATACGGCCCGCCATCTGTCACCGCGCTGTTTCAATCTCCCCCCCACCCCCCCCCCCCCTGGACACGTCAGCACGACCTTTGGGCACAGTTTATTTCGGCGGTTTTCTACAAATTACCCCAAAACGTATAGATTTCTCCAAGGCCTTGTTAGTGTCTCTGGCCCGTTCTATTCTGAAACTTTTCGTAGAACACTTTTGTTTTTGGATAATTTCACAAATTAGTAGTTTTGATATTCAGTTTTCTTATGTTTTCCCTCATTAAATTAGAAGCCGAAATTGTCTAGAAGTCCGGAGCGTGCTTCACAGAACCTTATTACGAAAAATATTTATTTGCCGTGCTTGTTTTAACTACGGTAAAAAATTTTAAAACGGTAATAAAACCTGTTATTTATTCCTAAATTAGGCCTATTTTTTACACCAATTTTTATTGAAATCTAAAATCTCATTTAAAAATAAAATTAAAGTGGTAACATATTTTATTTTTCTTGCGACTTAAGGATACAAAAAAAACGAATTCTTTAATACATACATGTGTTGTAGCAATTAAAAACAAGTTTGAAAAAGATTCAGCTTAGAATTTAACTTCAATTCTATGAATGTTCAAACGAAATGAAGACGAACAGTAACGATATAACTTGTTACATCCCTTTTTCTGTGATATTAGTAAGTCTTCTAATAAAATTCCTTTTGATGTATATCACTGAATTAATTTAATGTTATTGCATATCCAGCAATCCAATTAAGACCTGTATAATTTTCAACAAAAGTAAGCTCAATCCATTGTGCTGTCTCACCTACTTTTCAAGGCGGGCAATTATTAATTATTATTAAATATTTTCCCAACAATCACTGCTTCCGACCTTGGGATTCCGTGGGTATTGTTAATATTGCCTAATTAGTTTTCCTCACCGGACACGGATGTTGCTCAATGCAACCAGTGTTGCCACAGCTAACACATAAAAATTCCTTCCGTCCACTCACCTAGTTCGTTAATTTCTCCTCCTGGATGAAAGGAAAAGTCCCGCATTAAATGAATTACTTTCAATTTATTTGTTACAGTATATACACACACATAATCAATATACATTAAGGGTTAGTTTTTTGGTGATTACAGTGGGTCTTTTTTTGGTGTGCAATGTTGCATTGATGATGCATTACCCAACTGAAATACTGAAAAAAAACTCCACCACATTTGTATAAATCGTTAAGTATAAAAGTTAACTTTCTTATTTTTTTAAATGTAAGAAATCGGAATCTTGGACTGAAAATTACCATGACATAATATTAAAGTGTTGCGCTGCAAAAGAGCTAACATTTTTCAACTGAGAGAATTTACTAAACCTGAAAAACATTTTATTCTGTGATATTTTTCTAAGATAGCACCGTAAAAACTTTACAAACAAGCACACAAGTAGTGAATATATTTGTTATTGTACATTTTAAAATATATACAAAAACATTTTACCATATTTTGTTACATAACATGTCGTGTTTAACCAAATTTATGGTTTTATAGACGTACCAGTTTCGTATTATTGTACACTTTGTGCATTGTAAATCCCCAACCATGAAGGTTTATGATCCGTCAAGGTGGCAACACTGCCCGCGCGGGGAATCCACAGCCAGGCTGGCCAACCGCTTCAGTCTCGCGGTGTGAAGGATACGCAACAGTCGCGCGCATCGTCCGTCAGCTGATCGGACAAATAAACAAACTGTGTTTACTCGCTCAAGTGTCAAAACATCAGTGACTTTCAGTTTTAAAACTTGTAGTGTTTAGTGTTGTGTTTGGTTAAAAGTGGGGATTGCAATTATTCGGATAAACCTGAGGTACGTTTAGTTCTTTCTACACCTAGGTATAGTGATATAGTTGTTCTCAAATAATGCATACTTGGCGTAGTTCAGTAGGTCTTTGTGCTATTTTTTTTGTTTTGGTACAAAATAGGTTATTTTATACCATATATATTGTGATAAATATAGGCATAGACAATTATTATACACCCTGAGTGCCATGGTGCATGAGCACAATACCTCCCTTGAGTCTTGACCAATTTTGAACGTTTGAGGTGTTACAAAGTTCGTCCCATACAAGTTAGTTTTTCAATAAGGATTTTTGAGATTTACATTCTGAAGGGCACTGACTTAAAGTTCGTTTCATGTACAAGATAAACTTGGGAAACCATTACTGTGACCCGAATTAAATTTGAAATGTAATCTGGTGTTGATAGTAAAACATAGAACAACCAACAACCTGTATTAAAAGTAAAAGAGGATCAATTAATTGAACTTACAGAAATCCCAACCAAAGCGGGTTATGAGGCGTTTTGTCCTGCATATGCACCCATACTTGTTGTGTAATCGGGTTGCATTAACATTCTTCATTAATACATTGAATTATACCTAAACAAAAGTTGTAGTTACCGCTATATGTATTGTGCAACACGCTAGCTAATTTAGACTCGTCATAAAAAAATACAGAAAATTAGATTAAATTGCTTTCACAGTGTGTTCCAATGTCCTACTGTAATCAATTACTTATAACTGTAGTGACGAATGAAGCGTTAATCTTTGGTAGAATTTCGGATGTCATCGTCACGGCCATCGTTAGGAAAGTCAAAACCTAATTAAGATTCTGCCCTTAATCGCGATCCTTCCCTCATCGTCCTTCTGAGCGGCTAACACCGCAGGATCAAACTGCCATCAACACCATCACAATCTACAGTGTACAGCAGTGCCAGCAGTGCGATGCCCGGGGCGGGGACCTTGGCCCACAGGTAGACACTACCAAGTCGTGTCCTACAAGTCACGTGACCCCAGCCAAGGTCGCCGATCTATCAGCTGTCAACACCGACACCCGCCAGCCGCCAGCTCTCCGGATTTGGCGGGCGAGGACACCCGCCGACCTATATCACCCAATCACTTCACCTCCGTTGTTGCCCATTGTAAACCCATTTTCGCAAGGCCGGGTCACAATTTTTTACCACTAAATCCTGCACTATGTCCAGGACAACCTGGAAGACCTTTCCGCTAGAGCAGCGGTTCACAACCATCTTACGAGACAGCGAAGCCTATTAGAAATCCCAGAACAAGGCTGACAATAACGCAGAAGGGTTGCACAACTGTTGATTTCAAGCTTAACAACAAGCTCCCAAACTCCGGGAAGAGTCTTTAGAGAGGAAGAACTTGATGAAGAAGGTGGTTTTGTGCCTTATGGCCCTCTACTGTTTTTTTATCCCCGTGTTGAGTTGGTATAGGTACGCCTATCCAGAGAGAGTAATAAGGGTAAAACGTATGTTCCGTTTGTTCCATTGTACTTGTGTATATGTATTAAATGACGCCATTAATCCCCCAAGAGGTATATACTTATGAGGTAATAAGGTGAACTCCCGATCATGGTGCGTTAGGTTCGTAGGGGGGAGTGTGATCTATCAGGGTGATGGTCTCATATATTTTTTTGTGTTTTCTAGTTACGCTGTAATTTTTATTGTTTACCAACTTAAAATTTGTACACTAAGAAACATCTTATTTTGACAATCATCGAATAAAGATGTGGGGTTAAAATTAAATTTCGTCTATTTTATTGGGATGAAAACCGATTGACTTTCATTTTCAACCGTTAAGCTTTTATTATTGTTGTACATTTTCTTCAACAGGACATATTTTATTATTGCCAATAAATTATGTAGAAATATAGTCTACAGTATTTTGTTTCACTGTCAAAATTTAAAGCAGCAATAAGTCATCAATCATTATTAAGTTGTGTCTTCTTTTTATCTTTTTATCTTCTTATAAACAGCCTCTTGATTGCTATCTCTTTGGCTTTTCCACTAATTCCCACTTGTATCTTCAGTTAAAAACAACCTTTACCTTAAACAGTGAAAGATATTATACATTTTCAGATAAGATAAAGTTTGCCTACCCTCCCCAAGCGATGAAATCCCGTCTGGACCGCTGAAATTGACGCATCCAATGTTGCATGAAATATCGGTTACTCTACTGTCAAAATCAGAACCAGACTGACCAGTGAAAGTCGATTCGAGATCGTAAATTTCTGCTGTGAGAACTAGATCGCCATTTCCTCCGCGGCTGGACCGGCGGCGGCGGTCGGTGGGTGATTTTCGCCGGCCAATTGCGATCATTGTGGGTATTGCGAGGCCCAGTGGGTGACGGTGACACCCATTGTGGGTCAACAATCAGAGCTCGTCCTCGGCCTCTCGGCCATCGGAACTGGGCGCGTTACGCTTTGTTTGGACAGGAAATTATTCGGCCAGTTGGACGTTGCGAATTGTCAACCTGTAGGTCAGTGGTCAAATCGGTGGGATTTTCATCGGCAAAGTTGTCAATCTAGATCGGTTTAAGGTTCGATGCTGTTTCTTGTCATTTTATGATTGGCTATTGAGATTGCGCTTAATGTGTCAATCTGGTTTGCTTCTTCTTTGGCATTGTAGATCAGAATTTGCGAACTTTGTGACAAATTCAGGTAATGAATGCTGGTAATAAATGTATTTTGTTAAAACTGATTTTTGGGAATTTTCCGAAACAATTCATTGCTACGATGACATTTGGCATAATTTTGCATAAAATAGTGTACATTTTATTGCTGTTTGTCAGATACGCTGATTATTATCTTTCGTCGTAATGGTAAAGGATTGTTCAAATGTTTTCATAGGTACTGAGATTCTCACCTTCTGATTTTCTCGGATGTAAAATATTTGTCTTTGAGTTTGCTGCGTGCGGACCACGTAGAATATAATTGTTCGTACAGACTTCGTTATAATGGTTGAAGACCAGTTTCCAAATAATGTGTCAACCGTAATTCATTGTGTCAAGCACTAAGATTAACCCCCCTTTCAAGAAATCTCTACTTTTCAGATTATACTGAAGAACAACATAAACAAATTAAATTTCCAAACCAGTATAGTTATAAAATGTGACCTGGAGAGTGAGCAGCAAAATCTTATATAGAATTCTTTCCAAAGGAGGGGGCAGAAGAAATTCTTCAGGTACCTTCAACTGATAGCTCCTGAAGGACAACGATTGTTTTTCTTAAGTTTAACTTAACATATGGATCACATAGCTCAGATCTGCCAACAAGGATAGCAGCCTTCTTGAACTCAGATTCCTCAAATTTAGGCCTATAGAAATTCGGATCAATCAGAAGTATGACCATCTATTGGTAATGTTTCTGATGTATAGTGTTTTACTCGTATGCCCTCGGAGGTCGTGGAACTCTCTCAAGTTTTAGAGTCGACTCTTTTGAAGACATATTCAGTTAAATAATGCACACTGGTTTGGTAAGGTTTTATCAGCACTTTATCCATATAAAGTCTCCTTAGAGCTAATAGTTACTTTGGCATTTAACATTACTGTATTACGCATACAATTGGTTATGCCATTAATATGAAGGCTAGTTGCCAGACATTGTGTTTGTTATCTTTCATCAACTTCAAGGAAAACCTGTTGTTCTGGCTTTTTCATCCAGGGTACCGGTAGATAATAGGCTAATATTCTCTGCTCCAAGCAAATTCTTAGTCTATGGTCTACGATACATTTATGACATTCTCTTCGTCAACATAAACGTGGCGTGTCACACATGAGAGCTTTCTTGCTTTCCTTGAGTGTTTCCAAGGACATGACAATGATCCAGTCTTCAGCGGATGGTTCCTGAAAGATCGTTATCACCCGTCTAAAGTCCAACTCAAGTTGATCCCACTCGCCGTGGTGCAGGACCTTTTCCTCGTGGCGGAGGCCCGGCACGGTCGGACAGCGCGGTGGGATTGTGGGATTCGTTTGACGGATACGAACGTGATTGAGGGTTTTTCGAAAGCCACCAGCCATTATCACGACGGTGTTTCCCAACGTCCGACTCTGGGGAGCGGATCGGCCCGGCGGGTGAAAGCTCTCCCGGTCGAGGGACCGAGGGTGTGGGGACTGTGATGGGCTAATGGATATAATGTAACCTGATGGATCTAATTGTATCCGTTATGGTAGCAAAGGAAATATCCTTATGAAAAAGAAAATAACAAACCTATGGTGGAGAGAGAGATAAAGCATAATGCAATGTTTATGCGCCTAATTTATTGTGGCGAATATCTTGCATTTTCCTGTTTCTCGATTAAAACTTCTAACGTGCATTTGTTTTATGTTGCAGGAAACAAACAAAAATTCCGCATCTGGTGAGTATTTCCATTCTTGAAATTTTCTACCTATACTTATTTAATAAGCTTAGGTTTTTTTGTGATAGGAATATTTAACAGATTTTAAATTTGTTGGTGTCATTGGGTAAGACTGGGGTGATAGTTGTTTCCGGCAAAAAATGATGAGAATCGGACATAAATTAAAGGCGCTATCATTGAAATTAGAAATTTTCCCATTAGAATAACATTAGGACTGAGTTTCTTAAATATCGGTTAATAAGCTGTAATCAAGTGTATGGTAAAAAAGCCCTCTTGTAATCGACTAACGAATACACTAGTTATGTTTTAAACTGTTGATTGAGTTATAAAAGGACAATAATTGAAGCTGGGGTTTTATTTGGTATTTCGATTTAAAAAAAAAAAAAAATACGTTGTTGCGGTTAACTGTACCGGTAATTCATTCTCATTTACTGTTAAGTTAATAACTTTTGATATTATTTAAATTTTTGCGTAGCAAATAAATTTTATTGTCCTCATTATTATAAAAAATTATCGTGTCTATTGCTGTTCCAGGTCTTTCAAATCTTCCCTTAAAGCTTAAACTTCAAAATAACGAGGACATTTTGTGTTCCTCACTTCCCTATAGGCTACTCTAAATGTAAACTACTAATCTAAAAATCTGTGGTTATTAAAAGCTAGCTCTCAGTTTGTTCGTAGGAGATACCGGAGACCCAATAAAGAGGATAGGAAATTAGCACGATAATTTGTCGACAACTTTTGGCCCCGCTAAAATACCGAATTCGCTGGGACTAATGGATTTATCCCATAACAGGATTGTCCTCCTGATAGATTTCAAATTTCCAAAACCATTGCCCGGGGCGGAAGAGGAACGCTAAGTGGACCGACATTGTATCTGCTAATCTCGTGGCTGACCTTAAAAGTGGAAGCGGGTCTTCGAAAATTGGCCGGAACACGTCGGACTGGTTCGGAATGGGGAATGGTGGACCCGCGTAATGAGACGGCAGTGGCAGTATGAGAGAGGTATGCAGCAGTTGTAGAGCGAAAATTTGCTCTATCGGTTGTTCGTGCTTTCTATCATTCTGGTTAGACATCGATCATGCGGGAATCGGATAACCGAATGAGCGATGAGTATGCTGATATCTAGCTCATATTAAGGCAAGATTGTAAAATTCCAATGGGGTTTACTGCAACGATATTCGAATCTGAAGTTTTCTTGAATGTTTTTCTTTGCTCTCTTATTTGAAATTAAACGTCTATAGGATTTTTGCCCAACTTAACAAAGTTGTGTAAGTTTAGCATGGTCACAGTTTTATACTTAAATAAAAATCTGATCTTTATTAGCGAATTTTCCTATAGGGAATACGCTATTACCGTAGTAGCCATGGTAAGACCTAAGCCCGGGACCACTTTACTTTTTCATTTTGAGGTCCCCAGAAGCCAAAAACACCATTCGTTCATTTTCATATATATGTATATATATATATATATATATATATATATATATATATATATGTGTGTGTGTGTGTGTGTGTGTGTGTGTGTGTCCGTGGTACTGATAACTTTTGAAGGGGACCTCCGATTTTGATGAAATTTGGTATGAAGGTGTAAGACCAGGTCTATTTTCATGAGTTCGCGAACCAGCATTGTCGGGTTATGGGAACGGGGTTTTATGGGGTTTTTAATGGGTTTTTGGCATTTTTGGACCTAAATTTTCAAAATTCATCAATTTTACAGAAAACCATTTAAAAGAGCTTAAAAAAACAAACAATTTAGTATTTTGAATCTTTAAAATAGCTTAACTGGTTACAGAGAAAATTCAAATCAAGTTTCCCTTGTTATTCTTATGGGTAAATCTTTAAAAAGTTATATATCGCTCATTTATCAACATATCTTAATAAAAAATTTTATGAACCTTCACTAGGTGGTGAGTAATTAATATTTGATCAAAAACCCTCATGGCAGCAAACCTACATGCTAAATCTCATGGTATTCCCATGGAAAATAAATGTATAATGGGAGCAAGAGAGATGGAGATAATAAAGTATCTGTTCCTAATCAGCTGATCAGCTGTCTTCTGCATATTTGTCAAATTTGAAATGTTTATGTTTTGTTATTTGTAAACAAATCATTCCTTTTGCATGGAAGCTTTGGATGTGCACTTTTATTACTGTTAAAAAAGTCATTTATTGCAGTATAAATATTAATACTGTATATAAATTATTAAATAAAAATAATTTACTCAGAAATATAATGCCATTAAATATATTTTATTTTATTGTAAAGATTATTAATTATATAAGATAGCCAAAAAGTTCTTTGATGTTGAAACAATAATTCTTTGGAAATTCGCTGAGTACGCAGGTCTGCTGCGACGGGGGTATTTTAACTTTTTACCACTAGGCATTTCATATCTAAATTCTGTCATCCTTTTTGGTTGATTCCATATAGTAATTTTAAATTAAGAACTAAAGTAGTGTAAATAACCGGTTTTATTTTAGATTCCGGAAATACCGACAAACGATAACAGAGTCCACAACGATACACGAGACGAGTGTCAACAGACGAGTGATGAGACAGAGTGAGTTAGAGACGATAATCAACAGACGATAGCAGATTCCACTTATCAGATGGGGCTTAGCTATAGTAGATAAATATTTTAAATATGCTACTGATTAAATATGTTACAAAGATCATCTCCACGAGTAAAAAAATCCATTTTTATGGCTAATAACGTTGACCAAACCAATTTTATCAGGGGGGACAACTACAAAGAAATTTATCCAAACTACAAAGAAATATGGAGCATAATATGTTTTACCACATTAATTCTCGATTCCTGTAGAGCATTTCCCATCACCCACAGTCACTCCCATACCATCACGCAGATGGACCCAGGGCACTTCAGAAAATACTTGCAATCCTATATCCTGTTAAATTAACTTGAACTTCCATCGCTAAACTTCGAAAGTGGACAGTAAAGTTGAAATCGTTGTGTTGTTTTAATGTGAGATAAAATTTTTAATCGTCCCTGAAAATTGATATCTTGAAAAGATGCAAGTCACGTACATTTCGAGTCATTTTCACTTATGAGGGTCATTTAGTACTATCAGCAATTCAATTAAAATTGCATTTATCTACTTTACGCAGGATGCAGGGTGTTGTAAGTGCCTCATTTAGCTCTATAAATTGAATTTAGATTTCCTTCAACTCTAATTGAGGGCAATGATACTGTTTACGCCAAGTTCTCTGCTATTTAAAATGAGAAGGGAAAACGGGGGAAACTATTAAACATTGTAGCTTCGGAGTGATAAGTTAAAAAGGTTATAAGGTGGTTTGGAGATTGGATTTACTACATGGTAAAGCCTGTTGAAAGCTATGAAGTTCTCACGATGTTTATCTAAACCAATGTTGACCTAATTACTCAAACATTTCTTCGAGGGGTTTAGATAGTTCCTAATTAAATGTCTGATAACCTAGATGAAAGAGTTCAAAGTGCCTCTATGTTCACATAAATCTTTCGATCTAAATCTAACTACACGTCGTTATCGAATTCTACAGTAAAATTTGTTTCAACAAATCGTTGATTTCATCAAACAATAAGGCATTGGATTTTTTAATCTAATTTTATACAAATAAACAATCTGCGTAATAGAGTTTTGTTTGAATACCAAACTAATAATAGAAATGGGAGAACTATGTTTCTTCATATTAGTTGATAATTTAAGTATTTTCTTTTAATTGCACATTGCGCGTTAACAAATTTGTAATCTTCGTTAGCTTCGTTTGCCTAATGAGACTTTGTGGATGCGATGATAATAAACATAAATGAAAGTTCTTGGTAATATTTTCAGGAACCAATTTGTAAACTACAAATCTATAGTTAGGTTTCCGATACGAATGTTGTCCACACATGTAAAACATACAAGGAATATTTGTTTTTATGAAGTTTCTTTCTAAAATAACCAATACCGGAGTTACCCACCCATTCTCAAACTCTAAATTAGAACATCGATCGGTTATCTGACAACGACCCACTTGTCAAGAGGGAGTCTAGATGATTTGGATTAACAGTGCATTTTAAGTGGGCCTTAATACCTTCTTATCCTGCCATTAATATTATAGATAATCTAGTAACACGACTAGTTCTGCTCCAGTCTCACGCGGCGCTCCAGGAGCCCATTATCATCCCATGGGAGGCCCCCGTTGACGCCGTCGGCTCCCAAGATAAACATGATGTAAATTCATGAACGAGAACATGCATGGTAAGCTAATAAGACTGGGATCGTCTTCTTTTGCTGATTCAAAACACCTCCATTGAAACTCTAGTGTATGGAAATGTACCTTCATTCTTTGCTTATGGTGATTTGTTTTTGAATGGTGTGTTACACGCACTTGAGGAACGGAAGGCCTTCGGTTTTGTAGTTTTCTGGAGTATTGATACGCTCAGGTGCTGTAACTGGGTCAAATTCTTGGTAAAGTTAGTTTTTAAACAAGGTAGTGCAAATGTACTATATTACCATTGTATTATACACTAGCTGTTTCCCGTCACGGCTTCGCCCGTGACTGAATTTATTTTTTAGGTAATAAAATCTTTAAAAGAACAACACAATTTTCTTCCTTAAGAACGACATTGAAACAACAAATTACTGTGAGTTGAGCTCTGAAGGAATTTTGAAAAACTTTTTTATTAAAACCATTGAGCAAAAAAAAAAAAACAAACCATATCAAATTTCAACCCCATTGGCCCTACAGTTATTTTAAAACCATGAAGGGCGGAGCCCTAAAGAACATAAAAACTATATTTCTAAAACTGTTTATTAATAAACACCTATTAGCAAAACGGAACATAAACGTTAAATTTCAACACCGTAGGATTTATGGCAATTTTGAGGATTTGTGGGGAGAAGCCCCTGGAATAATTTTGAAGTCCTATGGGGCGGAAAAGAACTTCGAAAGCTATATTTGCAAAGCCGTTTCTAAGTGAGCACCTATTTGGAAAAACGGAGCATCCACGTTAGATTTTAATCCCTTAGCATATATGGTAATTTTGATGTTCTTTGGGGTGGAGCCCTAAAGTAAATTTGCTAAATTGTTTCTTAGTGAGCAACAATGATCAAAGCGAAACGTCCATGTCAACTTTCAACCCCGCGGGCCCAAAGTAATTTTCAAGACTTGTGGGACGGAGCCCTAAAGAATTTCAAAATATACACTTTTTGAAATTCTTAAGCTAAGGGGAACGTCCATGTCAAATTTCAACCCCGGAGGCCCTAAAATGTTTTTGAAGTCCTGTTGGGCAGAGCCCTAAAGAACTTCGAAAACTATATTTGCAAAACCGTTTCTTAGTAAGCACCCAAGAGCAAAGAGGAATTTCCATGTCAAATTTCAACCCTGTGAAGGCCCTAATGTAATTCTGAAATCCAGTGGGAAGAGCCCTAAAGTGCTTTAAAAACTATATTTGCAAACCCTTTTCTTAGTGAGTACCCTTGAGCAAAAGGAATCCTCCATCATATTTCAACCCCGTGGGCCCTAATTTGAGTCTAGTGGGGTGCAGACCTAAAAGGCTTCAAAACTATATTTGCAAAATGTTTCTTAGATTCGAAAACTACAATGGTAAAACAGCTTCTTAGTGAGCACCCATGAGCAAAGAGGAACGTCCATGTCAAAAATTTCAACCCCACGAATGCCCTAAAGTAATTTTGAAATGCAGTGTGGCGGAGCCCTTAAGATAAGTGCTTCAAAAACTATATTTGCAAAACAGTTTGTTAGTACCTATGAACAGTAAAAAAGTATATAGTAATAAAATATGAAATAAAGTAGGCCTAAACTGCATACAACCAAATTACACCAGACTAAAAGTAATAGTACATCACTATAATCTTGACAATGTCAAACATAAATAAACATTATATCACACCTGGTTACTTCTATGCTTAGGCCTATAAGCATTTTCTTGCATGAATCATCATGTGGCAGATGTAAACAAACTTAATTCAATTTCCATAATCATATGTTAGAATACAAAAATGTTGCTTCCATAAGAATAACATGGTAACTTTGAGGACGTCTAGGGCGTAGCCCTTTGTGAATATTAATATGAAAATAGTCAGACTTTCCTATTTTAAGCCTAAAGAATGAGTATACCAAATTTCAGCACTCTAGCTAGTCGGGAAGTTGGAGAATTAGTGATGAGTGAGTGAGTGAGTGAGGGCTTTGCCTATTATAGATATAGATTACAGGACTTTGTAAGCGCGGTTGTACAGAAACATAACAAAATCTTTCGTTGGTTTTACTCACCAAAATGGAGGAATGGTCAAAACATTTTTATGATCAAAATCAAAAACGTAAAATTCATACCCAAAAACACAAAGTGTTGAAGGGTTGCCAAGTCCTAAAAATTTATGATATCAAAATTTGTTCCAAGTCAATGACATTGGTTTTAGAATAGCTACTCGACAGTTTGATTTCATTTTATAATGCTTTGAAATCAATTTGTAAAACATTATTATTTTATTTCGAAACCGTACTTGGCCAGCAGATGTATTGTATTTTTTCCTCTAATTTATTGAGCTGAATGTCCACACTGAACATTTCCCCATTCATCGTAATATCTCCATTGAGGAACAGTAATAAGTATAGTTTGCTAATACAATACATCTGCTGGCCAAGTACGGTTTCGAAATAAAATAATAATGTTTTACAAATTGATTTCAAAGCATTATAAAATGAAATCAAACTGTCGAGTAGCTATTCTAAAACCAATGTCATTGACTTGGAACAAATTTTGATATCATAAATTTTTAGGACTTGGCAACCCTTCAACACTTTGTGTTTTTGGGTATGATATCATTATTTTTTATCATATTTGGGCATTTGGGTTCTTAAAGTAAAATCTTTAAGTAGGAAAACAGATTTAATTAAAATCTTTAAAGTTAAACGGAACACTATGTTTGTATTCGTTTGTCTGGAATTTATACAGAGGAACACTGCTGTCGTTTATAGGGTAGTTTTTTATCTATTTAGCTGCATTAAGATATTAAAATACTAATTTATGGGTCCATGCTAAATACCCGTGATTCGTAAGGGAAGTGACAGGAGGTATTAATTTGAAGGTGTCTTTAATCTTGGTCATCCCCTTCGAATTCATCTTTACTATCGAAATATAAATCAAAGATTGTTAAATGCATAAGTTTGTGTCTTACTTCTTGATTCTAATTTCTGTTAATGTACCAAATTTTATTGCTTCATCGGCAGTGTTAAGAAAATGTATGGTATTTTTACTCCCTGAATAACTGCAAGTGTAATTTTCAGACTACATAGAACTATCTTTTAGTAAAGACAAACTGATTTTTACTACAGGTCTGCTCCATAGCCGTTTTGTGTTCTGTATGTGAAGCGTTAAAAAGGAATTTTAGCTATAAATATTTATAATATTGCGCATTTGATTAAAAGAATGGATGAAGCAATTTTTGGTTCATCGTAATCGTATCCTACGGATACGATTTTTATCGTATCAGTGCCAAAATAGTAATCTGTTTTAAGGATTGGCCCCTGTTTAATATAAACATTAGTCAATCTCCAAACATTCAATTAAATTAGAATGAAAGCATATTGGGATTTTAAAAATTAATTACTCCTTGCAGCAACGTCTGTACATTGAAATTTATGAAACGACAACATTTTCTAGTTCAAACATTTCCCTAGCAGAATTTTTCAGGGAGTACAATAAGAACGCTTACCATGCGTTTTCTGAATACTAGCATTAAAGCTTAGTACATCAACACTGCCCAAAAATAGCATTTTTATGAGGATATCAGTTTTCTGTCATAAGGGGGGCGGCCTACCGCGATTTTTCCTGCCCAATAAATGAGTTGGTCGAAACCAAACATTCCAAGCGAAATAGGACATAGCTCGATGAGAAATTACGCCTTTTAATTTGATAAAGAATTGGCAAATATAACATAATTTCTTTTTTGACACATCAATCTTGAAGATCGGTTCAGCTGTCACTGAGAAGTTAACATAGCAACTAATGCACGTACGCATAGATGGAGGAGGATAATTAATCTTATTTAGCACCGTATAGTCACTTCTTCATTGGTTTGGATCAATATTTTATGTCTTCATGTAATTGTTTCTTTTATGCATTCAACAGTTTACAATACTTACGAAGACAAATTTCTCTTAAAACGGCGTTTTGGAGATAAAGTCTTCCTAGTTGGTTTAGTTTTGTGTGTTTTTACTGAGTTTGCTGTTAATTTTTGGGTTGTAACTTAACCAAAGAAAAATTACACTGTTGTAACAACAAAGTTACAACAGTGAGAATAATAACAGTTTTCCAGTTCTAAAGATAACAATATTTTATTTTTTAATACAGTTATACAGATAATTCAAATGAATTTATTGGCTTGGACGAAAGTCAACACAATTTTAAGTAAAACAACATTTATTTTTTTCTGTATAACACAATCTATAAGTGCCAGCTGATCAAATCAATGAATATGATAGCAGATGTTTTGGCTTGGTTTATACAACGAATTAAAATTATAATGTCAAATGTTTGCTTTGTTTACCTTTTGAATTTACGAAATGTAAACACAATGATTGAAGAAATCTCATATTTGTTTTATTTTGTGATATTAAAGTGAGTGAACTCGACCTTTGTACACAAAGGTTTGTATTACGTACAAATACGAAGATTCCTACAAAGTTTCGTGTAATTCCCATCAGTGATAAAGGCTGTAGCTTTGCTTAAAAATTTAAATAGTTTGTTATGCGTAGGAAACCACATTTCTGACATTTTTTAGGCTACTTTTGAACGCATATATTTTACTTCATTGAGGGTTTTTAAAGTAAGCTTGGTGATTTTTGGTGTTCATTGACCCAGTTAAACGGATAGAAAAAGAAAAATGGGTTAATTGAGACCTTTTTGTACCCTTTTGAGAAGTGAAAATTGGCCGTATTCTGCTTCGTGTCTATATAGGCACGCGTCGTCTGTTTGGTTGGGTGGGACTTGGCGACGTGACACGACCGTGCCACTGGATTTTTCAGTGTTTTGGAAAATATGGTTTGTTATATTGTCGTTGTGCAAGTGAAATCTTCGTGAACGGTCAGCTAACAAGTTAAATACATACTAACAAAGGGTTTAGTGTGTTTTAAATGAACGTGTAGTTTCCAGTTCAATCCAATGTTTATCTACAAACAGCGGTATATCAACAAAGGTTTGAACTGTTGACAACAAGGTAATTTAAAACCCATATATAGCCATACCAGTTTGGGGCAGTAATAAAAATCAAATCAAATTATCGAGGAGTGTTTATGCTTCTGTAATTGCTCGATGTATTTTTCAACTGAATACATTATCTACGACACTCCCCCTTTATCCGTCGGTGGTCGGTTAGGCTCGGACTACACGAGCGGACAAAACGCCACCGATTGTACGCGCCGAATTGTGTCTGACTAGACGAAGCCGACAATCGGCGGCGGACTGACCGCGTTGCACCCGCGGGCCTGGACTACACCAAGCAGTTGCGACGCGGTTTCCGACATTCTGATTGTTGTCTTTTTATAGTTCCAATATGGATTCCATACAGGTCGGATGTGTTGCGACTGTTTTAATATTACAGCATGTTTTTATTAAAAAACGCCGTGCAAAGAGGCGTTGGTGGTCACACCCTATACAGTATTATCGCATCGTTTAGTAACAGGGCAGTTTCACGTCATGTTCAACACGCATAGAATGTACCCAGACAAGTTTTATCAGTTTTATCGTATGTCGGTGGAATCGTTTGATGAACTGTTATTGTTGATTGGAGGACGCATCTCCACCTCACATATAAACAATTCGGTATCAAACATTATAACAACCAAAAAAAAGTACAACAGAAACCAGACACGTTGTATTTGCCAAACACTATTCCACTTGCCTGTAGAGTGTAGATAACTACAATAGACTCGTCCACTGAGGGGAGGATGGAAGGGGGCGCGGGAGAAACGCTTCCTACCGCTACGTGTAGTCCGGTGAGCCGACGATCGGCGCGCCGATTTGACGCCTCCGGAGGCGTTCGATCCGTCGGCCGCCGCATTGACGCGTCTTCGCCAGGCGGTAGAACCGCTCGTGTAGTCCACTTCATAAGAAGTCATGGTTTTAATCAATGGAGCGTACAATCGGTGGCGTTTTGTCCGCTCGTGTAGTCCGAGCCTTAGGCGTTTGAACGTCGCGGGGTCCGTTGACGTTGACGGTTGACGGTTGCAAGACGGTGACGTCACCATCATCATGGTAGTTAACCAATCAACAGCGCCAACGGATCTCGCTCACCGCCGGCCGCCGCATTTGCTGCAATTGCTCTCCGTCGACCATCATTGTCTTTGCGTGCGCGTCTCGCGCGCATCTCGCATTGGTGGTTGAACGGTTGTGGATCTCTGACACTTTAGCTTAGTTCCATTCATCCAGTTTGCAAGGTAAATTATTGTTAAGAAACTCTTATTTAGAGCGTAACTCCGGCGCCCCGGATCAAAACATATTTGCAATAAAATAATCTAGGTAGTATCAAACAGGATTTATGTATTTTAGTATTATTTTGGACTTTGTTTAAGAACTAAGAATCGCTGTAGCTACTGTAAGATACCGTGTTTCGTGGTAAATGCATTACAGTTACTATTGTTGGTTGGTGATATTTTTTAACTAACATTTATTAAAAGGTGAATACTTGTATAGTTTTTACCACACAGAGTAAGAACTTGACAAGCCTTAACCGGGATGTTCTTATAATACATTTCAACCAACAAAACCTAACCCAATTGTTAAATGTTACCTACCATGGAGAAAGGTTGCCGACTAGAAGGGTACGGTACCTTCCAGAATGCCTTCCATTCGCCTTAGTACTGTTGTACGTATGTGCATTGAAAGTTACTACCTCCTACAGTTTGGTGGTAATATTTTTTATAAAAGTACATTTACTAAAAGGTGTATGCTATCATAGTTTTCAGGACAAAATTGGAGCACGTTAAACCTCATTGGCACTAATTTACCATCTACATATTATAAAAAGGGAATGCGTATAAACCGCTCTGATTCTTAATTTTCCTTCCACTAATTTATAGTTGGGTCGTGGGAGTATTTCACGCTGTTTTATACCTCCCATACCCTTGGCCAACTGCGTGGGGGATCTAGCGGCATCTGTTGTGAATGTTTGCAAACAACAATTTATTCGACAGTGTAATAATTTTTCTCGAATTTACCAACTTGTTTTTGCATGTTTCCGCCAACAAAACGGCATATTTAGAGTCATATCAGTTAGCCGAGGGCTGTAAACACATTAGTTTATATGTCCAGAAATATTTCGGATCCCATACTTTAAATGGAGGGCCTCTTGGCGAAATTGCCAGACACGCAGTATCGTGTTTACAAATAGCTATGAGATTCGTTTTGTACGGAGACTAGAATCTTTACCAGCATGATAGCTGGAAAATTAAGCTTTTTATCGATAATGTTTTAAATGAATTAATGAGAGGGTCCAGCTTGCTATTAAATTTATTGCTACACATAGGGCCTAATTTATTGAAAACAAAACATTATACTCTAAGCATTCAAAAAAAGGGTTTTTCCTTCACCTACTACCTAAAGCCGTATTTTACTCCTTGGAATAGAGCACTAAAGTAGTTTTTACCCCTTGTGACTTGATGAATACTTAATTTTTCTACCTAGGGAAAACACAACTTTTTTTGTACCACGGGGCTAAAGTTAGTTACATAAGAATAACATTAAAACAAAGATTAAAAAGAACATGAGTGACAGTCAGCTGTCACTTGTATTTGTTTTGTTACTCTTTGTTTACTATTAGCAGCTGTAGCATGAGCCATTATGTCAGCAGTGTACGTTTTTGTTTACATTTCGCTTAAGTATGCTATTAACCTAAGAAGTCCAAAATCTAAGTGTAAGAAGTTTGACTACACTTGAATTTTGTTTTGTTTTAGCGAATTTCCTTTAGAAATAAGCTATTACCGTCGTTTTCATGGGAGCTGCCGTTTGTATCGATGTAGGGACACCTCTGCGATTACATAGTTATACATTATATTGTGGCTTTTTATGTGTACTTTCTGGATACGTGGTGATTATTTGTCGGAAACACATTTAAAACTGCACAAATAACGATTTACTAAAAAATTTAACATGGGCTTATATGGGAAATAGAATTTTCAATTTTGAGTGTTTGTGAACACGATAACTAGTGCAAAAATCGTCTGATCATCATGAAATTTGATACAGGCATGTAAAGTTAGATTCTCTTGGATGAGTTCGTTAACCAGTAAGATCGGCCCAACTTCACTAGGGAAAATGGGGGATTTTACCCCTCAAAAGTGGGGTTTTTCCACTTTTCACATAGAGTTTTTTATTTGATTACCTTTTAGTGTACACCATTAGATTCAGCTCGAAAAAACAAACAATTTGGTATGTTTAATTATTGCTCTACGTCCACTGGTTACCGAGATATTAGCGAATTTCCTTTAGAAATAAGCTATTACCGTCGTTTTCATGAGAGCTGCCGTTTGTATCGATGTAGGGACACCTCTGCGATTACATAATTATATATATTATATTGTGGCTTTTTATGTGTACTTTCTGGATACTTAGTGATTATGTGTCGGAAACACATTTAAAACTGCACAAATAACGATTTACTAAAAAATTTAACATGGGCTTATATGGGAAATAGAATTTTCAATTTTGAGTGTTTGTGAACACGATAACTAGTGCAAAAATCGTCTGATCATCATGAAATTTGATACAGGCATGTAAAGTTAGATTCTCTTGGATGAGTTCGTTAACCAGTAAGATCGGCCCAACTTCACTAGGGAAAATGGGGGATTTTACCCCTCAAAAGTGGGGTTTTTCCACTTTTCACATAGAGTTTTTTATTTGATTACCTTTTAGTGTACACCATTAGATTCAGCTCGAAAAAACAAACAATTTGGTATGTTTAATTATTGCTCTACGTCCACTGGTTACCGAGATATTAGCGAATTTCCTTTAGAAATAAGCTATTACCGTCGTTTTCATGAGAGCTGCCGTTTGTATCGATGTAGGGACACCTCTGCGATTACATAGTTATACATTATATTGTGGCTTTTTATGTGTACTTTCTGGATACGTAGTGATTATTTGTCGGAAACACATTTAAAACTGCACAAATAACGATTTACTAAAAAATTTAACATGGGCTTATATGGGAAATAGAATTTTCAATTTTGAGTGTTTGTGAACACGATAACTAGTGCAAAAATCGTCTGATCATCATGAAATTTGATACAGGCATGTAAAGTTAGATTCTCTTGGATGAGTTCGTTAACCAGTAAGATCGGCCCAACTTCACTAGGGAAAATGGGGGATTTTACCCCTCAAAAGTGGGGTTTTTCCACTTTTCACATAGAGTTTTTTATTTGATTACCTTTTAGTGTACACCATTAGATTCAGCTCGAAAAAACAAACAATTTGGTATGTTTAATTATTGCTCTACGTCCACTGGTTACCGAGATATTAGCGAATTTCCTTTAGAAATAAGCTATTACCGTCGTTTTCATGAGAGCTGCCGTTTGTATCGATGTAGGGACACCTCTGCGATTACATAATTATATATATTATATTGTGGCTTTTTATGTGTACTTTCTGGATACTTAGTGATTATGTGTCGGAAACACATTTAAAACTGCACAAATAACGATTTACTAAAAAATTTAACATGGGCTTATATGGGAAATAGAATTTTCAATTTTGAGTGTTTGTGAACACGATAACTAGTGCAAAAATCGTCTGATCATCATGAAATTTGATACAGGCATGTAAAGTTAGATTCTCTTGGATGAGTTCGTTAACCAGTAAGATCGGCCCAACTTCACTAGGGAAAATGGGGGATTTTACCCCTCAAAAGTGGGGTTTTTCCACTTTTCACATAGAGTTTTTTATTTGATTACCTTTTAGTGTACACCATTAGATTCAGCTCGAAAAAACAAACAATTTGGTATGTTTAATTATTGCTCTACGTCCACTGGTTACCGAGATATTAGCGAATTTCCTTTAGAAATAAGCTATTACCGTCGTTTTCATGAGAGCTGCCGTTTGTATCGATGTAGGGACACCTCTGCGATTACATAGTTATACATTATATTGTGGCTTTTTATGTGTACTTTCTGGATACGTAGTGATTATTTGTCGGAAACACATTTAAAACTGCACAAATAACGATTTACTAAAAAATTTAACATGGGCTTATATGGGAAATAGAATTTTCAATTTTGAGTGTTTGTGAACACGATAACTAGTGCAAAAATCGTCTGATCATCATGAAATTTGATACAGGCATGTAAAGTTAGATTCTCTTGGATGAGTTCGCTAACCAGTAAGATCGGCCCAACTTCACTAGGGAAAATGGGGGATTTTACCCCTCAAAAGTGGGGTTTTTCCACTTTTCACATAGAGTTTTTTATTTGATTACCTTTTAGTGTACACCATTAGATTCAGCTCGAAAAAACAAACAATTTGGTATGTTTAATTATTGCTCTACGTCCACTGGTTACCGAGATATTAGCGAATTTCCTTTAGAAATAAGCTATTACCGTCGTTTTCATGGGAGCTGCCGTTTGTATCGATGTAGGGACACCTCTGCGATTACATAATTATATATATTATATTGTGGCTTTTTATGTGTACTTTCTGGATACTTAGTGATTATGTGTCGGAAACACATTTAAAACTGCACAAATAACGATTTACTAAAAAATTTAACATGGGCTTATATGGGAAATAGAATTTTCAATTTTGAGTGTTTGTGCACACGATAACTAGTGCAAAAATCGTCTGATCATCATGAAATTTGGTACAGGCATGTAAAGTTAGATTCTCTTGGATGAGTTCGTTAACCAGTAAGATCGGTATCGAAAAAAATGTCTGATCATCATGAAATTTGATATCACACTTATGTAAAGACTTATGGTGTGTGTTTAAATGTGTTATGTACACTTATGTAAATATTGCCATTGGAAATTCGCTAAGTACGCAGGTCTGCTGCGACGGGGGTATTTTGTGTTCTTTCAAAATGACATAGCACCTTGTGTTGTTTATGTTGATGTGACTGATCCAGCTTGACGGGGCGAGGAATCATATAAAGGCAAAGTTGAATTATATACGGTAGGCCTATTGTTATAAGGCCTAAATGTTATTTGTGCCTTATAAACATAACATTGGCACAATGTTATGTTGTGTAGGTGGAGGAAAAATGTTGTGTGCATCAAGGGACTAAAGTACTTTTTCTCCCCCAGGGAGAAAAAGCTTACTTTAGTCCCTAGAAGCACAAATAACTATTTCCAGTATTCCTAAATCAATATATTGTGACTTAAATCGTTGTTAATGGATTTACAAAGTCATTTTGGGGGAAATGAGTTAAAACTGCATAGTGTCTGTGTTGTGTATATTTTTGTTTCGGTGTAATTTCATGATTATTTTTCATGGGATAGAGTAGGTATTCCGATAAACCATATGGTATTTTTACGTAGTTGACAATTTTGACTACGACAACCCGCTAAGTGCAATGCTGTGCTCAGCGACATATACCCTTCCAGTGTTAACAGCGTTGAATAAATCAGAGTTTCCCAGTTCGAGAGTGAAACGACTGTCTCGAAATAGCGCGGTTAAACCGAAAGGTCATTGAATAAAATCCGTAACGCTGTCCAGTGGAAACAAGCAGCCAATGCAAATAAACGGCACCGGCATACGATAGTTGGCTCGACGAGCGTGTGTGTGCGTGTGTGTGTGTGTGTGTTGTGTTTGTGTTGTGTTTGTGTATACACACGCCCACCACCGGGAGCCTTATCGCACTCCGGGGTCACGGACCGTTAAACGGGCCTTTACGTAAGTCCTCGGTAGACAGGTTAACTCCGGGAACTTTCACTCACACAATGACATGTATTATGTATCTGTGGCAGATCTAGTTGTGGCCCACAACTTCATTTCGGATGCGCATCACGAGCTGGCGCGCATCTTCCCACAGTTGCGAGATGCGCAACCAGATGTTGGAACTGGTTGCGCGGATCGTATGGTGATTGGATCTGTGATGAATCAATCGATAAATTGATTGTGTGTTGTTGGTCGAGTTTTCTACCTATTCGAATGTCCATTCCGCTCCTCGGGGCTTGTTCCATTGTGTGTTCTAGATTGATTTAGCTTCTGTAGCAACTTTCTTCTTTGTAACTTTTGCTTTCATGATGAGTCGATAGATAGATCGATACATTTCTTACCGCATGATATTTTCGATCTTCCAATTACCAACGTAAATGTTTCATTCTCTCTCGTTTCTAGATTGCTTCTCCCGATGTAGTATCTGCACTGTAATTGCAGTTGTGATGGATTGGTGGCCATATCGATTGCGTACTGAGTTGGTTGATTCGATTTTCTAACTACCCATTCAGATTGCGCTGTTGAACACACCGATGTTTCTTAACCTAGATTGATCACAGTCGTTAGTGATGGCGGGTCAGTTCAGATGGATCGGCATCATTATGCTACTTGAGTATTCGTAATTGGATACAATTAATTTGGCGAGGCATTTAAGTTAAGTAGAGTACTCCAATTTTTCTTTGTAACTTTAAAGCTGTTATCTGGCGTTTAGCCAGTGTTTTAAAACACTCTTCTACAAACTTCAATCCAGTTAATAGTATTACATTATCTAATGTTTATAATCTTTTAATGGATCAGAACAGCCCCGTCACCAGCTCGTCAATCATGACGACCGTTACCTCGGAAAACTGATCTAATAGAGCGAGGTCAACTTTTTACTCGAATACCACATGTGGAGGATTGCGCCAGCTTATTGAATATTCAATTGTTTTGCAAAAAAGTGCGGTTGTCTGATGGAGTAGAGTTTGCTTTGGAATGTCGCTTTGAGGGCAAACAACGGTAAATGTTTCAGAGTTGAGATGTCAATTCATTATACAATTGTTAATTTGCGCCAGAACTTTTCTTTCGAGTTGAAGTCAGTTGTTGACTTATTCCCTAGCAATACTCTTTTGATTTGTTTTATCACCTTTTACATGCTTTTCTGCGACTGTGCAAAGCAATTTCTGTCTACGTCGCGTTTAGGCGGCAATGTAAGTTGCACAAAAAAATAAATGTTGATCATAGTTAATGTATAACTTTTATAAGGTCATAGCACATGAGAAATGCTAAATTTTCTTCCAATTTCATGAACAAGTGTGTCTCGAGTTGTTTTGCTGGCAAACGGAGTAACGCAGTTTCCGTGGTACAATATCTATTGACTCCCCGACTCCCCCAAGAAAGTGACCCATGACTCCTCCTCCTCCCTATCCCCACCCTCCAGGCAGTATTTCACCTCCGTATCCCCGAGCTGCTCTTGCGCCCGAGCGCATCCAGATCCGCGCATGCGTTGTCATGACGCAACTCCGCCCCCGGGCGCCGCCCCCACGGATGACAGCCGATACCCGTGAAGGACGGTCCGTGCCCCCAGGTCTTATCATTCCCCGCCTTTATGGTGCTATTGTCCCGCTATCGTTATATAACCCCGTAAACGCAACCTCCAGGCCGATTGTTTGTGTTGCGCAATCTCATGTTATGCGTTTACGAGTTCGTTTAACGCCTCTCGCCCGGAGAGAACCGAATGAGATTCGGCATTGTCTCGCACTCGCGTTTACTGCCCGCGGCAATCGTCTCTTTGCATTAAAATGTTCCGCATCGGATGCCATTTACCGGGTAAAAAACTAATGACGGTCACGACTTTCTTTTTAAATTTAAAAGAGTCTTGCCCGTAAAGCGGATTTATTTCTAGCACTCAATCACGAGATGTCTGAAGCAATTCGGTGAGTGACTTGGCCACGTTTTTATTGGGAGTTGAGCGCTAAACCCCATTTTTAGGCGGGTACTAACCCACATATCAATAATTATGGGGTGAAAGAACTTTGGCTGATGTTATTTTTATCCTTTATTGGACATTTTATTTACCATGTTATGAGCCATTACGATGAAGAAAGAAAGAATATAAAAACGATCTTATTGCGTTCAAACATTCTTTCGAAATTTTGATTGTTAACCCACATTCAATATTTTCGACCTGAAAACTACAGATCGCAGTTTCGCTAATTACAGTAACTAATTTACTACACGATTGTGGTAACACAACTCAGTTAAATCACCACATTGTTTAACAAATTTACACCCACCGCTTCCACAATTTACGATAATCGCCAAGAAGACGACTCGCCCAACCTTCAACGCACTCGCTGACTCTAAATCATGCTAATAATACCCGCTATAATAAACCGTGGGATCCCGCCGGTCTTGTTAAATAAGCGAATATTAGTCCCAACATTAGAATTTACTCGCGCATCACAGAAATAACCCAAAACCCCTTGAGCGAGCGCCAGAGCGGCGCGGTCGTGTTGAGCCTCCACCGGCGCTAATCATGGTCTATATTGGTGTGAGTGTCGGTCATTTGTCGCGCGGGGGTCGTGGAATGCGATGAGACAGCGACGCCCGCGCCCTCAGCGGTAGGAAGCGGAGTTATATAAAGACAAATAAATGTCGAAATAGCTGCGCCGGAGGGTAAAGTGATGCTGTGCTGTGGTACTGCACCGCGGAATGTTGTCATTTTGTTGCGAGTTTCAAAGGCGAACGGTTCGTTCACCCGCGTTGCAAATGCTGTTTGTTTTGTCTAGATTCTGGAGTTGCATTTATATTTTTGGTCGCAAAGCTTGTGGTAATCCCTTATTCGTGTGAGTATTGCATAAGTTATGGTCGTATGTTGTGGAGAAAATATTATTAGTTTTTTAGATGGATTGGGTGAAAAACTATTTTAGTAGAAATAATCAAGAGTGATGTACAAAAAGAGTTCACGTTTTGAATCAGCAATACACAGTGCTTGAGTCTTAAACGCAAATGATCGATCTGTATTTTTTTGTTTAGGTCTTCATGACTAAAAATATATGTGAACCTCAACTCGCTATTTAGGCTCGCATGTAGGTAGTTCATAGACTAATTTGTTTTATTGATGATTAAAACTTGTTATTTTCTATGTACTCTGTCAAATATGTGTGTCGGTATTTATGAAAAACGCGCAGATATAGAAATTGTGAAAAGATAGCGTTCCTATGAGTTCTGTAAGATGGTTTGAAATGTATTAATGGTTTTGTTGACAGGAGTTTGACGCTTGTTTATCGCCCAATGAAGTTAATTGTCTGCAATGCATTTCCGATTAAGATAGGCTAATCTCTAAGATCAGAGAGGCTGTTTGTTTATGCAATGTAATGTTGTCTATTCGTTTTAAAATCCGGACGGAATACTAATCTGTATCATAGGCCTACTAAAGCAATGTCGACTCGTGTGATGTGCTCAAAACTATATTATTAGCACCATTCATACTTTGCCAAGTGTAAAATACATCTTTATACTTGTAATATTGTTTTGGACAGACTAAAACCTGAGTTTTTTCGTTTAAAAATGCGTTTTCGTTAACACATTTTTTACAAATCAATCCAGAAACAAATTGCGGAACTGTTAATAAAACAAATTTTGGCCGTGACAAGTAACCAAGTCTGGCTTCCTTTTTACCTCCGATTTTAAAATTTCAGATTGAATATGATATTTCCAAGCGGTGTTCTATTGTTTTGTGGTGTTTGTGTGTAACCACGTGTAACTCAAATGTCCCCATGTATAACACAAGCTCCAACAGACCAACATTGTCCCATATTGCAATTCAGTCGTAGAAGTGGTATCCTTATTAATAAATAATATCATAAGATGCTTTTATGTTACTGTGATTGAGCAACACTTACAAAAAGCTGTTGTATATAAATAAAATACGTAGCCTAAGAGAATTCCATTATTAAAATGAAAAAGGCTGTTTGTATCGTAGAAAGCTACCTCTGACCCCTGTCAATGTGTGAAGTAACTCGCAATTCTCATTGAAGTTGGAAATTCAATTAACGCCTCTGTTCATGATTAGAAAGTTGTATTCACAATGCGTCCGGTATTACTTTCCCGTAAAAGTAATCGGAACCATAACCTTACGCACGTTATGTGTTGTGTTGTCGCTTGACTTTCCTTATGGTTAATTGTTTGCACTCAACTATTTACTTCTTTGGCGACATGATAATACATGAGCGTAGGCCGAGGAAGAGCCTGTCAATTAGGCGTACGTTTTTATTTCCAACCAACCTTTGCATTTTCTTCTGTCAACAACACTCTCCATGTATTAATGTCGTTGGCTTTTAGTCTTCTTCACCTATGGTTTAGTAGCGCAAAATACAGTATTTTATTGATCGCCCTGTTTTTGACGCCGGGTTTTAAACATTTATTTACAATAATTTTGTTGAATAGTGAATTTAAATCTCTCGTACAGATTCAATAGTGAAAATATAATTTATATCTAGTGACGTTGAAAATAACTCAGTTTTCCTCAAAGTTCAATTTTACTGATACAATTCATTTTGAGTGGTGTATGGCACGCATGAGTGCACTATAACTCCAAACATTTATTTCTCTATAGAAAACAGTACCAGGGGCACCAAGCTTATGCTCGGTAAGATTATTAAGCAGCCTATTATTAAGACTTTTCTTTATTAGACAAAGCTCATTATCCCCTCTCCTCACTCGCCCTCTTTCTTTTTAAGACGATCTTGTTCGCTTCGCTCACTCGCCAGGTCAGTGGCATTGTTTTAACCACATTTGTTGATATATGCAATTAGGCCTATATGCTGACTATTGTTCAATTTATTAGCTGCAAAAAATCTACATAAGGATTGCATTGGGACTTTGAAGGGCTCTAGCACGAAACCTGGAATTTTCCCAGCATGGGACCAACTTCAATCAACTTCTCGTGGCCAAAACCCCCATATTCAACAAACAAATAAAAAAATTCTTGGACCGTAAAACATGTTGCCCGTACAAACATTGCTTGTTATAGAGTATAAGATTTTAAATAATTAATTCCGTGTTCTGAAATATCAACCGAAACTGGGGAATGCTGAGGAATCTCTTTACGTTTTTTACGCGGGTAAAGAAGGTTACAAAAGATCACGGGTTATATTCGGTTTTGCCAAGACTCTGATTCCGACCGATTGCCGTGTCGTCGTGTTGAGCTGCATCCGCGACCCCGGCGACCGCCTCTATCGCTCCCCGGCTAGGTCAAGGTCGCGCCTTATCACCACCGCTGCGGCGTTATCAGTGAAGGTCGCCGGTGTTGCAGCGCGCCCCCCCCCTCCCCCGCTGCGCCGCGCATACCGCGCTATTCTTGGACGACACTGTACGGCGCGATGCGGCGCGCGGCGACGCGACAGTTCGGACCTGACCGCTAAGCGCGAGTTGACCGTTCCGTACTCATCGACGCTGCACTCGGACTGGACGTACTCTGGATTGTTGTAAGTGGAGTGAGAGTAGTCCAAAACTGTGGGATTTGATTGGAGGGTTTTACTTTAAGGTAGTTGTTTTGAGGCGTTTCTTTCTCTTTCTGGAAAGTGTTTTGTATTATGTAGGCTACCTTTATTTACTATACCTGTTACCTGTTACCTCCGCAGTCTGTCCCGTAGAGACCCGATGAGGCATGGGACCCGTCATAATGTAGGCAGCCGAATTTGGCCTTGTCCAACCAGGTGTTTGGGTTTGGGTTTAGGTAGTGCTAGGTAGGGTACGGAAAAGGTTTTTAGGAAAAATCAGGTAGCTCATAGTAGCACATGTTGAGCAGATGTTCCTTCAGTTCTCTCTTAAATGTATTAAAATCCTCAATTTCTTGAATATGTCTTGGAAGCTTCGAAAAAAACTTGGTACCGGTATAACTAGGTTTGGTCTCAAACAGTCTTAAACTATGTTGGGTTGCATGATTAACATTGTGGTTTCTAGTGAAATAATGATGAACATGAGGCTGTATCAGATTGTTGGCTTTTACATATAGAACTGCTTCAAATATAAAAAGAGAAGGTTCAGTTAAAATTTGCAGCTCCGTAAACTTGTCTCTACAGGAGTCTCTAGGCCTAAGTCTAGAGATACATCTGATTGCTTTTTTTTGTAAAATGAAAATGCGGTTTAAATTTGCCTTGCTTGACATGCCCCAAAGCACTATTGAGTATCTTAAATGACTTTCAATTAGACTAAAATATACTAGTTTAGACAGAGGTAAATTATTAAAGACTACTATTTTTCTTAAAACAAAGAGATTTGAAGTTAAAGTTGAAGCTAACTTATCAACATGCTCCCCCCATCTGAGACCATCGTCCAACCTCACTCCCAGATAGTCGACAAAGTTGGATTCCTCAAGAACCTCTTCATCCAAAAGCACAGAAGGTGAGAATGAGCCTGCCCTAGCTAGATTTCTTTTTTTCTGAGAAGTGGCAATGAACATGTAATTGGTTTTCTTGGAATTTATATTCAAGTTGATTGCAGAGAAGTACTGGGAAAGAGCGCCGAGCTGGCCAAACGTCTCTCTTTCCAATTCAAAAAGATTTTTGTTTCGAATAAATAGGGAAGTATCGTCTGCGAAAATTGTCAAAGAATTCTGAGGTACGGAACTGGAAATGTCATTTACATATATTAAAAAGAGGACTGGACCTAAAATAGAGCCTTGAGGGACTCCTAAAGCGATATCTGCAACTTGAGATTGAAAAGTTTTTTTTGAACCAGAATCTAAAGTGAAGTTAACTGAAGTTTGTTGCTTTCTATTACTTAGATAAGACGTCAGCCAGCCCAACGCTCTGTCTTTAATACCAATTTGTTCAAGCTTCTTAATCAAGATTGCATGATTCACAGAATCGAACGCTTTGGAGAGGTCAATAAAGCAGGTAACCGCAGTATCTCCCCCCTCCAAAGCATCGACACACTTATTCACAAAATCTATCAGGGCCAGCTTTGTGGATTAGTTTTTCTGAAAACCAAATTGGTTACTAAAAATCAGATTGTGATCATTAAGAAAAGTCATTAATTTATTGCAGACGGCTTTCTCAAGTATTTTGGAGACGGTTGGAAGGAGTGAGATCGGACGATAGTTCTCGGGTAGGAGCTTGCTATTTTTTTTTGTGAAGAGGCTTAACTACAGCCAGCTTCCCACCGTCCGAAAACACTCCCTCCATCAGAGATGCGTTGACCAAATGCAGCAAAGGATCAATCAATTCATCAGAACAAGTTTTTATTATTTTACTTGAAATTCCATCGTGACCTGCAGAGTTCTTGTTTTTCATTGAAGTGATTATTTTCCTAAGCTCTTTTACTGTGATTGGATCAAAAGAGTTTAATTCAGCATCAGAGATAGGCTCCAAGTCAATACAGGTCTGTAAATTAATGTTACTATTATTGCAATTGAGAAAATGATTATTAAAAAAATTGCAAACAACCTCGGGATTGCTATTGACTCTACCATCAATTTCCAGACTAATATTGGGCTCATTTGAAGTTACTTTATTTGGCCTATAACTATTTATAACATTCCAAGAAGATTTACTAGGATTGTCTGAGGTACTTATCGTATTGAAAATGTGAGATGATTTGGCTTCAAGAATCTTTTTTCTTTAAAACTTTTTGAGCTTGTTGTATTCCTCTTTTTTCCTACTACACCTGGTCAACATCCACTCCGAGTACAGATTCTTTACTTGGATTTTCATTTTTTTCAATTCGTCTGTCACCCAAGCCAATTTTTTCATGTCACTTTTTTTCTTTACTTTCTTTCTAGGACATGAAACATCCAGGCAGTGGGAAACTGTGCTTACAAAGTTATTGTATATTTCATCTACTGTAGCTGCAGAAAAAACATCTACCCAATTTTCCCATTTCAAACGGGTTCTTAACTCTACAATACTTTGTGGTGAAAAATCTCTAAAGTCTATTACATTTATCGGTTTCTTAGTGAAATTGATTGGCACCTCTAGGGTAATAGTATGATGATCAGAAATAAAAGGTTGAATAACAGTGCAATGTGTTTGTTGAAAGTTGGACAAAAAATTATCAAGACAACTAGCCGAATGTTCAGTGATCCGAGTTGGGGAATCAATTTTTAATTCCAACCCATAGCTATTAATCAAATCGGAGAAAGTTTTAAATTCATTTGGGTGTTTGTCTTTATCAATATTGAAATCGCCGGCAATGATGACCGATTTAAAACCTCTAACTGTAACATCCAAATAATTCTCAAAACATTCAAAAAAATCTACAAAGTTACTGTCGACTGGTGGCCTATAAATAACTGCACAAACAATTGAAATGTCGTCAAAAAGTAGCCTAGATTCGGCCATCTCAAAAATGGACTCACGGCAAAAATTCTTTGAAGAAGAATGCATTGATATGTTAAAACGACTGTTATTGCGAGAAAAAATTGCAGCACCTCCCCAAAGGTTCGTGTTTCTGCAGTAATATGAGCTGAGTGTGTAATTTTCCAGGTGCGAAGTAGCAATAGAATCCTGTTTAAGGCCATGTTCCGTGACAAAAAAAATTTCTGGTTTCTCATCGTCGAGAAAAGCTTCTATGAGTTCACTCTTGCTACTCAGGCCTCTCTGAACATTCAGATGAATTACTTTAAAAACGTCAGAAAACTCTTTATTTGTTAAGTGCGCTTGAGGTGCCATAACATAATTAAAATCAAAATTTTCAGCACTACCTTCACCGAAGACAGGCCTAGGCCTAACTAACCTAACTAAATCTAAATTAAATCTAAAAAATCTAAGCTTGTCAAGGCATCAGAAATCAAGCAACTAATCAATCTTTTACCTCTAGCATTCAGGTGAAGCCCATGACTTGTGTAGTGGACACGACAAAGAGCAAAGTTGATTGGAACAAATTTCCACTTATACTTCAAGCAGATTTCACGAAACCTCTCATTTTGTTTCTTAATAGAGGCATTAAGTTTGACATCATCATACCTGAGGGGGGACTCGACCACAACTAGATTAAGATCCTTAATTTTTTCAATATTTGTTTCTAAAAGTTCCACACAAGAATTTACGCTTGCATCACTCGTGTCATTTACACATTAAAACATTATTTGTACTACAAGTATTACTAAAATTTTTGTCAGAAACAAGATTCCTAGTATAATAGAGCGTTGGAGCAGAAGGAAAAAAATTAACAGATATGTCCCGGTTACATTTAGATTGCATCAGGCTAAGCAGACCCCTACCGTGGCTGTCAGCAAAAATTTGAACTTTATTAGGCCTAGCCTGTTTTTTGAAAGAGACTGATACAGGCTCATTTACAGTAAGAGAGTTTAAATTTCTTTGAGGTACCGGTAACTTAGGGCTACCAGATAAAAGAGAATCATTAAGTCCAGAGTTATTTAAGTTAGTAAGGTTCATTTCATTTTCTGCGTTAAGCCTAGGAATACTTGTGTTTTTTGAGCCATTGGAAACTCGCTTGTTTTTCCTATTGAGGTTAGAGATGATCTTCTTCAAGTCATGGATTTTACTTGTAAGGGTCTTATTTTCATTTAGTAACATGTTATTTAAATCCCTTACCTCTTTCAATTCATCTTGTAGTCGAGTAAGACCCACCCCTAGGCTGACGTCACCTTGCTGTCTACACTTTTTACCAAAGTCAATACAACTTGGGCATGCCCAATCTACTTTCCTTATGAACTTAAAAGCAGTTTTCTTAAGCTTACTACACTTTACTTCAGCATGGACCCATTGCTGACATATATCACACTGAATGGAGTTGCTTAGGTCCTCGTCAATGGCGAAGTCACATTGATTACAAAGAACTGAGTTTGATTCAGGCATGGTTTGGAGGTACTTACGAGTTTTGAGGTTGGTTGATGGGCCGATCTAATTATAATTTTGATGAGGTTGAGAGTCGAGGTAAGAAAATTTAGGGCGGTCAACTGAGGTACACAAGGATATCGGTTGTAAAATTAGGATTAGAAAAGGTTTACAAGGAACGGACATGAAAAATCCAAAAGGCGAAGAGAGAGGACACCTGATTGGCCGGCAAGACGAGTGTGGAGGCCTCTGATTGGTGGAGAACTTCGTTGGAGGCAAAATGGCGAGATGTCCAACTTCCTCGTTGACGAAAACTTTGAAGCGAATTTAAGTAAAGAAAAAACGGTGTAACCTATTGATTTTAGTTGATAAAACACTACTGTATTACTCGAGGAAAGATCTTAAATAAGTTTTAAATGTTGTATTAATATATTACTAGCAAAAAACTGAATTTAAAGACGGAACACCGATAGCGTCGTATACTCCAGTCGGCCGCAGGGCCGCCAACGTGCAAAAAATATAAGCTACTATAAAGTAGCTTCAAAAATTAAAAACCACAGTGATTCTATACTGTAGCTTTAGTAATCATGAGTATATACTTAAAGCCCTTATAGTAAGGTTTAAAGTAAAAATGTAGTTTTTTTTTTCTTTAAATCAACCACGTCGCAAATAAATATTTTGTTCTCTTTCGTGTTATTCAGTATACCGTTTCCCTCCCACCAGTAAACTGAAATTTCTTTTTCGAAGGCCTTAAAGTGATCGGATTTGGGTAGACTAGTTACAAAAATACAGCAGTTAGTCTTTAATAAGTCTAGAAACAGCCTCATCCCCAGAAAATTTTTTTTAGTCTGATAAAGCGTCTTTAAATTGTTCTTAATGGTTAACATTTTGGTAATGAAATAACAAAATGTCAACAAAAATAAAAGAACTCCACTTTTTACACTTTGGTTTTGTGACAGTTGTTATGGTATAGATTATTTTGGTGTAAACTATTTTCAATTATAGGCCCTACTATAAGAAAAGTGACTTAAAACCAACAAGCAAGGCTCAGTCAACTCTGTGCTGTTTTATTTTTTCATGAAACATTCTATGTTTCGATTTTGTTTACTAAAATATTATGATTGCTTTGTTTGCATTAAACGTTAATGATGTTTATAGTTTTGTTTTGAGGTACGGTGGCTGATATTGTACTGTATTGTTGCCTAATTGCGCACGCAGTCTCGCCGACTAATCGCTTTATTGTGTGTGACAGAAAAACAATGTGCAACTGTCAACTATTTATATATGATAGCATCGCGCCCAACGGGGCCAGAAATATCCCTTCCCCAGTTTGTTGTGGTCTGTGCCTAATCTATAACATAAATAACTGAGCATGACACCTTATGTCAAATATAAACACGTTGTTGAATTATTTATGTATTACTCGACAAACTTAAACAATTGTTATCTCAAAATTGTGAAATTATATGACTATTAAATATTTAACGGGATTTACCTATTTTTCCATCGCCTCCCCCAGGGACAGTTGGTAGCATTGCGCCGGTTCCGTCGCCTCACGATTGGCAACAGTGGCAGTTCCGAGTGGCTAATGTGCCATTACCGGTCGACATAACCTTGTTGCCACCTCCACAACGGTGTTTTATTCGCCAGATAAATAACCTTTTATGTGATGGCAACCCTGCATCCGGCTTGTTAATAAGGCGGGTCCCATTTTATCAGGGGGTGTCTTTCTCCTAATGTTTGAGCGGTTCTAGGATTGTTTGGTTTTATCTTTAGCCGCGATGGAAAAACGTAACGTAACTTTAGATGCTCCTTTTAGTAACAAATTTTATCGTATCATTAAAGAATTTTATTTTTAATTAAAACTTTTTACAATTTTTAACTTTAAATCGAACCAAATACAAGTTTGTGATGTATATCACAGACCAGCCCTTTATTAAGCCCTCAGAAGGTCGCAACACTGGCCGTGTCTTCCCGCTACGCAAGACCCTCCCAGCTATGCGGTACAAAGTTGCGCTTGCTTGCGGAGCGCGCAACTCTCCTGTATGGAAGCGCAAGCGCCGCGCCGCGCATACCTCCGTGCGTCATCGCGCCGCCGCGTTTTTTTACCGCGGCGTTTTTCAACCGCTTTCGCAATGCGCACCTGAGGAGGCAACGGAGGCGTGATTTGTCAGTTTATATGTGTAGAAAGGGGAGAGGAATGCGCACAAATGTCAAGGATTACTTTCCGGTTTGTGGCGATAAAGAGATAAAATTTTATTTTCCTGTGATGGCGGAGTGTACGAAGAACAAGAACAAGGTGGACTGTAAAGTAGAAATTTGTTGTACAGTGCCGTGAAGATATTTTATGTTCAGTCCTAGAGAACCTTACGCAAGAGGAGCTTGCTATGTTACTAAAACGTAAAATGGTACAAAATAAAAACTAATTGGCGACCCCGTTTAACCTTCTGCTCCTATTATGGTCTTTTCTACTCAACAAAGTTCACAATAGACTTTCATTTATGCTGTGAGCTGATAAAACCTTTATAGGTAACTTAACTTGTTAACAAAAAGCGAACGAAGAGCATTTTTCTAGATTGGATTATTTATCAAAACTATTTTTACTTGACTTGAACTTTAAACAATATTTAGTTTACATCTTCAATTTCAGAAAGCTGTCTGTTGGAGTTTAATTGAATGGAGTAGTTTAACACTGTATATTAATAATGATAGAGTTCTTGGTTATTTTTGACATTTTACGTGCACTTGGTCCTTTCGATGGAATTCCTTAAGAGGAGGTTATATCAGATGCTAAATAAAAAACATTTGTGGCTGGAGTAAAATTATTTCTGTGTCACATGCAAATCCTTGACATGAAGACATGTAATTACTCTATGAGATCCAAAGCCGTTAACGTACCGCAAATTAATCCGAAATCCCAACTCCACACTTGGCCCCAAATCAAAATTCGGACCAAGGCGACCACATCGTCAACTTCGAGCACCGCAAAGCCCTTCACGCTGCACTGAAGCTGAAGGCCACAATCGTCGGGTTTATTTTATCCGACGGCGCCGTAAAGTTCACTTTTATATTAGTGCATCCGTCGCCGGTTTGGCGCGCGTTGCGCGGGAGCGGGAATGCCAAGGTTGCCAACCTATGATGATCCGCCGGCCAAATTTACCCGCGGACGTTGTTCGTCTTGCGTTATGCACCCGATTCAATTGTGGCCGTGTGTAGTTGGTTGTTGTTAATCTCAGTTGTAAATCACACGGCGCGGTCGTTGCGCCTGGCTAGAGCCGTGCGTTATTTCTATCCGGTGCATTATTGAGGCCGCACTGTTTTAGGCACCGAGCAGGATTTTCAATTTTATTTATAACATTGTTAACTGTACAAATGCTAAATTTCACAGAAATATCTGTTAATATGAGTATTTATAGGAAAGATGAGTCATGAGATGATTGTTATTTGACCATGCTCGATGTACATAAACCAATGTATACATTTTGGACTCAATGTTTTGTTTTTTGTTTCAGGTCCCATCGACGCCAGTGGCTTTAAAAGTGAGTACCTTTTCTTGTAGTTACTTCATTTCTTAAAATACTTTAATTTTCGATTCTATCTGTTTGATTTAATGTGAAAACTGGATGATCAATTGCAAATGAGGGAAATACAGATTTGTCGCTTTGGTGACAGTAGAGTAAAGATTTTCCTCATTTCATCGTAACTTGGGGATTGTAAAACTCCCATAGTATTATGTGGTTGCTAGATTTTTATTTTCATTTGATAAATTGGAGTATTTTATGTGTTCATACTACCTGTTGCAACACTCATTTAGAATTCGAAAAGATGAAAATCTTTAATTTTACCAAATAATGTCACTTGGTTGGATTTTTTGTCACATATGACAGAAAACCCTTTTCTGGTTAGCTGTAGTATTTAGCTTTGTCGTTACATAGGCGTAGTCTATTTTTCAAAATTTCCGTCACGTTACGACAGACTTTTTTAAGGCACAACAATTTCTAGAAAAATCATTTCGCTATAAATTATAACAGAAGGAGTATGTTTATTGTTTAGCCTATCTTTAACGAGAAGATAACTGAAACTGCAGACCCTAATGTTTACTCCATCAACAATGCATGCTGTATGAAAGGCGTACTTCCACAAGGCTTGAATAACCTATTTACACCTGGCTAACAAGGCGAGTTAGCATTGGACCAGAAGGTTACGGTTTTTGTTGCACCTAGAGAACAATAGGGTTAATAAGGTGGTGGACAAACGGGCCTAATCTCCCCGCCACGGCGCCAAGGACTGATAATGCTCTCATGCGTGAGTGTGAAGCGGCGAACCTCAGGTACAAAGGGTCGAATAATGGGATTTGTGGGAATTTGTTTCCTTCAGCAGGGAGAACCTCCTTTGTGGCTACGAGTGCAAACCATGGACGATGATTAATTCTGTAGCTGTTTCAATCTATTAAAAAAGTCAACACGAACTACAATTTTTTGTATAAAAAAGTTGTAGAGCCCTTTTTATTCATTTTGAAATGTTTTTACAAGGCTGTAAGGGGGCTTGGCTATGGAAAACACTACGTATCTTGATAGAAAATATCATGTCCTTTTAAAAAAGCCATGAAAATTGGCAATAAATTTGTATAAGTTTAGAAAAATGAAATTTTCATGATCAATGACAAAATTGTAAAAATCTACAGATGCCTGTTGCAAAAAGGATTATCCTATCCTATACTATAATACGAGCAATGTCTGAAGGGATGTGTGTTCCACGATCTCGAAATCTAGCGGTTAGATTTTGCTTAAACTTTCCATTTAAGAGTGTTTTGGCCTAAAAATAAGTTTAGAAACAGCCTCAATCTCAGAAAAAAATCAAATTTGGTCTAAATTTAAGTTTTAAAATCGTAATTTTTAACATTGGTCTTATGGGTTGCTATTTTGGTAACGAAGTAACAACTAAAAGTAAACAAGAATAAAGGAACGTTAATTTTAAGTTGTTTATTAACAGCTGTTATCTGTAAATAGTCTGGTACAGTAGCTTGATTACCATGCCAACAAAAGTGAATCAAAATCAACGAGCAAGGCTCGGTTAACCTGGTACTTTAAACATAACTGGATAAACTGAGTTTTTTTTGCACTCATAATAATTCATTAATTAATTGTTTTACAATTTATGACCAGCAAATACCTTCAGTTCTATATAGAAAGAATACATAAAACGCTTTTTCATGTTAAAATGACTTAAATATCGATTGATATGAACATCAACGGAATAAAATACAATTTGATCCTTTTTCTATCTGGCTCGCAGGTCATAGGATGTATCTAATAGTGCGTGTGCGTTTTAGCAGGGCGAGTGTTGACAGTGCGCGACGATTTTGATGGATGGCGGAATGATCACCCGGCGTATTCGGGCGAGAGTTTGTCATAATGTCGTAAAATTCGTGGCGCAATTGCGTCATCGAGGTTAATGCCAGCGCCGTATATGGTGGCTCAGTTTGGTCCTTATGTTGTGTGAAAGGTCGAGCTGTACGATAAATGGATAGGTCCTTTTGGGGCTTTTGTTTCGGTGTGTTATTAAATCTTTGTTATCAGCATTCCATTGGAAACTATTGCTGAAAACCATGTAAATTTATTATCTTTTACGATTTTGTTTCGGAAACCTGGTGGACCATTCAAGGGCTTGCGGTCAAGGTTTTATTCGTGATGGCATTCAAATTGAAATGAGGAAGAAATTGTTACGTATTCGTAGAAATCGACTGAATCCACTTTTGTATTTTGCTTGGGTTTGTCTATATTTTGTATTTTATGAACTATGCATCATTAACATATTGATATATTACATAAGAGCATATTTTTACGTCCAGTGGCTATAAACTAATACTTTCCTAAAACAAATTGTAAATAAATCGTTGATGTTACTTATTGTCAGTCGGTATGCACGTGGTTCATGAGTCGCAGGAACGCTTTCCGCTGCTTGCCATTGTCAACTGCCACCTCAGTAAACAGTAAACAGTTGACAATGACAAGCCGCGGAAAGTGCTCCTGCAACTCAGAAATCACATGAAGCCCGAATGACAATATAACATCACCGATTGGTTGAACACCGGCGCTCGGACCACAACGACATCTCCGTACATAATTCCTAAATCAAAGATGTAATTATTTAATCGCAAGCTGACCAGCACGATTGAAATTATGAGTTACGAAATAAATTTTTAGCCACGCGTAATGTACGCAAACGAGATTGAGTTGTAATAGGAGGCAAGATGATTTAATTTATTCACCGATGATGACGTGTACGTTACGGTGTTGAATGTTGTATGTACAGCGCGGCCTCGGTGCCCGCCTACATTTCTAATCAAACACCGCTCACGCCTTTCACTCCGTCACGCGTGTGATGGTTATGTAACGCGCACGGGTCATTTCCCACGCCGCGGGTGGAAAACTGGGCGACGGTGGTGGAGGAGGAGAGTGCAGGAGACTCGGGTATCTATAGTCAACCAGACGCGACTATCCGTACTAAGTTGTCCATATGAGACGTCAGTATACTCCACCAAAAGGTGACCTAACTACGGGATCGCGCCATAGTTGGACGACGACAAACCTGGTCAATTTTTCTATCCAGATTTCGCGGTTGCGTCAAGTGTCAAGTTTGGACCATTTTAAGGCAATTTTGTTACGGTACCTGATGCACTTGTCAAATCTGGACCTTTTCATAAAGGTCCCTACTTCATCGTCCGACTTCGGCGGCGTGTTGTTGCAGGTACGAAAACTCTCTTGATGTAGCTTGTTACCTGACAAAAGCATATTACAGAATACTGCTATATATTTTCGCTGACCGGCGTCTTTACTACAGTATATATAATAAAGGCGGAAAAATTTACAGTATAGATGGGCTTTGACGAGTTAGCAAAGCTAAGGCCTCTACTGATCTAAATAATGTTTCAATTACGTTTCAAGATAGTCCGATTTGGTGTAGGATTTGTGGTGTGCATGATAACACAGCGAAACTTAGCATTGCCATTTACGGAGCCTCTTATGTGTACGGTGCGAGTTTTGTAAATTCAAGTGTTAGTTTTATTGAATTAGAATTAACAACTGTTAGTTGATTTTATATTCACAATATTTATAACCATCATTGTTTGTAACTCGTTGCTATTTAACGTCACAATTAATTTAATAGTTAACCAGCCTAAATCAAAATTATTTGTACAGTCGTAGTTATAGGATAACACACTTTCAGTCACAAAATTCAATTATTTTTTCCCTAGCTTTCCTTTCGGTTAATTCAATAAGGCTATCGTTTTCAAAAATGTTTGAAAGACGTGTTTATTGACTAAAGGTATCAACTAGGAAGTGACATTAGGCCTATATTTCTGTTAACGATTCAGACATCACCACAAGCTAGATCAGAACAATTCTGATCCGTAGTCGTGATCTAAAAGTTCGTGAAAACAACACACCCTCGACTCTCACATGTTAGGTGGGTCCTTGAATGTTACTTAGTAATTTACGATCTACAGTTTCTTCGGGCGAAGATCTACGGTATAACATACAGCCTCGCCTAGCCTCGGGCAACTAGAGAAAACAAGCCGTAAATATTTGTTATAATCACTTTTGGTCTTAAGTACGGTTAAGACGATGCAACTCAGTGAAACGATTTATATTCGTCTTAAACGCGTCTCAAGGATGACGACATCTCTTTGCCATTCTTTGTCCCCTCGCAGCCAAACCCGTTATGCTTTACGGTTTGTTATTTGCGTGTTTCGCTCTCCAAAAATACACTTTACATGCACTCATACTTTGTCCACTGGCCAAAGTGGTCCCGATTTATTTCTCTTGGTACCACTTAGACGATTTGCACACCTCAAAATAAGTTACCTCGGTATTCAACAATAACATCATAAACATCAATAAGGAATACAACATTTTTGTGCTGTAAAGACAAGTATACTCAAGTGAGTACATTTATTAGTTAGGTCACTGCGAGTGACCAACAAACTAACTCTAACGTTTGAAACGGTCGCTCATGTAGATAGCATTGAAATACAGTATGTACCTATTCATTGTATGTACACAGTGCCTGATTCAATTCCGAAAGCTCTCGATAGTTCATCACTGGCACGATAATGATTAGACCATAACCTACTTGATGTTGCTCAGGTATGTTAGTCAACATTTGTGTTGTTTACAAGGTCATATTTTAACTTTGTGTATATAGGCTTTAGGGTATTTTTTACAAACATACCTGGAAATAGTTTGTGTATTTGTTCCTGAGGTCGATAAGATATAAAACACATTATATCACTATCACTATATTGATGAGACAGGGACCTCACATAGTGGGCATTTAAACCTGAATATGAATGAGTGTAGGATGATTGTGACGCGATCTTGTAGTCTTGTTACTGACTAAGGTCGACATTCACCTTAGACAGAACTGTTAATTAATAGCCCAACAGTCAACGGTATCTAGGGACCCACAGTTTAACGTGGGTTCCTAACCACAATTTCGACCTCATATATACGAATTGGCCTAGTTATGAAGATGGTATTTATGAATGAACTATAGTATTCACTATTGTGCGGACGTTAATCCCCACTTGGGAATATCGCATCCACAAGCCATCGCTTATAACTGTTCAAAATTCGTGACCACAATAACAGAAAGACGCCATACCGTCCCACAAACATCGATGTATACTACAACATCGATACAAACATCGATAACAGAGGACCGCCACTTAATAGCAATCATTGGAAAAATTTACTTTTCCTGAAAATGTACTTTGGTGTAATGAAAGTTCATACCAAATATGTATAGGCCTACTTATTAACAGAACCATCCGTTACGTAAATAAAAATTATTTGTTAAAAAAAATGGCGGTTAGCGGCTTGACGAAGATTTTTAGACCCAGGTTTGTATTATGGTTTTATATTGTACCGACCTAAGGAACAAGTACACAAAATATTTCCAATTTAATGTAAATACCCTGATACCATTCGGCCGAGTAGTTGCTCAGCACCACTATTTATTTTGTAAGACCCGATTTCGCTGGGCGAATCATTCTACCCGCTGGAATGTGGACAGTACGGTAGGCATAGGCAACGAATGCTGGCGCCTCTACCGGACCAGAATAGTCGCCAGATAACTTGAATCAGAATAGCCAGCCTCCTGTGCGCCGCGCCGCGCCGTGCGCCGAACATGTGCCGAACCAGCGCTGTTTATCAGTCTCATACTAACCAGAAACTCGCCGACTGTTATTCCGGTTCGAGTGTTTTATCCGGGAGTTTGTTTTGACTGACGAAAACCAACGAGGGGGCTGGATTTGTTTGATTTGCTAATTTATTGAAACACTGGTGATGTTTGTTGAAAGTAGGATTTTTTAGAGTGGAAACTGTAAAACTCAAAAGCACTAACATGAAAAATTATTTTTTTTAAATCCGATTTTGATGAAGTTGATCGATGATATATTATCTTTTTCTATGTACAGTATATCCGCATACGCGACGGAAATTCAATGGAAGTAGAAATTAATTAATTTGAACTGTTATTAATCGAACATGAATCGAAATCATTTAACTAAAATGGTAAAACACTGATTTGCTAAAAATTCCTGTCTACAGACAAAAACTAATAATACATGTACCAAAATGACACAATCAAATCCGTATAACCCTTTCAGTGCTAAAAATATAACTTTTGAAAAGTGCCGGGGAATTATTCATGTAACTTCCAAAAAGTGCTACTGGAAAATCGACCAAAAAGTGCTAGACAACGAGATTTTGTATCTCGATCGAATGGAGAATCGAATGAAATAATCGGTGTTTCAAAATAACAATCGAGACAATTGATATTCCCGTTTAAGTCCGCCACATCAATTTCGGCGGCGCGACGATACATCGTTGCTTCACACTTTTCGGTAGAAAGGTGAGGCACGCTATATCGTGGCTTATAGCATTGTTCGAGAAAAAGACGATATATCGTTCCATAACACTGAAATGGTTAGATAAGATTTTTTTGTGGGGGAAACCCCCAACTAAAGCGCGCTGAAATATAAAAATTACCATAGACTCCATAATCGAGAAGCCTAAGGTTTACGTCCAGAGTATTTTTTTTTTTTTTTTTTTTTTTTTTTTGCAAAACCTATCGCGCCCTGCTGATTAAAGCGCTCTCAGTCATGCCTTCCGCAGCCAATCCCGGATCTAATTATTTAGACGACCGAGTGTTTTACCCGAGGAATCCACGCGAGAATGCCGCCCCGGACTCGTACATTGCTGTCCTTTACACTCAACACTTTATCGGATTGCTCTTGACATTTCCATTTTAATCGATGCAGAAGCTCGCGGACTTCTTCGGGGGTTGATTCCCACATAGGCCTCCTTGTTTATTTGCATTGCTGAGTATTTTTATTTTCTTGAGAAGTGTGTGTCTCTTTTCTGGATTGATGGTGTTTTCACGTGCATGAATTTGCTCTACTTTGATCAGTGGTGTAGTGGGGCGGGAACGCGTGGGAACGGCGTTCCCACACTGGTTTTCGAAAACCCGGGAAATCTGAAGTCATATCTTTCTTTGCAGGGAATTTGACAAATACATTATTAAGCGTTCCCACACTGTAAAATGTGCCACTACACCACTGACTTTGATGAATGTTTGCAAATGTTCTCTGTTTGAAACATAATTCTATGAGGGTGGTTGATGTCATTTGTTTTGTTTTATGGAAACAGGAACTCTAGTGAAATTTCATTATTCTTCCCTTGTGTTGCATTATAGTCCTTGTCCTTGTCCAGGTAAATGTGTTCTTCGTTCTTGCTGATGCCTCAAAGATTAACTCGACCAAATTAAAATCTATGGAGAGTATAAGTTCGGTTTAGGTTTCCTTATATAAGCCCATAAATTCCTTGCCATAAGTTCTTAAATGTACTACAGTAGTAATAATGTCTTGAAGTGAGAGTGGCAAGAAAATTCTTCCTATAAGATAGTGTCCATCTTGTTTGTCTGACGAATTAGCGAATGTGCTATCTTCTCCGTTTGGCTTATCATTACCAACAGCTTCTAGCGATAAGCGTGTTATCTTCACGAACCTAGAGGTTGATAAGAGGCTCATTTTTCACCGACAGTTGAGCGACGACTTTAGATAAGGTGACATTAGATGATGGAGAAGAGATTAACGTAATCAAAACCTACGATTGGCTCGCGTACACTTAAGTAATAAAGTGTGCTTGAGTACAAAGATTACCTTCTTGAAGAATATACAAATCCCTTTTCGATCAATATTAGATATTTTAGTTTCGACATTTTCGAACAATGGCAAGTGTGCAGTGTCCACACAATTTAACTAGGAGATGCAATATGGTTCTCTTTTATGTTACGAATTATCACAACGAGAGAGTTAAGAGTAAAACATTCTTGTAATCGAATCTTCGTGAAAATACGCCCGCCCACAGTTAAAATTAATTGGAGATGCCACCAGAGATGCCCCACAAGTTTTATTTGGCCGGGCCGGCCGCAAGAGAAATGGTCGCTGGCAAGTGTTGCAATTCTTGGGTTTGGTTGTCCGTTCGCGCCGAACAGCTGACCAGTCAACTCACTCTGTCATTCTCACCAAACATGTGTTCCGCCAGTCATTGCCGCATCCGACTCCTCTTTCAACCTTTCAGAAGATTTGTTTTGTCCACGTTTCCATCGCCATTCATGATTTGCTCCTTTCTTGAATGAAAGGTCAAATATTAGTTTCCATTTTTGCAATGTCCTGTATTACCTTTGTAAAAATCCATCTGTGTAAAGTGCCATAATCTATGGGAGTAAGTATATTGTTTTTTTAATAAATTTGATATTTTAATTCAAAAATTCACACTTAGTGTGGTGCAAGATGCAACGCAGCTCCACATGATCAGCTACTATATCTGGGCCCCAAGTTTTCCACGGAGATTAAACTTCCGAGAAATTCCTAATTGGTGTTTACCTCACAAACTATTTCCTATAGTGACTAACATTAAGTGTGAGAATGAGTCATTGTTATTAAGATATCACGTCAAGCATCAAGGCACTCAGTATTAACCAAGACATGTTTTTCTTTTAGCCATTTCTTTGACACATGATAGATGACATTATTTTTAACAATTATCTTTATTTACTGAGGGATTGCCCAGTCCGCGTGGTTACTATCAATAGTTTAATGTCCTTATATATAGACCTTGGAAAACATCATGCAATAACTAACTGTTGTTCTTTGTAAAAGTCAGTCGACCAATTACAAAATGTGTTTATTCTCAGAGAGTGTTGACATTTTGCCTCTAAAAATGTGATTAATATACAGCATGTTATTGTTCGTCAATCAGTAACAGACCAATCAAAATAGATTGCAATAATTCTCATTCAACATTTTGTTTAAAGTGTAATGTAGCTTAAAATAAAATATCTAATTACTATGGTGTTACTAAAAACCTTGCTAAATTGTGGATGGGGGAGGGGGGTGTATAGACTTTGATCAACAATTTTACCGGTCGAAATATCAAGGCAATGAAACGGTTGAGAAATGTGTTGTATAATTTTTGCTCGTCTCTCACAGTATCGTAAATTAAGCATATCTTAAATTGGAACGTTAAAAAAATTACTTCCAACCAGACCCTCTTTAAACCTTATTAGAATCACTCCAAATATAAATGTTATCTCTTCACAACACATTTATCAGCAGAAATTTTATTGAAGCCACAACTGTACACGGGACCGCGTACACCCGTACAAGTTTAGACGGAGAAACATCCAGGTACCAGAATAGCCGCGGGTAGACAAGCATTCGGCCGGCGTGAGCCAGCGCCAACGGCATACCTTGGTGAATCACCTGTGGACGCTGCACGCCGCGTGTATTTATACAATTAATGCCGGGACCACAATAAACTCCGCGGGTGACAAAGGTGACGGTTGACGGAGTCGGCGGAGGGCGGCGGTTCCGCTTCGTTTGGAAGTTTTCCGCTCCGTCAGATCTGGGTTGATGCAAGATCACTCTAGGGAAAGATCTTTGCGGGCTAAATCCGGCGGGAATGTGGGTTGATCAAGATTGCGTCAACAATGGGTCAGTGTGGGACGCAAGTAGAACATTTTTGATGTTTTGGATGCAGGTGAGTTGGAAAATGTTGTAAACAAAAGCTGTCTTGAGACACCGCAAGAGTTTAGGTGACATTCCAAGATTTTAGGAGTGATCAAGATCCTTGAGCAAGGTGATCCTTTCTACAAGATTGTAGCCTATACCGGTATAAATGAATGAGATACATTCCTGAATACACCAATACCCTCTTTGGTGCTTATTTCAATTGGAATATACTATATAGTGTGAGTGATGGGTCAGGTAAGGTGTAGTTTTATCATTGACAAAGACAAACTGATTGATTTGTCAACATTAATTCCTGAATACACCGATACCCTCTCCCTCTGTGGTGCTTATTTTAATTGGAATATGACTACTAAAGGGTGAGTGTGACGTGTCAGATAAGGTGTAGTTTTATTACAGACAAATACAAACTGAAACTGATTGATTTGTCATCATTAAATTGATAGCCCAATGGAAAAAGCAGACAGTTTTGTTACGAGCCCTCAATAAGCTTCTAAGTTTTCTCAGAATCGACCCTGCACCCTTTGAATTATAAGGTGAGCTGCACAACCATTCAGTTCAGTTCTGTAACTCTTTTAGATTGATTTCAGCTTAATTTGATTTTACACGTAATCCAAGATTGCAATGTAGCTCGTATAGCCTGCATGACAGTTTTTGGTTTGAATGGACAGATTTACAAATAATTCAGTGTGAATGAATATTGATGAGAGAGGTTGTCCACCCCTTCTCTTTTCACTTGTTGTTCAAGCTCCTGCTGATCCGGCCGTGCGATCCTATGGACGGATGAGCGAGAGCGATCGCGTCACAGACGTCGCTGCTGTAGACGCGGGAGAAAGCGTGCAGAGTCACTCCAGTCTACAAAGCCACTAATTAGCTTACTGTCTGCGAACTGGTGATTGTATCTAGGGACAGGCAGAGCTACACTACAGCTACAACGTCTTCGGTTAGTTGTGGATGCGGGCGGAACTTTGTTAACACTGCACTCTCCGTTTGAACGGTTTCAAATGAATCCTAAAGACCCTAAACTCGTGGATAGTACATGAAGGAATTCAGATCATCGCGTGAAACTTTTGGAATCCCATTTGCAAATTTAAAAGAACCTTTGGTTATTATTCTTTAGGTACTTTTCAAAAACTTCTTGTGGGGTTTTAAGGATTCAGTCAAAAAATTAAACTCGTATTATGTTGACTGTGTCTTACAAGGAGGAGATTTTAATTTCTGATATTCATTTGCCATTATAGTTGTTGATATAGTTTTCTGTAGGTATTTGTAATAGTATTATCAGGTTAACCGAGCCTTGCTCGTTGGTTTTAATTCACTTTTGTTATAGTGTCATGGTAATCAAACTATTAAATCTACACCAGACTCTTAGTGCATGGCCACACGAGCGTTTTTTCACGCGGTAAATACTATTGTTGAATTAAAATCAAAAGAGTATTGGGACTCTCGGTGCTTCGGTAGTGTTCGGGTACGTTCGGGATTAGTCGGCTCCTCGAAGTAAACAACTGCCGAGTTGTTCAAATGAACGAATCAATAAAGTGATTTGAATGAATCATATGTTATTTTCTAAAAGAGTCATTTGAATCAGCGACCACAGAGAATAAATTCTTTGGTCGCCGATTCGTATCGATTGTAAGATGATAACTTTGTTTCGATCGCGATCTGAGAACCAGGCAGATGTTTCATCGGTTTTATTTACAAGGTTTCATATCCTTTTTATCATACAAAGGTTAGTGTTATTTGATGGATCTCCCAAGTACCTACGCCTATATAGTTCCCACTTCATACTAACTTATTTATTCTCTTTTTGTTACATAAATATTAAAAATTAAGATAATTGCTTATAATCTTGTAGTTTTTTTTGTCAAGCTATTTTATCTATAATAGACAATTGTGAATGAGGCTTATTAAAATGGCCACGAAACTATAAATAGAAATTTAAACCCTCAGTTGACGCCTTTACATTTGACGACACAACCAATGCACGACCCCCACACGGTATTGGTGATGGTGAGCACCAAAATCAGGGCCGGTTTGACCATATAGGTTACCACGTTCGCTACCAGCCGAAGCATATACTGTATGCGGCATTCAGGCTACTCTCTCAGCCCACAAACAAAATCATGGACTCTTCCTGTATACCGGCGCTAGTGGCTGTGTCTTACGCCACAGACCACGAATAGAATCAATAGAATATGTCCACAGGTGTTGCCAACTGGCCAGGAACGTCAGTGATCGTCCCAGCCACAGACCAAGCGCCGCGCACATGCGGCGGACAATCCCGTAGACCGTGCCTAAGCTATCTAACCGTTAAAATAGACCGAGCCGAAGAAATTTCGTATTTAGTATCATGGAACCATCGCCTACATTGAAAGAATTTGAAAGCCAAATTTGAAAAGCGGGGCATTTTAGACTTGAGTAGTGGGAGGACGGGTCACGAGATGGAGGGGAGGCGCCACAGTAGGGGTAAAGCCGAATGACCCTGACAGGGGTGGTCAGTCATTCGACGTCGTCTTGCCTTGGTTGAAGATACGATTACTATTTATTAATAAAGGTTTTATAAATACTTTACATGTGCCTTATTCTACTTCAACTATTAAAATTAATAATCGACTACATTACTTGGATGGGTGAAGAAACAATATACCGTAACTAAATTGATTAGCTTTCATCCACTGCCTAATTATTCAATCAGTACATCACATGAGTGAGAAACCAACGTACAAAATCAAAAGGTATAATTCATCATTCGTAGTTCAATTGTCTTAAGAGTTTATAGACATTTACGACGCGCGAACCCTGTAATTAACCTCGCTTTCAAACTGAGTGTATCCCTGGTAACTTAACTCTTTTTAGCGAATTTCCCTATAGGGAATACGCTATTACGGTAGTAGCCATGGTAAGACCTAAGCCCGGGACCACTTTACTTTTTCATTTTGAGGTCCCCAGAAGCTAAAAACACCATTCGTTCATTTTCATATATATGTATATATATATATATATCTATATATCTATCTATCTATCTATCTATGTGTCCGTGGTACTGATAACTTTTGAAGGTGACCTCCGATTTTGATGAAATTTGGTATGGAGGTGTAAGACCAGATCTATTTTCATGAGTTCGCGAACCAGCATTCTCGGGTTATGGGAACGGGGGTTTATGGGGTTTCAAAGGGGTCAAAAATGGGTTTTTGGCATTTTTGGACCTTAATTTTTAAAATTCATTAATTTTAACTGAAACCATTTAAAAGAGCTTAAAAAAACAAACAATTTGGTATTTTGAATTTTTATCATAGCATAACTGGTTACGGGGCAAATCAAAAAATGTGTTTTCCATGTTATTCTTATGGGAAATCAAGAAAACCCTATATCTTGCTTATTTATTAACATAACCTAATCAAATTTGGTATGTACATTATCTATATAAGGTTTAACTTATACTTGCTTACAAAACCCATATGGCGGCAAACCTACATACTCACCCCCATGGGGTTTATGGGGAAAATAAAAAACTGCCAGAGTTTGATACAATTTTGTGTTTACATTCACAAATTATTGATTACCTTAGATTTTCTAACAACACCCAATGGCAGCAAACCTACATACTCGATCCTATGGTGTTTTTATGGGGAAAGTAAATAATCTTAAATTCCATTGGAAATTCGCTGAGTACGCAGGTCTGCTGCGACGGGGGTATTTTACTGTTACGTAAAAACTTAAAATTAATTAAATATTCAAGTGACCCAAAAGTACGACACAGAATATTAACGTCAATTAATCGATGAAATTCGATTTTATCGCATTAAGACAGGTGAGGAAAAACAGCTGTATCATACGGACAAAAGAATAGGTTCAACATTCTATTCGCGAAAAAGATCGATTCAAATGAATCAATTCGCAAGATGAGCCGAATTTTCCATTAACAGCTGATTAAATCAGCGGGTTTACCCGAGTGTTTCCGAACACTGCCGAAGCACCGCCAGTCTCAATACTCTTTTGATTTTAATTCAACTATAGCTTATTTTCACGCTGCTTGAATTTATAGTTCAATTTGAATTATTAAAGCTACGGCGGGAAAACACACTACGTGTGGCATACTCCATTACATTTAATGTTGCTCATATTTCTGGCGTATTTTCATGCTGCGTTTGTGCCTGAAAAAAACGCCCATGTGGCCGCAGCCTTAACAGATAACAGCTGTTAAAAACTGCTTGAAATAAATGTTCCTTTTTGTTTACTTTGAGTTGTTATTTCGTTACCGAAATAGCAACCCAAAAGACTAACGTTAAAATTACGATTTTTAAATTTAAATTTAGACCAAATTCTATTTTTTCTGGTATTGAGGCTGTTTCTAAACTTATTTTTGGACCAAAACACTATTAAATGCAAAGTTTAAGCAAAATCCACCCGCTAGATTTCGAGATCGTGGAACAAACATCCCTTCAGACATTGCTCGTTTTATATAGTATATGATTCGTCTTTTTTAGCCTACATCACGTTACCAATCAAACATTTCTCCGGGTTACTGTCCGATGTAATTCAGCTGTTCTAATTAATTCTAAATACTCCCCACTTTCTAAATGCCTTATCACACTGTCATGAATGAAATACATTTCATTCTCAGTAGCTTGTTGACTTAAGATAATGAACAGACCTTTATTTTAGCTGATTATGCTAATGGAGTTTTCTCTAAGATCGCCCAAAGTGCTGTACGGCGTGCACCTATTGTAAGTTGAAGGCATTTCTCGCCTAAATGAACTTATGAATTCCGTCGGCGTGCGGATTTCTCTCATAACATCCTTATTAGGTTGAGAATGGAGTTTCTCTCCAACCACGGCAGTTAATTAAAATATTCAAATCAGCCACATGTTTACAACAAGTGCCCCATGTTATGAAATCTTGATCCGCTATTTATCCCGCATTCTTACACGCTTCGTGCGCTTTAGGATTTCCTAAATTAGCAATGTTTCTTGCTAAACGATCTTAATAATGCGGTGAGAATTTTCTCACTTTTTACGTTACAAACAAATAGTGGGTTTTTTTGCAAGATATAATGCTCCCACAAGAACACAAGGCATCCATTGTTGATTTTCAATCACAAAAGTTACAAAAATACGGTTTACCCTTTTAGGCTTGGGATTTCCATTGAAAGAGCGTTCAATATTGGAAGCATGGTTTACTTTTTTAACAATGTCGGAAAAAGGTTAACGTAACTCTTAAACAGTTTTCTTGATATCGATAAATCACCAACATTGCAGTTACTTTTCCTCTTGTAGTCGATACTTTTTTCGTATGTAGATTTGATGCTGTTTCTTGTGAGAGAGGTCAAAAACGCCCCCAAAATCCCTAAACGATGTTTAAGCCTTCTTTAACCCGATATCTCCTAGAGAATCATGAAACCGCCGGACCAACGAACGTATGCAGAATCAATCTAAGAGAGCGGAAGATTGAGACATATCATCAAAACGTGGAATCACCATAAATAAAACACCTTATCGTGTAAACGCAACCGATCCCCGTGTATCAGGAGATCGCCGCAACTCCGGACGTCGCGTTTCGCCGCTATCTCGCGCCTTCCGACACGAACTCCCCGAGGATCCCTCGCCTGCTACCGGACGAGGTACGTGCCGATAACATCGGCCATCGTGGGTAACACGCCTGGGAGCCGAGAAGGGTTCCGTGGGATTTGATCCCGTTTTCGGGATTTTCAGACATTGAGCGGGATAATCGGGATTAAAAATGGTAATCGGGATGAATCCGGATTTTTTGATCGTCTCAAATACATTAAACTATAGTTTTTCATTGACGATTTGTTTAAATTTAAAGACTAAAACAATTTACGGTATTTATTTCTTGAAGTATCTTCTAACAATATTCCTATAAGTTTTTAAGAACAAAAATAGTCAAATGTTTTTCAAGAATAGTTTAATACCTTTAATACCTTTAATACCTTCATTGAAATGGCGACCTAACTCAATAGGTAGTTTAAAGCCAAGTATGAATGAAGGATGAGTGTAGGATGATTGTGGCGCGATCTTGTAGTCTTGTTACTGACTAAGGCCGACATTCTCCTTAGACAGGACTGTTAATTCATATCCCAACAGCCAATGGTATCTAGGGACCTACAGTTTAACGTGGGATCCGAACCACAATTTCAACCTCCCATATACGAATTGGTCTAATTATGAGGATGGTACTTATGGATGAACTAGTATTCACTAGTGCGGACGTTAATCCCCACCAGGGAATATCGCATCCACAAGCCATCGCTCATAACTATCCACAATTCGTGACCTCCAAGTAGCTGGATTACAGGACGTCGCCATCGTTTACAGTAGTTATACAAATTATGCGGTACTACTGTAGTAAAACAAAATTTATTTGGGAATGAAAAAGCTAAAACTTTTTTTAAATATCAGGCCATAAAATTGTTCTATGTGAAAGCTGGTATATGTTCGTGATTTCAAGACAGTTGTTATTATGAATACATGTAACAATTTGGGAAAAATTAATAAATGAACATATACTCACATATACTCTATGTGATGAGGTATCGTCTACGGAAATTTAGGATTTTCAAACGTTATGTCTGCAAAATCGAAAATTTTAATCTGAAAACCAATAAGGAGAGGTCTAAACACATTACATCCATTAACCGGTGAAAACCGGGTATTTTAAGTAAATTAGCGGGATGAAACGGGAATTTTCATTGCAAACCGGGATTTTCATTCTGGTCTATTGGATACAATGTAGTCGCTACCGGAGAAGATTGTAGGTGCCGATAAGATCGGCGATCGGCGTAACTCGCCACGGAGCCGGAGTGTAGACCTTAGACCTTGGCCGTAATGGTGCAGCACGGACCTTGAACCGCCGCCAAATGTCACGCCGTGCCGTGCTCCTGTATTAATTACTTAATACGGCGGCAGATCGCGGCGTGATCGGCTACTGGCTACTGGGAGACGATCGGCCGTTACTGGATTCTCCAGGTGATCTCAGATGTGGCTATTGAAGTGCAACGCGGTGGTTTCTCTAGTGGGGTTGATTGTTTTCGATCCGATCAATACAATGACATGTTGCACTCCCAGTTCATCTACAGTTGATCTACAACAAAATCACACTACCGGGGGCCGAGCATTTGCTCGGTAAACTTTTACTTTTTGCGAGCTCGTTCGCTCCACTCACTTGCAGGCTATAGTGCTGCACCCGGGTTTAAATTTAATGAACTACAAGTCGAAAATGTAAACATTTTGATATATTTATTCAATAATCAATAGGTTTTTTGTCCACTACAAAAGCTACAGAATATGTCCATAAGGATCATGGGCCACTTTGAGGGGCTGATGCATGACGGAAACCTGACTTTTCACAGTTGGGACCACTTCCAATAAATTTCTCTTGACCGAAACCCCCCCCCCAAAAAAAAAAAAAAAAAAAAAAAAAAAAAAAAAAAAAAAAAAAAACTGACGACGGAAAAATTGTGCTCGATTGATATGTTGCATTTTATCTTGTTGAAATTTAGGTCGTCATTGTTTTACAGGGCTTTTGACTCCGTCCTTAATCACCTGTGCTTTTGTCGTTTGATTCTTGACCATTAATTCGCAATAATAGTCAGCGTACATCTTGATTCTTGCAATTAAATTATATCATAACCGTGAAGGCTGTGGCAGTAAATTACCATTTTTGTTTAAAAATTGAACGTGCGGTGACTATAACATTTACAACTGTAGATTACACGAACGTAATCCTAATATGGTTTCGACAACGTTTTACAGCTTGACCGCCCCCTCCAGAGGCGCATCTGTAGTGGAGCGCTGTAAACTTATCCTACGAAGGACAGGACAGCCGCCCAGTGATCGTTGACGATCTCCGCTGTCGCTGGGTCGTGGGTGGCGGCACAATTTATCGCCAATAAAGGGACATAATACTGCAACTGGCCTCGATGAATCTCAGTTGACCCCTCGCCGACCGCCGTCCGCGCCGATTGTGGTGAACCTGGTTTCATTGTTGGCTTTTTCAATTTTCAATATGTGGGGCTGAGTATTCGCTTTGTGAAAAACAATTTGCTGTAGTAAAAATATCAGTAATTGACGGTAATGTTTCTTTGATGAGTTCTTTCGTCTCCACGACGAACTCGTTCGCTTCGCTCACTTGCCTTTACGCGGTCCAGTCAATGGCGGTAATTTAATTATGAGTGGAGGTGTTTTTCCGTGTGTGTCGTGTTACGGCGTACAGAGTATATCTTACATTTTGTCTGGATCAGGGGAGGTGGCATTAATTTGCATCTTTTTTAAATTTCATAGGGTCTACCGCGTAATAAAATGTACTGGTATTCATCATGTAACGATTATATATGGTTAGAGTACCATACATTTCGGTGCTACTAAAGTATAACAGCGTTAAACATCAGGAAGAAAAGGGAGTCTAAACATAAAACCTGTGGCAAGGTTATTTCATTTTATGTTATTTTCCCTGTAAGTTGTGGTTATAACTCTAAAATATGTTTTTGCTCACTTAATATCTCAACAACCGTCCGTCACATTAGTAATTACAAACATACCATATAGAACGATAATCAGAAATAGTAAAAAGTTTGAGGTTGTGCTACACTGTACCTAAATTATTACCTTTTCAGGAAAGTGAGGAATCTTTGATGGTTCTGGAGCGAGTGGAAACTTTCATTAAACTTACGGTAAAGTTTTCATGTATCAACATGGAATTCGAACCAAATTAAACTGTTATTAGTATGTTGAACTCACTTATCATTTTCGTGAATCACTAGTACTCTTTTGTGATAATTGCCACTCGACCTTGAAATTCACATAGGTTTGTCAGTTAGTTACAAAACGTCCTCTCTAGTCCAGCCGGAACAGTTGGCTGAGTCAAGACACAATTATCATTACAGATCTTTCTGCACGAACGAAGCTCTGCAACCTTATCCTTGAAGTACACTTCGAAGGTGCCACACATGGAATGTGACCAATTTCAAGACCTTTCCGATCACCAGCGCAGTGCAGAAATGGCGCTGCGATCCTTTCTTACGATCACGACGCGTCGACCTTGCCGAGGTGGAAGGTGGAAGGGAACACAATCGCAGATTGCAACAAAGGCCGGGCCGGGACGGGAGTGAGGAGTGAGCCAGGTGGCGGAGTGGAGGACGTGCGAATGGCATCGGGTGTTGCCAGATCCTGCCACCTGCGCCTGCCTTATGATTCGTCCTCACTCTGCCACTCGAGTGAATCACGTCGTTCCCACACTCCCTCTACTCGCCAGGGTTCATTATAATTTGTAATTGTACGTGTGGGCTTGCCCACTTAGCCGGGCCCGATTGTTCTACGGCGTCTAATGTGGTAGCGGCGATGGTCGGGACGGTGGCTCGGTGTTGGCAAGGTCGTGGTGTAGATCTCCGATAAGGCTGGGGCGGTCTGGGTGTAATCCTCGGTGAATTTCAATGTCTTGATTATTGCTGTGAATTCCCAGTGAGATGTTTGTCCCAGGCTTTTTAGTTTTACGGTAGTAGTCATGGTGAAACCTAGGTCCGGGACCATAATACTTTTTTCGTTTTGAGGTCCCCAGAAGCCAAAAACACCATTCGTTCAATTTCATATATATGTATATATCTATCTATATATATATATATATATATATATATATATATATATGTGTGTGTGTGTGTCCGTGGTCTCGATAACTTTTGACAGGAACCTTTGATTTTGATGAAATTTGGTATGAAGGTGTAAGACCAGGTCTATTTTCATGAGTTCGCAAACCAGCATGAGCGGGTTATGGGAACGGGGTTTTATGGGGTTTCAAAGGGGTCAAAAATGGGTTTTTCTCATTTTTGGACCTTAATTTTCAAAATTCAACAATTTGAACTAAAACCATTTAAAAGGGCTTAAAAAAAGAAACAATTTAGTATTTTGAATTTTTAACTTCGCTTAACAGGTTACGGAGAAAAGTCAAAAATAGGTTTCCCATGTTAATCTTATGGGAAATCAACAAAACCCTATATCACGCTTCTTTATTGGAATAACTTGATAACATTTGGCATGTATATTCACTAGGTAGGGTTTAACGGATATTTGCTTACAACACCCATATGGCAGCAAACCTACATACTCACCCTCCATGGGGTTTATGGGGAAAAATTAAAAAGTGCCGAATATTGATAAAATTTGATATTTACCTTACCTAACTATTACATTTCCTAACAAAACTAACATTTTCTAACAACATCCCATGGCAGCAAACCTACCTACTCATTCCTATGGTGTTTATGGGGAAAATACTAAATCTTAAGATTCTTTGGAAATTCGCTGAGTACGCAGGTCTGCTGCGACGGGGGTATTTTTATAATTCCATTAGGTGGTATTGAATTTGTAGAAATTTAACATCAGACATTTTCCGTGCGTAAACAGAAGCTCAGGAAAAGTTTGATATCTCATTACTCCGCAACTATACGGATTCCACACACCAAATAAACATTCAATAAATAGGGTTTCTGTATTACAAAACGAGGTCTATAATGATAAAGACGTTGAACCATTTTGTGGCAACCAATAGATTCCATATTCTAATGGTAGTTACGTCAAGTGATTAACCACGCAAGTTAAACAAATAGGCCTACAATTTGGTACATTTTGGCTACCAACGACAAAGAACCCCTCTGGTCACAGGCTACGAAAAGTCTTGTTTTTTTTCGCTGAGTGCAAACCATTCTAATTGAAAAATAAACTTGTATCTAAAACCATTTTATGGGCATCCAAGCTTGCTAAGTAGCTCAGTATGTCTTGATAAGCACAATACCCCCGTCGCAGCAGACCTGCGTACTCAGCGAATTTCCAATGGAATTTAAGATTATTTACTTTCCCCATAAAAACACCATAGGATCGAGTATGTAGGTTTGCTGCCATTGGGTGTTGTTAGAAAATCTAAGGTAATCAATAATTGGTGAATGTAAACACAAAATTGTATCAAACTCTGGCAGTTTTTTATTTTCCCCATAAACCCCATGGGGGTGAGTATGTAGGTTTGCCGCCATATGGGTTTTGTAAGCAAGTATAAGTTAAACCTTATATAGATAATGTACATACCAAATTTGATTAGGTTATGTTAATAAATAAGCAAGATATAGGGTTTTCTTGATTTCCCATAAGAATAACATGGAAAACACATTTTTTGATTTGCCCCGTAACCAGTTATGCTATGATAAAAATTCAAAATACCAAATTGTTTGTTTTTTTAAGCTCTTTTAAATGGTTTCAGTTAAAATTAATGAATTTTAAAAATTAAGGTCCAAAAATGCCAAAAACCCATTTTTGACCCCTTTGAAACCCCATAAACCCCCGTTCCCATAACCCGAGAATGCTGGTTCGCGAACTCATGAAAATAGATCTGGTCTTACACCTCCATACCAAATTTCATCAAAATCGGAGGTCACCTTCAAAAGTTATCAGTACCACGGACACATAGATAGATAGATAGATAGATATATAGATATATATATATATACATATATATGAAAATGAACGAATGGTGTTTTTAGCTTCTGGGGACCTCAAAATGAAAAAGTAAAGTGGTCCCGGGCTTAGGTCTTACCATGGCTACTACCGTAATAGCGTATTCCCTATAGGGAAATTCGCTAAAAGGCGCTGATTAAAATGTGAAGGACTTATCAATAGGCCGATAACCAGTCTTGAGCCCCTCATTGACTCTCATTAGTGGAATCAACGGTGCATTATGAATCTTATCTTGTTGCAGTACACCTTAATTGTGATGAAGCTATATGTCAAAAGACCACCGTCTTCTCTTTCCATTCTCACAAGTCACCCCATTCCTTCAAAAGTCCTAGGAGCTCTTTCTTCTCTGTCCATTCTCACAAGTCACCACATTCCTTCAAACGTCCTAGGAGCTCTTTCTTCTCTGTCCATTCTCACAAGCCACCCCATTCCTTCAAAAGTCCTAGGAGCTCTTTCTTCTCTGTCCATTCTCACAAGCCACCCCATTCCTTCAAAAGTCCTAGGAGCTCTTTCTTCTATGTCCATTCTCACAAGTCACCCCATTCCTTCAAAAGTCCTAGGAGCTCTTTCTTCTCTGTCCATTCTCACAAGTCACCCCATTCCTTCACCACCTCCAGAGAGTTGACGCTCCCGTCAGCAGCTCCGTTTCCGTTTCCGCCGGATCCGCCGCCATAAGTCATCCCCGGCGAGGGTCACGACCGCGGGTTCACACGTTCCCTTGACGGATCACCGCCGTAATCACCGGATCACTAGGCCCCGGTCCGGTGATTAGCGGCGGAGGCGATGATGGATCACGGCCTTGGTCTAGCTCCGATTGGCTGAAGAAGAACAGTATCTGCTGTGAAGCGATTGTGATGGGCAGGAGTGTGAGGACTGAGGAGGAATTCAAAGGATTAGCAACATTATGTTCCAGAATAAAAGAATAATAAAGAGTGCGGAATAATAAAGAGTGTAGAGATTTCCGACTTGAACTCAAAGAGCGAATCATTTTCTTAGGACAGACATTTCAGTGGTTCTGTTCAGAGATTCAAACTGTCCAATGGTTGTAAATTTCTCCCCAAATTTTCTAACGGGATTAATAGTTTAGTGAAATGGCAATCTATATAAAACAAACGAGAATGGACGTCTACTTCAGTAAGCCTCGTCACGGAGAGAGTGACCATAACATAGACATCTTAAGAGAATGGCATCAATTAATTATGTGTGTGCAGATGGTAAAAGAGAAGGATATGTCACTCAAATTTGAAAAGATGTTTCGGGCTGTAGATGTAGAAAGTCTATCACTGAGTTTAGATTCATCTTTAGCACCTGTATCTGAGTTAATTCAACTCCGTTCATGACCTAGTGTTCATATGGCATTAGCTTTCATGTGTTAAAAACTGGTCGATCTAAAAACGTGCCATACAATACTGTACTTTGATTCAACAAATGTGACCAACCCGGAACCAATACACCTCTCCAGGATGGATACATTCTCTGAGAGCCTTATCCCGCGTGGCTGTCGGGTTTGTGAGATGACATCGATTCCATGACCGTAGCGAGGGCGTTGGGCAGCGCGCCAGCCGATGTCTGATGTGATGTACGTAATCTTGACGCCGTCGAACCGTACCGTTACCCTAACGCTAACCCAGTAAACCACCACCGCGCCCCTCTCGTGGCAGAGGTGTTACGCCTCAGAGTGGAAAGTCCGGTATGGATCGGATTACCGGGGTTTAACGGATCAGACGGAGTTTCTGGGAAGCTGGAAGTCAGGGAATGTTAGACTGACAGTTGGGTGAAATTGGGGTAAAGGAGTGTATCGTGAATCTTGATACAGTGTAACCTATTTGTTAGTCAATCATAACAGTTTAAGAATGTTGTTAAAATGTCACTACTGTACAATAGCTCGGTAAAATTGTCAGTATACGTACTTACATTGGGTTTATTCATCGATCAACATATATTAATCGAGTTATTTAAATTATTAACAAAAATTCACATATCATAGGGGTATAAGGATTTCGTTGTTATAGATATCAACAGAGTTTGGATCGTGCCCTACCAACATCACTTTCAAAAATCCATTACGCCCTACAGGACATAAAATATAGCTTAGTGGCAGGAATGGCTGATGATCTAACTGACCTCTCACATACCCAACAAAATTTCTTTTTGGGAACGATAAACTATCTACTCGTCATATAAAAAATCAAAGAATGAATTATCTTTCCTGAAAAAGGAGTTTACAAACAGTTTCAACTACACCTATGACTTACTAACGCCTATGTCATGGTGGTTAAGCTTACCAAATATTTTTTTGTCAATTTGGTATGTTATATTTTTACAATTCTTGAACTCTTCAAGTTACATCAATTGCAATATTAAATTGCAGGTTTTTGGTAGTCAAAAACATATTACGACCATCAAGTTAAGCATGTTAAACTTTGCCCTTTCCTACGGACTCCAGCTGCAGTCGGATCGTCTGTTCCCGCTCCGCGGAGGACGGGATATTTCTGAATGGTGCTTCAGTTGTTCAGAGTGTGTGACGCGGACGATGAAAGAGGCGGATGTTTATTTTCGGTTCCGGCTTCTTTTAATACTCCTCTGTTGAATCCCTCCTCCGTTTTATCACTTTCTACCATTTCCCATTGAAAAGCGTACTTCAGCTTATAGCCATTCTATGTTTCTTGTTCACAACCATGTATTACTTTTGTAGCTTTGCAAGTACGGGTTCAAAAATAGGTGGGGCCTATTATTTTTTCACTGTAAAGTCATTACTATTCTTAACGAAAATGTCTTCGCGTTACCAAAATGGTAAAGTTATCTTCAGCACTAAGACGTCAGGAAGTTGTACAATGTTAGCGACTTACATCTATGTGACTTTTACAGATTTAATGTTTGCAGTTTGTAGAGGAATTTGGTCAAATGATAAAATCATGGTAATACAGCACACTATATTTGAAATGTGGTCGTGGCATACTGTATTAATACTTTTAATGGTCCTGAAAAGCTTCTTTCTTTATAAAGAATCTTTCTTTATAAAGCTTGTTTCTTTAAGAAGTCGCCTTAAAGAATGCGTCGAAATGTTCCTTTGCCTTTCTAGATAAGAATCAGCTGAAATAAAAAATAGCACTAATAAATCTACTCGATCTTCATAATGACACCTGGTTTAGTGTAAAAAAGTATTTCCTACACAAAGAAATAAAGAGAAATGATCCTTCTAAGTATAAAGTCAGCCTTGTAGTTTGTATGCAAACTGGTTATTGTTGCCAGCGCGTCATTCATTGTTGTATTTTTCGGCCGCTCGGTTTTCGCGTGCGGCGTCCGCGTTTTGTTCTGTTTTGCTGGCTGTCGTGTCAGGTGTAATAGTTTAATGAGCGGCCACTTGACGGCGCTGCTGCTACAATTAGCTGCTTGTGTGTTCTTCTTTCTCTCTTCTAATTGTTTGTTGTTTTGTTTGTTGCAGTCTTGGCCTAGTCGGCGTTCGCCACACGCTCGCTTTTCTGTACCGAAAAGGTAAGAAAATTTTAGTTTTTTTACTAGTTTTTGTTTGTTTAGAAAAGTGAATCATATCTAACGTTTTGTTTTGTTGATAATGAACATGCTCTAGTCATAAAATCATACTTCAGATGACCTTATTTATTTGACCAATATTAATTTTTACTGCGGATCTCTTCCACAGAATGTTGGCTGCGCATAAATGAAGTAGGCTACGCAGTTTTCTTAGATTTTAAAATTGATCAATTTGTATTTACCACATAGTTTCGTGTTAATGATAACTCCTGTACAGTAGATGGTTGGCATTTTAACTACTTTCCAAAGTTTCGTGCAGTAAGAAGGTCCTCCCAAATTGGTTTAATTGGTATTAATTACATTGTCCAAAGTCAAGAAAGTGGGGCAGGACTGAAGCCTGCCTTAGTCAAGTGATCCTTTCCAAAACGACAGTAATTTGCCTCTTTTGTCCAAAAAGAGACCATTTGCTACGTCTTAAGAGGCCTCATGAAGTTATAGTGGGCCTATTAAGAATCTTATATAATTATGTAATTATTAGTTATTGTTGTGGGTCATTGAACGTTGCGGGTTGAGCTGAAATACATGATGATAGGGTAGGTTTCATAAATAATAATAATATCTTTATTAGACATCCAAGGATGTATCATACAATTCTATACATTGTTATTACAGACCTACTTAATATTATTATAATTTATGAAAAAATCTTATTTCTTAACCTTTTATTTTAGTATTTTTTTGGGTGTTATGGAAAATACTGAGCTTAATAACAAAGATTCACTCATAAACTGTCTTTCGAAATAAAATTGTTGCAGAGTCAGAGTTAAATGTGTTCTGAATTTCCATTGAATGGCACGGTTGTTTTTGTTAGCACAAAACAAATCAAACATCTTGTAAAATTAGGATTCATCCCTCCTACCAGTGTAGTATTATGAAATGAAGTCCAGCCGACCTGGTATCGGCAAACCTACAGAAGTTATTTTGCTATACTGGTCATGCTCTCTTGTGGTGAATGGTGACGAAAGTAAGATAAAGAGACCACCCTACATACTAAAACATATTTTCGGAGGAAGAAAAAAAACATCGAATCTAGATGATTAAATAAATCTTAGGTGTAGGGTAACATGCACCGTCCTCCATGATACGTATCTCCATTGCTGGATCGCCGGCTAGCCTATGTAATCCGTGATGTTTGAGCACGCAGGCAGCCGCCAGGTGGGGATTAAAAGGTCGAGGGAGTTGCAGCCGACCTTGAACGGCCTCCACACGTGTTCACAAAAACTGAGATAACCCGCGGCCATTACAGGCCGGGGCCCGTAATTATGGGCTGCTCCGACCCGGCCAGCCTCCAGTCTGGACCACGGGACCGCTCCGGCTATCTGCGTCCTCGACTATGTAGAAAACAACGTAGTAGAGTTGTAACATTTTTGAAAACATCAGGTTTGGTCGATATCTGATTCAAAAGCAGTCGGTGCGACTTCTTTTGCGACCTTAATGCGGGTAGTCATGTGCCGAATCGACTTATTCCTGGAAGTACTCGACTAATCTATCTATACTTATTTAATACGCTAAGGGTTTTTTTGTCTTGAGAACTACTCCTACAATTTTCAACCGATTTTCAAGTTTTTGGTGTCGTTGGATAGGGCTTGGTTTGTAGTTGTTTCCGCCAAAAACTGATGAGAATCGGACTAAAAATAAAAGCGCTATCCAAAATTAAAATCCCAAAATATCCCATTTAAATAACATTGAGATTGAATAAAGCATTTTAAACATCTGTTAATAATCAGCTTTAAATACGTGTAGTTTTGGTAATTACAGATATTCACTAGTTACTAGTTGATGTAACTCCGTCTGAGAGGTCCACGCGAATTCTTCATTCCTTTCTATCTACTTTGTCACTAACATTTATCTCAACAGTTCTGCGGTTAATAACCGAAGTGACACAGAAATTGAGTATTTGATTTGATTTAAATACAGTAGAACCTCGATAGTTCGACACTTTGTGGCCTTAGAGGTTGTCAAACTATATCAAAATGTCGAACTATAGGAAGTATATAGGAAATTTTCAACACTGGGAGTAGAAAAATCATTATTTGAATTTATCAATCCCAAAAATTTAATGAAATCATAATTTAATTGGACTTAAACATAATCTTCATTCGTATCATTTGCCACTTCGTTTACATTTTCACCTTTGTCAGTCTGCTGCTGGACACAATCGGTCGTTATAAACATGTTAGGTTATCATGGACTGTGTCGAACTACAAGGAGTGTCGAACTATCGGAATCAAACTATTGAGGTTCTACTCTAGTAGAATAGTAGATAAATTTAATAGTTGGAAAACTGTAAAATCACCCATTATTATGAGAATTGTAACTATATAGTGTAGTTAGTGCGATTTACGGTGTTGTGATGTGCGACTGATTCATACGTTTGCTAATAATTATCTATAAATCATTTCTATATTAATAAGTGAAATTAGTGTGAATAACAGAATTATCTTGTGAGTTTTGAATGTATGGTTGAGTTGCCTCGTTTGATACCTAGAAGCAAATATAATATACAGGGTGTCTCATGTAAGGTGTCTCAAATCGATTACAGATCAACAGTTTGTCCTACAATCTTGAAATAAAATCATTTCCCACTAAATTGACCCCAAGGAATACTTTAAAAATATTTTTAACGTTGTATAAATACAGGGTGTCCCAAAAACTGGGGGTCACAGGTTCGAATCTCGGAAATTTCAAATACAAACATATGTCATATTATACATTATTAGAAAGGTCTATTTAATAGAAACATTTTGGTGAAAACAGAATTTAGTTATCTTTATTCGTTTCAAAATGGCGTCCATTTTTGTAGCAAAAATCAAAATTTACGGAATACCCTGTAATTCTTTTATTATTTGTCATAAATGACTTCTGATTCAAAATACTTATTTGAAATAAGCTAAGCTTTACAATGATATGTCACAAGACAAAATTTATAAAAAAACTAAAATTTCAAAAATTTCATATTTTTGAAAATTTTTACATAAACACAACTCAAAAATTTTAAATACAAACACATGTCTTTTTGTACATCGTATTAAAGCTCTCGTTAAACTGAACAACTTTGTAATTTACACTAATGCCGTATCTCTTTTGGTTTTGTAGTAATAACGTAAAAATATCATTTTCCCATTTAACTTGCATGTTAATTAATCAGGACATGATAGTATGGCAGTCCTTCTTCCATTGTTGCCATACCATTAAATTAACAAGCAAGTTAAATGGGAAAATGACATTTTTACGTTATTACTACAAAACCAAAAGAGATACGGCATTAGTGTAAATTACAAAGTTGTTCAGTTTAACGAGAGCTTTAATATGATGTACAAAAAGACATGTGTTTTTATTTAAAATTTTTCAGTTTTGTTTATGTAAAAATTTTCAAAAATATGAAATTTTCGAAATTTTAGTTTTTTTTATAAATTTTGTCTTGTGACATATCATTGTAAAGCTTAGCTTATTTCAAATAAGTATTTTGAATCAGAAGTCATTTATGACAAATAATAAAAGAATTACAGGGTATTCCGTAAATTTTGATTTTTGCTACAAAAATGGACGCCATTTTGAAACGAATAAAAATAACTGAATTCTGTTTTCACCAAAATGTTTCTATTAAATAGACCTTTCTAATTATGTGTAATATGACATATGTTTGTATTTGAAATTTCCGAGATTCGAACCTGTGACCCCCAGTTTTTGGGACACCCTGTATTTATACAACGTTAAAAATATTTTAAAATTATTCCTTGGGGTCAATTTAGTGGGAAATGATTTTATTTCAAGATTGTAGGACAAACTGTTGATCTGTAATCGATTTGAGACACCTTACGTGAGACACCCTGTATAAGAGCACCAAACCACCATAAAGTCGACTATTGACTACACACAAGACTACATGGTTGTGTTGGGCGACTATTGTTATCGAGCAGCTACAAAGGAGGCGATTGGAGTAGTTGATTAGCTTCAACTAAAGTATTCAAAGTCGATTCTTTAAAAAAAGTCGATGTTTCACATAACTAGAAAACTTCTGACTTGTGAACGCAATAGTCGTCTATCGTAGATGGATATCAAAACTTAGCAACACTCGTTTCATGCTAGCGCCTTCAATTCTGGCCAGGCTTCATGTTTTGTGTTGTTCTTTTGCTTTTCAGACACGTCAGGAGTCCCGAGTAGAAGACTGAAAACAGTTGGAGAGCGAGTGCTAATGCTGTAACGGGTTTGGTCACAGTGATAATAAACTGAGTGGGACGATTTCCGAGATTCTAAGACTATCTGTTTCCCGAGAATCGTAAAGACACGGATTGCTCGGTGATTTGAGTCGGTGGGTGTTTGAACAGTGTGACTACACTACATGGTCGTAAAGTGTTATTGGTTTGCGTCTCTGCAAGAGTGTGACACAGCAATTCGAGGAACTTTATCGCGTGGGTAGTTTATTTTGGTCAATATTGTCGATCTATCGGAGTTGCCATGGAAAACTGATTCATTATCGAATTGAAAAGTTTAGTAAGGGTTAAGACTAACAATAGAACCAACCATTGGGAAGGTTATTTTTAATTTTGCATGCAAATTTGTGAGATATTAGACCCTATGTTATTGAGACTTAAATAAAATTATGTCTTGGTTGGATTTACAAGAATTTGTTAGTTGCTTTTGTTTGAAACTTAAGGCTGCGGTCTACCCCTGGCGCGCACCCAAATGCAAGGGTTTTTTAGAATCGTGTTATCTTCTGCCAAATGAAGCCTAGAGCTATAAATAAGGTGTCATATTAAAGAAGAATAACGGTACTAGTTTTCGTCTGTTACAATTTTTTAATTAGTTCATTAAAACCAATAGAAAACTTCAGTTAAAAATCGAGAAAAACAGATGATTTTAGACCGGTATAGCTGAAATTAGAATTTTTTTTTAATTCTAAAAAGATAGCCGACTAGATCCTTTTTTCTACTTTTAGAAAAAGTTAAGAGCCAATCTCTATCTTAATTGGTTATTTTTAAAACACGATCCCCGTAAACCTCTGCATCTATAAAACTCAAAAACAGATAATTTAACACAATTATAAATGAAATTAGAAATTTTATTTGAAAATTCTAAAAAGATAGCCGACGAGATCCTTTTTTGTACTTTTAGAAAAAGTTAAGAGTCAATCTCTATCTTAATTGGTTAATTCTGAAACACGATCCCCGTAAACCTCTGCAGCCATCAAACTCGCCTAGCGCTACGGCCGCGAGGCCTGCATATTCGGCATTGTTGTTGTTTTTGTTTTGGTTGGGGTAGACCGCAGCCTTAAAGTAGTGTGTCTGTAAGATACACGTTATCGTAGGAAAATTATTGTCCAGATATCTGCACAGATAATAATATGTACAGTAGTTGCGGGGGTGACTTTATTTAGAAATTTTGGCAAAATAAATAGGAGTCGAAAGGATGTACCGACCTTTTTTTTATTGTATGTTAGGAATTTTGATATCTATATTTTTTACATCTGTGTTTTGCAACTATTTTTTATCGCATAAAAAATTTGGTTTAGTGGCAAAAATGTAGAACACTATGCAAATTATATGTTAATGTAAATAGGGTCACTTGAAAAAGGGAAGGGTTTTCTTGCCCCTCGAACCGCAGTTTGACACTAAAATTGATTGGTAGGCCTAAAGTTTTTTCCCTTCATTTTTCTCACTAGCTAAACACTGTCAAACATAAAAAAATTTAGTCGAAATACAGCGCATATGTCAAAATACTCTCTATCTCCAACAAATTAATGTAGTAACTTTCTTCCGCGTTCGCAGAAAGGAACAATATCCAATCATCATCTCTTCCGCAGTATCGTTATCAAACGACACGCGGGGTGCCGCCGCCGCCGCGTCGGCGGACCAACGGGGACAACAAACGTCCTTGACCCTGGTCACGTGACCCCGGTGGGGAGGGGGGGGGGAGTTGGCACCTCTTAACGGGACCGAATGACCTCGCGGTGATACCTCGCCTACGCGACGCAACGCGCGGCACACGCCGCTGCTACTACGATACGAGAGGGAGGGAGAGGGGCGTGGTGGTGGGGATACCGTGTATACCGACCGGAGCATTCGAAGTATACGATTACTGTACATAAAATACTATACCATATTCATACGGTATCGTTACACTTGCCTCGTGTCAAATAAAACAGAAAAATAGGATGCACGAAACTTGGTTCTTTTCAGCTTGGCCGAATGACTTGGCTTTCTGAAGACGGAGAGGGAAATCAATCATTGAGTCCATAATGAAATAGATCTTTTTCGTGATTGGTTATGGCTATTGGTTTGTTGCTAACAAAATTCTACTAATGGTTCACTTTGTCTTGTTACGTTTGACCGTTTGACTCATAGCGATTGGCATCAGGTATACTCCTATTTTCATGATACACCTATTGTATTTTTTTATTTCAAATATTGTATATTTGGAAAAGTTTTTTTAGGCCAAGGTGATTTGTTTTAACGACTTAAGCCTACTTTAGTTTTATAATTTGCCTTTCTCATTTATTTGTTCACTCAAGTTACTGTATTTTTTATCCCGAACCCTTACATTACATGTATTTGGGGGCGAAACTGAAAAACTGTGCACTCCAGAAGAAAAAGGAACAGGGGCGCTTCCGCGTATAGGAATTCTCCGCAATACAGATGATGTAGACCGCAAGAGCAAGTACATACTCTGCCGAATGTCAACATGGTACTGAACCCATCCAGTGTCAGTACTAAAAGCCACACAGCTGAGACTTTTAGTTGGCAACAATAGAATCAGCTGTTCTCTTCCATTTTCCATTTCGTACAAGTTTGTTTGTTGTTTTGCAGTTGTACGTGATGCGATGAGATGCCGGCGGTACAGCCCGCCACCGTCATGTCCCAGCAGCGACGTCACAGCAGCGCCTCCAGCAGCGACGCCGGCTCCGACCATGGGCTGCCCTCCCCCTCTAGACACGTGAGTAACTGATACTTTACTGTCACTGGTGTTGCCACCGTCATGTCCCAGCAGCGACGTCACAGCAGCGCCTCCAGCGACGCCGGCTCCGACCATGGGCTGCCCTCCCCCTCTAGACACGTGAGTAACTGATACTTTACTGTCACTGGTGTTGCCACCGTCATGTCCCAGCAGCGACGCCGGCTCCCACCATGGGCTGCTCTCACCCTCTAGACACGTGAGTAACTGATACTTTACTGTCACTGGTGTTGCCACCGTCATGTCCCAGCAGCGACGCCGGCTCCCACCATGGGCTGCTCTCACCCTCTAGACACGTGAGTAACTGATACTTTACTGTCACTGGTGTTGCCACCGTCATGTCCCAGCAGCGACGCCGGCTCCGACCATGGGCTGCCCTCCCCCTCCAGACACGTGGGTAACTGATACTTTACTGTCACTGGTGTTGCCACCGTCATGTCCCAGCAGCGACGCCGGCTCCCACCATGGGCTGCTCTCACCCTCTAGACACGTGAGTAACTGATACTTTACTGTCACTGGTGTTGCCACCGTCATGTCCCAGCAGCGACGTCACAGCAGCGCCTCCAGCGACGCCGGCTCCGACCATGGGCTGCCCTCCCCCTCTAGACACGTGAGTAACTGATACTTTACTGTCACTGGTGTTGCCACCGTCATGTCCCAGCAGCGACGTCACAGCAGCGCCTCCAGCGACGCCGGCTCCGACCATGGGCTGCCCTCCCCCTCTAGACACGTGAGTAACTGATACTTTACTGTCACTGGTGTTGCCACCGTCATGTCCCAGCAGCGACGCCGGCTCCCACCATGGGCTGCTCTCACCCTCTAAACACGTGAGTAACTGATACTTTACTGTCACTGGTGTTGCCACCGTCATGTCCCAGCAGCGACGTCACAGCAGCGCCTCCAGCGACGCCGGCTCCGACCATTTGCTGTCCTCCCCCTCTAGACACGTGAGTAACTGATACTTTACTGTCACTGGTGTTGCCACCGTCATGTCCCAGCAGCGACGTCACAGCAGCGCCTCCAGCGACGCCGGCTCCGACCATGGGCTGCCCTCCCCCTCTAGACACGTGAGTAACTGATACTTTACTGTCACTGGTGTTGCCACCGTCATGTCCCAGCAGCGACGTCACAGCAGCGCCTCCAGCGACGCCGGCTCCGACCATGGGCTGCCCTCACCCTCTAGACACGTGAGTAACTGATACTTTACTGTCACTGGTGTTGCCACCGTCATGTCCCAGCAGCGACGTCACAGCAGCGCCTCCAGCGACGCCGGCTCCGACCATGGGCTGCCCTCCCCCTCTAGACACGTGAGTAACTGATACTTTACTGTCACTGGTGTTGCCACCGTCATGTCCCAGCAGCGACGTCACAGCAGCGCCTCCAGCGACGCCGGCTCCGACCATGGGCTGCCCTCCCCCTCTAGACACGTGAGTAACTGATACTTTACTGTCACTGGTGTTGCCACCGTCATGTCCCAGCAGCGACGCCGGCTCCGACCATTGGCTGCCTTACCCCTCTAGACACGTGAGTAACTGATACTTTACTGTCACTGGTGTTGCCACCGTCATGTCCCAGCAGCGTCGCCGGCTCCGACCATGGGCTGCTCTCATCCTCAAGACACGTGAGTAACTGATACTTTACTGTCACTGGTGTTGCCACCGTCATGTCCCAGCAGCGACGCCGGCTCCGACCATGGGCAGCTCTCACCCTCAAGACACGTGAGTAACTGATACTTTACTGTCACTGGTGTTGCCACCGTCATGTCCCAGCAGCGACGCCGGCTCCGACCATGGGCTGCTCTCACCCTCAAGACACGTGAGTAACTGATACTTTACTGTCACTGGTGTTGCCACCGTCATGTCCCAGCAGCGACGCCGGCTCCGACCATGGGCTGCCCTCCCCCTCCAGACATGTGAGTAACTGATACTTTACTGTCACTGGTGTTGCCACCGTCATGTCCCAGCAGCGACGCCGGCTCCGACCATGGGCTGCTCTCACCCTCAAGACACGTGAGTAACTGATACTTTATTAAATGCCAAAATTAGAGAGACTGGAGGCAGGTAGTCTCGACCCGTCCTAATCCTTTGTTGACAAAACATCCCCTACTGTAGCGCGGCCGGCCGGTTCGGCACCGGAATGCCGCCCGGGTCTCGGGGAATTCTCAGAATTTTGGCCACTGCCTAAGGTGTAACTCCTATTTTGTCTGAGGATTATCCCTTTTTAAAATGGTTATTAAACATCGTAGAACTATGATTCAAATTTTGATATAATCGTCTAATCAACACGCAACACATAATCCATAAATTTTTATTGTGCGTGCATTGGTTCGATTATTGGATAATTGAGGCAGTGGCCAAAATTCTGAGAATTCCCCGAGACCCGGGCGGCCTTCCGGTGCCTAACCGGCCGATCGCGCTACAATAGGGGGTGTTTTGTCAACAAAGGACTAGGACGGGTCGGGACTACCTGCCTCCAGTCTCTCTAATTTTGGCATTTACTATACTGTCACTGGTGTTGCCACCGTCATGTCCCAGCAGCGACGCCGGCTCCGACCATGGGCTGCCCTCCCCCTCCAAACACGTGAGTGACCCAAGACAAAACAGAAGAAAAGCTAAAACTTCTTTTGCCATGGTGAAAAAATGGATCCCCGCTCCACGAACTGTCACATCACGCGATGGATGGGGAACCGCTCCTTTCTTCCATTTAACTTGGCTACAGGCCTACTACCTGTGTTTTGCTGCTACAGTATTTACCTACCTATGACGGTTGCAACTAAGTCCATTTAAGTTTCGATGCTGTACATATAATTCAGTGTAGCCCTACAATATAGCCTGTTTTAAACTTTAACAACGCGTTGTTGTGTGTGGGCTCCGGGCCGCCCATCGTCAATTGGCCGCACTGAAATTGATTTCATGAGAACTTGTTCAGCATGTTAGCCAAATTTTTCTACCATAAATTTGTTTGACCTCCTGTGTTTCATTAAGTTTTGTTATTGATTTACCCAGAATCGTTGGGTCACTTTTAATCCTGAAATCCAAAATGTACCGCTACAGAATCAAGCGATCAGTGTCAACATTCTGGCATCTCGTGTCTCGTGTCGCATTCGGAAAATAATCTATCCTCAGTTTTCACCGGTTGACAAGTAGGATAAGCTCGTGGCGGCGCGCCGATTTGGAACGGTTCGTTGGTATTTGCAGCGGCTGCGCCCGACCGCGGTTCCTGCCCGCCCCGGAAACGCCGCCCTCGCCCCCCCCCCCCCCCCGGGGCCTGACCTACTGTCGTCGCGGTTCACGTAACACAAACACAACTCACAAACGAAACCAGAACATAGGCCTAGTGGAATTGATTTAACCCGTTCTTGCGGAATTTACCCGAGGAATGGCGTGCTTCGCGTTGATATAGTAATTTTCTCCTTAGTAACCTAATTTGTCATTTGAAACGTTTTTTTTTTTACCGTGATTAGTTTTGGGGAATTACTTTGATTATAGGCTACCAAATTTTTTAAAGGTTGAAGTTTGAATGTTTTCGCAATGATTATGTTTAAAAGACAATGTAAACTGCGAAAGCTTTCTTGACCTATAGGGTTTATATTTTCACTTTCCTTAGAAGTGTCTTTTCTAAAAACTATTTAGAAGTGAATTTGTTAGCTTTCATAGCCATAAGAAAAAAAATCCCGTTTTAATTTTGCTGTCCTTTTTTATTAATTATTTAAAATTTATTGGGCTACACCCACCCTAATATTTATGATGCGTGGATCCTTCGTCAATAGATAAACACACAAAACACAACACACACACACACGTACACTAAATCGGATCCCGCTATCAAAGTCCCGACGTTTCGCGTGACCGAAAAACATTCACGCCTCTTCGGGGGAATTATTGACGCCGACGATGTTGTTTGGCGTGAAGTCGCTCCGACCGTCTTACCGCGACTGACCTGTCCGGCGGATTATCTTTCGTATCAGCAGCGGTGGGCGGGGGTGGGAGCGGGGGTTCTATTATCTTGGCTCTGTTTATTTGTCTTTTAATCTCATTCTCTACTATCGGCACAAACATCGGGTGGAGCGTGGCACTGGGCTGCGAAATGCAATCCCCGTCAATCGCCATACACGCTGCCTCCAGTATGTTGCGATGTTTCCATTTAGGCTCTGTAAATACTATACTTGCCGAGGACCACTCAACACTGTGCTGTTCACACATACTGTGCTCAGCCAATCTGGAGTTCTTGGGGTCCCCTTTAGCAATCAACTTCTTATGTTCATTTATTCGTACAGTAGCCGGCCTCGAAGTCTGCCCGTAGTAGTTCCGCCCGCAGCTACAGCCTATTTTATACACTGCATTCTTTGTACTTTGTTCTTTATTAGCAGGCTTCACCCCAGTGACCGTACTTCTAATAGTTTTATTATTCTTGAAAGCCGTTCTTATACCAAATTTACTGTTTATTCTCCTCATTTTTTCTGACACACCTCTCACGTATGGGATAACCACAGTTGTTATAGGCTTTTCACGATTTTCTGAGTGGTCGAGGGATTTCTTTGCTCTTTTATAGGCTTTATTAAGGACACTTTTAGGGTAGCCATTACTAATCAATTCGGTATTAACCGCCATAACGTCGGCCTGTCGGTCGGTTTCTTTGCTGGTGTACTTTAATGCTCTGTTGAACAGTCCCTGAGCTAGTGATAACTTTACGCTGTTTGCATGGTTGGATTTATAATTAAGGTATTGCTGTGCTAGTAGGCTTTCTATAAACTTTTGTTTCCAGACTATCATTCTCTTTAATAACCAGTATATCCAAAAAAGAAGTTCATTATTAGTTTCCAACTCCAATGTAAAGTTAATGGTAGTTCTAAGACTGTTTATAAAATCAAGAAAAATAGGAGGCAGCGAGTTATTGTCCCAAATACAAAAGACATCATCAAGATATCGAAGCCAACATACAGGTTTACAGTTAAAGGTACTGAGGGCCATTTGTTCAAAAAATTCCATATAGATATTACTTAGAAGAGGGCTTAACACTCCTCCCATTGGCAAACCAGATGTTTGTTTGAAAAAATTTCCATCTGCCTCAAAATAACTATTATTAACACAAACAGAAAGCAATTCCATGATTGTGTTCACTGGCATGTTTGTTCTATCACCCAGGCCTAGATCTGATTCTAATTTTTGTTTTACTATTGTTAACATTTCAGGTACAGGTACATTCGTGAACAAGCTTTTTACATCATAACTAACCATTACATTGTCCTTATTTACTTTCAGGTGCTTAATTTTTTCCAGGAAGTCATCTGAATTTTTTAAATATGAATTGGTATTCCCAAACAGAGGTGTCAATATGGGGAGTATATATTTAGACAGACTGTAAGTTGGAGAATTTATAGAGCTAACTATTGGTCTGAGTGGCATGTTATCTTTGTGTAACTTCGGTAAACCATATAAATGGGGCGGCTTGGAAAATTGAGGTGATAAATCAAAAAACAATTTCTTAGAAAAATATTCCTTATGTTCTTTAAGTGTCGTTTTGACTTTATTTTCTATGATTGCTGTAGGGTTCTTGGCCAGTGGAACGTATTCACCCCCTGTGAGCAAGTCATTGAGTTTCCCCTTGTAATCTATTCTGTCCATTATCACTGTTGACCGACCCTTATCAGCTGGCAAGACGATAACAGAGTCGTCATGCCGCAAACCGGCCAGGGCTCTAAGCTCTTGCTCAGACAGGTTTGGTTTGACTGTATTAACCTTCTCCAAAGCTTGTCTAACATTGCTTCGATAAAAATCTTGTGAATCTTTGGGCAAGAATGATTAAGCTACCTCAGATGGAACTATGAAATCTAAATTATTTACAAATTTGGGAGTTAACCCAAAATTAAGGCCTTTTGATAGTAGACTGGTTTCTACATCATTTAAGGTGCGTTTAGACAAATTCACCACAAATTTATTATCTTTCGTATTGTTTGATTCAAATAAAAATGTAGATTTTTCATGCAATAAACGTGTGAATTTGTTAATCTGATCACACTTTTTCTTTTTATGTACTCTAAGACTTTTGTTTTCCAAGGATTTAATGATTGATTCATAATCTTGCGGTGGCAAATAGCTTTTCAGAGACTCCTTTAACCTACATGACCTTTCCTGTTCTCTCAACTTTTTAATTCTAACTTCATGAATGGCTTCAGCCAATAACTTTTCCTCAGCTACGTGTACAATTCTATTTGCTTTAAAAGTGGAAATTGGACATTTAAGCCTCAAACCCTTAGGTAAAATTCTTTCATTTTTACATTTACTTAAAAAAGTTAAATGGTTACTGTTCAGAGCTTCACAGACAAGCGACTTTTCTAATTTATTGATCATGTCCAAGACACCTTGCCCGTATTGGGATTTAATTCTTATTCTGAATGACATGATTTCTTGTTGGGTGGGGTTTTTTCTGTCCTTTTTTATGAAGGAATTAGTGATTAGCTCTTTTCTTAGGTGTACAAAAGTGGTTTTCAATCTCTTTAGCTGGCCATAGTCATAGTCATATCCTACAGGGATCTATTAAAACCAGATTAAAACTATCCGTCCGTGATTTTAAAAAGTTACAAATAAATAAGCACATGACACGAAACTGAAAATGAAAAAATAGCTTTGCTATGACAGAACAGGTTTGTAAACCACTCTTGTATCTTTTACAGTTCTGGAGGCTTATTCACAATGAATTCTCAGGTTTACCATTAAAATCATTATTTTCTTTATTACCAATAGATTTAAGTGAAAATTTAGTATTTTGAGTTGCATGCCCTGTACTTTTAGTAATTTCAAATGTACTGTTACTAAAATGTCATAGTGGTGAGAGTTGTTCAATAACATAATAAATGGGAAGGATTGCTTATTCCAATTAAAAAAATGCTTAAATCTACTAGGTACTAGGTATCATTGTACTCTATATGTAATATGTTTTGATTGGGCCTAGGTACAAAGACTGTAAAACTTGTATGAAATAATGTTTGACAATTTCTGATTTCGCTAAAAGGTTAGAGAGCAAATCTAAAATCCCCTTTTGATATTAAATTTCTTATTATGATCTTGTAGATAATCGTAACAATGCATCCAAACATACACAAAGTCATGAGCATAAATTCAGCAATTTTATTGGGGGGCAAGATTTTTTCAAACTATATTTTAATTACAATGAGACCTCCCCTCTTACTATTGTGCTTCAACAAATAGAATACAAAAAGAGGTTCAATTAAAGTCATAACTTTCATTTGTTATTTTCCTAAAATTTGAATTTTTAACATTGTTCCAAATAATTTGGGGAGGAGGGGCAACTGTCCAACCCTTGCACCCTCCAAATGATGCCTATGTACACACACCAATACTCTGTTATATCACTTTTACAGTTATAATTAAGCCTATTCTACAGTTCCCTCAATGTTTTCACTAACGCCCTGTACCCTAACGCAAGTGTGCCTGTTACAGACTTCGCAGGAGAATATCGCCATCATCCCGACGCGGACGACCAAGGTAGTGGCCTCCAAGCCGGCCGCCAACCCTCTGCAGTTCGTCAAGGTGGGGCCGTGCGACCTCTCCCGCTTCGCTCAGGAGCAGCTCAAGAAGGCCGAGGAAGTGAAGAAGGTGAAGCCGGAAAAGCGAGATGAGGCCGAGGACTGGCAATCGGTAAGCCTCGATACTACAAAATATCTTATAGGGTTATCAACAAAAAGTCTCATGTATGACTTAAAAGTGGGCCAGACAGCCCACGAGAGAGAGTTTCATACAACCCATGGTTTAATTTCGTTGAAGTCTATTTCGATACTAAGAACTGATTTTGCAACTGTACATTTAATTGAGATTCAAACACAATTTATTCTGAACTAATCGGAAAAAAATATAAAGAAGTTATAAGACATGCGCATTACATGCGTTAACCGATCAAAAATGTTTAATTTTTTCTAAGATTTGTGAATTGACATTGTACATCGCTTGTGGCAGAACCTGGACAACTGGAAGGTGTCGCGGCGGAAGCGGCAGGAGCACATCATCGAGCGGGTGGTGGAGGTGAAGAAGCTAGAACTGGAGGAGCACGACCGCAACCGGCGACGCAGCAAGACATTCAACGAGATGCTCGAGGAGAGGTACGTCCATCCCTCCTCTCCACCTCAGTCGCTCATCATGTAGTCTTTCTTTTTTTTGTAAAATACTCAGAGTAGAGTTTGTTTTAACACACTATGCTAAACTAAATTCTTGCTAATCAGAACAAATTAGGATCGGACCATGGTCAGTTTTGCGAATTTTCATAGTAGGTGGATACCATTCATATTACCATATACATGTTTTGGATTGCTTAAATTAAATTATTTATGTTTAATATAACCAATCATGTCACTTAGTTTTAGATCACATTATCTTGACTTTCTTGTACTCTGAAAAAATGTACAAATGCTGTCCATTTTGTTAGTTAGGCAATGGTGAAATCTAGAATTAATCGTTTGACGCGTGAACAATTGCAGTGAAAACCGGAAGGGGATGGCATTGTATTTCGATTGATAACTCCAGAGCGAAGACAGTGTTATAAAACTAGAATCCCACCAATAACAAAAACTTTTTGAAACTACACCAACCATAATTTTAAGTGAATATGGATTTGAACACTTACATGTTAATTTAAGTGTTGTATTTAGACCAGAGTCAGAAACAGATTAAAGAGTTTCTTTCTTCAATTAGCGTGGAAGTAGACTCCCTCCCAACCGGCCACCTCGGGACCAGGCCACGGCCGGATAATGAATTGGCCAGTTAAACCGATGTTCATTTAAAAACGCCAACCTACAATTTTATATGGCTTATAAATATAATTATCACTTGAAAAACAACTTTAAATACATTACTGTACGTGATTTATAGGTAACATCCAACACCCATGAAATTCACAATAAACCTAAACTAATAATAATTTGTTTCTTTATTGAGGTCTACTGGATAGTTCATCTAAATGCATTGACTTCCAGTGGCATTCACTTCTGTCCAGGACAGTTACATTTTAATTGGTTTGAGAATGTCAATATGAAATAACGTTGAATTGAATGATACAGTAGATAAGTAAACTACATTTCCGGCGAAACACGGCCGGTTAAAGCGATGTTAAGATAAAATATCCCCGGTTAAAAGATGTTGATTTTTGTGTCAGGGTAGGCCGGTTAAAGCGGAGACCGGTTAAAAGGTGGCCGTTTAAGAGGGAGTCTACTGTATTATACTTACAATTAAGTATATTAACCAAATTTCTTTTTAGTGTTGTATTTTTAAATTTTGGTCACTTGATTAAAAAAAATGCATACTAATAACCAAGAAATATAGAATAAGAAGGAGGTAGGGGTGACATCAACAAAAACAATAACAAAATCGATAACGTCAAAGGTGCAGCACTTAATATATCCAAAGCAAACCACTCATGTGTCAAGATAAACAACATGACGTCAAAGTTGCAGAAGATACTTTAAAATGCTTCAATCAGCTGTTGGTGTCACCCTTCTTGGTTTGTTCTAAATACATTGGTAATAACTATTAATATATGAATGCTATTATTATTAGAGATCCAATGCTCAACCTGATATTTTTTGCCCAGGACTTCCAAAGGACGAAAGACAAGTCTCCCCATCTACAAGGATGACGACAATGATCTTAGTGACTTGGGGCTTTCCACCCACAAGAGCAGAGAGAACGGAGACGACAATGTGTTCGATGATTGCAAGGTACGTCAGTCAAACGGTGGTCAGAATCCAATGAATTGCCAAAATAAGTTATTAGGAGCAGCTTTGTATAACTTTCATCGGAGGAGGTGACGTTGCAAGATTAATGTATAAATTCCAAGCTGCCACTCTGTTTCTGAGCAGTTTATAATGCTCTCTATTGAGAATATATATTTATCATAAATTCCATGCTATTGTGTTCAGGAATAGGAACATTTTACAAGGTTGCAGGAAATTATCAGACGTTAATTGTTATCAATAGGTAACATTATTTGTTAACAAATAAAATTCCCTAGGTTATTCAGTTGTATTGTTCTTTGCCTTTTTCGCTATTGATAATACCACAATTTTTTTTTTTTTAATCGTCAGTACGTGAAGATTACATATTAAAAATAATTACAATGGCTCGAATTAAACGTCTTTATGCTATGAAATGCAGTTAATAATATTTTGTGTTAAGAGTCTGCAGTACCTGGGTCTTCTTGGTAGTTTGTTTCATAAGAGCAATGTTAAATTTGAAACATTACTGTGAGTTTGTTTTTTGTCAGAAAATTTCAAACTTTATGTCATTTTTCATTTTACCATAGTATCTAGTCCTTGAGGTGATAGAAAATTAATTTAAAAAAACTATCCACTTGAAAAACGAATAAAATATAAATATATTTAACATTATTTTTAAACCGTTTTTAAATAATTTTTAGTAGGTTTATTGAAAATCTATCCACATCATACACTCCGCCATCCCTTAAGGTGAACATATTCAAGTTTCATGCAAATCAGATGCAAGATTATTGAGATATAGTGTTTCAAGGACAACAGTAATGTTTTGAATTTAAAATTGTTTTTATGGACCTAAAAATTCAAGATGGCGCAGGTACTGCAAACTCTTAAGTTTGAGTTACAAACTATTTTCGGAGAACATCAGGGGCTAATATTGAAAACACCTTGTAAGTTTCTTTGCAACCATCTTTGTAGTTGGAGCAGGCAAATTTCCGTTTTCAACTCCTCATCGGCCTTACCACCTAGCTATGCCTTAATCTGCCTTTATGTGTCATAAAATGTTATTTCTTTTTTGTTATTGGCTATTCACAACATGATAACATAATGCGAGAGCTGGTTTTCTTGAACAGTTGATTAATGTACCTCCTCCATCCAAATCAAATCACAGTACAAGCCATATGTTATTTTTGTTTTTTCCCCAGAAATAAGATTTATTTTTGTCGTGGGTCAATGTTTGCAAGCTAGTGCTCGATTTGTTAAGAGAAATTATGGCTTGCTTTGGAGTGTTTTCCTTATTGAAATATGATGTAACACTGTATTTTTCAACAACTCTGGTTTACTATTAGATATTAAGTTGTTCAACAAATTAATTTCATATGATGAGCAACAGACTGCCTAGCTACTCTTTGTTAATCCCTCGCCTTAGGCTCACATTGCTTTAGTGTAATTTAGGTACTCGACAAAAATCTTTGTCATGTGAAGAGATATTCTTTTCCAGATGGGAGAAAAGTCTGGACAACAATAGTTCTGATGATCTTAAACAAGGTTGGTTCATGTGAACTGGGTCTGTAGTTGAATGGGTATTTTTTTATTTTCGGTATACATTTGAGGGTTTGAATTGGGTTTTTATAAAACTCGGGTTGAGAGGATTGTGAATGAGTCTATCAGTGGATGAACCAATCTTTTTGTACAAATATTGTTTACCTGATAGTTCTTGTCCATGCCTGCGGATTGATTTGGGTTTATAGAATGTGTTGAGTTTTGTATGTTTACAGTGATGCCAGCTGGATGTTAACGTTTGAAATGTAGTATCTACTGTCTGTTATTTTATGAATTTATTTCTTTTTACAGTGGTCATTAATGGGGTAAGCTTTTAATTTCTTGTCCATATTTTCAACTTTTGTATTTATTAAGATTAGTTATGATTTCAAGATGTTGAGTTTTTTAACAATCAGTGGTTGCTCAAAGGTGGAATTCTCTAATTTTATAACGATTACAGTCTGTTTTAAATCTGATTTTGGACGATTTTTCTGTTTAATTTTGAAGCAGACACCCTTCTCTAGACCATGAGGAGCAGTAGGCGTTAAAGATTTTTTTACTCCATGTTAATTAAACATTTAATTTAACCATTTAAACATTAATGTTTTTAACACTTCTTTAATTTTTTCAGAGTACAAGTACAAGCAGAGACAACCTGTCCAGTACAAGCAGTAGTGTCGTAAATGGAGAGAACGGAACAAATGGAACATCCACCAATGGACACCACGACGAGGAATATACATACGACAGAGCGATCCAGAACTATGTGAACTTCACTGAATCTAGGATGAGGGGGAGATCTCTCACCCCTTCAGAGGACAATTCAAACTTAACAAATGGTCTTTCAAAAAAATCCCAACCTCCAGTGCCAGCAAAACCAAGAAGGGGCTCGTGTAAAATAGAAGAAAAGCTCACAGAGCTGGAGCAGATCAAGAAGAAATCAATGTCAACAAATGATTTATCCGAAAATTCCAAAAAGCTCATTGTACCTAAAGTAGATATTTTGAAAAGGAGGGAGATGTTTGAAAAATCACAAGATGAAGAAACATCAAATACCAAGAACAGATCGTCCGGTGAGTTTGGATCGACGAAAAGTATCCGAGACAGACTAAATTCCTTCAGTCGAGCTTCAGAAGATACACAAGTGAACAAGAAACTCAATAGGATATCAGGAGAAATATCTGTGAAAGACAGACTATCGAGCATTGAAAGACAGAACAGCACAGAACGAAACAGCTCACCACCAAAGTCAAGTCCAGCAGTGAATGGGACACCGATTACACAGTCTGTAAAGGAGCGATTATCATCCCTTCAGAAATCATCATCAACAGAGTCGAAACCTGCAACACTTCCGAGTCAAGTTACGAATGAAAAACCTAAACCAAAAGAAGACTCGATCACAAAAACCTCCAAAAAAGAAAACTCAAATAGAATCAGTGAAAACAATCAAATCGATAGGATTAAAGAAAACAATAATAAAAATGTAGATCATAGTTTAACAAACGGTACATTTAAGGAAGAAGAAATTGTCGATGAAGACACCAGAGAAAAGTCTACATTTAGCCCATCAGAAGATATGTACGAGTCAAAGAGACAGCAACATTATAGACACAGGTCATTGGATAGCCTCGATGTAGACTCTACTGAAGGCCTAGGCAATGAATCCTTTGAAAGGGTTCAAAGCCTAGAAGATTTGGATTTTTGCAGAAACTACCCTCCGAGCTCGGTAAGCGGTGACACGGACAGAGAGGACAGTGGGATCCACACTGCCGATGTATCCAGCTCTGTGAGCCAAGCCGACGACTGCGACTCCCATCTGGACGGAGAGTTCCACCAGCCACCGACCATTCTGGAGGAGATCAACAAAAACTCGGAACTGACGTCGGCACTTATCGTGAAGCAAATCAACCAGATGAATGTAAGTGAGGCTGTAGTCGAGATTCCTAACGAAGTAGTCGCGCCAGAGGTTGTGGACAACTCTTCCGCCTTCTTGAAACTTCCTCTCAAGCTTGACTGTGATCCGCTCCCGGTTATCCTAGAAAGTCCCTCGGAACCCTTCCCACCTACAGGCTTTGCCGAACCTTCCGTTTCTGTTTCTTCGTCGACACCAGTTGAATCTAGTCATAATCTTTCTCCTAGTCGACCTAACGTTACCGAAATCAAAAGTGATAAAAACTCTATTGACAAAAGTGAATCTGTAAATATAAGTTGTAAACCTGACAAAGAACAGTGTAACTTAACTCTTGCTGACGGTGGAGGTGAAACTTCAACTGCTAACTCTGTTATTGTAAATACGTCTCCGATCTCTCTTCCTGTCAGTCTTTCTGCAGCGGAGGTCTTGCATGATAGCGAAACCGGTGCAATCGAGATCTCTCATAAAATAGAGCTCGAGGGTTCACCGAAGCTTTCGTCACTTCCTGAACCGGTGGTGTCTGTTCAGACGGAGTATGTCCAAGAACCTAAAAAGGTGAGTTTGGCCTTAGCTATGGTTTTGATTCTATTCCTTGCATGTCTGTAAATTTTAGATGCAGGAAGCTTCAATATCATTTGCTTTGACTTTTTCTTCCTACAGAGCATTTATTCCTCTTACATCTTTATCGATGTTGTATTAACAAGAAATAAAGAGACGGAAGACCTGATCATGATTACAATTTTTTGGTTGTCAAGTCTTCAAAAGAAGGTGTTATATTCTCATGTTAACCTTAGCAGTTTTTTGTTTAAATAAAAATGTATTAATTATAATAGTTTTGCCATGTTCTCGATCCTTCATAATTACAGAACTAAAATGATATTCTGTTTACAAAAGACAAGAATTTATGTATTAGGGATTATTCTACATAGATTGTTCTAATTGTTATACCCTATTTGTACATCTTGGAAATTCAAGAAAATTAAAAATATCTTGGATTGCAAAAATTTTAAGACGTGTTATAACATGTCTTATATACATATTTATGAAAAATCACACACAGATACTGTATGTAAAGGTAACTAAACTCTTCAAACTCTCAACTAATTTACTTCATAAATTTTATTTGGTCCACATTCTCAAAGGTAAAATATTTCATGGTAAAGGTCTTATTGAAAATAAAGTAAATGTTGAAAACAAATTTTGAGGAGTTTAATACTTCTAACTCTAACATAAAGAAGATCCCCCTTAATATACAAATGTGAATTTCACATGTATAACAGACTGTCATGTTGTCGTTTGAGGCGTCATGACAAACAAAATGTAGAACTTAAACATTTCTTTCATGTTCCCCATTGGTATGAAGTTGACCTTGTATTTTATTTGGCAGGGTCGAAGTCGGAAGACCTATCTTGTTGTTAAGGTGAAGATTTTGAATTTAAAGTCTCCTTTGGAGTCTAAAAATTCTTTTCGAGAATAAAGTGTTTGTATCAATTTACATATCATTTGTGAGTATTATAGAATCTGGTGTACGATTTGAAATCCTAAATAATATACTTGTAACTCATTAGAGTGGGTTTTTATTTAGTAGATTTTGATTTTAGCTTACTAATAATTAACAATATTTATTTCCTCTAAAACAGCGCTTTATACTTGAAAAATAACAATTAACTTAAAAACCGTTTAGTAGCCTCAAAACTGGCCTAATAGACAGCCAATTTACACTCCGACCATTAATAACAATTTAATGACCTACCTGCCATTAATTAATCTGACCTATGTTTATTAATTTGTTAAAGCTATGTAGTAAGAGTGGTGACGTGTTTTAGTTGTATACCAACTGAATTATAAATGAATACTGTACAAACTTGAAACTAAGAAATTATCTTAGTAAGCTTGGCAATGATTGACAACTTTGTTAGTCCATTTTTAAATTGAAATTTTTTAAAGCTTTATTGAAGGTAAATTAAACAAAGAACCAAGTAAACAATAATATAAGATTTTCTTTATTGTAATCGGATGTATGGATTGAAAAACAATTTTTATGGGTATTGTCACGGTTGACCATTATTTTTTTTTAAGTTTTCAAAAAGGACATTCTCGGTTAAAACTTTAAACTAATAAACCATTTTTTAATGAATCAAGAAACTCAAAATTAAATGGTGAAAGAGTTGTGTAAAGGGAATCGAGGTGCAAGTACTACAAGAAAGTTCTTTGCATATGACTTTCACTTTTAAGAGATGTGTGGACAAAATTTATATCTAGTAAACATTCTTTAGCTAAGAATCAACTCTGTATCAGAAATATTTTTAATATACAGACCAATTTTACCCATTTATAGTCTTTTTGTGAAATAACTCTGGTTTAAAAAACCACTTTCCTTAACATTCAACTAACTATGTTCAATAACTTTTCAATTAGTTTAATCTGTTTTTCGGGATGAAGAGGTAAAATATTACTTATTTCAGTCTTTTACTTTACTCTACAAGCTTACAGAAAAATTCTTTTTGAAAGAGGTCTGTCCCAAATGTGTGAGTAGTATTTGAGTAATGTGTGGGTGTTTTTGTCTGGCAGAAGTTTGAGGGGGTTGAGGCGGGGGTGGAGGCGGAGGGGGGCCACCACTTGACGGCCCTCACGGTTGACATCGGGGACAAACCAGAGCTCGCGCCCCTCTTCCCCACAACCGACCACAAGGTAGTAACAAACACTTTAGTTAAAACCATTAGTTTAAGCATTGTAGGTGCTGCATTCAGTAAACTTCCTCTAATACGACATCCTACTATCCGCCACTCTTAATAGTACGGTGTGACTTATTGATAGGTATAAAAAAATGAGTGTTCAGATTAGTTTGGAATCAGAAGTCGCGAGGGGGCAACACCTTGCCATACAAAGCACTTTGGAATGCGTGGAGTTGCAGAGTCTAGTCATATCCATCCGACATCGAGTGACATCGTATAATTCTCATTATGGCTCCATAATCATGTATGGTATATTTCATTACAGTATGTTATCTATCTTCTTATTTCTATAAGGGTTTCGTCTGTTACGTCCCTTTTTCTCTCGATCTACTGAACCGATTTTTAAGATTGAGGTGTCATTTTAAAGCTTAGGATATAGCGCAGTGACGAATCTTAATTAAAAAGGTCATATCGTTTCGGGCTTCTGCCCCCTCGCCTTTGATTTATTTCTAGAGGGCGCTTTAAAATGTTGACCAACTTTCATTGCAAGTTCTTTAATGTGAATTGTAATTTAACAGCTGATTACCTTTGAATCAATTTTAAAAGCCAGATAGTAAACAAAAATAAATCTCTGACACTTCATAATCAACATTCACGTACTGTAGGTGAGTTTCACTCATACAGAATCAAAAAATGCGCAATTTGCGCATGGGCCACCTCGTATGGTATATTTCTGTTACAATGTCAATCTTCCAACATTTAACTGTTTGGTAATCTTGTTGTTTGAATTGTTCTCTTGTTAATTAGACATTTTCATTACATTATTTACCCTATACATAGCCGGTTCCTATTTGTATTGTTGCTTATCGTGGTTGCTGTGTTTCAGCTAATGGAAGGCATTGAGGTGGTGTTCCCTCTCAGTCCCTCGACTTTGGAACCCCCGAAAGAGAAGCCCCCTCCTCCCCCGACGGAGACTAGTGACGACGACGACCCCAATTCCATCAACAACAAACCTGTGAGTACAATCTTTTATTGATGAGCGTTCTTTCATTAACTGTTACATAAAAAAAAACTGTTTGATCAGTTAATGGATTTGCAAAGTAACAGTTACCTACTAAGTCATTATTAATTCATAGACAACAATTTAGGGAACAGGAACGTTAATCAGTTCAGTCATTACAAAATAAATGACCGCATTCTTTTAAAATGACATAAAGACGAATCTTTTTTAACCAGTATTAAAGTTCTTGCGGATATTTGAAATTTAACATTAGTCTCGTGGGAATAAAAATCTAAGGCACTTCTGCAAACTCTTAAGCTAAAAGTTCTTGGAAACAATTTGTATTTACAGTCATAAAAGATTCGTTAGCCAGATTGGATGACAACTTTTGAGAAATGTTCTTTTCAAACAATTTTTTAACTCTTCCAAAATAATAGTCTAAACAACATATTAATGTTAGGTAACAGTAATGATTATAACAGTTGGCAAAAAAAAGACATAAAATAGAGCAAAATTCAAAAAAACTAGTTAGCTTAATTTACTATTAAATCCTTAATCTAAGATTTAAATTTTATTTTGATTATTTTTAGAATTTAAATTTTAAGTAGTTATACCAAATCGATTACCCCGATAAAATGTGAATATTTCTGTTTTACTCTACTTTCCTTTTGGTTTATATTCCAAACTTACACTTGAAAAACCAACTTAAATCAATACTTTTACCTACCATTTGATGTAACCATAAGTAAATATTTTCAGGTGTCTCTGAGGCGGCTTGACTCCACAAAACGAATAAAGAAGGAAATTCGTCAGAAACGATCTTCCTTCTTAGGAATTGAAGACTCTAACGATGACAACTACCTTGAACCAGGTAATATCCAAATTGAACTTTAAAATGTTTCTATACTGTATCCTTACCCTCATTATAAAACTACTACACGTGAGCCAAAAATCAATTTTAGGCTGTAAAACCTTAACTTGCCCTTAAAAAAACTCTGATCTACAGTTTGGGTAACTTGTTTGTCTTTGCGCTTTGAATGCAGGTTGTTTTTGTGGTGGTTATGATGAATATCCAGTTATCATCCCAGATAGCATGGAAGCTTGAATCAAGCCATGACTTTTCCTTGATTTTTAATTGCAGCGTAAGCCTTGAATTTGAGCATCTATTCGAGTCCAATTCGAAATAACCAAAGATAATCAAGGCTTGAATTTGTTTCTACCTTTAATGTCAATGTAAGACTTGAATTTATTCATCTAATCGATTCCGATTCGAAAGCACCAAAAAGTTAAAGAAGGCTTGAACTTCCCTCTCCCCTTAATTACAATGTAAGCCTTTAATTTGATTATCCAACTAAACTCAATTCACGTTTGCGAATCAAACTCAAATCGATACCGAATCGCGGCACGACGTCCCGACCAATCACAAGCCGTCCAACGCCATCCCACAATGCAGTGCGCGACTCCTGAGGATCGATTTCTCATCGATTTCGTATAGATTTTTTGGTACAAGACGGGCCGACGCCATTACAGGGAGCCCAGTCGTCCTACTTTTCCTACTTTTCCTACTAAAAAGTAGGAAAGTAGGAATTGTCCTACTTTTAGACAATTTGTCCTACTTTCCTACTTTTTGGCTCCTCTCTATTATTTTTTTTTTTTAATTTTTTTGAGCCAGTCCATAACATTATTATAATTTTCTTCGTGAGACATTTTTAAGAGCGTTGTTAGTTAAAGAGATTTCTTTAAATAACTAACCCACAAATATTAACATTAAATTTATTGTGCTTTTAGCCCTTCAATATTTATAAAGATTTTTTATTTCCACATAAATTTTATTTACAATCTGTTTACAAGAAACAACAAAATACATCAAATTTAATTTAAGCACCTTCTTAGTCAGTTGAATTCGTTCATTCGATAGCAAAAACTAATTGGTTTATTTAAAGTATTTTCTTCAATTTTTAAATCTATTTACAATTTAAGTTAGTACTATAGATAAATGTCAATGTAATATTTGATCATAAGTAGTGCTTGACTAATATTATTCTTGTGGAAATACAAGCTAGTTACTATCTGTGTGTTAGTAACTTAACATTCTAAATTAAGAGTCTGCAGTTCTGTACGTCCGCCATCTTGATTTTTAGTCCCATAAGAACAATGTTAATTATAGGTGTCTCGATGTTCTTGCATCGGATTCGCATGAAACTTGAATATGTTCTTAATAATGGTATTGCGGTTTATGTGATGTTTTAGTTTTTTTTTTAATAAACTTCCTAAAAATGGGTTAACATGGTTTTAAAATGGTGATAATATACATTATGTTTTCTTCTTTATTCAAGTGGATGATTTTTTAAATTAATTTTCAATCACGTCAAATGAAAGACATTGTGGTAAGATTTAAAATGACATCAAGTTTGTAATTTTTAGACGAAAAACAAACTCCTGTTATGTTTCAAATTTAACATTGTTCTTATGGGACAAAATGCCGAGGTGGCGTAGGTACTACAGACTCTTAAGTGTAAAAATAACAACACAGTTGGTTTTATTGTGTTTTCCACTTAAAGATAACTTAAGTGTATTGTATTGTCTTTTTTTACTTATGAGGATTAGAGTTTTTGTTGCTAAGTTATTATCACTAATATTATAAAGGGGGTTTTTTTAATTTAAGTTAGTAGTCGTCTTTGATAAGATGTAACACAAAGAATATTGTTATTTATTAATCTTTAAATAAATGCTATAAAGAATAATGAGGCCATAGCCCATGCAGGGCTTCAGCTGAATTGTTGCTCAGTAATTTTGAGGTCAGCATTAAAACAAATTTGTTGCTAAATTAGAAGAATGTTTTATTTAATTTCTGCTTTGAACAATCTGTTTGGCTTTTTTCTGAATATCCTGCTTTTCATACTTTTGTACCCATGATGTCGTAAAGTACATTATGTGAAGAGAGTTGGGAATGTTATTAAAAGTGAATTGTGTACACATTTTATAGACTTGGAAATAGTCCCAAAAAGAGAACTAATCAGGACATGAGTTTACATTTAACTCTGAGAGACTTGGAACAAGTTACATTTTTAGTACAGTCTTGGTAAATTTTAATTCTATGATGTCACAAAATCTTTCAAATCAATCAATCAATTCAACCTGAACATGATTAAAAATCTGGAAAATATTACAAGCTGGTCCACTTTAGTAATAAATATAAAAGTAACATGTATGCATTTATTTTCTTAAAATGTTGAGTTAGTTAAAAATTACTACACTCAGTTAACACTCAGTTAAGTTTGTTATTGAATTTGTAACGTTGCCCAACATGAGTTTTCATGTAAGTTTATAATCAGCTAAAGCCTTATCCGGCCTAATTGGTTGGAGATTTTTATTAAAATAATAAGATTATTTAAACAGCATATTTCATATCTTATACATGTCATACCTATTTAATTTGTAAAAATAAAACATTAGTTACTAAGTTTGATAAAATTTTTATTATCATTTTCCTGTTGCAGCTCATTTTTATGGCGCTATTCGTGTTATATTTACCCAAGTTATAGACTTAATTTCGAGTAAAAATGTCCTACTTTTGTCCTACTTTTTGGCCAAAAAGTCCTACTTTTCCTACTTTTTATCGGTCGAAAACCGCTGGGCTCCCTGCCATTACTTTCTTACCAGACTACGAAGTTATCGGATGTGTATTATTTTACTGTTCCGATTTTTAAGTAAGTTTTTTGTCTTGTGTTTGTTTGTTTTTATGCAGCTGATATTACACATTAAAGTGGAATAATACATCACGTGGTAGGTGTCATTTATTTAGTTTAAAACAGAAATTAGTTAAGTACAAATTAATTAGATTAATTACTTAAGTAGGGGGAGTATCTCGATTTTCAAATTATTTGTAGGCCTAATTTGTAAAATTGAGTTAGGCATATGTAAGTTTATTCCATATTCTCAGTAAAATTTAAAAGTTATTTTTTTAAGACTTTAAAGGCTTGAAAGTGACTTGAAAAAGAATTGAATGAAACACTTGATTCAAGTTGAAATCGATTTCACATCACGGTGACTAAGAGCCTTGAATCAAGTTTGAATCAAGTTTTCAGGCTCGATTGGTAAGGTTTGAATCAAACCCTCAAGCCTCAAAAATCAAGTTTGAATCAAGCTTTTTTTGCTATGTGGGATATACTGCGGTCACTCAGCCCTTTATGATTCGTAAGGGTGGTGTCAAAGAGGCTATAAGCACTACATAGTCAAATCCTAATGGATTTCCTAATGGCATGTTAAGGCTGATGAGATATATTATATATTGTTTAGTTTTCTTTTTGCCAGATGAGATATATATTGTATGTATATATATATTTTTTTATCCACCTCCAGCCACCAACCTGATGAGACGCATGCAACCTGCAATAACCAAACGTCCTTAGATACTAGAAATCAGTGATATAACTTTCTCTTCTGGTAAGATCTAGGGTTTAATCTTACTACCATTTACCATTAATCTTAGTACCATTTACCTATTGTTTGAACTTGATTTTCTTCTGACCATGACTTTGCTGCGTTACAGAGCTGGAGCTGGTCCGTCGTCCGCCGGACATTAGCAGTTTCCTGGCCGAGGAGAAGCGACTGGAGCAGCAGCTGCTGTACCGGCAGAGCATCTGCAGCGAGAGTGAGAGCAGAGACTCTGGTGTCGAGCTGGAGAAACACAACGACGACCTCAACTGGACGACCCTGCACCACAGCCGGGACAACAGCGAGGTGGGCACCTGCCTGATCATCAGCTTTGTTGCCATCACTGACTTTTCTGATTAAAAAATTCATATAGAAAAAATCTTTCTGTCAGAGACAAACCATGTAAAAACACATATATTTAACTGGACTTCAGTGACGAGAATAATTCTCAAAACCGACCAAAAGTAATAACACAAAAGGTTGCGCTATTAGAAAAAATCTAACACAGTTAATGGGGGTGAACACAGTTAAACATGATGAGTTTCAGAACCATTTTTTACCATCTTTCTAATTAACCCTGATCATGTGCATGGTCAAACAATAGATTCCCTTCTTATAGTCTTGATGTACCATAATTCAAGGTATATTACGTGTATGTTAAGGTATATTCAAACCTCATTGTATGAATGGTACCCATGGCACCAGTCATCAGTCAATCATTTGCAAGTAGTGTCTTGTAGTTGATGACACATTACTATGCGTTCAAAAGTCTCCGAGGGCAAATTTTGATATTTACAATGATATTTTTAGGAAAAAAATATTTTACAATTCCTTTCTTTGGGCTTCACTAACCTTTTTAATTTTGCTGCATGAGACACAATCCATCAAGAATCCAGCGTTGTCCTAAAATTTAAAAACACATACACTGTCTTTGTTCACCCAATATTTCGCAGAACCACAAAAATGTTCCACATTGTCAGGGGGTTAATTCCCTAGCTCACTGTTCCATACTTGTAGCACCTGATCACAACCATTAAGAAAAATCTAACTGTGAGATTTTTTTCGGGTTTCAGAACCATCTGTTACCATCTTTTTTATTAAACCTGGCCTTTATTCTGTAACGCACAAAATTGCAAGCCTGAGGGCAGAGCTCCATTATCAGAGTGGTAAAAACGTTTTTTTTTTTATATTATTTCCAGCGTAATGAAACAATGTACCACATTCCAATACTTTCATTGTGGTTAAATATTGTAATCCATTTATTATAGGCCTACTTAATAAATAAATAAATAAATTCTAGTAACTAGCTACCAATATAAGCCTAAAACTACAAATATTAACACTAATTACAATAAAATTTTTTTAAATACAAGAACACCGCTAATTTTACTTTACTTTTAACCACAATCTCAATTCTGACACAGTTACAAAAGCAGACAAAAATAGAAGTAGATAAACATGAAATCCATTTAGTTTTGAGGTTATAATATATGATTTCTCAATAACAAGAGTACAGAGTAGTGCGGTGCTGTGTGGTGTTTCAAAAGGTGAAATATATCTATCCTTAACTCAGTGATAAACCTCTCACATCCATCAGTGGATGAAAAAGAATTAATACATCACATAAACTTTCTACGTTCTTAGTATAACTAAAGATTTTTTTCAGACATACGCAAATACGAGCACAACATCTGAGGAGGAAGAGATTGTCAAGAAAGAACGAGAAATCCTTGAGATGTTGGAAAGAGAAGAAATCAATAGGTACAACTCTTCAACCCAGGAGCAAGATAATATTGGTGAGTAAATGAATATAGATCCTGTACTCATTTACGAACAGTTTTAGATGTACAACAATGAATCTAAAGTGTCCTTGGGAAGAACTCACTTGCTGGCGTAGTATTTGGCATCCGAGTCAAAGCTGCAGCCAACCAAGACACCAATAGGCTCATTTCCTTCAGTTTGAAATTACTAATGGTCAGTTTTTTTTCAGTCCCAGCTAGTTTGAAAGTGCCAATTACTTCCGAATTATATTTTTTCAATGCAATAGTCTTTGTGACTATCTCTATAAGACATGCGTTATGGTACAATCGCTTGCTGTAAATGTATCTTCAATACATTAGCTGTAAATGTATCTTCAACTGGCTTCTAGAAAGATATGCTTGGTATTGTCATTCTATGTGACATTTTTCCTTGTTCTCCTTGATCAAAAGATGTGCATAAATCTGATTTAACATTATGGATAACAGTAAAATCCCGGAAGTCAGGAATAAAATTGTCTCTGTAACCGAGCTGCCTTTTCGGAAATCTGCACACCTAGAGTTTTAAAGCTTTTTAAATAAAATAGTATGTAGAAAGCAAATTTTGAAATACTCTAAGGTGTTCCGAGGTAACAGTGAATTCTGCATTCAGCCGTTCTACAGAAGTGGATGATGTGATTGTTGCATCTTTACATTGGATTCAATTAGCGACTCCTCACTAAAGTATGATTTTGAAATGAGTCTGTGGATTATGCAATTGTGGTTTTCAACACCAGCTGATGTGAGTCTCTGTTACCGTGCAGGGGAGAAGCTGGCGGAGAGGCTGCGCGAGCTGGAGGCGGAGAAGTGTCGGCTGGAGTGGGAGCGGCGCGCGGAGGCGGCAGCTCGGCAACAACACCAGAGCCGCATGCAGGCGCGCGAACTGGAGCTGTGCAAACAGGAGGTGAGTCCTCGGGTGTAGGAGCGTAGATCACGGTCACGACAGTCAACTGTTTATAACTGTTGGAATCAGAGTATTTGAATATTTTTAAATATTTCTTAACGTAACTGGTGAAGCAGGACTAATGCAAGAGTTTTGGTCTTGTTTGAAATAAAAGTGTTATAAATATTAGTAACATACAGTAAAATCCCATTAACACAATGCAATGTGGACTTGACAGCACAGTCTTAGATGGTTCAAGCCTCCAGAATTTCGAGCTCATTTTAAAAAAATTCCAAGATACTCCAACTGTTTACTCAGCCAGATCATGTAATATCGGCTTTTGATGAACATCAGACGGCAAAAAGGCAGTTGCGATCTTTGTAATGTACCTGTGTTAAATTTCTGTATATACTAAACAAGCACAATAGAATTGTCTGCCAACTAAGATCATACTGCAGAAAAGCAGCTGCAGCAGCAATGGTATCATGTCTTGTGACGTAAATTCCATCAAACACTGTAGGCAAGTGCTTCAGACGTGTCCTACTAGTAGCCATTTTGGTAATTTAGTTTTGGGTGTTTAGTTATCAGGAGTTGCGTTAATAGGTTTGTCATTAACTTACTTAAAAATAACCAGTGAGTGAAACCTATTTGATTAAGTCTTTGAAAATCTGTCAAAAAGAGAGAATAATTGGATCATTTGCTTAAAACGAATCTCCTTTTGTGATTCAATAGCCCAATTTGAATGTTTCAGACTTTCAATCAAAGGTTCAAGGGTTCAATCCCTGGGAAGGCTATACTATTTTAGGAGTTTGAACCTAGCTCCCTAAATTTTTTTATGATCTAATTTGAAAATAACTGTGACAAGAGACATAACAATAAAAACATTGTTTTTAGAAATCCTAATACAGTGACAATTTTTAAGTGGTGGAAAGTAGATGAAAACTTTCTTTAAAGGAGATTTTTGGTTGGAAACTGTATGGAAATTAGAATAAAACATACATTCTGATATTCTAAGGATCGTCCTGAAATTGGGTATTATATCATCAAGCATAGTTAGTTAAAAATGAAACATAGGTTTTTGGCTAAAAATATTAATTTTAAGTTAAACCGGAATGGGCCTTTCATAATAGTTAGTAAATTGATTAGGAGATGGAGAGGTTATGTTCACATATGGTAGAAAGAATATTTCATTACTATGGTATGTTGCAAGTAGATTCTTTATCTCTTTTTGGGTCAAAGATGCTTATTCGTGATAGCCTATCTATATTCTCTGCTATCTGAAAACTTTCCTTTTGTGTGACATAATACAGGACGAAAATGTACATACTTTTGCAATGTTGTAAATACAAGGTACTAATAAACTAATGTATTTCAGAACGCTCAGGATGTACAAGAATTGGACGTCAACACGGTGAGGGTCTAACTTAGCTTGTACGATCTGTAGCGTGTGGTTTGCTCAGGAATTTAATCTATTCACTAATTGGTGTGTTCTTTGCTCGTCGGTGTTCTTCCTTGTTCTTGTGTATTGATCATGATTATGTGTAATCGCTGTGTTTGAGTGTTCTTTCTTGGTGTGCTTATTTTTCTTAAGAGTTTGCAGTACTGTGCGGGCAAAATCTGAATATTTCTGTTGCTCAAACTACTTTTTTATTTTCTTGGTTTGGCTACAGTGTTTGCAATGAGTAGGAAGATACGCAGTTTTACTGTTGTAATGGGTCCAACTGTCGCTTAAGCATGTAATGTTCAGGAAATGTAAGATAGTGCATGCGATTTGGTTGATTTTTTCCCCACTAGCCTATTTTCATTCAATGGTATTTTTTTCCTAAGATTGTAAGGGCATTTTCATATTTTACTGTTCAAAACTGCTGTAAATTTTCCTTAAATCACTGTTTAAATTTTTCATTGTTTTTGCCTGGTACAGTAAACTTCCTTTTATTTAGCAAGTCTGAAACTTTACTCATGCTGGAATACAAAATATTACGGATTAGAAAATAAATGTCTGAAAAATCTGAATTCGAAGAAAAATTTATACTTTGAAATATATATTTTATTCTTTAAACAGCTTTACTACCTATAGTATAAAAATATTGCATAACACACTGTAATGAAAAATACCATATGAGTATAAAACTAAAATGAGAATTATATGATGTCGGATACATAGGCCTCCCCTCCCTTTTACGCATTCCAGTATTTTGAATGGCAAAGGGTTGTCCCCTTGCGACTTTCGATCCCAAACAAACATAAATACTCATTATTATTTTTATACTTATCTGTGAAAAATTTTCTGAAAGTATTGTCAAGCGTGCTGGATTAGAGGAAGTTTACTTTACTTGTTTTTAACCGCATGTGGTTTTAACCATTGCATGTTGTACCATAATTTATTATTTTTTACACTTTTGTGGGGAAACTTATTTTAAAATGTATATTTGCATGCTTTCTAATTGCCTAGGAATATGAGACTACAAATTTATTAGGTGTGTACTTTGGATATTTTTAGCTATTTCAAATATAAATTGTGTTATTGTTTGGGAAATAAATCTCTAGCTTGTAAATAATACATTTAGATAATTTAGTCTACACCATCAGTTTTACAAATGAACCAACGCCAAGAGATCAAATCATCGTGATGACTGATGATAAAAATTGTTTTGGGGTGCTCGTTCTATGTACATTCAATTTGTTTTGCAATTGTTTGAATCTGCTTGCTCTTTCCCTGCAATGCCTGTTAATATATTGATGCTTATAATAAAATATAATTTTATGTAATTCTTTACTAAGAATATTGTAAATATTGTCATGACTCTCATAATGAAATTGTTCACACATGGAATATTAATCATAGTTACTTGTATCACTACCAGTGTCATGTAATGTTTAGTCTTTTATTGATTTTTATTGATTATTCTTGGATATTGAACACCAGAACCTTTTAAAATTTACTAATTTTGTACAGTTATCATTTTGTCATGTAAATTACGTACATTTTATGTATAAACTGAATAATTGTATTTATTATCATTACTGTTATATAATAACAAAGTACACTTTTAATTTTTTATAAAAAAAATTTATTTCAATACTAGTTCCGTTCCTATATTTCATAATCATGTCTAAATATATATCTTTATTTCAGACATGATTATGACATACATAGGATTTAAACTAGTTGTTAAATGTGAAATATTTGTAATAAATGAAAAAAGTGTAAGTTATTATAATAATAATAAATACAATCAATGTTACATTAGCCCTGATAACATTCATCAGGGGGGAGTTATAATAAATTTAATAAAACTTATTGCCACTGTACACCACCAACTAGAACTTGCACAATTATCACACCACTTTAAATTTCAATATTAATCTTTCTAAATATTCAGTCTTCATTTCCTTCCGAGAACATTAAAAACTCAAATACTACAGTATATCTTGTTTAAAAACATACAGTTGATTCACGACAATCCGACAGTTACTGGGTGTCGGAGTCCCAAAAATATTGGATTACCAAGGGTTAGCTTTTTTATTTACAGAATTACATCCGTCACTCATCGTTTACATCCAGCACTCGGCTGTCTCAAAAATGAATAAAACATGACGATAAATTCATTGAACAGCGACATTCTCTTGTTCAGCAATCTAATGCTTGATGTCCGGTCGAAGGAAGGCAGTACAAAATGCCAAAGATAAAACCATTGTTGAACAAAAAAATTGTGACTCATTTTTCATCTGATTTCTACAAATTATATACAACATCCACCAAAGTTATTTGCCATTCTATTCAAGAGATACAGTGAATAAAAATACATATCAATATGTGACTGAAAAAGCTCTTAATACGGAGACGGCTTCGTACTAATGAGCCTGTTAGACTATTTATCTCCTTCCTATTCATGGCCATCACTCACCTTTTTTATTATGTAGTGCGAGACAACAAGTCCAATAATCCGTTGGAAATCCAACTTCGTTAAATGTACACAAACACATATATACACACACACATATACTGTCTCTACGCACTCCCGATATTTCGCGGAACCAAAAAAAAAAACAATCCACGTTTTCAGGGGGGGAATTCTCTAATTCGCCGGTTGCGTAATCGGTCCGAGCGCCAGACCACGACTATCACTAAGGGCCTGTTAGACTATCGCAAATCAACTAAACTTGATTTTTAAATAACCGAATGATGACATTGATTGTGTTGGCCGCAGGAGATGTTGATGGCGGAACGTGCTCGTCTGGAGGCGGAGCAGGCGTCGCTCGCGCGGCAGCGGGACCTGATGTTGCAGCAGCAGTACAACCACAACCACAACCGGTCGTTGACGGACGTGCGCGTGCTGGAGACCGGTTACGGCGTGACCGGTGACTACCGGCGGTCTATGACCGATCTGCGCGCGCCGGAGCTGCCGGTCAACTGCTACCGGCCGGTGCAGGCCGCGGCGCCAGAGCCAGTGGCGCGCCGGCCGCCCCCGCCCATCCCCCCCGCCAAGCCGCTCATCATACCTCGCTCCCCAGAAAAGAGGTGGGGGCTCACTTCCAACAGTGTATATGAAACCCATTAATTAATTATTAGGGACCTCACATCTTGAAATTTATTTTTGGCCCTCTAAACCAGAGTAGAATAAAGCGCCGATTATGGTGTTTTTTCTTCACATGCACTTCTTTCCGTGTCTCAAATGTCAAAATGTGTATTTGCTTACATAATATCAAAACATTAACGAAACGGAAGCAAATATATTATGGCCAGCTGTTTCTGTTCAACTAATCAGGTGGTTGTGCCATCTGTGTTTTGGTAATGGCATTTTCAATTTTTCATAACGATGTCCCTACTTAATGCCAAATATAACATAACACCCCAATGGTTTCATAGATACATTGATAGATTGATTTCATAGATTGTAGTTGTTTAAGGACAAAAAGTGCTAAACAGTAAAAAAAGTTAAAAATTTTAACAAAATAAGACAATTTGAGAACAGGTGCTCTAATAGATAAAATCAACTGTAACGTTGCATATTCTAAATTTACTGTTGCACTCTCCCGATTTGTTTGTAGAGCTGAGGGTGTTCTGAACTTTATCTTTTGTAATTTGAAACTATTATAATTAAATTATATGAATTTCCTAGAACCTGGAAAGGGAACAGTAAGTTTGGGTTTGCAATGTCTCTCTATTTTCAAAGCGTAGTTTGTAAATGAAAGGTGCAAATCACACCATCACACTTCTCATCTATATCTTGAACATTGCTTTTAATTTAAATAATCCCATAACCATTTGAATTGTCACTTTTATTTAGAGAGGTTTTATTTTCTTTTGTTGTTCCTAAGAATGGAAATATGTTAATGAAAGTTTGCTGGAGATTTTAATCCAATCTATTTACATCGCTGAAGGGTTACATCCATGGTTGTCGCAGGGTGTCCAGCGGCAGTCCGCAGCAAATGTCCCGTCAGACGTTGGCCGCGCTCGCCGCCGCTCCCAAGCCCAAGCTCAACGACTCGTGGCTACAGCCCCGGCGCAACCCCAAGCCCAACAACTACCAGCACTGGCTCATACAGGTAACACCACCGTCCGTGTCACCGCGCTGCGTGCGTGTTTAGCTGTCTACCACATCAGTCTGAATCGAGCTTAGTTATTGTGCGGTCACATATCTTTGCTCTGAAACATTTCAAACGGCGATACCTATTGAAACTCCCTCATAATGTGAGGTACGATGTACCTAGGAACTGTAATGTTAAATTTACAAAGACGTTTTGACAAGGGGAGATATAAAAGTAGTTATACCCCTGGTAGGAAACCCTTCAAATTCCAAAACATGCAGTATGGATATGGAATGCGTTTCACAAATTTATGTTCATGGGTAGAGCATTTTCTTGATCAGAAACACCACTGCCAATAAAATGCTATGGATTTGGCTTTATATTGCACGTTTTATTATTTGAAGGGGTTCCCTGATAGATATCTGGATTTATTGTTTCTCCCCTTGTCATAACCACTACATGGATTACAACCTTATTATTTCTAAAACAGCTGCCACATCGCATCTCACATTTGACAGGAGTTTTAATGGGTGTGATCATTTTAAAGTGTCAAAACATCTGACCCCACAGTTACATTTAACTTGATTCAGACCAATGTGATACATAAAGCTAACTGGCGTTCATGCAGTCTCGGTGCATGAAGCAAAAATATTCTTTACTTTCTAGACGACACTTATAATACTGTTTATTACAGTTACATAAGTGAAACTCAGGGTGTCTATATTCTGGAATGTTGAAGAATAATGTTGGTCAGAGTAAGCCAAAGAATTGAGCTTAAAGTGAAATGAAATGAAATGAAATGAAATTGAAATGAAATGAAATTGACTTTATTCCCAAAACAAAACAATACAATTACATAAATCACAAAGTGCAAATACAAAATAAAAAATTATTCTATTTTCAAAACTATAACTATATAAAAAAATAAACTAAATAACAATCGACTTTTAAATTAAAACTATTTTGCAATACACTTTAAAAATATAAAAGGAAAGAGTCTACATGGGCGGGTAGCCTGTGCGTAGACTAGTTGCTGGCAGAGTTATTGTAATTATTAGGGAAACGTACGTAGATTGGTGAATACACAGTTCAAGGAAAGGGATTTAGTACTGTCATAAAAACGAATTAACCAAAATAATTACAAACTTTATTTTGAGCTTGGATAATTGAAGTTACGTTAAAATGCAAACAAAAATTAATTAATGATTCAGTGTTGGTGAGGGGGGGAGGGAGGGACGGGACTGTGTGTCGAGTCTAAGTGTGTGGGGTCAACGGTCAGGTCAGGCCCAGGGCGATAACACATCCTCGGTTTGCTCTGAACTTAGGGAAACAAGCCATTCTACGGCTTGTTTTTTAAAAGAATAAAGTGACGGCTGATTAAAAATCTCGGCGTTCCTGTACCTCTGACACATATTACGGTAGACTATTTGAGAAATATAAAACGAATTAGTTCGAGAGAAAGTTTTGTTGATTGAGGCACTATTATTCCTACATTTCTTGAGAAACGAGTTCCATACGAATGCGTAGTTTTTACAAAAAGAGCGTCAAAATGTTTGTACATATGAACCAAGATGAATTTGAGAAACAATTGTCTAACTGTTAAAACACCAGTTTCTGAGAAAAGATCATTGGTGGGATACCTTTTACATTTTTTTGAAAGCAACCTTAAGAATAGACTTTTGAATGACAAAAAGTGGCTCGAGAACGGTTTTAAACGCACCACCAAATGCAATGATACCAAATGATAGCAAGGATTGAACATAGGCGTAATAAGCAGTTTTAATTTCTTTTTCATTTAAAACATCACTTATTTGTCTAAAAGCATAAATGTATTTCCGTAGTTTATTCTTTAGGAACTCAATATGTTCAGACCATTTCACATTTGAATAAAAAACAACTCCTAAATATTTGTATGACAAAACTTTTTCTATTTGTTCGCAAGAGCAAGAGTTGCCGAAACGATTGCCACAGACATGAATTACCAAATTGTCAAGCTGATAATCCGTGGTGTTCCGTAACGAAATCGGCATAAACTTTGTCTTTGAAACGTTGAGCGATAATATATTTTGGTCAAGTTATTTTTTAAGCAACGACAAATCGTGTTCTGCCTTATTTCTTACCTCCACCCATGTATTTCCAGTTACAAAAATGAGTGTATCATCAGCAAACAAAGTTAATTTTCCGTTGGTGTGAAGTTTTGAAATATTATTTATATAAATTAGAAAGAGGGCAGGGCCAAGGGTCGTTCCTTGGACCACTCCGTAATCAATCGGTAAAACTTCACTTAACACCCCGCCGATAGAGACAGTCTGCAGTCTCTCAGAGAGATAACTGCTAAACCAAGCGAGGGCGCTGCCACGCACCCCAATAAAATGTAATTTTTGTAACAAAAGGTTTCTATCCACTGAATCAAAAGCTTTCTTTAAATCCAAAAAAATTAGATTTGAACGTTTATTAGAGGAAATAGCGTCATTTATGTCTTTATTAATGTCAAAAAGAGCGTCCGATATATTTTTGTCATTTCTGAACCCATACTGAGATTCACAAATAATATGAAATTTTTGGAGGTAAGAAACAAGTTGGTCCTTGACGATTTTCTCAATGATCTTGGCAATGACACTTAACAGGGAGATCGGGCGAAAATTGTTCATGTCTGCGAAATTGTTCGATTTATGCAAGGGTATAACTTTGGCTAATTTTAATACGTCAGGAAAAAACCCCGAGGATAGACTGAGATTCGCTATATGATGAAGAGGAGTTGAAACAAAATGGATATTATCCTTCAGGACCGAGGCCGAGATGCCATCATGCCCAGGCGCCGACCCGCCGCGTAGACCCCGGACATAACGTACAATGTCGCGTTCTGTAACAGGAGTAAAAATGAATGTAGAGTCGAGTGAGTATTCCGCATCGTCGATAACTGGAGCCCCTCCAGAATTAATTGAACTTGCTAAGTTAGAGCCAACTTTAGTAAAAAATTATTAACTTCGTTTGAAATTTGAATTTTCATTTCCTTATCTGTTGAGGATCCCGGCAGAAATTTCTCAAAGTCAAATACTTCTTTAGAAGTGTGTCTACCTGACAGTTCATTAATCACCCTCCAAAACTGTTTAGGATTCCTACCAGACTCATTTAATTTACCTCTGTAATAATCTCTTTTGGCAGTTTTAATACTTTTATCCAAAGTATTACGCACATACGTATACATAAGTCTGTAAGGATCTACTTTGGTGACAGATTAGGGGACTGTGACTGACTGGGGGGGGGGGGGGGGAGACTGCTCTAGCTCGATGCTTATTCATCGGAAGAATCGGAAGTTCATTCTCTTATGGGAAGGCTCTATCTTAGTCTGAAACTCAAGAAATTGCTTTCCTATGCTTTAACATGGGTGCACGTCTGTGAAGAATGCTTGCATGCGTTGTTTTAGGGAAATAAACTACGACGATTTGATAATTTTTCAAGGTAATTTTTGTGCAAGTAGTTACCAAATGTTGTACTGATATTTCATTTACTTAGTTTAGAAAAATAATTTGGAAATGAAACAATTGTCATATATATAACCCTTCAGATTCCAGTTGAGTTATTTTGTTTTGCGAGGTTGCAAACCTTTCTGTTTAAAATAGAGGTGAAACGAATTTTCATTGATAGGGTTGATACCGTTAAAGCCTGAAATCTCTCGTAGAAAATACGAGTTCCTGAGGCTGAGGGAACATTTCCTATGTATGGTGTCAACCCATGTACAGTACAGTAAGCCACAATTATAATTTATGATTTGGGACCTAATATTTTTCTTTTGGATGAAATGATTAATTACTATAGTTTTAAGAAGATTATTTTATGTCAGAGTGTTCCTTGGAAATCCAACAGGTTGCATGGGCATGCATATTTGCTATTTGAACACCGGTTTTCCCTAAAAGTGAAAGCGGAAATGACTAAGATAATTTTAGCATCGTCTCTGTGCGTCTGTCTGTCTGTCTGTATGTCAGTCGAGTTCGAAACTCAACAAGTAGTGCGTGTCGGTTTGTGTATCGTGTGTGTCAATCTATTTTTTCTTACTTCTTCTTTATCTAAATTACTATTTACATTATTTACATTTGACTGGGATTTTTTTATTTTTCCCTTAATTGGTTTTTCTCTCAAAGCATTTAATTCTCGATTAGTCTCAGAGACCTTTGAGATTTCAAGCTGTCTGTCATTTTTCGGATCATCTTCATATAAACGAGACAATGCGTCGGCAAGTACATTTTCACTGCCCTTACGGTGTTGCACAGTGAACGGCAGGTTTAATAATCTTTCAACCCATCGAGATAGCCGCCCTAATTTGCGCTTCGAATTTAAAACATAGCTTAGCGCTTGATTATCAGTTATAAGAGTGAAAGGCTGCACTTCGAGATATTCGTGCCATTTTTCAATGCATAATATGACACTATACGCTTCTTTCTCGTATATGCTGTACTTCAATTCCGCCTCGGTGAATTTTTTGGAATAATATGCAATAGGCATTAAATCTTGATTTTCATTATACTGCAATAAAACTCCGCCAGCTCCTATCATAGATGCGTCGGTTTGTAAAATGAATGGTTTCGTAAAATCAGCCAACTGTAAGATCGGTGGGTTTGAAATTATGTTCTTCAAATTGTCGAAAGCTTTCTGACATTCTTCGCACCATTTAAATTTCACACCTTTTCGTTTGAGCCGATGTAGTGGCGCGCATATCTCCGCATAGTGTGGTATGTATTTTAACCAATACGAACACATGCCAGTAAATTGCCGGACCTGTTTCACATTTTTGGGAATGGGAAAATTTTTAATACTCGTGGTTCTCTCCGGATCTATGGTAATAGTGTTTTCCTTAATTATGTGTCCCAGAAAACTTATTTCTTTGCAAAAGAATTTTGCTTTTTCAGCGTTAGCAGTTAATTTATGCTTGCTTAATATGCCAATCACATTTCGAATATGCTCCAAGTGAGATTCCTTATTTGGACTGTTCACAACAATGTCATCGCAGAAATTGATAAGATATTTAAATTTAATCTCCTTGAAAATTCGGTCTAAATAACTGGACAATACAGAGCTTCCAACTTGTAGACCAAAACATACCCTTTTCATACGGTATTTTCCAAATATAGTGGAAAATGAAGTAATGTCTCTGGAATTTTCAGCAAGAGGACATTGTAAAAAGGCTTTATTCAAATCAATTATTGAGAAGTATTTAGCACCTTGCAGGTGTTGGTACATGTTTTGCAAATCACCCAACGGGTAGTTCATTTTGATTAGCTTCTTATTCAATTCAGAATAATTGACAACTAATCGGTCCTTATTGGTTAAAATATGAACTATATTCACTTATATGAACTTATATAACTTATGAAAATATGAACTTATTGGTGAACTATATTCACTTGTGGAAGGTTCTATAATATCCTGTTCAAGCCAATCATCGATAATGTTCTTCATTTTCTGTACCGCTGGTGGACTTAAGTAGTAGGGCCTAATATTTACAGGTTTGTTATCAGTTAGTTTCAGTTCCACCTCCAAATCGAGAGCTTCCCCTATTTTATTAGTAAAAACTTCTGGATGTGATGCAATTAATTTTTCTACTTCTGTTGTCATCTCTGGAGTTCCAATCTTAATGTTATTTATCATTTCGCTGATTTCCTTGTGACAAGTGAGCTTAATTTTGTGTTGTGGATTGAACTCAAAATAACAGATGTTTCGGGCAAGATCAATGTTTAATCCGGTTTTTCTCATGAATGGAATTCCTAAAATCATCTGGAAACTGTTTTGTTTTATTACTAAAAATTCGTCATTCCAGCAATAATTTCCAATTTTTACCTTTAATCGACATTGGTTTAAAACATCAATCGTAGATTCGTTAGCCGCTATAATGGTTCCCAGCCATTTCTTTCCTGGCTTTATTACGCCTTCCACTATCAGTTTTCTATACATATCTTCGCTGATAAAATTTTTGCTAGCTCCTGTGTCCAATAACGCTTTAAATTTATTGTTTTTATGTGTTTCAATATCTATCTATTTTGATGAAATTAGAATGCATGATTTGAAACAGTTCTCATGTAATGTCTCTGAAATGTTATCTGATCTAATTAATAAATCTCTTTGGGAAGGAAAGATTCCTAGTATGTTAAAAATATCAATAGTCAGACCAGTGTATAAGTCGGGAAGCCATTCTTCATTTCATAATTACCGTCCAATCTCAATACTCCCAGCAATAGATAAAGTCATGGAGCATTATGTGGCACAACATTTAAATGAATATTTATCCAAAAATAATATAATAAGCAAATGTCAATATGGGTTTCAACAAAAAAAGAGTACAGAATTGTTACTGAAAGATTTTACAAATTATATAAACGGGGAAATTGATGCAGGCAATCAAGTATTAGTTGCATTTGTGGACTTTACAAAAGCGTTTGATACTTTGCAGTTTGAAAAAATAATTGAATCATTAGAGAATATCGGAGTTACGGGTAGATTTCTGGATTGGTTTAGAGATTATTTAAAAAATAGAAAAATTGTTGTAAAAAGTAGGGATGGACGGGAATGGATTTTTAGTTCGGGACGGGACGGGACGGGAATTTTTATTTCCCATCCAATTTCGGGACGGGATTGCTCTTCTCAACGCTATCGGGAAATATTCGTTTTGATTTTTATCTGAGTGTCGTATACAGACAAATTAATATTAAATATCAACTAGTTCTCCTTCCAACTTGTTCCACTTGTTTTTGTTTAAGTTACAATGAATGTCCTTTTGTTGAAAAAATTCAAATATATAGTTTTGATATTTTAAGGATGCAATAAGATCATGGGAAAGTATAAATTTTATTGTAACGAAATAAATTTAAGTCGAATCACTAAACACAAATAAAGGAAAAATGTTGCCCATGTCTTATTTAATACAAGTTTTGTTTAATGAAATATTAAATCTTTGGTACGAAGAATGAAAATAACATTATGTACGGTACCGGTACAAAAAAAAAAAAATAAATAAATAAATAAAATAATTAAAACAATTGGGAAAAATTGTAAATAAAACAATACTATATTACAATAAATAAAGCCTGCTCAGTATAAAAGAACAAAAAAAAACACAAATTTAAATTAGAATGAATATTAACACTCAGAAAAGAAGTTGTTCAACAAGCCAATGCCATTTATAAACCTAAGAAATATTTTGCCATTTTTTTATATTCATTGATTTTACTGAGACAGTTTCTTCCTTGAAGAATATAAATAAGAAAATTGAACTAAGAAATAATAAACTATTAGGCATTATACTTTTATTGTTATTTAAATGAATACATTTAACTATTTTTAAGTCGAATACATCAACAAAAAAAACTATTTTTTAGTTCGAATACGCATCAGAAAAAAAATTAAGGAGTGTATGATGAAAAAATTATAAAAATGTAAATTTAAAGCTATAAACCCTAAAATCTAATTAATATAAGCCATAGCTAAGCCGTGTTTTTCTCGTTAGCGAGATTGTCGGCCGCGATCGCCGTTCTCGTTAGAGAGATCGTCGGCCGCGATCGCCGTCCTCGTTAGAGAGATTGTCGGCCGCGATCGCCGTCCTCGTTTGCGAGATCGTCGGCTGCGATCGCCGTCCTCGTTAGCGAGATTGTCGGCCGCGATCGCCGTCCTCGTTTGCGAGATCGTCGGCCGCAATCGCCGTCCTCGTTAGCGAGATCGTCGGCCGCAATCGCCGTCCTCGTTAGCGAGATCGTCGGCCGCGATCGCCGGCCGCCGTTCGGCAGTTCCCGTCCCGATAAATTCCCGAGTATGAAAAAAATCCCGCCCGATGATCGGGACGAAAATTTCCCGAAAATTTTCCCGAAATTTCGGGACCCGTCCATCCCTAGTAAAAAGTCATGATTATACAACTGAGGCAAAAGATATCACATCAGGCGTGCCGCAAGGATCGATTCTTGGACCTATCTTGTACATAATATATGCAAACAGTCTATGCAAACACATTAAATATACTAAAATATATATGTATGCAGATGATACTGTTATAATAACATCAGGAAAAAAATTACAAGAGGCTGAGAGATCAATGCAGAATGCATTTGATTGCATGTTGGAATGGTGCCACGATAATGGGCTGATAGTAAATGGAGCAAAGTCAAAAGTCATGCATATACACTCACCAGCCTTTAAATGTTTTCCTGTAAATATAAAATATCACAATTTTGATTGTTTGCATAGAAAAACTTACTTGTCTGGTAACTGTACTTGTAAGCTCCTAGAAAATATCACTGTTTTTAAGTATCTTGGAGTCCACATAGACCATAATTTTAAGTGGGATTTGCACATAGAGAGTGTTTGTAAAAAAATTAGAGTATGCTCATTTAAAATGTATTATTTGAAAACTATTTTACCTTTTAATGTTTTAATGACAGTATACCAATCCTTGTGTGAATCAGTCATTAGATATGGGCTGAGAGCATGGGGAAATGCCTCTTTGTCTCATCTAAGAAAGATCATACACATTCAAGAAAAAACTCTTCAACATGTGCTCCCATATCATAAAAGACCTTTACCCCCTCTTGAGATGTTCCGATTTTTAAATGTATTACCTGTTGATAAACTTTTTATGTTTTTGTTATTTACAGATTATTTATTCGATAATAGTTTTAAAGTTGTTAATACACATTCTTATTCAGTTAGAAGAAATTTTTATATTGTTCCTAGGTGTAAAAATAAATATGGAAGCAGAACTTTAAAAATTCCAAAAATATTTAACATGCTACCTAAAGATATGTTGAGTGGCATGAGGTACAGAACCTTTAAAAAGAGACTAAAAGAATTATTTTGGGATGGTAGTCTGTGAATGAAATACTGCTTGTATTGACTATTTGTTTGTTTAGTTTGTAATACCGTATTAAATATTTTAATTTGTCAGATATTTTATACCGTTGTTAAAATTTAATGTTCTTTATGTATTGTTACTATTTAATTGTTATACAGATATATTTATTTCTGCTCTGTTATTTTGCTTTATAGAATTTGTAATTAGTTATGATTGAAAATATATTAATTAATTTTCCTGAGAAAATGTTGTAATCTACAAGAAGTGATAAGAACTGGCTCTCTTAAAATGCTGTTTTTGGGACTGTTGGCTGAATAAAACTAAGTTATGATAAAATATGTTCTTGTTATATGATTAAGTGCAGACAAACCTTGAAAGGTTTTTGCACATTGTTTAAATATGAATAATGTCATTACACTTTTGGAAAATAAAGAATATTTGATTGATATTTGATTGATGCATGGCAATGTTTCAATAATTTTTCCTTTTATTTTCCTTATTTCCGGTTGTTCTTGTTTGTTCCATAGTTTGACAATTTTTCTAAGTTCTCCTTTGAATTGGGGTGTGTGGTTCCTATCAAATTTTTCTATTGCATGGTTTTGTTCGGATTTTTCGGGAGAAATTACGTGATTAATTTGGTTTTTAATTTCTCCCGAACTTATGCGTTTTTTGGCTTCCTATAGCAGTTACGGGCTATATGACCTGCCCTGTTACAATTGTAACACGTTTTGGGTGATGTTTGTCCGGAATACGATTTCTCGTGTCCTAGGCCTACACGTTGATCGTTTTTGGCATGTTGATTGGGAGTGTTGAAGCTACGATTTCTATCAGAGTTAGGTTTTTCCCGCAAATAATCATTATAATGGACATTGTTTGCGTTTATGCACAACTGATCCAGATCTTTAAATGACTGTGGGTTGTTCTCAAAAATTAATTTATTCCTTACATCAGGATGGATGCCGTTTTTGATGAATGTCACAATTCTCTTCTCATCAAGTCCTGTCCTCAATATCCAATGATTCATTTTAACTTCTTCAATGTAGATAGAAAGTGGTTCTCGGTGACGTTGCGGTCGGTAGACTAAATCTTGCTTTAGCTTTTCCTGAAGAGTGAAGGGAATGAATGTTTCCAATACATCTGCGTGAAATTCATCCAACGATTGACGACTTGACTTGTATTCCAATACCTTGGCAGTTAACGGAGCAGTAGTTCGGCTAGGTAAAATTCCATAAATTTGATCCGTGGTCAAAGAGGTTTCTGTTTCTAACTTTTTTAAATTTCTTAAAAATTGCAGTAAAACGTGAATTTCGAGACCATTTGCTACTGGAATATTCTGTATGTATTTTTCCAATGGGTTGGAGAGCTTGTTGAATATTCGGGGAGTTTCTAATTCACGGGAATGAAATGCATAACCCTGCCCAGCGAGTTGTAATTGGGCCTGGTTCCTTACTTCCATAGGCCTATGTATTTCCTCCTGGTTTTGAACTAAAGGTATTTGATGTTGGTCATTTGTGTCGGTCGTAATTTTGTCCTCCTGCCGAATAGGTGTTGAGGGTGCTCCACCAAATCTGAGATTATCTATTCTGGCGTTTATTTCTTCCTCTTCAATCATGGATTTGTTAATCCGCTCTTCGAACTTATCCAAGTCCTCTTCAGATACAGTTGTTTTGACATCCTCGAAGGATTTTGAGATTTTTTCAAACTTGGCACTGACATTAACCAATAGGCCTTCATAAATTTTGTCCAGTTTGCATTTTTTGAGGTGACCTACTCTTAATCCAATGTGATTTATTTTGGCCTTGAGTTTGGCAATTTGTAAATTAGTTAGGCTGTCACCTTCAGTTTCTAATAAGTTTTCTACTAGGTCTAATTTGCCTTGTACGTTTTCAAACTCTTCCTTGAGGCTTAGCTTCCCATCTATGTGCCTAATATCTATCCTTTCATCTTGACATTTCCGAAGTTGTCGGCGTAGGGCTTCTACATTATCTGCAGAAATAGTTTGACCCCGACACAATAATTCATAGGTTAACTCTTCCTTCGAAAGGTAATTCAAATTAAAATTAACCATTTTATTTCTTTAGGCTTATATTATTTTGCAAATATATTTCAACTATTTCAGTCGTTAGGCCTATAAGAAAAATATAGTTTCTAAGGTTATTTGTTTTAATTTTCTTGAAGGCTAACAAGGTTTTTCACCCCTATTCAGTTATTAAATATCTTAATTCAACACCCTTTCTCTCAATTTAGCCAAAATTTGTGGTTGAGGGTAGGCTAATAAATAGCAGAGTCGCGCAATAAATTATGTACCAAAGGGCCTAGACAGTACACAATTTAAGATAATTTGGAATTATAGCCCCACAGTATATGTGTTCCTCATTTGGCTAAGATGTTGAGAGAGTAAAGGGGTGACCATTTAAATAAAGGTGCCAACATGTTAAACAAAGCAATGTATTAAACGTTCTGAACTTCAGTAGCATAAACAATAAAACTCTTGACACTCTGACATAAAATAATCTTCTTAAAACTATAGTAATTAATCATTTCATCCAAAAGAAAAATATTAGGTCCCAAATCATAAATTATAATTGTGGCTTACTGTACTGTACATGGGTTGACACCATACATAGGAAATGTTCCCTCAGCCTCAGAAACTCGTATTTTCTACGAGAGATTTCAGGCTTTAACGGTATCAACCCTATCAATGAAAATTCGTTTCACCTCTATTTTAAACAGAAAGGTTTGCAACCTCGCAAAACAAAATAACTCAACTGGAATCTGAAGGGTTATATATATGACAATTGTTTCATTTCCAAATTATTTTTCTAAACTAAGTAAATGAAATATCAGTACAATGTTCCAAAATGAAGCTAGTATCCATTGAAAATTACTTTTTAAAATAATCTTTTACTGTCTGTAAAACAGAAGTTTAATTTGTGCTTTTTGGTAATTTTTACTGAGCTATATTGTAAAGTCTAAATTTTTTAAACCTACTTCCAATGGATTTTTTAAAATCTACTTCAAAAAAACTGTACATAATTTCACTGTCTTTAAAATCAGACCTTAACATTTTCATACAGCTTACGCACTATTTGCCCCTGCGCTAATATCTGCTTAAAACTGCATATTGAGGTTTAAAATGTGCATTGCAATTTAAAATCAAGCCAGTTACAAAATTGGCTCAATTCACTTGGGTTGGCAAAGCTGTATTGAGCAACCTCTAAACCTATTGGAACCAATGCTCATTACCAACTGTTGTGCAGGAAGCGGAGCAGAGGAGGATAACAGAGCACCACCAGAGACAGGCACCCCCGCCCCGGCGACCCGTGCCACCCCCGCCGCAGCCCCAGCAGTGGGCGGGGGGCAGCCCCCAGTACACCAACTGGCAGCCTCCGCAGCAGCAGCACAAGCCACTGCCCGACGCCATCATACAGACGTTGACGCAGCGCGTGCAGAACCGACTTGGCGACGGAAACAACAACCGCCGCAGGTAACTGCAATGTGTCATGACTCTTCTGGTCAGAGGACAATGAATACAAAAAAATGAAGGTAACTCATCGTGGTCAAAAATGATAGAGGAAGTTTCGGTTGACGTAGTAGGGCACTCCACCTTGAGCATGCACACTAGAGTAACCTTTTAGTCAGTTTATGTCAAGATGGAATTTTTTTTACATTGATATCTCGTGTTTAATTATACACGTAATTTTAAGGGGCAGAAAACCTGTTGACCTCTAAATAATTTTGAAAAAATACAAAAAGTATGTAAAAAGAACATTTGAAATGCTTTGACTTTACCTGAACTTGAGTCTGAGACCTTTTCAGACTCAACCTGAAGGGAGAGTGGTTCTCATTATGGCCATAAAACACTTAACAATAAAAAATCTCACCCTCCCTCAATAAAATCATATCCATGAACTCAATCTTCTGGTTTATTCCTTCCATTCTGTGGAGGGTAAGTGACCATAAAAGGCACTAAAATCAGCTTATATTTAAACAGCAATGTCGAATTAGTTACAGTGAAGGCCCTCTTAATTGCTCCACACAAGACTTGACTATGGGTCAGATAACCAAAAGGGTAGTTAAAACAAATAATATCTTACGCTCAAGGGATTAAGAGAGTTGAGAGAAGCGCCTTAGTTAATAGAGAAAAGAGAGCTTCTACGGTATTTTTTGCGCTAAAGATTGAGCTAAAATCAGCCGTGATAATTCTCTTTGAATAAAACTTTTCTGTATTCACTTGCTAACAATTCAATTAGAAAGAAAATCATCATACAAGAATGGTCATAAAGGAAAAACAATTATCAGAATTAATGTTATTGTTCAGTAAATTGTTGCGGATTTTTTCCAATAACTGATTAGGAAACAAAATTCACGACGTTTCGGGATCTGGAATCTGATCCCGTCTTCAGGTGGAAGAAGTATACCTTTAATACCTTTATTGAAATGGCGACCTAACTCAATAGGTAGTTTAAAGCCAAGTATGAATGAGGGATGAGTGTAGGATGATTGTGGCGCGATCTTGTAGTCTTGTTACTAACTAAGGCCGACATTCTCCTCAGACAGGAATGAAGTATGTTTGGAAGTACCTTGAACATAACAAAGTTAGTAAAAGCACGCCACGCGAACCCGGAGAAGTCCATTGCCAAACCTGAAAACAGAAAAGGCAGTCACAAAAATTAAATAAAACACTAAAAAATTGAAAAAGCTCAAACAATAAACTGTGAAAGCAGTCAAATAATTAAATTGGAAAAATGAATTTTGCTTACAAATCAGTGATGGAAAATGTCCGCAAAAATTTACTGAACAATAAAATTAACTCACCATCACCAACAATGAACTTTAAACAAATTACTAGCATTATTTGGTATAATCTAGTTTATGATTTCTTAGACTTGCAAGTCAGTGAACACTCTTGTTTGCAGGATGGAGCCAGTGGCGGTGCCTGTGTCGGGGCCGACGGTGGAGCCCCGGACCCCCGTCCACAGTCACACTCCCATTTCCACCCCTACTGACAGTCAGGAGAAGATGCTCAGCGTTAGCGGCAAGAAGAAGTGCTCGCACTGCGGCGACGAGCTCGGTGAGTTGGACGACAGTGTAGTTCAATCATCACGTGTCAGCATACTAGCGGCTCTCACTAAGCTGGTGTGCTAAGTGTCAGGGTTAATCCAGGGGAAACTGGACACCAGTGGTAAAAAAAAGGGATAGACCTAAAATTGTTTTCAATCAAGATTGTTCAACAGCATCCACCAGCCGTTTTGTGGATTGACAATGAAACTTGTCAGATTAAAAACTAAACATAGTTTTAAATATTAGATTAAAATTAAGTTTATTTGTCAATGAATTCATTTCATGTTGTTTTCTTCCGGATCACAAAGTCGAGTATCAAAAGTTAATACCTGCTGTCAGCCTAGTGATGCACAGTAATGCGATGGATTCAAGATTTAAGATGGATACTGTCACGTCACATTACATTCATACATGTTACAAAATATAAAATACAATGATATTTTTCAAAGTCAAACTAAAAAAATCTTTATTTGCTAAGTAATTTAGAAATTACAAGTCCCAAGTGCCTACAAGGCACGTGTGGGACAAAATATACAGTATCATTACACAACAAATTTTTCTGGCAAACCATCTTCATGTCATATTTGTACATAGTTTTTACACAAAAGAAAAGAAAATTTACTCACTGTATTTTTATGCTTGAGACAAACACATATAAATACTTACATGCAAAAGTAGTTTATAAATTTGTAAATGAACATTTGACTTGTCATATTTGCTTTGATACTAAATCCATAGTATAACCAAATAGTAAAAATATTCAACCATATACATAAAAACCAAGGAACTATCCTCTAAAACCCCCTCCTACCTCATATGGACTTTTGAACAATCTATTTTTTGGACTCCTACATCATATGGACTTTTGAACAATCTATTTTTTGGACTGGATGACAGTGACAACTTAAGATCATTGAAACGCACAGTCTATAAAATATTACTCAACTGAGATTTAAATAGCTAATTTTTTTATAGCCACTATTAATATAATTCAACTATACCCCGTTCAAAATAAATGTGCGGTCGAAATGCATATTTCAATTCCCCCATTTTCTCCCGTTCCTCCCACTGCCAACAAACCAACCAATCGCAATCACTAACAATTTGTACAGCTGTTTAGTATCTTATGTCACTTTATGCCAATGTTTTGCTTTTTCATAAACAAATATTCTTATTTTGACGTTTGAGATGTAAAAAGAAGCGCTTGCAACGGCGACGAGGTGAAGTAACATGTTCATCAGCGCTATTTTCTACTCTGAATTTCAAGAGCGAAATTAAAATAACATATGATTTTGAAGAAAATCGGGGAATTAGGAAAGATATTTAGGGGATTTCCCTTTTAGTGGGAAATAAAATTTTGTCTTTCGACCGCACATTTATTTTGAACGGGGTATAACAGTTTAGGGTGCTGTGAGCAACTGGTTCATAGCAGCCGGTGGTGGAAAGTAGTGCTGGTTGCAACTAATAGAGGTCAACTTCTCCTGGAAAGAACTTCCAGTTAAGAACTTGCGTAGTCAGTCAGTGTGATGAGCAGTGCACGTCCCGTTGTTGCAGGTCGTGGGGCGGCCATGATCATCGAGAGCTTGCGGCTGTTCTACCACATAGACTGTTTCAAGTGCTGCGTGTGCTGCGTCCAGCTGGGCGACGGACTCATGGGGACGGACGTGAGAGTGCGGAACAACAAGCTGCATTGCCACAACTGCTACTCCAGCGATGACGGTGAGTCCAGCGAAACCTTCGGACAAAACGAATAACACCAGGAATCGGAATGATTTTCATGTGAACTTTGCCATAGTCATCAGATCTAGCCTACTTTCATATATAAAAAAAATCAAAAAACAAGAAATCACATCAATAAAACAAAATATTTTTTTAATGTTCTATTCAATTACATAAGCAAAAAACCCCTAACTATTGTCCTTTTCATTTTAAAAGTTTACTAACTGATCACTTTCAGGGTGTTTAATGGTCACTGAAGTCACCGAAAATCCACAGATTTAAGTTAGTGGTCAAGGAAGTCACAGAACAGTTACTTATTTTTCTTAAAAACAATGAAAAGTCACAGATTATTTGAACAAATTGAAAAAATAATGTAATTTTGAGCAAAAGGTTTTTGACTATAGCAATTTTTTCCAAAACAAAAATTAATAAGCCACACAAGTCACTGATTTTTAACATTTTTCACCCCCAAAAGTCACTGATTTTTGTATCTGTTTGGCAGTAGACACCCTGACTTTGTAGCTTTTAGACTGTAAGACCAACTTTTAAAAATATACATCATTCCAATGGTTTAAGTTTTTGGATAAATAAAGGATGGTGTTTCAAATAAAGTAAAGTAAAGTAAAGATAGTAACTATTAATTTGTTCTTTGAAGTTCAAAACACACAGAAATGTCTTGCAGTTATTTTTTTCTCCATGGTTTAATACACAGTTATCTTTGTCCTTGTATGGTTTGTAATTTATCATCTTTTTTTTTATTGCAGGTGTTAAATTCAGTTGTGTGTGAACCATAACACTGTCTCTACGATGATGCCATGACATCCAAGAAGGCGGCTTCTGCTCCTGTCCAAGTTTCGATTGCAAGAGTTGTTTTGATGATGTTCGCGAGTTTCTGAATATAATTCGACTCTACCGATTAAGTAAAGATGGCTGTTACAAGTACTAGAGACAGCCTCTTCAAGTGAAATGACTCATGGAAAGAGGATTGTCCCCAACCAGTTAATATTTTATATCATAATAATGGAACAATATATTTTACTCGCTAACATAGAAGAGGATTTCAAACTTAACACTAGTAGAACTCGAATATAAGGTCTAAATGCATCTCGTCAAAGAAGTTAGAGTAGCAAAAGTGTTGATAATTTTATGGGAAAAGTTTGGAACATTAGATTGGTGCTGGTGAAGTGGGTGAAAAACACGTGGGCTCGCTTTTGTCCATTGTTGGTTTATGTAACGTTTTGGTTTATACACAACAGGTAACTGTTAAAAGGAAAGCTCCCTCACATTGTTGCAGCTTTTGCAACTATCACTGACAAAGCAGGATTGTACATTTAACCACATCAACATGTTTTGTTGACTCATTGTTTTCCGTCAAATATTTTATTGATTCGTTCATGTATCACAGATAATAACTTCTATTTAAATTATTGATCAGGATGAATGCGTCTTCCATTTAAAGTAAATTAGCTAGTGATCATTGATCAGTACATGTTGGTAGCTTTAATATAAATAAATATATCTTCACAGGAAACAAGTACCTTAAACTGTTAATAGTGTATGAAATATATTGTATATAAGGTGTACATTAAGTGTATTTATAGAGTTAGCAAGCTTGTAAAAAGAGATTATTGTAAATATGTGAAGACATAATGTAGAGCAAATATGATAATTTATACACAGTTTGAAATATATGTATAAATGAACAAATCAAAGGATTATACAGAAATGACAGTTCGATATAGTTGTTGCATCAATACCATCATTTTAGTACGTTGAACAAGTTTTGGTTAAGGCTTTACTGTTATATACTTTGGCATGTATAGTTTTAATTAGTTTGAATTTGATGTTGTACTTTTGTATGTATACATTGACATAATAAATAATATAATTGTGTTTAAAGGAATAATTTTGTTTTTCTTGAAATTATTACCATAGGCGGAGAGTATGGCTGTAATTTTAGGGGGTGTGTGCCCCCTCCTGTGCCTGCCCTATACCTGTGCGAGTTTTTTTTTTTTTTTTTTTTTTTTCATTTGGTGGGGCCAGGTAGTAATACCCTTTTCTAACTCGGCCTGAAAGGCCTATTGTAGCACCCCTTATGTTTATCAATATGTCAGATGAAGGCTCTTCGCGAAGCCTAACAGCCGGTTTATCTCCATCTCCCTTATGTCCTCTGGCTTTAATACAACCTTTCCTAGGAATTTCAACCTTCTCTGAGAGATGGCCGGACAGTCCAGCCATAGGTAACCTGTGCGAGTTACTCCTATCCTCTTCTGCTATCCTCATATCTAGTTGGAACTTTTAAAACACTTTTGGTTGGATTATAGTGCCACATAAAGGCCAAACGGCAACTGAAATGACAGTGGTGACTCCGGTGACGAGATGGACAACTAAGCATCACTGCCATTTTTGCCACTATATAGCACTAAATCTATCTAAAAGCGTTAAAAAGGCCTGGAAAGCTACCAGGATAGCAGAAGACAGTAGCAACACATCTACCATCTCCGCTTGGTTCTCCTTTCTTCCAATAGATGGCAGTAAATACCATGTCAGAAAGAGAGTATCTTATAGGTTGTAGTTTCATGTCCCAGGTTGATTAAAAATAACTAAGTATTGAAAATTTCATAGATTCTAGATTAAATAATAAAATCACTTGGTTCATTGGTCCCAGGTATCAACTGCACCAAAAGTGATATGGCCCCCAAGATGGTGGTACAGTCAGAGCAACAATTGACTTATTTGGCTGGTCTGCTTATTTAAACTGTACAGCCACACAGTTTGGTGCGCTGACTAGTAGGAAATTTGCCTTTGCCTTTTTTTATTTTATTGTTTAATAATATTGTAACTTGTTTATTTGTGTATTATTTATTACAATTTTAAAATACTTGGTAATCCTCTTATCAAATAAATGTATCTTTAGTGGATTGCTGGGTCAGTTTTTGCGACTTGACAAGGCTTATTTAAAAAATCCGTACCAAGGCAATAAGCCTTGGAAACCTATTCAACCTCGTATATTTTCTAATTACAAAAGAAAGGAGAATTCAAATATGTACAAATTATTATTATTTTTAATAACTCTTTAATTTGTAATAGGGGTACTGAGTTTAAGCTCGGTAAAATGATTACTTTTGTTCTCACACAAAGCTCGTTCGCTTAGCTCACTCTCCAGGCCGAAGGGTATGCACAATACAAATATGCACCAGAGTGCAGCAACCGCAGGCCTAAAATGAAACAGTCTGAATGGCGAGTGATTGGAGCGAACGAGCATGTCTTGAACAAGAAATAAACCTTTTTGTACTTCGGTATTTGACCGAACTGTCTGTAAATGATATTATTATAAAGAATATTACTGTTTGCGTTCACCAACCAAATCCTCGGCCCCCAGGTTTCCAAGAGAATAAAACCAATAAAAGTATAAAAACATTTATTTCAAATTAAAATGTTACAAGTATTAAATTAAAAATTGCCCCTTTAACACTTACAATACAAAACCTATAGGATTAAAACATTGCATCACAGATTATTTGTACAGTCCTTCTATATTTCATAAATTAATCTAAATTAGTGACAATACTGCCTGGTACAGCATTGACCACAAACATACAGAGAAATTAATCACAATTGAACAAACTTATTCAGCAGGACTGCAACTAAATGAGTTATGACAAATGTTGTGTTTTATTAATCTTTAAAATAATACAGTTGAGGAAAAAGAGTTATAATCAATGTAGTGTTCTCAACACTTCATCAGTGATGGGGAAATTAAGTATCTTCTTCAACCTTATAAGTGCTCTTTCACACCCTTGCGGTCTGGACTCGGCCTGTATCGGACGTGCGGCCGCGCCCAGAACATAGCTCACTAGGAACTTATTTCAAATTAGCTCTCGGATCCGAGCGCTTTCAGGCCAATATTATTCAAATTTTACTTAAAAATTACATCTACCGTGTGTCTCAGAAAACCGGTTCACTTTTAACATCTATCTAATATATTAATACGCAAGCATGTTTCATTTCCTCCTTTTTTCTCAGCTCGTGAGCATCGTAGGAGAACTCTGCGCATACCGTTAGAAAGGTAAAGTCCTGTAGATGAGCAGAATCACATTCTAATTCACATCGGACTCCAGGGCAACACCCCACAGGCTTTCAAAGTTCCAATGTTAATCTTATGGAGGAAGGAGAATTGAATGAATCATTAGACAGCTGTTGTAAAAACAACTGCTAGAAAATTTGGAAGAACAGATGTTTGAGCTATAAAATGTTTTTAACTTCTTGGGTCAGGAGGCGATCTCTAGTTTAAATAATTACACAAATAAAATTGTGCCGTAATAGATAAATTAGTTACGCTCTATCAAATTTCCACTGATTTCAACATACAGAGTGTACTAAAAGTAACCTATCCAGACCAGAAGTTGTTAATTTGAAGTATAAATCCCCATTTATGACACTGTGGGGGCCATGCGCAGACTGTGCTTTTTGTAATGTATCCCTTTCCGTTTGTGAGAAACTCACCTACAGTACAATTCGAAGGAATTATGACTTTTCAAACCATATTTACCTCTGTTGAGGGCCGCTTTCCTTAACATAGTTTAAACAAAAATTCACGATTAAACGATTCCATATGATTTATCATATGGAAATGTCCAGTTTAATCGTGAATTTTGGTTCAATTCAATGCTAAAGCATTGAATTTTTTCTAGATTAGTTTAATCAGAGATGGGTATAGCGGCCCTGATTATGCAGTGACAGGCAATCTATTTTTGTTTACAATATGACTAAAAAATTTATCTGAAGGTAATCAGCTGTTATGTCACAATTTACATTTTTAAATCTTATAATGAAAGTTGGTCAAAATTTTAAAGCGCCCTCTATAAATCAATCAAAGGATAGGGGGGTGAAGCTTGACACAAAATGACCATTTCAATAATCACCATTCTGATTTATATCCGAGAAAAACCAGCCCAGAACGCACTGATGTGAAAATGTCCATAAGAACCAATGTAAAAAGAAAAAAATGTCCGACGCGGTCCCGGATGGGAAGTTCTGGCTCTTCCGAGCGCTGTCCGGTCCCAGAAATGCCTTTGAGTTCGTCTGGGCGCTCCTGCACTAGTGTGAATAATAACCATTACGATCATCAGTCAAAATATTTCTGTCCGATACGGGGCGATACCGGACAGCAATGGTATGAAAGAGCTCTAAAACACTAATAACATGCCTAGGTATTCCCCTGTTTCAGACAGTATGTTTTAATATTTATCGATAAAAAGTTTTCTTGTAGATTATTAGTAAGTCCTTATAACAGAGATATATCAGTGAAAATAAATTTTGTTTTTACAGAAAATCTTAAAAGAAAGGAACATTGGGCTACTTATTTAACATCACTCAGAATTATTATAGTTGGTTTCACAGTTCCAAACTTCTAAGGTATAGGGGATGTAAAACTCACCTAAATTATTACCATTTTTTTTCCAGAAAATTGGTTGAAAAAGCCATCAGGAACAGGGGACTAAAATATATCTATCCCCAAAGCTGATGATTAACTACTGCAGTAACTAGTACTAGATCTAAGGTGAATATGACAAGGGAAAAGTGTAATGCTTGTAATTTCAAACTAGGTACTTCTATGTAATTATGTGAGTTCCACCACATAGAAAATTGGGTCCTGAGGCAGACAGAGAAACAATGGCAGTTACAATCATATTCCTATTGAGAAACATGTAAAATCTGGAAGAAACTTGTCTTGTGTGAGAAACCTGCTTGAGAGCTGAATGACTTAAAGAATCATCTTCATCTTTGGGCTAGTAGCGCAGTCAGCTATGTCAACCATACAGCTTTTGGCCAAAATATCGTACAGTACACTCTCGTTCATCGGACTCACCAACATCGGAACTCCGCTTCATCGGAACTGAAAATCTGTATATTATTAATTTTTTTTTCTTGCGAAATAAATAATTTTTCCATTTTAGCGCCTTCAATTTCCATTCGTTCTATCCGCACAACAGTGAAGTATCACATTTTGCATCAAATGTCATCAGGCGTTTTCCATAATCTGTACCCATTGATGTGATTTACGAGGCCGTGGAGTATTCGCACAAAAATAGAGAGGTAGGGAGCAGGAAGTGAATATCCGGTTCGACCGCTTCCCAAACTGTCATTCAGTCTGTCTCTAGTCGCGACTGCACCTGTGTTGTGTGGAAGTCAGTTGTCTGCTGGAATATGAGTGGAATATGAATATGAAATATGAGAATACAAATTTTGGATATTTATTTCCTGCATTGTTTTTTTTCCTATAGGTTCATTGTTACCATGTTCAAAGTTTGAGTGCCTTATTTTCATAAAATCTCTTGTGTTATCTTAAAAACAAGAGTGAATACAATCACGATAAGTCACCGTACAGGCGGAAATGATGACTCATAACGGACTCTGCTTCATCGGAATTTTTTGACATCCGAACCGGCCGTCCGCCACATTAGTTCCGATGAACGAGAGTGTACTTTATTAGGCTTCTCATGTCTTAAAAGTTTGAAAATATGAAAATATTACTCTCAAAGACATTACAAAGTAACTTAATTTTCCTTACTTTTAAGATTTTTCCTACTAATACCATTTATTTCGACTGATATCAGGTATAGGGACGTGGATCTAAACATAATCTACAAGAAAGCCTACATTTTACAAATAAATATAAAAAACACCGTTCAAAAGAGGGGAATGCGACAGCATGTTTTCAGTGTTCAAAACCATCAATAGTACTTTTAGGACGAGACAGCACATCCAAAACAAACATTACTTTTGATAGTGTTCTTACAAATCACAAAACTACTTACTTATGATATTTTACAACAAGCTTTTAGAATATTTGGGTAATTTTTTAAAAATATTCAGGGTTATAAATCTACACAATATAATTGTATAATTTCATTAAGAGGATTTAACTGAGTCACATGGAACATTTATTTGTACCTTATTCTTTAAAGATCATCATAGCATTTATGACCCTTCTGTCTCTGTAGCTAAAAATGAAAATTAAATTTTATCATTAAAATGACTTAACGAGAGCGAAGCCTATCCATGATAGAAATAAATAAACTAACACATAATCACAATTATTACAACAAAGTTAAAATCTGTACGATCACACGCAGTTGGATGAAAACTATAAATTAATCATGATGCTGGATTAAAACATTTGGATGCCACACATATTAAAAACCCACATGTAACATTGATTGTAACAATTAAAAATAAAAACCTCTTAAACTAATGTTTCTTAAATGCTTATCAGGTACGCTGTGATTATATACAGACTATGTTTACAAAGTTTTTATTGGTTATTTACAATGAAAAGACATGACTTTAAAATTGATTTTAAAAACCACGGTTGTTGCAAGTTGTACGGTTAATAATTGGAAATTTAATCAACATAAAAAAATATACTACTATGAAGTTCATTAGTGATCACAAATACGTACCTTATTTGACACAGATAGCTCTTAATGACCTCTAAACAGTGAGCCTGAATTGCTTAACACAAATATTTAAAACACCAAAATTGAAAAAATACAGAATTGATTTGAAAATTAAAAAACAGTGAAAACAATGCATGCAATGAAGGACACTAAACACAATTTTAATATGTTGTTCCCTTAAAGTTTTAATCAGATAGAAAGAAGCAAACTCAGAACTTGTCGATTATAGACAACACCATTTCAGGTTATTTGATGGAAAACAATAAGATATGAAAATCTTATCATGAAGTAATAAAATTTACTCACTTTTCTGCACAAATTTCAGATAAATAAGTTAAGGTAGTTAAGTTTTTACAACTGATTCTCAGGACGCTGCAATGTAAGGAGAAAGGGAAATGAATAGACAATTTTTTGTTAGGATTGGCAATTTTAGCCCAGCCATAAAATTATATTTGGCTGTGAGTCCCAAATGACAGTGTTTGTTCTACAGTGTAATTATAGAAGCAATGGAACAAAATAGACATTGAACGCCTGACCTTGATTGACCTTTAACCCACAGACTAGACGCACTGTTGTCAAACAATAAAAAAGATAATGGAACCAACATTAACACATCAATCTGATGTTACCAACAGAACCAAACTACCTTTAAAAATGGTGGTGCCTAAAACCAACAAGTGCCGCAAATACTGTACACATAAAATTTGGAACACATAAAATTCGGTAGCCTAACATTTCCCTGGTATTTTCCTCTAAAATGTTCTAAAACCACCCTAGTAGATGAAAAATACCAATTTATTTAAAATAAAATCTAGTGTTCTTTGCATGACTGAAAACATTTTATACCAATTGGTGATGAATTATGTTTATACATCTTTCACACACATTCTTTAAATATTAATTAAATTACACTCTGATTAGTTTCTCACTGTTGATTATCATGAACATAAATAAATAATGATTGTAATTAAAATGAAAATTGGATAATAACTAGCGTCTACTCGACTACCATCATCAACTAGGTGGTTGTTGACTGCCGCTAGTCTTGAGATACTCCGAGAAGGTTGTGTCGACGTTAAGGCCGTGTCCGGTGAACATGTCAAACTCCGGCCGTGTGAGGATGGCCCGACACACATCACGCGGCGCCACGCTGCCGCCACCCCTGCCAACGAACAAAGTGTGCCGTCAATATAAGGGGTAAAATAAAATAATCTTAGTAATCATTTCATCTTTCAGCCTATCAAATGCTTTTGCTGTGTTTTTAGTAAATTTCCTTTTAAAGAAATAAGCTATTAGTACTCATAGTAAAACATAAGACTATAATTTCAATTGTTTATTTTTTGAGTCCCTATATTCAATTTTGAATGAACAATGTTTAACAATTTCAAGTGGTGTTTTTGTATTAAATTAGTCATTATAGTATATTGCAATATTTTTTACGTTGGACAAATGTAAATAGGATTTTATAGGGTTTCAAAAAGGTAAAAAATCTATTTTTTGCATTTGTTACATTAATAACAAAAGAATCATTCTAAAAAAACATTTAAAAGAATTAAAAAACAATTTAGTATTATTTTTAATTTTTAATGATTGTAAGTTGTTTAAACTAAGCAAAAAAGTATGTTTATAATTTTATACTTATGAGAAATGAACACAAATTTTCATCTCGCTGCAACATGTTTTCACTACAACACAAATATGGCAGCAAGGCAGCAAACATACTAATTTACTTCCATGGTGTTTATGGGTGAAATGTCAGAGCTTGATACAATTTCAGCTTTCACATCATGGTTTTCCAATGAAATCTTAACAAGCTCTTAAAATCACTAATTAACTTGAGTGTGTGTGTACCTGCGAGCTGCGTATGAGAGCCCCCGCCGCAGAAGGTCCTCCGCCAGCCCCACCGCAGCGTGGGCCAGCAGTGTGGCGGCCACTGGCTGCCGGGGGCCCCCCGCCGCTACCGGCTCCTCTCCCAGTCTCGCCCCCGCCGTAGACGGCATCACCTGCGTACAACAATGTCATTGAAACTATACAGCTTTCAATGAGTACACCTTTCCAAAAGTAGTAAATTATTTATTCATCTATTTTTTCTTCAAGGGTAAAACCATTACTTTGTTAAAAAATTAGTTATGAAATGTGCTTGTTTAGAAGACAAGTAAAGTTAAATTAGAAAATCTATACTTATTTAGTATGCTAAGGGTTTTTTGTGTTAAGAAATCCTCCTACAATTTTCAATTTTTTAGTGTCGTTAGATAGGGTTTGGTCTGTAGTTGTTCCGCCAAAAACTGAAGAGAATCGGACTGAAAATAAAGGTACTATTCACCATTGAAATCTCAAAATTTCCCATTAAATAACATTGGGATTGGTTAAAGCATTTTAAACATCTGTTAATAATCATCTGTAAATACGTGTAGTTATTGGTGATTACAGCTATTCACACTATTGCTTTTTTCGTATGTCTTTGATTTAGAGCTAAAAGTAACATTTGTAATAAATTGCTCGATTTCGAGAAACACGTATACTAGTAACATATTACTGGGAAACCTCTATAATCCCTAGGCAATCGTAAATCCTATGTTTTTTTCCTGAGGATTACTAGTTTTAAGGCTGCTTTTAACACTTTCATTCCTATCTATATCGTGTCACACACTACAATGAAATTTGAGTTTTATTTATTAGTTTGTCAATATATTTTTGTTATGTGTATGTGATAAATTGTGTATAACTGTGGCATCGCACTTTGAAGACTTAGAAAGTTATTTTAAAATGGGATAGCGGCTCCACAACCTAAATACATGTAATCACAAAAACGAATAAAAAAAGATGCTGTAATATACAACACAAACCAAACTGACAGCAAAAAGTGAAAATTAAAATTTGACCTACAGTAACAAAAAGCTAATTAACAAGTTGAGGGTGGGCTACGTTAGTTAATGTTGCGAGGCAGAGGGCCCGTGAGGCATCCTGCGTTATTTTACATAGCGCTCCTACGAGTGGGTGCTGCCTGAACTGGAGGGTTACCACTGCTGGGAGAGTTTGTTTCCCTTGCCGCTTGTTGTGACAGTCCACATGCTCAGTTCGGTATTGTTTGTTTGTGGGTTACACCATTTGTGTTGGGGCGGGAAGTGCACAAAGTTATAGTGTTTTGTTCAGTGTGTTCAGGAATTTAGGATGCACAGTTATATATTTTCAACAATCAATGTGTTAAGAACAACAATGTGAGATGTAAATATTCATGAATACTAAATTATAATTAAGTGCAAATGAAGTACAAATATAAACTATAAAAAAATAAGAAAAAACAGAAGTAACAATACAATTAGATTATATCACAAAGAGTCTGGAGTACTCATCTGTGTTGTAATAAAATTATCTGGTGTTACATTATCCTACATAAGTTTAATAATTATGTATAGTTATTAACATTTTTAATCAAGCTAACAGTGCAGAAATGTTATTTAAAAATATTCAGGAAATATTTCATAAGTCTGGAGAAAAATAAAATAAATTATAAGATGATCTTTTGCAAATTGCAATTATTTATTTGATACCTTCTAAAGTTTGCCGAACTAATTGTTTTTTATATGATTTATAAAATTATAAAACAAACAAAACATCAGAGCTTTTGAAAGCTCAAGGCCCTCGGGGCCCGTTTCATAATAAACTACAAACTAATATTATTAGTAAATCAGCTGATCACCAAATGCAAATCTAATGGAAAATACAAGTTACAACTTGTAACTAGTAGATTATTATGAAACGAGGTAGCCCGTGCTCAAATAGCGCATTTTATGATTCTGTATGAGTGAAACTCACCTACAGTAGCCTACGTGAATGTTGATTATGAAGTGACAGAGATCTATTTTTGTTTACTATCTGGCTTTTAAAATTCATCTGAAGGTAATCAGCTGTTAAACTACAATTCCCATTAAAGAACTTGCAATAAAAGTTGGTCAACATTTTAAAGCGCCCTCTAGAAATAAATCAAAGGTGAGGGGGGCGAAGCCCGAAACAATTTTTTTGTTTTTAATTGCGATTCTTCACTGTGGTATATCTTAAGCTTTAAAATGACACCTCAATCTTAAAAATCGAGAGAAAACGGGACGTAACAGACAAAACCCTTATAGAAATAAGAAGATAGATGGGCCTCAGATTGAGTAAATTTCTTGGGTCAGGTTATTTTACACATGAACCATAAATTGTCAATGAAAGAGCAAATTTTATATTAATGAAATACAAGCTAACCTAAGTAACGTTTAACATGATGTTTTTAACTAGTAACCATGCTATATAAACTATAAAACTATACACTGACAGCAAATCCATACATCCAGTGATATTTCATTGGTTAACAGAAAAATCACCAATGACTAATGTAACTTTTATGACTGCTTGAGAAAATCTTGGATAACCAGTAGACACACTGGTTATGATAGTAGTGAAAATATATTTATTATATTACAGAATGATATCTCACATTGATGCCATACCTGGTTGACTAGGTAGGAGTGCATGTCCCGGACCCATGGTTTGCCGCAGATAGGTCCTTCACTGCCACTTCCAATACGCCTGTCATATCCGCAATCACTTCTCTTGCCTTCATTACCTTCTAAACAAAATTCAACTTTTGGAAATACATAAAATAAAATGGAATATCATAATGTCCCATACTTTTACATAATCAAAAATCATGAATAACTAAAATGGAGCCTTAAAATATTAATTTGGTCTTTAATTAGAAAAAGCTTAAAGTTTTTTATTTTGTTGAAAACATTTTACTTGATGGAGTTACTATTAATCTAACATTGATGCTAATAACCTAATTTGTAACATTACATTCTTTCATTTATGTACTATATCATTGAAACAAACTTTTATTAATTTTTTTTTAATTTGGTAAATTATTTCCAAGCTGTCATAATTATATTGAGGGATATTTTCTATATTTATCTTTTTAATATTAAAAAGATATATTTTTTAAATCTAAATTTTATGGACCATTAGAAAATTTAGACATCTCATTAAATACATTGCACTGCAACATCTGGTTCAAGATCATTTTTAGCCAATGAGACAACACGTAATCAATGATCAAAACAATAAGTATATAAGATTTAACCATTATATGAATTGTTTCTCAATCTTTTGGTCAAAGAGAACGTCTTTTCAAAAAGCAAATTTATTTGCAATGAGTTGATTATTGTAAACAGTTAAGAATTGTTATTGTTTAGAAAATTGTTGCGGACATTTTTCATCACTGATTAGTAAACAAAATTCACAACGTTTCGGGATCTGGAATCTGATCCCGTCTTCAGGTGGAAGAAGTACCTAGAACATAACAAAGTTAATAAAAACACGCCAAGCAGTCAAAAAACAAGACACGAACAATTGAATTGGAAAAATATACAGACTGCTTTCACAATTTACTGTTTGAGCTTTTTCAATTTATTAATGTTTATTTAATTTTTGGGACTGCCTGTTCTGTTTTCAAGTTTGCCTATGGACTTCTCCAGGTTCGCCTGGCGTGTTTTTGTTTTTACTACCTTTGTTATGTTATTTGTACTTCTTCCACCTGAAGACAGGATCAGATTCCAGAACCAAAAACGTCGTGAATTTTCTTTTCTGATCAGTTATGGAAAATGTCCGCAACAATTTACTAAACAATAACATTAACTCACCATCACCAACAATGAACTTTAGACAAAGAGTTAAGACTTCATTCTTCTACATTTCAATAATTTAAGTCTGTGACAGTGTAAAACTCGCCAAGTTACCTGGAAGTTCGTCCCCCACCACGTCCACTTCCTCCTCTGGGGGACTTTTCATTTTGTGCCGAACAGAAGCCATCCATTCCAGAACTTTTGCCGGTGAAGTTTTTTCCTGCAGCTTTTGGATGAATTCTTTATCACGATTTGTAGAGTCTTCCGGACCTGAACATCCGGTTGTTAAGGGATTAAATGTTACTTTATAGAATTTTAGCAAAGCACTCTTGAGTTGCATGAGATTTTAAGGGAAAAAACTTGGCTTAGAGGAGGATCAAGATAGGACACAGCTAACTCACCTTGAAATGTACTGATGAGGTTAATAGAAACAAGGATACACTAAAACACTAATAAACAAACATATATTTTGATGACTATATATATAGTCTTTTTCAATCATAAACCACAAAAACTATGTGTGTCATAAACATTTTCAAGAATTCCTAAGGTACAACTACGAAGTCTGATGTTAGACAGAGAGATACCTTTGATTGTAATACCCTTGATTTGACAAACATCAATGAGTTACAGCCAAAACATAAATCGAGGGCTAAAAATATATCAAACTAAACTAGTATTCATAAGCTTATTTTAAAAGTATTTTTGGCTTGGTGACTTCAAACTGCTATGAACCAGACCTTACCATAACAACTATTAACAAATAATGATTGGAGAATCAATTGTCTGTCACAAATCCAATGTGAATACAAAATTGGCAGTTGGAAAATTTCTTTGTTACCAGTAAACGTTCGAGAATAATTTTACAACCTGGAAGACACTGTTATGATTGTGGACAGCTGCTTTTTGAAGGTAAAGTCAATCACCATCAATGACTAGAATGACCTACTCTAATTATTAAAATTGTGCAGTCAAGAGCCTACTCTGGCGGGGCGTACGGTGGTTATTTGGACGTCCCTTTGCGCCGCCAGAGCCGCTTTACAAGCACCTTGTATTAGGTGAAGCTCGGGAGGTCTGACATTGTCACACAAGCGTTTTACAATTTTTTGTAGTACAAATCTCCTGGGGGATGTTGAATAAATCAGTTTTCAAGGATTTAATTTACCATCTGTTTGTGTTCAAAATGACATAATTTAAAAATCAACTCAATTAAAATTTCTAAGCACATAACAAATTATTTTTAAGTGAATATTACTTATTTTATTTTTTAAATTTAATTTATGTAAAGTTTTAAAGAACAATTAATCTTATTCACTAGGTACCGCAAATTCAGCTCTGTAGAAGAAATTAGTTTCTAGAGAAAATTGCATAAAAATGCGCAGGTTTCAGTATTTATGACTTTTAAAGCCCATAAATTAGTAGTTCAAAATAAAAAATGTTACGTCATAGTTATTTATGATGATAAGTACTTTCAGAGGAAAAAAATTGGAAAAATGTTTGACTACACAAGGTTGGAGGCAGAAGGTTGGACTCACCGATGAGACAAAACGCCGGTGAGTATCCATGAGTCCTGCACCACCAGTAGACAGTCTTGGTGCTCCAAACTGGCTCCTGTAAGAGTCCTTTGGTGCTCAACGCTGTCAAAATCCTCACGATGGTCTTGGCCCTCAGCCACTGCAACCAGCAACTACCAGTCAACAACTACTGACGAAAACAATCAGAGTTCATACGGTATCTCATTTTATACCACGTCAAAGTGGAACGTCGAAAAACAGTTAATTAGGGGAACTGGTATAAATAATTGTTTGTAAACACCGTAATCTCTGTATTTTTCTGTCACTGACCTTTGGCCATCAGCAAAAACATGCTTGTTAAAAGGTCATTTAAAAAATGGTGCTAGGATGATTTTTTTCTTTGATTAGATTATTGATATAATCAGACAATTATATCATTCTGCTGATTTTGAAAAAGTATTTGTATTAAATATGAATTAAAAGGGGTTCTCTATTAAATAAGCTGTATACAGTACACTCTCGTTCATCCAACTCGGCGACATGGGAATTCTGCTTTTTTTTGGAATTGATAATCTGGATATTATTACAATTTTTTTCTTACAAAAAATAATTTTTGCGTTTTAGCGCCTTCAATTCCCATTTAGTTGTAGTAATAGGAAGTGAGATAGGACGTAAACATCCCCTTCCTTGCGACAGTTAGTCTTCACGAGTGCCTGTGTTAGTGAAAAGTCCTTTGACTGTTGGAATATGAGTCACAAAATAAACTTAAAGCTATAAAAAGAATCGACACCAGTGAGTCACAAAAATATTGTTTTTTATTCCTGTAAGTTTGTTGTTATCAAATTCGAAGTTTATGTGTACTTTATTGTCAGGAAAGCTCTTATGTTATCTCACAATAATGAATATAACCATACGGATGAAAACTCATGACAGCCTCTGCGTCATCAAAATATTTTTTGTCATAAAAACTGGCTATTAAGCAACATAATTCCTAGGGATGGTCGGGTCCCGAAATTTCAGGAAAATTTTCGGGAAATTTTCGTCCCGATCATCGGGCGGGATTTTTTTATACTCGGGAATTTATCGGGACGGGAACTGCCGAACGGCGGCCGGCGATCGCGGCCGACGATCTCGCTAACGAGGACGGCGATCGCGGCCGCGATCTCTCTAACGATTACGACTGTCGCGGCCTACGATCTCGCTAACGAGGACGGCGATCGCGGCCGACGATCTCGTTAACGAGGACGGCGATCGCGGCCGACGATCTCGCTAACGAGAACGGCGATCGCGGCCTACGATCTCTCTAACGAAGACGGCTGTCGCGGCCTACGATCTCGCTAACGAGGACGGCTTTCGCGGGCGACGATCTCGCTAACGAGGACGGCTATCGCGGCGACGATCTCGCTAACGAGGACGGCGATCGCGGCCGACAATCCCTAACGAGGAAAACACGGCTTAGCTATAGCTTATATTTATTAAATTTTAAGGGTTTACAGCTTTAAATTTACATTTTTATAATTTTTTCCATCAAACACTCAAAAAAATAGTTAAATGAATTCATGCTAAAATAATAACTATAATAACTATAAATAACAATAAAAGTATAATAGTTTATAATTTCTTAGTTCAATTTTCTTATTTATATTCTTCAAGTAAGTCTTATTTATATTCTTCAAGTAAGGAACTGTCTCAGTAAAATCAATGAATATAAAAAAGAAATTAGCAAAATATTTGTTAGGGTCATAAATGGCATTGGCTTGTTGAACAACTTCTTTTCTGAGTGTTAATATTTATTCTAATTTCAATTTGTGGTTTTTTGTTCTTTTTTTATATGAGCAGGCCTTATTTATTGTAATATAGTATTTCTTTTCTTTACAATTTTTCCAATTGTTTTAATCTATATTTTTTACGTACCAATACCGCACATAATGTTTATTTTTATTTTTCGTACCAAACGTTTAATATTTCACTAAACAAAACTTGTATTTAATAAGACATGGGCAAAATTTTTCCTTTATGTGTGTTTAGTGATTCAACTTAAATTTATTTAATTACAATAAAATTTATACTTTCCCATGATCTTATTGTGTCCTACTAATATCAAAACTATATATTTTAATTTTTTCAACAAAAGGATGTTCATTGTAACTTAAACAAAAACAAGTGGAACAAGTTGGAAGGAGAACTAGTTGATATTTAACATTAATTTGTTTTTATACAACACTCAGATAAAAGTCAAAACAAATATTTCCCGATAGTGTTGAGAAGAGCAATCCCGTCCCGATCCCGTCCCGAAATTGGATGGGAAATAAAAATTCCCGTCCCGTCCCGTCCCGAACTAAAAATCCATTCCCGTCCATCCCTAATAATTCCTGATGAATGAGAGTGAACTGTATAATCTTAGATATTGAGAGTGTAAATGATTTTCATATGTTTTTGTGTGAAGTAATGATTGGTCCAAGGATCATTATAAGTCACTGCAGGAAGTCGAAGCTGGATAACCATGGAGTAGCGGATGGGGTGCTCTATTCCTACATGAAGCACTAAGTGGACGTGATTATTAATAAATAAATATTTCAAATAATATCTAATTAATATAACAGAAATTTTGGCTTTTAAGTGCTCAGTTATTTAATAAGCAACCTTTTTTTCTGTAATTTATAATTAACTAGTAAACGAAAACGAGCAATTTAATTTAAACTATGACACGTCATTGCTAAAAATGTAAGATGTAGTTCTAAATCAATGACATCCGACCAATACAATATTGAGATTATCACTAATCGCCCAAAACTATTCTTACTTACAGCTGTACATTACAGGTGTTTAAAATGTTCAATCTAATCCCAATGTTATTCTAATGGAAAATTTTCAAACTTAAATTATGTCCAATTCTCATAAATATTTTACAGAAACAATAGCAGACCAAGCCCTACCAATGACACAAAAAAATTGAAAATCGGTTGAGAATTGTAGGAAGAGTTTCCATTACAAAAAATCCCTTAGTGTATTACAAATAAGTATCAATCTTATAAAAATAAGCAACAGTTATTTTTTTAGAGTTTAACTGTTAAAGGAAGGTTAAAAAAAGGATCATGGGATCATAATGTACTTCTCAATAAAGAGGTATTTTCATTTTATAAATGGTTAATGGCTCTCTGTAAAACTTTGGGATCATTATAGGCCTATTTTCAGAGAGTATGGCATTCTAACAGTGTACAGCCATTATGTTTTGATTAGCCTACAGTAAATTAAGGAAAACTTGGAAGAGTTCACTAGGCGTAAAGAGGTGCATGCGCACAACACACGCAGGAAACAGAAACTCGACCTGCCCTTCTGCCGTCTCAAAAAGAAGAACTGCTTCCCAGTACTGGCTATCACACTTTACAATGCCCTCCCTGATAGGATCAGTAGCCTTGACAACCATGCTTTTAAGCAGCAAATGGAGGGATGGCTCAAGGATAATCCCCTCTATAGTATTGAGGAGTTCTTGGAGGCTGATTGGGACATAGTCTAATTGTCTTACCACGGCCATCAAAATCAAAAGTTGTAAATATTGGTTAACAAGTCGTAAGTTGTATATATTAGTTAAGTTAGTTCTATTCAAGACACAGTCTATCCAGCAGTGCTGGTCATTGGTGAAGTGGAAGGTATTCAGGTATTCTGTACCTCGGCTGCTGACTGTTTGAAGGCCGGCCAGGAGCAGTAGGCTTGGGTGGAGACGGCGCAGTACGGGTGGACCATCTTGAACGCCAGCAGTCGAGCGTCCGCGTGGACCAGTGGAAGCCCCCGCACCAGCCAGCGCACGGCCGGCTCTGTGCCACCGAACACACACGTGTTCACCAGCAGTCTGACACACATGAGATGCAACAACTACTAGTCAATACAGTAATCGTAAAATCCCTTAAACCCAACCCCTGGATTATCAAAACTTTGAATTGAACCCATCTACGGTGCTCGACCGTTCGCCATATCACTTGCTAATCGTTATTTACGATTTTGTGGCGTGATCGTAAATTATTGACCGCCATTAGATGTGATTTTGTTGCTATTGTGGCCATTTTTTTCTATAGCCTATGACTGTCGTTGACAGACTATATTTCAGAGTTACGTTCGGCTTTTCAGCAATTTGATTCTTGAGCGTAACATAGGCTCCGGACAACTCAACTTTCACCAAAACAGGCAGTGCCCAAGTCTATATTGTGTCGAGTTTGTGGAATTTTACTACTTCAATGAAAATAAGATGGGAAATTTTTCAAAAAAAGGTAGAAATGCTAATTCATTTGTGATATTCTTGGATGATGCTAGGAAATCGCTATGACCAAAGAAATCGTTGAAACAGCATGCTAAGAACACCAAATATTCAGGTGATAAACTTAGAAGGTGTTAAACACTCACAACACAATCTTATTTATTTTTTTTACTAATAAAGTTATGAAAATGTTACTGGATAGGAACTAACTGGATGGTTAACTCAATAAAAAACTCTACTTGGCTAACAGTTACAGTTAAACTATTCCTATTACCTTGTTTGAGTTTTATGACTTTTCATCCCATTATTGCTTCACAATACCAATTCATTAACACTTTTGAGGCAAGGCAGTTGTCAGAGATAGATTCCTTTAACTTTAAATTAAAGACAAACATAATTGTTTAAATGTGTCATATGCTTTTTCAATGAAAAAGAACTGTAGAGAAGACCTCTTTCTCCACATACAAATCTACGGTCTTTATTTGGGATTAACTTTTAAATAACAACATAAATGTTTTACTTCTACAGTGTAGTAATTGTAGAATTGGTTGGAATTATGTTTTTAAATTTTGGCATTAGGTACTAATGTGTAACATTATTTAGTATTTTATCAGGTGAGGAATTGATCTCAAGCACAATTTGTCTTTAAGACTTTCAATCTAACTCACCTCAACTGTTCAAGGTAGTAATATACTTGTTCGTTCACCGCAGCATTGAGTTGATCTTTGCTCACCATTACAGCTTTTCTTGCAAAATGGGTATCGTGTTGTAGAAAGGACGGTTTCTGCAAGTCGTTGTGAAGACTATTGCACGATAAAACACAATCTACTTCCACAGGTACAACTTCCTTTTCTCTTCCACCAGAGTTAAACACAAAAGGTCTTGAGGGAATACTGCTTTTAGGAAAATGGATAACTCTCAACAGTTCGTAAAACGATATTGTGTCTTTCACTGCGCACATATCATTAGAACTTGTTTGGTCTTTTGAGTTTTCAAGGTTTATCGAAGTTTTATGCTTCCCAGCAGGACTTTTCCCTTGATTAGGTGATATGAAAGACTTGGTTTGAGGTAAATAGCTTTGCCTATTGAAAGAACTAGGAGCATTACATTTTTCTGAAACACAATCTTGATCTTTGGTGACCGTTTCTGGTAAAGTTGGACACGGCTCAGTTCTTTTAATCAGTTGAGTTTCAGTCACTTTATTGTTAAGATTATTGCTTAACCTCAAGATTTCTTGACCTAAAGTAAGTTTTGAAGCGTTTTTTGTAACTATAGTTGCATTACAGCTTTGCATGTTTATCAACTTATTATTAGTTTGGGAAACAACTGTTTTTTGGACTGGCACCATTTGCTTTACTGTAACATTCTGTGTGCTTATAAGAGAGTGACTAGTATTTTTATTGAGGGAATTAACTGTACTATTCTGCAATTTTATTTGTTGCTGTGTATGGGAATTATTAACTGCATACTTTAAAACACTGTAAGTCATTGGTCTAGTGTCTGGTAAGATTTGTTTCATTGAGTTCTGCAACTGTGGCTGATAAGAATTTAGTGTCGAAATGTTGGATTTTGGAAGAATGGGTCTGAGAAGGCTGTTTGGGTTTCTAACATTAAGTTTAGTTGTGCTACTATTGCGAAACTGAGGTCTTAACAAACTTGTTTTTTGGGTACTTTCCTTTGAAACTGTATTTTGGTCCACAAGGACTGCTGTTGTATTGATATTTTTGGAAGTATTTTGATTGATAATTTCTGTCTTTGGGACCATTATAGGAGGTCGAAATATTAATGATCCTTTACTCACCAAAAATGTCTTCTCTTTTGTATTGGAGGTTTGATTTGGTTCATTGATTTTCAATTTCTTTAGCACATGATTTGCATTCGGAGATAATTTACTACTTAAAAGGTGTTCTTTTGTGATTTGAATATACCTTGGAGATTTGGCAGTTACTTCCTTCATAGGTACTGGTAAGTTACCCTTTAATGGACCTTTTACAACAAAAGATGTTTGATTGTTGGATAACAACTCTTTCATATTTGTCACAGTTTTTGTCTTTTTTATAGGTTGAACTTCAATATATTTGTTATCAGTTGTTTTCAAATATTGTTTATCAGAAAGATTTTCATTTTTTAATAACAATCCTTTGGGCATTGCCACTAGATTGTCAAGTGGTGCCTGAGATTTTTCACTTGATGGGGGGATTTCCATGACAGGGTTTACAACTGGAGTTTGTTTAGTCTGTATTACTTCATTGGGACAAGTTGACTGCGGCTGTACTAACAGAGGAGGGTTTTCAACTGGTGAAATCACCTCTGATTTGAGATGTTCATTACTTACCCCTGATAGTTTTACACTTTCATCTCTTGAAATAATATCAGGAACTTCTACTACAATCTCTTCTTCCACAATGTTATTTATAAAGTCATCAATTGGTACTTCCTCAATTATAATGTTACCATCAGGAAATGAATTTTCTGAATGGCAATTTATAATTGATGACAAACTTTCTTGAACAGAATTTACAGTGGTGTTATTTTCTACAACTATTTGGTTTTCTAATTGATCCAAAGTTTTATTTTCTACTTCGTTAAGGACAACATCACTTGGCTGGTTTTTATTATTGGGGAGATATTTCTCTTTTAACCCCAATATTGTTGTTAGATTTACATCAGATTTTTTTGTTTCAGTGCAGTTGATACATTCTTCAACGATTTCGTGCGGTTCTTCTTTAACTTCAGGCTTCATTTCTAGAGCATCCATTATATCTGAAGCCTCTACATCTAAGAAGTCTGATTCCACTCTTGCAAACTGACCATCTTTGTTGTTTGGCAAGCTAAAAAAGTTAAGGCTAGTTGAATCAATAACTTCCTCCTTCACCTTGATGCTACAAACATCACTTCCCTTTTCAAACACATTTTCATCTTTTAATGGCTCACTTTTCTCTACACCACATTTATCACGGTTATTAATTGTCTCACCAAACTCTTTAGAATTAGAATCCTTATTGAAACTTTCATCAAACAATAGTTCATCTTTTATTTCCTCTTTCAGACACATCTCTGAAGTACTCACATTGTCAGTGACTTTAGGAATTTTCCAGCAACGAAGAGGCTTTGGTGCCATTGACTCCACTGTAGAATCGTCCGAATCAGAGGAATCAGATTCTTCAGCAGAAGATACACTCGACTCTTCGGAAGGGCCATTAGAGAGAGGGCCAATGTCATGAGTGTTGTCCTTGATGTTGCAGGTGCAATCGTGGGAGTCAGTCCCCACACTCGTTGTCTGACATCTGCCACAAATCACCTCAGTGGTGAAATCTGGCACTTCTTCTTTCAACATGTCACTTGCCAGTGACAAAATGTCTTCTGAATTATTGACCTTGCCTTTGTTCCGAGAGCTTTTGTATGGATATAACCATAAGTCAGCAAATGTTTCTGCACCTGCAAAATACAAATGGTGTATGAGATTTATTCAGATAAGATCAAGCAGAAAAATGTCGATTCAAAATGTTGTAAATTATCTAAATATGATTACAAATATGAGTCGACTACAGTTTCAAAGTTTTCAAAATCATGCATTGACCATAGAAGCTATCATGCATTAGAAGCTTAGAAATAAATTTATGTGTGAAGCTTAAGTTGTGAAAACATGTATAACCGATCAGTGGATGACTGTAGCTTATATCAGATTTAGCAATGATTATTTAAAATATATGGTAGATGAAATTAATGGGAGCGAAGTATTTGCTACAAAATTACCTTCTCATGTATTCGATAACTTTGTAATGCAGTTGCAATGTTGTATAGAAAAATCATACAAAACCGTTAAATTAACATCCAAATTTATTAAAACCTTGGATGAATATGAATATAAAAAAGAATATTGAACAAAAAATCAACTGTATCGAAACTTATTAAAAAATCCTGATGATCTGGACTTGGAGCAGTATTACAAACACTTTAAGAATGTTTTGCTAAACCACATATGAATCACAAAAAAAAAAAAACATTATTCAGAATTGTTTGAATGAAATAAAAGTAATATTAAGGTGAAATGGAAACTGATTAAAGAACTGAAATGTGATAAATAAAAAAATAAAAACCCCCTTAATATTAAAAAATAAAGACAATTAAGTTATTTCAACCCCAAATAAAGTAGCAAACATATTAAAGGATTTTTTTTTTTGCACAGTAGGTGATGATTTGAGTGAAGAAATAATTTTGGAAAAAGGAATTTGATACGTATAAAAACATGTTCACAAGGAGCACACCTAGTGAGCCAATATTCTTTTAACCTTTTTTTTTTTTTTCTTCCATACATGGAAGAAATGGATGATTTCTTCCATACATGTAGGTACTTCTCCATGAGAAGTACCTACATGTATGGAAGAAATCATCTTAATTTAATAAAATCGTTAAGAAATAATGACTGCTACCGGAAAATGGAGCAAGACGTAACTACCTAAATTGTGTATTTTTGTTGCGTTTAACAAACATAATAACCCCTTAAATTTTTTGACACTGACAACATAACCCTGTGTAAGTGAGAAAGCTGAGCCCAGGCAGTAAATGAAACTTTTTAAATTCAGTAAACTAAAAATAACCTTTAGTAATTTGTATTTTTTGTGTTATCCTCTATTGCCCCTCAGAACTATTTAGCTACAGGTTTATCCGGTTTAACTATCTATTATATTTTCACTGTTCTTTCAAAGCCTTTATTTATAATAATATCCTGAGTTTAATTTCAGATTAATCAGACTTTTGGGACTCCACTGTTATAGCACATTTACCATAGACTAAATAAGATATGAATATAGCCTCTTAAACACGTATGCTCAAGATCTAATTAGCCTTGCAGTATAGAAATTTAAAAGGTCGGCCAACTATAGGTATTTGCACCCATACTTTAGGAAATAAGTAACAAATGTTTTAGGATTGTAAATCAAATGAAGTGGCTTCTGCTATCTAGTTACAAGAAGTAAATGTTAAATATCTTCAAATCGTAGATGATTGTTCACAAAAACATCTGCTTTGTGTAAATGGGAACCATATGTTTATTTACACTGCAACAACAAGTGGCTTCGATTAATACGCCTATTAATGTCGTAATTCACTTTAACATTGCCTACATTACATTCACTAGATGAATCAGAATACTTTATTCATAAACGTAGAGTACAGAATAGGTGCCAAGAATGAAATAAAATAAAATTGTAGATACAACTTAACACAATTTGGTTTTACAGGCATGGTTTTTTTATTTAAGTTTTGATTGTGGAGGTGGTTAACCATGAGGTAGTGTGGCAGTCACTGAATCAGGGTGAAGATCTCCAATTCATGAATTCAATACAAACATTTGAATCAGGTTCATACTACAATACCACACTACCAATAATACCACAATAATAATACCAATACTACCACAATAATAATATAAAAACTACCACAATACAACAATGCAAAACCAGAGTCACCGCAATCAATGTATGATTGTCAGTAGTTATCAAATGCAGGGTTAAGGGGAAAGTGAGCACTGATTTTCTTGCAATGTCATTTCAATTTTACAAACGATGATGCCACTTAAAATTGATTTCAAACACAATAACTCCATGAGAAGTATATTCAAGTAGACATATTTTACTATTGATTGTAAAAGCATTTAGTAGTTCAGATTATGCAGTACCCGCCACCTTGGATTTTTATTTCCATAAGACTTATGTTAAATTTGAAACATCCGCTACGCCTTCAATATTGGCCGAAAAAGATTATCTTTGTGTCATTTTAAAGGAAATTTTAATAACTATGACACTGTGAAATGAAAACGATGATTATAGATCAATAATGCGATTGAACCATTGAAAAAAAACGCGTCAATTTTAAAACAAAAAATGGTTGACAATACTTTGTTGAATCAAACAATCAATAATATAAAACTTTTCATTTGATAGGGCCCTAGGTATAAAAATTTCCTTTTAAATTACATAAAGGTAAATCCTTTTCAACCAATATTAAAGGTGTAGCAAACATTAGTCTTATTGGAATAAAAAACCAAGATGATGGGTACTGCAGACTCTAAATCTGATTTGTAAGCCCCAGAAACTTATCAACTGTACTTACTTCTTGTATGGTGTCCACTGATGGCTCCATTAAGTTTCAGGTGATGAATGATGTCCACTGGTTTATTTAAAGGATTTTTAAAAATAAGTTGCACCCTCATGGGAAACTCCCCCCAGCCCCTTCGGTTCAGGGTGAACGGAGGATTCCTGCAAAACACAAACAATATTTTCAGCCCTTAAATGTTAATATTTTCTTATGAAATTCATATTCTTAGCTAAATTAATCAATGTTAGTCCAGTAAATTTTAATAATTTTCTATACATATCTTTAAAAAATTTGAAAAATCTGATTAAAACAGGATTTTCAAAATATTGACGATCTCAGGCCTCACAATTAATTGTAATATGCAAACTGATTTCGAGAGTTTTATATTGTTAAGGAATAATTGAACAAATTTTTATTCACTGAGTAGCAAGGCAAAGATAATCACATTTTAGAATCTGAAACCTGGTCTTGTCTTTAGGCAAAAGAAATGCCTAAAAATTTGATAAAGTGAGTCACACTAGGCTAACCTTAATAAAACTACGACTAAAACTAAGAACGGTAATAGCATGCTATTAGAAGTTTAGATATTTCTTCCATAATATAGAGCAGTTTTAAAATACAGAAACGTTTCTAATTAGTTTTAATTTTTTTCACAAAACAGAGATCTATTAGGTTAATATATAAATACCTTTCTGTCAGCAGTTCCAAATTAATCCATGTAGTTACATGTTTCGGCTTATCGCCATCTTGAGACTAAATCAATAAAGGAGATGCATACACAATTAAGCTTTGTCAGTTATTAAAAAACAACACAAAACACATACAGTTGCCAAAGACGAAACCGACACGGATACATTTTACGAATAATTTACCCAAGTGATAGGCCTATTACTTTATGCAGCGACATTCCACAGTCACGGGCAGGAACGGACTGTCGGACAGCTCAAGCCGATGTTCCGTGTTGGTGTTGTCTTTGGCAACTGTATGTGTTTTGTGTTGTTTTTTAATAACTGACAAAGCTTAATTAATTGTGAATGCATCTCCTGTATTGATTTAGTCTCAAGATGGCGATAAGCCGAAACATGTAACTACATGGGTTACTGTAATTTGGAACCGCTGATGGAAAGGTATTTATATTTTAACCTATGTCTAACTGCAGTTCTGGGGATATAAACATAAATAACTTTAAAAAACAGAGATCAAATTATAAGGTCAATAATGAAAAATGTTTGCAATGATTTATCAAACAATAACATAAACACACCAACATCTGACTATATAAACGAGTGGTTATGGAGCACATAATCTTGACATTTATGTTCGATCCCTGAAGGTATCACCATTGGCTATATACACTAACGTGAATAGACTTCTCATAGCATAGACGTGTTTGAAACCAATATACAATGGCGCGATCTTCAGCAGCCTACATGGAAGTACAAGAGAAAAATGATAGGCAAAGCAGTACTACCATGATCAAGGATGAAACATTTCATAAGGGATAGTTTTGTTTATGTCGTAATGAAATGCTTTTGCAGAACTGTAAATCCAGCTGAATAATAACAACATCGATTGCAGCGACTCTGGGGCGGTGAACACAAACCTTCCAAATTTTTGTATCAAACTAAATGCATTGGATCAGGCTGTCTACTGCCAGGTAGATACAAAAATCAGTGACTTTTCGGTGACTTTAGGGGGTGAAAAATTTTTAAAATCAGTGACTTTTTCGTGGTCTATTTAGAAAATTTTGGGGTGAAATTGCTGAAGTAGCGAAACTTTTGCCCACAATTGCATTATTTTCTCAATTTATATAAAAAAATCTGTGACTTTTCTTGCATTTTAAGGAAAAATAAGTGACTTTTTGATTACTTCCGTGACCAGTAGACACCCTGAGGATGAGAAGTCTATTCACTTTAGAGTACATAGTCAATGGTATCACTCTAGAGTCAGTTGCAATTTGTCATCGTTGTTGATTAATTAAGCTATCTAACAACATGTCAATATTAGATAATGACAAGACCAGGGTTTAGACCATTCCCTATCACAGTGTTAAAAATGCCAATGGTACCAAAAGACACAAAACACATAAACATTGAAAAAATAATTGGTTACAGGGTGTTTTAACACGTTGGCTACCGACGGTAGGAAATTCGGGTCATCGGGACTTCCCAGCAGACCGATCCTAGTACTCGATCTCTCACCACAGACCGAGTCATTGTGACTAACACTAACCCAGAGACCAAAAATTTTGTTTCGCTATTTTAATATAATTTGATGTGTAACATATATATTTGCTCATAAAAGTTGGGAAAAAAAATTTATTTCAGTACTCTTTTAGCATTTTTATTGCGTCACATATGTGTGACGTTGGTCTATAGTAATATTTTGTATTATGTTTGTTTGCTATAGACCGACTGTCTCACATATGTGTCATGATTCGGATGACTGGGAAATAAATGAAAAATAGTTTTACTACACTAAAAAATACTAAAATATACAGGACAATGTGTCACGCAATAAAAAACACCATCTGGAATGTTTAGTAAACAAACACTAATGGCAGCATGTGAGCAGACCATATGGCCAACTTTGAAAATCTGTAAAAAATCAAATTGAGGTCCTACCCAGAGACCAAGCGACACACATGTGTGTCACACATTCCTATAGACCGATAAACAGGTTTTAGGTCGATTCAGTGGACCAAATGGGTGTGGCGAGTCATTTAACTGAACCAAGACTGCGTCCCATATATGTGTCGTCGGTACACTGTATTTGACCTGAGCGTCCCATATATGTGTCGTCGGTACTCTGGGAACACCTTGAGTGACACATATATGTGACGCTGGTCTATTTTTAAGGTTTTCTTTTAACATTACGTCACATATGTGTGACGTTCGGTAGCCAACGTGTTAAAAGAAGATGAATACTTCCAATTTGACTCTCTATTATGTGGTCTAGAGAAAGATGAACTTAAAGGAGACAGCCAATAATCTCAACTTACTGTGTTTTTAAAAAATTTACTACAACAAACCTCAAAGCAAAAGAGATAAACTTACGGGACAGTGACAACGTCGTGTGGTTTGTAACTGGGATGGAGGAAGAAGTGCACTTTAGCGACCTCACGATCGGCTGCCAGAGAGCCAGGGGAAGAGCGAACGTACACCATCCACTTGTGGGTGGCAGGGTCGAAGATGTCGCCGTCCACCTGTATCTGCTTTGCAACGTTGCCTACCAGAACTCTGTAACAAGTCAAAACACAATATAGGTGTAGAGTAGGCATATGATTTAACTAAGGTAACATAAGTTCACCCTGTTTTTCTTTCCATAAATATAACGAAAAAACTTCAAGCTTCAAAGAATCTCTACTTGACTGGCTGCTGCATGGAGAGTTCCACTCTGTTGATTTTTTTATTTTTTTTTTTTTTTGAGATATTTTATTTGAAACACCGACGCACTCTGTGGTGTGTATTTTAAGGTGAGTATTACTGAAGGGGTGAGTGTGATGATTGTAATGGATCAGATGAGGTGTAGCTTTGTTACTGACAAATATCAACTGTTCCATTTGTCAGGATCATTAATTAATAGCCCAATGACCAGAGACAGCTGGGTCCAGTATCGAACCATCAAAAAGCACTAACTTTTCTCAGGATCGAACTGGCAACCTTCAGATTCAAAGGCGAGCTCTTTAACCACTCAGCTACCCAGCCAGTTGAAGAATACCTGGAGCGAAGAAATCAACCTAACTGATGAAACTGACACATTGACGCCATTACTGGACTCTACGTATATGTAAATAAAGATAATTTTGTCTTGTCTTGTCTAGTAACAGCAGCCTACAGCTGTGTTTGAATAAACCGGGAAGGAATTTGTCCACAGTGTTGTCATATTTTCAATTGAGTGGGAAATGGAATGGAAAGGTTTACGATACTATTGTCGTAATCAAGCCTGAATTCATAATTTGGCTGTCTTGCTGGTACCAGTGTCATAATAATAAACCATTCTGTGCCCATAATAACTCTGCTTAGTTTCATATGAATTATCACACAACTTTGTTTTGTCTTATCCAATATCTAGGGATTATTTCTGTATCAATATATAAAAACTGTCTGAAATTTTGAATTGCAAAAAGAACATAGGCCTACCTCATGTGTAATTTTTTTATATTTCCCCGAAGAGATGAATTTTCCTGTGGATTTCCAGGGATATTTGGAGGAACATAACGAGGTCTAATTATTTCATTCTTCATAGCCTCTTCCTCCCCATCTTGGGTTTTGTTTTTATGTTTAGTGGCACACTTCTTAAAAAGCTTGTTCCGTGTCTTTCTTTTCCATTCAGCAAGATTCGATGCCATCCACTCTTCAGTTTCGGACACATCACGAGGACGCTTGCCAATCAGCTTCTTCACCGCCGGGTGTATACTCGGTCGCTCGTCTTTTTCTCTATCCTGTTGAAACATGATATTAAAATTATTAAATGTTTAACTTCACATATAAATAATATGTTTTTCAATTCAATCAATTATTAAATGAAGTAACCAGCAAGAAGATTATTTGAACACTAATTACAAAAATATTTCTAGATATAGACATTCTTTCTTTAGCCTACACATTACAACATTTTTTACATGTGTATATATGCAGAATAGATGCATTGTCAAAAAAATTAAAACTAAAGAATTCTAAAACTATAGGTAGTAAAATTATTTCATTGTGAATAAAAAAAATAAATAAATAAATAAATGAAAGGATTGTCATAAAATTCTAGCAAATAATAAAAAGTTGTATTGGCAAGTTCATTCTTTAGTGTCTTTTAATGGTTATTACTTATTACTCAGTGTTGGGGAAGCTACTTTTTAAAAGTAGCTAGCTACAGCTACAGCTACTTTTTCAAAAAAGTAGCTTAGCTACAGCTACAGCTACATTTTCAAAAAAGTAGCTAGCTACAGCTACAGCTACAATAAAAAAGTAGCTCGCTACAATTTAAGCTACTTTGCTACTTTCGCAATCTGGTCCTGTTTTTCTCTTGTAATATGTGACCACCCAATTTTCCCACTTAAAAGTAAAATTAATTTTTTTTTTAAATATAGGCCTACTCCTTTTTTTGGTGTTGTGTTTAGACATATTTTCATTTTAATATAATAATTTGTGACTCTTATGGAGCCTAGGTAATGTAAACAGAATAGTGGCATGAAAATATAAATTGTCAAATAAAAAGACTTACATCAAAGACGTAAACAACAATATTTATTAAGTTATAACTTATTACATCACTAGGAACTTAATGTTATTAAGTTCATAACATTTTTCTTAGACCGGCCACAATAGGGTTAATAATGTTGGCGTATACACACAAGAAGGACTAGCTACTTCAGTTTAGTGGCTAATCTCGCTTTTAGGCCTACTAATTGCCATGATGTCGATTGTTAGATTAGATACTACATAAAGTACTAAGTACAAATTTACAAAGTTCGGGAAGTAGGCCTACAGCAAACGTTCACATCAACTTCTAACATCAATCAAGGTGGTTGAGGTTATGTTAGTTGAGTCGTTATGGCAGTACAGTAACAATTGGCTATTTATTTGAATTCATTGACGTAGCGTCATTTCTCATTGCTGTAAACATTCCTTTCCTTAATTGCCGACCTGAGCGATCCTGGCGGTGTGCAAGCATATTGCAGCAGTTTAGTTTCTATTCTATAGGCGCATATTAGTAGAATACTACTAGCGCTTTAGCGCATCTAGTGGTCAGCAAACACAAAAGAGAACAAGACTGGTGATTGCCATTGTCATGTTGTGGTTATGAGGTTATGGTACTCAATTGGAGCGTCTGGTGGTGACAATGGATTGAAAGTAATCTTCAATTCCAACGAGAAAAAACATAACAGCTGACTAACCTTCTCTCGTGAATGATGAAATGTAAACACAATTATTATATTTTATTTAAACAATAGTAGGGAGTAAAGTAGCGGAATAATCCGCTACAACTACTCTAAAAATGTAGCTCGCTACAGCTACAAGCTACTTATTTTCAAAAGTAGCGGAGCTACACTGACGCTACTAAAAAAGTAGCGGAGCTACAGTAGCGCGCTACAAGTAGCGCGCTACTCCCCAACACTGTTATTACTTATGGACTTAAAATTTAGTAGCAATTCATTTTACATCTTTAAACCAGCATAGAGAGGACTTTAAAAAAAGAGTAAATGTGTTTTGGAAGTCTGAAGATGATGTCATTTCTAGTACTGTAACTATGTTGATATTAAATTGATTCAGGCAAAGACATTTTTGTATAGTGAATATAGTAAGTTAATTCATAACGAAAAGCACTAAGGTATTTTTTCACAGTTACAATATTCTAAGCTGAAGACAGTCACAAAGTGTGCTAAGTTTATCAACTAGAGGCCCTGGATCAAGTAGGTAAGTCAGCTGTAATACACTGTTGGTTTGGTAGATTGTAAGTCTAAGCTTTGGATGAGGTGTTTACTATGCATATCAGGAAATGGTCCAAGTTTAAGAAGGTTTTCTTCGGATCATTACCAAATATTTGCCTTTTAAATTTACTAATAGTTAAGCTCAAATATTTTATATATGAATTTTTAAACGTTAGGGTTGAATGTTTTATAATAAATTGAATCATATATCACTACTGTATTTAAATACCTATATGCTGCATAACACCCGCAAAGAAAGCTTTTAGATACATTGAAGCTATCCTGTGCTAGATAGCTTTTGTAAAATATATTGTATTTTTTTCTGGGGAAAATCAAAACCTACCGTCTGAGTGTTAGCATGGAGCGAATGCAAATTTACAAACCTGCTGAAGACCCATGTAATATTTTACAACTGCTTCCTTACGTAGTCTGTCTAAATTTTGTTGACATTTCTTGATGTTGTCCGATATCTCTGAAATAGCACCCATTCTATCAGCAATCTCTCTATCAATTTCTTTTTCAAAGATTTCTATCAACCGTTCATCACTGTTAGACCCTGAAAATAAAATTATAAAAGTAAAATCCATAAATTGTTTATCTATTGAAAATGTTACATAGAACAATAATAAAAGAGAGGTTATTAGAAATATATTTGGTTAGTGAATTAATAAATATTACAGTACTCGTGTACTTTTAGTATGAAATCGAGCAATTTAATTTTGACAGTTAGGCCTACATGTCGATTTGTTATTATATCCTGGACCTCGGCGGCGTTCCTCTGGTCGTGTTGAGAAATGACATAGTTGAACTTGCTGTTATCTGAGGTGATGCGATGAATTGCAAATTGAGCTTCAACTTGGGCCAACCAAACAACAGGATTTTCGAGCCAAAAGGGTGGGAGCCGAAGGGAAACACAGTTGACTTGAGCCATTTCTTTTTGCGTGCAAACCGGTATGTGTCGTAATTGCGTAGCTTGATCATCCAAATGTTGCTGTGGTGGCGGTGTTCGCCGTTGTTGCGAAATTTGCTGCTCTAGAGCCTCAATGTGACCCTGCAATTCCGCAATTTGTGATCTTAGTGCCTCTTCTGACATGGCAAAAATTGATCACGTCGGGGTCACCAAAGTGGGAAAGAAATTGAAGGCGAGTAGTCAGTGAAGAGGTATTTACTAAGAATCCAAGTCTACGAAAACTCAAGTAAGTTAATCAACCAAAACAACATAAAAAATAACACATGGAAATATAAATAATCAATCATAAGTTTCTAATTTGTTTAGTACGTGGGACGATCACCACACGTATGATCAACCTATTGATACACGAGTTATTCTTAGATCATTATCGCAACCTCTGCTTGCAAGGCGGAAGTTTTTATATTCCTAGAAAATGGTTGGTTAATCAGACGGGCGGTTGATACGAGGTAGGTAAAGAGAGCTTCCACTGTACATGTTTACTCGGGAAATATCACAACTCTTGTGAAAGTTGTGTGACAAAATAAAACATTTCATTTCATTTCGATTCACAATTATAAATCGGCCTGGTATTGTTGGCAACCGGCACCCAAATTTGGTATCACTTTATCAAAAGTTTCAGTCTTCTATTTCCGTAGCGTACAAAACCTTTGATGTAGGCCTTTGATGTAGCCTTAGTTATTAACAAGTATAGGTTTAATATAAACTTACTATTGAAGTATATGCATTGAAAGATATTTCACATGATTATTATAAGTCAAATTAATTGTCAGCTGGTTTATTTATTATTATGGCTTTTGTTTACCTTTTGTAAAAAGAGAATTGTTTTTTATGATTTTGTGAGTAAAGTTACTTTGTATTTAAATGTTTCTCTTCTTATTAAAAGTTATATCCTTCAAATATCCATTATACTCTGCTAAAATTATATTGATCTCAATAGGTTATGGGCCCAGCACGCTTCCACTGAGCAAAAATAAATAAAAGAGTTTAATATCTTACATTTGAGTTTTAGGTACCATTGCTGAAGTTTTTCAAAATGGATCTAAAAGTAAAAATTGGATATTTAGAAGGGAAGAGCAATTGGGCAACCTGGAAATACAAAGTCTTAATCCTACTGAGGAGTTTTCCTGGAGGAGAAGATGTTGTAAAGGGTAAACTCACAAAACCAGAGGCTCTAGGTAACGATGCAGATGAAGATCAGGTAAAACAGTACCAATCTAAGTTAGAAGTTTTCAGTAAGGCTGATACAAATGCCTTATTAGTTTTGACAGCTAATATGACTGAGGAAACTTTAACTAAAGTTATGAGATTTAGTTCTGCTAGGGAAGTTTGGTTGGAACTTCATAGATTGTTTGAAGGGGTCACTGAGGACAAAACTTTTTCATTATGTATGGAGTTTTTCCATTACAAACATGATTCTAAGGATGACATGTCCAACCATCTTTCAAAATTGAAAAATATTTGGAATAATCTAAATGTAGAACTAAATTAAGGTAGTCGTGTTGACAAACTTCCAGAAATTTTATTAATATGTAAGATTTTGGAAACTTTACCTCCTGAATATTTTTCTTTCAAGTCTAGTTGGCAACTGATGGCCAAGTCTGAAAGAACGGTTGATCATTTGACAAGTCAACTATGTGCACATGAGAAAGCTCTGTGTACAACTTCCACGGATAGTAGTGGAATTGGGGAACACGAGACTTTAAGTTTAACAAAGGGTAAATCAAATGTTAAACAAGTTAAACAAAAATCTAAGTTTGTTTGTCATTATTGCAAAAAGGAAGGGCACATAATTAAGAATTGTATTAAGTGGAAAAAGGATGGTAAACCTACTAAACCAAAATCTGGATCTGATTCTAGTAAAATGCAATTGTGCACTTCGAGTGTATTTTCTGCTGAATGTGACGATCAACATTGGTTTGTAGATAACGGTGCTACAAATCACGTATGCAATAATGAGAGTCTTTTTAAATTTGTAAAACCTTTTGACGTTCCTCATAGTGTTACCACCGCAAATGGTCAAACGGTTAATGCACTGGGATATGGTAATGTTGACGTAAGGATTTACGAAAATGGTAGCTATAGGGATGTTGCGTTTACCAATGTATGGTTAGTGCCAAGCATGAGTAAGAATCTTTTCTCTGTGTTGTCAGCTCATGATAAACAACCTAACAGTAAGTTCATTTCAACTGCAGATAAGTGTAGGTTTGAAGTCAATGGTAAAGTTGTTCTTTCGGGACAGAGAGAACGGAACAATGGACTTTACAAGTTAAATGTTGTAAGTATTCCTAACCAGTCACCAATCGTAAATGCGGTAACTAATCCTAGTAAGACTTTACAAATATATCATGAGCGCATGGCTCACCAAGATAAACGTCATGTTAAGCAAGTAATTGAACGTGAATTAGGGATTAAAGTTCCTCTAAATTCAGAACTTTGCGAGGGATGTATTTATGGAAAAGCCCACAAACAAAAGTTTGGTACAAGACAAAGAGCAACAACTCCCGGAGAGGTAATTCATGCGGATGTATGCGGTCCATTTCAAAAATCTTTCGGCGGAAACTCTTATTATGTCTTATTTAAAGATGATTATACACGGTTCAGATTTATCTACAACATTAAAGAAAAATCTGAGGTGTATGACAAGCTTCAAGCTGTTATTAAGGAGTGTGAACGTGCTGGTCACAAAATAAAATCTTTTCAGTCTGATAATGGAGGGGAATTTAATAACGGTCGAGTAAAAAAGTTGTTGGACGATCATGGTATACAGCAAATCCTAACCCCACCTTACTCTAGTGAACTTAATGGTTTTATAGAGAAAGATAATCGCACCGTAGTGGAAGCAGCTAGGTCTCTTCTACATGCTCATGGAAACTTGCCACAAGGTTTATGGGCAGAAATGACGAACACAGCGGTCTATATTCTCAATAGAACGGGTAAGTCGGGAGATCCGGAAAAGTCACCATTTGAAATGTGGTTCAACAAGAAACCAAATCTCAAGTATCTTCGCATCATAGGAAGCGAATGCTTCGTACATGTGCCGAAACAAAAAAGAAAAAAGATGGATAAGAAGGCAATTAAAGGTACGTTAGTAGGATACGACAAATTTGGATACAGAGTTTGGATTGGAGGATCAAAATTAATGAGATCAAGAGATGTAATCATCAATGAGAGACCTCTTAGCTCCAACACCACAACTATTTGTCTACCACCTAAAGAAGAACTTGAGGACATACCAGAAAATGAAGAAAAAGAGAAGATATCCGAAGATCAAACAGAAGAAGAAAAAGTAAAGGAACAAGAAGGCAACTCGACAAAAATGAAGCTTAGGGATAGGGAGAGTATTCTTCGTCCTGAAAGATATAACGAATTTGTAACTCTTTTGATGACATCATCAAATACCCCGGCAACTTATGAAGAGGCTATTGAGTCCGAAGATTCAAAACACTGGAAAGAAGCTATGGAGACTGAACTAAAAGCACTTGAAGAAAATGAAACTTGGGAAATGCAAGAACTTCCTAAAAATAAGAAAGCTTTGCCTTGTAAATGGGTTTACAAAATAAAAGAAAACCCAGATGGAACAATAGAGAGGTATAAGGCAAGACTAGTGGTGAAAGGTTTTTCACAAAGGAAAGGTGAAGACTACAGTGAAACATTCAGTCCAGTGGCAAAAATGACTACAATTCGAACATGCCTAAGTGTAGCAGCAGCTAAAAAGATGAAACTTGCTCAATTTGATGTTTCTACAGCATTTCTATATGGACAATTAGAAGAAGACAATGAATTGTACATGGAACAACCTACAGGTTTTGAGGATGGTAGTAATAAAGTATGCAAATTAAAGAGAAGTTTGTATGGCTTAAAACAAGCCGCAAGATGTTGGCATAAAAGAATGGTCGAATACATAAATAAACTGGAATTTGTTCAGAGCACTGCTGATCCTTGTTTATTCATCAAAAGAAAAGGAGAGGACCAGATAATGGTTGTTCTTTATGTTGATGATAGTTTAATAGCATCGACCAATGCAACACTTCTTGAAGAATTTTTGAAGAACTTAAAAAGTGAATTCAAAAGAAAAGAAAAGGAACTTTCATATTTTTTTGGCTTGGAAATTTCTCAGAAGGAAGACGGAACAATCAAAATCCATCAGAAGAACTACATAAAGAGAGTACTCCAGAGATTCGGGATGGATCAATGCAAACCTGTTAGTACTCCAATGATAAGCGGATCATCTGAAGAGACTAAAGAATCAGGGAGAGAAGAAAGTAAACAGTGGCGGATCTAGAACATTAGTAAGGGGGGGGCTAACCGGGGGGTCTGCGCCCCCCCTCGATCGGCGGGCCAGACCGGCGGGGGGTTCGGGGGCCCTCCCCCGAGAAGCTTTTGAATTTTAAGTGTTAAAAATAGCAGTTTCAGGTCATTTCTTCACCCGTTGCTTTGGAAAACAATACTAAATCACCAATCAATTTTTATTACAAACAACAGTTTGTCCAATGTACCAACTTTCATTGCTCTTATTATCATTAATATTTAATGAGAATTTCTTTTGCATCGTGAAGTACAACGCATACACTAACCTTAAAAAAATTGGTTTGTTTTTATAGGCCTGTTGCTATCTAAATTTTCATTATCTTTATTTAGTATTGAAATGGTACACTCTCATGTTAACACTTTTAACTTTAATATACTAAGTTGGTAATAGGTAGGTAGCTTAATATTTTAAAATGTTATTAAAATTTAACTTTAATATACAGTAAATTTCATCATGGATTAGCCACTAGATCACTTATAGGTTTTGGGTCTTTTTGACCCATTATGTGTTTACAGTTACAATTACATTAATCCTTCGATAGTAAAGTTATCGTAGTGTTAAAATTAAATAGAGACACACACTCCAACACGGACACGGTACCTACATTTCAATGAATAAAAACTGGCCATTATGGTATAATAAAATCACGTGCGTCGGCACCAAGTGATGAGACTCGGCCTTTCAGACTGTTTTAATGTAGGACTACCGTTGCGAATGCTGCTGCACTCTGGTTTATTTATTGTCGGATCAGATGTTCTAATTTTTTTGTTAACAGATGATTTCATTATTGTTACTATTTCAAGTTTTAAATTCAATTGCAACTCTAAAAAGTGCTTAGTTGTATTATCTATTTACTTTACTTTAATTTATCTAAATATTTAAATATTATTTAAGCCTTCATTATTTCTTTTTTTTTAGTTTTGTACTTCATAAGACCATTGTTAATTAACGTTAATTACGTTAATTAACAACGTAACGTTATGCAACGTAATTAAGCACGTACCGTTGTTACGTTAATTAACATAATTCGTAATGGTTAGGGGAAAAAACTTAATTTTACTTACTAAGCTAACTAATTTTTATGTTATTCGAAGTGCGGCCTTAAAAACACATCTATTGAAAGAAGACTATTTACTGAACATCTTGTGAAAATTACAAGTTTCTAAGTTTTACTCTTTTTGAATTGGGCTTGCTTAAAGTTAGCCATGTCACCGATGATCGTGGCGAACACATCTCCGCTGAAGGCTGTGACGCTGGGTTAGTTATAGCTCTTATGCATGACTTATCACTACCGTGTGATTTGTTTTGAGTTAGTGAAAGTATTTCTGACCTATATATAAATAACAAACATAACCTAATCGTCGCAGCGGCAGTGCATTGTAAACTTGGCTGAGTACTTGTAGCAGGCCCGGTGTCAGGCCGCGGGCGGAAATGCGTTCACCGCGATCATCGGTGACATTTCTAACTTTAAGGATGTAGAACCGAAAAACCGTAAGACTTAAAAAAGTGAAATTTTACACAATGCTCAGTAAATAGTCTTCTTTCAATTTATGTGGTCTTTAATACTGCAAATGAAAATAACATAAAAAAATAGCGGGCTCATGTCATATAACAATAGACAAGTATGCCTACCAGAAAGAAGACTTTCCTGACATGGAAACCTGTAAATATAGGCCTTATCATTTTTATCCCAGAACTGCTTTATTTGAAAAGTTTGAAGAAAATCGTTGGAGCCTTTCTCGATATCCGTGTGTACATACATATAGACATAATACAAATAAATATACCTCATCAATAATATTAGAGTATAACAATATACTTTTTTGTAAGTAGGGATCGAGTGCCGATATATACTATAATTAATTTATAAGTAGCCTATTTTTGCAAAAAATTATGATTTCTATTTGAATTAGCAATTATTTTAACGAATTTTACCTCCAGTTGGTTTTCTCCAGGTTCAAATAATCTACACGGTTCTGGCTTTGATAAAAACTTGAACGTCAATTTAGACTGCTTTTCGTCGTCTTTTATTTAATCAGATTATTGTTTTCTTTAGAATGAACCTCAGTCTTAATTTTTCAGACATAACCTTCTTTAGAACTACTTTATTTATTATAATGAATCTTAATAATTAATTAAGTGATCTCGTTTGAATCAATAGGTAGTCATCACAAAGGGTTTATCAGACATTACACATACAGCATTGCGTTTTGCTCTGCACTGTCTGTTGTTCTTGATTTCGTGTTGTGACAGGAAAAGTTTGCGCGGGCAATGCAACCAAACATTAAATACAACATCTAGTTGTAATTTTGATTCCTTTTCGACTCTCTCCACCACTTCCACTTAGGCCCCTATTATACATCGAATCTTTCAAGGCACGTAAAATAAGTACATTGCACTAGATAGGATCATTTATACCCGGCGCCTGACGGTCGTCTGTCGCGCGTCATCCAATAAGGTATACAGCGATTCGAGCGACACGCGGCGGCGCCCCTCGCAGCGTCGCTCGACGCGATGTAAAAGGGCCCTTAAACTTGAGGATGGAATACGTCACTCCCCAGCTCCGCCTCGTAACTATACGAAGACTCGGCATACACACACAGAGGGACTCTGGAAGCCTCAGAATTGGTGCCCCACCGCTTGAGATGGCGTACCAATAGAGACACTAAAATGACAGTGTCGTCTAGTTGAATTACCAGAAAAGGACATTATAATATCAATTTAAGAACAAATATTTTTAGGGGTGATGTTTTTATTTCACAGTGTGCATAGCAGACACAAAGTAGTTTACATTGACAAATATCGGAAAAACGTGCGCTGGTTTGCCGGCGACTCATCACCCGGCCTGCGCCCAACACGGGCTGGCGCCCGATCCGGGCCGTCGCGGCGCCCCACCTTGGCCCCCAAGGGGGGGGCTATAGCCCCCTTAGCCCCCCCCTTGGATCCGCCACTGAAAGTAAATATCCCTATCGTCAAGCTATTGGAGCATTGATGTATGTGATGGTTGCTACAAGACCTGACATAGCATTTTCTGTAGGCATCGCATCAAGGAAACTTGAAAATCCATCAAATGACGATGTTACAAGAGTGAAGAGAATTTTTCGCTACCTGAAAGGAACTGATGATCTATGTATCACTTATCGGTCCGACATTAAACCGTCTCTAGACGGATATAGTGATGCTGATCTAGGAGGAGATCTAGATACTGGACGCTCTACAACAGGAGTAATATGTTTACATGGTGGAGGACCTATTTCATGGGTTAGCCAAAGACAACAAAGTGTGGCTTTATCAACAACTGAAGCCGAACTAGTCGCTGCAAGTGAAGCCGCTCGTGAAATGATTTGGCTTAGGAGACTGTTTGAAGAATTAATGTTTCTGCATCAAACCCCTACACTGTTTGTTGACAATGAAGCTGCAATTAAACTGGCAAAGAACCCTGAATTACACAAACGGACGAAACACATACGAATACGACATTTTTTTGTGCGAGAGGTTTCTCAAGAAGGACTGATTAATATTCAACCGATTGCGACAGAACATCAATTGGCTGATATGTTGACAAAGGCGCTACATAAACCAAAGTTGACAGATCATCTGAATAAAATTGGACTGTTAAAGTGAAACATCTATTCAATGAGGGAGAGTATTGAAGTATATGCATTGAAAGATATTTCACATGATTATTATAAGTCAAATTAATTGTCAGCTGGTTTATTTATTATTATGGCTTTTGTTTACCTTTTGTAAAAAGAGAATTGTTTTTTATGATTTTGTGAGTAAAGTTACTTTGTATTTAAATGTTTCTCTTCTTATTAAAAGTTATATCCTTCAAATAACCATTATACTCTGCTAAAATTATATTGATCTCAATACTTACCAGTATTTGTATGCGCTGTTCCTCTAGAGGTAGAGGGAAGATTGAGTTCAGGGTCTACCTCATTATATTCCATGTTTCCAATAATTTGAGAGAAAAAATGTTTGATAAAAACATGGGTTTTACCATCACTGATAAAACCAAGTACAGATACAACTCGTTAATTGAGTTTAGATATTGTTCTGCATATTCTTTCTGAAACAGTCATGAATTTATACAATAAAAACAATGCATCATTAAAAATCAAACAATGTCTAGTTTATGGAAGGCAATCACACTTGTTTAGCACACACAATAGAAATATAATTGAACTGAGCTTTATGGTTTTTTTTAATTATCATGAATTACTGGATTCAATGGTCAAAAATATTTATAACATGTTATAAAGTTATAATTTATTACTTAGGAATATAATTTATAGAATTGGATGTTAGTAGGCCTACTGTACATATTTTTACATATTTGTAATTGATGGACTCGGAAATCCCTGGACCGTTTGCCATGAAACTTGGTATATACTGTATACGGAAAATCTAATGGAGTAGGTTTGTAAGCTTTAGTGTTTTTATAGCCCCATGGGTAATTTTACCCATGCATCGCACTTAAATCAGCCTACAGTACTCAATTTTCCTGGGCATAGGTTGGTTCTTCATAGTAGGCTAAGTTAATTTTCAATCCGATATGATATCGATGGGATCGATCGTATGGTAGCCAGAGCCCAATTTAGCTTAGTGCCGCCCCTAGGCCGCATTATGCTTGCCGCCCCCCCCCCCTCCCCCGGCCCGTCTCCCACCACACCTCCGACACACCGCACCCACGGTACTGGAGATAAGAAATAATATTCTATCTATCTATAAATAAAAATAAAAAAATGTGCTGGTAATTGAAAGTTAAATCTTTAAACTTTCTAGGTAAATTTTCCCCGGAAGAGCTGCTTGGATTGCCCGCTCTTCCTGAGCCCGAACCGAATGCCGCCTCGCAGCCGTATAGAATCTAGAAAAACAGATTATTTAATATAGACAGTTATAGCTGGAATTAGAAATTTTATTAAAAAATTTTAAAACCAGAGAAGACGAGATCCGTCTTTTTACTTTCAGGAAAAGTTAAGAGCCAATCTCTATCTTAATGAGTTAATTTTAAAACACGATTCCCGTAAACCTCTGCATAGCCACAAAACTCGCTAAGGATGCGCTCTACCCATCTGCCGCGCGCGAATGCAAGGGTTTAGAATCTCCCTGTTTGTCGCCCCAGTTGTAAACCGATTTAAAATATTTTTGTGTCATTCTTTTCGTAATATAATTTTGTACTCCGCTATCGTCTTACAATTTTGATATTAATTTAAATTACTAAGCAGAGTGCTTGCTAATAATGTTGAAATAAGCGTTTTTGTATCAAGTTTTAACGTATTAAAAACAATATTTTGAGAAAAAATAAGACGATACTAAAGTACAATATAATCTTAAGAACAAGAATCTGCAATAAGATTGGTAAAACGTTTATAGATAACGATGCAAGAAGGGAGATGCGAAAGGTCTGCAATTTCAAAAATATCGTTATTAGACCACTGATCAATTTTGCACTGAAACCAAAAAAAGCATTAAAATAACAAAATTTAAAATCACCCGTCATATATTTTCCAAAATGTGAGTTTCCGCGTATAGCGGCAGTTAACAGTCTCTCTCGACGAGGTAGAGCGCACCCTTAAGGTTCGGTTGGAAGATCACCTCATCGTTGTTACCACCAGTCATTCTTCCCTGTGTGTTTTTTTTTAGTTAACAATAGATAATTTAATAATATCTCTATTGTATAGTATAAATTGTATAGGAAAAGGGAAGGTGGGACTTCATTGTTTAAAACATCATTGAAGGTCTGATAAAACACTACTTTTTCATTTTTATGAATTCATTGAATTTAATGTATCAATGAAGACGTTTTTAAAATATGTTTTACAGGTGGTTATTAATTGGGCCTCCTTGCCTTGCCGTAACAGGTTTTTACCAACCACTTTAGTTAAAGCAAAACTGGTCGTGTGGTCGTGTCCTAAGGGTATAGAAGCAAAATTTGTCTTAACCCAATAGTCGTAGCAAAACCCGCCTTCTCCATTTGTGTGTTTTTTTTTTGTTTTTTTTTTTTTAACCTAATAACTTAGTTTGCTCAGCATATAATTAATTCATACTACATGTAATGTTTTTCTCCTATTTTTAGTTTTTGTTTCATGGAAAAATTTACCGGCGTTCATTTACAATTTGTTTTTTTTAGTTTCCTGAAAATGTTGCAACTTTGGAGAAGGCGAGTTTTCCTGTGGAACGCCTCAGTTTTCCGTAAATTTCTTATTTCATGATTTAACACCCCTTTTAGAAAATGTAAAAATTGTTTTTGCTTTGTTTTTGAATGATCTTGTTTGGTGATCATAACAACCTTAAAATAATTCCATAATGACCATAACAGCCTTAAAATTGTGGTAAAAATAACCACAATAAAATTTTATTTATTAAATGTGAGTTTTCAATTTAAAATTTATTACAATAATTTATTTATTTTTCTAAATGAAATGTTTTACTTAACATGTTACACCTTTAAAATAATGTATTTAGTTATTTTTCTAAATGAAATGTTTTACTTTCAATTTAAATAAGTTTTATTCTTGTATGTGTAAAATAACATGTAAAATTCAAGGATTGAAAACTTCCGGTTTTCTTCATTCTCAACCAAAATTAAAATCTAAAAAAACTATAAAAAACACGTATCAAATAACATAGAAGAACAATTTAAGTTCTTGTCTTGATTAGGTCTACTCCCGTAATGCTTACTAATACAAGCATACAGGAAAAAAAATTCTTAAAATCGTAACACAGAATTTGTAAATAGATTTGAGACAAATAAACAGCCACTATGGTAATGGGGTATTTTCTGTATATTAAAACTTTTGAAAACAAATACTGTACTGTAATGATTTATAACAATTATACCATTTCATCTCTAATTTGAAGTAAACTATAATTTAAAGAAACAGTGGTTTCTATGGAGATTTTACTACATCAAATTAGTAATTTAAGAAATATAAACGAAATTCCATGTCAAAATTTGGACCTCCACTAAATTAATACATACTCAATACTAAACACCAACATTGTACAAGGGCCCCTCCCAGAGTCTACACTAGATGGATCGAACACCGCCACTGTAACGTACGGGGGCCCCTCCCAGAGTCTACACTAGATGGATCGAACACCGCCACAGTAACGTACAGGGGCCCCTCCCAGAGTCTACACTAGATGGATCGAACACCGCCACTGTAACGTTCAGGGGCCCCTCCCAGAGTCTACACTAAATGGATCGAACACCGCCACAGTAACGTACGGGGGCCCCTCCCAGAGTCTACACTAGATGGATCGAACACCGCCACAGTAACGTACAAAGGCCCCTCCCAGAGTCTACACTAGATGGATCGAACACCGCCACAGTAACGTACAAGGGCCCCTCCCAGAGTCTACACTAGATGGATCGAACACCGCCACAGAAACGTACGGGGGCCCCTCCCAGAGTCTACACTAGATGGATCGAACACCGCCACAGTAACGTACGGGGGCCCCTCCCAGAGTCTACACTAGATGGATCGAACACCGCCACTGTAACGTACGGGGGCCCCTCCCAGAGTCTACACTAGATGGATCGAACACCGCCACTGTAACGTTCAGGGGCCCCTTCCATAGTAGACACTTCCACTGGATTGCATCCCTCCTCTCCAACAACCAATTGGAATTTGATCAACAATAAAATTGGCTACTTTAAATTTACAATAAACAGTGTTTGTACAAAAATTGGTTTTTATTGCTACTATTTCACTAAACCATAGTTATATTTTAAAATGTAATTTTCTGAAACTTGAGTATAGAAAAAACTACATAAAACGTCTATATTGTTCAAGTGAATACATATATTTGTGAGTTTTAATTTACATTGGAGGCAAGTTCACCACTTTGCAAAAACCCAAATCATTCATAATCTATTAAAAACAAAATTTGTCATTAAATAAATAGGTAATAGGTAGTTATAGGCTAAAAACAGAATTAAGGCCCTATGCCCTATGCAATTCCTCCAAGGACCAACTAGACCTCAGTTGCAAGATTAATACCGAGTGTCCCAGACCCCCGGCACACTTCTTTTATAATCTACAATGGCCTATATACAGTCTCGCTCGACGATTTTGACGCCGACGGCCGCGAGGCGGCATTCAGGCTCAAGTAGACCGGAGCCTTAACAAATATTTCATTTTTATTTAACACAACAAAAAAGTAGACAGATTAATTATTAAACAACTGAATACTGATTATGTAAGGAGACAGTTCATTTATTAAACAACTAAATACCGCACTGAATATGTAACTTACACTAATACATTTGATGAATTATAGTTAGTTTGATTTGAATTTTAAATACCTAACTAATTAAAATGAGACTAATTTCATTTTTAATTATACACAATAAATTCATGCAACTTTAATTTATATTTTCCGACTGTAGAAAAGTAGTTTTAAATAGTGTTCGGAATTAAAAAGAAACCAAATTCGTTACGGAAATTATGCCAAACTGCATTTGGGAAACCCAAAATATTAATGCCGCCGTCCGATTTTCAAACGATGTTTGGAAAACCAACAACACTGGCTTGTAAATAGTATTATTAGTTTTAAAAACATACGGCATACCTAGCAGTTTAAACGAAATATATCTACATAAGCTTATTTTACAAACACGTTTTATTACAAAACTGTAAAGTTAGTCTATACTGCACTTTATATCAAACGCCGATTTTTCAATATTTAAACAGCCGTTAAAATATAGTATGTATTAGGCTACTTTAAAATTTTATGTTCAAACATTTTTTTCTAATAAAATGGTTCCTTTTAAACAAAAAATAATTAAAAAAAAAGTAGTATTCCTATCCTACTGACACAAGACCTATAGGCTGTTTAAAAATTGCAAGTAACATTGCTGTGAACAGAGTTTGGCAGCGGTCAACGTTTAGTTGTTTTACCTTACAATGAAATGCATAAAAATGTCTTAATCATAGTTCTTATTTCCTCAAGAATCATAAATCATCAAATTGTCTCAATGAGAAACACCAATAACAAACGACAACTGACACTACCAAACCAAACTAAATACTCCAGTCGCAAATCAAGTAAAAATGAAGCGACTCTAAAAGTAAAAAATATCAATAGCGTTACAACAGAAAGAAACTCCCCCCTCCTCTGTCGAGCACTGCGCACCTTTACGTTCCGGTGGCGGGCGTTATAGAGGTGGCTTGCCTGCCTGCCGCTTCCCTTCATGGATGGCTGAAAGGAGTTTACAAACAAATTAATCCGGATCTAATTAATTAATTCAACAGAACTACAAGTTCCGTTACAAGGGTTACTTAAAATGTATATAAAAATTGCAATTTATTTTGCAAACGCCGTTATGTTATATAATTTATTTAATTTTAGATGATAAAGAAAAAAAATTATTTTGAAATTTGCCATATATCAATTTTTTTTTCTTTTTTTACATCCGGGCATTCATCAACCAATATTAGTTAAAATACTATGTACCCTTACTATCATTATTGAATTGTATTAGTATTAGTTTCTTTTCCAGGATAGTTTTTATGTTTTGTTTTTGGACATTTATATCGGGAGACAATGACGCTCTTCTCCACGCACAGACGTACAGTCTTGTGGAGAATAATTTCCATTGTTTTGTATTGTCCTGTAATATTGTAAGTGTGTTATTTATAATTGGAAATAAATATATTGTATTGTATTGTATTGTATTGCCGCCCCCTAAAAATTTGCCGCCCTAGGCCGCGGCCTATTTAGAAAATGGGGCCTGATGGTAGCCCAGTTAAAAAACTGCACCCACCAAAATTGACAGTGTAGTTAGTTCTATAATAAAACACCTAACCTTTTCCGGGCTATTGAGGGATATATCCGTCGAACGTCATTTCTGGTAAGGCCGGAAAACGGATATATCCATCTTAACAATTTTCTTTTCTGGAATGAAGAGGGATAGCCTATATCCGTCCAAAAATACGAAAAACATATGTTGTATATTTTATGATAATAAACATCATATTGACTTACACAGACGGATAGGCTAATTCAGTTTATACACTTGGCAAGATTATGTCCCGTAACTTTTTCAGCTGTTTCATGCGTGAACAACACATGTGTACCACGATACTGTCAGTTTGCGCTGGGACATGTTTGTGCTGGGTGTTTGTTTACATTTTTGTAATGATGTACTATGAGTTTTATTTCAAAATGATTTTTTATAATTATACCCAAATTTTGTTGAAGATATATAAAATTGCTAAATAAGAAATGTATCTTAAGGGGATTTAATATTTGGCAGTGAAAATGACTACGGTATAATATGAAAAATGATTCTGGGGGAAGAAACGACGAACCAGACTCACAATCTATTGTAATCTTTGCATTTTTTAGCCTTTGTTTTTTTACTGTTTTTAAGAGGAACTGTTTTTACTGTTATATCGTGATAGGAAGTAAATAAAACAACAAAATGACACAGACAGATATATATCTATACCAGATATATATCAGACGGATATATATCTATCCGTCCTCCGCAGCCTACTAAAATAGGCTGCTCAAAATTATCAGCAGTTTTCATATTTTTCGATTGTTGTTCCTGGTGGATGGACGGATATATTTGTCCACTTAAGTTTTTTTGTGGGCTAAAAACGGATACCGGTAGCCTATATCCGTCTTCTTGAATTTTATTTTCCTTGTAATAAGCTTATAGTACCAAACTTGGAAGAGGCTTGTAAAATATTTTTTTGGTATTCTAACCTAGACTCAACATAGGCCTAAATTTATAGGATTTTAATTAGGATCATTAGCAAGACAATACAAGATAGGCTGCTTCTCAAACCTTGAAGGCAGTAACTTGTGAAATTTCTAATTTTAGGTTCAGATTCTAAAGAAAAATAAATAAATATTAGAATACCGCTGTAAATTTGTATGCATATTCATCCATAACATTGTTTGTTTGTTTTTTTCAGATGCGAAAAAAGTGTTTTCATTACCTGTGGAGTGGATTTCAACAGTGCACTGTGTCTGTCATCCTGCAACGAATTTCCTCAAATTTCCTTTAGCAAACACAAAGAAGGTAACTTGTTGTTATTGTAATAGTAAGATTAAAATGTCAGTGAAAGAGTAAAAACTGGACTAAGTTTTAGTTTAGTATATTAGTTCAATTTATAATAGATCTTTCCTCTGATCACACCCGATTTCGTAGGTTAGAATTTTAACAATAACTCCTTTTCTTCTTGTTCTTATCTTCTTTACAGCTGACTGTATCTTTCAAAGACTTAAAAGTGTCCTTCCCAGACCTCCTCAGACCCAAGCCTAGCTGGGCCAGATAGTGACAGGTTGTGCTCCCAACCGATTTCTACTGTAAATAATTCAATCAAAACTGATAATTATTGTAATATAGCTTTTCTCAATGTACAGTGTATTAGGACTAAGTTAAATTTGACTGAAGCCTTTTGTATGAATTTTGAAATTGATGTGCTCTGCATCTGTGAACACTGGTTAGTGTCGGCAGAAAGTGACTTTTTCAGAGACATTTATAATCTACATTTACAATCAATATTTTGTCGTTCTCTACATATCAATGGGGGAGTAGCGATTTATGTTTCAGATACTGTCAAAACTAAAAACCTAAATCTAGAAGAGTTTTGTGTCGAGTTTGACTTTGAGGTAGTAGCAGTGGAACTGACTGATTCATCTACTATAATTGTTAGTGTGTATAGATCCCCGAGCGGTAAAATTGAAACTTTTTTGGAGAACTTAGATGCCTGCTTGGCTCGTCTGAGTGTTTTGGATAAGACTATAATTATCGGAGGCGATTTCAACATTGCTTTGAACTCTGATGACCCACGAGCAATTTCGTTCATCAATCTTCTACGGACTCATGGCCTATTCGTTGCAAATGTACAGCCCACAAGGGGAGCAAGATGCCTGGACAGCGTCGCCACAAACTTGGACACCTGGGACTACGAGGTCTTGGTAACAGAGCCGCTCGTCGCGGACCACAGTACGGTGATTATTCGTACCGCTCCTACAGAGGTGAGTGCCGCTACATTTCCCATTTGGTATTCAGATTACCCTAGACATACAAGATTCATTAAAGAACATCTCTTTCCTAGCCTTAAATGTACATTGAGTGAAATTGATTGGAATAAGGTTATATTGTTACATAATATACAGCCTGAATTAGCCTTTGAAACTTTTTTTAACACAATATATGAGGTTTTTGACCAATTCTTTCCTAGTAAGCCTGTTAAACTAAAAAAAGGTCACAGCCTTAAGGTGGAGTCAAGTAAAAAAAGAACAGTGGACAAAACATGGTATACACCAGAACTGTCTAGGCATAAGGCATTAGTTTTAGCACTCAGGGATAGGTATCTCTCTGCAAAATGTAATATAATTAAAGGAAAGCTGCATGCAATGTATTGTAAAGCTAAGAATACTTACAAAGTTAAGATTGATCATGCTAAAAAGCAAGCTAATGTAGATTTTATCGAAAAAGCCTTAAATCCATGTAAGGCCGCTTGGAACTTAGTTAATGCCAATAGAGGGTCGGCGAAGCCTAACGCCTCTTCATGTGAGGCAAACCCTGACGAGTTTAACATTTTCCTTTTGAACAATATCGAGAGACTGGTGTCTGCCATGCCACCTCCTGGACAGGACCCTGCGGCGGCAGTGCAACGATGCGAGACATCCCTGACCAACTGGAGCGAGGTCACCCCTGCGGAGATCATCAAAATGGTTCATAGTTTTAAATCCTCTCGTAGTCCCGATATATATGGCATGTCTGCTGTATTTCTCAAAGCAATTATCGATATTGTGGCTGAACCTCTAAGTCGCATTTTGAATGAATGTCTAAGAGTTGGTGTGTTTCCGGACTCTTTGAAAACGGCTCGGACTGTGCCCATATACAAAAAGGGCGAACCTTCAAGCCTAGCTAGCTACAGGCCCATATCGATAATACCGGTATTTGGTAAAGTGATAGAGTCTGTAATGAAAACACAGCTTATAAGATACTTTGAATCCAATGATATGTTTTCAAACTTGCAGCATGGTTTCCGTCATGGCAGGTCCACAGTAACAGCGGTGGCGGATTTGATGGCCAGGGTTCAGGCGGCTTTTGAGTCCTCAAATTCTATTTCACTAACGCTTTGCGACATTAGTAAAGCATTCGAATGCATTCCACATGACATCTTGTTGAAAAAACTGGAGCGGTACGGTATTAGTGGCACTGTTTTGCAGACTATCAGGTCTTACCTTGAAGATCGTCAACAGATCGTCTCCCTGAGCGGAGCACGGTCTCAAGCTCTAAGAGTCTCCCATGGCGTCCCCCAAGGCTCGATTATGGGCCCAGCACTGTTCTTAATAGCAATTAACGACTTAGACCTTCACGGTTCGGCACTCAAATTCGCCGATGATACAACCATCCTCGCACTCGGTACGAGTCCAACAGTTGCACTGGAAGAAGCCGACCGACTCTTCAATGAAGCCAAATCTTGGTTTATCGATAATAGATTAAAACTTAATGAAGAAAAAACACAGAGACTTGTCTGTACACTGAGCACGGCCTATCACAGGGATCACGCCCAGAACACTATCAACCTTCTTGGATTTCATGTTGACTCCAAAATATCCTGGTCCAGCCATATTGAAGCCACCTGCAAGAGGTTGGCTAGAGTAACATACCTGCTAAGGAAGCTCACTAGGTTAGTCAATGAACATTATTTAGTCATAGCGTATCACGCTCTATTTCATAGTTTACTCAGTTATGGCCTGTTAATTTGGGGACATGCGTCAGCCACCAGGGACATTCTCCTGCTCCAAAAAAGGGCAGTTAGGATTATAACTTTTAGCGGCAGATTAGATCACTGCAGACCTTTGTTCTCCGCTACTGGAATTATGACAGTATATAGTCACTACGTGTATCTCAGTGCAGTGTATATTCACTCCAATCAACATAACTTCACCAGAAGAGAGGCCTTTCATGGATATGAAACAAGACGGAGAGCTGACCTGGACGTGCCCTATCGAAGACTTACAAAGGTTAAAGAGGCCTTTCCCACAATGGCGATAAAGATTTTTAATCACCTTCCGTCAACGTTAAAGACTCTGGAATCGAGGTGCTTCGCCACCAGGCTTAAAAAGTGGCTCAAGACCAAGCCCTTCTACAGTTTGCAGGAATACCTGGAGGAGGATACCACAGGTATATAATACTCATCCACCGCCATGCATGTAATAGTAAACAGTTAAAGTTTATTTTTTTTATTCCATCAAGGAAGTCTTTTTAGTTTTTAGTAATGTGACGCAACCTTTCCGGCTCTGCTGGTCTCGGTGAAGGAGGAGGTAATTTCAGGTAATTTCAGGTAATTTCCATAGCCACTTAAACCAAATAAACTTGCAGATATATAATTTAATATAATATCACGTCTCAATACATTTTTATTGGGGCATCTGTCTAACACATAGATATAAATAAGACATCTGATAGTTAACACGTGCTGCGAAAACGAGCCGTTACCCCCCGCCATCAGTTGGGGTTAATTTGTAAGTAAAGGAAGATAAACAAAGGAGATTACAGTGAATCCACCAATAATAACAATTTCAGCTGGAATAAAATAATGAAAACAAACCGACGCACCAATAATAACGATGCCTGCTGATATAAGGCGTGGCGGCATCGGTAACGTGTTCCCAACTAGTGGTGGGGGAAGCCGGCTCGTTTTTAGCGCTATTCCGCCATCTCAGTTAGCTATCCAGATGTTTTGTTTATATCTATGGTCTAACACCTTATTAGATACATTACCTTAGACCCCGATGGTTGATTTTATTTATTTACCTACCTCGAGTTATGATTGAAGTGTCATCTGCATATAGCAGGGCTCGGCCTTGAAGATGGAAATTATTTGCTACAATCAAGAAGAGTAATGGGCCAAGGACCTAGCCCTAGGGCACCCCATATGTCGGAACATGGCTAGGCCTTGATGTTGCTTTCCCTAATGATCCCCCCCCCCCTAAAAGCCCCTGTTGCCTATTTGCTATGTACGATATATGTCAGGGTGCCCAGAACTACATTATTAATTTATTAACACCACACCTTCCCAGTTTCTCCAACAATATTACATGGGACACACAATCTAATGCTTTACTAAGGCCGCATAGTGTTATCAAGACTGAATATTTTGCCTCAAAAGCATCAATAGCACCTGACACCTCTCCCTCAAGTCGGTTGACGCGGAGACCAATGAAGAAATTTACTGGAATGGAAGAAATTTGAAATTTTCTTCTCCTTTCCAGAGGCAACTTCATAAAAAGATGATGGAATTTGTCGGACAACTGGAAAAGGCCCAATCCGGACTGGGTCCAACTTGTTCCAATTCAATTTACTTCCATTCTCAACGTATACCGGTATACCAAATAACCAACTTTGAATGTATGTTGTTGCATTGAGTCTTATCAATGCGTTTTTTTATTCATCTGGAAGCTCTTCATTGAATTCTGGAATGATAGTTTGCGGTCTTCTTCTAATGTGGATCTATATACAGTATCCTCTTCAGCTGGAGATATGAGAGATTTTGTGACCCAACAATAGATAAGATGGTGCAAAGCGGGTGGAACTGGGAATAGTATCATTATATTCTTTTACGCACTCTTCTGTTAAGGTTGTCCAAGCTTAATAATAATAATAAATTTTTATTCCGCTGACAATAATTTGTATTGTATGGCAATTTACCTTTTATGAAGAGTTTACATAAAGTCTTTTGATCTGTTTCATAATTTAAAAATTCAAAATTCCGGATTTTTCACCAAGATGTTAATTTATTTAATATTCTAATAACTTTTTTCAAGTCTTTTCATTTTTATTTTTTCATTGCTTTTTCTTCTTTCTTCTTTCTTCTTGCTTCTTTCTTCCTTTCTTCTTATTTCTTCTTTTTTATTTCTTCTTGCTCATTTCTTCTTTCATTTTTTCACCTCTTATTTTTTTCACGTTGGTCTTTTTTACCTTTTCCTTTTTTGTACTTGAACTTTCTCCTTTCTCTGGTATCTCCTTCTACGCCGTTTGTCTCGCTTGTCATAATTTTCTTTTCAGTTCGGGTGTCTCACCGAGAACAAAACAGACAAGGACGAAAGAATGTGTAACATTTATGATTTTGTTATTGTTATTATTATTATTATTATTACTGTAGTTATCGTTATTAATTAGCTTTATTAGTGTTATCGTTTATCTTGCATCTGAGGTGATTTACTAACGTTTGGTCCAATCCTTCATTCAACCCATTAGATTCTGCACGTGAAAACGATTTGAATCCCAGATTTCAGATTTCTTCAAATAGTCAAGGAAGTCCTTTGAGTAAATGGCTGTATATCGGTCAACCAAGAGTATCGAAATATTATTCCTCTTAACAATAGGAGTGAGGAAGTTGATAAAGTCTTGAGCGCTCTGTCCTTTTGTTGTAGAAATTCAGGCATATCTTATGAAGTGATCCACAATAATCTGCATATATCGCCGTTTGTCTCGCTTGTCATAATTTTCTTTTCAGTTCGGGTGTCTCACCGAGAACAAAACAGACAAGGACGAAAGAATGTGTAACATTTATGATTTTGTTATTGCTATTATTATTATTATTACTGTAGTTATCGTTATTAATTAGCTTTATTAGTGTTATCGTTTATCTTGCATCTGAGGTGATTTACTAACGTTTGGTCCAATCCTTCATTCAACCCAAAACGGTTGGGATTCTGCACGTGAAAACGATTTGAATCCCAGATTTCAGATTTCTTCAAATAGTCAAGGAAGTCCTTTGAGTAAATGGCTGTATATCGGTCAACCAAGAGTATCGAAATATTATTCCTCTTAACAATAGGAGTGAGGAAGTTGATAAAGTCTTGAGCGCTCTGTCCTTTTGTTGTAGAAATTCAGGCATATCTTATGAAGTGATCCACAATAATCTGCATATATCGTTTAGAAGATCTTTTTCCTCCAAAACCTCCACTCCGAAACTCTCTATCGAGAGACATAATCTGCAAAGGTTCTGTATCAGGCCCAGTTGTGCCAGAGGTTACGGTTTTCCAAGAGGATAGCTTAGACGCAAAACCTTCCGCCAGATCGACTCCATCAGCAGGGTTCATCACAGTTACTGGGATTGAAAGTAGAATTTTCTCTACCGAGTTCAGGAATTGGTCATTGTAGTCGTCTGGGCTGGCACCGCCTAAGGTAGTTTATTTCTTGCCTTTACGACGGGTATTTATAATTTCCCAGGCAGCTTTACAAGGCTTAGATGAGGACCTTTCAATGTACCTAACATTACCGGTAGGCATACTCCTTTTTTGGTAGATATCTCCAACACCTATTCTATACATTCTTTTTACTCTGAGGTACGCAGCATAGAACCGTTTTTGGTCGTCTTAGTTTTGGCCAGTTTATAGTGATCAAACAGCACAACTACAAATTACTTGAGTTTTCCAAGCTCTGGGGTATATAAGGACTTGTCTGTTTTTTAACAGTTGGTATTACAGGCAGTTGGTATTATGCTTAGACCTTGATCTAGTTGGGTCTATTGAACACTTCGAAGTGATTCGCCACGAAGAGGCCCCAGCCACGAAGTAAGTTGGAGAAAGATTCTTCCTCTTCAGGTGGCTCTTCCATATGGACATTAAAGTCTCTCCGACTATGGGAGTTTTATTTGGTTTACCTAGGAAGCACAGTGCATGCTCTGTCTAGCAGATCCACAAAAGTCTCGAAGTCACCATCATGTGAGCGGTAAATAATTACAATAATACAGTCTGTTAATTCTATGGCCGCTAGTTCCAAATAAAATTTAACACAAAATTGGGATAGGTCTAATGGTTTAGTATTTGTACACAAACCATCTCTTACATGAAAAGCAGCACCTCTGACATGGGTTTCCTGTAGAAAGCAGACATCATAGTCAAGTCAGCTAGGTTTGTCTCTGAACCCCTCAACAAACATGTTTGTCAAACATGTTTGTCGAAAATTTGTTAAGTGTGGACCCAGCTTTACATTGTTTTAGGGATTTCTATAGAGTGAAGAATTGTATAGATCCCAGGAGTTGTATAGATAACATTTCTCAAGATTGGACAGGCAACCTTCAGATTCAAATTCTAGCTCTATAACCACTCAGCTGACTCGTCTTACATCTTATTGCATCTTACATCCACATCCTGGGTCTTCGTGACTGGGAAATCATAAACTCAGCTATAAGTCGCGTCACATAAGTTGACTAATAGGCTAAAACAGCTGGGATGGACGAGGGGGGGGGGGGGGAAGGGGTCCTTTTCCATAAACATCGAGCTCATGTTACATGTTAATTTTAATGGAACAGCTGATTATTCAATAATTTGTAACTTAATAGTAGTGCAAATTCATTTGTCAAGTTATGTGGCGAGCCTTATACCCAGCGAGTACTTAACTATAGAATACTCTAACGGTAGGTGACAACCCCAGCTGATTCCTAGAAAAGAGCACCACTTACGTCACATTTATGACTTACTGGTGGTCAGTATCATTAAATTAATAACGTAGCTCGTGCTCTCTTTGTTATTTGTTGTTGATGTCAGCTACCTTGGTTTGTTCTAGATACATTGAGTACCGTATACTATCATATATTAGATCCTTCCAATTCTTTCGTCTGTAAGGGTTTAATGGAAGTTGTTTTATAATCTTTCTTGTCGTGTTCCAGAGTCCAGAGTGTCCAGAGATATGTCTACATTCTTGAAGGTCTTTTGCTACGGCACGCTCAAGAGAGGGGAGCCCAACCATCATTGGTTTACTAACCCCGAGCATGGGATATACAAATTCGTCGGGAGAGGAAGCACATCTGAGAAGTACCCTTTGGTGATCGCCTCTAAATACAACATCCCCTTTTTACTGGATGTTCCAGGGACTGGCCATGTGAGATGCTTTGAAATGCTTATTAAATAAATTTAGGTGCTTAAATAAAAAATTATAAATGAATTCATTGATGTTGATGTTTATATAATGTATTCCATTAAGTTGCTAATTTCAATACAATAGTCTACTTGTTGCTCGAAATCGAGCAATTTATTTTGATACAATACAAAAGTAACATTTAGTTCTAAATCAACGAAATCCGACCAATCCAACATTGTGAATATCAGTAATCATAAAAAACTACACGTATTTACAGCAGCTGTACATTAACAGATGTTTAAAATGTTCAACCCAAACCCAATGTTATTCTAATGGGAAAATTTCAAATTTAATTTGTGTACAGCGCCCTTATTTTAAGTCCTATTTTCATTAATTTTTGGCGGAAACAACTACAGACCAAGTCCTATCCAATGACTCCAAAAACTTGAATATTGGTTGAAAATTGTAGGAGTTCTCAACACAAAAAAACCTTAGCGCATTAAATAAGTAGGTATAGATAGATTAGGAATAAGTCCTTCCAATTTCCGATCATATTGCTCTAAAAATAATCTTTGCACTGTATCTGAGTAGTGGGAAAAAGCCACTTCTAAACCGGAAGTGCCAGCTGCCAGGGCAGCTGCAGGGGTCAGATGGTGTCAGCTGCCAGGGCAGCTGCAGGGTGCAGATGGCGAGAGCATATGCCGTCAATGTGAAGTAGAATTGGGCATGAATTAAAAGTTAGTTTAAAAGTGAAATTCAACTGTGTTAACTAAACTCTAATAGTTGAACAAAAATTAAGAGTTAGTTGAAAACTGAAATTCAACAGGTATAACTGGGGGCCTGGAAAGTATGTCAAGGCCATCCAGAGTAAGTTTTAAAAAAGCCTACCCAACTACCACCAGAAATAGTTGAAATTTAAACTAGTTGGTGATAGTGGGATAATTCATTTGTGCCATGGGAGAGGTGTTTATCGTTTGAAAGTTGGCGATGGAATGAGAAGCGCCGCCTAGGGAGAGGGCTTATAAAATGGCAACCTTCCCCCACCACCCCTTCCCCCACTCCTTTAGACCAATAACCGGTCGCCGACTCTATGTGGTAAAAGTGAACCAGACATGGCGGCCGCCATGGATAATTCTAACCTCAAATTTTAGCTTAGCCGAAGAGAATAGAGGATAATGAAGTAGGAATTGTGGTGAGCGCATTTATATAAGGAATGGTAGGAGTAAAATAGGAAAACCTGTTGAACACAGTCGATAGGAGTAATAAGTTCAAAGTTGTGGAAGCATAACATAGAACGTAAAATGTCGTGAATAACACTATCATCAACGTTAACCTGCGAAGTTGTAGAGGAATATAACGGGTTAAAACTGTATTTCTTCCTAACTCTATTTAAATTAGTTCTACACTTTGAAATTGAAGATTTAGAAGTACTTCGTAATATATGTTGTGTTCGCAAAAGTTTTAACCTTAAACATTGTGCAACCATTATAGCTAATGTGTTACATTCAGAAGTTAAAAGAAGACTGAGGTATAAAATGAAGTGTAAAGGATATTGAAACAGAACACTATAGTAGTAATATTTGAGGTTAGAATTAACTAGACTCATTTAATGAAGTGGCTAGGAAGCCACATGCTGATGAATGCTAAATTGCATGTTAGAAGTAATGAAGTAGTCATAAAATAAAAACTAATGAGAGGTGATCACTGCGAGGATGCAAGGTAATGAATGTTTGTGACGCGATAAACTATCCGCTTTTATAGAGGCAGTAATAACCCTAGCCAAATGCCGGCAGATGCCGACCAACTACCTGGTTTTATAGCGCCAATTACTCCGGGCAGCTGGCGGACAGATGGCAAGAGAAGTAGGGGGCTTTGGGGCAATGACCGGAAAGGTCAATGACCCCCCCCCTCCCCCCCCTCCCCCCCGAAAAAATGGAGCCCCCCCCTCCCCCCCCTCCCCCCCGAAAAAATGGAGCCCCCCCCCCTTCCCCCACTCCTTCCCCCACTCCTCTGGGTCAATGGCCGGTCACCACCTTTCCCTACTCCTAGGCCAATGACCGGTCACCACCGGTTGCTGACTCTATGTGGTGAAACCAGACTAAACATGGCAGCTGCCATGGATAATTCTAACCTCAAACCTGCTGCGCATGCAACGAGTTCTCCGGATCGGAATCAGTCTATGCTATGCGCATGCGCCTAGTCCTGTATTACTCACTTTAGCGCTACTGCACATGGATAATTCTAACCTCAAACCTTGGTTTTGTGTTGTTGCGCATGCGCCGCTCCCCACTCCTTTGCCTTCCTTTTACACTGCTGCGAACTGGACTGGATTGAACACTGTACTGGAGTGAAACAACTTCCCCCACTACTCGAGAATCCGAGGAGCAATACGAGCCTGATCTTAGCGTCAGTCGTCAACAAACTTTCATAGCGAAAGGTTGTTGGCGACTCAGCAAGAGGTTTCAAATATATAGTAGGCCTATATATATTTGAACTTCTTCTACTACGTTGCGTTTTTTAATGCAATGTGGTATGTGTGTGTGTGTGTGTGTGTGTGTGTGTGTTTAGTTTTAAGTTGTATTTAATTTAAGAAATAATTTGCGCATTGCGATGTTAGTTATAAGTTGGGTTTAGCATTAAGGTGTATTAATTTTAAGAGGTGTTTAGCATTAAGGTGTATTAATTTTAAGAATAATGATGGTATTTGGTTGTGTTGAATTATTTGGTTTTTAATAATGATGTGTTGGTACTAATAATTTATGTTTGTTTTGTGCATTTGTTTTGCCTTACAGCTAGATGTTAGGGGGTAGATTAACTGTAAATTCAGAAGTTCAGTTGAACTTCATTTAAAATGGGTGGGACATCCGCAAGCCGGACTTTTTTTGCATTTTGTTTAGGAATATGATGGGTGGGATTAGTTTGGGTGGGGTTAGAGTTGCGTTTCTGCATTAACTGTTCCAGTTTCCCTGAAATTAATGGTTACGCTTTGATGCGGACGGGAAGTTACGCTTTGATGCGGACGGCCCAGGGACCTCCCTTGCAGAACGTAACTAGTGGGTTGGGAGTGGGAACCGCTAGGCAAACAGGGTGGTGGGAACAGTATTACTGTTCCCATCACCTTGGATCATTATAAATCTTGAATGACCTTGACCCACTTTTGGAAGGGTCAATGACCCCCCCCCCCGAAAAAATGGAGCACCCCCCCCGAAAAAATGGAGCCCCCCCCCTCCCCCCCCCTCCCCCCCCCTTCCCCCCCCGAAAAAATGGAGCACCCCCCCCCTTCCCCCACTCCTACCCCCACTCCTTCCCCCACTACTCCGGGTGAATGACCGGTCATGACCTGAAAAATTAAAATGGCTATAACTTGATAATGGATTGACGGATTTGGACAAGCGATACATCATTGAAAAGGTCTATGTAAGAGAAACATTTTAGTAAAAGAAGAATTTGGTTATCTTATTTTAGTCAAAAGTTATGCGAATTATTTGAAATAAATACCTTCTCTTTCCCCTTTTCCCCCACCTCCCAGGTCAATAATCAGTCTCGGCCAGCTGCTACCCCTCTCATTTGCATATTGTTATAAAAGACGCACCGACTGCGGCTAACATTTCATTCTGATTCCAGACGTTACGCTGCGAACTTGGAGCCACAACCATGTCATCTCTGCCAACTACAACTTCTACTTCAACTTCTACTTCTACTTCAACTTCTACTACGGTTGTTACTGCACCTAAGAAAACTCTTCGTCTGAAAAATCCTCCTGACTGGTACAAGAAGCAACTTGGATCCCAACCTTCAACTTCTGGCACTATTCTTCCGCCTACCAAGACTTCTAAACTTCGAAGCATTTTTTCACCGCCTTCGCCTTCTACTTCGCTTTCAAACGACTCCACACCGCCATCAACCATCATGCCGCCACCACAGAAGCCAGCTCCCCGTTCTAATACCCCTTCATTTGAAACTTTGCTTCATTGTCTTAGTACACCTGTCATTCCACTGTCACCATTGCCTCCTACCCCACCACTTACTATGCCTGAAGACCACACCTATCATAAAACTAAATCCACTAAGCCTACTCCCAAACCTGCTCCTAAGCCTGCTCCTTCAGAGCAATTTCAATTATTACAAGAAGAGCGTCGTAGGGCATTTAGCCGTCCCACTACTTGCCCTGAAGTGCTCACTAGGGGAATTAAGAAAGGATCAGCTTGTGGGAAGAAATGTGTTAAAAACGAAGGTTTTTGCCGTGTACATGTCGTGAAACACCTTTCTGAACCACAACTGACAGAAACCCCCACTATTGAATACCAATCCAAAATTATTGGTGTGAAAGGAAATAGGCTTAAGAGAGGTTGTATTTATTTTTTTGAAAGTGTTATTGACAACGAACACATTTTGGCAAGTTGTAACGGCGAAAAATATAATATTAAAGTAATTGAATCCTTGCGCAAAGAGAAATCCGTTAATGAGTTAGACTCTAAAGACTATCTCCTCAGACACAAAGTGGATGGTATTACAAGGTGGGGGCGTAGAAAGTAAATTCACATAGTTTTTTTTTTCCAAATTGTTGCTTAAAAAATAATGGGGGAGAAACACAATGCGTTATAGTGTTGTGTTTCTCCCCCATTATTTTTTAACACTCTAAGTCTTGTGACCTACTAACCTACTTCCATCCGAGTAGTAAGAAAAGTACTTCCCCCCCCCCACTCCTTTGGGTCGATGACTGGTCACGGTCAGCTCCTACCCCTCATTTGCATACTATTATAAAAGCGGAGCAAGCGTTGGTCACTCCTTTATTTTTCTTCTACACGCCGCTCTTGTCGTTTCGTCTCTCCTGTTTACAATATTTCTTGCTTTAAAATGCCTCCTCATCTGAATGAAAATTTTAATTCCTCCGAAATTTCTGATGTTTTTGAACAATCTGAAGACACTTTAAGTAACAACAGTGAAAGTGAAGATGATGAGGACGATGATGATTATACTGTTGAACTTAGTGAAGAACGTAAAGTCATAGCAATTGATCCACAATTTCCATTTGATACAATAGAAAAGTTTATGGCTGAAGCTAATAAATGGTTGGACTCAGGATGTTATGTACGAATTGACTCTTTTATATTGTATGGTGATAATCATTCTTTCCTTGTCACACCAAATGACAGAGACCGCATGTTGCAGTGGGCACAATCTATGATGGAGTGCTATGAACAAGGTGTGGACACTGGCGGCTATTTTCTTGCACAACTAGTGTAATAACAAAATTATCCTTCCCCCACTCTACACCCTATCCCTTTCAAATCCTATAAAGAAGGGGGAAAGGAGTGGGGATTATAAAATGGTGGGGGAATGTGTATAAATGCAGGTTGTTTGAAGAGACTTTTATTATTGTGGCTTTAGCAGAAACAACATGGAGTTTAAATCTTCAGCAAAAATAAGGAACAACATAATAAAGAGAGAAATTCGCAAGAAAGAAAAGATTGAACTTATAAAATTACAACTTATAATTCCTTCCATTGAAATTGGATGTAGCAAAATAAAGACTTTGGTGAAAACTAACGAATATTTGTTACAATTGCTAAAAACAATCGAAGAGTTGAAGAGCAAGAATGGACATTCTACATAGTAAAATTTGAACATTTTAATATAAATAAGTAAACCCAAAAAAGTAGATGTAGAATAGAGAGCGAGGAATAGATCACTTTGTGGTAATGGACTAACATGCTACTTAGTGCTCTATTCCTCGTTCTCGCGTTAAATTGGATTACCTTGACCTATTTGTTCGACTGTTAGAATTTGGTTAACACTGTTGAATTTCGGTTTTGAACTAACGTTTATTTTTGTTCAACTGTTAGAGTTTTTTTTTTTAATACTGTCGAATTTTAGTTTTAAACTAACTTTTAATTTATGCGAATTTTTAGTTCAACTCTAGTTAATTTATGCACAAATTTAGTTTAACCAAATGTCTGTGCTCTAGCCATTTCCACCTAAAAGTAACTAGAATTAGTTGGGTGGGGGAAAGTTCGTTAAAGCTTGAATATAAAGAAGTATATACTAAAACTCCAATGGGAATAAAGAACATGAATGAACAATTAGTTTGTAGAAGGTTAATATTTTTGTTTAAAACGTTTGATTTCCTTGGATAGTGAAGAAGATGAAATGGTGGTGGGGGGAACCATTATAAAAGGAGGAACATGAGAGCCCATTTCATTTCTTGGTGAAATTTCGAAGAGTAAACATCTCAACATGTATTGTTGCGATAAATGTTCGGAATCGTTTCACGATGAAATTCTATTAGACTGTCATAAAGAACTAATTCACAACAACCCAGAAGAAAAACAAGAACAACAAGAACAAGAACAAGAACAAGAACAAGAACAAGAACAACAAGAAGAACAAGATGAACAAGATGAAATAACATCAATATCTTCAACTACTTTACCGAATCTATTTGCATCTATTTACCGAAGTATTTGCATTACCCGGTAAAGTAGTAATGCATCATAAGATTCAAAATGAAACTTGAAGCTAGAAGAATTTATTAGAGAAGCAAAACCAATTGTAAGTAAAACTCTAAAAGAAGAATTGAAAAGATTAAACTTTCTAAAATTTGGTTTACTACTAGAAGCTATGTTTATAAATGTACAAGAAGAATTATCACCAAGAGGATTCATAACAAAAAACCGAACCATTATGGAAAGTTCAAACATTGATTCAATAATAGAGAATTGTATAGAAGAAATATTAACAAAAATTCAGGAACACGAAGGAAGAGGATCCGGATGGAGTCTTACAAGTATTGAAGTATTAGATATAAGAGTTCACAAACATGGATATGGACTAATGGGATCTAGTTACATTCCTTTACCAAAAAGAATTGAAAATACAAAATCTTGTGTTAATGTTAAAAATGAAGACAATGAATGTTTTCGTTATGCAATGACAGCTAAATTTGTACCACCACTTCATATAAATAGACCTAACCAAGAATATGAAAATCAAAGATTTAGATACAATTTTCAAGGAATCACTTATCCTGTATCACTGAAAGATATATCAAAATTTGAGAAGAAAAATCCCGGTACGTCTATCAATGTTTTTGCATTAGATAGTTCAAACAAAGTGTATCCTTTACGTATTGCAAAAGAAGAGCTACCAGATCATACGGATTTACTACTACTAACGCGAGGAGATGTGTCTCACTATGTGTACATAAAGCAATTTGATCGTCTTGTTAATAAGCAGCTTTCTAAAGATCGACACAGGAAGTTAATTTGCAAGAGATGTTTCAATTTTAAACGAGATGGGCTACACTCAAGAGAATGGTTACAAGAGCACAAAAGATTATGTAACAATAATTATGAAGCAAAGATTATTTTACCTTCGGAAAGCAGAGCATTTGTTACATTTGAAAAGGTTCATCATCAGTACCGTATTCCTCTAGTTGTGTATGCGGACTTTGAATCAACACTTGTTCCTGTTGAAGATGAAAATTGTGAAGCTAGAAAAAGTGTCAAGTATCAAATGCACAAACCAAACAGTTTTTGTTTAACGGTTAAATCAACATTATCAGAAGAACATTTAAACAGATATGGATTAACTTCAGAACCTCTAGTATATCGTGGTGAAAATGTAGAAAAAATATTTCTTGATCACTTATATTCAATAGCTGGAAATGCACAAAGATTATATACAAATATTGTACCAATGAAACCGATGGAGGAAGAAGAAGAAATTCAACATGAAAATGCAACTCGATGTTTCTTATGCAAAAATGATTTTACTATTGAGAATTATAAAGTTAAAGATCACGATCACCTCACAGGTTATTACAGGGGTGCTGCTTGTAATAAATGCAACTTGAGCTATCGTTTACCACTATTTATTCCTGTGGTTCTGCATAACCTCAGTGGGTACGATGCTCATTTTATAATACCCGAATTAGGAAGAGACGATGGTGAAATTGATGTATTAGCTGAAACTTTAGAGAAGTTTATCAGTTTTTCCAAAAAAGTTGGAAACATGAAACTAAGATTCTTGGACTCCTACAGATTTATGCCGTCGAGTTTATCCAAACTTTCAGAAAATTTAAGGAAACAAGATTTCATCGAAACAAAGAAGATTGTAAATAACGACAAACTGGATTTGGTACTTCGGAAAGGTGTGTTTCCATATGATTACATAGACAGTTTAGAAAGATTTAATGAAACATCACTTCCGGCTAAAGAAGAATTCAAAAGTAAACTTGATGACATGGACATATCTCAAGAGGACTATGATCATGCATGTAAAGTATGGAACGAATTAGGATTTAGAACATTGGGAGAATATTCAGATTTTTATGTTAAATTGGATGTAACTTTACTATGTGATATAATGGAAGAATTTAGAAATACGTGTTTTGCAGCATATGGATTAGACCCTCTTCATTCATACACTTCACCTGGACTAGCATGGCAAGCCATGTTGAAAGAAACAAATTGTAAATTTAAACTTCTTACTGATGTAGATATGGTTTTAATGTTAGAATCAGGAGTTCGAGGGGGATTGACACAAAGTGTAACCAGACATGTTAAGGCGAATAACAAGTATCTGCCTGATTATGATGCATCAAAACCAACAACATTCCTAGGTTATTTTGATGCAAATAACTTATACGGATGGGCAATGTCAAATCCCCTTCCATATGATAATTTTAAATGGATAGATCCAGAATCGATTGGAAACATTATGGATTTACCAAAGCATGGTGAAACTGGTTACATTTTTGATGTTGATTTTGAATATCCTGAACATCTTCACGATCATCATTACGATTTACCACTTCTTCCAAAGACTGAAATTTCCCCTACTGGAAGATGGCCAAAATTAATGATGACTTTAACCGACAAGTCTCGATATGTTGGACACTACTGGATGATACAACAAGCTTTAGACTTAGGATTGAGAATTACAAAAATTAATCGAGTACTACAATTTTCTCAATCTTGTTGGTTAAAACCTTACATCGACAACAACACAAGAAGAAGAGCCACGGCTACATCAAGTTTTCAAAAAGATTTTTTCAAATTAATGAATAACGCAATATTTGGCAAGACTTTGGAAAACAAAAGAAAACATAAGGATATCAAATTGGTAACTGATCCAGTAAAATTGCAGAAATTGGTGCAACAACCAAACTTTGGTTCATCTGTAATTATTAATGAAAATCTAGTTGTTATTTCCATGAACAAGAAGTCAGTTGAAATGGATCGTCCTTTGTATCTTGGAATGTCAATCTTGGATATTTCAAAAACACATATGTACGAGTTTCATTATAAGAAGATGGTTAACTATTATGGAAGAGAGAACATTGGTATTGCATATATGGATACGGATGCACTAATTTACTGGATTAAAACAAATGACATGTATGAAGATCTACGCACCTTTATATATAAAGATGATTTCGACTTTTCCGATTATCCTAAGGATCATCCAAATTACGACTATGACAGAAACAAGAAAGTATTGGGAAAATTTAAAGATGAAACGAATGGTGTGCCAATGATGGAAATTGTAGCATTAATGTCCAAACTGTATTCGTTTCAACTGTACATAAACGAGAGGAACGAACATCAAGTAACGAAGAAGGCCAAAGGAATAAAAACTTCTTTTCTTAAGAAGAACGTACAGTTTGAACATTATAAAAGATGTTTGTTTGAAAATGTTGAAACAACTGCAACGTTTAACACTATTAGAAGTTATAATCATCAACTTTTTAGTGTCAAACAAACAAAGTGGGCATTAAGCTACAAAGATGACAAGCGCCATATTTTAGAAGATACAATTAATACTTTACCATTCGGCCACTACTCTCTAAACCCTATCGACCAGTAAACCTATTCTCGTCCTCTACCTTCTTCCTTTTTCCTTTCCGTAAAGAAGAGGGGACATGGCAAGCCCAATGCCATGTTCCCTCTTTTTTTACACTAATATGAAATGGCCTTGACCTATATTCAAACTATATAAATAAGAATAAACTATTGTATGGATCAGTATTTTTACAAGCGGTGTACAAGCAACATCTGAAGATGGAAAGTGTGAAGGACAAGATTGTAAATGAACTACATAAACCAGCAAGAAGAAGATTTCCAAGAAGAAGTACAATCATTAAAGGAATGAATGATCTTTATCAAGCTGATCTCATTGAAATGATACCGCACAGTAAATTAAACAAAGGATTTAAATATATTTTAACAATTATAGACTGTTTTACTAAAATAGCTGACGCTTTACCATTGAAGGATAAGACTGGTAAAAGTGTTACAAAAGCTATGGAAACCACAATACAAAGAAATAAATTTAAAATTAAACATCTACAGACCGATGATGGAAAAGAATATTTTAATAAAGACTTTAGAGCTTTGATGAAGAAATATCAAATAAATCATTATTCTACAAATTCTGAAGTTAAAGCTTCAATAATTGAAAGATTCAATAGAACATTGAAAGGTGCGATGTATAAACAATTTTCAAAACGAGGATCATACGTGTGGTATGATATATTACCACAACTTATAAAACAGTATAACAACAAATATCATCGTACCATTGGAATGAAACCTATCCAGGTAAACAGTGCTAATGCGAAAATTGTATTACAACGCATTAAAAATAATACAACACCGAAATTGGAAAAATTGCAACCAAAGAAGTTCAAGGTCAACGATAAAGTTCGTATAAGCAAATACAAAGGTGTATTTAGTAAAAGATATCTACCAAATTGGACTAATGAAGTATTTACAATTTATAAAGTGCAACCAACTATACCTGAAACCTATTTATTAAAGGATAACAAGGGTGAATTACTTCAAGGTGGATTCTACGGACACGAATTGTTGAAATCAACAGTTGGTGATGTATATCTTGTCGAGAAGATTTTACAAAGGAAAAAGGATATGGTTAAAGTCCGGTGGTTAGGGTTTGATAAAAGTGAAGACTCTTGGATTCCTTCAAAAGACTTAGTATAGTTGTTTAATAGCTCATTGTGTGTTTAACCTTTATACAAGATGGAGATTGTACAACAAAAAGACCGATTTAATATCAATAACATTGATGAATTGATAGTTGACAATGATAAGTTAAATCATGGAAAACATGGTGAATTACTACCAAATACGATAAGATGTCTAATAACTGGTCCTTCAAATTGTGGAAAAACTAATGTTGTTTTTAACCTTATAACTAATCCTAAAGGATTGCGTTTTAATAATATATACATTTTTTCAAAATCATTGCAACAACCAAAATATCAATTATTGGATAAAGTACTTGCAAGTGTACCTGAAGTGAATTTTTACAAGTTTAATGCCAGTGAAACAATTATGCAACCAAATGAAGCAAAACCATTTTCTATTTTTATATTTGACGATGTTTCTTGTGAAAATCATGACACAATAAGGAATTATTTTGCTATGGGAAGACATCATAATATTGATAGCATTTACATTGGTCAAACATACAGTAAAATTCCAAAACAACTTATAAGAGATAATGCAAATATGTTGATCATCTTCAAGCAAGATGAAACAAATTTAAAGCATATATATAATGATCATGTAAATGCGGATATGTCATTTGAAAAATTTAAAGAGATGTGTAGCAAAGCATGGAATGAGAAATATAGCTTTCTCGTTATTATGAAGGAAGAAGATATTAAAAATGGTAGATATCGTATAGGGTTGGATAAATTTGTATTTATGCGTTGAACTACCGATGCTACATCTAGTTACACGTTGAACTTCACAGTGTAAACATGGTGAATCAAGAAAAACTATTGAAAGAAATAAAATTACTCAGTGATTCTATTAGGATGAAGAATCGTGCATTGAGGATGGGTTTAAGTGAAAGAGAAGAATTTCTAGAGACTACATTTAAACCTATTATGGAACCTTTAAAACAAATATCAGAAACTATTGGTAAACCTCGTTATGAAGGAGATGTTTTACTACCAGTTTCTAAACAAGAAGTACAAGCATTAAAAAAAGAAGAAGATGATGATTCATATACAAGTGCTAGTGAGCAAGAAGAATCAAAAGAAGAAGAACCAATTGTTGAAAAGGAAGAAGAACAGCCAATACCTGAAGCTGAACAATCTATTCCAAATTTAACTCAATTGAGTAGCGATATATTACAACATGGACCTCTTGGAAGAAAATATATAATGAAAATGCTACATGACATGAAATAAAACCCAAATTTGAGTAGATCACATGTATACGGAGCAAGAATTGATGGGAATGAATTGAAGATTGGCGATTCAAATTTTGAAATAACACAAGACGATTACATCATTATTGGTGAGCATAGATATAAAGGAACAAAAGGATTATATGAATTAATTTTTAAAAACATACCACTAAGATATTCATCCAAAGATTTAAGTGTTTTTAAGGAGATTCTACAAAATACTAACGCTCATAAAAGAAACTACTCAAAGGATGCAATGATTAATCGTTCACGTGCAACAAAATATAACATCGTTATAAAAAAGTTGTTTCCTCCACGAAAATTGCCAACATTACGTACTGCACCAGCGGTGAGACAACCACTGAAAAGAAAATCTTTATCACTTATGGATTTATCACTTCTTGAACAACATGGTAAAAAGAGTAAAGGAGATACTTCAACATCTGGTAAAGGATTGATGAAAAATCTATACAATACGAATGTGATTTACTACAACGATATCAATAAATTGGTTGATAGAATGAGACTATTGCATGAAGCCATGGAAGCTGGTCATACAGGTTTAAATAATGAATGGGTAGCTCTGATTGACGAACTCAGGAATCGCGGCATAATTGTATAATTTCCCGTGGATATATAAGAGTTGCAGGCATATAATGTGTCAGTTCTAACATGAGCGTCGACAAGTTCGGACGCTACTCCGCAATAGGAGTGCAAGTTGGAGAAGACAGAAAAAGAAGCGGATTACCGCAAACACCTGAAGGTGACTATAACATAAGTAATAAACGTTTAAAATTAGTTAAAGATCCAGAAGAAGATACTGATGGAGCAAATTTAAAGACAGTAAAAGAAGCTACTTCAACATCATTGAAATTACATAAGAATACTTATGATGTTAAATCACATAGATTAATTAATGTTGGTAAACCAACTGAAGGTTCTGATGCAATTACTAAAGAGTACTTATCATCTGAACTTTCAAATACTTTAAAATTGCAATGGGGTAACAACTTAAAAGATGGACAAACATATGATGCTGGAAATTATAGAATAACCAACGTGGGAAATCCCAAAAATGATAAAGATTCAGTTAATAAAGAATATTTACATTCTATAATACCGGAAAAAACTAAACATGGATATTCTTTTTATAAATTTATTATAAATGACATTGGATACCCAAAGGAAGACGGTGATGCTGTAAACCTAAAATACATCAAGGACAACTGTATTTTACAAGATGTTAATAAAATCGATTGTCATGGTAAAACATTGACAAATGTAAAGTTTGGTTCTCAACCAAAAGATGCTGTTACTATGGAACAATTATCTAAAGAATTAAAAAAGGAAACATCAAATTTTGTAAAACATGAAGATGCCGTGTTAAAGCGGGGAGATAAATTTATACATGGAAATGAAAAGTTTGATTTAATGCAAGGAAAAAATGATGAATGGGATGCAGGACATAAAACAATAACAAATGGAAGATTTGGTATAAAAGATTCAGATGTACCTCTTATGGTACAAACATTAATTGCAAGTGGTGGTAGATTAGATACATACGATGGTCGTAATAGAAGAATAAAAAATATTTATCCTGGTTATGAAAAAGATGATTGTGTTACATTGAAACAAACAATAACTTGGGATAAACACTTTGGGACCAAATATGATGCAAAGATGAAGAAAATAATTAATATTTTACCAGGTGAAGATTCAAATGATGCTGCTACTATTGGACAAGTCATAACAACATCAAAAAGTGATTCAACCGCATATACTTGTAATGATAAACGTATTATGCAGTTACAAGATCCTCAACATCCGAAAGATGCTGTAACTTTAGATTGTTTAATAAGAATAGTGGGTAATTTACTTATTGATACCCACAATCATATAGCTAGTACAACGAGTCATGTGATGATTCAACCCGATGAACGAGAAGCTTGGATTAAAAATAGAATTATAAATCAGTATATAATTAATTTGAATAACTAAGTCTTTAAATATAAAAGATTTTGCACAAGTTATTCATTTGTGTAAAGTATCTCGTGGAGTAAACACGCCAGTTATATAAGACAACATAATGAAGACCGTATCTCTCAGTCATTGTCAAGACAGCGGCAAGAGAGGACGTGGTATAACATCAGCTGCATTATCCCTGCTCAGACGGATTCCAGTTGGTGCTGTTGTAAATCGAACGATAGACACTTTACCATACGAATTACATCTGCCCGGAGGTTATCAATATTGTGGACCTGGAACTAAGTTGGCAAAGCGTTTAGCAAGAGGAGATCCTGGAATTAATAAATTAGATCAAGCTTGCAAGGAACACGATATAGCATATTCAAAGTATAAAGATTCAACAAATAGAGCAATAGCAGATAAAATTCTAGCGGAAAAAGCTTGGCAAAGAGTAAAATCAAGTGACGCAAGTATTGCAGAAAAAGCATCGGCTTGGGCAGTAACTACAGCCATGAAGACGAAAGCAAAGTTAGGTGGTGGAAGACGTCGCAGAGGAAGACCTGCAAAGAAAGGCGCTCCCAAAAGAGGTGGAAACATTAAAAAAGGACGTCGTAGAACTCATAAGGCAAATGTAAAGAAGACTTCTGTTTGGCAAATGGTAAAAAACGGAGCAGGTTTATACCTAAGACCATACCGTGTGTACTAAATAAGAAGAGTCAATTGATAATTCCAAATAAAGCCTTAACAAATCATCAGTTAAATGATTATGTAAAATGTTTGAAAATACCATTCTTTCGAGGAGTTTTTATGAAAGATGCATTACCAACTAAAATATGGAAAAATGAAACTGGAATAGTAAATTTGGATTCCACCTATGGTCCAGGCACTCATTGGGTATGCTATAAAAAGCTCGGACAAACCGTTTACTACTTTGACAGTTTTGGCAATCTACCACCGCCAAAAGAACTTCAACATTATTTTCGAAACTCCAAAAACATTTTTTACAATTACAAAAGAGAACAACCTAACAATACTGAAATATGTGGGCATTTATGTTTGGAGTTTCTAGCGAAAAGTGTCAGTCAGCTTTAAGATGTCATCGTATACAGTGTCATTGAGTGGAAATTCATCCACATTGAAAAGTACGCTGTTCCCAGCATTGCGTCTATCCAAGGAACGATTATGGGAAGCGGCATTACTTGATTTGACTACCTACAACTCAATTCCCAATGTTACGGAAGGGAAGAATAATTTACTACATTATTATGAAACTAAGGATGCTGCAGGAAAATACTCAGAATTGAAAATAATTACATTTCCTACTGGAGCTTATGAAATCGATGATATAAACCAATTATTACAGAAACAACTCGGAGAAGACAATATCACCGTTAAAGGAAACAATAATACTTTAAAAGCAGAAATAACTTCGAAATATTATATTGATGTCAGCTTGGAACAGTCGATTGGCAGTTTACTTGGATTTACAGATACAAAAAAGAAAATCTTAACTCCTGGAACTACTCATTCAGGTGATTCAACTGTAACAATATTGAAAGTAAATAGTATCGATGTCACGTGCAACATTATACACGGATCTTATAGAGATGGAGTTAATCAACATATTTTACATACATTTTATCCAACAGTAGCTCCCGGTTTTAAAATTGTTGAGAAGCCACAAAACTTGATATACCTACCGTTAAACACCAGTTTCATTTCAGACATCGTACTGAACATATTGGATCAAGACGGTCATAGTGTTGACTTTAGAGGAGAAACAATTACTATACGGATACACATCAGAGCAGCAACATAAAAGTCAACATGGGATTATCATTTAAACCGCAACGGAAGAGTCGGGAGCTCAGTAGCTCCTCGACATTGGAAGAGTTAACATCGGAAAACATTCGTTTTCTACAGAAGATTGGATTGAAACTTAACAGCGATGGATATCCTGGATATATCTCAAGGACCAACGTTCGACGAAACACTATGGGAGAAGGAATATCACACACACAACCCTTACACTTCATCAAAATTAAACAATAACGATGAAATAAGGATCCCCATTCAACAACAAGATATTTACACTTTACCGTGTGAAAGTTACTTGTACATCGAAGGACGGGTATTAAAATTGGATGGAAAAACTGCTTCAACAGTTCCTTTTATAAATAACCCGATGGCATATCTTTTTGATGAAATAAGATATGAAATATCAGGGGTGACGGTTGATTCAACAAAAAAGGTTGGTTTAACAACGACATTGAAAGGATTAACATCATTAACACCGCATGAGAAGAATTCAATAGTCACCGCCGGATGGGTTGCCCCCGATAAAGACACTATAACACCGGCTTCCAACGGTCACTTTGATTTTCATGTACCTTTACGATTGCTTTTGGGATTCGCTGAAGATTACAAACGGGTAATAATAAATGTCAAACAAGAATTAGTATTACTCAGATCTTCAACTAATAAGGACTTGATACTTGCAGACCCTGCAACTACGGAAGATAAACTGGAATGGCAACTACAGTTGGATAAAGTTGTTTGGAGAGTACCTCATGTAAGATTAGCTGATGAACATAGAATCCTATTATTGAGAAAGTTGAAATCTGACCGTGATATTGTTATGCCATTCCGAAGTTGGGAATTTCATGAATACCCTACACTACCTCAAACAGAACGACAAACATGGACCGTCAAAACATCAACTTACTTGGAACGTGCAAGGTACATAATACTCGGTTTTCAAACTAAGCGAAAAGATGTTATCACTGCAAATGCTGGTCAATTTGATCACTGTAAAATAAAGAATTGTAAAGTTTTCCTAAACTCTCAATTCTTTCCCTATGACAATTTGAATGTCATGTTCAGCAAAAAACGTTTTTCCATTTTATACGATATGTATGCAAGATTTCAATCGTCATATTATGGAAAAACTAATACACCACTATTATCACCTGACCAGTATTATTCCAAGGCTCCAATAATTGTAATCGATTGTTCAAAACAAAATGAATCGGTAAAATCATCAAGTGTGGATATAAAAATTGAAATGGAATTTGAAGAACCAGTAGCGGATGGAACTTCGGCATACTGTCTAATTCTACATGATAAAATAGTTACTTACACACCGCTGACCGGAATTGTGAAGAATGTACTTTAAGAAGAATTGTACAACGACTGCAAATTTTTGAGGTTAGAATTATCTGCTTCAATTTTTGAGGTTAGAATTTCATTTGTGAAAGACAAGTTGAAAACAAACAATTATGTAATTGTATAAATTTCAAGGATTTTACGAAAAATATAAAAGCGAGAAAATAATTAGTGGAAACTTCATTCTATCTTCAACCGTCGTATGGGAAACATCATTCGCAAGATGAATTCTACTAACGGAGAAGAAAATACACCTCTAATGGATGATAATAGTTCAGATATAGAAAAACAAGTTGAACGAGAAATGGACGAGTTCCTAAAGTTTAACAAACATAAGAAGAGAGAAGAAGAAGAAGCTGAAAAAGAAGTAAAAAGGAAGAAGGTTGAAGTTAACATTACAACCAATATTTTAACAGAAGTATTTCTTCGGATTATCTACCCAATTTCTTCATGCATGACAAAAAGTATATCAGTTGGAATTTTAAAATCAATGGATTATTCACCAATTGTTATTTTAAATCATGGAAACAAAATGGTTACTTTCAGTGAAACTACTTGGGAATCTCTCATGAAACATTTACATCTTTTGGAGTGCTATTTAAGTAACAACACATTTGGAAGAAGAACAAGATTAAGTTTATTGGAATCAAATATTGAAGTTGATATAGTAAAACATCGTGGAGGACAAATTGTTCGCTTCAGAGATTTAACTACCCACAATGTTAAATTATATTTTACTAAAGAAGAATTTTACATTTTAAGTTGTACTACCGGTCCCGTCACCAGATATTTGAAACAACTAATATTTTCAAGTGCAATAATTAAAGACTATCTAATCGATACATTGGACAAACAACCTTTTGTTCCAATTTTATACAGTCCCGTGGATACTTCAATCTTTAATAGAATACCTCAAGAAGTTGAAATGTGGAGACAATTAAACAACTATCACACCAATTTTAATATCGATGAAGTGGCACAAGAAGTGAAAGAAGAAGAACAATTCTGTCTGTTATAAACGTCGGCTCATTCAATTTTTAAGTCAGTTGTTAATAAGACTTCATCATGAATAAACGGGTTTCATTTTCTAATGCACCACACATAATGGAAGTTAAAAGAGGTATAATTGAATTTCAAGCTTTCCGAGGAAATGATGGTAATTTTATTATTAAAGAATTAGTAATCTTGGACATGAACACATCAGTAGTTTATCATTATTTGTTCAAACCTCCAGTACCATTTAATAGACTAACAACTAAAGCGAAAGTTACAAACAAATGGTTGAACAAACATTTTCACAACTTAAGATGGGATGAAGGTTTCATTAATTATAACATGATGCCGCACATTATGAATCATTATTGCAAAGAGTTTAAAATTATCTACACAAGAGGATTGGAAAAAGCAAATTGGATACAATCATTTACAAGCAACGAAGTAATTAATGCAATAATTGATAAAGATTTCCAATGCTACTTCAACGAACTTTGTATTTCATCAAAAAGTTTTAAACATCGAAGGTCGCAGTGCGCTTTAAAGAATGCCTACCGCTTGAATAGTTTCCTTCAAAAAAGTGGTGGGGGTAGTGTCGACTATAAAAGTGAGAGCGCTACCATGACACAGCATGAGTATTACTCGAACCTCCGAAGAGACAACATCTCCAACGGACATTCTTATTTACAAGAAAATTAACAATAACATCAAGATGACATCGCAGAACTTACTTCAAAATTTGGTCGATCAGTTCAACGCTCATTCTAAATCATCGATTCTACCTACGAAGAAATGTTCTGAACTAAAAGAAGAAAAACATTACATCATTCATACGATCAAGAAAATGGAAACTTCAGTAGGTGATGCTATTAATTGCACATTGAGCGAGGCACCATATACAGTTGGTGACGAACCGAAGTTTCAAATCTTCCTACCTACACGTTTTGTACAACTTCTTCAAAATGAAGATCTTCGTGTAGTTCAACCCGGTGCACTCTATTTGGTTTCGCACGGACCAAGTGGAAATAACTCTACTGAACTTACAATTCATGTAACACCTACTATTGATTAGTTTGTACATAACATTGTAAATATTTGTTTGTAATTGTTTCTCAATAAATATGATATAAAACAAAAAAAAATAAAAAGCAACATATTGTAATGTCTTTGTACATTACAATATGTTGCTTTTTTAAAAATTCCACGGAATGACCTTGACCCAATTTTGTGTGATGATAAAAGCAGAAATCTACTTGTGAAGTTCATCAGTCTACGACTACCTTTCGTACCGTACACATCTCGCTCACTCTATTGCTTAATATAAAAAACTAAATATGTCTCTCAAAGTCAAGTGTGCATCTTACGATACCAACACCATTACAACTTTTGAACAACTCGAAGATTTAACCAACGAAATGCGAGTTTTACTTACCGGTGGTTATCACTTAACTGTTGATGTTAGTGCTACTAATACAAGGATGTTCACTAAAACAAAATATTGCGATGATGAAATATTTATTTCTACACAACCTACAACTTCTTCATCGCCTACTGGTCAACATAACATCAAGTTCCAAAAATATTACCAATGTTGAATAACTTTTGACAAACAAAACTACAACTAAAGAATCACGTGTTAAATGTGAGTTAATAAAAAGGATGTGATACTTGAATAAATAATCATTTGCTTCTCAGCTCTCACCACGACAAGACCTATTTAAGAAAATGTTGTACAGAATGATGATTCAACTTGATGGAAAAATCTATGGAAAAGATTACAACACTGTTGAACAAATGACTAAAGATATAGATGTATTAGCTAAAGAAGGATACCAAGCTAAATTAATTTTGAAATTTCCTGAAGTACATCCGCTATCAATAGAAGAACTAGTTGCTATGGCTAAAGCTGAGAAAGATAAAAAGTCTGAAGAAAACAAAGAGAAACAAACTTCTTAAGTATCAACATTCCTTACATTAGTAAGGTATAATTTTTTAAAACTCCGTTTGGATGACCTTGAAATTAGCCCCACCACTTTTCATAGTACATAAAACTCGCTATTCAACACTATACACTCTTATTCTTTCACTGGACTCCGCAGCATCAACATGGAAGAGCAAAAATACAAGTACAAACCTCGTTACTGTTGTGAACAACAGTGTACAGATTTAGGACCAATGATGGTGGATGGGTTAGCTTGTACTAAATGTGAATTCTTCGGATCTTGTTATTGCAAATGCAAAACAAAACAACTACCACCACCGGAATTGCGAACTTTCAAATTTTACAAATCAAGATATTTTCATACATGTTGTCCTCAAAGATGTTTCAAATTTCACCCTCTAGATCTTGCTCATTGTCAACGCACCAAGTCTCATCAAGATGATTTTTGTACACATATGATAAAAATATGTAAATACAGATCAGATTGGTATTCCGATCCTGTAGAACCATCAAATGTGTAATTTCAGTTTTACACTCTTTTTTAAAACTTCATTTGGATGACCTTGGGATTTCCCCCACCACTAGTTCTAATTTTTATATAATATTAAATCATTCCACTTCCAACACTCTAACTAACAACATGGAAAACAAATTTATCAAGTTTGAACATATAATAACTGACAGGGAGGAGATGGAAGAATTGTTTCAAAACTTACTTTCTATCATTGACGAATATCCTATAAGATGGTTCAGAATTGTAGTTCAATATTTAAATCCTGGTGAATTGTTTTCTTCATCAAGTGAAGAAGATGAAACAACTACTTCGGTTCAAATAATTGAATTAAAAGACGAAGAAGAAGAACTAAACATTTTATTCAATCATAAGCTCAAGGTTCCCCATATAAAAGCCCCCTCCCTAGACAGCCCCCCTCCCTAGACGCCTGCTCAAGGTCACCATTATATAAGCCCCCTCCCTATGCGCCGATCCTCATTCCATCACCGACTCTCCAACAATGAACAACTCTCCATTGGCCCGAATGAATTCTAGTTTTGAAATAAACTCTAAAGAAGAGTTACAAGACATTTTTAATATTTTACAAGAACTTGTAGATAATTTTACAACCATCAAAATGAATTTGGAAATAACATACGATTGTCCTATTTGTGATAAGGTTGAAAGTTTAGACGAAGACAGTTTACTAAATCTAACTCCTGCACCATCTGACACTACTGATGGTAATAATGAAGAGCAACGTCTTTCCCCCACCACTTCTTTGTAATTCATCCTTTCCCCCCACCACTTCTTTATTTAACTAACATTTCTCCCTTTTTACTTCTCATTCCGTCTTTGACTTCTGAACTATCAACATCACATGTTTTAAATTTTCAAACACTAACACAATCATGATGGATATGATGGATGAAGTTCCCTTCGTAACTAGAATGGAAGAGGATAAATTGAAATTAGAAATTAAACGATTGGAAATGGAACAGGAAAACCAACTCGAAATGTTACATTTGTTCAAGCTTTTCAAATACATCATCTGGGGACTCTGCATTTACCTTCTCATCGTCGTCGGTGTTTGCATTTACAACTCTGTAATTCATCACAAAAGTTCAACTTGTTTAAACTCTGCTGTTGCACATTAATTGTATGTTCACTAATAAAATTCAAAAGTTACTTCAACCTATCCTACTATTACCAACTAGTTCAACTTAGAACTATTTCTTGTGGTAGTTGGGTAGGCTTTTTTAAAACTTACTCTGGATGACCTTGACATACTTTCCAGATCCCATTTATAAATTTGAATTTCAGTTTTAAACTAACTTTTAATTTTGTTCAACTATTAAGAGTTTTGTTAACACCGTCAAATTTCAGTTTTCAACTAACTTTTAATTTATGTGCACTTTTAGTTCAACCCTAGTTACTTTATTCGCAAATTCAGTTCAACCGACCACCAACACTATCGCCATCTCCACCCCAATATTTCAACATCTCTGCCCCCAACACTTGCCCCAACACCTGCCCGTAGAGGCAGCTGCCCGGACATCTGTTCGGTTTTAAAAATATAAAATAAAGGTAAAGGAGTAGGGGTGGTGCATGCTCACCAATGCAAAACTAAGGTTTGAGGTTAGAATTATCCATGGCGGCCGCCATGTCTGGTTCACTTTTACCACATAGAGTCGGCGACCGGTTATTGGTCTAAAGGAGTGGGGGAAGGTTGCCATTTTATAAGCCCTCTCCCTAGGCGGCGCTTCTCATTCCATCGCCAACTTTCAAACGATAAACACCTCTCCCATGGCACAAATGAATTATCCCACTATCACCAACTAGTTTAAATTTCAACTATTTCTGGTGGTAGTTGGGTAGGCTTTTTTAAAACTTACTCTGGATGGCCTTGACATACTTTCCAGGCCCCCAGTTATACCTGTTGAATTTCAGTTTTCAACTAACTCTTAATTTTTGTTCAACTATTAGAGTTTAGTTAACACAGTTGAATTTCACTTTTAAACTAACTTTTAATTCATGCCCAATTCTACTTCACATTGACGGCATATGCTCTCGCCATCTGCACCCTGCAGCTGCCCTGGCAGCTGACACCATCTGACCCCTGCAGCTGCCCTGGCAGCTGGCACTTCCGGTTTAGAAGTGGCTTTTTCCCACTACTTATCTGCTTACTGGATCTGTTTATTTGAGTAGCCTAACTTTGTTTATGTGCTTGGTTCTCATTTAATGAAATATTTTAGACTCGCTTCCTTATATTAATAGTTAGTTCACTTATGAATAGTGACTTCGAAAAATGCTCAACTGTCCCAAAAGAACTTAGGCCTACTGTAATAATAGAATAAACAACATCTTATAATTTTCCAACTTGAAATCTGAACTCTTTCTTACAAACACCGTCTTAAAACAAGCAAAAAGAACCTGCCATTAGTAATGCACGTTCGGCATTCATGTTTTTTTTCTTCAAAATGCCTTTAGATTTAGGTTTCAATTGCATGGCTCCCTCCAGTAACATTGTACGCGATACATTTTTAGAAATTTAGAGTTCAACGCAGTATTGTTGAAACGCCATTCTGCATCAAGGTTTGTAATTATATTGTTGATATCTCTGAAGTTTGCAACCCTGGCTGGGACCAGTGGAAAACCACAGGGTTTTTGTAAGCGCCCAGACATGTCGACGTGTCCAAGATTCAAAGATTTAATTTGGCCTTTAAGTTTGGTCAACATATTAAGTTTGGTACAACTTAATATGTCTTAAGCTACATTACCTTAAGAAAATAAATAAATTAGTCATACAAGTCAAATAAAAAACAGCACAGCAAATCATGCTCAATCAAAAAGAACAATAGGCCTACATAAATAAGATTCTCTACAGGTCAAATTAAAATAAGCACCGCAAACCATGCTTAAAATAATAACTCTAACTACATGTAGAAAAAACAGCACTGCAAACCATGCAATAAGACAAACTCAATAAAAGACACAGGTACCGTTACAAAGCAGGCATAAAAATAGCCAAGGCGTACGGTACTTAAAATAAGATGTTATAGGGCCTGTGACTTTAAAGTACCTATTCATCGATACAAAAGAAGGGGCTCGATAAAAGTCAATTTTCAGAACCATACTAAATTTTGAGTTACACATTGAGCGTATATTACTTGGCAGGCAGTTACAAAACTGTACTCCTGAAACAGGAAATAGCTATTTGTGTAATAAGATCGTAAAGTACGTCATTGCCACTCGAGAATTGTAGATGGCCGCACGAAGCGTCAGCTGAGTGCGGCCAAACAATTCGAGAGTGGTAATGACTATTTGCGCTCGTAATACACACAAGATTTTTCCTACCAACATAATTGTTTCATATTACATGTTTTATTGTATACAAAATGTCATTTAGATTATTTTTTATTTATTTCTGTTGGAATGTTAACTATCAAACATAACCTCAAAATAAAAAAGAAGCAAACTAAACGACAACAATGAATAACAGCTGTAGCATGGTTTGTAATAACAGCTGATTTAACATTGCTCTTTGATCTAGCGTGCAGTAAAGAATCATTGCCGCTCTAGAGCGGGAAAGAAACGGAAACCGGAAATGAACTGTTTTGCATAGGGGTTACAGATGTGGCAATGCAATTATTTCCATGCAGTGGCAGTGGTAGGAATAGCTATTTGTGTAATAAGAGCGTAAAGTACGTCATTGCCACTCGAGAATTGTAGATGGCCGCACGAAGCGTCAGCTGAGTGCGGCCAAACAATTCGAGAGCGGCAATGACTATTTGCGCTCGTAATACACACAAGATTTTTCCTACCAACATAATTGTTACACTTTACATGTTTTATTGTATACAAGATGTCATTTAGATTATTTTTAATTTGTTTCTGTTGGAACATAATGTTAACTATCAAACATAACCTCAAACTAAAAAAGAAGCAATTACTAAACGACAACAATGAATAACAGCTGTAGCATGGTTTGTAATAACAGCTGATTTAAAACTGCTGTTTGATCTAGCGTGCGGTAAAGAATCATTGCCGCTCTAGAGCGGGAAAGAAACGGAAACCGGAAATGAACTGTTTTGCATAGGGGTTACAGTTGTGGCAATGCAATTATTTCCATGCAGTGGTAGGAAAAACAATGTTGAGTTTTACACAATCTATTTCCGGTTATGTGTACATTGTTGCAATTTCTAGTTCTATAAGAGTTAATATTTCTATTCTAAACAAGTTCACCCTCTGTTACTTTGATCGCAACAAGACATTGATACTCATAAACATTGATTACAGTCATAATTTGAGTTTCAATAAAAAGTGGCTTACATTAAGACAGGTAATAAGCGTTAGTAATGAGAGTTAGTGTAGCGGGATACGATGTAAATCGGCTTAACTGGTCAAGAATGAGGACTCTAACATTACAAACTGAACCAGAAACGTTCGTAAAGCCAACAGGAATGCTTGATAACTCTATACAAATGATAAGAAAAAGCAGTGCTCGTAATAGCAACCAAGTAAAGTTACCGTACGTGAAGTAACGTTATAACCGCCAATAAGATATTGGGCTAAGTTATCTATATTTAAATTTCATATTTATGTATTTCTTTCTATATTGTATTGTTTATAATATAACCCAATGTTTGTATAAAAACGAGCTGTTTTTGGTCCAATGACCTCGCAACCACAATCTAACTTCAAAAAGATGCAAAAACGTTTAAAGCGATTGTCATTTACAACGTTATTGCATTTTTTAAATCACCTTTTTGTAAATGTAATTTATTTATTACAGTTGATGTTGATGCGCTCATCAATCGCTGGCAAGATGACGTCTTATACTGTTGTATCCGTATATAAAAAAAAACATGAAAATTAATTATTTCGGTTTGTTATATTTTTTTTTAGTTCCTGGAAAGTTTGGAATTTGTCGCTTGCAACGTTACTGGAGGGAGCCATTAAATTGTGTTTGCATAGTTTACTCGCGTTGAATGCACATTTCTGTCACAGAACGTCAAAGGAGAAGTTTACGAAGTGGACAACCTGATGCTGTCCAACCTGGACATCTTGGAAGGATATCCTGACTACTACACGAGGAGGGAAGAGAGGATCATCTTGGCAGACGACACGGAAACGGAAGTCAAGTGCTGGACGTACTTCCTCGTCAAACACAGACCCAGCCTTCTAGAGCTGCCGATGTTGAAGAGCTACTCCTCATCAGGGGACCACGGGCTCGTCTACATGGAGAGGTACCGCAGAGACCCCGATCACAACCACAAGGCTGAAGTCAGCCTCAACCACGATAAAAAGAGCGATTGACGTTCAAGAAAAGAATAGAAATTGTATACTTTACGGTATAGCAATATTGATAACTAGGATAGTTCTGAAACATTTTTCGTCTATTGCTTGTATACGATTCTTTAATGATGTGTTTGATTTTTTAAATTATTATTTAATGGATTTTTGTTTCAGTAACAACGAGTCCACCATAGACGACGTCTACTAACAATGAGTGAAAAATGTTCGCTTAGCATTGTTACCTATGTATACGATTGATGTATCTTTAGACGATTGGTTTTTTGTAAAAAATGTTTTATTGATATTTTACTCAACATGTTCTTTACAAAAACATTCCATCATTTTTATGATAAATACATATTTTTATAACCAGAACATGAAGTGTAATAATTTCCTAAAAAAACTCATTAATTTGTCTACACAGCGTTATATTCAAAGAATTCATGGCGGATCGAGTAAGGAAGTCATACTCTCTATAATAGAATATAAATAAATAAATTAAGTGATTAAATTAATAAATAAATGATAAGAATATACCTTCTTACGGTATAAATTAGTAGTGGGGAATGGGGGCTTTTGGGCCAGTTCAAGGTCACCCGAGCGATGACGTCATCGATGACGTCATCGAGGTCAATGACCCCATCGATGACGTCATCGATTGCATCATCGATGACGTCACTTCCTTGACGTCACACCCATGACGTCACAGAAATGACGTGCTGATGACGTCATCACCCCTTACGTCACCAAGATGGCGTCATCGATGTCACAAAGGTCAAGGTCACGCTGAAACCTAAATTTTTTTGGCACTTTTGCTGTTTCTCGCACTACGCTCCGAGTTTCAGTCACAGTTACCATGACCTTGACAACTTGGAGCGAATTTGCGATGAGAAACAGCAAAAGTGCTGAGGAAACTTGAAGTTTGCAACGTGACTCTGCCTAAACCATCATGTGACACCGCTCGGGTGACCTTGAACTGGCCCAAAAGCCTTACTTTAACCATTACTGCAACCGCGATGTGCACCCTACGACAGACACCGAGCGACTGACTGTCCGGCCCCGCGCACTCTAGGTATATGGGAAGTGGTGGGGGGAACTGCGAAGACCTCGGGAAACTCGAAAATGTCAAGCCAGGTAGCACCGTTTCGGTGCTACCTTAAATTTACATGTTAAAGTGTGATGACCTTGAGGTCGACTGTGAACCTGGGGCTTAGGATTGTGTTTAACAGCTTGACGTTTTCGCCAGAGTTCAAGTGTGGTGACCTTGAACTGGTTAAAATTAAAACTGCACAGCAGACTGCACAACACGGATGTGCACCCTACGACAGCTGCCGAGCGACTGACCTCCAGGCCCTGCGTACTCTAGATATATGGGAAGTGGTGGGGGAAATTTCAAGGTCATTCAAACGGAGTTTTAAAAAAGTCAAAGAGTAGAAAGACTACTCTTGTGAGTCTATAGCGATTTCATTGATAGTGAGTGCTTCGGTATGCCAAGTTGATCTGTATTGACACGCTCCTAAATAATGTTTGCAAAAACCTGCAAAATGATTGTTGCACAATTTGCAGCCAGTTAGCTGTTTTAGTTTAAATTCAATGCAACGTTCAGGGCAACAAGTGTACTTATGCCCTCTCATTTGGTACACATGGAATGTCTTCAACTTCGGTTTCGGCTTCTTCCAAGACTTGCACTTACACATGCACTGACCAAAAGCTTCACATGTTCTACAAGCCAGGCCATCCACCACATCAATGTCATTTGGCCATGAAAAACATTTCTGTTCGCAACAGTAGTTGAGTTGACTTTCCATGTTGCTGCGGTGAAGGTGCGCAATGAAATAATGCTGTAGTCAGTGAGAGTGCACCTTAAATAAACTCAGTGGAGGGGGAAAGGTCAAGGTCATTCAAACAGAGTTTTAAAAAAGATGACTAGTCGTCCTCCTCGTCCGTCGTACTTGGAGAGCTGTCAGACGAAGAGCCCCGTGCAGGTGCTCTCCAGATGAAATGTATATCTATTTGAAAGCGCAGGCCGGGATCTTGTACCATCAACTCCTTCAATCTATTACATACAAATTCCACTTTGTACACATTGTTAATAATCAACACCCAAGGCTTTGGCTGAACATAACGTGTAGTTGAGTCAGCCTCGCAGACAGTTACATCTTCCGGTGATATTGGAGTGTATAAATGTGTAAAATCTCGTTGCTGAGGCTGGCTTGAAGTTGAAGGTTCTGTGCCGACCCTGGTTGCATCAAAATTCAAATCCATTCTACATTCAAGAGGTCCAGGGTTCCCGTTGAATACATTGAGTAATTTTTGATACAAGACTTCCACTTCTGTCGCATCCTGTAAATGAACAGTCCACCGCAAGGGAAATGCTTCGTCCGTAGTGGAGTCAACTTGAGAAAGAGTTCCTTCCGCCATGGCAGCTAAGCAAGGAATGAGGTGAGCTGCAGTCAGTTGTAACATTATTGAAAAGTAGAGGGGGAAATTTCAAGGTCATTTAAAAATTGGGTTTTAAAAAAGGAAGGAGTGGAGGGGAAAGTTCAAGGTCGTTCCAACATCAGTAGTGGAGTCAGCTTGGCTGATGGTGTTGTCCGCCATGGTTGCTTGTCGAACAAGGAATGACGGGTGATGTGATACTCATGCAGGAACATGGTGAAGTGGTGGGGGAAGTTTCAAGGTCATCCAAACGGAGTTTTAAAAAAAAAGGAAAACCTACAAAGTAACATTGAAACTTTCCAACTGATGGTGGCGGGCGTTTTCTTCTGCAACCTTGCCGACACATGTGACTATACCATATAGTATGAAAAGTACAACCATAATAAGGCCGAACAATAAAAGATAGCCGTTGACTATCATGATATTTTCTGAGTGGATCTGCTTTCTTCTTATCTCCCTCTCTTGCATCCTCTTCTCTAACTCGTGGATGAAGTCGCAGCATGCGTGAGGACATCTTTCATCTGTTGGTAGGTTTGCCATTGTTGATGTTGTCGGTTTGGCTGTTGAAGATGGAATGAGGTTTCTAATCGTGATGTGTCATGTACACCAATAGTGAAGTGGTGGGGGTAGCAAAGCAGTGGAGGGGGAAGTTTCAAGGTCATTCAAATTGTGTTTTAAAAAAAACCTATCTTGTTACTGAGCTAATATGTCAGTAACAAGATAGGTGTTTTTGCTCTTTTACTTCTTTAATATAATGAAAAAATAAACATATTCTACAATGGTTAGAACAAGAAATACAACTGCTAGTCAGCTGAAGTAATCCAAGTTGTCCGGCTCGGTCTTCATGGACGTCGGTGAGGAAGCTGTCGATGAGTGTCCAGGCTCTTCCTTTGGCTGCCGGGTGTTCCGTATATTGCAAGCGTAGACTTGCACATTTATACAGTAGCCTCTTGCCACCATTAGCTGCAACTCCTTGTACAAATCGTTCAGCTCCTGTTGTGTCTTGATAGTCACCTCCTCATAGCTGGCACAGCTTACGTTGAGAGACATCCTGATGTTGCTAGGTTGGCTGCTGGAGTAGAAATGAAGCCAAGGCACAGCGCTTGGAGGTATATGAAAAAGTGGTGGGGGTGTTTGCATTCAAACAGGTTTGACTTGTAGCGTGGTGGGGGTAACTGTGAAATGCAAAGGTCAAAGGTCAAGGTCACCCGCGAAGTTTAAAAAAAAATGCAACATATCAATATGTGACAAACTTCACATATTGATATGTTGCATTTTTTTGTCTTTTGTATTTTTTTTGTTTTTTATGGTTTATTTATTTATAAAACGTTACAATAACATATTTACAACAGTAAAACTTAAATCTAACACTGCTGCTTGTCGGCGATGTGGATGGTCAACTCGGTGGAATTGCTACCCGTGCAACCGTGGGAAACCAGGTAGAGACAGCCGGGTTGGATGGAGCGCAGATCCTCGTTCTGGAGGAGATGGACGAACCGTTTCGGCAGGTAGACTTGGAACTTGGGCTCATCCCCCGGAGTGAACGGTGCCTCGCTAAGACTGCAGCAGATGGCCTCTCCAATTGTAGTCTCCATCTTCTTCATGGCGTGGATAATGTAGTGCTTCTCGTCTTTAAGTTCGGAACACTTCTTGACGGGTAGTATGGTAGATTTGGAGTGAGCATTGAACTGCTCAACCAAAGTTTGCAGGAACTGGTGAGATGCCATGGTCGAGATATAGATCGTCTTCTTCGTATTCTTGCTGGGAGATGTTGTCGTCTCGGAATCTCGAGTAATACTCATGCCAGGTCCCGGTCTGCTCCTCACTTATATAACCCCCGTTACCCCCACCACTCCCCATTTCCCCACTTTGAAGGTAAGATGCGAGTTTATAGGCGTTTTTTAAAGCGCAATGTCTATCTTTTTCATGTTCTGGACTTTTAGTACAAATACAAACATTTTCCATCGTATACTTGTAATTTTTATCCAATTCCACATCATTAACCGGAACATGAGTAAATCCTTCGATCCATCTTTTCTTTTCCAGCCCCTTTGTGTAAATATTGGTAAACTTGTCTGAAAAGTGATGCATAATGTGATACAAGTCCGTGTAACTTGTAAAACCATCATACCAATCGATATGATGGAAGTGTTTTGAAATCCATCTGTTGGTAGTAGCGGCTTTACTGGTTAAAGATGAATAAGAACATGGTGGTTTAAATAAAAACGAATAAGGAACACTTGTATTGATGTCGAAAAACACAAGTTCTTTTATGATAAATCTATCATCATTACCCCGAAACGCTTGGAACTCAATTATACCAGGTTTGGACTTTACTTGTTCTTCTTCCTTGTCCATTGCGAAGATCACTCGTCTGCTCATGACGAAGTCCAAAGGTCAACTGATTTCCACACCACGGTAGGTACGACTTTTATACCCGGCCGTACAGTTGTTGGCGCGTTGGTGTATATTTAACGTGGGCACCGTCCCCGGTAGGCCTAACCCCACAAAGTGTTTGATATTGTTTTAAAAATTAACCATTGCTGTGTAGTTAATTGTCATTTAGGTTTCCATCTTTACATTTTCCTTGTTTTCATTTTCATCACTAACACTTGATTCTTCTCCTCCTTCTTCTTCCTCTTTTTCATGTTTTACTGATTTCTTATGTAGTTGAGCGTACTTTTCCAATTGTCTCCACATTTGTACTTCATGAGGAACCCTATTGAATATAGAAGTATCTACAGGTCCGTACAATATAGGTGCGTCCGGTTGTTTGTCCAAAGTGTCTTCCAGATAATCTTTAATAATTGAACTTGAAAACACCAGTTGTCTCAAGTATCTCGTTATTGGTTCAGTTGCACAAGTTAGAATAAAAAACTCTTCTCGATTAAGTTGAATCTTGTTATCATGTCTTGTTGTGTCTCTAAACCACAACTGATGATCACCACGATGTTTAACAATATCGATTTCCACATTTGAATCCAAAAGGCCTACTCTTGTCTTTCTTCCAAACATGTTACTACTTAAATAGCATTCTAGCAGATGCAAGTGTTTCATAAACGATTCCCAAGCAGTGTCCGTAAACAAAATCATTTTGGGTCCATGAGTTAAAATTACAGTAGGGGAATAATCTGTAGATTTCATAACACCGATTAAAACACTTTTGTCCAAACTGGAAGGGATTGGGTAAAATATTCGCAAGAATACCTCACTTAATATGTTAGGAGAAATATTATCTTCAATATCCCTTTTCCTCTTGTGTGCATTCTTTCTTCTTTTACCTTTTTCCTCAACATTATTACTGGCGTGGAGTTGTCCGCAAGCGTTGTGTTCATCTCCCTCCGGTTGACCTTGAAGATCTAAAAAGTCGGATATCTCCTTCTCAATATCTACTACATTTTCTTGTGTACCACTAGGAGAAGTCATATTGAATAAGATGCTACCCATACAACAACAGGCAACAAACTGATAAGGAGCGAGCTGAACGCTCTGCTTTTATACTCGCGGAATGCATTGGAATGTAGGAAAACCGGTCTTTTACAATACATTTTTAACAATTCCAGTTAAAGGTGTGTATGTTACGATTTTATCATGTAGAATTAAACAGTATGCAGTTGTATTAGCCGATATAGGCGCGTTGAATTCCATTTCTATTTTTATATCTACACTTGATGATTTTACCGATTCATTTTGTTTAGAACAATCGATTACAACTATAGGGTAACCATCTAAGTATTTTTCTGGTGATAGTAAAGGTGCATTCGTTTTACCATAATATGAACTTTGGAATCTTGCATACATATCGTACAATATGCTGTACTTTTTATTAGCGAATGACACATTTAAATTATCGTATGGAAAAAATTGTGAATTTAAATAAACTTTAATATTTTTTAAGTTGCAATGATCAAATTGGCCTGCATGTTTGGTGATGGTGTCTCTTCTGCCTGTTTGTAAACCAAATATAATATACCTGGCTCGTTCCACATAATTAGATGTTTTAACTGTCCAAGTGTGTCGATCCGTAGTTGGCAAGCTGGGATGTTCATGAAATTCCCAACTTCTAAAAGGAATTACAATATCACGATCAGCCTTTAACTTTCTTAATAGTAGCATTCTATGCTCGTCAGCTAATTTTACATGTGGAACTCTCCATACAATTTTGTCTAATGTTAATTTCCATTCTAAAGTTGCATCTGTTGTACCGTCTGGAGCTTTAATAATATCTTTATCGTTTGAAGATCTCAACAAAACTAATTCTTGTTTTACGTTTAATATTATTTTCCTATAATCTTCAGCAAAACCAAGCAACAAACGTAACGGAATATGAAAATCAAAATTTCCATTTGTATCTGGAGTGATTGTGTCTTTTGCAGGTAAAACCCATCCTGCAGGTTGTATTAAATTGGTTTCATTAGGTGATATAGATGTTAATCCCTTTAAAGTTGTTGCAATACCTACTTTTTTAGTAGAATCAACTGTTACACCTGATATTTCATATCTAATTTCATCAAACAGGAAAGCCATGGGATTATTTATAAATGGAACTGTTGTACCAGTAGTAGTACCGTCCTTTTTAGTAACTTTTCCTTCAATATACAAGTAACTTTCACATGGTAGTGTGTAAATGTCTTGATTTTGTATGGGAATACGAATTTCATCGTTATTGTTTAATTTTGATGAAGTGTAAGGGTTGTGGGTGTGATATTCTTTTTCCCATAGGGTTTCGTCGAATGTTGGACCCTGAGCTATATCCAGTATATCCATTATCGGTTACTTTTAATCCAATTCTCTCTAAGAAACGAATGTTCTCGCGTGTTAACTCCTCCACAGCTGAAGAGCTACTAATGCGGATTCCCGTAGGTTGTTCGCTTTTAAATGTTAAACCCATGATTTTGTATTAAAGTGTTGATTTTAAATGTAATCTAACCGTAATAGGCTCTTCTCGGAAATCTATCAAGTTACCGTCTTGATCCAATATGTTCAACACGATGTCTGAAATGAAAGTGGTGTTCAAAGGTAGATATACCAGGTTTTGCGGCTTTTCAACAATTTTAAATCCAGGTGGTACACTGGGGTAAAAAGTATGTATTATATGAGTATTTGCTCCATCTCTGTAAGCTCCTTGTATAATGTTACAAGTTATGTCTATACTATTGACTTTTAATATTGTTACAGTTTGTTTACCGGAATGTGTTTTATTTGGTTCTAAAATTGCTCCATCTTTGGGAAATCCTAATAAATCACCAATTGAGTTTGGCTTAGTGAAATCTATATAATATTTTGAAGTAAGCTCAGCTTTCATTGTATTATTATTACCTTTTAGCGATATATTGTCTTTTCCCATTTTATTTTGCAAAAATTCATTAATATGATCAATTTCATAAGAACCTGTGGGTAAACTGCACTCTTCTAAGTCTGTTAACTTACCACTGGCATCTTTTCCTTTATAATAATGCAATAAGTTATTTTTACCTTCCGTAACATTGGGAATAGAGTTGTAAGTTGTAAAATCCAACAGTGCTGCCTCCCAAAATCTTCCTTTTTGCAAGCGTAACGCTGGAAAAAGGATACTTCGTAAAGTGGACGATTTTCCTGTTAATGATACCGTATAGGAAGACATCTCAATAGTGACTGATACTTTTAGCTAGTAATTCCAAACATAAATGGCCGCATATTGAAGTATTATCAGGTTGTTCTCTTTTATAGTTGTAATATATGTTTTTAGCAGATTTAAAGTAATGTTCAAGTTCTTTAGGTGGTGGCAAATTTCCAAAACTATCAAAATAATATACATTACTATTTAGTTTCTTATAACACACCCAATGGGTGCCGGACCCTTCAGTATTATCCAAATTTACGATTCCAGTCTCATTTTTCCATATTTTCTTTGGTAAACTGTCTTTCATAAATACTCCGCGGAAAAATGGTATTTTTAAACAGGAAATATATTTAAATAATTCAACATTAGTCAACGCTTTATGTGGTATAACCAATTGATTTCTTTTATTTAATATGCACGATACGGTCTTAGGTATAGACCAGCCCCGTTTTTTACCATTGACCATATTGTCGGTTTTTTATTATTTTTCCTCGGAGAACGTCTTTTTAGTCTAATATTACCACCATGTTTTCTCTTGGTTGATCCTTTTTTATTCTTACCCCTCCTTTTTCCACCTCCTACCGCTGTTTTAGCCTTCATACCTGCTGTTACCGCTAAAGCTGCTGCTTTTTCCGCAATACTAGCGTCACTAGACTTTACTCGTTGCCAAGCTATATTCGCTAGCTTTTTATCAGCGATTGACCTATTTTTTGAATCGGTAAACGTGGAATATGCGATATCGTGTTCTTTACAAGCCTGATCTAACTTATTTATGCCTGGATCACCTCTTTCCAGTCGTTTTTTTCAATTTAGTTCCTGGTCCGCAATACTGATAACCTCCCGGTATGTGAAATTCGTATGGTAAAGCGTCTATTGCTCTGTTTACGATAGATCCTACTGGAATACGATTTAAAGCTTTACTTAACAGAGAAACCGCTGTGGACGTGATACCGCCTCCTTTCCGTATAGTGTCTCGATATGGACTGGTGTAATGAAACGCCATGATTGTCTTTTATATTTGAAAAGCGTAACCCATGTGTTACCTCTATGACAGGTTGCACATAAATGATGTAATATATGGTGTTATTTAGTTAAATATCAAAAGTACCCCAATCTGATGATCTAAACTTTTGTGTGTTATGATTAAAAAAATATTTATAAAGAATTTCTTGTTTAATCCATGTATTTCTCATTTTTTCGTCAATAGGTTTATGTTGTCCTGCTACAATATAATTATGCATATCAAATAATAAATTACCTATTACTTTAACAAGAAAATTAACAGTTACAGCGTTATTGGCATAATCAGGGTCTGCAACATTTGTTAATCGTTTGTTATCACAATTCCACCATTTTTTTCCAGTTGGCTCTAATTGTATTATCTGTTCATAAGTAACAGCATCACCAGGCTTTTCACCAATACCTAAATTTGTCAATAACTTTCCTTTACCATCCCAAACATAATTGTTTTCTTCAAGTAAAGTAAACTTTTTATTTCCTTGTACAAATACATCTCCTTGACGTGTTACTACTTGGTTTTGTTTCACAAAACCGGAGGTTTCTTGTTTTAAAGTTTCCTTCATTTGACCCACCGTTGCACCATCTGATGGTGCAAAACCATCTTTTACATTCGCTAAACAATTACCAAGACAGTCAATAACTCCTACATCACGTGTAATACAATGATCTTTGATGTATTTTAAATTTACAGCATCATTTTCATTTTTTGGATAACCTATATCGTTAATAACAAATTTATAAAAAGAAAACCCATTTTTTGTCTTTTCAGGTATTATAGAATGTAAATAGCGTCTATTTATGCTGTCTTTTTCATCTACAGGGTCTGCTACGTTGGATATACGCCGATTTTCAGCATTATACGTTTTTCCATTAAATTTTAACGTATTCTTTAATTCCGATGATAAATAACCTCTGTTTATTGCATCAGCGTTTTGATTTGGCTTACCAACGTTGGAAATTCTATGATTACCCGCGTTATATGTGTTTTTATCTAATTTCAGTGTTGGTACTATCTCTTTTTTTAATACTTTTAAATTTATTGCATCATTTTCATCTGTGGGATCATTAATGTTTTTTAACCGTTTATTACTAATATCATAATCTCCATCAGGTGTTTGTGGTAATCCAACACCTCTTTTTAAAGTATTAAAGTAATATAATCCATCTGATGAATACCGTCCGAACTTGTCAACACTCATGGTGCAACTGAATAACATTCTAGAGTGTAACCCATTTTTATAATATTAGTCCCGATTTCTAACCCATATCAGTTTTTATACAAATTCTTAGTCTTCATCAGTTACATTTGCATCATTCCCGGGACATTTAAAATATTTTAAATCTACACTAATTAATGATCTGTCTGCTTCATTTCTAAATACATGATTTTTATGAATAAATTCCTCACCAGACAATTTTCTAAATCCGCTAAATGAATTTGGATCTGCAATTAATATATTTTGATAATCATTTACATCCATTAATTTAAATCTTTTGGTATTATAAATAAACTCTTGATTTGCACTATCATATTGTAATGTTTGTCCTACAGTTGCAGCATCCTTTGGATCTGTTCCTTGTGCCAAATTACCTATTTTCTTATTTTTCGCATTGAAAGTACTACCTTTTGGTTTGTCTAATATTAAAGATTGTTTTACTACAACACAATCGTAATCATCGATACCTGGAAATATGTCAATTATTCTTCTATTTGTACCCAACCAACTTCTATGATAATTGTTTGGATTAGTATGTAAAACTTGTGATAAAATCGGAACATCATGAGCATCTGTAGCTAATTGCGCATTTGATAATTTCATGTCTTTGCAATCCCAAACATTATTTTTTTGTTCAAGTAAAATAAACTTTTCATTTCCTTGTACAAACACATCACCCGACCGTGATACTACTTGATCCTGTTTTACAAATCCAGATGTTTCTTGCTTTAAAGTTTCCTTCATTTGACCCACTGTTGCACCATCTGATGGTGCCGAACCATCTTTAACATTCGCTAAACAATTACCTAGACAATCAATAACTCCTACATCACGTGTAATACAATGATCTTTTATATATTTTAAATTTACAGCATCATTTTCATTTTTCGGATAACCTATATCGTTAATAACAAATTTATAAAAAGAAAAACCATCTTTTGTCTTTTCAGGTATTAATGAATGTAAATAGCGTCTATTTACGCTGTCTTTTGCATCTTTAGGGTCATCTACGTTGGATATACGTTTATTTTCAGCAGTATACGTTTTTCCATTGAATTTTAACGTATTTTTTAATTCTGATGATAAATAACCTTTGTTTATTGCATCAGCGTTTTGATTTGGCTTACCAACATTGACAATTCTATGATTACCTGCGTCATATGTGTTTTTCTGTAGTCTTAATGTTGGTGATATCTTTTCTTTTAATACTTTTAAATTTATTGCATCGTTTTCATCTGCGGGATCTTTTATGTTTTTTAACCTTTTATTAGTTATATCATAATCCCCATCAGGTGTTTGTGGTAAACCAGCTCCTCTTTTTAAATTATTTGCGTAATATAACCCATCCGAGGAGTAACGTCCGAACTTGTCGACACTCATGGTGCAACTGAATAGTAATCTAGTGAGTAACGCATTTTTTATGAGATTACCCCACGGTTTCGGAGTTCATCCACTAAAGCCACCCATTCGTTTTCCAATCCAGTATGACCCGCTTCTTTAGCTTCATGTATTAGTTTCATTCTATCCACCAATTTATTGATATTATTGTAATAAATCACATTTGTGTTATATAGTTTCTTCATTAAACCTGTACCCGTAACAGACTTACTTCTTTTTCTTCTTTCCTGAGCACTTACATCTAAAGTGGATGCCATAAATCTTCGTTTTACAGGTTTTCTTTGTGTTAACGGCATTGTTTGTCTTCTAGTTGGTATTAACTTGGATACAAATTCTCTATATTTTAAAGACTTAGATCTAAATGGAAGTTGGTCAGGTAAATACATTCTCCTATATGCATTTGTCTGTTCCAAAATATTTTTATATGCTTCCATGTCTTTTTCTTTCACTAACGATACTGAAGGCTTATTTTCAAATAATAATTCAAATAATCCTTTTGTACCCTTATACCTTTGATCACCAATGACAATATTATCATGTTCGTCAACGTTTAACGGGCTATTACCTATCATTAAACCATCTTCTGTTAATCTCGCTCCATAACTATGGTAATTCTTATTAGGAATTGTTCCAAGTAACATTTTTACCATGTATTTCCTTCCTAAAGGTCCTTTGTTATGAATGTTTTCACCCAACAAGCTTATGTTTGACGGACCTTCCCTTGCTTCTTCTTCTTTTTCCTCTTCACTAGCAGTTGATACATCTTCATGTCCTCTTTTAGCTTTTACTTCATATAATTCTCTTATACCACTATAGTCTGGTGATTCTAGCTCTCTTTCAGGTTCTCCACCGGTAAAACCACTATATGTAGAGGATTCCAGGTCTTCATCACTAAAATCTTCTGATTTTACATTTTCTCTTTCAAACTTTGTAATAGGTGCAATTGCATCTCCTTCCAAAACGGGTTTAGCAAATTTTTTGTTTAATTGTTTCAAGGGTTCAGTAATAGGTTTAAAAGTAGATTCAAGAAATTTCTCCCTTTCGCTAATACCTAATTTTAATGCTCTGTTTTTATCTCGAATAGAATCACTAAGTGATTTTATTTCCTTTATTAACTTTTCTTGGTTAACCATGTTTGTAGCAAGACGTGTTGTACAACAATGAATGTTTTACATCATGATCAGTGTATTAGTATAAATTTATCAAATCCTATCCTGTATCGACCATTGTTTAGCGGTTGTTCCTTCATAATTGTTAAAAACCCATACTTTTCAGCCCAAGCCTTTCCACACAACTCTTTAAATCGTTCAAATGGCATATCCGCACTTACATGGTCATAATATATGTGTTTTAGGTTGGTTTCATCCTGTTTAAATACAATTAACATGTTTGCATTGTCTCTAATGAGCTGTTTCGGTATTTTGCTGTAAGTTTGACCAATATAAATGCTATCTATGTTGTTATGTCGACCCATGGCGAAGTAATTTCTTATTGTATTTTGATTTTCACAAGATACATCGTCAAATATGAATACTGAGAATGGTTTAGCCTCTTGCGGTTGCATGACACTCTCGCTCGCGTTGAATTTAAAATATTTAACTTCAGGCACATTATTGAGTATTTGTTCCAATAACTGATATTTTGGTTGTTGTAGTGACTTTGAAAATACATATAAATTATTAAAACGTAATCCTTTAGGATTTGTAATCAAATTGAATACTACATTTGTTTTTCCACAATTGGAAGGACCGGTAACCAGACAACGCACCGTGTTTGGTAACAAAACACCGTGTTTTCCAGTATTGAATTGAGAACCATCCACTGTGAGTTCATCTATATTATTAATAGTAAAATTGTCTTTTTGCGGTATTATCTCCATCCTTTGTAATGGTTCAACCCAAAATGATGCTCTATCATTATATTAGATCCTTTTTAGGTATCCAAGAATCTTCCGTCTTATTAAATCCTAACCATCGTACTTTAACCTTATCCTTTTTTCGTTGCAACACCTTTTCAACTAAATATACATCACCTACTGTTGATTTTAACATTTCATGTCCATAAAACCCTCCTTCCAGCAATTGTCCTTTATTATCTTTTAAAATGTAAGTTTCTGGTATTGTAGGTTGCACCTTAAATACAGTAAATACCTCATTTGTCCAGTTTGGAAGATATCTTTTACTGAATACACCTTTGTATTTGCTTATTCGCACTTTATCACCAACATTAAACCTTTTAGGCTTTAGTTTTTCAACTCTTGGTTTAGTATTCATTTTTATACGTTTTAATACAAGTTTTTCATTTTTATTAGTCACCTGGCTTGGTTTCATACCGATAGTTCTATGAAACTTGTTATTGTAATCGCTTATAAGTTTTGGTAACATATCAATCCATACGTGCGATCCTCTGTTAGAAAACATCTTATACATCGCACCTTTTAAAGTTCTGTTGAATCTTTCAATTATTGATGCTTTTACCTCTGAATTGGTTGAGTAATGGTTAATGTTGTGTTTTTTCATTAAATTTGCAAATTCCTTATTAAAATATTCTTTTCCATCATCAGTTTGTAAATGTTTTATAGTATGTTTGTCTCTTTGTATAGCTGTTTCCATTGCTTTTGTAACACTTTTGCCACTTTTATCTTTTAGTGGTAAAGCATCTGCCATTTTTGAAAAACAATTAATAATAGTCAATATGTATTTAAATCCTCTATTTTGTTTACTATAAGGAATCATTTCGATTAAATCCGCTTGATATAAATCATTTATTCCTTTTATCACTGTATTTCTTCGTGGAAACTTTCTTCTTGCAGGTTTATGAAGCTCGTTGACAATTTCTTGCTTCGAGTTCTTCATATTGCAGGTTTGAATGTTTCATGTATCACATGTATAATCACAATGAATGTTGTCTTAAATATTCACATCATTTATATAGGTCAAGGTCATCCAAACTTGTGTAAAAAAATGGGGAACACGGCGTTGGACTTGCCGTGTTCCCCATTTTTTTACGGAAGGAGAAAGGAATAAGGTCGAAGTTGTAGAAGGATGAAGAATAGGTTACTAGTTGATAGGGTTTAGAGAGTAGTGGCCGAAAGGAAGAGTATGAATCTTATCCGGCATAATATGCCTTTTATCATCTTGAGCTGATAGTGCTCTTTTAACTTCAGTGACACTGTAGACCTCATGTTTAAAGCTTCTGATAGTGTTGAACGTGGCAGACATTGTAGAATCTTCAAACAAGCAGGTCTTGTAATGGTCAAATGTCACACGTTTCTTCAAGTACGATGTTTTGACTCCTTTAGCTTTCTTCACTGTCGGTATGTCGTTTTCCATATACATCTTGAAGGAATATAATTTGGACATCAGCGCAACTATTTCCTCCAAAGGTATTCCATTTTTTGCTTCATCTTTAAATTTTCCAATTACTTTTTTATTCTTTTCATTGTAATTCGGATAGTTCTTCGGATAGTCAGAGAAGTCAAAGTCGTCTTTGTATGGGAAACTCCTTAGATCTTCATACATGTCCAAAGTCTTTATCCAGTAGATAAACGCGTCGGTATCCATGTATGCAACTCCAATGTTGTCTCTTCCATAGTGTTTAACCATTTTGTTGTAATGGAAATCATACATCAGAGTTTTACTTATATCCAAAATCGACATTCCAATGTATAACGGACGATCCATCACTATTGTTGTTTTATTCATACTGACAGCAACTAGATTTTCGTTTATAATCATTGATGTTCCGAAATTTGGTTTTTGCACTAATTTTTCCAATTTCCTAGGATCACTTACTAATTTTACAATTTTGTGTTTTCTCTTGTTCTCCAAGGTCTTCCCAAAGATGGCGTTGTTCATTAATTTGTAGAAGTCCTTTTCAAATGCTGTTGTCGCTGCAGCTCTTCTTGTAGTGTTGGAATCGATATATGGTTTCAACCAACAAGACTGGGTGAATTCAATTGCTCTGTGAATTTTCACTATACGTAGGCCCAATTCAAGTGCTTGTTGAACTACCCAGTAGTGTGCCACATATCGACTCTTATTCTCCAAGGTCATCATCAGCTTGGGCCATCTTCCTGTCGGTGAAACTTCAGTCTTGGCTAGGAGAGGCAGGTCGTAATGATGGTCGTGAAGGTGTTCTGGATATTCAAAATCACAGTCCAAAATATAGCCTGTTTGGCCATCTTTTGGAATCCGTGATATGTCACCGATGGTGGTCGGGTCAATCCACTTGAAGTCTGCGTAGGGAAGTGGATTTGACATCGCCCAACCATAGAGGTTGTTCGCATCAAAATATCCAAGGTAGAGTGATGGTTGTTGCTCGTCGAAGTTGGGGATATACTTGTTGTTGGCCTTAACATGTCTTGTCACAGCTTGAGTCAAACCACCTCGTACACCTGATTCGATCATGAGGACCATATCGATGTCTGTGAGAAGCTCCAATCGGGATGTATACGAGTGTAAAGGATCCAATCCGTATGCTGAGAAACAGGTGTTCCGAAATTCTTCCATCACATCGCACAGCAGAGTTACATCCAATTTTATATAAAAATCAGAATATTCCCCTAAAGTTTGAATGTTTAGTTGGTTCCAAACATTACACGCATGATTGTAGTCTTCAACGGAGATTTCACTTTCATTTAATTTGCTATTGAAGGCTTCAATCGGTGGTAGACTGGTTTCTTCAAACTTTTCTGTGGAAGTTATATAATCATAGGGGAAAACTCCTTTTCGTAATACTAAGTCCAATTTATCTTCAGGTACAATTTTGCTGGTTTCTTTTAGATCTTCTCTTCTTAGGTTCTCAGACAATTTGCTCAAACTAGATGACATAAATCTATAAGAGTCTACGAAGCGAAGTTTAATTTTACCAACTGTTTTTGAAAAACTGATGTACTTCTCCAATGTTTCAGCTAATACTTCGATTTTTCCATCATCTCGTCCTAACTCTGGGATAATGAAGTGGGAGTCATAGCCGCTAAGATTGTGTAACACGACAGGAATAAATTGAGGCAGTTTGTAATTTATATTGCATGAATTACAAGCAGGTCCTCTGTATAACCCTGTGAGGTGATCATGATCTCTTACTTTTTGATTTTCTTCACTGAAGCTCTTCTTGCATAGATAACATCTTGTTGCCGAAATGTATTCTTCTTGTTGATTTTGGTTCAAAGGTTTCATGGGTAAAACATTACCGTATAAGCGTTCCGCCTTTTCAGCAATGTTATACAACTGGTCTACAAAATACTTAGCAGCTCCTTCCCCACGGTAGAGTATCGGAGTGGATGTTAAGCCGTAGTCTTGCAATTGTTCTTCAGGTAAAGTAGATTTCACCAATAAGCAAAAACTGTTAGGTTGATGCAATTGATATTTGGTTCTTCTAGTTACTTCACCATCCGAAAGTTCCTGCGGCACTAACGTGGATTCAAAGTCAGCGTAGATAACTAGTGGAATCCGGTATTGGTGAACTGTTTTATTGAACTGGACAAATGCTCTAGATGGTGGTGGCAGACTAATCTTCACTTCATAGTTGTCATTACAAAGCCGCTGGTGTTCCGACAACCACTCCGATCCTCCACGTCTCAAGTCTTTATTTGTGAAACAAAAGCATCTCTTACACACTGTTACTCTAATTTTCTTTTTAGTCACTTGTCGTCCAACCAAAGTTTCAAAGTTCTTGATGTAAACATAATGTGATATTTCACCTTTGGTCAATAGCAGCAAATCTGTATGATTTTGACGTTCAGTCTTTGTAACTCGTAACGGGTATACGTTATTTGATTCGTCTAAACCAAACACATTAACTGAAACTCCTGGGTTTTTCTTTCAAATTTAGCAACATCATTAAGACTAACAGGATACGACATACCTTGGAAGTTATAGCGGTGTTGAACAGCTTCGTATGCTATGCTAGGTCTACAGGAATGGTCTTCCACTTATTTTGCTAACATTTCATACCGGAAACATTCATTATCCTCATTTTTCACATTGATACATGATCTTGTATCTCGGATCACCTTTGGTAGAGGGATAAAGCTGCTTCCTCTCATACCATATCCATGCTTGTGAACCCTCACATCCATACCTTCAATTGATGATAGCGTCCAGCCGGATCCTCTTCCTTCATGTTCTTGAAGTTTCACTAGCAGTTCAACCAAACATTCTTCTAAAATTTCGTTGATATCAGATGTGGTTGTAAGGGTTCGGTTTTTAGCAATGAATGCTCTCGGTGAATTTTCACCATCGGTATTAGTAAACATAGCCTCCAACACCAATCCAAATTTAATAAAGTTCAATCTTGCCAATTCTTCCGTCAATGTTTTTACAACTAGTTTTTTAGCTTGAGTTATAAAATTTTCCAATTCTAATTGCACATTATTAATTTTGAAATGAATTACAACTGGTCCTGGCAAGGCTGTAGTGCGCAGTTGTCTTATATCTTCCATATCCTCTTCTTGGGTACGCAGTTGTCTTGCATCTTCCACTTCTTCCGTATCTTCTTCTTCCATTTTCTCTTCTTGAATAAATCCTCCAGCTGTAGATGGTCCAGCTCCGGCAAATTGAATAACACTTGGTCTTCTTCTTTGCATTAACTGTAAATAGCTAGCCCAGTCCTTTTGCTTATGGGGTTTTTCCAAAAACCGATCAATCGCATCCAAGTCTTCTTCACTTACTACAATCTCTTCTTTTCTGTCCTCTTCACGATGCAATTCTCGGTGTAACTGTAGATAGCTATCACAGTCGTCCATCTGCTTCTGGCAGTTTTCCAATAACCGATCAAACGCATCCAAGTCTTCTTCACTTACAACAATCTCTTCTTTTCTGTTCTCTTCATGATGCAATTCTCGGTGTAAAACAAAGATATCTTCATCTTGGAAAAACTCACCACAAATATCGCAAAGAGCCATTTTTTTTACAGTTTGGCTTTGAGTGTGCACTCGGTGAATGTCCACGCAATAATGAGCAGCGCGCTCAACCGGGTCCCTTTATACCCGAGGTTGAAGGGTGGGGGAAGGTGACGTCATATACATCCAGTTTATCAATCATGTAGCAGATTTGGCTTTTAAACACCCATTTTCAATTTATTCTTCAACAGGTTTGATAAACCAATAATCTTTGGTCTAAATCCACTACTTTGTACAAATTTTTTGTTTGGGCACTTCTCGTCCGGAGCAAAAAACTTTTTGGTCAAGGTCAAAATTTTTTCTCAAAAAAAAAGTTCCGGGGGAAGGGGGGGGGGTTATTACTGTATTTAGGTCAAGGTCACGAAAAAACTTTAAAAAAATTAAACCCCACCTGGGGCACTTGGGTTGTCATCGCTGTAGCCTCCGAAGAGACCCAACTATGACAACAGGCAACATCCAATGTCGTCTAACCTTCACCACGCAAGACTTAAGCATTTACTGCATTGCTAACAAATAACTTTTCCAATAGCTAACAAAAGGTCATTTACATAATTTTGAAAGAGGTTGAGGACAGCCCTAGTGGCTTATGTCCCCGGTCCGAGTGCAGAGGCTATCGGCTCATTACCCCCGTATAAGCGTACAAACGGACCAACTCCAATTTCTCAGCCGCATTGAAGCATGCATGAGTGGAGCCTAACAATTAATTATAAAAAGTGGTTTTACACGGGGGCCTACTCCCGTTCCCTATCTTTAATATTTAATATTTAAGTTCAGCAATGCAGTAAATTTATATAAGTTCTTACTAGGTCAAGGCCATACGAACATTAAAAAATTTCGGCCCCCGTACATCCATGGCGAACCACGAATGTTCGGGGGCCTTGGGGACAAAAAACACAAATAGCTAACAAAGTTTCATTTACATAATTTTGAGTTTCCGGAAGGGAAACTAACTGAGGACACCCTAGTGGCTTACGTCCTCGGTCCGAGTGCAGAGGCCATCGGCTTATTACCCCCATATAGGCGTACAAACGGACCAACTCCTATTTCTCAGCCGCATTGAAGCATGCATGAGAGTTCTCAGCCGCATTGAAGCATGCATGAGAGGAGCCTAACAATTATACAAAAGTAACTTTACACGGGGGGCCTACTCCCGTTCCCTGTCTTTACGATTTACTTTGAGCATTGCAAAAGCTCAAGGGGGAAATGCTACAACAAGCGTATACACTTTAGAAAAATATAACACACTTACAACACACAATTGAGCTCAACGTAGTCAATGCTGGAACAAGCACATACACATTAAACACATATGACAAACAAGACACAAAGGATAAAAGACACACACACACAGGAGACATAGGGTACAAGTAAAACACTCTAATATAGAACAATTCGCAATACCCAAACGCAAGCGCAATATCTTACAACTAATACAAGTCTTAAAGTTAGAGTAGACTTCGCTAAACACTGAAGGCGCCATTCAATGTTTAGTGATGCCTATGGCGGTCCGTCCCGATCGTTCACGTTCAACGCGCGGGAGCGGACTGCGAGCCGGCTCTGGCTGGGCCCCCTTATATCCCCACCGGGGCTGCCACGCCCAGGATATCAGGGGTGGGGGAGGGGGAGGGGGTGGGGGTGGGGGTGGGGGGGGGTGGGGGGGGGCTCGCACTTTTTGTCGGGGGGGGGGGGGCTCGCACTTTTTGTCGGGGGGGGGGGGCTCGCACTTTTTGTCGGGGGGGGGGGGGCTCGCACTTTTTGTCGGGGGGGGGGGGGGGTCAGGTAAGTTAAGTGGGTCAAGGTCACCCACAACACTTGTACTCTAAGTGTTGGCTATACCCCCACCACAACTGGGTCCCTAGGCTGCACAACACCGCTTAGCCAGTATGTCTCCGGCTTCCATGCGGTGCGTCTCGCTGTTCTCTAGCTCTCTATATGTAAGTAATTTTACAAGTTCTGAATGTAGGTCACTACACTTTGACTCTGGGACGATATCGACTTGTAGTATTTCAGTGTTTTTGACTCAAGGTCATCACACTTTAACTCTAGCACATCGGTTATCGTACCAGAGGTGCTCAATAACCTAACTTGTAATGTTTAGGGTGGCGTTTGCACGCCACGTAGTATCACCATGAGTGTCCAGTCCGAGTTATAAGTTAAATTAATTTTACTGTAATCTTTTCCATTTCCACTTCGTTTTGCCAAAGTATAAGGTGTCGCTTAATAAAGTGGTATTTCTCTAAAGTTATAGGGGATTGCAGGGATACAATTAGTTTATTTAGGAGACTCTTCGTCTTGGAGTTTAACACGATTTCCACTTTGACTTTGCTTCCTCGGCTATCACAGCCTAAGCTGTACAGAAATGTTTCTTCTAGTGCCAACTCGGGCCAAGAGAACAGTGTGTTCACTGTAGGACAGCTCATGGTGAAGTGATGCAATACTCCAGCGTACCACCTCACCTTCCCCCACCACTGTGACCTTCCCCCACTCCTGCTGTTTCCCCCACCTCTTTTCCCTTGACTCATGCGCTACAAGCAGTCTCTCAGTATTGTGCGGACTTTTGTGAGGAGAAGCCATGTCGCGGGACACTTTAGGTAAGAAACTTAGCCGTGTTAAGGCTTTATTAGTTGCTCACTGTCCACCACTCAAAGTTAAGAGAGTTTCGACTTAAGCTAAGTGGCGCAAACTGTTGCGCGGACACCCTAAGTTTTATACAAAACAGACTAGTGTCAGTTTTACTGATGAGGATTTGTTTAAAATATTGGATGAAATGACTTTTCCTTGCAAAATTCAGTTAGTTAATCCCATTCCTGACAGTTGAGAGTCTTAGTCTCTTGAGCCAATATACCTAGAGTGCACAAGGCCGGACAGTCAGTCGCTCGGTGTCTGTCGTAGGGTGCACATCGCGGTTGCAGTAATGGTTAAAGTAAGGCTTTTGGGCCAGTTCAAGGTCACCCGAGCGGTGTCACATGATGGTTTAGGCAGAGTCACGTTGCAAACTTCAAGTTTCCTCAGCACTTTTGCTGTTTCTCATCGCAAATTCGCTCCAAGTTGTCAAGGTCATGGTAACTGTGACTGAAACTCGGAGCGTAGTGCGAGAAACCAGCAAAAAGTGCCAAAAAAATTTAGGTTTCAGCGTGACCTTGACCTTTGTGACATCGATGACGTCATCTTGGTGACGTAAGGGGTGATGACGTCATCAGCACGTCATTTCTGTGACGTCATGGGTGTGACGTCAAGGAAGTGACGTCATTGGTGATGACGTCATCGATGATGCAATCGATGACGTCATCGATGGGGTCATTGACCTCGATGACGTCATCGATGACGTCATCGCTCGGGTGACCTTGAACTGGCCCAAAAGCCCCCATTCCCCACTACTTAAATTCTTTTAGTTTCTGCAAAAGTAATAAATACGTACCATTCCAGAACAAAATATGGCCTTTTGTGATATTGATGCCGAAAATAGAATCTGATTTCATTTATAGTTATAATTATCTATTGAATATTATTGTTTTATCACTAGCACATCCGAAGGATATTATTGAACTTAGTTTTTAACATTTAAAATAATTTCATCATTTTTATTTTATTATAGCCTATTAAAGGTTAACAGTTTAAGTTAAGGTGTGCGGTTGAAAATGTTTTGTAAGTGTAATCAAAGACTTAAAAATAAATCGATGTTTATACTATTAATTTATATATTATCCTATATATATTCTTCCCAGAACAAATAATATTTATAGGTGTTAAACTTTTACGTCACAGTCACGGATATCAACTTATTTAGATTTCACTTTATAAGAGGAATCACTTAGATACCCCAAAATATTAATAAGCACATAAAATTACAAGATAGAGGGTGGATCAGAAAAGATAATGATCGATAACGAAAATTGCCTCGTCGGATCAAACTGGTCTGACACTCACCCTCCACCCCGCAGACACGGAGATCTGTAATCAGCTGGCCAAAGTTCTTTGCTGATTACAGACCGAAAGCGAACACTCGGTTGTTATTTAAACAAGCGGGGTAATTGCACGCCGTGTAGTTGGCTGCATTGGTAATAGTAATTGTCGAACAGTTGGCTACACTGCTAACGAGATCTGTTTGTCTGTCACCTGATATCGGACCGAAACAAACCTTTTGTACCTTTACACCTGCGCTAAATTACAGAGCTAAACACGGCTGACTTGATAATGTGAACAAAATACGTTCTCATTACGTGTATGTTGCAAATAACAAATGTGTGCTTTCCCGGAATAATTGTACGGCGAAAGTTGAGATTTCTGAATTCAGAGAAGTGATTTTTTTTCAAAACGATGATTACGGAAGAAATTTTGAATATAAATGGCATATCGCTGGTCATTATGTAGCGCAGATTGTTTACGTAATGAATGCGTTTTTAGAACGAATAAGTACTGTAAACGAACAGGTGTAAAAATAAGGAAACAAACTTTAAAAAATCATATACTATAATACGAGCAATGTGTGATTAAGGGATGTGTGTTTGGATCTCGAAATCTAGCGGGTAGATTTTCCTTCAAATTTGCATTTTAGAGTGTTTTGGCTCAAAAATAAGTTTAGAAACTGCCTCATTCAATCCCAGGAAAAATCGTATTTAGTCTAAATTTAAGTTCAAATAATTTTTTACATTGGTCTTATGGGTTGCTATTTTGGTAGCGAAATAACAAGTAAAAAAATAAAGGAACATTAATTTCAAGCAGTTTTTAATAATAATAATAATAATAATAATATCTTTATTGGTATTATCAAGTAATACATTATTATATTATATATAATTTTTTTAAGTTGTGAGTCCAATAAGTTATTTTCTTTTATTTTCCCAGTAATTGGTTTTGAAACACTCTTCAATTTTGTATGGACATTCTTCAAGTAAATTTTCTTTGATTTTCTTCTTAAATTGTTTTTCACTTAAATTTTTCCAATCATTTGGTAAAGTATTAAAAATTTTGACGCCCATTTCATTATAACTTTTCTTACTTCTTGAATACTTAAATAATGATACATTCAATTTGTTTTGGTTTCTTGTATTATGAAGATGAATATCCGAATTTAATACAAATTTTGAATAATTCTTTTTTATGTATAATAAATTTTGAAGTATATATAATGATGCCAACGTTAATATATTTAATTTTTTGAACAATGGTTTACAGTGTGTTTTAGGTTTAACACCTGTAATTATTCTTATTGCTTTTTTTTGAATTTTAAATACTAAATGAAAGTTTGTACTATTTGCCCAAATAATAGTGCCATAGTTTAAATAGGAGTGTATATACGCATAATATGCATTTAGTAGAACTTCTAAATTTACATTTCCCTTTAACCTTCTAAGAACGTAGAGGCCTTTACTAATTTTTCCAGTGATATACAGAGCATGATCTTTCCAATCTAGTTTCGAATCAATTATAACTCCTAAGAATTTCAAAGAATTTTGATTGATGTTAAGGTAATACTTGTTTGAAAAATTTATCTCTAAATTTTGAGTTTTATCCAAATTTAATACTAATTGATTTGCGTGACACCAATTTTTTATTTCTTCAGTTACCATATTAAGGTTAAAATGTATTTCTTCCGGGGAATTTCCAGTAACTATTACCCCAAAATCATCTGCATACAAAAATTTTATGACTTCTTTGTTGCTTATGCTTGATGGTAGGTCATTGACAAATATATTAAATAAAAGAGGGCCTAAGCAGGAACCTTGTGGAACACCCATTTCTACTAGCCTTTCATGAGATCTTTCATTATTGAATTCAACGAATTGAAATCTATCCTTCAAATAAGATTTCAATAGATTTAATGTAATATTTTCACATCCATAGTATTTAATTTTTTCTAAAAGTATTTTGTGCGAAACGCTGTCAAATGCTTTAGATATGTCAAAACTTCTAAAGCATATTAGTTTACCAGATTCTATTTTGTTCACAATGTTTCTAATTAGATCTAAAGTCGCATCATGTGTACTTAAATTTTGTCTAAATCCAAACTGTCTATCATCAAATAAAAAATTTGACTCAAAATATTCATTAATTTGATTAAAAATAAGTTTTTCCATAATTTTTGAAATAACAGGAATTATAGAGATTGGTCTATAGTTCTTATATAATTTCTGTCCTGCTTTATATACCGGAATAACTTTGACTTTTTTATAGATTTCTGGGTATCTGCCTTCATCAACACATTGGTTAAACAGTGTGCATAAGATTTCTGATATATCTTTTAAACAGCTGTTATCTGTGTAGATTTATTAGCTTGATTACCATGACACTATAACAAAAGTGAATTAAAGCCATCGAGCAAGGCTCGGTTAACCTGGTACTATAGGGGAATAAAGGGGCATTATCAAGTAGAGGCAAAAAATATTAATTTTTTTGCTTGCCGTTGTCTTTAATGGAACGAAATATTACTTTTTAAATCCAAACAACAATTTTATCCCTACACCATTATATTTCAGAGAATATACATTGAAATGCTTTCAATTTAACGGATTGACTCCTTGCACTATTAGACTATACTAGTTCCAACAATGGGTAACCGTAGCATTCAAAACCCCCCAGAATTATACTCTTGAAGATATTTCAAACAGTTATTGCCGGCCGTTCACGCGATTTTAAACGGGCGTCAAAATAATTTACAGCGGCGGCGTTGCGTTTCGCTCTCGTCGCATGCTACCACGATCAATCAGGCACGTCGATTTTTACTGACGTCGTCGCGTCGGCGAGCGTCAAAAGCGCGCGTTAATTTATGCTCGACCCGAGTGAGACTTATCGGCGTAAATGTCTGACAACGAGACGAAACGTCGCATGTGTGGCGGTCGCATGCGATCCGCAGAGGGAAGGACTCGTAAGTTATATGCCTCTCGCGATCCGTGACGCAATGTGAAAATCGGAGACCGTTCGCCGTGGCAAAAACTGAGAATTTGAACAGACTAGGAGTCTCATTATTGGTAAATTTGAATTTTAGATACGATTTCCTAAAGAAATACCGGTAGCCTAGTTTATTTAATGATTATTAAAACTGTACTTTTAAAATGTCGATCAAATGGCCCAGTGATAAAATAACTTGTAGATAAAATGCTAAGCACCCACGTAGGCTTCAAAAGGTTATCACTGTCTTAGTAGGCCTATACCCGTCATGACCAGGAGGACAAGTGAAATTTTCACACTTGTTAAAAATAAAAATTTCGTAAAATACAGGATGTTTACCCCTAAATCGCATATGGGCTTTCCAATAAAAAATATTTTCATCGATGCCAATATACAGAGTGTTCCAAAACTGGAGGTCACGGGTTCGAATCTCAAAATTTTCTTAAGTAAGCATGCAGATTTTTGTACATAATTTTAAACGTATTAGTGAAAGGAGCATTTTGGTGAAAACAGAATGAAATTATCTTTTTCCGTTTCAAAGTGGCGAAATTTTGTAAGAAAAAATCAACATTTACGGAATATCCTGTAATTCTTGTATTATTTGTCAAAAATGACTCCTGATTCAATATACTTATTTGAAATAAGCTAAGCTTTTCAATGATATGTCACAAGACCACATTTACTAAAAAACTAATATTTCCAAAATTTAATAATTTTGAAAATTTTAACTTAAACAAAACTCTAAAGTTCTAAACGTAAACATATATCATATTGTTCATCATCTTACAGCTCTCGTTGAACTGAGCAACTTTGTAATCTACTTTCTATATAAACACCTTTCTATAAAAACCCCTTATTGCACTAGAAATGAAATGTTTCACCCTGAGAAACACTGTCTGTTTGAGTTGAAAACTATGATGGGAAATTCGCTAAACTGTGCAGATGTAAAGAGAATTTTTTTATTTAAACATTTGATGATTAAAATATAATGTGTGGTTTTAAATTGATTAAGGCTTGATAGTTAATATGAAAATAAGATTCAGCGGGAAAATGGTCGTATTAAAAACCGATCCAATTATGTAAATTTAAGCGTTATTCAAGTGAAGGGTTAAAAGTCAATGTTTTTAAAGCAATCATCCCAAGTTGTTCGAAAATATACTCCTCGTAGTTTCTGGTTTAGATTAGAGACAGAGGATTGTAATATTTGAGAAGGGCAAGAGTTTTTCATGATGAAGAGCTTAATGTTTTAGGGTTATTTCAAAGGCATATCGCACTTTACCTATTTTGCTAAATGTTTTATCCATTGATTAATCATTGATAGGGCGTGTGACATTACCAAAATAAAAGCAGGCGTTATTTATGACACATGCAGGTCTAATGAAACATAATTTCCCATTTTTGAAAGTCAATATAGTGTTAAATTCTTTTACAATTTAAGGTTAAGCGTTACACTATTAATACTCACTTTATTGCGTATATTAGGATTGTAAATATGACACAAACTTTGATATAATTCAATATGTCTTTCAACGGTAAATATACACCTAATAAAAAAAATACACTAATAAAAAAAGCTACATAAGTATTTACTTATATCATAATTAAAATCAACTGCCTACATATTAATGTTTTTGTTTCCCTCGAAGTTTTTTGTTCATAAACCCATAATACCAGAATTAATAAAATAAAAAGTAGTTATGTATAAAGAGTTATCCTTATATCTATTGACTTCTTAGTGTTTTTATTTTCAATTTTTAGTGAAAATCATGAGAACTTTTCACTTGATCAGAAAACAAAGATACTCAAATTAAGTTTTGTTTCCGTACGTTGTGTGATACTTTAAATTCAATTAGTAGGCCTAATTAATTTTGATATTATAAATAATTAACAACCAATTTTCTAATTTTATAACTATCCGGGATTTTACAATAATTGATCTCTGGTAGCAAACATTTGTTGTTTGCAACATAAGTAATGTGATCGTGTTTTGTTCACGTTATCAAGTCAGCCGTGTTTAGCTCTGTAATTTAGCTCAGGTGTAAAGGTACAAAAGGTTTCTTTCGGGGATCGAGTTTGTGAGAGGAATTGGTTGAAGATTTTTGATGACGTCATAACTGGTTCATTCTCAAATTCCTCTGTCAAGCTTTGAAACATCGACGATAGCAGACAGCAGATGACAATTCAACTAACTTTGAATATAAACAAAATCTACTTGAAAACAACTCCCATTTCACGCTCAAAATAGAAGTACGACCTAGAAAATAAAAAGAATACGTTGAAATAAAATGTAAAGTTTGTGATGAAAATTTTAATTATTTCAGCTTGGATCCCATTTGGTTTTGAATTATATAAAGTTAGTACGGATAAATTTAATTACTTTCAAGTCTTTCAGTGCAACACTTATTATTGTAGTAACTGATATTTTTTTATTTTGAACAGATTAGTCTAAATATTGGCCTAATTTTAAAATTCAAATCACCATTTTTTTATTTTTCAAAGTCCTTGTCCCAATTTAAAACTATATTAGTGAACATTTTATACTTCACTATATATGAACTTTAAATTTAAAAGATTACCCAGACCAACGTTTTCTCCATCAAGATAGTTAGTCCTAGTCCATATATTGAAGGAGGTCCGAGATCTAGGTACTAAAAAACGTAAGTAAAAAATAAAATAGGCCCCAAGAGCCAACATAGCTCAACTAAATTTTGGTCAAATCTATCCACAGGCTATAGGCTTATTGGACTTCTAACGGTCAAAGTTTTAATATAATAATGTTTAAGTAAAGCAGCCGTTAATTTTAATGTATTCCTATTTATTTTACTTTGTCCCCCTTAGCTCTAACCACAGTTGTGTTAAATGTATGTAGCCTATGATTTTTTATTAGTTACCTAGCCTAAATAAAAGGTTTAAAATACCTTTGCATTGTCAAGTGATCCTTGTTTGGGTTACTTTGCTGCCAAAAGTAACTTAGTACGCACTGTAGTAGGCTAAGTAAGTTTATTTTAGAGTGGAACTTTGTTATCGGGCTCCATTGTTACTATCGATCATCATTTCATAAATAAGTTTACTTATTATTCAGTCGTGTAAACCTTTTCTGCATCTCTTAGGCATTGTGAGAAGATCACCCATATTAGCCCCTATCGGCAATACATATATTCTGCCAAATAAGAATCTGACGGCTGATGTTCTTTGTATGAACTTCGCAGTCGTCTGAAAAATGGAGAAGCTATTAATAGATCGTGGCTAGCGTCTTCTACACGATACAACAGAGTGTCTGTAGAAACCCAAGGATAGCCTAGTTCATCATGATGGCATCGGTATTGGTCGAAGTCGAAAGTTGATACTTTACATTCTATAGCTTACTAAAGCAAATATAATTTTCTTTCAATCTCAAAGTAATACTATATTGACGATTGTTGTACCATACATTTTTTATCTAGCGTTTTTATGTTAAGAATGTGATTAAATGTAACTTTCAACTAAGTGACAGAATAATTTATGAACTAACCTCAAACCTAAGGGCGCAAAAAAATACTGGGCGTAGGGGTGCCAAAATGTTAAATCCGGCCATGGTCGTTGTCACCTACCACCCCAGGCCAAAAACTTTTGCCGGCCTAGGCCGAGAAAACAGATGTTTCGTTGGTAGAAGTGAGGGTGTTCGAAGTAGTGCGATGAAATAGTAGTTTTCATCACTAGGAGCAAAAGTGGACCTTTTTGGTGCGTAATCGAGTTTTTAAAAACGATTAAGCATCAAAAAGACACTTTTGCTCCGAGTGATGAACAACGTTTTTTTTTATCATAATGCGAAATTAGACTTTTGATCGTTAAAAATATTAACTATAAAGTTGTATTTTCGAAGTTATATTTACAAAGTAAGTAATTTGCGGTGTTTACATTTCTGTAATTTAAAAACAATGCCTTTTATAACATTTGAATTTAAAAATTCTGCTCCTCAACATAAATAAATGAATAACAATTTTAGCAAACTGAAATGTCGATGCATACTTCTACTATTTTCATTTTGCTATGTATGAATGTATTTTTAGTAAACAAAACAAAATATAAATCTAATATTAGCCTATAGATACCAAGGAATATGCTCTGATAAACCTTACATAAACATTCACGTAAAGTCTACAATGAATAGAAGAACTATTGTTGGTCTAATATTAGTGACAATAGTAATAGCCTAATTGGATTTGAAAAAAAATCATCCGGATAAGTTTATTCCTGAGCAAAAAATATTTATCAACAAAAATATTTAAAAATGATTTTATTTAGTTTTACAGTGCTACTAAACATGGTGTAGTTGAACACAATTGAAAGATGTTAGTTGATGATTAGGCGGCAGTTGCTTACATGTTTACTATTCTTGAAGTGTTTGTTGTATCTGTTTCTTTTTTACCTCAGCCATGATTATTATTTGGAACGCCAAAAAAAATTTCAATAGCTGGTAAACAATTGTTTATTGTTCAACGTTATTGTTTTATAAAATACAAAACAACAACTATAGAATTTATGCCACTTGTTTAATTATTTTTGTACACATTTTAAAGAGTTTAGGTCAATAATTTCAGTGTATTTAAGCCTGAGAAACTTGGCAGCAATACTTCTCAGTCGTGTAGCAAAATGAAGGTATCTTACACACTAGTCCTCGCTGTTATGCTTATTATGACGGCCTTGTTCGGTAAGTAGGTCTAACCTGTTTGATAAAGTCTAAATGTGTGTTTTTTATGAGAAAGTTTCATAAATCCATGTTAGTATAATTTTTAATTTTGTTTTCAAGGCTCTTCTCCATTTGGTAAAACTAGTAAAATAGACTACTATTTTCTAAAAACTCATTTGCTTTTTTATTAATCACTATTATATCGTCAGTCTAGCCTATTAAGGGGATTTCGATTTGATCTTACAGTAATTTCAAGAAATATTTTCTTGTTTGTTTCTTCAGAAGTTTTTGTCCAATTTAATTAGTTATTTACAAAATCTTTTTTACTCAAAGATGCTTACAATTGTGTGTTGTACATATATTTTGTTTAGTGCAGTATTATATTTCTATTATGTAGTGAATGCATAGGCATATGTAGAGCAAGAGCTTCTATGTATTTTTCGTTTTCCTTTTGTTAGTGACTGTAGGGACATATAGGGGTTTTGAAGCACACGGTAAAACTTAGACCTACAGTAAACCCTAAACGCTATTTTATATTGTCAAATTTTTGTATCATACGGTACAGTTTGGTTAAATTTATAAATGTGTAATGCTTCAAATTTACACAGTGCTTTATTTTATATTTTATGATTTTCATTATTCAAGCAGTAACAATATTTAAATGAAAGAATTACAAATTTAATCTAGATAAAAAGTAAAAAAATAGGAAGAACCCGCCAAATACTCATACTCTTACTTAAAATAAGAATTGCCGACGGATCCAAAATTATTCGGGGTGTCAGTGGTGATGGGATTGATAAAGAAGTTGATGATGACAATAGTATCGCCAACACATCAGTGAGTTATACACATGCGGCTGTATCTAGGATTTTCCATGTACCTTTATCCCACCAATGTTGATTTTCAGGGAAAAAATATTTTTTTTATAATCTATATTTTCGAAAAGGCCTCAATTTAAAATTTTTAATCTCAGATAAAGTGACAGATAAGTTTAAAAATTACATTATCGAAAGTATATACAGGAGAGATATGACAACAAATAGCAGAGCAATTGCGATTTTTTTTTGCAAAAAAAAAAACATTGATATTTGTTTTATAAATTAATTAACACAAATTTATGTTATTTTTTTTTATAAAAATCACATATAGCTCTTTCTTTATTTTAGATCTTGATATACGTGGGTATCATTATTTAGGTAATTTATAATTTGTCAACTTTTTTGACTTTTGTAAAATCTTGATAAATGTACCGTTTTTGAGATAAGTGAGTTTATTTTTTTATGAGCATTGGTGTGGTAAAGAACCAATACCAAATATGAACTCAATACAACTATCCGTTACAAGAATAACGATATGGTGGCTAGGCAGCTTAACAAAGCGTTTAGGACATATGTTTATGTGAATTTTTTGTTTATTTTAGCTTGCTGAATAGCCTGGAAAAGTTTGTAAAGGTTGACCCTGTATAATGCCTTCATCTTGAGTTTTGTTCAAACTAGGTTGAAAAAAAGCAACCTTGATTTATTTTATCTACAACTTTGGTAATAAGCAACAAAAGTTATATAAGTATCGCCATATAGAGGTACATTATGATACTACATTCAAACCTGTTGATTTATGAGGTCTTTAAAGCACAGGCTTTTCTTTAAAATACAGGTTACAGACCAGAGAGCTCGGAAATTGACGAAAATATGATTTTGATAGAAACTACGCATTGGTTATTGGCTGATTGTTCCATTACGATTTATTTTTTTTGTAGTTTCTTTATTTGCCTAACCTCAAAAAGTGCAATTTTGTGAGTGAGAACTACAGTTACACTGAAAAAACTGTTTTGTTGGGGTAACAAAAAAATTGTTGTCCTAACAAAAAAATTTGGTTGAAATAGGGACAACTATATTTTTTGTTGGACTAACAAAATAATTTTGTTAAAATTTTTTGGTTAAAGCAACAAAACTTTTTTGTAATTGCAACAAAAAGTTATATTGTTATTTCAACAAAATCCTGATACATTTTGTTGAATTAACAAAACTATTTTGTTGGCCTAAGTTATTGAAAAGTATTATTTTTACATAAAAATTCATGAATTAATGCATTTATGCCAACCAACAGATTAAAAAAAAGTAAATAAATAAAAAAAGTAAATCAAAAAGTATACATCTGTGACGGGATTCGAACCCTCAACCTCATATTCAATGACCTGACGCTCTAATCACCTGAACCACGGGAGCTGTGAATATATCGGTTCTAATTTACTACTTAGCCATTTTTTACTCGGCCTCCGTTCAGAGCTTGGTTAAAACTCAAAAAGTTAGCCCAAATGTAAAATAACTTACTGATTCACGTTGAACGTTTATTTGACGTGAAATAAATATTCAGTGCAATGTGGGTAAACAAAATATTTGGTTGGGAATACCAAATTTTATAACCAAACCCATTTTGTTGATCCAAACCATTGGTTTTGTTGGTTTGACCAATTTATTTGGTTCCCTCAACAAAACGAGGGCAACAAAATAAGTTTTTCTGATCTTAAACTTAAATAAGCCATATTTATTATGAATAAAATGCTTTTTTGGGCTTTTAAAAGGCTTATTTATTTTTTGTTTTCTTAACTTACAGTTTCGATGGCACTGTGGCCATCTTCATCAGAGTTAACTGATGAATAATAATTAATAACTCTGATGAAGATGGCCACAGTGCCATCGAAACTGTAAGTTAAGAAAACAAAAAATAAGCCTTTTAAAAGCCCAAAAAAGCATTTTATTCAAAATAAGTTTTGTTGCCACAACAAAACATTTTTTGTTGGGAATACCAAATTTTATAACCAAATCCCTTTTGTTGATCCAAACCATTGGTTTTGTTGGTTTGACCAATTTATTTGGTTACCTCAACAAAACGACGGCAACAAAATAAATTTTGTTGCGCCAACAAAACAGTTTTTTCTGTGTAGGTCGAGTGTCATCGGGTTAGCGTATAAATGTTCAACATGTTTATTATTTATTTTACTTTATAGCGATTTGCCAAGTTTAAATAATTGGTCGTGGAGAAAGTTTTGCACGCAACGCTTGTATTCATCAGCTTGTAAGCCACTCGTACTCATGAGATATTTAGAACACTCGCTTCGCTCACTTGTAACTTACAAGCCTTCATTATTCGATCGGTGCACAAACTTGACCTTGACCCGCCTGTTCTATTGGTGATGACCCTATAGTAAGATGCACGAAAATAGTCCGATGGAAATTTTAACAGCTGTGTCCCCCCTCACCCTCTCACGCCCTGCAATGTTGCCATTTGTAGTTGTGTTTACCATGTGTTATACAGTATAAAAATGTGTTTCATAATAAATTTGGCAACAATGTATTGACTCTCATCGGAATATTTTCGTGAATCTTACTTAACTAGTGGCTCATAGGGGCAAAAGCCCCTAAAATTAAAATAGAATGAACCATAGCAGATTACCAGTTCTTCACTAAATTTAATTTTAATAGGCTATATATACTATTTTAAACCCTTTGAACAGGCTATTTGCCCCCAAAGCACTCTTTACAATCATATACTGTTATGCCACCCGTTTGTAAATGTTTCATTTTGTCTGTTGAACTTATATCATATCGATCTATGAAAAATCAGTTTTGAAAGATATCATAGTCCCTTTGAGCTATGACGTTTTTTTTTTTTATATATAACATAGAAAAGCAGCAATGAGAAAAAATATGACGGATGTTCAGCACCCATTTCAGAGTCAATAAACTTTTTGTACCAAAGCCATTTCATTGTCTTGTTTGTCCTCAAATTGAATGGATATTTGAGCTCCTTTCAGATTTTTTATATTTTTTAGTCACCAAATTTAAACACAGAACCTTAAAGTAGATCATCTTCAACTAATTACTGTCAATATTCGTTTCTCCTAATCGAAGCTCTTGATTTAGTATATTTATAGAAAGCAGACTTTTTTAAATCACTATAGGCCCTACGTACATGGAGAATCTTTAAGGAGGACCTTTCAGAAAATAGTTTTTATATACTGTATTTCCCATTTTGTAGTAAAGTTTTTGACCTGCGACATTTTCCCCTAGTATGTAGGACAAACGTCTTTGATTTTTACTCTCTCCTATAGTTTGGCAATCTATGAGATGACCAAAAGCTTTCTGGGAAAATTCAGGTAACATAATATCAATACTACGTTGACTGATACACTTTAATTAAGTTTTAATTTATGTATCATCGTCACTCGGTATGATCATTTGACACTTTTCGTCTTAAAATAAAACCAAAACATGTTTTTATGTAAATAATGTAGGCGTTTCTCAAACCAAAATTCATTGCCCATTGCGTCTCTATCACGATCAGAGTGTATTTTTTTATGATTTGTATACACGCTCAGTTTTTTTTCACAATTTAAATTATTGAAACAATAGTGAAAATCAGCAGTCAACTTGTAATAGTTTGTAAGGTTGTTAATGATCCTAGGAGAATTTTTAGTCGCTCCAAAGCCACAAAACGTCTTATTATAGTATTACCACTCTAGGTATATTTTTTGTCATTTGGTTATTAATAGGTCTTCACTCAATATTATCATCTGTCTCTCGTTTTAAAATAAAACCATGACATATGTGTTAATGTACACAAAGCAAGACATTTTTTTGAAACCTCATGCTATTCTTATGGAGGACGTTTTACTATATTTCTCATTTCCTTGTAGCTTAATGTACACGGTGATAATTTTTCCTTGTGTATGGGGCCGAGACCTTAAATTTGAGACCCCTACCATCTTCTGCGATTTGTAAAACGCTCACAATTTTGCTCCAAAAATTTCGCTTACAGAATTACATATATAGATTGCTTCTCTTGGTGTGAATTATTTTATCATCTTCACTCAATGTTACCATCTGTGTCTCGTTTTAAAATTAAACCAAAACATATGTTCTAATGTACACAAAGCAGACGTTTTGTGAATCCCCATGCTATTCTTATGGAGGACGTTTTACGTTATTCCTCATTTCCTGGCAACATTACGGACATGCCGATAGTTTTCCCTCGTGCATGGCACCAAAGACCTTTAATTTGAGACCCCTCCCATCTTCCTGCGATTTGCATAACGCTCACAATTTTGCTCACGAAATTTCGCTTACAGAATTATAATATAGATAGTAAAGGCTACATAAAGTGATTTGTGGGCTTTACTGCTTGGACAGCTGTTCCCAAGTTGTTAGTAGGCCTATATCGTGTATTTCTACGTTTGGCATTGTTGGGGAACGGTCCAAACCCCGGTTTTGTTACTTACCTGTTGTCTTCGAGTGTCTAAGGTGACGTCTTTCTGTAATGTCCACAGGCACCGTCGAACCTGGCAAAAGCAAGAATAAGGACTGCTGCGTCAACCCACGCACCCGTCATTGTGAACCGAACAAGAAGGGGATTTCCTGTCAACTGTGCAGCCCATGTTGAAGCGCATAGCCATGGCATTCTCAAAATAAAATAAAATCTGATATAAAATACGAAATTGTTATTGAGTATAAACCACTTTAGTAAGTAGTGAGACAATGAGAGCGCTGGAACAGATGTGCGTTACCGAGTCCTCCTATCTCCACCGTTCCCGATTTCCTCCGAAACCAAATCCGTATCACCTCCTAAGACTTCCAGAGTGACCCTTTATAATCCCCGGTCTCTACCTACGTTGGTAGTTGCAAGTCCTCCGCGGCGGCAAAATACCGCCTCCCTCCAAATTTTCCTCGCAGCCAACCCCTCCCCCAAAATAAGTAAAACAAACAAAAATTTGCTTTAACTTTTTTAAAGTAGCCTATTTAAATTAGTTATATGTTTGAATTGATTCTAGTAATATCATTGATCATTCTATTATAGTAATATTTTAGTGGACCCTATACACCACGATGAGAAAAATAACTATTCTAGATTGCATGTAAATACAGTACAGATTTACATGAAATTTTGTTGTAGCCACATGCCGACTGCGTTAAACACCAGTATTCCATGGGTGCATCCAGCACAGCACATTCTGGCTTGGGCCCTTCTCTAGTTGTGTAATGTTGAAGTTACTTAAGCTAGATTCTGTGGGTTATAGGCCTACACACTGGTCACAAGACAAGACAAAGACAAACAAGACAAAGACAAAAGACAAAAAACAATCGGTCAAGTTTGAGTCCGTCAACTGGGATGATGTCCGCAGTGGTGGCTCGATTTTGCAGCATCGTATTAACAATCCAGATGTTATTGTTTATATCTATCATAGTAGGCTGATACTGTGACCATTTCATCATTTCCCATTGAATCATTTTATTTGCTTAAGCTAAAATTTCATCGTGTAGGCTACATGAACAGATCTTGATTGTATTGCGTCCGGCAGTATAGTGCAATACATTCTTCCTATTTATAGACTACTGTTTTCAAATATAGGGCTTATTCTTGCTTCACTTCTTAATTAATTGAGACTGCCAAAAGTGTCACTGTATCAAGATTAAATAAAATGTTATAAGTCAAAACGAGCAAATTTATAGTACAGCTTAAAACGAATTATTTTGCATAAATGAAATGAATTATACTTATTTTATGGATATAACCTGCATACACTTTTCTCATGTTAATCATATGGAAAATAGGCAAACTTGTTTATTTATAGACAGATATAGATGAAACTAAGTTTATGGCTTCATATGGTCGAGATAAATTTTTTTTATGCTAAAAACGTACTTTTAGTGTTCCCCATAGCAGCATACCTGCATACTCTTTCCCTACTGGTATATTTATCAGGTAGTGATTACGAAAGTTTGAGGGAGGTTTGTGAATTTGACTCTTAGATTTTAAAAATCAAGAAAAACTGAAGAGCACCTAAAGTAAAAATTGCCCATACTGCGTTGCATTGTACGAAATTAAATTACATTTATTTAAGCTACAATAAGTAATTATAATTCTAAATATTGTATTTTAATTTTGTCATGTGCTATATGTAATCCAAACAATAAATAAGAATAAACTACTTACTTTATAGCGTGCTTTACTTACTTTAGATATTTTATTTGAAACACCGGCGCACTCTGTGGTGCGTTTTTAAGGTAAGTATGACTCAAGGGTGAGTGTGATGATTGTGATGGATCAGATGAGGATAAGGATTAGGATAAGGATATGCTGGATCAGATGCTTTGTTACTGACAAATAGCAGCTGATTCGTTTGTCAGGATCACCAATGCCCATTGACCAAAGACAGCTCGGTCCAGTATCAATTAATCAAAAAGCTCTAACTTTTAAGAAGAATTAAGAGAAAGAGGGCTTTCCCAAAACCACTCCATGCCAGTATAGCATTGGGCCCAATACAATGTAGGGATGTAGCAGTGAGTCTACCGTATCCCTACTCCAGACGCCATTATACTGCACAAACAGTATAAATATTTAGAATGTCGTCTGACTCGAGTTTGTTTGTATTGCCCTTCTCTCCTCTTCTCTTGTGTGATCTCCATTTTCTCCGTCTCTTCACTTCGCGTTCTGTTGGCATTTCTTTTATGACAAACATACAAAAGAAATGTTTATACTACCCATTGTCAAGTGAAGTGACACGCTATTACGTCAGAGTTGTGGATGGGTTTAATGTCCGCTCATTGGATCACTGTTGGTTGTTTCATTATAAATATTGCTTTACAGAACTGTACGTCTTATTCATAGTGGCGTATTCCCAAACCAGTATGCAGTGGCGGATCTAGAACTTTAATAAGGGGGGGGCTAACCGGGAGGTTTGCGCCCCCCCCCCCCCCCGATCGGCGTTCCAGACCGGAGGGGGTTTCGGGGGCCCTCCCCCGAGAAGTTTTTGAAATTTAAGTGTTAAAAATAGCAGTTTCAGGTCATTTCTTCACCCATCTCTTTGGAAAACAATACTAAATCGCCAATCAATTTTTATTACAAACCAGTTTGACCAATGTACCAACTTTCATTGCTCTCATTATCATTAATATATAATGAGAATTTCTTTTGCATCGTGAAGTACAATGCTAACACTAACCCTAAAAAATTTGGTTCGTTTTTATAGGCTTATCACTGTTGCTATCTAAATTTTCATTATCTTTATTTCGTATTGAAATGGTACACTCTCGTTTTAGCACTTTTAACTTTAATATACTAAGTCGGCAATAGGTAGGTAGGTTAATATTTTAAAATGATATTGATACAGTACATTTCATCATGGATAGCCACTAGATCACGTATAGGCCTGGCGCACATGTTATGTAGATCACATGTGGTGAGCTTAGACTGTCTTAAAAGAGTGGTTTACAATATTTCTGCTCTGCCTGGTGATCCGGAGGGGTTATAGTTTCACTACCATGGTTTTGGGTCTTTTTGACCCATTATAAAGTGTTTACAGTTACAATTACATTAATCCTTCAATAGAGAAGTTCTCGTAGTATTAAAATTAAATAGAGACACAGACTCCTACACGGACACGGTACATTTCAATGAACAAAAACTGGCCATTATGATACACCTAATAAAATCACGTGCGTCGGCACCAAGAGTAGAGACTCGGCCTTTCAGACTGTTTTAATGTAGGACTACCGTTGCGGGTGCTGCACTCTGGTTTATTTATTGTCGGATCAGATGTTCTAATTCTTTTGTTAACAGATGATTCCATTATTGTTACTATTTTCTTAAGTTTTAAATTCAATTGCAACTCTAAACAGTGCTTAGTTGTATTATCCATTTACTTTACTTTTATTTATCTAAATATTCATAATCACCAATACAAAGTACAATAAAAAAACTATCGTTTTAAAAACTATCGTTTTTATTATAGTACTATCCGGCAATTAAGTAACTGGCTACAATGCAAAACCACATGTTAACTTGGACGCTTGGTTTGTACTTTGACCGTTGAGTCAGCTTCTTCATTATTTCTTTTTTTTTAGTTTTGTACTTCATAAGATCATTGTTAAAAACTGACGTAGCCTAATTAACGTAACCATTGGTAAATATTATAACAAAATAACTTAATTTTACTTACTAAGCTAACTAATTTTTATGCTATTCAAAGTGCGGCCTTAAAAACATATCTATTGAAAGAAGACTATTTACTGAACATCGTGTGAAAATTACACGTTTCTAAGTTTTACTGTTTTTGAGTTGGGCTTGCTTAAAGTCAGCCATGTCACCGATGATAGTGGCGAACACATCATCATCGTGGCGAACACAATCCGCTGAAGGCTGTGACGCTGGGTTAGTTATAGCTGTCTAGTCGGTTTTATGTATGACTTATCACTACCGTGTGATTTGTTTTGAGTTAGTGAAAGTATTTCTGACCTATATATCAATAACAAACATAACCTAGTCGTCGCAGCGCATTGTAAACTTGGCTGAGTACTTGTAGCAGGCCCGGTGTCAGCCCGCGGCCGGAAATGCGTTCACCGCGATCATCGGTGACATTTATAACTTTGAGGATGTAGAACCGAAAAACTTAAGACTTAAAAAAGTGAGTGAAATTTTACACAATGCTCAGTAAATAGTCTTCTTTCAATTTATGTGGTCTTTAATTCTGCAGATCAAAATAACATAAAAAATAGCTGGCTTATGTATAACAATAGACAAGTACCCGAAAGAAGATTTTTCTGACATGGAAACCTGTAAATATAGGCCTTATCATTTTTATCCCAGAACTGCTTTATTTGAAAAGTTCGAAGAAAATCGTTGGAGCCTTTCTCGATATCCGTGTGTACATACATATAAACATAATACAAATATACCTCATCAATAATATTAGAGTATAATAATATACTTTTTTGTTAGTAGGGATCGAGTGCCGATATATATTATAATTAGTTTATAAGTAGCCTATTTTTGCAAAAATTTATGATTGCTTAGTAATTATGATTTGAAATTTGAATTAGTACTCGTAATTATTTTAACGAATTTTACCTCCAGTTGATTTTCTCCAGGTTCAAATCTACACGGAGAGTAGATTCTAGGGGTTCTGGCTTTGATAAAAACTTGAACGTAAATTTAGACTGCTTTTCGTCGTCTTTTATTTAATCAGATTATCGTTTTCATTAAAATGAACCAGTCTTTTTTTCAGACATAACCTTGTTTAGAACTACTTTATTTATTATAATGAATCTTAATAATTAATTAAGTGATCTCGTTTGAATCAATAGGTAGTCATCACAAAGGGTTTATCAGACATTACACATACAGCATTGCGTTTTGTTCTGCACTGTCTGTTGTTCTTGATTTCGTGTTGTGACAGGAAAGTTTGCGCGCGCAATGCAACCAAACATTAAATACAACATCTAGTTGTAATTTTGATTCCCCTTCGCCTCCACCACTTCCACTTAGGCCCCTATTATACATCGCATCTTTCAAGGCACGTAAAATAAGTACATTGCACTAGATAGGAGCATTTATACCCGGCGCTTGACGGTCGTCTGTCGCGCGTCATCCAATAAGGTATACAGCGATTCGAGCGACACGCGGCGGGCGCAAGCCCTCGCGGCGTCGCTCGACGCGATGTAAAAGGGCCGTAAAAGGGCCTGTAAAAGGGCCTTGAGGATGGAATACGTCACTCCCCATCTCCGCCTCGTAACTATACGAAGACTCGGCATACACGCACAGATTGACTCTAAACACACTAAAATGACAGTGTCGTCTAGGTGAATTACCAGAAAAGAACATTATAATATCATTTTTAAGAACAAATATTTTTAGGGGTGATGTTTTTATTTCACAGTGTGCATAACAGGCACAAAGTAGTTAGCCTACATTGAAAAATATCGGAAAAACGTGCGCTGGTTTGCCGGCGCCCCATCACCCGGCCTGCGCCCGACACGGGCCGGCGCCCGCTCCGGGCCGTCGCGGCGCCCCACCTTGGCCCCCAAGGGGGGGGCTATAGCCCCCTTAGCCCCCCCCTTGGATCCGCCACTGCCAGTATGTAAATGATGAAATAATAAAAATATGAAATTTAATGTTGGTTTTTGAACAATTTATATTTTTACAAAGCAATTGCTTGGTCTTCATAATTATTTACTGCTATTTTACAAATTGTCTATATGTACTGTATTCCTAAAATTTTAAACCAGAAATCAATATTTCCCAGTCATACTTCCAGCGAACGCTCTATTTTCGGCCAGACAAAAGAGAAAACAAAACGCTCTCTGCGGAGACGGTGGATGAAATTTAATAGAGGCCATCCCTGAGCGTCGCCACACGTCCAATTAGAAATGACGAGAGCGGCGTCAAAACAAGGAACAAAAACATCGGGAAGAGGAACCGGGTTGAAACAACTATCAACAGCGCGGCGCCTAAGACAACAGGAAGAGGCTGAGGAGGACCACCTGTCTGGGGTCGGGGGGGGGGGGGTTGTCAATGGGGGGGGGGGTTAATGGTGGGGGAGGGTTTCACCTAGGTAATGGCAGTGGAGTGGAGTGACGGTAAAGTTATGAAGTAAAAATGCTGTTTAAGTGATTTATTAAGAATTTGAAAATAAATTTCGTTGTTCTATCGTTCGAGAAAAAAATATGACATTTATTTAGTCTAAACCGAGGGGAAAAAATCTAATATGCATTTATGCTACACCTTCTTTTTTACAAGCATGAATGTGCACGATGGTTAGATAAGTATGATTTCTCTCATGGTGTTGTAGAAAACAATGGTTCATAACTATTTGGATTTTGGGTGAAGAAATTTTTAACATGTCGTTGAACCGCAAATAAATAAATAAAATCTATTCAAAGTTTTATAGTAATGCAGGCCGTGGAATGTTACAATACTTCCTTTCTTGCTGTATTGGTGATAGAATATAACCTTTTTTACGACCAAGGGCATGCGCAATTAGTTTTTTCACCCCTATACCTTTCCTGTTTTAGTAGGCCTATTATCGTCAATGTAATTCAACATAGAAGCTAAAGGGATATAAAAGCCCAAACAGGATATACGGTTAAAGCCAAGAAAAAGAAGAAATTAAAAATATTTCTTAGTAAGGTTGACCAGCACATTATCTGAAGATATGGTTTATCATAAACGTCGCTCGCTACGATGAGTTATTAGCAATCTTAAACTAAATTAGATGGAAGTCAGACTTAGACATCGAAAAAGAAACAAAACCAACATAAACACCTTCTCTCAGTATCCCAACACGGTCGAAACAGTAATATTTTCCTTCGTTTTTCATCCTTCCAACAACCTGGATTTCTCCGCAACATTCGCGCTATTCCTGGGCTGGCCTGTTCCCAAACCAACTGAATCCGATATGCCCGCTTATTTAGTTAGTGTACAATAAAAAGTATCCGAAAATAGAGTCTGGGAGGGATCACACCTGGGGATCGGTAGCGGCCTGATCGTCGGCCAAGGTACACGGAGTCCGTGCCAGCGGCGGGGTATCGGTGCCGGGCAACGCGACGGAGAGTCCCAGGGTAAAATCACCCAGCTCGAGGACGACAGAGAGTCCCTGGTCGGGCCATAGTGCTTGAACTCTTAGGGGGTGAACTACTTTTGATTTTTCTTTGGTTGAAACAGAAATTTCAGTTGTAGATAAATTTTTCTGCAAATTAGAAAATCCTAAGACTTTTTTTAACCCCCCCTTAAGTTTTGTAAGACAGTTTTAGCTCCCCTTTTCTGGCAACTAGAAGTAATATATAAACACTAGGTGCGTCTATAGGGTGGTAATAAAGACCGAAGAAAGTTAAATATAAAAAAAAATAAATAATGTAGATAGAGCTACTATACTTGGAACAAAATTACAGGGCACAAAACTCTATTTTAACACATATTCAGTGACCCAATAACTCCTCAGGGGGACGGCCCACAAGGAGTCGGAAGAAAATCCTAAATAAAAGCATAGGTTGATATGCACATCAAATTAAAGGCCTTATACTTACAATGCCGCAAAATAGACCTAAAATGGATAACCCAGACAGAAATGGTAAGCACTCAAAGTTTACATTAAAATCATTTGAAAAAAACTTAAAAATGCAATAACTTTCTTAATACTCAACCTTTTGGCGTCGGGTTTTTGGCTAATTATTCCAAATGCAAAGACGTTTAAAATGATGTATGATGTGACAGAGGCTAAAGAAGTTTCAACATAAACGTCCCATAGAAGGATGTTAGAAAATAGTTGAAATTTATTAAATGATGGTTAAGGAATCATTCAAATATCGTAATATGTGGGACACATGGCGAGGGGCGATTGGAGATGTTATTGAGGGGGCAGTGGCGGGACCGATAGCTGGGGGGGGAGAGTTTATGGGGGATTATTGTTGTGGCATTCTCGATGCAGATGGCCGAGAGATGGTATCTGTCCAGCGCAGTCTCATAGGTGTCAGATTCGGCAAGGGTTGCTTTGTTGAGGCTCAAACCTCCCCAACGCCCAATTCCCACTGTGGCATGTAATGTTATACAGTACCTATACTGAAATTCAATAGGTATATGAAGGTATATGAAGTTCAATAACAAAAATAAAATATAATTTACGAAGCAAACCCATCTTTCTATTGGGTTAAGGAGTGTAAATGAAAACAATATTATTGAAGATTTTTCCCTGAACACACTGATAATTATAAACCATTCATAAACCAGCTAATGCAAAATATAGAACTACTCTGTATGTAAGTTAAACTGATGACCAATTGATTAATGTAGACCTATTATGAGTTATCTTTAGTATTAGATTTTGTTGTTGTTTTAAAAAGTGATAAGGCGAAGATTTCTTAGCAATACTAAACTTTTTAATAAACATATTAAATATATATATATATTATTAAATATATTTAATTAATATATTCAAGGTTCATATCTTAAAAACGAACTCGGGTTTATGCTTTACTAGTGCACTTGTTGCTCGGCATCGAGCAATTTATTTTGATACAATACAAAAGTTACATTGAGTTCTAAATCATTGAAATCCGACCAATCCAATATTGTGAATATCAGTGATCACCAAAAACTACAGCTGTACGTTAACAGAATCTTATAGGCCTACTCTAAAACAAGCTCCGTTTGTCCGGGCAAATTTTTTTTCGCTCCAGGGATTTTTGATTTTTTTTATTGAATATGGGGGTTTTGGCCACCAGAAATCGATTGGAGCTGGTCCCATGTCTGGGAAAAATCCGGGTTTCGTTCTGGAGCCCTTCAAAGTTTCCATGTTATCCTTATGGAGATTTTTAAATTGAACAAAAATCAGCTGATAACTGTAAATAAATAAAATAACCAATGTGTTACATCTTTAACCTGTGGTTTAGGATATTACCAAATGCAGCATTCTCAGGTCTGGCGAGTGAGCGAAGCGAACGAGCTCGTCTTAAAAAGGAAGTGGGCGAGTGAGCGGAGCGAACGAGCTTTGTGTGAGAAACAAAAGTAATAATTTTACCGAGCATAAGCTCGGTCTCCCTGGTACTATGTTTAAAATGCTCAAACCGATCCCAATATTATTTTAATGGGGAAATTTCAATTTTAATTTGTGGATAGCGCCCCCTTATTTAAGACAGATTCTCATCAATTTTTGGAGGAAACAACTACAGATCAAGCCCTATCCAACAATACTAAAAACTTGAAAATCGGTTGAGAATTGTATAGGAGGAGTTCTCAACACAAACAATCCTTAGCGTATTACATAAGTATAGATTTCATGACATATTTTAAGGAACATCTTGGAGAAAACTCCATCAGCCACTTTTTTTGCATGATATCCTGATCACAAGAACTCAAGGTATTAGAATCTGACTAAGAAAGTTGAGTATGTCGGAAGATATAGCGTTTAAAAATTTGGGTACAATTATTTGAAGGAAACATTTGTTTGCAAGCAATATCAGTTTGGTTATTCATTCGAAGAAAACTTTCGATATTGTCTCTAATAATGCAGACATTTAATTTCCTACTAACACTACTTTGTTATTAGTAAGGTTATTTATTTAGATGTTGTTCTTACTATAAGTTCAGTTCAGGTCTCGTTCTCCCTTTGATACTAAACACCATAACCCAATACATACATCAAAATTTTAAAAATTTCAACTTTGGGTTTCGTTATGGCTGTTTTACATTAAAAACTCATTCTGACCCTGTCGAGGTTACATGGTGTTTCAAAATCAATGATAATAGTTCCCTGAAAACTAATTCCTTTGCGACTTCAACAAAACATTACCGGACTCTGACAAAGAACCGGAAGAGAAGCAAAATCTTTTCTAGATTCTTTGATCTAAAGAATCTCCAGAGCCTCGGACGTTTCCAAGCCGAAATTAGCAGAGGTGAAAGCTCGTGGCAGACAGCCTGTCGCCGGCCGGACCTGGGGACTCCCTCATTGTCCTGACTCCGACTCCATTGTAGCCTGAGGCTCATTAGGCAGCTCTGGGGATCAGCGGGCAATCCCCCGCAGGTGGCGAGGATGTTAGCGGATTACCCGCGACTCGTGGCCAAGAATGGGAGACGGGTCGGTCCACAAGTCTTGTCACACTTGGTTTTTCAACGCCGTGTAAACCGTGAATAGTTTCAGACCCACGACGCTACCTTGTGGTATGCCTTTTCCACCGCAGCTTTGCCAACCCGACAGGGTAGGGTTTACAGACAGGGTTTCAAGGTCAAACATTTATAGTGAAGGACAAAACCTCAAGAAAATGAGAGAATTAAAACTAAGGAATTTCCTAAACCTACTTCTTATAAATTAAAGACTCAGTTTAAGGTAATCAAGTTTCAACTGTATTTTTGGTATCACTAGGATGATAATTTATATCGTAAATATAGGCTACATTCGGAATCAAGACATAGAAGTATACTCTTATCGCTTCAGTGCACGTATGCTGGAGAAAAAATCCTTTTCTCACACACGGTAGAGTAAACACTACTGCACAAAGTTGTTCAGGCTCCATGACCAATCTCTGTGGAGCTTAATTTCTCTTTTTAGTGTGGCTGCACATGTAGCACAAAGTTGTTCAGGCTCCATGACCAATCTCTGTGGAGCTTAATTTCTCTTTTTAGTGTGGCTGCACATGTAGCACAAAGTTGTTCAGGCTCCATGACCAATCTCTGTGAAGCTAAATTTCTCTTTTTAGTGTGGCTGCATATCTAGCACAAAGTTGTTTAGGATCCATGACCAGTCTCTGTGATAGACTACTAAATTTATCTTTTTAGTGTGGTTGCGCTTCTAGCACTGGAATTTGCAGGTGATCAACATGCAACTTACAGAAAAAAAACTTAAATTAAACTATAAAAACTATCACAACCTAATAGTCTAATCTGGGACGAGAAAAAAAGGTCGGGCATTTTCGCTTTTTTGTGAAATGCCTGAGGAGGATATAGGAGGAACGCATACTTCAAAGAGATGTCGTTTGGAAACAATTTTACAGAAGATTTTCCACCAAGAGTTTCTTGAGCGATAAGGAATCACTAAAAGAGGGAAATACCCGCCTACGAGTATCATGGTTGGGTTTCTCCATAGGAAATTCAAGTAATACCGCGAAAGATGTGTTCCAAATCCAAACAAGAATGCAGATAGAGATGAGAAGGTAGGCTATGAGAGGATCTATCACGGACTTTTGGGCTCGGTTTTAGACCAGGGCGGGTCTAAGAGGTCGGCCTGGGGATAACCCAAGCATGGTAGACAGTCAGGTGCCTAGGGGATCAAGGGGAAACCCCTCGGTGGGGAGGGGGCGATAAAGCGAATGAAAAGAATAACCTTAATAGCGTTTAAGTTTTAGAAATAAAAACTTAACATGTAGCCTACAAAGATCCACTAAACGTCTGTTTCGTTAAAAGGGTCTTTTTCAAAAAATTTTGCTCAAACAAGACTTTTGCAGATCTTGAGTATTTTTAGATATGGCATTTAGAAAATATTTGATTGTATACAAATTTTACATTTACATTTCAGAACATACAGTACGGTACCGTAATTACTATTTTGTGGTTATGGGATTAGGGTATCTCTCTTAAGGAACCTTAAAAGAAACCATAGCCGCTGACATTATCGTCTGTGCAATATGTACAAATACCCCCCATCGCAGCAGACCTGCGTACTCAGCGAATTTCCAAAGGATCTTGAGATTTGGTATTTTCCCCATAAACACCATGGGAATGAGTATGTAGGTTTGCTGCCATTGGATGTTGTTAGAAAATGTTAGTTTTGTTAGAAAATGTAGTAGTTAGGTAAGATAAATATCAAATTGTATCAATATTAACAATTTTAAATTTTCCCCATGGGGGTGAGTATGTAGGTTTGCCGCCCCATGGGTGTTGTAAGTAAATATCAGTTAAACCCTACCTAGTGAATGTGGATACCAAATTTTATCAAGGTATTCCTATAAATAAGCGAGATACAGGGTTTTGTTGATTTCCCATAAAATTAACATTGGAAACCTATTTTTAACTTTTCTCCGTAACCTGTTACGCCAAGTTAAAAATTGAAAATGCTAAATTGTTTATTTTTTTAAGCTCTTTTAAATGGGTTTGGTTAAAATTGTTGAATTAAAAAAATTAAGGTCCAAAAATGCCAAAAACCCATTTTTGACCCCTTTGAAACCCCATAAAACCCCGTTCCCATAACCCGATCATGCTGGTTCGCGAACTCAGGAAAATAGATCTGGTCTTACACCTTCATACCAAATTTCATCAAAATCGGAGGTCTCCTTCAAAAGTTATCAGTACCACGGACACACACACATATATATACAGGGTGAACAACTTAACTGTGCCACCATTGGCATAACCTAAACTGTGAGATTTAGAGAAAACTTTAAATAGGAAACATCACCTATTTTTGTAAGATGATAAAAAATATTAATTCCATTTTCTTCTAAATGGCCGCCATTTTCCAATATGGCGTCCAACTTAAAAACTTCTTATGGAACACCCTACATTTTATGGTGTTTTTGGAATGTACATGTAATTTTGAGACATTTTTATTCTTTGACATTTTTCTCTAAACCTAACGGTTATTGAGCTACAGGTAATTAAATTTCATTTTTAGTTCCATAAGAATAACATAAGAAAATCTTTATCTGTCCATATCAGTAGTTAGATTTGGCCACTTCTGGCTCAGGCCAGCTGCCCCGGAAGCCACGTGCCGGGGCACATAGCTTCCGGTCGTATATTAAATGAGGGGTGAGGAGGTGGGGTGAGCGTTTGAAGTAGATTTGCGCATAAATTAAAAGTTAGTTCAAGACCGAAATTCAACAATTTGGGGTTGAACAAAATGTGCGCATAAAATAACCGGGTTCAACTAAAACTTCGCATAAATTAAAAGTTGGTTCAAAACTGAAATTCAACTTGATAATTGGGTTACGGAAAGTATGTCAAGGTCATCCCGAGTAAGTTTTAAAAAAGCCTATCCCGCTACCACAGGAAATAGTTCTGAGAGTTGAACTATCCGGTGATAGCGGGATAGGTAGATTTAAGTTTTGAACTTTATTCGTAAAAACAAATACAATCAATGTGCAAAAACAAATACAATCAATGTGCAATACAAGTTGAATTTTTGTGATGAAATACGGAGTTGTAAAAGCAAACGCCGACGACGAGGATAAGGTACAGGCAGAGTCCCCAGATGACATACTTGACAAGTTTGAAGAAACGTAATATTTCGAGTTGGTTTTCCCGTTCCAATTGCAAACGTTTAATTTCCAATTTCAATTTTTCTTCTTTCATCTTTTCCTCTTCCATCCTTGTGACGAAGGAAACTTCATCCATCATATCCATCTTTAGTGTTGTTTTTTGGTGTTTGAAATTTTGAAACAAGTGATGTTGATAGTTCAAATGTTGGAGACGGAATGAGAAGTGAAAGCGAGGAACGTTAGTTAAACGAAGAAGTGGTGGGGGGAAGTTGAATTACAAAGAGGTGGTGGGGGGAAGTTGAATCACAATGAAGTGGTGGGGGAAGGAGGTTGCTCACCATTTGCTTCCGTACTTGTTGTTGTCGTGTCTGATTGTAGAGGTGTAAGTGGAGTAAGATTAAGCAAACTATCTTCATCAGAACTGTCAACCTTATCACAAATAGGACAGGCGTAAGTTATTTCCAGATTCATTTTAACAGTGTTGAATTTACTAACAATTTCGTGTAAAGTATTAAATATTTCTTGCAAATCTTCTTTAGAATTTACTTCGAAACTAGAATTCATTCGTGCCAACGGAGAGTTGTTCATCGTGCGAGAGTCGGTGATTGAATGAAGATCGGTGCATAGGAAGGAGGCTTATTTGTCGGTGAGCATGAGCTTGTTATTAAATAAATAGCCAAGTTCCTCTTCTTCGTCTTTCAATTCAAATATTTTAGCTGAAGTAGTAGGCGTTGTTTCGTCTTCACTAGATGATGAAGAAAATTGAAATATCCTAGCTGAAGTAGTAGTCGTTGTTTCGTCTTCACTAGATGATGAAGAATCACGAGGACGTAAATAGTGAACATCAAGTCTGATCCATCTCATAGGATATCTATCCATGACAGAGAGCAAATTTTGAAATATTTCCTCCAATTCTTCTCTGTCAGTTATTATATGTTGAAACTTGACGAAAGGCGATCCCATGTTGTTAGTTAGAGTGTTGGAAGTGAAATAATACAAAGGCGGATTCAATAAGATACAAAACTTAAATTAATGGTGGGGGGAAGTCTAAAAACCAATGGTGGGGGAAATCTCAAGGTCATCCAATTGAAGTTTTAAAAAAGAGTGTAAAACTAAAATTACACATTCGATTGTTCTACAGGATCGGAATACCAATCTGACCTGTATTTACATCTTTTTATCATATGTGTACAAAAATCATCTTGATGAGACTTGGTGCGTTGACAATGAGCTAAATCGAGAGGATGAAATTTGAAACATCTTTGAGGACAGCATGTATGAAAATATCTTGATTTGTAAAATTTGAAAGTTCGCAATTCCGGCGGCGGTAGTTGTTTTGTTTTGCACTTGCAGTAACAAGATCCAAAAAATTCACATTTAGTGCAAGCTAACCCGTCCACCATCATTGGTCCTAAATCTGTACATTGTTGTTCACAACAGTAACGAGGTTCGTACTTGTACTTTTGTTCTTCCATGTTGACGCTGCTGAGTCCAGTGAAAGAATAAGAGTGTATAGTGTTGAATAGTCAGTTTTATGTATTACAAAAAGTGGTGGGGGTAATTTCAAGGTCATCCAAACGAAGTTTTAAAAAATTATACCTTACTAATGTAAGGAATGATTATACTTAAGAAGTTCATTTCTGTTTATCTTCTTCAGACTTTGTCTGTTTCTGTTTGTTTTCTTCAGCCTTTTTCTCTCTCTCCGCTTTAGCCATAGCGATAAGTTCTTCAGTCGATAGTGGATGTACTTCAGGAAATTTTAAAATTAATTTAGCTTGATATCCTTCTTTAGTTAATATATTTAAATCTTCGGTCATTTGTTCAACAGTGTTGTAATCTTTTCCATAGATCTTTCCATCAAGTTCAATCATCATTCTGTATAACATCTTTAAAATTAGGTGTTCACGCAGCGAGAGTCGGGAAGCGAATGATTATTTATACAAGTATCATTCCCTTTTTATCAACTTGACATTGATCACGTGATTCTTTAATTTTACTTGTTAAAAGTTATTTAACATTGGTAATACTTGTGAAACTTGATGTTATGTTGACCAGTCGGCGATGAAGATGTTGTAGGTTGTGTAGAAAGAAATACTTCATCATCGCAGTATTTTGTTTTAGTAAACATCCTTATATTAGTAGCACTAACATCAACAGTTAAGTGATAACCACCGGTAAGTAAAACTCGCATTTCGTTGGTTAAATCTTCAAGTTGTTCAAAACTCGTAATGGTGTTGGTATCGTAAGATGCACACTTGACCTTTAGGGACATGTTGAAGTTTTGTATTTAGTTATAGAGAGCGAGATGTGTACGGTACGAAAGCTAGTCGTAGACTGATGAATTTCACAAGTTGATTTTCACTTTTATTATCACACAAAATTGGGTCAAGGTCATCCCGTGGAATTTTTAAAAAAAGCAACATATTGCTATGTACAAAGACATAACAATATGTTGCTTCTTTTATCTTTTTTTTTTGTTTTATATCATCTTTATTGAGAAACCATTACAAACACATATATTTACAATGCTATGTACAAACTAGTTAGTAGAAGGTGTTACATGAATAGTTAGTTCAGTTGAGTTGTTTCCACTCGGTCCGTGTGAAACCAAATAGAGTGCGCCGGGTTGAATAACACGAAGATCTTCATTCTGTAAAAGTTGTACAAATCGTTTCGGTAGGAATATCTGAAACTTCGGTTCGTCACCAACTGTATACGGCGCCTCGCTCAATGTGCAATTAATAGCATCACCAACTGAAGTGTCCATCTTCTTGATTGTATGTATGATGTAATGTTTTTCTTCTTTTAGTTCAGAACATCTCTTCGTCGGTAAGATTGTTGATTTTGAATGAGCGTTGAATTGATCAACCAAATTTTGAAGAAAGTTCTGCGATGCCATCTTGATGTTATTGTTAATCTTCTTGTTAATCTTCTTGTTAATAATAATGTCCGTCGGAGATGTTGTCTCTTCGGAGGTTCGAGTAATACTCATGCTGCGTCATGGTAGCGCTCTCACTTTTATTACCGACATTACCCCCACCATTCTGTTGAAGGAAATTATTCAAGCGGTAGGCATTCTTCAAAGCGCACTGTGACCTTCGATGTTTAAAACTCTTTGATGAAATACAAAGTTCATTGAAATAGCATTGGAAATCTCTATCTATTATTGCATTTATCACTTCGTTGCTTGTAAATGATTGTATCCAATTAGCTTTTTCCAATCCTCTTGTGTAGATAGTTTTGAACTCTTTGCAGTAATGATTCATAATGTGCGGCATCATGTTATAATTAATAAAACCTTCATCCCATCTTAAGTTGTGAAAATGTTTGTACAACCATTTGTTTGTAACTTTCGCTTTAGTTGTTAGTCTATTGAATGGTAATGGAGGTTTGAATAAGTAATGATAAACTACAGATGTGTTCATATCCAAAATTACTAATTCTTTTATAATAAAATTTCCATCATTTCCTCGAAAAGCTTGAAATTCAATTATACCTTTTTTAACTTCCATTATATGTGGCGCATTAGAAAACGAAACCCGTTTGTTCATGATGAAGTCTCGTCAGCAACTGACTTGTATTACAAACACGATTGTTCTTCTTTAACTTCTTGCGCTTCTTCGTCGATATTAAAGTTGGTGTGATAGTTGTTCAATTGTCTCCACATATCCACTTCTTGAGGTATTCGATTAAAAATTGAAGTATCCACGGGACCGTATAAAATTGGAACGAAAGGTTGTCTGTCCAATGTATCGATTAGATAGTCTTTGATTATTGCACTTGAAAATATTAGTTGTTTCAAATATCTGGTGACGGGACCGGTAGTACAACTTAAAGTGTAAAATTCTTCTTTAGTCAAATGTAATTTTACATCATGTCTAGTTAAATCTCTGAAGCGAACCATTTGTCCCCCACGATGTTTCACTATATCAACTTCAATATTTGATTCCAATAAACTTAATCTTGTTCTTCTTCCAAATGTGTTGTTACTCAAATAACATTCCAAAAGATGTAAATGTTTCATAAATGATTCCCAAGAAGTTTCAGTGAATGTAACCATTTTATTTCCATGATTTAAAATAACAATCGGTGAATAATCCAATGATTTTAAAATTCCAACTGAAATACTTTTCGTCATGCATGATGAAATGGGGTAGAAAATCCGAAGAAATACTTCTGTTAAAATATTAGTTGTAATGTTAACTTCAACCTTTTTTCTTTTTACTTCTTTTTCAGCTTCTCCTTCTTCTTTTTCTTCTTCTCTCTTCTTATGTTTGTTAAACTTGAGGAACTCGTCCATTTCTCGTTCAACTTGTTTTTCTATATCTGAACTATTCTCATCCATTAGAGGTGTATTTTCTTCTCCGTTAGTAGAACTCATCTTGCGAACGATGTTTCCCATACGACGGTCGAATATAAAATGAACTTTCCACTCATGATTTTCTCTCTTTTATGTTTTTCGTGAAATCCTTGAAATTTTTACAATCACATAAATGTTTGTTTTCAACTTGTTTTTCACAAACGAAATTCTAACCTCAAAAATTGAAGCAGATAATTCTAACCTCAAAAATCTGCAGTCGTTGTACTAATTCTTTTTAAAGTACATTCTTCACAATTCCGGTCAGCGGTGTGTAAGTAACTATTTTATCATGTAGAATTAGACAGTATGCTGAAGTTCCATCTGCTACTGGTTCTTCAAATTCCATTTCAATTTTTATATCCACACTTGATGATTTTACCGATTCATTTTGTTTTGAACAATCGATTACAATTATCGGAGCCTTGGAATAATACTGGTCAGGCGATAATAGTGGTGTATTAGTCTTTCCATAATATGACGATTGAAATCTTGCATACATATCGTATAAAATGGAAAAACGTTTTTTGCTGAACATGACATTCAAATTGTCATACGGAAAGAATTGAGAGTTTAAGAAAACTTTACAATTCTTTATTTTACAGTGATCAAATTGACCGGCATTTGCAGTGATAACATCTTTTCGCTTAGTTTGAAAACCGAGTATTATGTACCTTGCCCGTTCCAAATAAGTTGATGTCTTGACGGTCCATGTTTGTCGTTCTGTCTGAGGTAGTGTAGGATATTCATGGAATTCCCAACTTCGGAATGGCATCACAATATCACGGTCAGACTTTAACTTTCTCAATAATACGATTCTATGTTCATCGGCCAATCTTACATGAGGTACTCTCCAAACAACTTTATCCAATTGTAGTTGCCATTCCAGTTTATCTTCCGTAGTTGCAGGGTCTGCAAGTATCAAGTCCTTGTTAGTTGAAGATCTGAGTAATACCAATTCTTGTTTGACATTTATTATTATTCGTTTGTAATCTTCAGCGAATCCCAAAAGCAATCGTAAGGGTACATGAAAATCAAAGTGACCGTTGGAATCCGGTGTTATAGTGTCTTTATCAGGGGCAACCCATCCGGCGGTGACTATTGAATTCTTCTCATGCGGTGTTAATGATGTTAATCCTTTCAATGTCGTTGTTATACCAACCTTTTTTGTCGAATCAACTGTCACCCCTGATATCTCATATCTTATTTCATCAAAAAGATATGCCATCGGGTTATTTATAAAAGGAACTGTTGAAGCAGTTTTTCCATCCAATTTTAATACCCGTCCTTCAATGTACAAATAACTTTCACACGGTAATGTGTAAATATCTTGTTGTTGAATGGGAATCCTTATTTCATCGTTATTGTTTAATTTTGATGAAGTGTAAGGGTTGTGCGTGTGATATTCCTTCTCCCATAGTGTTTCGTCGAATGTCGGTCCTTGAGATATATCCAGGATATCCATCGTTGTTAAGTTTCAATCCAATCTTCTGTAGAAAACGAATGTTGTCCGATGTTAACTCTTCCAATGTCGAGGAGCTACTGAGCTCCCGACTCTTCCGTTGCGGTTTAAATGATAATCCCATGTTGACCTTTATGTTGCCGCTCTGATGTGTATCCGTATAGTTATCGTTTCTCCTCTAAAGTCAACACTAACACCGTCTTGATCCAATATGTTCAGTACGATGTCTGAAATGAAACTGGTGTTTAACGGTAGGTATATCAAGTTTTGTGGCTTCTCAACAATTTTAAAACCAGGAGCCACTGTTGGATAAAATGTATGTAAAATATGCTGATTCACTCCTTCTCTATACGATCCGTGTATAATATTACACGTTACATCGATGCTATTGACTTTCAATATTGTGACAGTTGTATCACCTGAATGAGTAGTTCCAGGAGTTAATATATTCTTTTTTGTATCTGTAAATCCAAGTAAACTGCCAATGGAGTTTTTGAAACTGACATCGATATAATATTTTGAAGTTATTTCTGCTTTTAAAGTATTATTGTTTCCTTTAACGGTGATATTTTCTTCTCCGAGTTGTTTTTGTAGTAATTGGTTTATATCATCGATTTCATAAGCTCCAGTAGGAAATGTAATTATTTTCAATTCTGAGTATTTTCCTGAAGCATCCTTAGTTTCATAATAATGTAGTAAATTGTTCTTTCCTTCCGTAACATTGGGAATTGAGTTGTAGGTAGTTAAATCAAGTAATGCCGCTTCCCATAATCTTTCCTTGGATAGACGCAATGCTGGGAACAGCGTACTTTTCAATGTGGATGAATTTCCACTCAGTGACACTGTATACGATGACATCTTAAAGCTGACTGACACTCTTCGCTAGAAACTCCAAACATAAATGCCCACATATTTCAGTATTGTTAGGTTGTTCTCTTTTGTAATTGTAAAAAATGTTTTTGGAGTTTCGAAAATAATGTTGCAGTTCTTTCGGCGGTGGTAGATTGCCAAAACTGTCAAAGTAGTAAACGGTTTGTCCGAGCTTTTTATAGCATACCCAATGAGTGCCTGGACCATAGGTGGAATCCAAATTTACTATTCCAGTTTCATTTTCCCATATTTTAGTTGGTAATGCATCTTTCATAAAAACTCCTCGAAAAAATGGTATTTTCAAACATTTTACATAATCATTTAACTGATGATTTGTTAAGGCTTTATTTGGAATTATCAATTGATTCTTCTTATTTAGTACACACGGTACGGTCTTAGGTATAAACCTGCTCCGTTTTTTACCATTGACCAAATAGAAGCTTTCTTTACTGTTGCTTTACGAGTTCTACGACGTCTCTTCTTAATGTTTCCACCTCTTTTGGGAGCTCTTCTCTTTGCAGGTCTTCCTCTGCGACGTCGTCTTCCAGCACCAAATTTAGCTTTCGTCTTCATGGCTGTAGTTACTGCCCAAGCCGCTGCTTTTTCTGCAATACTTGCGTCACTTGATTTTACTCTTTGCCAAGCTCTTTCCGCTAGAATTTTATCCGCTATTGATCTATTTGTTGAATCTTTATACTTTGAATATGCTATATCGTGTTCTTTGCAAGCTTGATCTAATTTATTAATTCCAGGATCTCCTCTTGCCAAACGTTTTGACAACTTAGTTCCAGGTCCACAATATTGATAACCTCCGGGCAGATGTAATTCGTATGGTAAAGCGTCTATCGCTCGATTCACAACAGCACCAATTGGAATCCGTCTGAGCAGGGATAATGCAGCTGATGTTAAACCACGTCCTCTCTTGCCGCTGTCTTGACGACGACTGAGCGATACGGTCTTCATTATGCTGTTTTATGTAACCAACGTCTTCACTCTATGAAATACTTTATGATAATGAATCCTTTTTTTGTGTATTCCATACTTAAATATTCATAAGTTTTACTAGTATCTATCAATGATTTCATCTTTAATCCATTGGTTTCTCTGAGAATCTTCGATTTTATTGTGTTTCATCGATGCATTAATCAAATGATTATGCATATCAATAACTACATTACCTACAAGATTCATTACATACTCTACATTAGTAGCATCTTTGTTACGTGTAGGATTATCAAGATTTGTGATACGTTTACCATTACATGTATACACAGATGGATCGTTATTAGAGGTTGCTATAACTTGATTAATAGTAGCAACATCATTCGGAGCTATTCCTGCTGATATGTTAGATATTCTTTTATTTTTTCCATCATATACGTTATTTATTTTATCTCTAACTATAGTTTGTTTTACAACAACACAATCCTGATCATCTTTACCAGATTTAACTTCGGTTAATCGTCTGCCTCCACATATAAAGTTAACACCAGTAGCTGATAGTTGTGGCACTTGTGTTAAAATAACAGCATCATGTTCTTCCGTGCCTAAACTTATATTTGACAATCTTTTATTTTTTCCATCCCACTTGTTATTTTGTAGTTGTAGTAAGGTAAACTTTTCACTTCCTTGCACAAACTCATCACCTTTCTTTGACACCACCTGATTTTGTTTAACAAAAGCGGATGTTCCTTTCTTCAAGCTTTCATTCATTTGTCTCACAGTAGCAGCATCCGATGGAGTTGAACCATCTTTCAGATTGGACAACACTTTTCCATGACAATCAATAACAGCACCATTATATAAAATACAATTATCTTTAATGTATTTAATATTAACACCATCACTTTCTTCTTTAGGATATCCAATATCGTTTATAGTATATTTATAGAAGGAAAATCCATCTTTTTTCTTTTCTGGTATTACAGAATGCAAATAACGCTTATTGATTGTATCTGTATCCTCGGTTGGATCTGCAACATTAGTTATTTTATAATTTAAAGCATTGTACTTTTTTCCACTTTTAGTCTTTTCCAACAGTAAAGCGTATTCCATCGCAGATAGAAAATAACCTTTATTAACAACATCTCCATTGTTGACTGGTTTTGCAACATTAATAACCCTGTGAGATTTTGCATCATACAGTTGGTTGTTGTCGAGTTTTAAACTTGTAGATGTTTCCTCCTTTACTGTTTTTAAATTTGTTGCATCTCCATCTTCTTCTGGATCCTTAACAAACTTTAAACGTTTATTATTTATGTTATAGTCACCTTCGGGTGTTTGCGGTAATCCACTTCTTTTTCTGTTTTCTCCAACTTGCACTCCTAACGCGGAGTATCGTCCGAACTTGTCGACGCTCATGTTAGAACTGACACATTATACGCCTGCAACTCTTATATATCCGCGGACAATTATACGATTATGCCGCGATTCCTGAGTTCGTCAATCAGAGCTACCCATTCATTATTTAAACCTGTATGACCGGCTTCCATGGCTTCATGCAATAGTCTCATTCTATCAACCAATTTATTGATGTCGTTGTAGTAAATCACATTCGTATTGTATAGATTTTTCATCAATCCTTTGCCAGATGTTGAAGTATCTCCTTTACTCTTTTTACCATGTTGTTCAAGAAGTGATAAATCCATAAGTGATAAAGATTTTCTTTTCAGTGGTTGTCTCACCGCTGGTGCAGTACGTAATGTTGGCAATTTTCGTGGAGGAAACAACTTTTTTATAACAATGTTATATTTTGTTGCACGTGAACGATTAATCATTGCATCCTTTAAGTAGTTTCTTTTATGAGCGTTAGTATTTTGTAGAATTTCCTTAAAAACACTTAAATCTTTGGATGAATATCTTAATGGTATGTTTTTAAAAATTAATTCATAAAGTCCTTTTGTTCCTTTATATTTATGCTCACCAATAATGATGTAATCGTCTTGTGTTATTTCAAGCTTTGAATCGCCGATCTTTAATTCATTCCCATCAATTCTTGCTCCGTATACGTGTGATCTACTCAAATTCGGGTTTGATTTCATGTCATGTAGCATTTTCATTATATATTTTCTTCCAAGAGGTCCATGTTGTAATATATCGCTACTCAATTGAGTTAAATTTGGAATAGATTGTTCAGCTTCAGGTATTGGCTGTTCTTCTTCCTTTTCAACAATTGGTTCTTCTTCTTCTTTTGTTTCTTCTTGCTCACTAGCACTGGTATATGAATCATCATCTTCTTCTTTTTTTAATGCTTGTACTTCTTGTTTAGAAACTGGTAGTAAAACATCTCCTTCATAACGAGGTTTACCAATAGTTTCTGATATCTGTTTTAAAGGTTCCGTAATAGGTTTAAATGTAGTCTCTAGAAATTCTTCTCTTTCACTTAAACCCATCCTCAATGCACGATTCTTCATCCTAATAGAATCACTGAGTGATTTTATTTCTTTTAATAGTTTTTCTTGATTCACCATGTTTACACTGTGAAGTTCAACGTGTAACTAGATGTAGCATCGGTAGTTCAACGCATAAATACAAATTTATCCAACCCTATACGATATCTACCATTTTTAATATCTTCTTCCTTCATAATAACGAGAAAGCCATATTTCTCATTCCATGCTTTGCCACACATTTCTTTAAATTTCTCAAATGGCATATCCGCATTTACATGATCATTGTATATATGCTTTAAATTTGTTTCATCTTGCTTGAAGATGATCAACATATTTGCATTGTCTCTTATGAGTTGTTTTGGAATCTTACTGTATGTTTGACCAATATAAATGCTATCGATATTATGATGTCTTCCCATAGCGAAGTAATTCCTTATAGTGTCGTGATTTTCACAAGAAACATCGTCAAAAATAAAAATAGAAAATGGTTTTGCTTCATTTGGTTGCATAATTGTTTCACTGGCATTAAACTTGTAGAAATGCACTTCAGGTACACTTGCAAGTACTTTATCCAATAATTGATATTTTGGTTGTTGCAATGATTTTGAAAAAATGTATATATTGTTAAAGCGCAATCCTTTAGGATTAGTTATAAGGTTAAAAACAACATTTGTTTTTCCACAATTTGAAGGACCAGTTATTAAACATCTTATTGTATTTGGTAGTAATTCACCATGTTTACCATGATTTAACTTATCATTGTCAACCGTCAATTCATCAATATTATTGATATTAAATCGATCTTTTTGTTGTACAATCTCCATCTTGTGTCAAGGTTAAACACACAATGAGCTATTAAGTTACTATACCAGGTCTTTTGAAGGAATCCAAGAGTCTTCACTTTTATCGAATCCTAACCACCGGACTTTAACCATATCCTTTTTCCTTTGTAAAACCTTCTCAACAAGATATACATCACCGACTGTTGATTTCAACAATTCATGTCCGTAGAATCCACCTTGAAGTAATTCACCCTTGTTATCCTTTAATAAGTAGGTTTCAGGTATAGTTGGTTGCACTTTATAAACTGTAAATACTTCATTAGTCCAATTTGGTAGATATCTTTTACTAAATACACCTTTGTATTTGCTTATACGAACTTTATCGTTGACTTTAAACTTTTTTGGTTGTAACTTTTCCAATTTAGGTGTTGTATTATTTCTGATGCGTTGTAATACAACCTTAGCATTAGCGCTGTTTACCTGGATAGGTTTCATTCCGATGGTACGATGATATTTGTTGTTATACTCTTTTATAAGTTGTGGTAATATGTCATACCACACGTATGATCCTCGTTTTGAAAATTGTTTGTACATCGCTCCTTTTAATGTTCTATTGAATCTTTCAATTATTGAAGCTTTAACTTCAGAATTTGTAGAATAATGATTTATTTGATATTTCTTCATTAAAGCTCCAAAGTCTTTATTAAAATATTCTTTTCCATCATCGGTCTGTAGATGTTTGATTTTGAATTTATTTCTTTGTATCGTTGTTTCCATAGCTTTTGTAACACTTTTACCAGTCTTATCCTTCAATGGTAAAGCGTCAGCTATTTTAGTAAAACAGTCTATAATTGTTAAAATATATTTGAAACCTTTGTTTAATTTACTGTGCGGTATCATTTCAATGAGATCAGCTTGATACAGATCATTCATTCCCTTAATAATTGTACTTCTTCTTGGAAATCTTCTTCTTGCTGGTTTATGTAGTTCATTTACAATCTTGTCCTTCACACTTTCCATCTTCAGGTGTTGCTTGCACATCGCTTGTAAAAATACTGATCCGTACAACAGTTCTTTCTCTTTTATATAGTTTGAATATAGGTCAAGGCCGTTTTATATTAGTGTAAAAAAGAGGGAACATGGCATTGGGCTTGCCATGTCCCCTCTTCTTTACGGAAAGGAAAAAAGGAAGAAGGTAGAGGACGAAGAATAGGTTTACTGGTCGATAGGGTTTAGAGAGTAATGTCCAAATGGCAGAGTTCTTATGTTGTCTTCAAGGATGTATCTCTTGTCATCCTTATAGCTCAATGCCGATTTGGTTTGCTTCACACTGAAAAGACGATGGTTGAAGCTTCTTATGGTGTTAAATGTTGCAGTTGTTTCAACATTTTCAAACAAACATCTTTTATAATGTTCAAACTGTACGTTCTTCTTCAGGAAAGAGGTTTTTATTCCTTTGGCTTTCTTCGTGACTTGATATTCGTTCCTTTCGCTTATGTACAGTTGAAATGAATATAGTTTGGACATTAATGCTACAATTTCCATCATCGGCACACCATTTGTTTCATCTTTAAATTTTCCCAATACTTTTTTGTTTCTGTCGTAGTCGTAATTTGGATGGTCCTTGGGATAATCGGAAAAGTCGAAATCATCTTTATACATAAAAGTGCGTAGATCTTCGTACATGTCATTTGTTTTAATCCAGTAAATTAGAGCATCCGTATCCATATATGCAATACCAATGTTCTCTCTTCCATAATAGTTAACCATCTTCTTATAATGAAACTCGTACATGTGTGTTTTGGAAATATCCAAGATTGACATTCCTAGATACAAAGGACGATCCATTAGAACTGACTTCTTGTTCATGGAAATAACAACTAGATTTTCATTAATAATTACAGATGAACCAAAGTTTGGTTGTTGCACTAATTTCTGTAGTTTTACTGGATCAGTTACCAATTTGATGTCCTTATGTTTCCTTTTGTTTTCCAAAGTCTTGCCAAATATTGCGTTGTTCATTAGTTTGAAGAAATCTTTTTGAAAACTTGATGTAGCGGCGGCTCTTCTTCTTGTGTTGTTGTCAATGTACGGTTTTAACCAACAAGATTGAGAGAATTGTAGTACTCGATTAATTTTTGTAATTCTCAATCCCAAGTCTAAGGCCTGTTGTATCATCCAGTAGTGTCCAACATACCGAGACTTGTTAGTTAAAGTCATCAATAATTTTGGCCATCTTCCAGTTGGAGAAATTTCAGTCTTCGGAAGAAGTGGTAAATCATAATGTTCGTCGTGAAGATGTTCGGGATATTCAAAATCGACGTCGAATATGTAACCAGTTTCTCCATATTTCGGTATATCCATTATGTTTCCAATTGATTCTGGGTCTATCCATTTGAAATTATCATATGGAAGGGGATTCGACATTGCCCATCCGTACAAGTTATTTGCATCAAAATAACCCAGGAATGTTGTTGGTTTTGATGCATCATAATCGGGCAAATATTTATTGTTCGCCTTGACATGACGTGTTACACTTTGCGTCAATCCTCCTCGAACTCCTGATTCTAACATCAACACCATATCTATATCTGTAAGAAGTTGTATTTTACAATTTGTTTCTTTTAACATGGCTTGCCACGCTAGTCCAGGCGAAGTGTACGAATGAAGAGGGTCTAATCCATATGACGCAAAACATGTATTTCTAAATTCTTCCATCACATCACATAATAAAGTCACATCTAATTTAACGTAGAAATCTGAATATTCCCCCAATGTTCTAAATCCTAATTCGTTCCATACTTTGCATGCATGATCATAATCCTCTTGAGATATATCCATGTCGTACAGTTTACTTTTAAATTCTTCTTTTGGAGGTAGTGATGTTTCATTAAATCTTTCTAAACTGTCTATGTAATCATATGGGAAAACACCTTTTCGAAGTACCAGATCCAGTTTGTCGCTATTTACAATCTTCTTTGTTTCGATTAAATCTTGTTTCCTTAGGTTTTCAGAAAGTTTAGACAAACTCGACGGCAAAAATCGGTAGGAGTCCAAGAATCTTAGTTTGACATTTCCAACTTCTTTGGAAAAACTTATGAACTTCTCTGAAGTTTCAGCTAACACATCGATTTTACCGTCGTCTCTTCCTAATTCAGGTATTATAAAATGAGCGTCGTACCCACTAAGATTATGCAGAACCACAGGGATAAATAGTGGTAAACGATAGCTCAAGTTGCATTTATTACAAGCAGCACCCCTGTAATATCCTGTGAGGTGGTCGTGATCTTTAACTTTATAATTCTCAATAGTAAAATCATTTTTGCACAAGAAACAGTGAGTCGCATTTTCATGTTGAATTTCTTCTTCTTCGTCCATCGGTTTCATTGGTACAATATTTGTATATAATCTTTGTGTATTTCCAGCTATTGAATATAGGTGATCAAGAAATATTTTTTCCGCATTTTCACCACGATATACTAGAGGTTCTGAAGTTAATCCATATCTGTTTAAATGTTCTTCTGATAATGTTGATTTGACCATTAAACAAAAACTGTTTGGTTTGTGCATTTGATACTTTACACTTTTTCTTGCTTCACAATTTTCATCTTCAACTGGAACAAGTGTTGATTCAAAATCCGCATACACAACTAAAGGGATACGGTATTGATGATGAACCTTTTCAAATGTAACGAATGCTCTGTTTTCCGAAGGTAAATTAATCTTTGCTTCATAATTATTGTTACATAATCTTTTGTGTTCTTGTAACCATTCTCTTCCTTGTCTTCCTTCTCGTTGAAAATTAAAACATCTCTTGCAAATTATCTTTCTGTGTCGATCTTTAGAAAGTTGCTTGTTAACAAGACGATCGAATTGCTTTATGTACACATAGTGAGACACATCTCCTCGCGTTAGTAGTAGTAAATCCGTATGATCTGGTAGCTCTTCTTTTGCAATACGTAAAGGATACACTTTGTTTGAACTATCTAATGCAAAAACATTAATAGACGTGCCGGGATTTTTCTTTTCAAATCTTGATATATCTTTCGTAGAAACGGGATATGTTATTCCTTGAAAATTGTACCTGTGTCTTGCGTCTTCATATTCTTGGTTGGGTCTACATGGATTTTGTGATACAAACTTTGTCGTCATAGCATAGCGAAAACATTCATTATCTTCATTTTGAACATTAATACAAGATTTTGTATTTTCAATTATTTTTGGCAAAGGAATGTAACTAGATCCCATTAGTCCATATCCGTGTTTGTGAACTCTTATATCTAATACTTCAATACTTGTAAGACTCCATCCGGATCCTCTTCCTTCGTGTTCCTGAAGTTTAGTTAATATTTCTTCTATACAATTCTCGACTATTGAATCAATGTTTGAACTTTCCATGATAGTTCGGTTTTTTGTTATGAATCCTCTTGGTGATAATTCTTCTTGTGCATTTATAAACATAGCTTCTAGTAGTAAACCAAATTTAAGAAAGTTCAATCTTTTCAATTCTTCTTTTAAAGTTTTACTTACGATTGGTTTTGCTTCTCTAATAAATTCTTCTAAGTTAAAGTTTTCATTTTGAATCTTATGATGCATTACTACTTTACCGGGTAAAGCAAATACTTGTAGATTCGGTAAAGTAGTTGAAGATGTTGCTGTTATTTCTTCTTGTTCTTCTTGTTCTTCTTGTTGTTCTTGATCTTCTTCTGTGTTGTTGTGAATTAGTTCTTTATGTATATCTAGTAGAATTTCATCGTGAAACGATTCCGAACATTTATCGCAATGATACATGTTGACGATGTTTACTCTTCGAAGTTTCGCAGAGAAATGAAATGGGCTCTCACATTCCTCCTTTTATAACGGTCCCCCTACCACTATTTCATCTTCTTCTTCTTCACTATCCAAGAAAATCAAACGTTTTCAACAAAATATTAACCTTCTACAAAATTGATTGTCCGTTCATATTTTTTTAATACTAGTTTGAATTTTCAATATTTTCCTTGTTTAACTATTATTTCTTTATATAACATTATTTACACTTTCTACTTAGAGCGTTTTGCTACTATCATCTCTTTATTCCATTTTAACAATCTGCATAAATACAAGTTCATTTGTCGCGCCGACTCACTATAAATCCAGCTTTCGTACAGTACACATCTCTACGACTAAATTACAACATGTATTTCAATATGAATTTTCCTTATACAAATACTATTTCAATAACTTTACAGCAAAACAAAATTCTAACTTCATAAACTTGATAGGAAGATATGCGAACTTTTAATTCAACCCCGGTTAATTTATGCGCAAATTTAGTTCGACCAACAATTGTTGAATTTCAGTTTTGAACTAACTTTTAATTTATGCGCAAATCTACTTCAAACCCTCACCCCACAAATTTGGTAGGGAGAATTACATTAATTTGATACTTATTTCTACCGTTACACTAGCTCCATTCTCAAAAAGATATAAATAAAATGGTCCTGGATACTGTTCTTTTTCACGTCCTGCATGTTCCTTAATGAATTCGTAAGCCAATCTTTTTGAATATTCATTATGATACACTTCTCTTACATAAACAAGATTTTTTTCTTCCAGAAATTTCGCTTGAACTAATGGTATTTTGCTTACATCATCCTTGTCCATCAGAGGTAGCTTGTAGGTGAAAGTATTTGGAGGTAGTTTTTGCGGTTTATCAAGTAGAGAACAAAATTTTCTATAGAATTTCTGCTCAGTGCCTGTAATACTATTAAAAGATAAAGCGGTAAGCATCTTGACGGCACAAGGTGCAAGTACAGACTAGAAACCTGGAGGTTCATAGCCCGCCTTTTATGAGTTTTAAAAATGGGGAGGGGGAAGGAATAAGGATTGGGAAGGGATAAGGTGTAGGGTGGGGGAAGGGTAATTTGATTTTTAAACCACTTGCGCTGTAAAATAGCCGCCAACATCCACACCTTGTTCGTAGCACTCCTTCATTGTTTGAGCCCACTGCCGCATGCGGTCTCTATCATTTGGTGTTATAAGAAAAGAATTACAATCATCATACAATATAAAAGAGCCGATTCGTACGTAAGATCCTGAATCCAACCATTTATGAGCTTCAGACATGAATTTTTCTATTGTATCGAATGGGAATTGTGGATCAATTGCTATAACTTTCAGTTTTTCACTAATTTTAACGCTATAATAATCATCATCATCTTCACTGTCACTGTCGTTATTTAAAGTGTCTTCAGGTTGTTCAAAAACATCAGAAATTTCGGAAGAACTGAAATTTTCACTAAGACGAGGAGGCATTTTTAAAACAAGTAATATTGTAAAGAGCAGAGACGAAACAACAAGAGTGGCGTGTAGAAGCGGAATGAGGAGTGAACAATGCTTGCTCCACTTTTATAACGGTATGCTAATGAGAGGGGTAACAGCTGGCCGTGACCAATCATTGATCCGGGAGGTGGGGGGAAAGGAAGAAGAGGGGGTATTTATTTTAAATAATTCGCATAACTTTTAACTCAAATAAGATAACCAAATTCTTCTTTTACTAAAATGTTCGTCTTACATAGACGTTTTCAATGATGTATCGCTTCTCGTAATCGATTAAACCATTATCGAGTTATGGCCATTTTAATTTTTTGGGGAAGGGGGGGGGGGGGGGGGGGGGGGGGGGGGGGGGGACTAAAATGTTCGTCTTACATAGACGTTTTCAATGATGTATCGCTTGTCGTAATCGATCAAACCATTATCGAGTTATGGCCATTTTAATTTTCGGGGGGGGGGGGGGGGGGGGGGGGGGTTCCGCTTGATTAGTCACGGGGGGGGGGGGGGGGGGGGGGTTCCGCTTGATTAGTCGGGGGGGGGGGGGGGGGGGGGGGTTCCGCTTGATTAGTCACGGGGGGGGGGGGGGGGGGGGGGGGGGGGGGGGTTCCGCTTGAGTGAACACGGGGGGTTCCACTTGGGCGCTCATGCGGAACCGATCTTCTCACGAGATAGTCGTTATATGATAATGAAGGCAAATGTTCATCGCGCCGCTACCGCTAATTAACTCGCATTTACGGTGTTCATATCTTTCCTACTCATTACATATACGTTTCCTACTTCATTATTTCAAGACTAATTAACTTGCAAAACAACAGTCTCTGTCTTTGAATGCTGATGAGATTTCATTAGGAACCATTCTTTGCACGCTATATGAAGCTACACCGGCAAACAATGCAGGTCGGAGAGGTCATATAACTGTACAACGGCCTCAGAAAAGTAGGTCACGAGACTTAGAGTGTTAAAAGTAATGGGGGAGAAACACAACGCTCTAGCTTGCACTTATACCAGACGGGAGCATTTTTTCAAGCAAAGAGTTTTCTTGACTGGAGTTGAAGCCGTAGTAGAAGTTGAACTTGTAATAGAAGAGCAGGCTGTAGTGGAAGTTGTAGTCGGCAGGGATGACATCGTGTTAGTTCTGTTCGCAGCGTAACGTCTGGAAACAGAATGAAACGTTAGCCGTGATCGATGCGTCATTTATAACAATATGCTAATGAGAAGGGTTAACAGCCGTTAAGTGGGGGAAGGTGGGAGGGAAGGAATGAGAGGGGGTATTTATTTCAAATAATTCGCATAACTTTCGACTAAAATAAGATAACTAAATTCTTCCTTAACTAAAATGTTCGTCTTACATAAACCTTTTCAATGATGTATCGCTTGTCCTAATCCGTTAATCCATTATCGATTTATAAGCATTTTAATTTTTGGGGGGGGGGGGGGGGGGGGGGTTCCGCTTGATTAGTCACGGGGGGGGGGGGGGGGGGGGGTTCCGCTTGATTAGTCACCGGGGGGGGGGGGGGGGGGGGGGGGTTCCGCTTGATTAGTCACCGGGGGGGGGGGGGGGGGGGGGGGGGTTCCGCTTGATTAGTCACCGGGGGGGGGGGGGGGGGGGGGGGGGGGTCATTGACCCTTCCGAAAGTGGGTCAAGGTCATTCAAGACTTATAATGAACCAAGGTGATGGGAACAGTAGTAACTGTTCCCACCACCCTGTTTGCCTAACGGTTCCCACTCCCAACCCACTAGTTACGTTCTGCGAGGGACATCGACGCAATTTTGTTTGGTCCGTCCGCATTCAAGCGTAACGTCCCGGCCCGCATTAAAGCGTAACCACTAATTACAAGGGAAACTGGAACAGCTGATGCAGACACGCAACTCTAACACCCACCCAAGCTAATCCCACCCATCATATTCCTAAACAAAATTCAAAAACCTAGTCCGCTAGTGCGGATGTCCCACCCCTTCTAAGTGAAGTTCAACAGAACTTCTGAATTTACAGTTAATCTACCCCCTATCATCTAGCTGAAAGGCAAAACAACAACATTAATTATTAATACCAACACTTAAAACTAACAACACATCATTATTAAATATCAAATAATTCAACACAACCAAATACCATCATTATTCTTAAAATTAATACACCTTTAACGCTAAACACAACTTATAACTAACATCGCAATGCGCAAATTAATTCTTAAATTAAGTGCAACTTACAACTAATATTTACACACACACACACACACACATACCACATTGCATTAAAGAACGCAACGTAGTATAAGAAGTTCAAATATATATAGGCCTACTATATATTTGAACCTCTTACCGAGTCGCCAACGACTTTTCGCTATGAAAACTCGTTGACGACTGACGCGAAAATCGGGCTCGTATCGCTCCTCGGGTTTTTGAGTGGTGGGGGTAATTAATGCAGTGGTGGGGAGATTGTTTCACTCCAGTACGGTCTTCAATCCACTCCAGTTCGCAGCAGTGTAAAAATGAAACGAAGGAGTGGGGGTGGCGCATGCGCAGCGACGTAAAATCCAATGTTTGAGGTTAGAACTTTCCGTGCACAGTAGAGCTAAATTGAGTAATACAGGACTCGGCGCATGCGCAATAGCGAGGAGTGATTCCGATCCGGAGAACTCGTTGCATTCGCAGCAGCGCTAAAGTGAGTAATACATGACTAGGCGCCGTAGCGTGAAGTTGGCTCACTCCAGTACAAGTTATAGCAGCATAAAAATGAAACGAAGGAGTGGGAGCGGCGCATGCGCAGTGACGTAAAAAACCAAGGTTTGAGGTTAGAATTTTCCATGGTAGCTGCCATGTTTAATTCTGTTTCATTCAAACAATAGTAGTTCATGGCTGGCATGGGATGTGAAGTGTGGTAATTAGATGGGGTTAGCAACCGGTCGTGACCGGCCATTGACCGGTCATCGACCCGGCGGGGTTCCGCTTGAGTGAACACCCGGGGGGGGGGGGGGGGGGGGGGGGGGGGGAATTTAATCTCCATTTTTTATGGGGGGGGGGGGGGGGGGGGTTCCGCTTGATTAGTCACCGGGGGGGGGGGGGGGGGGGGGGTTCCGCTTGATTAGTCACCGGGGGGGGGGGGGGGGGGGGTTCCGCTTGATTAGTCACCGGGGGGGGGGGGGGGGGTTCCGCTTGAGTGAACACGGGAGGTTCCACTTGGGCGCTCATGCGGAACTGATCTTCCCACGCGATAGCCGTTATAAAAAGGAGATTGTTCATCGCGCCGCGACCATTAATTAACTCGCATTTGAGTTGTTCGCATCCTTCCTACTCATTACATATACGTTTCGCCAACTTCATTATACAAGTCTAATTGCTACTAACCTGAAATTTCATTTACATTAGCACGTGTCGTCCTGTTTGAATCACCTTCGCGTGCTTAACGTTATATCTCATTCATCTGTCTTGTTCTCACTTCTACACATCTGATATACTTCTTGTGATGGATACGCAATGTTTGAAATTGAAACTTTTGCGGACACAACATATATTACGAAGTAATTCCAAACCTTCTGTTTCAAAGATTAAAACTAATTTAACAAAAGTCAGGAAGAAATTAAGTTTTAACCCGTTATACTCTGCTAGAACTTCGCAAGTTAGCGATGACGATGGTGTTATTCACAACATTTTGCGTTCAATGTTACGTTTCCACAACTTCGAACTTGTTACACCTATCGACTGTGTTCAGCAGGTTTTCATATTTTACCCCCACCCTTCTTTATATAAGCGCGCTCACGACAATTCCTGTTTCATTCTCCTGTACACTCTTCAGCTAACATGAACTAACTTTTAATTTATGCGAAGTTTTAATTTAACCCCAGTTAATTTATGCGCAAATTTAGTTCAACTCCCAGTTGTTGAATTTCTGTTTTGAACTAACTAATAATTTATGCGAAGTTTTACTTTAACCCTGGTTAATTTATGCGCAAATTTAGTTCAACTCCCAATTGTTGAATTTCAGTTTTGAACCAACTTTTAATTTATGCGCAGTTTTAGTTCAACCGAGCGCCATCTCCACTCCCCCCATTGATTAATTCACCATCTGACAGGCCGGAAGCTCTAGACCCTCCATTAACTGACATCCACAGTCACGCATATATTTCGACGCGTCATGTTTCATTCTTCATTATTGTTCTATCCGCGGAACTTAACACTTCTATTTACCTTCTCTCTCTTGTTATGACTGCGCTATGTTTGAACTGACTTTTATTTTCGTTCAACTATTAGTGTTTTTATTAACACCGTCGAATTACAATTTTGAACTAACTTTTAATTTATGCGAAGTTTTAATTCAACCCCGGTTAATTTATGCGCAAAATTAGTTCAACTCCCAGTTGTTGAATTTCAGTTTTGAACCAACTTTTAATTTATGCGCAAATTTAGTTCAACACCCCGATTGTTGAATTTCAGTTTTACACTAACTTCTAGTTTCGTTCAACTATTAGAGTTTTTATTAACACCGTCGAATTTCAATTTTGAACTAACTTCTATTTTATGCGCACTCTTCGCTCAACCGACCGCCGACGCTCTCACCATCTCCACCCCCAACATCTATTGTCCCCACTTCTGGCCCACCGGAAGCCACGTGCCGTGGCATGTGGCTTCCGGTGACGTCACTTCCGGGCCAGAAGTAACCAAAACACACTACTCATATCTCCGAAACCATTAGGTTAAATTAAAAAATACTCAAGAATAAAAATGTCTTAAAATTATGTTTGAAGAACATTTTACACATAAAAATTATCATTTACACATAAATTAACTTATTTCCAATATGGCGTTCAAAAAATAAAATTTGTAGCAAATCGGTGTTATTATAAAAAAATGGTATTAAAACATCAGTTTAAGACATTTTCATTCTTGAGTGTTTTTTATTTTACTGAATGGTCTCGGAGATATGAGCAGATAAAGTTTGACCCATGTTATTCTCATGGAACTAAAAATGAACTTTAATTACCTGTAGCTCAATAACCGTTAGGTTTAGAGAAAAATGTCAAAGAATAAAAATGTCTCAAAATTACATGTACATTCCAAAAACACCATAAAATGTAGGGTGTTCCATAAGAAATTTGAAAGTTGGACGCCATATTGGACAATGGCGGCCATTTAGAAGTAAATAGAATTAATATTTTTTATCACCTTACAAAAATAGGTGATGTTTCCTATTTAAAGTTTTCTCTAAATCTCACAGTTTAGGATATGCCAATGGTGGCACAGTTAAGTTGTTCACCCTGTATATATAGATATGTAGATATATAGATATATATGTATACATATATATGAAAATGAACGAATGGTGTTTTTGGCTTCTGGGGACCTCAAAATGAAAAATTAAAGTGGTCCCGGGCTTAGGTCTTACCCAGTGGCGGCTCGCCCATAAGGACTCCCGGACGCCGCCCCTCCCAAAGAATTGATTAAAAATCAAAATAAATAAACTAACAAAAATATAATTATTATGAGAATATTTAACAGAATGACAATTGTATAGGTCATAAGTTGAAGATAGAAACAGATCGTACTAAAATAAATCCAAAATCGACAACGATTGTGTCTTTAATTCTGTCGCGGCCGGCTCGAGCCGGAGCGACGGACGCCGGTCACGGCGTCCTAGCGCTATTGTAAAATCAAATGGATACGCGCATACGCGCAGCTCACTCACACAGGCACACCCAACGGCTTCTAATGCAACGCTCTGCCCGGCGCCCTAGGCTGCGCGCGCCACTGCTCCAGCCACTGCTACCAACTGAGCAGTGCTAAAAATGTGACTGTCAGTTCCCTCGCGATGCAGTCGTCCGTCTGGGTTCTGTTGTGCGTAATGTTGCACGTGTTGGTGTGCGTTGTGTTGAAATAGTGAATTATATAGATTTGTGAAGAAATGTAAATGGGTGAAAGTGAAATGGGTGACGTTGGAGATGAGCAACATTTACACCAGGTAAATCGTATAGTAGGTAATAGAATGAAGAAAAAAACGTTGAATATTAGAATTACTTTGAAGCTCCTGGGGCGTCTAAGGCCCAATTTAGTTATTAATCAAATGCAAAGTTGAACAAAATGAAAAATAGTTTTAATTAAAAGTGTTTTAGAAATTTATACAATTAGGCCAATTGGCTCTGTGGTTGTAAAATTAAAAACTCGTTTTTCTGTAACACTTGCTTGATTATAGGGATTCAGGATCGTGCCTTAACTGTTGGTGGTATTTTAGAGATTAAACATTTGAACTAAAAAGTTAAGATACATAAAACGAGTGACAAACACATCAAGCCGTGCATAGAATTTGATGAAGTACTTGGAAAGATCAACATTAGATTTGCGATATTAAATAAAACTATAGGCCTACAAAATGTACATTAAGAGATGCAGATTTTTTTTTTTGCTGGATTTTGTTAAGCAAAATCATTGTCTATGTATTCATAGTAAATGGCAAAATAATCTCACATTGTGATGTATCCTTTACAGTTAATAAAACAATTATTGATTGTATTAGGGCCTAAGGCTTTCAAGTACGATAAAGAATTTAAATATGAAGTACAAAAATAAGAAACTCCCCTGAAATTGATTAGTCCAGTATGTGGACAATAGTGTACATGAACCCAGACAGACATAAACATGGTTTGAAGACCGGAAATATATTGTCGCAAAGGAATTGTGTGACATCAATGAAGCCGGGGTAGCGGACCGCTTTCAATTCTTAGAAAACACCTGTCCGCGGCAAAACTATTTCAGTCTATTTGTTTCCTCAATTCAAACAAATGTCACGAAAAAGAAGTAGGCATAAACGGATTCATATCAACTGAATTAAATTGACGGTAAACAACTGCTTGTTTTAGGTCAATTTTATTGACCTAAAAAGTCATCTCTGTTGTACATACTGTAACTGATACTCTGCAGTAAAACAGATTATCAGTTATGTACAACAGAGATGACTTTTCGTCAGCAATTGTGATTAAGATGTTTAGGCTATATTGCAATTTAATTCAACTTCGTGATCAAATTATACCTGTTTGATGGAGTAACTATAATTTATTGACATAAGAGTTAACCGTTTTTCCGAAGCAGACCTTACTTATCTTCAATGGCGTAAATATAAATAAAATAATGATAAGGAGCCCCCCCAGCGTCCCTAACCACCGGCCGCCACTGGTCTTACCATGGCTACTACCGTAATAGCGTATTCCCTATAGGGGAATTCGCTAAAATGAATACAATTAATACACTTTGGAAAAATACTATGTGTCACATATGTCTTGATAAAATTGTTAAATATTTTCATTTGTCAACTTAAGGCAAAGTGATTTTGAGACACCATTTAAGAGTAAAAACACTATTTTTCAGGTTATCTGTAATTTCTCACTTCGAGGTTACACGCTTTAATGACGTAGTTTGTATTCTTGATACATCATATTAAATGTCATACCTAATACAGTGAGTCCGTTTAAATACGTTTTTAAACTGCCATTTTCTAGGAAACTTTGTCAGCCAGAGTGAAGTAAGGAGTGTCATAAATATACTAATAACAGAACTAACAGCAAAACCCCCATGGTTCCTCATAGCCGGCTAATGTAGTGTGTAGTGTTACGGGTTGTTGTGTGGTGTAGTGGTGTAGCGGTGAAGCCACACCCCACACACGACGGTGTAATGTCGGTATATTATCCATTTAGCCGTGAAGCCTTGCGTATAATCGTAGGAAGCCCGTACAGATTCCCTCCCCCTCCCCCATTCCCCCAAACCCTCGGCACCTTCCGTTCAACCCACCCTCCACGTGGTGTAGAGGCTCAGCATTGTATTGGGCATTCCTCGGTAACAAGATTGTCCAAGATTTTTCGAGGTCTCAATATTAACTACGTACAGTAGGAAAAATTCTCGTATTGGGAAGACTAAAAGCTAGATTTAGCTTTTCAAATAAAAAATTGCTTTCTTTAAGAGATAATGAGGATCAGTAAGACAAGACTAATTGTCTTTGAAAGAAACATCTGAACTAGTATTCTTTTATGGTAGCATTTTGCGGCTTAGAGATCGACCCATGTGCTTGCCAATAGACTTATAAACAATATTATCTACGTCACATATTAAATTATGGTGAGTAGTTGATAGTTTTCTTCCTCTTTGTTTTGGTATCCTATACCCACTATACGGTAGCCTAGGCCTATATTTTTCTATGTAAAGTGGTTATCTGTTAACTTATAAGAGACAAAACAAGTCCAATAGTGCTAAACAAGTAAGAAAGTCGCAATATAAACTACATTTAAATATTCTTTCGTAAATTTGTGTAGAAGTTTAGGTTAACAGACTCATAATGGATGTCACCTATGTGGAGCCATTAAACCAACAATTACACTACGATGTCTTGGTCCCATTCTGTTTTGTTTGCTCCGCTGCGATAGTCGAGCAGAGCACGACCGTTCCTGATGCTCTTTCCAAATATACCACATCATCCGATATTAATACCGTATTGTTTACTGGTGACATCTGTCAGTACCAGTCTCTATATGTCATCTCGATAACGATCTCGGGCCGAGCTAATCCCACTTTCCCCTACACATCTTTTTCCTCTCTAATCTTTCTCGAATATTGGAGAGGAAAACAGTGGAATCGTACCGAGTCTAAGGGTTATATAAGGGTTGTGCAAGGGAGGTTTTGGGTTATGTTATTGGAGATGGGTCCGATACGCGTGTTTGATGTAGTTTGGTCTTGATCCGCTTATTATCCTGGGAGAATGACTGACGAACAGATTAAGTGATGAAACTGTCGGGATGATTTAAGAGGTGTCAGCTGTTTGGGACATTTCGAAAAACTCAAGATGCGTAATAACGTTTTCTATAAACTTTAATATATAATTAGACTTGACCATTATGAGCTTTAGGTCTATCACAGTACTCAAGAAATTGAAAACATCTGAATTATCAGATTTAATATGCGATTTCCAGCAAAATAAAATTATTCATACATACATGAATCTTAATCTCATTCTCAAAATTACATAACGGGCGAGTTTCCTAAAGTGATCGTATAGGCCTACCGGTAGCTAACTTTTTATACCATAGGCAGTGGTGTAGTGGTGCGGGAACGCGTGGGAACGGCGTTCCCACACTGGTTTTCAAGAACCCGGGAAAATCCCAGTGCCCTGTTCAGGGAAAATCCGGGAAAATAGCTAATATATTTCTAAATACAAATATTAATTAAACAATATACAAATCAAAAGTATATTTTCATTCAAATAATAAAATGCAATAATTTTGTAAACACGATTTTACTCTATCTGTTTCCAAAGATAACTGCACTCTCGCTTGAACTTTGTATTAGGCACAGAGTACGGCATACGGTGGCGAGCATCAGTCTTCCTTCTCTCCTCAACCATTCCCCACATTTCGTCTCAACCACGCGAGCAAGGTATCGGTCCTTGCTCTCCCTCTCCCTCCCCCCACAATCCCCTTTAGTACCTGACGGGAGTTCGTGTGGAGACCTTTTTACGGCAAAACCACCGCCCAGCCAAAACATAATACCACTACAGAAGAGGATTTTGTCAATCTCTCAATGAACTTTCATTGTAATTAATTACTCTGTTTTTTCTCTGTTTTATGGATTTGATTTATTTTAGTTCTCCGCTTTTACTTGTATAGAACATGTCATTTAAAAATTAGGTTATGTATGTTGCTATTTTGGGAGTTAACGTACATAAAAGTAGTTGATAAATTAATTAATAGCCTTTTCTAAAACAACCTTCTTTTGTGAAATATAAAGTTAGTTAAATATAAAAATATGCTGTTTTTTTATTTTGATTTTCGCAAAATCATCCAAATTATTAAATAGTTTCTTGAATCCTCGGTGAATTCAATTAGCTTAAAATACATAGCCTGATACGCATAGCTATTGCTATCGTACGCATTCAGGGAAATTTTATATTAATTTTCAGGGAAATTCGACAAATATATTAAGCGTTCCCACATTGCAAAATTTGCCACTACAACACTGAATAGGCCTATCTGACAGTATACTTCGTATGACTGTCTTTACTTTTTCATGTTGCGTTTAAATATGTTTTCACTTTTCAAAATTTCCCACCATTTTTTCAATATGGCGGCCAATAAGGAGGATTCCTTTTCGGAAAACGCAATGTACTCACTCTCTCGATGAGTTTGTGTTACCTATAGAAACAAATGTAGGCCTTATAGTGTTTTGCATGGTGAGTTCTACCATGTAAAAGTATCTTTTGGTAGAAAGTTGACGGTTTCCTAGTGAAGGCTGAGTTTTTCCTATATGAAAACACTTTATGGAAATAATCGTCATTATTAACCATTCTTTAAATCGTTATATACTCTTTTGATAGCTAAACACTGTCTGTAAATTTTAAATCAAGAATTGTTGATTGTTGATTCTTCGCCCTGTAGCGCCTATTTAACTGATGGCCCCGGGCACCTCCATGTCGCCTGTCAACCTGATGCATTGCTGTATCCCTGGGGTGACGTCACACGTCACACCACTGCTGACAGGTCGGCGACGCGACGGTCCGGAGCTTACGTGGTGATCGGCGCGTCTCCGGAGGACAAACGTATTTGCTTATGATTTAAATTAAGCCAAATAAGTAGACTCCTGGTTCAGATATAGACCACAAGGTTAGTTAGGTGAAGAGTGGAAATTGAATGGTAAATAAATAACAGTGCTGGTCTTGTAATAGGAATGAATTTACGCTTTTGAATTGCCTGCATACTGTTTTGAAGGTAGACCTAAATTCTTGCAGTGGGAAGACATATTTGAGATAGCGGTGTAGGCCCTAATCACAGAGAATAGAATCTTCACTTGCTTGCCTGTGTTGTAATGTAAAATGTAATACTAAAACGCAATAAAAAAAAGCGATTTATGAATGAATACTCTAATATTCATTGAATATAAGGCTATTTTATTCTATTTGAATTTCTTGAGAAAGTGGAAAAGAGCAGTGTACCGTTGTAACAATTAATTTCAAACACTTTAATTATAATCGTAAAACGGAATGTGTTATAGGAAACAGTTGATAAAAATAGACTCGCCTGCGTCTCGATGGGGGCTCCGTCCCCACACTCCCTCTATATGGTTTCACCAAATTAATAAATCTTTTACACCACGCATATCCATACATGAGAGCAGGGCTATTTTTTTTATTACAATGACAAATCGACAAATATAACCTCTCTTTCTATATTATTAATTTATTAGTACAAAAAAGGACAACGCGTTAAGGAAAAAAATTATTTAATGTCAATTTTTTAAATATGGTTGATATTGGTTTTTGAAATAGATGTAATAATTAGTTACTATAAATAAATAAAATTATAAACGTTTTAATTAAGTTTTTAAAGTGGGTATTGAAATCTAAGAACGTTTCATCTGAAAAAGACTAACTGAGGATACAAAATGAACGAATACGTCACAACGATCGAAATTGACGAGCGATCAAATATGCCAAATATGCTTAAGTTAACGGTAGAGAGTCGAGTCGGTCACAGAGCGAAGTGGCGGAGAGGCGCCTGCCGAAGTGGAGTTGGAGTTGCGAGTTGGATCAATCAAAAACTCGGCGAGTGTTTGCAAAAATGACGTGGAAAGAACAAAGTCCTCTGTGCAGTGGCAATTTGTTATATTCCAGGTACAATCGTGATTTACAAGTAAGTAATAACAGGAGAGCCGCCGTCGGGTGGAGGGGGGGCGGGGTGGGCGGAGTGTTGTTGTTTGCGCCCTACTCTGGAATCTCAGTCGCGGATCCATAGCGGGTCGCTTTCCCGTTGTAAGCGAGCGCTGCCGACTCGCGATTGGTCGGCGGGGCGGGTCGCCATGGCAACGGCGAGCCAGCCGGCCAATGAGGGGCGGCGGCGAGCGAGCCGGCCACCTCGCGACAAGACACGGCCAGTCTGAAATGATCGTTCGTGCCGCGCGGAGCTCGTGAATGCCGCCCACCATGGCGATGGGACTAGGCGCCGCCGCCGCTGTAACGTCGCTGCCGCTGCCGCCGCCGCCGCGCCCGCCGCTCGTCGCCCCCGTAGTGCCCAGCCCCATGTTCGCGCTGCCCACCCTCAACTTCACCGTGTCGCAGGTGGCCGCCGTGTGCGAGACCCTGGAGGAGTCCGGCGACATCGAGCGGCTCGCGAGGTTCCTCTGGAGTCTGCCCGTGGCGCACCCCAACATCGCCGAGCTCAACAAGAACGAGGCGGTCCTGAGGGCGCGGGCCATCGTCTCCTTCCATGGAGGGAACTACCGTGAGATGTACTCCATCCTGGAGCACCACAAGTTCACCAAGGACAGCCACGGCAAGCTGCAGGCCATGTGGCTGGAGGCGCATTACCAGGAGGCAGAGAAGCTGCGCGGGAGGCCGCTCGGGCCCGTCGACAAGTACAGGGTGCGCAAGAAGTTCCCGCTGCCCAGGACGATATGGGACGGCGAGCAGAAGACGCACTGTTTCAAGGAGCGGACGAGGAGTCTGCTGAGAGAGTGGTACCTGCAGGATCCGTACCCGAACCCTACGAAGAAGCGGGAGCTCGCCCAGGCCACGGGACTGACACCCACGCAGGTCGGCAACTGGTTCAAGAACAGGAGACAGCGGGACAGGGCCGCCGCCGCCAAGAACAGGTCAGTCAGTCGTGCTGGTCATCTGTATAGCGTAATATAGTGCAATCGGTGGTGTTGAGGTGAATGTTGCAGTGATAAGATTCCGCGCCCGCGTCTTGTTGCGTCTTCAGAGTGTATAAAAATGTTACTTTTGGTCATCTTTGTTTCTTCGTGTGGAATTTGTTTTGTTTACCTACTTACTATAATTTCTATAATTTAAGGCTATGAAGAAAAGGCTCGATGGTAAACTCGTCACTATTGATGTTTTGAAAGGTCTACTCAAATGCGCCGAATGTATGATTTTTTACCTACAGGGGTGAAACAATCTTACTATGTTTCTAAAAATAAGAAGTGTGTTCATCAAAGCATCCGTCCTAATTGAATCTGCTGGCGATTAATTATTTGACAGTTCAATAATTTAAAAAACCATCAAATTCGGAATCATAAATCACTCCAACAAGAACGGAATTTATATATTAAAACAAATATACATTGCATATAGCGGAAAATTTTCCGTGGACGGTAGGATATTTATATGCCTACATTACGCTTGAAGATTCTTTGAATGGCAGACTCAAGAAATTATACCCCATAGTGTTTATCATCATTAAATTCTCTTATTTCAAGACAAATACCGCAAATACCTTTTTGTAAATTTAAAACATTAATAAAAAACTATGATCTACTAAACTAAAATGAATTAAATATCAATATTGATGACCGTTTGTTAAATTTTAGGCCAACATTTTACCACATTTATGAAAAATAACCTAACTTGTCAACTGATAATCATTAGGCCTGTACTTTATTAATTAAAACATATAATTTACCCATGCATATCTTCGTTTCTGCAGTTAGGCTACCACTTAAATAAAATTTTCTGGAATAATAATGATTTTTAAACATTAAGAGATGGAATGTAGGCTACTGTTATCATCATTTTGTCCTCGGGCATTAAAAGCTCGCGACGGAGAAATGAACGCCGCGCAGAGTACGAAGTAGCGGTAAACATGAAGGCGACTCGCTTACGTTTACATAAAGTTTCCGTTGGAAAAAATGGATGATTAAAAAATATTTAAAAAGTAACATACATTTTAAAAGCAATCGTAATCTACTTGTAGATTATCATTTGTCAACTGTGATTCAAGAACAAAATAAATACTGTAAGTACATTTAAATTAAATGAATTAATTCATTTATTTTGGCACTAAAAATAACGTAAACAATTTCTAACCAAAACATGCAGTTCAATGCGTGCATGCTGGGTGCTTCGTTCGTAAAATTATAACTTTAAAGAACTTTAATTTTATATATTTATAAAATATTTCATCATTGTTGTAGGTTAGGCCTAAACTAGCTTGGGTTTACTAATAAAATTTAGTTGAACATTGATGACGATCAAACAAATTTAATATTTTTGTTTGGCTTATGATTTAGGTTATACATAAATTTGTAGCCTAAGTATCATTAGATAATTTAAGGCAAATTCAAATTCTGCTAACAGAGATTTATTCATAAATTACGTGCAATACTGTTGGGGTTGGGCAACAACTTAATTCTTTGTGATGTGTGAGTAAAGTCCTTTGTGAGATTATAAATCTGCAATTAAAATTATCTTTAAATTACATTGTAGCATATAGCCGTTTGATATATATTAGCCTATTCTAAAACCAAAATAAATACATGATCGACTGTAGGCCTTTATGGCTGAGGTGTAAAATTTACTATAATATCAATTAATTAATTGATTGATTGTTTTAGCCTATAACGAAAGAGAAAGTCACTTAGTTTTAAACAAGCGCTTTGTTTTACATATGTTTATTCAATACTAAGGTAAAAACTAGATTTCTCCTTGAATTGTCTCATCAACGATAACAATGGTTTTGGAAATTTAAATTAGGAAACAGTTCCAAAACAAATTATGAAACACATTTATGAAAAACAAACGGCTGACTTTTCAATTTTCATAATATTTGCGAAATGTTATGATAGAAGCTTATTATTTAAATAAAAACTAAATTTGTGTTTCCTTATCACAAACGAAAGATAAGATATTTTTTATTATTTTTTTTTCATTTAATGTGATGTTTTTTAAAATTATATAGTTCAATAAACAAATGTGGATTTAAAAACGAATCCTCTAAATTCATAGTCCTTGGAATCCTTTATTTATAAAGGCTAACAAAGGTAAAAAGAGAATCTTATGCATTAATTTCACTCATAATAAGCTAAACTTGTATTACCACAAATGTCTATATTGTTCACTAGTTTTACCGTCGACAATCCCCCAAGCCTGCGACCGTACACTGTACGCAGTTCACATCTGGTGTTCGCACCCCAAATATTGGCGTATCATGCGGGGTTTCCTACCGAAAATACGCCCGGGTTTTCCGCCAAATCTGTCCCTGTGCGACTGCCGGTCGGCCGGATCTGATATAGGCCAACTTTTACTGCAACTGCGACTGTCCAGCGCCGAGTACGTCGAGACAATGCAAAACATTTATACTCTAGATTATCTACATCAGCAATAGTATAAAATTATAACAATTTTATAAAGTAAAAACGGAGGACAACAATTTTTTTTATTAAATTCATAAACTTTACCCACCATGGTTGAAAAACAGCTAATTGTTTCAAAACCCATACACCATTAATACAATTTGAAGATAAATATTTTATAACTTCCCCACCAACGCGGTCCCTTATATTTTTTGTCAAAACAATAGTCAAATCCTTTGATTTTAAAAAGTATACTTTACCACAAAAATTTATTTCACTGCAAAAATCTATAATTGACGACTCTGCCTTCTATACTTTTAATGTTACAAAGAAATAATTTTAAACCATTTTTCGTTGAATAGTACAAATTGTATTAAACTTTTAAAATGTGCTCTATACAATTTGGAATCACTCTTAAAATTGAACAAATCCTATCAAACGATAAAGAAATTAAATTTAATATTTAAGTGAACGCCATCACAAACTGTCTTAGTGAAATACTTTTTTTTATTTAGTGTAAAACTATTTTTATAGTTTACCACCTGCTTACTATAGTGGAATGTTAACCCATGTTTGTAACAGATATCGTGTATAAATTTCTTTGTTTTAGGCTATCTGTTTTTATATTTCTTCATTTTCGGAAATTTCCATATTTCTTCTTGAAATTACCAGTCTACTTTCTGTAGATTAGCTACGAAATTTGATTGCAAAAGAAACACAAACAAGCTTGTTATTGTTTTTGATAAATTAATACATCAGCATATCCGATAGCCAACACATTGGTTTGGTTTCCTTATTATGATGATGACAGCTTCCGACGTTCGCTGTCTTGCTTATTGGATTGGTCATACGTTATGTGTGCTATAATAATCTTAGTTTTTAAGTATAATCATCGGAGGAATATATTTGTGCAGATAACAGTTTAGCGAAAAAATTCGTCCTCTTCGATTAACTTGGCCCCGCGTTCTAGGTAATTTATTGTTTAGGTTCTTTATTTTACTGATTTCTAATAATTTATAACTTTAATACCGGTACCCATAAAAACTTAAGTCAGTATGTCTATAGTCAACAATGCACATAAAGGATTAGTTCTATAGTTAAAAGTTATAGCTACACAATTTTCTAAGATTGTCTAAGTATTGTTTATTGAAATGTAAAATTAACTCTAACCTAGTCTTCAATATCGAAACATGAATTAGATTTAGAAAAGTTACGATAGACGACCAATTATAGTCAAAACCACGAATGTAGAATTTAAAAATGCAGAGCCAAATAATTTGAGAGTACAACTAAATACAAGGGAACTCCTCTTTAGCGAAGATTAGTTGGAATATACTAAATAGGCCTAGTATTGTACAATAATTATTTAAAGCGATGTATAAAGCTGTTATACGTTATCGCAATTAATATCAAAGAGTTATATTTAAAAACAACACAAAGTTCTACATTTCCTTCCAAATTTTATTTAAGTTATTCTTATTTCGTTAAATTGAGTTCCGTTTACTATGTACATCAGATGAATGTTAACATACCTCTGATTAAATATTTCGCCTCAAGTATTATCAGCTTGGTTTCTAGTGTGTCCGATTGTAGGACGGAAGGTCCGAGAGTAATCCCTTCAATCGTCGATTGTACAAAAAAATGACAGGGGCGGACGGAAGGTCAAACCCCGGACCCTAATTAGTAAGCGGACCTAACGTCCGCCCTGTGAAAAACAGGTAGGCGGATTTAACACTGGTCACCGTGGCGCACACAACTTCTCTCCGTGGTTCACATAAAGTGTTCCGTGTTTTAGATTTCCATCGTCACAAAGTTATAGGCTTTTTATTTCTGATTAGTATTACAATACTGTGAAACTGAAAGAGTAACAATATTGTATAGAGAGTGAAAATTTGCTTTGAAAGTTAATTTTAAAGTAAAATAGTAAAAATAAAATAAAGAGAGCCTCGGAAAGCATTGTTTGTTTCTACATTTTGCTTGATTTGACAATACGTTTTTAAATTAAGATCAACTTGAACCAAAATCACTCCTTTAACAACATGGCTTTGTTAGGACCTGGTTTATGGACAGATTTTAACTGGTTTACCACAGCCTTATTGATTAGCATGTTTGAACGTGCTAATTTAGTTTATATATATATATATATATATATATATATATATATATTATTTATATTATTTTGTTGAACAACCCATCGTAATCATAAAAAATCTTTATGTAAATTGTTATTTTTTAATATGCCGCTTAAGAGGGCGTTGGAGTGCCGCCATGTTGGATTTATTTCCCATAAGAGCAATGCTAAACTTGTCCCCGGCATTTGTCATATAATTTCTTTATTTTTTGTCCGATTGGGTCAGAATAAATAGCGTTTGAATCACAATTAAATTTCACGTTCCTTTTGCGAGATCGATTCTTTGTAAATAATTTATAAAATTTATAAATTAATTTATAAAAAAGCCCTTTATTTAGAGCTATAAACCATTATTTTCTGATTGTATTAAAAGAGTTATTTGACATCCCGTTTAACATTGCTCTTATGGGGGAAAGGCGGAATTTGGATTGACTCCAACGCCCTCTTAAGTACAGTATGTTTTTTTTTTTACTTGATCCTCCTCCTGAATATCAGGGTGAGGGAAAGACGATTGGCATATTGAAATGTATTAAAAAAATAAGCTTGTGAAAACATTTTACAGAACCAGATATTCTTTAACAACATCCCATATACTTTTTTAACGTTTACTATAATTTCTTACAGCAGTAACTCCAAACCAGCTGTATGTTTGTAACCCAAACCTATGCCTTGTTGAAAATATCATTTCTAAACTACAGTTGAATTTCTTTAATCAATCAATCAATCAATCAAACTTTATTTATCAGCCTTTACATCAGTTTAAGTAGAAGCTGTAGGTGGAATATCTTTGACAATGTTTATTTATGTATATGTTAAAAACGTGATATAGTTTATTTCGCAACACAAATATATTTTCTGCTGTCTATTTTATGGTCATCTTGAACTAGGATAAAGAAATCAAATACATCTAAGAACATATTATGTTCTTAATTACGATACTTAAAAATCTAAATACTTCCTCAAGAAGGCCTTCAGGAAGGCCTGGTGTATACATTTAAAAACAAATTTAACAATCTTATGCAAAAATACCCTCGTTAAACAGTCTCAAACGGCGAACGCAGGGGCGGACGTTAGGTCCGGGCACGATCTGCCATTAGAGGTTTGACCTTGTGTCCGCCCCGTCAAAACAGGTAACAAATTTCCAGGTCATTTCTGAAGCCCGGACCTTCTGTCCGGCTACCAGTGTGTCCTAGGCTAGGCCCACTTAGCAACTTTTCCGTTCGTACAAACACGTATTTATATAACGTATCTTTAAACAGCTTATTATAAACTTATAAACTAATTCACCGATACACTATATTAGCGCCGTATCATATTTTAAAAATACAACCTACGTAGCTTAAGTTAAATACAAAAAAATACTTGAATAAGTACTAAATGACGTAATCTATACTTATTTAATACGCTAAGGGTTTTTTTGTCTTGCGAACTCCTCCTACAATTTTCAACCGATTTTCAAGTTTTTGGTGTCGTTGGATAGGGCTTGGTCTGTAGTTGTTTCCGCCAAAAATTGATGAGAATCGGACTGAATATAAAGGCGCTATCCAACATTGAAATCTCAAAATTTTCCATTTAAATAACACTGGGGACTGAATAAAGCATTTGAAACATCTGTTAATAATCAGCTGTAAATACGTGTAGTTATTGACGATTAAAGATATTTATTCAAATTATTGGATTAGTCGGATGTCATTGATTTAGAGCCAAAGTAACATTTGTACTGTATTTAAATAAATTGCTCGATTTCGAGCAACACGTATACTAGTTATGTTTAATATTACATTTTTTTACTCTTTTAACGTTACTATGCTTTAGTAATTCCTGTCAGACTATTTTCGAAGATGAATAATACCGGGTGTCTGCAAATAATTAGTACAATTTCAATACTAAACCACCCTGTAATTTCTCAACGTGTGGTGTTTAGCCTTGTTGGTTGTACTAAGAAATGAAGAAGTTTGGTTTTATCAGTCATGTGTTCTAAATGTGTTCATTTTGTCAATATTATGTTTTAAAAGTTAAAAAGTATATGCTGGGTGTTGTATATTCTAAAATTACGGCTTACTTAATATAATTAATATTTAAGTCTTTGTACAACATATTGTATGGCTTTCTTACACCCAAACATAATTTTTTATTTAGGTACTAGACTTAATATTGACGAAAATGAACATAGTCGGCAAAAATGTCTATAAGCAATTAAAAACCTAGTTATTTACTCCACACAACACAGATAGATACATCAGTCGTTTTAATATAACTGGCTGGTTTATGGTCGAAATTGTACTAATCATTTGTGGACACCCTGTATAGTGTAACTAACTGATCGGAATAATTAATGTCCGGCAATTAAACCAAAATATTTCTTTTGTTCAAAAATGGTTGTTAAAAATGCAGTAAATCGTTTTCAAGATCTCAATCTCTTACCGTTCTAGGTCCTACTCTTATACCTCCTTCATGTTCGAGTCTTTGCCTACACCCCGTTAGCGAGGAGGAAGTATTGCAAGTGATTAAGTCTCTAAAACCTAGTAATTCGGATGGTGATGATGGTATATCGTCAAATTTACCGAAGAATGTATCTGATTGTTTGGCAAGAACTTTGTCTCATCTGGCCAATGTTTCTTTTGCTGAACGAAATTTTCCCAAATCTCTCAAATTGGCAGTCGCATTCGGGTGCATTTATCCTCACCTCAGCTATGGCATTGTAATTTGGGGAGCCGAAACAACTCAATGAAAAATGGTATTTCGCCTTAAAAAAAAAAAAAAAAATTAAATTAATTTTTTTAATGAGATCAACTGACTCATGTAGAGAGGTTTTTTTCAAACAATAAACTACTCACATCTTCACTGTACATTAATTTATGAAAGTCTTTCATAAATGAGTGTTGTAAAGTGAGTGTTGAAAGTCTTTCCTTTTACATAAAAAATAGTAACTAATTTCAATTTCGTAGTAATGATCTCTACATACTTAGACATGGAAATTACACTTTATCCATACCTCATCACAACACCACTTAAAAATAAATAAAAACAGTCTTTTTACAGTAATGTTAAGCTTTTCAATGCATTGCCCTCAGAAATTAAAAAAAGAGAAAGAGGTGAATAGGTTCAGGAGCAAATTAATATAATTTTTGATCCTCAAGGAATACTACAGTGTCCAGGAGTTTCTAAAGATAAGTATACTTTTTATTTAGAGGTGTGATTTATTTTAATTAATTTCATTACTGATTGTTGCATGTTGAAACCAACATCCAACTGACGATTTGTCAATGCTACTTGTATAGTTTCCATTACAAATAAACGTTTTTGATTCTTGATTCTTGATTGAGACGAACTTTCAAACTATTTACAAGTGGCGCATTCTACCAGGCAAATTAATAATTTCTAGTTTGTGGTTTGTCTATATCCATCTTTTCCAATGAACCGATACTTAAACTATTTTGACCAAAAATTACATTCTTATAAATTTTTCGAGATAAAAATAAGATTGAAATTGGGATAAAAATTGAGAATATTGAAAGCATTCTTTATAATGGATTTTTAGTCACATTATTCGACACATAGATTCATGAAAACTGTTTCTCTCTCGCCCATTAAACAATTAGTTGTTACTTTATCAATATTTTGGAGATTAAAATTATTTGTCAAATCCGGGAAGTCAAAGTTGGTAGTCAAATCCTTTATTTTAAGCTCTCTCTCCTTTGTGAGGGCTAATAATTATTACATACTGTTAATTATAATTAACATTAAAGTAGTGAATTAAAATTGTACTAGAGATCGCCTCCTGATCGAAATTCGATCAAAATTTCAGTTGATCTGGACCCAAGAAGCTTAAAAACACTTTAGAACTAAAACATCTGTTCTTCCTAATTTTATAGCGGTTGTTTTTACAACAGCTGTCTAATGATTCATTCAATTCTCTTTTCTCCATAAGATTAACATTGGAACTTTGAAAGCCTGTGGGGCGTAGCCCTGGAGTCCGATGTGAATTTGAATGTGATTCTGTTCATCTACAGGACTATACCTTTCTAATGGTATGCACGGATTTATCCTACGATGTACACGAGCTGAGAAAAAAGGAGGAAATGAAACATGCTTGCGTATTAATATATAGATGGGTTAAAACTTTTACCAAAAAAAGTAAGGTAATTTATATTTAAACATTTTACCCAACAAATTTGAGGGCCTTCATTGTATCGAAAATCGCATACAGCATGGAAAATAGCCCTTCTAGAAGAAATCGTCTACAAAAGAATATGGAACGGTAGGCCAAGTGTAAAAGTAAATTTGTAAAATAATTGTGGCCAACAGCGATTTTGATAAATCCTTTGTAATTAAGTAATCAGCGTGGTGTTTAAAATTATAGTATTAGGAATACTTTTTTTAAATTTTGTAAATAATCTTAATTTTGTCTTTGTGTGGATTGTTTTGTTTAATAAGCGATCGAGTAAAAATATAAAACTACCAGTTTCAATCACAAAAAAAATCAAATATATTTATAGATAAATTATTATTTTCATATTTTCTTCTAGTTTAATTTATTTGTAGTTTATTAATTTGCAGTTTATTCTATTAAACTGTCCTGTTTTGTATCTCTATTAAATAAATTTAAAACATGCCAAAAATTGTATAGAAAGTTACGAAGGATTTGGATTTGATCATTGGATTTGGTCGAGTCAAGAAGTCTTGTTTGTTGAAGGTGATCTCAGTAGGTTCGACGTTTATGACCTTTGACTAAAGGTTCCACTAAAGTGTCGTGCGAGTGACGTCAGATTGATATAGTCCTTTCACAACCTTATCAGAGGAATTTCCATATTTATACACAAGTTGTCAAGACATGTATCAACTTGTCACTTACTGGTTACTTATGAATTGAGATGAGTGTTAATTGTTTAGATGAGATAATACTATTACGGTGGCGGTTGCGCCCTGATTGCGGTCAAACCAAATTGAGTCCAGTTGAAGAAAAACGTCCAGTTTGCGGTCACCCCAAAAATTTCGTGGGCCAATGGAATGGCGTTCGTCCAGTTTGTTGTCACATATTTAGACCCCATATAATGAGGAGCGCAAAGAGGCAGGCCAAAGGGACGGACGCACATACTGTCACGCACGTATGTCACTTGTAGCCTGCAGGAGGAAGCTGACCAGAAACCATGACCCGCATAATAACCGGACCAGAGTAGATGTGAGATAACAAAGATGCAAATGTCGAAACATTTCGATTGTTTTATCCATTCGAAATACCGTCAACATTGTTTGAGAAATCAATAAAATTAACGCGTTTTTCTTGTCTCTAAAGATGTGCCCGTTAACTGGAAACACTTCCACAACCTGTACCTTGATCATCCCTCATAAGACTAGACTTGTCCGCAAGTAGGAAAACACACAATTACCACTCTTTTCAAATGAAGATTGACCAGGCCCTAGATTGAATCATTATGCGTCCACTGTAACCAGCATAGCACAAAGGAATTTTTAAGAAGCATTTTTAAACGTGTGGTATTTTGAGATAAAATTGATATCGATGAGGGAATTTTTTATCTAAATTCGAATATTATTTTTTATTTATTAAGCCATATTTTAAAATATGGCTACTATAGAGATTGCCCGCTGATCGAAATTCGACAAACACTCAGTCGATCTGACAGGAATAAAAAAAAAATTATAGAAATTATATAAAATACCTGTTCTTCATTTCTTATTAAAAAAAATTATTGATTCAATTAAATAAGTTGCCGTTTTCTTATAAAATCAACGAGGATTAATACAAGAGATGAGTAGGCCTAATAATTAATTCTCTGTGATAAGATCAAAATTTTAAAGTCTGTAAGGCCTAGAACTCAGGACTGATGCAAATTATAAAGAGTTTATGCTCAAGTTAAATTACAAGTGGCGCATTCTACCGGGCAAGTTAATGATAATTTCTAGTTTTTGGTTTGTCTGTATGCATCTTTTCCAATGAACCGATAATTGAACTATTTTGACGATAAATTACATTCTTATATTTTTTTCAAGATAAAAATAAGATTGAAATTGGGATAAAAATTGAGAATATTGAGGTATTTTTTATAATGGATTTTTAATCACATTATTTGACCCATAGACTCATTAAAACTGTTTCTCTCTCGCCCACAAAACAATTAATTGTTACTTTATCAATCTTTTGGAAGTTGAAATTAGTTGTCATATCCGGGAAGACAAATTTGGGTATCAATTCCTTTATTTTAAGCTCTCTCCTTGTGTGAGGGCTAATAATTATTATATACTGTTTAATTATAAATTAACATGTACAGTAGTGAATTAAAATTGTATAGGTTAAAATTGTTACCAAGAAAAGTAAGGTAATTTATATTTTAAAATTTTACCCAACAAATTTGAAGGCCTTAATTGTATCGAAAATCGCATACTGCATGGAAAATAGCCCTTCTAGAAGAAATAGTCTACAAAAGAATATAGAACGGTAGGCCAAGTGTAATATTAAATTTGTAAAAGAATTGTGGCCAACAGCGATTTTAATAAATCCTTTGTAATTAAGTAATCAGTGTGATGTTTAAAATTATAGTATTAGGAATACTTTTTTAAAATTTTTTAAATAATCTTAATTTTGTCTTTGTATGGATTGTTTTGTTTAATAAGCGATCGAGTAAAAATATAAAACTACCAGTTTCAATCACAAAAAATCAAATATATTTATAGATAAATTATTATTTTCATATTTTCTTGTAGTTCAATTTAGTTTTAATATATTAATTTGCAGTTTATTCTATTAAACTGTCCCGTTTTGTAGCTCTATTAAATAAATTTAAAACATGCCAGCAATTTTATAGAAAGTTACGAAGATAACTTCATTGGATTTGGTCGAGTCAAGAAATCTTGTTTGTTGAAGGTGGTCTCAGTAGGTTCGACGTTTATGACCTTTGACTAAAGGTTCCACTAAGGTGTCGTACGAGTGACGTCAGATTGATATAGTCCTTTCACAACCTTATATCAGAGGAATTTCCATACAAGTTGTCAAGCCATGTATCAACTTGTCACTTACTGGTTACTTATGAATTGAGATGAGTGTTAATTGTTTAGACGAAATAATACTATTACGGTGCCGGTTGCGCCCTGATTGCGGTCAGACTGAATTGAGATCAGGGGGAAAAACGTCCAGTTTGCGGTCACCCTGAAAATGTCGTGGGGCAATGGAATGGCGTTCGTCCAGTTTGTTGTCACATATTTAGACCCCATATAATGAGGAGCGCAAAGAGGCAGGCCAAAGGGACGGACGCACATACTGTCACGCACGTATGTCACTTGTAGCCTGCAGGAGGAAGCTGACCAGAAACCATGACCCGCATAATAACAGGACCAGAGTAGATGCGAGATAACAAAAATGCAAATGTTGAAACATTTCGATTGTTTTATCCATTCGAAATACCGTCAACATCGTTTGGGAAATCAATAAAATTAATGCGTTTTTCTTGTCTCTAAAGATGTGCAAGTTAACTGGTAACACTTCCACCACCAGTACCTTCATCATCAACCATAAGACTAGACTGACCGCAAATAGGAAAACACACAACTACCACTCTTTTCAAATGAAGATTGACCAGGCCCTAAATTGAATCATTATGCGTGCACTGTAACCACTATTCATAACACAAAGACATTTTTAAGAAGCATATTTAAGCGTATAGTATTTTGAGGAGAAAATTAATATCAAAGAGGGAATTTTTTATCTAAATTCGAATATTTTCTTTAAACTAAGCCATATTTTAAAATATGACTACTAAAGAGATCGCCCACTTATCGAAATTCAACAAAAATTCAGTTGATCTGGACCTGAATCCCTCAGGACTGATGCAAATTATAATGCGTTTATGCTAATCTACATCAGGACATTACATTTTTACAACGGATTTCTCCTACGATGTAAACAATTTGAGACAAAGGAGAAAAAGTTTTGTGATGACGCCATTCTGCTTAGTGTACAGAGTTTTCCACCAATAGTCTGTGCAACATAAATTATACATTATAAAATATCGCACAGCTGTAAGTAACATCACGCACCTGAGATTCGTAAACAAACACAAAATTCCATCGAAAAATTCTGATTTTTAAATTCTCGTCGACCACCCACGATGGATGGGGAGTGCCACAAATGCGACGAGTGCGGGAGTGCAGTAGCGGCGGAGTTAGCCCCAAATGGGACCTGACCCGGCTCTCTTCGGAGGATCTGGACCGCCTGGACGGCCTGGCGGACGCGAGGTCCAGGAAGAAGAAGGTGCGGCCGCCGGCGGAGTTGACGGAGGCGGAGGTGGTGCGCTTCTGGAGGTCCAGGATCCACGGGGGCAAGAAGAGGGTCAAGTGGGCGGACCTGGAGGCCGCGTCCAACCTGGAGCGACAGCCGCAGCCCGGACCTAGCGCTCTGGCCTAGGGGATGCTGAATTGTAATTTATATTGTACGCGTGCTAAATTATATAGTTTATATTTATCATGAGAAATGTAACGATTATTTTTTGGTAGATAAATTGAGGTGTGATATGACAGATTCAGACTGCGAGTGTTGTGTGTTAGGAAGCTATACTACAGTTGTCCTTACTTTCTTGAACCAATTTGAGCCCAATATACCCTAAACATTCATATCATATCATAACATTTCCTTGCGGAAAACACAATTTGATTTCATATCAAAATCGGTCACAACTTGCGATTTATGCTTACAATTGCAAATGTATCTACAGAAATATGGTAGTAAATGAAATTATGGAATTGTAATTTCTATACTGTGTTTATAAAAAACAATGAGTGAAGCTGAATGATGGTGTACCTTACAAGATTTTTCTTCTTGATTACCAAGGGTTTACTGTACTTAAATATATAAAATTTATTAATTTCATAAAGCAGCGGTCCTTTGATCTTTCTCCTTCAATTTCCAAATGGACCTAAGAGTATTAAACAGTTGTCGGTAGATTCTTCATAAGTTTATTAGGATGCTTGCCGGATGAAGAATTGTTTCCAAATTGTGTAATGATGACATATTCCGTTTAAGTCATTATAAAAAGGTCTGTAGGACGGAAACCTAAATTTTTCTAGTGATGGGACGAGCTCGAATATTAATCGTGGCCAAAACCCTCATATAGAACCAAACAAAAAAAAAAATTATACAGAGTCAAAAATATTGTACCCGTTCAAACATTGCATGCTTGTTTCAAAATAGGCCCTAGGCAGGCTTACAATGTAAGTATTCATATCGTACTTATTTAATGTGGCAAGGGTTTTTTTTTCTAATTAAAACTTCTTCTAAAATTTTCAACAAACTTTTTAATATTCTGTGTCGATGGGCTTGGTTGTAGTTGTTTCCGCCAACTATTTATCAGAATCGGCCCCCAGGGCTAAGCCCTACACGCTTTTAAAGTTTCAATCCTATACTATAATACGAGGAATGTCTGAAGGGATGTGTGTTCCACGATCTCGAAGTCTAGCTGTTAGATTTTGCTTAAACTTTGCATTTAAGAGTGTTTCGGCCCAAAAATAAGTTTAGAATCAGTCTCAATCCCAGGAAAAATCAAATTTGATCTAAATTTAAGTTTAAAAATCGTAATTTTTAACATTGGTCTTATGGGTTGCTATTTTGGTAACGAAATAACAACTAAATGTAAACAAAAATAAAGGAACATTAATGATAAGCAGACTTTTTCAAACAGCTGTTAACTGTGAAGAGGTATAGTTGGTTGTTGGTGGAAAATCACTCAAGGGGCTTATAGACGGGGAGAGTAGCACGGTGAGTGCGGACGGTGAGTGGAGGCCTGTTCACATCGCTTCTTGTGGGTGTTTTCCATTTAAAACATAGGAGAATGGCCGTTGACGACAGTAGCGTAAAACACATGTAACTGTCTAAATAGGCTTATTCAACTCTCCTGTAAAACTTAACACACGAGAATGGACAGTTACTTTCCTGGACAGTAAAATCAAAACACATTTGATTTTACTCACCGTGAAATGGACAGTGCTTGATTATTTATTTTTTGAGCACATGTTTTAATTTTTTTACGCTTTTTGTTTTTTATTGTTTTATCTGAGGTTAAGTTTCATTTTGTAAATAAATAATTGTTTACCATAGGCTACTCCTTTCTTCCGAAATGGATACCAAAACCATTATTAAAACAAGTTAAAAGAGAGGTATTTTGTTGGGTTGCGAAAGGAGACACCCTCGAATTTGCTTGATTCTATTTATGTTGCATAGAATTTCAAGCTTTTGCATTTATTCCTTGTTTTGTTCATTTTTGCTCTCTTATAATTTTTTTTTTTAATTGATTTTTTACTAATGGAGTAAACTGTTTTAACTAGTGATATAAAATTAGCTGTTGTTTGATTAAAAGTGTTACAGTGGTAATATATTTAGTATTAATAAACTATTCCCGTATTGAACTGGTTTTTCTTCTTTTTCTTTAGTTGTGAAGACATACATTTTTGGAATCTGCCCCCGTGCTCAGGCTTTGCATGCGGGGACCTTTCTTATATGAATTATTGTTTGTTATGTATGCACTGTATTTATGGAGAATAAATATTATTTTATTTTAAAAGTACCATAGTTCCATAGTGTTTGTTTGCTATACAAGATAAGGCCGAAGCCCTATGGTGGTCCCCCCCCCCACCCTCACGGGCATCCCGTCATTTAAGGCATAAAGCATAAGGCATTTAAAGCATATTTTAAAAGTACCCTTGATTTCCCTGTTTTGAAATTAAATGAATTTCTAGGTGTATGCATAATAGTATAGGCTCGTTCAATGACGGAAAATCTGCCGGCCGATGAACACACAAATCGTCGTCGTCGGGGGCATTACCACAGTTACGGAAAAAATGTCTAATTCATCAAAGGAACTTACTGTAAATTTTAAGGATTGATCAGCATTATTCGCGGGCTGCGATAAAAGACATACAAAAAATCATTATAAACACGAAAAATTTGTCATTGATCAAGCATGATCAACGATCCAAACTTTTATAAATAAAACACTTCCATTTCTTTTTTATTTATCACGCAATTATTTCAAAATATGATTCCGAAATATTAAAAATAAATTTATCTTACAAATTTGTCAGCTGTAGTATACATCAATCAAGATACATGGATTTATATTACCTCAAATGAGATAATCATTTAGTTCCCGTAGCAAAAGATGAGATGGCAGCACCGAATCCTTATAATAACCTACAGCAAGAGCGATGTGAACAGGCCTCCACTCACCGTTCGCACTCACCGCGCTACTCTCCCCGTCTATAAGCCCCTTTAAGTCTTTAGAAATTTCTTCATTTATCAATTTGACACACATCAAACAGTATTTTAATAGCAAAAATCTTTTATTAAATAATATTGAAACTAATTTTATTTCTTTCAGTTCTTGTAAAAATAAAAAATCAACCATCTCCAGAAATTTATTGTGATTTGAACACACTAACAGAAATAGAAGAAACCAAATTTTTAGGTGTTGTATTTGACAAGAATTTAAGTTTTAATGGACATATAAATTTCATAAGCAAAAAGATTGGATCTGGAATTTATGCTTAAAAAAGAATATTAAATGGTATATTTCTCTCTTATTCAATCTCACATTGTCTATGGAATAACATGGTATGGATCCACATCTCATCAAAATTTAAACAAAATTCTTATACTACAGAAGAAAGCTTTGAGAATAATGCTAAATTTAAAATATACAGAATCAGTGAAGACATATTTTGCCGAGATGGAAATTTTGACTGTATTTGGATTGTACATTTTTGAGACAATTAAATATACAAAAGAACACTACCTAATCAAAATTAATACTGTAAATCATAATCATTACACAAGAAATCATAAGTATTCTACGGCGAATCACCATAATTTAAATTTCTATAATAAAATTCCAAGTTACATAGGTTTAAAATTCATCCAAAATTTACCAATCCATATAAAAATAGAACAAAATAATAAGAGTTTTTACAGAAAGCTGAAAGAATATCTTATTTCAAAATCACTTTATTCCTTAGAAGGGTATTTTAGAAAAGAAGATTAAATTATAAAAGTGAAATGAAGCAAGAAGAATTAACTGAATGTGAAATTCCTATACTGTAGTGTTTTGAGTTAGATTATTTAATGTAGGCCTATGTTACACCTTAAAAGACATACGATTGTATGTAGGTGTCTCAAATAAATAAATAAAAATATTAAAATTGAATCAAAACCAACGAGCAAGGCTCGGTTAACCTGGTACTGATCTTATGAAAGAAGGATAGTTGATTGAATCATTAGACAGCTGTTTTAAGAGTCATCTTCACCCCTGGGCCAGTAGCCCATTGTTGCGCAGTCGGCAATGTTAAAAAGTAAGTTAGTTTTTAACCATACGGCTTTTAATGCAAAACATAGTATTGCATTCCCCTGTTTCGGACGCCGTTATTCAACCGATTTTCTTTAAACTTGGTAAGTGTTTAGTTGAATAGTTATACTATGTCGCTCATACCTCGGAATTTTGAAAATTTAACAAATATTACTAAGGAAAATCGAGTTACTTTGCGACGTCTCAAAGAGTAATATCTGTTAAATTTTCAAAATTTCGAGGTATGAGCAACATAGTATAACTATTCAACTAAACACCTACCAACTTTAAATAAAATCGGTTGAAAAACGGCGTCCGAAACAGGGGAATGCAATACCATGTTTTGCATTAAAAGCCGTATGGTTAACATTGCCGACGGCGCAACAATGGGCTACTGGCCCAGGGGTGAACAAATGCTAGCAGATCAGGAGGAACGTAGTGTTGAATTGTTTTACCTAGAATCAGCCAAGACTAAGTGGACTATCTTTGACACTGAACTTCTTTTACTTGAAGCATGATCATGTGTTTCTAAGCGTCAAATGTTGAGTTTCAACCAAAACAAACAACCCGTCAATGTACGGTTGTTAATATACTTTGTTGATAAACAAATATAATGCACGATTGACAGGACACACATGATTATGCTACAAGTAAAAGAAGTTCAGTGTCAAAGACAGTCCACTTAGTTTTGACCGATTCTAGGTAAACAAATTCAACTGTATGCGTCAGTTATAACATATTTTTTAAATAATTGGGTCCAGACGGTCTACATGAACTGAAATTTTGGTCGAATCTCAGAGGGCGATATCTAGTTATTTCTTGACATCACAGGAGATCATTTGATGATGAAAATAGTAAAGTTGCAAATTTAAAACCTGAGAAAGACATTAATCGCTCCGGACTATCAGACAGTGTCTCTCCCACGGTCGCCGGGGGTCTGCCCGGGGGTGCGTTCCCACCCCCGTGGCCCGGTGGCAGCGGCCGGTGTTGACCACTCAATATTTGCACCCCTGACTCACGCCCCGGCCAGCCTCCATATCAGCGTCTTATCGGGCAAACACCAAACACGACGCGTCAAACACCAAACACCAAACATGGACCAACCGATGTACTATTAATAGAACCGCACCCGCAACGCTGTAGATTGTATTGCATATTGAAAAACAATGTGATTCACAAACAATTAATTGCAATTGATAAGGAACTTGTTTATCCACTTGCTACATATAAGGCGTTTTAACTGCAGAAAATATTGTTAGTGTGCATGATACCATTGTATGCTTGGTCGCTGCTCCTGGCATAACATAAGTCACAAGACGCTGGAATTAAGGAGGAAAAATAGTTTTAGATAACATTAATGAGCATATACTGGACTTGGTGAGGGTAAAATGCAACATTACTAAAAGCGTTGAATGGAGTCTTGAGAGATCCTGAAACGGGTTTTTAATATTAACTTCGAAAAAGCTTTTCACCACCGGAAAATAGGGAGATGAAAGTAACGAATTCTGCGATATGGAGTTTTATAACGTGCGTATATTTTTATGTAGTGCAATAAAATGTATTATAAATATAGCTATAATCTAAATCTATATATCTATCTATCTATCTATAAATATAATACGTGATGCCCTTTTTTTGTTAACACTACTTCTCCCTTATTTCTGGACCAATTTTAAAGTTTGAGGTGTCAAAATAATGGCCTCAGTTCGTAGTTTTGCAATAAGGTTTTGGATTTTTGATATTTTAATTCTGGAGCCCACGGGAAGCCCTTAAAGTTCGTATTTTGTCCATAAGATTAACATGAGGAACAATTTGAATTGAAAACCAAAACAGCTGTTGATAGTAAAACAGATAAACACATGTTAAAAGCTAGCTGAATACTGAATAGAATCAATTGAACTGGTGCGGAATTAAAATATCAGCGCAATTCCATACTTTAATACAAAGGGTGTCTATTGTGTGGGACAAATTGTATGTTTTACCTTTTTCTCAAAATGTAGCAGAAATATTTTGCTTGAACTTTCTATTTATGAGTATTTGGGCCCAAAAATAAGTTTAGTAACTTAAATACCAAAAGATCCATTCTAATGATGCACAAATATAAGTTTGGAAATTGACATTTTTGACGTTGGTCTTAAGTGTTATCATCATATTGCTATCAAAACATCAACGAAAGACAGCAAACACTATGGGTTTTCAAACTGCTGTGAACCACAAAAAGGGATAGTTGGTTGTTGGTGTACATTGATTATTACTGTAAACCGTAATGTGATACTATAACAAATTTAATTCAGAATGCTAGACGCATATTAAAACACCTGTTTAAAAGAGAACATAAAAAAAAAATTTTACGTCCAGTATAAATGATAAGTTTATTGCAAAAATGGTTTGTATGAGGAGGAATTTCAACAAAAATATAAATGTCACATCAAACCAAAATGGACACATAAAAATTGTAGGTTTTCTTAATTTTTGTGGTTTCTTTATCAAAATTCTGTAATACCATGGGAAGTTAAGATAAAGAGGATTTAGTTTGTTACAAATAGTAATAGTGTAGGCTCTTTCACTATGTCGGGATGACTACCTCAAACAGTACTAGAACAGAAACCCCAGAACCGACGAGTAATGAAATATTCGATTTTCTTTTGTTGTCATTTACGTTTTGTGAAGAACCATCTAGATTAAACATCTGTGAATGTATTCTATATTTTACAGGAGCTTTTAGGCAGAGTCTCTAAGACAAATTGGCATAAGAACCATCATGTAATCCTAGCTAATTTGGACCTAAAAGAACAACCACTAAATTTCAATACTATAACATTAGGAAGTTGGAGAATTAGTAATGAAGGTGTGAATGGCATATCAATATGGTGTAATCTGATTTTCACTACAATTTAATATTTCTATTCAAGGTAACTCTGTAAATTACTATGGGGCAAGGTTTGATCATCAGATACTCTGATAAATGCAGCGCATTGCGCTGCACGGGTCCCCTAGTATATATATAATATGTGACGCCGTTTTTTGTAAACACTACTCCTCCCTTATTTCTGGACGAAATTCAATGTTTGAGATGACATAAGATTCGCCTCAGTTCGTAGTTTTGCAATAAGGCTTTAGAATTTTTATATTTGTTCTATGGAAGCACTATTTATTTATAGTGGAGCAATGTTATATGTAAGAGTCAAAATGTTTCTCTTTGCGGATTTCCGTTCTATCTCATCTGGGTTAGTCATATAATTATAATTACCGTAGATAATTTAATATATTAACCTAAGTTAAACCGTGAAGGATAGACTGGTTACGATTGCCTGGTAGACTGCCTAAGCAGTAAAAAAATATATTTATGTTTTAATCACTATCCAAACTAAATTGTTCGATTTCAAGCATCGTGTAGTCTACACTAGAACCTCTAAATCGTTTACCCCAGTTTTTAGGATAAAGGTTCAGAATATTTAGAGTGGTTTGATTTGTTTTTATTTATTTCCAAATAAAGTGAAAAATTATATTGTATGTTTAAAATTATTTCTAAACGCAGTTTTGCTGTCGAGAAACACAATTAACGTATTTTAGATTAATAGTTTTATCATTGGGCAAAGCTGATAGAATCACAGATAAAGGAACAGATAAGAGGACACATATGATTGCAGGCTGTCCAACGTTACAACATTATAACAGCTGTTACAACAATCACTTTTACCAACCTCTCGGCCGGTTATTTACCAGCGTTCGGCTGACAAGTTGATATCCCTCTGATTTGACGATCGGCCCTCGTTTTCTGTCGATTACCAACTCGAATACGCTTTGTCGATTTATTGCCGACCTAATGTGGATATTGACTCGGTGGATTACAACGCGGGTCTCCTTGAAATGTCAAGAGTCCCGATCATTATTGGATTGTAATTTTCCCTCATTTCCTGATAATTATAGTGATGTTGTTGACAAAGTTGTTAGAGCTAATTTGGATTAATTTTCCAAATGGAAATTTACACTTGTTAATTCAGTCTACATTACTATATCTGGTAGAATTGCAAAAGTATCGGATTGAAATCGTGAAAGATGTTGCTATCGAGTCATATAATTACTCACTATTGCTCAAGAATTAAGATTACTATTTGGAAAACCTAATTTGGCAAAGACTTTCTCTATTTTAAGCAAACTCACTCAAAGTAAAAGAGAATCCGTTGCTCTTTTTGATTTGGAGTCGGCTGAATTAGTCAATTTAATACCCATAGAAGTGAATTTCTTTCTTTCGCCATGAAGACACCATATTTTCGTTCAGTACTCAAATAACCTATAGCTGAATATTTTATTTTATCTATTTTCTAGAGAAAAGATACAGTATTGTAGAACATCTATTTTCTTGTATCTTGCTTATTAGTCATTTATCCGTCCTATCATTTTCAAACCCCGCAGGGTAGGTGCGTGCGACTTATCGGCGATTGTGATGCTGTACAGCCGCGATGATGCTGTTTTCTCGGTTACGAATCATCCTTTATTTAAATTCCCGCAAATCGTGGAAACTTGTAAAACGTGAATTCCTCACCCCATCCGGGGATACCGACAACAGTCGCAAGTCAAATTCACCTCGCGTAGGACAATGCCGAGTGATGAACCTTCCCCCCACCCATCAAAGGGGTGGTCGCTTGGGGGGGGGGGGGGGGGGTTGGAGGGCACGGTGCAACCATGCAGTTCAGATTGCTTCACAATCGAGCCTTAAAGGCTGCAGGCCACATGCGTATGTATAATCTCATTTGCAACCGTAATCGCAAAATCGATGAAGTCTCCGCCCGCCTCGCCCCGCGCGAGCCGCGTTCTGCCCGAAATCGAATCACCTCTTAAACAGTCACGACTCACAAATAACAATTTCTGTCCGCATTTTCCAGCCGGTTGGGTTACAAAGACGGTGATTCCGAGTTGCCCTTTGCCCTAACGAGTTTTTAGTTCTATCTCTTTTCCTCTCTTCTCCGCTTGCAAACCCCGTCTTTGTAGTCTAAAGACAAATTGAAATTGACGACTATGTTGGGATTGTCTGCGGATTAAAGTTGCGAATCGTCTCGCGAAATGAAGATTTTATTATTTTTTTCTTACCGTCATTCCAAAACACCTTGCTTTTTCACAAAAAAAGATTTGCTTGAATTTCATAAGTTTTAAATTGCCTCAAAACATAATTGTTGGCAATTATTTATTATTATTAAAACAAATTAATTATCTTGAATAAATGATCTTGAATTACACATTTTGCTCCTATGACGATGCTGTTAATTAAAATGTACCATTAGTTTTTTAGATGAAAACCCGATATTTAAGTTTGTTGTGCTTTCTATACTACACGCGTGAACTTATTGAATAAAAAAATTATGACTCCTAAATTTAAATGAGTATGTAAAATGACATTTAAGGCAAGTATCAAAAGAAAAATAAAAAATAAGTTCTTCAATTTGTTACCTTAAATTGCGTGTCACACAATCAAATAGACCTGACCGCACTTTGAACACAACATTTCATTACGTTTTTCTTTGGTTTTAAATCCTTTATAAAAACTTGAAAAGAGACTAAATTATCCCTCTTTCCCACCCAAGGACACCAGCACCGTAAGCAACTCTCAAAGGTGCGTAATATCAGAATATCACCGGTGTTAGGGTAATTAGGTGGGGGGAGGGGGGACACCGCAGCCCCCTCCCCTCCCCCCAGGTAATTAATCGTGCCTACACTTCGGAACTAACGAGTTGACCACTTCAAAGGCGCGGTCGCGGTCGCGGTTTCGACCACACGGAGCCGGTCGCCGGTCACACCCGTCCTTTGTGCAACGGCCTGCAGGACTATACAGACACGCGGGGGGCGGTGAAACGGGGGGGGGGGGGGTTTAAACTGTAACGGAGTCAAGGTGGGTTATTCTAAGAACTGGTGTTATGGAATACAAATAGTGAACCAACGGAAAACGAAAGTTTTAAAGGGATTTTGTTTATGGTTTCCAATATGTTACAGAGGATGCGGTATAAGTAGGCCTATGGCAATACAGGGTCTTAGATTTTGTTAGGGGGATAAAGACTGCTTCGAAACAACTTTTAGATATCTAATGTAGTGCATTTGGACGACGATCAACTGATTGTCCTTGAAGGTTAGTTATCTCAATTACTTATTTACATGAAGTGTTCTTTTTCAATGAAATGAAAAGCCTATCTTAAAAATGTAAAAACTAGTCTTTATTAGATCACAGAGCATTCAAAACTGGTGATTTTGGTTTAACAGTGCATTACACACGAGATTATAACTTAAACTACTAAGTAATAATTTTAGTAAAATGAACTAAATGTGGCAAAAAACCACACTATAATTGCCATACAATGAATAAGATCAAGTCTTCCTTTTCACTAACAAATGCCATGTCTTTAACTAGTTTTCATCAACATCTCCAAAACGTAGACAACTTCAACTACATTATTGAACCGTTTCCAAAAACAACGCAGTAACACTATAGGTCGATAATCTCTCCGCTCAGCAGCAGCGCTATATCTCACCTCCAGACTCAGACACCGCCGCAGGTATATTCGGTAGCGACGGGAACAAATGGTCCCCAGGTGTTGTGTGATGAACCTCGTTCGTCCATCACCACAACTCAATTTGTTCCCCGTTGTCAAAAATGGACGTGGCAAAAAGCGTAATGGCGTGCGCCTAATGATATCATCAATACCGGGTGACGAGCCGGCTGATGGCTCTATCCTCATTACTTCACGCCTTCGTTTTCTCATCAACCACTTCGTTTTTTTTTCGGGGCCGAAGTGTTTTAACAATCAATTACAAAGGTGTAACGTTTCATTAGCCGCACATGGTGTTTTGGGTTTTTTCTCTACCCGCTCCTCTTGATTGATTCGAATGATTAGTCAACGATTTGATGGACGATTCGGGGAAATAATTTTTTGGGTGTGGGTTTTTTTTCTTAGCAATAGAACTATCCCATTTTCATTGTGGTTAGGTGAATGGATACTACGCAAGCTATAATACTGCTGTGGAGTTGGGCTGGTACTTCATGTAGCCTACTTGAGAAAACCCAAACCATTACAAGATTTCGCATTGGTTTCACAATAACTTTCCATATCATCTCTTCCTCAATGTCGCTCCAGACTGCTATTTGGTCTTTAGCAGTTTCAGATGATAAATTATTAATATTTTTCTTCTTCTCTTGAAACCTTTTAGATTCGCTGACATAGTTCGGTGTGAGGGCAAATAAAGTTGTTAATGATAGGCCAAAAGTCTTTTTTAAATGACTCCAAATCCACAATTTACCCTTTCGTTGTATAAGGCTAATAAGGCCCTTGAACCAGAAAAGCCCAGTTTTGGAATGGATAAAATGGGCTAAAATGTTTAAAAACTCACCTTTAACAAAATAAATTTCTACAAGAAGTTCAACTGATGATTTCTTTAAATCAAATATTATAATTGTTTGTGCTGATATAAATATTGATTTATTCTATCACAGAATTTTTACTGACGGATTTTGATAATTTGTAAGGAGCAAACTCGTCGTTTCCCCATCAATCCTCGACGTCAGACGGTTTGTGTAACCTCCATTTACAATCCAGGCCACGACAGACGCCCTGTTAGTGTCCTGGGAACCGCGACGTCGATGACACTATTTGCTCGATGGGGTGGGGGGGGGGGGGGCAGACGTCAGGTAAGTCAGTTATTTCTTGATGTTGTGTGTTCGGCGCCATCCAGAGCCTCTCAACGGTGTTTGTTGGCGCTCAAACCGACCTCAAGAGCTCCCCAAACAAAACAACACCCTCCTCGTACCCGGCCCGGCTTTTAATTGCTCCTCCACCCCCGACCACCGCCCGCCGTCTGGTGGCCAGGACGGGAAACGAGAGAAGAGGATACGGAATTGGAAAAAATCATGATTTCATAAAATAAATATGGTACTGCTGCGAAATCCTGTAAAATATTGATATGGGCTGGGGTGACAAAATTGGATAAACCAAAAGTTACTTTAATATCAGAAAAATAATAGTTGAAAGAGTTTTCAAATTCAAAGAATAAAATGCAATGCCAGAAAATGGAATTTCCACAATTATACATATCCGTTGGGTAGACTATTTTAGTGATAATCATGTTTGTCTTATGAAAATCTATACTTATTTAATACGCTAAGGGTTTTTTTTGTCTTGAGAACTCCTCCTACAATTTTCAACCGATTTTCAAGTTTTTGGTGTCGTTGGAAAGGGGTTGGTCTGTAGTTGTTTCCGCCAAAAACTGATAAGAATCTGACGGAAAATAAAGGCGTTATCCACCATTGAAATCTCAAAATTTCCCATTTAAACAACATTGGGATTGAATAAAGCATAACATCTGTTAATAATCAGCTGTAAATAGCCTACGTGTAGTTTTGGCGATTGCAGATATTCACAATATTGGATTGGTCGGGCGTCAATGATTTAGAGATAAAATTAAGATTTTTGTATTGTATTGAAATAAATTGCTCGATTTCGAGCAACACTGCAATGTATGTAGATCGCGAATCATGAACAGTTTACACTATTGACTCTATGATTTGGTAATTCTATTTGTAAATTTTTTTAGAAAAATTTATTAACTGAAAAGCGAGCGAGGAAGATGTTTTTTAAGGGGTCAATTAACATGAGATTAAAACAAATTCGTGCCTTGGCAATTCTCAAAGTAATAAAAACTTAAGAAGGGGCTAAAGGGCTCCTCTCGCAGAACTTAATTCAGTGTTTCACCTGCTCTCATTTTGCTCTCGTTTTAGTTGTTGGAATTTTTTAATTATTACAGTTTTACAAGAATTTTAAGAAACCAAAAAATATTTAACTTATTTAAAAAAAAATTTTAGTCTACTAGTTTTTTGACTGAATATGAACGAACATAAATCATAAACCGAAAGTGACAATCGTCTTGAAACAATTGTTTCTCGTCCTTTATCACCTCGTGGTTCTCGGTTCTCCTCTCGTGACCTCCAAGGGTCACAAACAATAGCGGCCTGGCAGTATTGATCTAAGGAGGACACCATTAGAGGGGGAAGGTTGTGATAAGGCCGGGGGAGGCTTGCAGGATTACGGTGGCCGAACAGTTTGAATAACAAGGGTATAACAAGCCAGGTGATCCCCAGGGATGTCCCGGCCCTTAAATCTGCTCCTGCTTCTGCTAAGTCTTGGGCTCGAGTTGGGGTTAATCCGGAGGTTAATGCTGGACGGTTGGTTGTGATGGAGTTTCGGTGATAAGGTAAACTAAATAACTCAAAATCCAAGGCAAACTTATCTATACGGTAATATTTGTCACCTAGTTATTTATGTAAAATATCGCACACAACTCATTTTTTTATGGGGTTTCGAAGAAATAAAACCCAGTCGATTCTCGAACCTTGATAGCACAAAATTCTCCCTATAACGGATTATTTTTAATCCGCAGCCTAGTCAAATATAAAACCAATCAAACGTAACTCGAAACAATATTTAGGTTATATTTTACGTCTTTAAGTCCATGAAATACCAAACTTCCCCCTATAACTCACGACTACAAATTCAGCACATAAGTTGAATTCAATTAGAATTTTAACTAAACAATTTACCAATATAACTCGAGTTTTCTCTATGGATCTCTGAACTTCGACACTCCGACGCAGAGGTCGCGGGTGTCGGTGATAAGCTACATGCGGTCGTCTGTTTACTGTCACATTACATAATAATAACTGTACGTTACCTTGGTATGTTGAAATAAAAAAAAAAAAATAACAATAAAAAAAACTCTGTAACTCACACTAAACCTAAGTCGAACTACGCGTAATTCAAAGAAAATTTGTTTTTCGGGAATTTAAGTTCTCGAGGATAGGCTGTAAATTCAAAATAAGTTGAGAGTGCACCAACTCACAGTTAGTTGTAGGTATACAATTTCATGACCAAAATATTATAAAAAAATAACCGAAGGAATCATCCATCCATATCAATTTCTTTTTAACCAATCAATAATGATTTATTGAATGACTTTAGATCATCGCATTGAGGGATTTTGTTAAGTCTTAAAAGTCGACATGCAATTTCACATTCTAATTAGACTTAAATCGAGTTCGTTTGTTGTTATCGATCGTTTAAACAATTAGTTGAAAATTGCTAAGAGGCCTGTATATAGAGCTTGGAGCTACTTAATTATAAACAGGATAATAACCGCGCGCTGAACTAATTCTAGTTTTTAACAAAACATCCTATACTAACAACATATTTGCCGACATGTTGTTCCACCACGCAGCCACCATGTTACCCTCTGACAAACCGCCTTTGAGCTTTCAGCCGAGTTCGCACCTTGTAATCTTTCCCAACGTCGTTGTCGCCGTAATGAAGTCTTCTCCGGCGATGACTGTGGAACGCAATCATGTCGGTTTCCAAGTTTGATTATATCGGGAGCCAAATAAGATTAGTTAACGCGTTTTACAAGTCAAAGGCGAGCAAAGGAGAAGGAAAATTACTTCGTTCGTCGGCACCGCCCCTTTTTGACGCCTTTGATTTTTACGCTGTATTAGGGATGTTTAAACCAGACGTTTAGGTTGTTATAGGTTTATTTGATCGGCGTTTGTGTCTGGTCATCGACAGTCTTAGGAGATTAATGTTTGGAAAAGTTTATTACACTGGTAACACCACACTGATTGCCTCCTGGTTTGCGTTTAATGTTAATGAATATTATAGTTAATTTGGAATTGGTTTATTTTACTTTCCAAAGTAATTCTTAGTTTTGATACAATTCTCCGATTATTTTTTTCTTAATTGTTAGAGATACTAAAAGATTTTTCAAGGATTCGATTATGATACTTATAACAAAAACTAACAGTTAGCGTGGTCTTTACAAAAGTTGATTTAATTATTGCAATACAGCTTTATTGAATCATTCGACAATGACATGTTTTTTTGCTTCTGGAGAACATTTGTGGCTATATTCCTGCGGAAAGTGTCCAAGGATGTGATGGCAATTTAAGAAATACACTATATATAATTACGGAATTATCATTTTTTTAAATCCTGACACTTTGAATGTCATGTTCATAATACTATGGCTTAGCAATTTTCTTTGCATCTTGTATTGTGTAAGCTCTATAGAGTTAAAATATTTCATTTCCCTATAATTGATACGAGCTCATCTTCCCCCAGTCAAGTCATCTCGTTTGACAATAGCAAATCGACCGTACCGAATGCCCCCTTTTTAAAAGACTCGTCAAATGGCAATCGGTCGCAAATTATTCACAACAAATCAGTCTCCGCCGGTGTCGTGTGTCGCGTCCCCCTCCCGCGCCTGTGTGCGTGTCCGCGCGTGTGTACACACGTGTATGTACCGTGTGTGTGCGTGTGCGTGTGTGTGAGTCCCCTCAGAACCTCTTATTACAAGGAAGCCGTCTCTCGGCTCGATTAAGCCTTTGTGTCGCACCAGCTTCTAATAGCCCATTACGCGCGAGTCGGCCGCGTTTTGCTCAGGAATTAGACACCACATACCCCCCCCCCCCCCCCCCCCGGCGCAACAGCAACCCCTCAATCTGCCGTCACCCCCAGTGATGTGTGATAAGACTGGTGTCAACAGTTGTGCCGCGTTTGATGTAGAAAATGAAGCGATAAAGTAAAAACAGTTTGATGTGGCTAACATGCAATGTCTTATGGGTAATAAAACATACATAAGATTTTTGAAGCAGTCTTTTGAAATGGTGAGCCTACTATTTAGTTTTAGGTTCGTGTCGTCGAGTTTTCATCAGCAATTTTCACCATCCATACGATTTCCGTGTAGGCCTAATCGTTTATGGAAACACCATTTCATTAAAATTATAAAATAACCCAACAAATATTAATGTTGTACAACTTTGAAGAAAGTAAGTATGCTGTCTAAAATTCCTGATATTTAAATTTAAAATAAAAAGGAACACCTCGACTTTAGATGTTAGCCACGCAGAATGAATGGCAGAGGTGTACTGTATATTGTTTGAAAGAAATCCGTATAGGAATAAACGGCATGTCATGAGTCAGTACAAAGATTGATCTATGTAACCTCATAACAGTGCAGTGTGTATAAGTAGTCTACACATCACATCAGGTCAGAGGTCAACCATTTAACTAAATAGCTGCAATAAAAAACTTACATCCTGGGAAGGTCTCCGGAACTTTTCGTATAATATTTTGCAAGTGTTCGCAAAAGTGCTGCCGTAAATCCTTCTATTCAAATGTAAATTTTTTCCCAGAAAAAATTAATTACGCTGGGAAATGCAGAAATTTCCCAAAAATTTTTAATTTCTGGGAAAGGTAATGCTCATACGAGTTTAACGTATGATTTGACATTTGATTGCATTTGTATTTGAAATTTTTGAGTTTTACAAAGTGATCTAACAGTTGCTTTTTAAAAAATGTTGGGTCATTGAATTAGGTGGTTTGGTAACATATCGACGTAAAGCTTATCGAATCGGAAGGAAAACAGTAAACGTCAGAATCTTAGATACAAATACCCTGTAACTTTATGCGATAGCATGAAAATTAATTCTGATCCAAAGTGACGTGACAGCAAAATAAAATTTTAAATTTCTGGAAAAGGTGGTGCTCATACGAGTTTAACGTATGATTTGACATTTGATTGCATTTGTATTTGATTTTCTTCCGATTAGATAAGCTTTACGTCGATATGTTACAAAACCACATAATTTAATGACCCAACATTTAAAAAAAAAGCAATTGAGTCGCCGAGTGCCAAAACAGGCTAAATCCAATTTTTGAAAAAATTGAGATTTTAATGCCGTTAGATTCTGTATTACCTACGCTAAATGTTTAAATGCAAATAATTTATTCCAAACTGGATTTCCACCACCCGATTTATTGGCTAATTACCGATTGATTTACACGTGAATATCGCCAATTAGTTGATCAAACTTCAAAGCTGAGCCGACGATAAAACCTACGATATCATTACGGGAGCCAGCAGCCGAGCACAGACGCTGTAGTTCTCGCTATCGCCGCCAGAGCTCTCTCGGAGCGGCAACGCCAACACAGGGCGGACCGGTTATTCGGAACGTCTTAATATCGTTTCAGTCGTATTGTTATTTAATTTACTGGCCGAAATTAGTATAATAATGGTAATTACGGGATGGTAAATGCGCGGGACATCGGGGAGGAGCATCAAGTCGTAAAGTTGGCAGCGCGCGCGGTGGCGGGAACCGCGGCGGTGGTGGCACCACTGCTCGTAAACAGCTGGGAGTAACAGCTTAATTGTGCTGCTGGCGCTATCTCGCGGGATAAGGCGGTACTGCTGCCGAAGAAACAGAGGTGAAACGGAGGCCGGCCACTGGGCCACTTCCTGGTCGATTGTGTTGTACAGTTCATTGGCGATTTACTTGATTTCGCTCTCCGGCGCTGTAGGTTTGAAAAGAGTTTACTGAAAACCCAAAAATAAAATTGTAGTTATAAAAAATAAATTATAACAACAAATAGATAAAAAGTATTTGTTTTTAATAATGGAAATTTCGTGGGAAGGTATGTGGTAGTAGGTGTTATGCAGTAATTAATTTCTATAGTGCATTATCATTAATCACTCACTGAACGAAATTCGGCCAAAAATTCAATTGTTCTTGACCCAATTATAGTTTTAAAATATTTTATTACTGAGACATCTGTTCTTCCTGTTTTTGTAGTATTTTTATTACAACATCCGTCAAAAAATATAATCATTCAATCAATAATTATCGTTTATCTTAATAAGTTAACACTGAGACGTTAAAAATCATGGAAGATTCAGCCCTTGCGGTCGTTATAAGTTAATAATTGGTTTCTGCTCATTTACAGGTCAGGACACTATTTCTAAGTGCATGCGTAGATTTCTCATACAATGCACACAAGCAAAGGAGGAAGAGTCTCGTGTTTGCCTGTATAGGTAGCTAATTTGTTTATGCATAAGGAAGGTATATCAATTGCAATTTCAATTACAAGAAACGTCAATTTATTTTGTACTATTGGAGAAACCGCCACGTCGTGCAGTATAAAATAAAAAGATAGAAATTATAAAGATAATTGTTACGATAGTTTTCTCATTGATTCAATTAGATGGCTGAATTCTCCGATTTGAGTTTTTATCTTAGTGCACTGTTGTTTGGCATACCAGGTAATTTGTTATTATCTATCTTTCATAATTAGCCTATTTATTAAGTTCCGCAGTCTAAGTAGTATATTTACCGCAATCGTTTTTATTAAGGTTATATTAAATATGTGAGTAACTGTGTTTGGATAAATTTCAACCTCTACTAGATAAATACTATACTAACCGCTTAACCAAGAAGTAAATATTCCGTTTCACGAAACGTTTTCTTAAATAATACCTTTATTTTATTTTTGGCATCATACAACACGCGCAGTATTTGCCGACATGCATGAATCGATAAGCATGAGTATGAGTGTATATCGATTCCGACTGTCGTATGTGTGTGTGTGTGTGTGTGTGTGTGTGTGTGTGTGTGTGGGGGGGGGGGGGTAAGCCCAAAGTAGTGGGGGGAGGTTAGCCCAGGGCCAAAACCTCGATTGTCTGCCTTTTCTTCCCATCTCGATGTTGGTCCAACCCCTTCCAGTGTTTTAAAAATAATTGCCTCCAAATAAGAATTTAATCGGGCATGGATCTACATTCGTTTCAATAAATATTGGGCTCTTTGAGGGATGTTCACACTTGGCTAGCCCTTTACCGCATTATGTCGCGAGCGACGTTAAAGATTTTTCAATTTCGTTTTTATTCGACGTACACAATCGAATATGAAACGAAAATATTTCGACAAACGTGATTTGATTTTAAAGGGGGGAGGGATTTCCGCGTGTAGGCCGTGTTCGACTCGTCTGCGTTTATGCGTTATTTACATTGAGTTTAAGAAGAAAAGCCGAGTAAATTAAAGAAACATCTTCAACATTCGACAGGAAAAGGGGGAAATGCATGTACTTACTGATGATAACAAAAGTTTTATTTTCTTCGCTCGTTTAAAACTGTTTTAAAATAGGCCATACAACACAGAAAATGGTGTCTAGTTCAAAGTTATTCAATTAATATTGCTTTTTTAGCTTTGTGTAACTTTAAATGAAGACAGCAAATCTACGTAGGTTTTCAACATATTAAAGATATTAAAAACGAATGAAAAAATGTTTTGAAATCTGAAATTTAATACGCATCAGTTTGCAACATAACGGAGGGTTATTTTTATATAGCCTTTCTCATTTCGTAAAGACATTTTAGCAATTATCAGGGAAAAATTTAAACACATGCAACTTAAAAGAACTAGTGTTTAAGTCTTGTAGGATTCATACAAAATTACTCATACTTTTGAAAGCTTACTCTTAAAAATATTACCCAATAACAAAATGAAAAAATTAAAACGTAATAATATTAACAATAAAAAACCAATAATATGTACTTTTAATAATTTTAGCAGTCAGATTTTTACCTAACCCTCAGAAAATGGCAATTAGTCCAAATTAGCAGAATATTTTGCAATTATAATACTTAGAGTTTTTGTGGGGTTATTGTACAATTCAACTTACATCCACAGCATGGCTAGCGCCTGCAAAAAGATGACGAATGCAATACAAATGGTGTAGTCAGATTGCCTACTTTTCATTTCCTCCATATTATTTTTACTTAAAAACTACACCGTAGCCCCTGCTAAAAGATGACAGGCAATTTAAGTGGTGTAGACTGATTGCCTACCAATTATTGCAGTGGACTATATTCCCTGTTAAAATACATTATCTTTGGAAATAGAAAAACAGTAATTTGACAATAAATTAATAGAATGCCTACAATTGCTAATTTTGCCTAAATCCTATCTACTTAAATACATAGAATACCTAAACATATATAAATCGAACTTTCAATAAATTGTTTGTATACATCCACGATAATGAATCATATTTTAAAAGCTAAATTCAAAGTTTTATTTTCTAACAACGCCTAATGTTTTGGATGGCTTCTTTTTTTTGTAAATTTACATTAAAATATTAGTGTGAAATTTGGCTGTTTGCAATTGGTTTATTCCCTTTGGAATCAGTTGCTCAATAAGACTAATGGAGACAGCAAAGTAAAACTAATGAAAACGATTTTACATGATTTAAAGCTTGGTATTTATCTCTATTAAACATAGAGATACGCGTTTCTAAAATGACATCATCTTTTATGCACTCGTTAAAAATTCACCCGAGCCTCAGACCATTCCAGAGACGAATGACTAACACAGGGGTCACAGAGTTTTCAATTCGTAATTGAAGAAAGCGTCCAAATCCAGTCAATATGGCAGCAAACTGGATTGCAATCTGAATTATTCCCTTTGCTCCTTTGTCAAGAAGCGACGGTAATCTTGTAGAAGCCGTGCACCCTTCTAGGGATTACAGGGGGGAGGGGGGTAAGGGGGGAGGTGTTAGAAGCCGAGTAGCGTGTAAACATCAGCAATGAGGGCGGAAACGAAATTGTGATAGACTAGAGGGTTTGGAGGACTCGCGGCGCAGACGGTCGTATTGTCTACACGGCTATGTTTGCCGAGAGACAAAGAGGCGGAAGAAAGTGTTTCCGTCGAAATTAATTTTGGTCCTTCTTGCGCCGGATAATGGACTCTGGCAGGATGGTTTCTTCGTTTGTAACATAACGAAAGGTAAATTTTAATCTGTGACTCCAAAATCGGGTACAAAACTGCAAGGATAAAACTAAGGATAGACTCGCTCTTATAACAAATTAAGTCTTTATGATAATCTATCTCATAAAGACACTGAATACTCTCTTACTTTAGGTTAAAGATTAAAAATAAAGATTTCAAAGGTCAATCGGACGTTAAAAAAGTTTTTTTAGGGATCACAGATACTGTATTTAGTTGAATGTTATGTAGGTGACTTTACTCACCTAAAGTTAACAACCAATAAGTTGACAACCAGTGGTCGACTTGAGCTATAAGGATATAAAAATAAAAGTTGTCAACTTTTGTTTGCCGATTCTGGTGTAAATGCAGCGTTGGATTACTCTGTTTTAAGGATAAATAAAACTTAAACTTTAAGTTATACAAAATAATAAATTGCCGTTGAACAGGTTACCTATCGGCCATTATTTTAGGTTAAACAAGGGTTTGCACAGTTTGTTTTTGTTCACAGTACAGTAAAGCTATAAAATACTAGCGAGTTACCTTAAATTACCTCTACCTTCCTTATTTTGTGAATCGTTTAGTTTTTATTCGTAGCTCCTGTACAAAACATGGATAGGTAAAAAATGAACTGGGAGTGGGAGACGATATTTTGCAAGTTTTTGAATTCTTAAGAGAACATCTAAACTGGGAGTTAATGGTGATTGGGAGGAATTGTCGAGGGTTGGGGGGATTCAGTTATCGACACAAACGGAGGGTCGGCAACTTGATTTGCACAACCCCAACAACCCGGTTACCGACAGCCGTTTAGCACTGCCGTGCCGACCAACAATGGGTAGCGTTGACTGAGTCATTTTTTAGTTTAAACGGCTGAAAATTTTCGGTTTGATATATATTGTATTGTATATACATACTTGTACACTTACATTTTTTCTAAACAATTTTGAGTGCCGACTATAAATAATAACAAAACATGTAACACATAAAAAGATATTAAAGTAAAATAATAATAATAAAATAGCTGAGTAACTGAGTAGTTATTGTGCTGTCCTTTGGATCCAAAGATTGCGGATCGGTCATGAGAAACTTACTGAGGAAGCTTTCTGAAGGTTCGATTCTGAACCCAGTTGCTATGTTTCACCAAACAACTAATTAATTAATTAATTATCACTTAACAACAGGTTGATTTTAGGATCGTTCCCCATCCAAATTTTAAAAACTATACACAAGTGTTGAAATTTACAAAAGTTTTATCCAAGTTGTTGAAAGCCTTTTTCTAATTATAACTTGAACAATCTTGTACTTAAAAATTTCCTATAGTGGTTTCTACACTGAAGAGAATCATAGGAAATATTTCAGAATTTCTTATATACTAAGGGACGATTTCTGAGGAGTAAAACATGATCTAAAGTTTACTAGTTTCATCCATCAGGTTTCCCTGTATTCTATAAAACGGCGTAGTGGCCCTTGTTTGTAAAATAAAGGATGAATAAATTTATAATGCAACTAGAAAATTCAGCTTAGTGAGTAAACCGTCAAAATAATGATTCACTAGCTCACTATTCATCCCTGGTTTCAGTACGCAATGCAGTCTTTTGACATTACAATGTAATACCCCTCCGAAACAACACATGGTCAAAAAGCGATCCCACATGAAAGGAGCTTTGGTTTATATAATTGCCATACAGAGTAAATCGAATAAGCAAGATTACGGCCAGCGCGACCCTCTGGCGGAAAATGAAGTAACAATTGGATGCGGGGCGCCGGGGAGGGGGGGTCGGGTTATTGAATAACCGGCGCCCCAACATTCAATTTTTCCTGGCACAGACTTGAGGGCCCAAATTCGCCAAGATCCGACAATAGACACAATAGCGATCTCGGGATGTTATTGTGACACTTGCGTCTTTAAAGTACCGAGAAGTAAATTGCTTTATGATACTTCAACAACAAATAGGTGTAAATGGCGTTATTTTGCCATAGTAATTTTCATTGTTTTGCACAGTCTCAAGTGTTTTCTCTGCATTAAATATATTCTTGGGGAATCGTCTTTATAAGAACTACGATTACATCTTTTGCAAAAAAATAATCCCTAGGATAAGAGAAACGTCTTGTTCCATTTGCAATTTCATCGGTTCTCAATTTAAACATTGTAAACTTGCAATCATTAGATAAGTATAAACAGTATCATTGACTATTATTGCATTGCAATGTTTTTCGTGAGCAAGGATAACCAACCCTCCAATGGCATCCGAGTGAAATTTCAAGGCGATTTTCTATCCCGTTCAGTCGTAATTTTTATTCATCCACGGTAATTATGATTCGGAAAACTATACAGAGTCGGTAATTTTTTCAAAAGCTCTTTAGTGTAAGGGGAATTATTCGTTCGACCCGTCAAAAATCTAAAAGAGAAATTTTACATAATACTGAAAGTTATTTCGTCAAACAAATCATTGATTCGCAAGTTTTAACTCTTCAGCTAAAAAACTGCGCCATTTTGCAAAGCAACTCAAGCTGAAGGTTGGCAAACAAAAGCGTAACCATCAGCTGTATTGTACAGCGGCACAAAACAGTTCCAACTCCCATTTGTGTTCGGGGGGAGTTGAACGGAGTAGATTGTTTAGCGGTAAACGACTAGACTGCGGTGCGGCAATGTTTATAAAGTGGTAGCAATATGTAAAGTCCCGCTCGGGGCCGGGGGAGGGGGTAGTTAACCAAATTAGCCCCGGTGGTGAGTAATAAGATTGCGCTTCCCCCACCACCGGCCGCGCTGCCCCCACCCCCTTACGGCAGCCACTGTGCCGCTGCGCGCATCATCGTATTAACGTTGTACTGGGATTCGGCCGCGGGCGGAGCACAAAGCTATTGTAACCCTATCTCAAGTCATTTGCCTCTCTCAAAGGGCCCAAACGAGTTTCGCTTTCATGCAAGATGAATGTCGAATTTGCGGGTAATGTTTATAATCGGGTCTTTGGTGGGTTGTGACGTGCGAAATTATTTCGACTCTTTGTCAAAAGTTGTTTTGTCTCCGTTGGGATTGTTTTCGGGAATAATGGGTTTTAATTATTTTCTGAATGGAGTTGATGAGAACAGAAGAAAAATAAATACTGCAGAAATACTGCGTTGTTATTCAGTGGTTTCTATACCTGGCAGTGGAAACGCTAAATTCAAAGTTTCCTACCTAGCTTTCAAACATTCATATAGTAAATTGCCTAAAAATAGTATAATAACAATTAAGTGTTATATCTGGACCCTCTCTCACCCCTCTCACGCTACGATGTTGTCATTTTTTTGTATGTTTACATTTTTGTAATTGATTGCAATACATTTCGGTGGATTTGGCAATAGTGGCAGTGTATCAACTGTCATCGGACTAATTTCGTGTAATATACAATAGCATTGTTTTTACATAGACACACACGTTGAAAAATTAAGTACAGTTCTATATACTCTTATTATTTTCTCAGCTACGTGCACAAAAATAATGTACATTTAACACGTCTGAATATCACCGCAATGTTTGAAACTTATAGAACCACGTTTAACTCAACTTTTCAAAACTTAAGTTTGCTAATATAATTCTTGCTTTAACAAACCAGTTTGGTAAGTCTCTGAGAAGCAAGAATGAATTTTTAATCACTGTTTTAGTAATTAACAACTGTTGGAACAAGTCGTTGATCGCCCATCAATGTGTGTTCTTGAGCCCCAGCATAATGAATATTCAATTTCAACCGTCCCAGCTCCCCCCCCCCTCTCGCCGACCGTATTCTGCTGTCTCATTCCTTGGTTATCGTTATGAAATCTTGTTGCATCGACTGAAAGGTGAATTTAGCATAATTTGTTTCATTGGATCTCAATGATATTGGTGAATAAGATTGGCAAGAATAAGGGAGATGAATTTCAATTTTAGAATAGATGAGTTGTTGTTAGCCTCTGTATCTTTGAAGATTGCTTTGGATAGGTAGTTTTGAGTTTATCATTAAATTCTTGTCAATCTGAACAAATTATTGATGGAGCTTGACAAAATTATTAATTACTGGAGTATTTTGTTCACGAGAAAATAATAAAGGAAGCATCGTACTTCCTAAAAATATCTTCTTTCCTACAAACATTTTTAAAACTGACCACTTCTTTTGGTTCAAATTTGTCAATTTGAACCCTTGGAGGAACTCAGCTTACTTTTGAATATTTAAGAAAACCCACCACTTTCCTAGGGAGAACTCCACTCGTGATACCTCTTGGGTAGAGATCTTCTACAAGACTATTCAAGAAAACCGGCCACACCGCTCGAAACAGCAGCGGCTTCGAATGAATGGCCCGGAGAGTGAATGAACAGCCGAGGAGGCTGAAGAAGAGAAGGAGAAGAAGCACAACAAAGAGACGGTGCCAGTGACTCCCACGTCTGCTGAGTTGCTGAGTAACTGCCATCGACGCTGGAGAGGCACATCCCTCTTCAGCTGATCGAGAGAGTTTTGTTCTTGCCCAATCAGCTGTTTGTGTGTTCTCTCTCACTCGGTGTCGTCGCCCACGGATCTGCGGCATCCGGACATGGTTCTCCTTGGGACTTCTGTTGGCTGTTGCGATATTGTTCCAGTAGAGAATGTAAAGTCAACAGCATTATCATGAACTCAACAGTGGCTGATGTCATCCAAGTTGGATTTGTTTTAAAGATGTCTGTGAACAAATTCTCAATCGGGCAAAAGAAGATGGAGTGTATTTCAGTCTTCCATCAAGAAGATATAATTTTTACCCTACTTTAATACCAGTACTACAAGTTACTTCCTTTTTCCTCTTAAAATCAGCCAAATCGAATTAGTTATGGAGCTCAATGAACTTTTCTTGATTTCTTTGTAAGCCATCAAACAGAACTGAACGTTTTTTCAGCACGTTTAATGTTAGTATGTATTAAAAAAAACTGACGATTTTTTGTGAGCTAATGATACTGTGAAAACATTTTACTTTGCAGCTAAACAATCGGGATAAAGCTAATTTAAAAGACTCAAAATCATATAGAAAGGTATTTCAGAATTCCACAAACATATTTTTAATTGTTCTAATATAATAAGTTTGAAAAGTCATGCCGTCGGTTGGTACGATTGACTGATCAGCTGATCCAAATTCATGCCGCTTCTGTAACCGATATCCGTATCCGGTTGCCGTACGTCGCCTCGCAACCGGTTCCCTTCCACTGGGCTCGATCACGTTCATCAGGCAGTGGGATGCGTTGGTGTGTAATTTGCGTACTAAAAACTAAATAATGTGATCTACTTCGCTTGTTTTATGCTCCTGCATGTTTTACGAATGCTGCTAAAGCGACCTTTCTAGACGTGTTAATACGTTAAAGGTTACATTTTGGTAATAAATACAGGTAATTATTTTAGTGGCTCAAAAACCATGAATAACTCTTCTTGTTAAGATACTTAAAAATACCGCTCCTTTAACTGTACCCTGATTTACTGAGCTGAGTAATACGTGTCCGATAGAGTGTTTAGGTTGCTTTAATTTAAAATCCCTTATTTTCAATCTTAGGTGCACGGTTTTTAGCTTCCTGTTTAAAATTTCATTGTAACTGTAAGATCGGGAAAATTAAAAACCCTATTGTAAACAAAATTGAAATATAAAAGTTATAAAACTTTCCATTACTAAAATTCATTACTTATTCAAATTTGTATCCCGATTTCACACTTCATCATGTCCAGTGCCATATCGCAGTGTCCCATGACGTTAGCTTATCACTCGGTGACAATGATGGAGTGGGACTTGCATGCATTTGTGTCATTGTGTCATACAGTGTTGCTAACTACTTGACGTTCCATTACAAAATAATGTAGTTACATATATGCATGTTCATCTATAGTTACCATTTAAGTAGGCCTATTCCAAACATAAACTAAACAACTGTAGCTAATTTTGGTTGTTTATATTTGTTTGCTAAAATTTACGCAAATGTTTTTATTTTTAGTTTTTGTGTTTTTGTTTTGTGTTTACGCCAGTGGCATTTCTTAACGTTTTGACGGGTACCGGGCCCAAACCCCAGCCTTGTTACTATCTAACATGACCGGTTGTTAGAAAGCATCATTAATTAATAGCCCAATGACAAATGGCAACTGCGTCCAGTTTCTAACCTTCAAAAGCTACGAACTTTTTTCTCAGGACCGAACCGGCAACCTTTGGATTAAAAGGCGAGTACTATAACCACGTTTTGTTGCAAGTACAAAATACAAGTTAATTATTGCTATGTAACTTCAAATCTTAAACCACTATATCGACGTTTATTCGTACGAGTCGTACTCGTATACTGTAAGTCAGTAAGTATTAAAACGTTTTACATTTATTTTGTAGTACCAAATTTGACAATAAAAAAAGGGTGCAATCACTTGTATAGTGTTCAAATTGAAAATTCAATTCACATTTACGAAAATGTTTATTATTTACCACCCTGTGTTTGCATATTTTGTTGATTATTTACCACCCTACCCCCGTCTTTGCATATTCATCCCTTCGAGTTCGACACTTCGTCACGTTAAACGGCGTGGCGTAATTCAATAAAGCACACACTGTACGCGGTACCCTCCTGTAGTCCCGGTGTCCCGGTGTCCCAGTGTCCCAGTGTTAGTTAGTCGCGGGGGGCCAGCTAATGACACAGATCGTAATTAACCCAATCATCCGCGTCTATTAATCACCTTTTGAGCGTGTGTGGGTACGTGCGGGCGTGTGTGTGCATGTGCGCTGGTAGGGCCTACACCCCACACGCCCTGCGCAGTGTACCCACTCGACCAAAATTAAATTCCCTTTAGCTGAAAACCCTGTTTTGTCTCTCTTTTTACATTAAAATATCCCATTTATCTCTCTAATGTTTGGAACCTAGTAAGACGCATCTTCACCCCAGTAAAATCACTGAATACCACATACCACAATACAAATTAAATATACCCCCAACTCTCGCATTCCCCTGTTTTGAGTTTTAGACGGTGTTTTGGAATGTTTATCGTTCAAAAATATTTTCATTGTAAGCTAATGTCGGATGTAGGGTGCCCATACCTGGTACATGCATCAGTGAAAATAAATCGTAATTATACAACTGAGAGTCTCATTTTCACATTTTACAACTTTTAAAGTATGAGAGCTGTAAATTAACATTACAACTAAATAAATACCAAGTAAAAAACACCTGTTGTAAAACTACGCCCGAAAAAGGGAATGAAAATACCAAAAAAGCTAGATCCTTTAGCTTACTGCTACTAGTCCTACGGCAAAAATGCACCAATTTTAAAACTCCTTTAATTTCTCATCCATATACCACACAACACAGTATTGCCAACTATTTTTTTCATTTATTAATTTTGATTAGGTGTCCTTCTTTCTCTCTGTTTTCATCCACATACATACAAGCGCATCACTGAAAAAATCTTTTTGGACTCGGGAGACACCAAAACAGATAAATTCACAAACAAATAAAATTCGAAAACTATAATGAAAAAAAAAACTTTCTATAAGGCGTAAACGCCTTGCATTAGGTCTACTACGTTAACAATTCACTGGCTTAAAAGAAAACATGAACATTTATCACCACCTTCTAATAACGTAGAACACCAGTTCCAACATTTTTCCTCTCAAGTATAAAATCCCTTTTCATACCGTTTTAATCCCGCTCAAGGTCTGAAAATCCCAAAACGGGATAAAATCCCTCAAATTGATGCTCTAGGGGCCGTGTGGTCCACTTTCGATCGCGCTCAACGTCGTGATCATGTGTGTCACTTCACTCTCGCTCGATAGCTCCGAGGCGAAACGCGATTTGATCCCTTTGATCATCCTATACCGATCAAGCAGAGCTGATTGGAGGACTTTATTAGGTGTTTGTTTTTTCATGATGATGAGGGGCCGAGGATAGTGATACAGATAGGGACATCGTCTTGTCAAGAAGAGCTTTCATAAACGATCGAAACTGAAATTGTCAGCTCCTTAAATTTAAATTATTAATTTTTTCTTGAACACAATTTTCTTTGGATAAATATATACTGTACGGAAAACATAGGTATTCTCTATTTAATTCGAGTTGCCGACGCATCGTAGAGTGCCAAAAAGTACAGTGACAGCAGACATATCCTAAATAAGACGTGTCCCAGACTCGCGTTTCAAACTGTGTTTTGCGCCTGGGTTTCGGCTTATGTCCCTAGAGAAAACTTCTGGATAGAAAGGTAAACTTCGACTTATTGAGGTGAAATGTAAATTGAATTTGACTTATTTATTAACCTCGAACTACAGAGGTAACTTTTGCATCTCTTATAGACTTATAGGGGTAAACTTTAACATTTACATTATTTCAAGTTGCGAATAGTTTATTTGACCTTGGCAATTTTGTCCAAGGGGATTAAAAATAATTCGAAATAACAAATATTTCGGGTTATCAAGATTTTAGTTAGCGAGAGTTGATTTTATATTGTACTAGTGGCTTGTAGGGGCAAAGGCCCCTAAAAGTCTGAATGGTGATGTCTCGAAAAATAAGTTTCTATTTATTACCTCCTTGCAGTGTTCCTGTATGTTTCTCAAGCTGTAGTGTGAATTTACACATTTGGGTTCTCTATTAAAATATTTCCTAATCTTGACGAAGCTTTTTAGCGGCATAAAATCTGTAATTTACCAACAATTTTCACTTTTTTAAAATTCAGTAGTCTATTTTGTAGAAAAAAGAAAAATGATTGCACTATTACACTATCGAACGCGGTAAAAATAGTTTTAACCTTAAACATGTTCATAGTGAGTTTGTAACTCAAGTAAATAAAATAGTTTAATACAACATAAGCCCATTAATACTGTACGTACACTCCTTTGTATGTACACTCCTTGTGGACCCCTGTGCCCCCATTCGCCCACACTCGCCGTGACCCAGTGCCGTCCCGTGCCCCCGTTCACCCCTCCTGACCCGTGTTCAATTTACCCCCTATGCCCTCAGCGCCCAAGTACTCCCAATGCCCCCGTACCCCCTTGCCGCCTCATGCCCTTGTGCCCCCTTCTCCCATGCCCACATACCCGCAGTTCTTCCCCGTGTCCCCCGTGCCCTCTATGTTCATCATTCATCCCCAATGCACCCCCATGCCCAACCACCTTCCTTGCCTCCAACATCTCTAGTACCCCTTGTACCCCATTCCCATGCCCCCGTACCCCCGGCCCCCCAGACCCACCATTCCACCCCGTGCCCCCTATATCCCCATGTCCCTCTAACCCCAATGCCCCTGACAACCCTCATTCCCCATGCCCACGCACACATAGTACTCCCATGCCCACAGGCCTGCCATTCTTCCCCGTGGGCCCATGCCCTCTATGTCCCCCAAGTCTCCCCGTGCCCCTATGCCTATCTACCCCCCGTGCAATGTGCTACCGACGGTCCTAGTGCCCATTGTGCCTTTCTACCCCCACACCACCACGTGCTCCCAGGTCCCCTATGGTTAATACCGTGCCCCCATGCCCGACGTTACTCCCCGTGGCCACCAAGGCCCCATGCCCATCTACCCCTTTTGCCACCGACGTCCCTAGTGCCAATTGTTTCCCGCACTCCCCGCCACTACGTGCCCCAGTGCATCCCCATGCCTCCCCAGAGTGCCCCTATGCCCCCGCATCCCCGTACCCTCCATGCTCTCTTGCCCTCATGCTCGCCTGTCTTCCCTGGGCCCCTATATGTTCCCCATGCCTCCACCGGGCCCCTCATGCCGCCCTGTCTCCAGTGGCGCCGACACCCCTTGTGCCCTTTGTGACTCTATATCCCCGAACCCCCTGTGCTGAAATTCCCGCCTGCCCTCTCCGTATCTCCGTGCCCTTCTGTGCCCCCTGCCCTGCCCCCTATTTCCCCCATGTTTCCCCCGTGCCCCCATGCCCCTTTACCCTTTCTGAAACCGACATTCATCGTACATTGATTGTAGTCTATTTTGTCTGTTTCGTCAATAGAGTAGAACACTGATTGATATATTGTTAGTTTTCGTAGACTATCATTTACATGAAAAGCTCCTCATCTTTGGGGATTAACGGGCGTTTATTGTTTCTCTACAACCTACGTAAATAAAGACGCAGAGAACGGCTAAAAACAAAATATTCCTCAAACGGAGGTTATCCAATATTAGTAGTTTACATATAATGATTCAGTCTAAAATTAACAAACGCTCAACAAAACGATTCAACTCTTCAACTCTAACAACTAAATAGCGAATATATAAAGAAGTAACGTTATAACTAAACGACATTCATTGAGTAAAGACAATTAATCATTATATCAACCATGCCATGTATAATTTTAACGTGAATATACAAAAAATCAGCAAAAAACTCCTCTTTCCTTATAATGACATAGATGGGATTACGAAGATGAAATCTCCTGTTGATCCGTAATCTGTTCATGACTGTTGGTGTTTTTTAGTACATATTTGTAGTGCATTGCCAATTTAAACAGTTATAATTATATGATTATCTTAACTCAAAATATCTGCTCATTAACCAGCTGAGTTTATGATAAAAAATATACACTGGAACATCTGATTAATCCCACGTGTAGATCTAAAAATCTTCTTCCCATTAGATTTACATTGGAACTTCAAGGTCCAATGGGGCGAAGCCCAGGTAACTTTTGATAATTCTGGTATTTTTCCTTGCGTCCTTGGCACTCAAGCTTTAAAATGAGCCAAGATACGTTCCCCTATCATTCTTCTAACTCGAGATATTTCATGGGGACCGATTCGCTTACGGAATTATATATATAGATAAGTAAATTTCTGTGAGATTGTAGTTCAGTCTCCAGATTTCGTCATAATATCGTTGTTAATCTACTAGTGCCACAGAGTAAGAAATATTCTGCGCCACCGCGCACAAAAGGCGCGAAGGGGGGGCTCGCATGACCTGGAACAATCAGCTGATGAATCCACGGCACGACAACGCTCGCCACAGAGAAATAAATAAATAGTGACTATCAACCTGCGTAATTGTAGACCGCCGACTGATGTATGTGGACTGTAGGGGGAGCGGGGAGCGTGGCCGAGGTACTCAGGTACTCGACAATGCTGTGTCGTGGGGGTTTATCAGAAGGACCATTGTTACGTTTAAATGTCACGTGTGTGCTACAAGACGCTGTAACGTTGAATTTATGGTTACAACGTATTGCAAATTCTATGTTAGTTTTTGTTGTCCACAGTGGAATAGAACACGTTCACTGAAAAGTCAACGGATAACTTTTTCCGTAGATATTTTTCGTATAGGGGCCTAAGATCAAAAGATCGTCTCTGCTGATGTTCGTATAAAAAATTCTAAACTTGAACGACTCATTTTAAAATTGTGCATTTTTCATTACATTAAAAAAATTATGACAATTTAGTTTACCACTCAGAATTTAGGGACTATTTTCATGATAGTGTCAAGTTTTGAAGTAAAAAAAAACTATCTATAAAACGTATATACTTGTTTGAGACTCATCAGGGAACGTGGATAAAAACCATAGCTAAGACAAAAAGTGCAGAAGCACCAAAAACTAAATTACCAAATTGAATCTCGAATAAAATATGCATTGACCCAATCGATGATATACTTGACTATACAACTCATGGCCCTCAATGTAAATTTTATAGAAAAACATAGTTGATTGTATGATAATATTTTTTCCCTGACAAATTTTATTGCTTGACAATTTACACATCGGGATTGTAACAATTTTTACATGTTACAAGTTCACCCTCTTTTATACTAATTCATTTTCATATATTTACAACTTAGTTTTTTCCAATATTTTTCTTCACTTTACCCTAATAAGATTGTTTCTTTTTTTCTTCCTTTTTTCAATTAGCCTATATTTTGCAATCAAAACAAAAGATATAACATTTTTGTTTCCAGATCAACTGAAATTTTTGTCGAATTTCGTCTAGAGAGCGATCTTTAGTGATGGATTTTATAGAAAACCTATAATTGTGGTTTCAGAAAATTTAGATAAAAAAACACATCGAACGGCCCTTACCTTTACTGAACTATATTTTGGGTTGTGATGTTGTTCGCGTCCGCAGCATTCCATTAAAGCTGCACGCACTCCCTGGGTGGTGCTAAACGAACAACAACTTTGGCAGCTGAACTATCACGCTCGTGATCTCTCAGCTATGCCAACTGCCAGACAAAATGCAAATGACCCTTTCCAGGGCCAATAAAAAAATTTATACTGTTTAACTCTATACAGAGAGATTTAATTTTTATTTTGGCATTTATCTTTTTACATATACTGACTCAGGTGCTCTGCACCGCAGAATTTATTTTCCTATTCTTAAAACCTGGTGGCTAGCTAAATTAGCCATACGATGTATATATTTACTGAACTTTAATTTTTACATGTACGCTACATACTGAACCTTCATCTCCAAGCCCGCCCCAGCCCCGGTCGCCGGTGCTTTTCCGCCTCCCCAGAATCGACTTCTGTTACCCGCCGGTTCGGTATTGTGCATATTCGGGTGCCGCCTGCCCGATGCTATCGCCCGTATCGGGTGGCAGTAAGGTGATCCGCTTCGGCAAGGCCCGATTTTGTCAACCCGATTACCTATCGGCCGATACCATCGCCGATCATTGTTCCGCTCTTATTTTTAAATAGGTTTTTTCCGGTGCCTTCCTGTTACACGATCGTTCGCCCGCCGTCACCGGGATCGCTGCGGTCGCCGGATGTCACGTGACGCAGTCACGTGATATGATATGGCGGGTATTTATATGAGAAAGTGGAGATGGCCTTTGTACCGGGAGATGTGGAAGATTGGGAGTTGCGTTTGGTTTAGAAAGAGGGTTTATCCAACAATGAAGTATTAATTTCCATGGGGCTCGTTCTGATAGGTAACTTTTCTCTATGGTTCGGTTACCTGTGTGACGGATTTCACAATCCGTTTTGCAGGTAACTCTGCTCTGTAAGTGATCATCTAAACTAAACTAACCTAACGTAACATAAATCTTTTCATTAATATAACTGTTCCCATAAGAGTTATACCAACTTGAAAATTTACCTACCAGAAAGCCTCCCATATTTATCATTAATAAATTAATCAACCTACCCTCTAATTAAACCGCGACATTATTTTAGCGGCATATGTAATTATTTTGCCTTAACGAATAATTATTTATTTTGGCGAGTCACGTTTTCGCTGTTTTAAGCGAAAACCATATTAATAACTTAAAAATTTTTAACATTACTATACCAAACATTACTTTACCCGTGGGGCCTGGGTTACAAACTTGTAACGCAGAAACTCGGCGCCCGCTCTTCACCTTCCATCATGGAGGGCGCCACCATGGGGAGGATCGTCGCTGCGTTGTTTCCTGAACATCCTCAGCGACCGCCGGTTGACTTCAGACGGGTAGAGGACGTTCCACTCTTCACTTTCGAGGAGCTGGAAACCTCCGTTCTCTCCCTGAAGAACAACAAGGCTCCTGGCCCGGACGGGATTCCCAGTGAGGCTTTAAAAAAAGTATTTTCAATCAACGCTGACTTGTTGTTGAGAATGTACAATGCCTGTTTGGTAGAAGGGGTGTTTCCGGCTCCCTGGAAAACAGCCAGGCTTGTACTGATCAGCAAGGGCAAAGGTGATCCCGAGCTGCCGTCGTCCCACAGGCCTCTCTGCATGTTGGACACGGCTGGGAAGCTGTTCGAGAAGCTGATCCGTTCCCGCCTGACTTCTGCCGTGGAAGCTGCCGGGGACTTATGCCCCCGTCAGTACGGCTTCAGAAAGGGACGGTCAACGATCGACGCTGTCACCGAAGTTCAGAGAGCTGTGGAGAGAGCCGAGAGCCACAACCATTTCTCCCGCCGAGTAGTGCTTCTTGTTACGCTTGATGTCAAGAATGCCTTCAACTCGGCAAGGTGGGTCGATATGTTGGATGCGCTTCGCAACACCTTTCGTATTCCTGCATACCTGTTGCGGCTCATCGAGGATTATCTACGCTCTCGAAGCCTGATTTATGACACGAGGGACGGAACACGGACGATGGAAGTCACTTCTGGTGCCGCACAAGGTTCAATACTCGGCCCGGATCTCTGGAACGTTGCCTATGACAGCCTCCTGAGGTCCGAGATGCCTGAGGAAACCACTTTGGTTGGGTACGCCGATGACGTTGCAGCTCTCATTGCTGCACGCAACGTTGAGCTGGCCCAACTGAAGTTGAACCGAGTTATGCGGGTGGTCAACAACTGGATGTCCGATCACGGTCTCTCGCTTGCTCTCAGTAAGACGGAGATTGTGATCCTCACGAAGAAGAGGATCGACACCGTCGTCCCACTCCGAGTGGGAAGGGAGGTGGTCACATCAACTCGTGCCGCCAAATACCTCGGGGTTATGGTGGACACCAAGTTAAGCTGGAGGGATCAGATCTTTCGTACGGCGGACAAGGCCGCTAAGGTAGTCACTTACCTTAGTAGGCTGATGGCCAATGTCGGGGGTCCCCGATCCAGCAGAAGACGTCTGTTGATGTCCGCGGTCCAGTCCGTGCTCCTTTACGGGGCAGAGGTGTGGGCAGGCGCTCTAGATAAGGAGTGCTACAGGTTGCGACTCGCCCGGGTTCAGCGTCAAGCTGCGCTCCGGGTGTGTTCCGCCTACCGGACAGTGTCCGAGCCTGCCGTCCTGGTGGTCGCCGGAGTCATCCCGGTCAAGCTCTTGGCAGGGGAGAGGAAAGCGATTTACCAGAGACAAGGCGAGATCGGCAAGGACACGGCAAGAACAGAAGAGCGCTCCCGAACCTTCCAGCAGTGGCAACACAGCTGGGAGCACGACACCCGAGGACGATGGACTGCGCGACTCATCGAGCAGGTCCAACCATGGGTGGAAAGGCGGCATGGCGAGGTGGACTACTACCTCACGCAGTTCCTGACAGGTCACGGCTACTTCAAGTCGTACCTGAACCGGATGGGCAAGACCGGTTCACCGGATTGCATCTACTGCCCGGGCGTTCCCGATGACGCGGAACACACCTTCTTCCGCTGTTCGCGTTGGGAAAGGCCCCGCCTGGAGGCCACAAGAAAACTCGGTGTTTTTTCGGTGGACACGGTCTGCCAAAAGATTATGGAGGATGAGGGCAACTGGGATTGTTTGTCACAGTTCGTCCGGGGTATCCTCCTGGAAAAGAAAACCGATTTGGACCACGAAGTGGCCCAGATCCCTTGACCGAACAGCTGGATAAGGAGCGAGCCCCATGGGCGTAAGCCAAATTTAGGCCTAGCCTGACGTAATTTGATAAACAATTCCAGGTTAGAATCCTAAAGAGTAGAGGAGGTTTTTTAGTGGGTAAACCCGTTTTTTAGGGGAGTCCCACACTACAGGCTGGCCACCTGTGTGCGTAATGCATTTTCCCTGCCTCTCCCTCAAAAAAAAAAAAAAAAAAAAAAAAAAATACCAAACATTACTTTAACTTTAAAATAAACCAATTACGGAATGAAGCTGCTGGTGCATGTATCCACCCCCCCCCCCCCCCCAACCCACTTCCCCCGGTATTATCGCATGGAGTGTTTCGCCGTGCATGCGCCACGTATATTATGACAATAGGTGTGTTCCTGCCATCATAAACATTAGCATTACTCTCACCGCCGTATCATCGCACTATCAACGCTGTTCCGAATCAATACACTCTACAATACTCCACCCAACCCAGCCACAGAGCCCGGCCGCTACACTATGCGTCGTCCGTTTTATCATTAAAATATAGATATAATATAGATAAAATATAGGCACCCGAGAGATTAAAATATAGGAGACACAATCACACTCAAATGCAGAAAAATGCCACTTATTGTGTACAAAAAAAGAAAAAGCTCGTTTGTAATATTAGGCCTACTATAGCATACATGCAAGCATGGTTGAGTGTGTTGAATGTGAGTGTGTGTATGGACAGTGTCCGCCATATTTGTGGGGCCAAGTGTTTGAATTTCGGCTGAGTGTGGGGCCTTTTGAAATTGTGGGGCCATACACACTTCCCTACCCAGATTTAATTTTCTATTTTGAGCTAAAATTTTACTATTTAGAGTCGAAATAGTCAATAATGGTTAGGTTGGGTCAGGTTAGGTTAGGTTAGGTCAGGTTAGGTTAGGTTAGGCTAGTTTAGGTTAGGTTAGGTTAGGCTAGGCTAGTTTAGGTTAGGTTAGGTTAGGTTTGGTTTTTTTTCATGGCCCCAAAATTCAAGTCAAGTCAAAAACAGATTTATTTCCAAAAATAAAAAAATATCCTTGACACAAACAAATTACATAGCCTAAAGAAAAAAAATTATAAATTTAAGAAACCGAGTTACCTGTACATAAGGAAATAGGCCCACATGGACCGTGAATGGTCTGTGCGTAGGCCCGAGTTGCTATAGCAGTATGTTTGCTGAAAATACGTATATGTAAAATTGGAAAAAAATCTGTTAAATACTTAATTTTGAAATAAAAGAACAATTCCAAATGGCCCTACAGTACCTGTCAAATGCACACACATGGCCCCACAAATAGGTGTGTAATCCCAAGGCCCCACAAATATATTCGAACAAGACTGTGCGTGCCTGAGTGAGGGCCTCTAATCCGTTAGATGCCATGATAGACCGGACCGACTATAGTGTTCCGCCTCTCTGAACGCTGATCGCTCAACGCGTGTTGGTGTTAACGTGTTAAACGCCGCATCACCGACCCATCAGCGATCCATCCATGATATCGGCTCGTTAAAACACGCCGGCAACGCTGTTCCGTTTCAATTGTAACTGATAATGGGTTTCGGTATTAACGGGTTCACGCTCTATTACACTGAAAGTTCGGGATCAGGTTTATATTGTGGTTGGTTTATTGCTTTCCATTTATAATTTGATATTCGGTATGGTCGACACCTCCCTGGCTTTTTATAAGTATATTGTATACGGTATAAAGGAGTGTGTGGGCTATATATTTTTTTACTAGACTTAGATCAATCGACATATCATTTTGGTGGTTTATAATTACTACACTTTTTCTAACTTTCCGTGTTGCAAAGGACCAAATTAACTCTTTTACAACAGAGTTGAAAATACTGCATATAATGTTCACAATATAAATTATTGGTTTACATTGTTTAATATTATTTAACTCGCATTTGTTATTAATTAGCCTCCTCTTTGGCTTTACGTTGACAAAATATTAAATTTTATACAATCTTAAACCTTATTATCTTTAATTAGTTTACTATTTTATACTCAGGTTTTATACTCAAAGAAGTTCCTAGTTACCATTGGCTCTTGTGCTATGCTATGAATTAACAGTCCTGTCTAAGGAGAATGTCGGCCTTAGTTCATAACAATACTACAAGATCGCGCCACAATCATCCTACATTCATCTCTCATTCATACTTGGTTTTAAACTACCTATTGAGTAAGGTCGCCATTTCAGTAGAGGTATTAAAGAGAAACCCCATTACCCAGAAGGTGGAGAGATTTTGCTGATTTTCCACTCTGTTTAATATGTACAACAAAAACCACATTATATTGGAGTACCGACTGCACATAGAAAAATATTAATTACAATTAAATAATTTTTACACAAGGTCAATTGACTAAAATTATGCTGTAGTGAAACACTACGGAAATAGCCTAAAGGGTGACTTCTCGAGAAACTTGAGTTGAGCAATATTATTCGACGTCAGTCCAAAAACCTCGCAGCAAGATGCTGGGCGACCGAGTGCTCGCTGTCAAACCCAAAAAAGTATTTCTTTCAAGAAAAAAGTTGACAACCGGAGCACCCACGCACCGCCGGTAGAGTTGCCAGAATTGGGGAAACACGAGCCGCTGAAATCTGGCGGGCGGCGACGCGGCCAGCCGCATGACGAGGTGAAACTGGAGAGCTGGCCTCAGCACGAGAAATCACGAGGACAAAAAAACCGAGAACAAACAGTAACATGCGCGTCGACCGCCGCCAACTGTATATGGTTACAACAGTGGGTCAGCCGGCACTTCCGTCCGCGAGAGGAGGCATTGCTGGTAGGATGGTGGCTTCAAGATGGTACTTGACAAACTAGAATTGCCAGTTCGATAGTCAAAGAAATACGAACTTACTAATGTACAAATGTTTCTGAGTTTTTATTAATTGCCGTAAGTATGTAATTTCAGTAGATGAGCTTTGCAACTAAGGTGGCTTCTTTTTGCTTCAATTTCTTTTCAGAACATCATGTCCTGGTAAGAGACTCTCCAAGATTTTTCATATCAATAGACATATTATGTAAACTCAACCACAGTGAAAGAAGTTACGTGAAATTGAAGCTGATCTATTTACAACCATTTGATCGGCCTTGCTTTATCTACTCAAGAACAACTATCCATTTAATTAGGCTTCCTCCACCTACTGTAGAGTAACTATCCATTTGATCAATCTTCCTTTCTGGAGCAACTATCAATATAGTCAGATTTCCCCGATCTTCTTTAGAGATACTATAAATTAATTCAGTCTTCCTTTATCACAGAATTCCCTTCTTACAGAATATTACAGTATTCTGTATTATTTTACAGTATTCTCTGGAGCAACAATCCATTTCATCAGACCTTTTCTATAACTACTATAGAGCAATTCTATACTAGAGATCGCCTCCTGGTCGAAATTCGATCAAAATAATTTCAGTTGATCTGGAACCAAGAAGCTTAAAAACATTTTAGAACTAAAACATCTGTTCTTCCTAATTTTCTAGCAGTTGTTTTTACAACAGCTGTCTAATGATTCATTCAATTCACCTTTCTCCATAAGATTAACATTGGAACTTTGAAAGCCTGTGGGGCGTAGCCCTGGAGTCCGATGTAAATTAGAATGCGATTCTGCTCATCTACAGGACTACACCTTTCTAACGGTATGCGCGGATTTATCCTACGATGCACATGAGCTGAGAAAAAAAAAGGAAATGAAACATGCTTGCGTATTAATATATAGATTTCTCCAGACTCATCCATCTTTTCTAAAGCAACTATCCATCATTTATTTATTCAACCTTCCTTTATCTACTCTGGAGCAATCATCCATTTCATCAGACTCCCTCCGACCCCTCTTGAGCATTTATCCATCTCTACAAGCGTGGCGATAAACTGCAGGTGTTTAAGATAATCTATTGCATTAATTTCTGCAGACCTCCATAAGATGTATAGCCTAGTAAAACAACTAGAGCAACTAACTATGGAACAACAATACATTCCGTAGTATAGATACTTGAACAACTGAACATCTCTGATGACCTGTCGCAGATTTCAAGAGACTTGCTCCTTTACCTTTAAAGCAACTATCCATGTCCATAGCCCCAGGTGTAGTACTGTATCAATGTTTCTCCACAGTCCGCGCTCATGTAGCCCGTGTACCCCGTGCTCGCCGGCCGTGATCACGTCTCGCCATGACCCTTGGCTCCCGCTACTCCGAGACCCTCTGATCCGGTTCCTCCCCTCGCCGTGTCGGGTGCTGCGCCCCTCTCACACCGCCATTGTGCGAATATCATCTCCCATGTCGGGTGTCGCGCTTGGCCTAGTTTGCTGGGCGAACTGCTAGGATGAACGTGAGTATTTTCATGGAATAGAGTGGTTCTTCTGATTTAAAATCACTCAATTTCTTAGTAACAAAGTTATTTTTGGTTTGTTGCAGGTACTCAATGCTAATTTAAAGACAAAGGGTAACCATACGGTGGCTGTTTTATTAATTCCTAGCTGATAATAACTTTTAATAATTTTCCTATATTATTCTTTAGCTTAAACCCTTGGGGTTATACTTTAAACTGAGTGCAGTACTGTCTAGCTAAATTGTGTACGGACGTTAAATTTTTAGAATCGTTCACACGGAAATGTGGTAAAGCGTCTTGATGGATCATCTTGAAATAAAAACTCTGACGTAAGGGAATGAGAACGAATGAATTGAGTTTAAAATAGACGAGGATACCCTGTGCGGCATTGTTATACAACTCTGTTGTTATTCTGGTTTTGTTTTCAGAACTTTTAAAAATTAAACCTTAAAATATTGTCCATGCAATTAAGAACGCCAACCTAATAAAATGTAAATACAAGACACAACGCAAACATTTACTTCCCCCGATAAAATTACTCGTAATTTACCCGTCGCGAACCTGAGAACGCCTGGGCCTGGGCCGAGACGTTGTATCAAGACAAGCCGTTGCCACCGCCACCGCTGCCATTGTATGGTAATGATAATCGGCCCGGGAGCCGGACAATGACGGTAGGTGTGAACTGCGGTTCTGCTTCAGTTGCGGCCGGGAGGAATACATTACAAGGGTGGGAGGCGCGAGTACCGACTGCACGGTGGACTAGCAGCAGAGATGTCTGGGGTGATACAACTTGAGGTTGGTGCTATCAAGTTTTCAAGTAGGCCTATATTCATAAAGCATCCTATTATCCTGTGTATCCTAACGTACGTGACAGAATGAGCCATTTCAGAACAACCTGATCATTCTCTATACAAAATCTTAGATTATCGTTCTCCTGGGTAGAAGGATGGTACAACAAGAAACCGTAACGCAAAATGATTTGCAGGCACTGATAGTTTCTACACGTGGGTAAACTACTTTAAAAACTAAGAAAACTTAAATCTATTGATGACTGCAACCTTATGAAAAATGACATCCTATATAATGACATAACTATCGATTAAAGTTTATTCCTACTGTTTGACTATTCTAAGTGAGAACATAATGCTTCTGCTAGGTAATTCTACACTTTGTTTTTGCATAAACCTCTTTCCGCCCTAAAACCATTCTTGACACTGATTGAAATATTTTTAACTCCCCCCTCTACAGTAACAGCATGTCTTTGCAAAGGAAATCTACTTGTTAGAAGATGTAAATTACTCTTGAGCATTACTGTGCAAAGCTAAAATCTTTTTTAAAAAGTGAATAAATTCGTTACAAATTGCAGCAGCTTGGAAAAGGGATCTTTCTTCCATCAGGAATGGAAATGTTGCACCCTCTTCTACCGCCACGGCTAATTTCCTAAGTGGAAAATACTTGAGTCCATTAAAAATAGTGTTTTTTTTTTCTTTTGGTTGGTTTTCTTTCCTACCGCTTCTATTTTTCCCACAGTGACACATTTACTCCACAGCCATCTCATAAGTGTATCCTCCAACCACTAGGCTATTACTCCCATCTCGACCACGACCTCCACTCTCCGCTTCAATCTCGCGATTCCGCGTCGCCACGGTCGCCGGACGGCGCCGGACAATCCAAGATGGCGGCGCCCGTGTTATCACTCTCCTCACCTCGTTAGCGCTGCATTAGTGATAATCAGCTGATAACCGCGCAAACCCGGTGATTGCGGCGGTTGCCGCCAGGCGGCGCGCAAGTCACGGCTATTACGGCGCGGCGCGGCGGCGGCGGCCGAAACAAGAAGGATCGCGTTGCGGAGCCGGCGGTTGCTCCGGCCTTTGTCAGGCGCCGCCCCCACAGATAAGGTTTTCTCGTTTTCCTCAAAATTAGCTCGCGTAAAATATCGATTGCCTTTGGCGTCGTGTGGTTTTTTCGTGGTGAAACTTTGTAAGTTTTTGGTTTTAGTGGCTACAGGTGCATCGTTTTTGTTCGACTGTTGTTGTTTATGAATGTTGGATTTCCTGATTTCATTGGTCATGACCAAGAGCTAAAGTTTTAGTTTGGTTTTAGTAGCTGCAATAGCATCGTCCCTGATCGCTGTTGTTTAAAATGTTGAATTTTCTGATTTCATTGATTCATGATTAAGAGCATATGGTTAAGGTTAAGAGTATGTTGAAATTATAGAAACGTGAATTCCTTAAGTTGAGCAGAATCACATTATAATTCACATCGGCCCCAAGGGCCCTTACACGCTTCAAAGTTCCAATGTTAATGTTTATATGGAAACATTAGCTGTTGCAATACTGTATCAAATACAAGCAAATCAGGACAAAGTTTCAATTTAATTGACCCAGATCAACTGACATTTTGGTTGAAACTAAACCAGGGGGTGTCTCAGGAATACGTAAAAAAAGTGCCATCTAAACGTAAGTAGTATAGATTCTTTTGTTTAATGTTTTATTAAATAGATGTCCATACAAAAAGAGAAATTATATATAAAAATAGGTTTCAATTCTCCACAATCTTTTTTTTCTATAAATAAAAACAGACTACTTCCATCATAAAATATTTTAAAATAACCTGACACGACTTCAATTTCCTCTCCACCCGATGATACCGCATCACAATTTAAACACAAATATTTGAACCCCGTGATAACTTACCATTATAGTCCACTTACATAAGTCCATTGTCTGACCCAAGACATTTTCTTAAAGCAAACACCGTGTACAGTAACACAATCTTCCATTAAGCTTCATAATCTAAAATGTTATTTTATCTCGTCCAATACGACTCGCGGGGGTGGCAGGGCATTGTTTGGGCGGGGAGGGGGTGGGGTAGAATTGGCAAATAGAGCGGATTAGAACGACTCAAGTCACTTAGCCTGTACAAACAAGGACGATTCGTTCCCACGGACAAAAACGGGTCCAAAACAGTGATTTGAAGCGATCCGGCGCCCCATTGTGGCTCTGGCTCTCTCATCGGCAAACACTGAGACAAAACCGCCACGACTGTCTCCGTCTGGAGTCTGAACGGTCAACTGGCGATTGTTCGAGCTCGATGAGGCTGCTGAGTTGAGATGAGGAGACGCCGCGCCGGGACGGGTTGCTAAGACAATGGGTTAAAAATATCCTGTTTGTTTTGTGGAAAATATCCAATTTCCGTAATTGAAACCGGATGCAGTGGAGGAATGTATCGTTTCTTTTACCTTAAACTGTAATAAACTATGATAAGACATTTATTTTTTATCTTGATAAAAAGCTCTACTGCTTTTCCTGGTAATTTACTATACTTTACAAACAAAAAAAAAAAAAAAAAGAAAAAAGAAAAAAAAGAAAAGAAAAAAAGAAAAAGAAAAAAAACCTAATTGTTTTATTAGTAAAACTAGCAGTTTCCCGTCACGGCTTCGCCCGTGATTGAATTTTTTTTAGGTAATAAAATCTTTAAAAGAGCAACAAAATATTCTTCCTTAATATTTTTCCTTAATAAAATATTCTTCAACTATATTGAAACAACAAATTACTGTGTGTTGAGCTCTGAAGGAATTTTGCAAAACATTTTCTTAATGAGAACCATTGAGCAAAAAAAAAAAAAAAAAAAAAAAACATGTCAAATTTTAACCCCGTAGGCCCTACAGTCATTTTAAAATCATGTAGCCCTAAGAACCCTTAAGAGCCCTAAAGAACATAAAAAACTATATTTCTAAAACTGTTTCTTAGTAAACACCTATTAGCAAAACAGAACGTAAACTTTGAATTTCGACACCGTAGGATTTATGGTAATTTTGAGGATTTGTGGGGGGGAAGCCCCTGGAATAATTTTGAAGTCCTATGGGGCGGAGCCCTAAAGAACTTCGAAAACTATATTTGCAAAACCGTTTCTAAGTGAGCACCTATTTGCAAAACGGAGCATCCACGTTAGATTTTAATCCCTTAGCATATATGGTAATTTTGATGTTCTGTGGGGTGGAGCCCTAAAGTAAATTTGCTAAATTGTTTCTTAGTGAGCAACTATGAGCAAAGAGGAACGTCCATGTCAACTTTCAACCCCGCGGGCCCAGGGTAATTTTCAAGACTTTTGGGACGGAGCCCTAAAGAATTTCAAAATATATATATTTGAAAAACCTTTTCTTAGTGAGTAACCTACCTATGAGCTAAGGGGAACGTCCATGTCAAATTTCAACCCCGAAGGCCCTAACATGTTTTTGAAGTCCTGTTTGGCAGAGCCCTAAAGAACTTCGAAAACTATATTTGCAAAATTGTTTCTTAGTAAGCACCCATGAGCAAAGAGGAATGTCCATGTCAAATTTCAACCCCGTGAAGGCCCTAATGTAATTCTGAAACCCAGTGGGGTAGAGCCCTAAAGTGCCTTAAAAACTATATTTGCAAACCCTTTTCTTAGTGAGTGCCCATGAGCAAAGGGAATCCTCCATCATATTTCAACCCCGTGGGCCCTAGAGTGATTTGAAAGTCCGGTGGGGTGTAGACCTAAAGGGCTTCAAAACTGTATTTGCAAAACGTTTCTTACATTAGATAGGTATTACATATGAGCTAAGAGAATCGTCCTTGTAAAATTTAACACGTAGGCTATACAGTAATTGTCAGCTTCTTTGAGGTAGAGCGCTAAACAATTTCGAAAACTATAATGGTAAAACAGCTTCTTAGTGAGCACCCATGAGCAAAGAGGAACGTCCATGTCAAAAATTTCAACCCCGCGAATGCTCTAAAGTAATTTTAAAATCCAGTGTGGCGGAGCCCTTAAGTGCTTCAAAAACTATATTTGCAAAACCGTTTGTTAGTACCTATGAACAGTAAAAAAGTATATAGTAATAAAATACGAAATAAAGTAAACTGCACTTAATACAACCAAAGTACATCAGACTAAATATAATAGTGCATCACTATAATCTTGACAATGTCAAACATAAATAAACATTATATCTCACACCTAGTTACTTCTATGCTTATCGGCATTTTCTTGAATGAATCATCATGTGGCAGATGTAAACAAACCTAATTCAATTTCCATAATCATATGTTAGAATACAAAAATGTTGCTTCCATAAGAATAACATGGTAACTTTGAGGACGTCTAGGGCGTAGCCCTTTGTGAATATTAATATGAAAATAGTCAGACTTTCCTATTTCGAGCCTAAAGAATGATTATACCAAATTTCAGCACCCTAGCTAGTCGGGAAGTTGGAGAATTAGTGATGAGTGAGTCAGTGAGTGAGTGAGTGAGTGAGTGAGTGAGGGCTTTGCGTTTTGTAGATATAGATATCCTAGTTTTTGCAATCCTCATGGTCCATATTTCCCACATGGGTATTTGCTGTTTACGAGTAGTTTACATGTAGGCCTATACGAATAGTTTTCAAGTAGGGCCTAATATTTTAAACGAGGTGATTCAAGAAGGACGTCATATTAACACTGTAAAAGAATGCTAGAAAGTAAAGAAAATTTAGTAACGTTTCATCTAAGTAACTTATATGCGACAATTATTTCTAAGTACTGTAAAGGCTATATGAATATTTTTACCCTTACAGAAATTAACTAAAATTAAAATTAACACTGATGAAATCGATAAGTTTTCTATGCCACTTTCAAGTTTTTATATTCGATCTACTTGATTTTGCTGTTTTTGTTCATAAATTGATTATACGTACTTTTAACCGTAAAAATCTCTAAAGCGTGACCTTCTATTATCTTCTTCTTCGACTGCAAAAGGGCACAAAACAGAAAACGATTTTACAATCACAAATTAATCACTTGCAAAGGTACAGATCTTGAAGGAAAGACACAGAAAACACAATAAAACTCAAGTGGGACAGACAATAGTTGTGTAACCCTGCGGCTACATTAAGTCGATTGCTCGGGGGGATTGTTTTGAGGGCGAGTGACTTGGAGGACTCTCGAGTGACACTCTGACACTCCAGACCCGCATGTTGTGACTATCAACCACCGGCCCGGGTGACGGGGTGATGGAGTGCTCGATCAAGTGCGTCGCAGGAGTCAGGTTGAAGAAGGGTCGCGGTAGCTTTGACACCTAGGTATTTTCTACTTTTAGAAGAGAACAGGAACATTCTAAGATGATTGGTTCAAAAGAGTTTAAGATTTTCGAAGGCTTCCATTCAACAGAATCTGGTTTATCATTCATAATTTTCCTATAAAAATTTTTCAAAACTTTAAACACCAACGGATATCCAATTGGAAGAATCTATCAATGGAGAATACAGATATAATCCTCCTGTCGTTGCTGCAGCGTATATGAAAAATATTTCAATGCCTGTCACGGTATTAGTCCTGACATTACTTTTTTGCATTCTCTTTTGTTCAGTACCACAGCATAGTTCGAATTAAGATTAAATTCGGTGTCACTCACTGGTCTCCTTTGAACTTCTATGGTGGGTCTTCCTGGAGTTATAAAAAATATATTTTTAAAATAATGCACGAAACATAAAAGCTCCATCTTCAGATATCTTTTTTGTAACATCGAAAGTCACATTAATCTTTAAAAACACGCATTCTGAATTAGAAAAACTCTGTTGATAATAAAAGACTCTGTTTGCAGAATTTCAAAGTGTCTCTACCACCCTTAAATTATTTATGCTTTTATTTCGGTTGATGTACAACACTAAGGTTCCTCTTGAAGCATCTACTTTTCTTACTTTCCAAAATCCCCATTTACATTTTTAAATCACACAATTGTGCACTAATTCCACACACAGCCCCAATGGAGAACAATCCAAACAGCAATCGAGCGTTCCCGCATGACGTCTGGTATAGTTTTCAAACACCGGGCCGCTATTAGCATGTAGACATGATCCTGTCATCCCTGCTAGCATCTGCCCCGGGCCCCCGTACAATACAATGCGTAATACGATCTTCACCAGGGGCAAGTATGAGTTTCGAGCCCCCCAATACGGGTAAACATTTTCGAATCGCGCCGCGGGACGCCGGCCGGCTGTGGGAATCTGGATTTTGGGCCCACAACTTTTGTGGCCGCAAGATTTTTGAAGTGGGCTGCGCATTGTTGACAGGAAGTGGGCGTTTTGGCAACAGTGGCGGTGGAATATTTTGACACGTTTTTGCCAAGATTTGGATACGTATTCTTTTGGTTATCAACGGAAATATTGAGAACAGAATATGGAGAACCTTTATTAGGGCGCTCGAGAACGGAATTATGTATTTTATTGATATATTTTGTTACCCTACATAGTAAAACGAACTACCTTGAAATCGTTTACCTTTGTTAAATGTATTTAGAGCGAGGTGAAAATATTAAATTAAACTACGGTAAAACGAATGGGAAGTTGGGTTTTGCAGTTAGAAAGTAGCATTTCTTCATATCAGCTAAACAAGATTTACTATATCAATTTATGTTTAATATATTTTTACACTTTTATTCTTTAAAAATGAATTTATAATTCATTTGCCTCTTGAAAAGAGTCAAATTTTAAGAACATAAAATGAGAGAAGATAAACTTTATGTAGATCCCTACATTATAAAAGTGTTTAGGAAGCAATACAACAATACAAATTTACCATATGCAAATATAAGTACACTCTTTTACAGTAATTCCTTTGCTTTTATTCTTTGTAGTAATATTTTTTTCGTTTATTTTCTAAAAGATTTTTTTATTTCCAGAATGGAGAGGAGATTTCAAAGGTATTGAGAACATTATTCTAGAAAATGCTACGTTCTGAGTGAGTCAAAACATTTTAATCTGTATGATTAGACAAGTAACGAAAAATGTTATTAGACAAATTACTTTTTAAATATGCCTTTACATAACTGCTTGGAAACATACAAAATGTTATTACTGAAATGTCATACACTAGACCTTTCTATGAAATTTAAATTTTAGTTTGTGACATAGTACTATGGATATATGACTGAATAGCTTACATTTATGTATAGCTATTTAAGCTATTTACCATATAAATCTATTTTCCAGTCGATATATAAAACGATTCTTTTTCCAAATTTTAACTCATTAGTCTAAACTCATACTGTAATTATTGACTTCAAGTTTTAGTTTCTGAAAATTTTTGTCTGGTTTTCTCTCGCTAAAGACAATACTTCCGATATATTTGCGAGCTCACATCGCCTCTTTATCTAATCTAAGAATGTATGCAGCTGTAGGCCTATCTTTGTCAAAACACACAGCAACATATCGGTAGTAATCATTCGATAATCGCTTTCGAGGTATCGACTCGCTATCGGGTTGTCAGATTTGACAAATCGTTCAGCTGCTGCTATTTAACCAAGGTGTCGCTTATCAATCCTATCTTCGACTATAGAATCCGATATCATTCGATAATCGCTTTCAAGTTATCGAATCGCTATCGGGTTGTCAGATTTGACAAATTGCTCAGCTGCTGCTAGCCAAGGTGTCGCTTATCTATCGTATCATCGACTAATAGAATCCGATAAACGATATAAATATTCTTCGCGCCCTACCCCATCATTAGGCAGGTGTCATGTCGCGGTCCCGTTTTTAGAGTGCCGTTTTCGTTTTCTTACATGCACATGTACAGTTTTTGCTACTCGAAATTACGAGTGAAAATGTTGCAGATGCAAATATTTTAATTAGGAATAATTGCAAACAATCAAGAGCCTTTGTAAGTCCTTTCTTTGGCAACAATGTAGTCAAAAGCATCTCCAATGATGTCCGCATTCGACAAAGATAGATTTTTATGTAGCATCCAGTTGGGATGGTTCTCTGTGAATGTGGAAAATGATTCCCTATATTTTGGAAATGCAAAAAGTTTTAAGATCCAGGAAGTATAGTTTTGAAGAGAAGTTTTCAGGTTCACCACAACATATATAAAAATTTTACAGAAAATTTCAACAATGAAAAAAATTGTGTAGGAACAAACTGTTATCAACTATTCAAAAACTGTTAATGTTACTAATCCAAAGGTTCAGAGCAGGTTTTAGATTTAACTACAAAATGTGATCGACTGTAATCACATTATATCTAAATAAATATCTCTATAGCAACAACTGTCGTTGATAACCGCTCATAGAGTTCTAAAAGATAAAGATCTCGATAAAGAGTAAAAACTCTAAATTACATCCGAATTAAGCCTGTGTTGAAAGAACAATGAATCGAATCATCGTGAATCAGAAGAAGTGAACAACAGGGATGATTGATTGACAGCGAGCATTTACCCTTCTTGGATTCCAAATTGGGCTAATTGAAGGTTACGGGCCCATCGGGAGGGGCTACGAGGCTCTAGCCCTTCAAATTTGTGTCTAATTGGAATCTCCTAAGTAACCATTACCATCGGAAGGCGCACCCCCCCCCCCCCCCCCCAAGAGACAGGAGACAACTAACGAGAGCCGATATTCAAAACTGATTCTTTCGCGATTATTCTATCGGTTATTGGGAGCGACTTATGAAATTATTATTTTCACCGAACGAATTCTAATAGCTACGTTTGGACTGAAGTTATATCAGGTCAAGTGATCAATATGTTTTTCCGAAGAGAATTTTGCCCTTGAGAGGATCCAGGTGATGGAACAGGCGATTAAACCATTGTAGATTTCAATAAAATTGTACTGAAATACTACAGCTAACTGATGCAAAAACCACTAACATAGGCTTTGAAGGTTTTCTTACAATTTTGAAGCATTATTATTTAATCTAAATCAACAAAAGTACCTTATACCTTATATTATTAACTTTGGACTTTAAAGATTTAGTTGAATATTATTAAGTTCCTTGCAGTTGCAAGTACCTACCCCCAACAATTTGTTATATTTTTTAACAGAGAAAGGGTGTTATGAAGTAGTATTATCTTAACTCAATTTTTTAGGAATATAAATACAGGTAATGTATAGCATATCTATATGTTGTGAACAATATCAGTTAAATGCTGTGTAAACAAATTCCTCGCAAAGTTTACACCTGTCACACACAAAGCACATATACATTTTTAATCTATTTCCTTAACAGTTAACCCACTTAATTAACAAGCTTATTGCAGTGAACTTCCCGATAATAATGTATATCTTTCACCTTCAAAAAGTATAAACAAATAACTTTTATCGACAAGTGAGCTGATTATACCGTGCTAAGTGACCGTTAATGGACAGCCTATCATAACTGTAAATGCGAGGAGGACAGCGAGCCTCGCCATAATCGGATACCAGCTGTCAGACGGAGACGGAAGATGACGAAGACGAGAGACCCAGGACTGAGAGGTCTCTTTAATGGGTTCGGACAAAAAGCGAGAGCTGCAGATTAGAGGATCAACCGATCAGCTGGCGTCGAGTCTAGATTAGGACATTAAACAAACTCTCTCGGATTGGGGAACATTATAAAAGCTTCGATACACTAATAGGTTGGCAATGAAGCGGGATCGCTTTTAATTTGGAATTCGATCAACATATTGGACACGTTGTAAAAGCTATTAGCATATTTATTTATTTCAAAAGGCGTCTTAGCTTTTTGATAAGTCTTTCTGAGTGTATCACTCACTTTTTATCACACGAAAATGGTAAAACCTTACAGGGGTTGGTAAAAGTCGGAGATGTTATTGCGTAAAATAAAAATTTAATACCTGAAAAAGCTACATGGCAGAAAAAGTGACGGTGATTTTAAATTTAACTAAAGAGGTCCAGGACCACCTACGCCATCAATACCTTAAAAGTAGACAAAATTGTTAAACTATCTGATATGTAGACAAATTGTAACAAAATGTTATTTGAAACACTATACAGAACAAAATCGATTATCCGCAAGTCAATTATATGGATGTGCCTACAGAGTATTAAGATATTTTGTTGAAATTAGTAAACGACTCCCGTTAAGAGGTTATAGATAGTCAAACATTTTCATGTTTGACTATCCCAACCCCTCTTACCAGTTAGTTAGGATAATCGACTCTTCACTGTATACATGAAATATTTTTTTACGATTTTATTTGTAACTGAGGCGTCGTTTGACTAGGCCAGAAATTTCTTAGGGGGTGAGGTTTGGTCATCAGGATCTGGTATTAATTAATCTAAACTGTTTTAAACAACAATCTGCTTATTTAAACATGAACATAAAGGGTAGTTTGCTCCGTACAAACGTCCTAATTGAGTAGAGATTGTGGGCCTACTTACTGGTAGACCCTATTACAATTATTTATTTAAAAAATTTCGCGTAGGGGGGGGCTTTTGATTACCCAACCCCCTCCTTAGCTACGGCCCTGTTAGAATATATACTCTTTCATATTTCTCCCCAATCGTGCGTTTTCCTAGTTCCAATACCATTCGCAAACTTCCCCTTTCACTGCAAATAAGCGAAACCAACACGACTCCCGTGGCCAAACAAAACTGCCGCTACTGGACAATTGCATAAACAAACCGGTGGCGCTGTGGCGCGATGGCGGCCGCGTAACGAACTACAGCGTAACACAATAACAGCTGTTGTGTTGTGTAACAGTGACAAACACTGCGGCCAATGGCGCCGCTGTCTGCTGCTGCTCCCGCCTCTAATGGCATTACGCGTGTGACAATGGCCACCGGAACAATCCGGTCATATTTTACTCTGTTTTGTCACCGTTATCGGCTTAAACACCCGGGGGTGAAAAGCATTACCGCTGTTTACACGCGATTGAGGTCGGATCAGCTGTTTTCCCGCGCTGTCAATCAGGGTGACAAAATGGCGGGAATTAGTTTTTTTTCGATGCGCGTGTCAGTGCAACCTTGAATAAAATTTGGGAACGACAATGGCATTGTAGGCTACATAACAATGTACTGTACTGAGTGTCTATGTCATATTTAACTTTATTAGCAATCAAGGTGGGCTAATTTTCTAGTAACATTATGTTTGTCATACTTAAGCCGCGTTTACACTGGAGTTGCAAATAGGCCTACGTGTTGGCAACAACATGTTGCAGATTTTTGTTGCGTAAATGAAAACAGCTCTAATTTTGTCTGCAACAATACAAGTTGCAGACAGATTTTAGACCGATTTGGAGTGTCTCCAATAAAATTTTTGTTTTCCACTCTCAGTGAAACAGTCAAAATCTTGCAGACAAAAAGTTGCAGACAAATGTCTGCAACTCCAGTGCAAAAAATTATGCCTATTTAGTTATTTACTCAAAGACGATTTAGCTGTTTTTGCCATGTTTTAAAGAAACTTTTTAAACAATTGTGTTTTATACTATAAAGATGAACCAGTATATTTCACACATTTATTTTGCAACATAGAAGGGGTGATATACAGGCGAAATACGAGGTAGATAAACATTGTAGTCATGTAGAAGAAATTGAATTAGAAAAGATCATGTTATTAACAAATATGACGTGAATTTTTTCTCTATTCAGACCTGTTGTATAACCTAATTACACTATTACTTCCGAATAACCTATTCCTTGACTTTTTCTCAATGAATTAGGTCTACAATCAGAACTGAACTGTTTTGTTATTCTTCATCTATTAAGAACCCTAACCCTGCCCTACTGACTGATTTATTATCACAATGGTGAAATGAAAGTCGTCTCAGTCCTCTCTCTCCTTTTTCTTTTTCAACTAAACTTTATAGCCAAGCCCTCTCTTGTCATATCAACACTGGTGTTTGGGTCGAGGATTGAATCTATATAATTTTATGGATGTATATAATTTATAACGTAGCGTTTTGAGATATTTTGACAAGCATAATAATAATTCGTAACAAATTACAATTCACAATAGGCCTACAATTAGTTGGCACTGACAATCCGTCCTCTAGTTTCCAACCACTTCATTCTCCTCCCATTACGCAGCCGTTGCCAACTTAACAACCGCAGACAGCCAAGGCGACAGGAAGGAGGTGGCTGGTTATACGGTGTCATCATGTTGGTAACATTGTCGGTAAACAGGACATCCGCGCAGGACAATGCTGAGGAAACCGATCATCACCAGGGTAATGGGCGCCATTCAGTCACCATTCCCCATTCATTCGGCCATTGAGGCGATCAACATGCGCATCACACTGTGGTAAACGGTCCAATTCCCTTCAATCGTCTTAATCTCCCTTGCTGCAAGCCAGTCTCGTGTCTCAATTGAAGTCTAGGCGTCTGTTTTACACGAATAAACAGTGAAATACTTTTAAAATGATCAATAGTTATTGGTTAATGTGTCCTAGTCCTATGTCGATGAATGTAAATTCGGAGATGACTGGCATGACCATTAAATCGATAAAAAGGTTTAAGTCTTTATAATTTATCAATAAGAAAGCTACTTAAAAAGCAGTGTGTAGTGATACTCCAACCTCTGTACTATTTTGGATAAGGATAAAAATATCATATCTGCTTTTCGTCCTTCTCTCTGTGCTATACATCACCTACTTTTTAGTGTTCCAGCAGGATGTAGCATAATCCATGATATAATTTTATGATCTCTCTTTTATCTTCTCTCTATGTTATTTCTGTTGAACCAGTTGAGTGCAGCAGCAGAAGCACTCTGCATTGCATCTGCACTATGCAGAATGCTCTGCATGCTAAAGCATTCTGCGTTCGTGTACTTTGTTCCTCCTGTTGATCCACTTTCTGCACTGACTTTGTTTGTTTGTGAGAAACTGCCATCCGAACCACAGACATACTTCCTCTTCCATATTTTCTTTCTGCCTCTACATCTGACAATCTCTCCTGCTGCCTCAGAATCCTGCATCAGCGTAGGCTAGTCTTCTACTATACATTCTTGTGCTTTCTTTCTTCTTGTTGATCCCCTTTCTGCACTAGCTTCTTGTTTGTGTGGAATTACCATCCTTCTCGCCCAACTTTAATTAATTTCTACCTCCAGACCTGACCCTCTCTGTCGAGCTGTTACAGAATGTAGGAGCTAAATCAGCGCCAGCCCTTGTACTTTTTCTTAATCTCTTTCGTCATGTACATACAACTATAGCCTACTTACCGTATGCCAACAGTTTATGAAGCTTCTGTTTTTAGATTTCTCACCTAATTCTCCTCATTTTCTCCTCATCACCCTGGCAGCAGCGGCTAGCCTTCTATGTTCCTGTGTTTTCTTTCTTCATGTGCATCCATCTGCTGTACTTGGATTTAGATCCTGATTATTATAGGCTCCTCCTTATTTCATTCTTCTTTCTTCACCCACATCTGATGTTCTGACCACTCTACCCATGTTCTAGAACCAGCAGCAGCAGCGCGCGCAGCCTTCTAAGTTCTTGTGATTGACTTATTCTTGTGCATCCAACTATTGGTCTATTGGTCTTACTTCTAGTTTGTCAGCCTTCTAGGCTTCCTCATTAATTCTTCTCTCTTCCTCTTCATCTTACCCATCTTTCCTATTCCAGAATCAGCAGAAGCAGCGGACAGCCTTCCACGCTCCTGTGAATTCTTTCATCTACTGTACTATATAGCATCTTGTTCTTGAGTTTTTCATCTAATTCTTCTCTCTTCCTCCAGTACTGACCCTCTCTCTTGTGTTGCAGGATGCAGCAACAGCAGCTATCCTTCTATGTTCCCGTGATTGCCTCCTTCTTGAATATCCTTCTACTGTACTAGCATCTTGTTCTTGAGTTTTTCATCTAATTCTTCTCTCTTCCTCCACATCTGACCCTCTTTCTCGTGTTACAGGATGCAGCAGCAGCGGACAGCCTTACACACTCTTGTGAATTCGTTCTTTAAGCACATCCATCTACTGTACTAGCATCTTCTTCTTGAGTTTTTCATCTAATTCTTCTCTCTTCCTCCAAGTCTGACCCTCTCTCTCGTGTTGCAGGATGCAGCAGCAGCAGCTAGCCCTCTATGTTGCCGTGATTGCCTCCTTCTTGAATATCCTTCTACTTTACTAGCATCTTGTTCTTGAGTTTTTCATCTAATTCCTCTCTCTTCCTCCACATCTCACCCTCTCTCTCGTGTTGCAGGATGCAGCAGCAGCAGCCTTACACACTCCTGTGAATTCATTCTCTAAGCACATCCATCTACTGTACTAGCATCTTGTTCTTGAGTTTTTCATCTAATTCTTTTCTTTTCCTCCACACCTGACCCACTCTCTCGTGTTGCAGGATGCAGCAGCAACAGCAGCTATCCTTCTATGTTCCCGTGATTGCCTCCTTCTTGAATATCCTTCTACTGCACTAGCATCTTGTTTTTGGGGTTTTCATCTAATTCTCCTCTCTTCCTCCACATCTCACCAACTCTCTCGTGTTGCAGGATGCAGCAGCAGCAGCTAGCCGCCCAGCTGGCGCACTCCCACGGCCACCACCACAGCTCGACGTCGCTTCACTCCCACAGCGAACCGCCGCCCAGCCCCGCCGCCGCCTCCACCACCTCCGACTCCTCCATCAGCCTGGGCGCCCCCTCCCCGCAGCCGCCCCCGCCGCCCCCCTGCACCCTCCACAGGCCCTTCTCGTGATACAGGCCTCCCTGGCCTCTCGCGATGCCCAGCCACTCGCTACTCTCCTAGGAAGGACTCTGTCTCCCGTCCTCAGTGTTGAAGTTGAATTCAGTGTATCATAGGTTTCTTGTGAGTTAACTTGTACAGTACAAATTAAGATCAGGTTTTGGCATTTTATAGACCTTAGAGAGAAAAAAGATTGTTGTACTAAAATTGATTGGTTCTTGATAGCTCTTGAAGTTTAGGATACTCATAGCATTGACTATGTACTTTGCCTCAAACTAAATGCATTGGATGAGAGGTCTACTGACGGTAGTGTAGCATAGTCAATGCTCATAGAAACTTAGAAAATTAAACCCCAGTTGGACATGTAACCACAAATTGGGTGTGGGATATTTAAATGTTGTTATCACGTCCATAAATTCAGATTACCTACCTATGTTTTTGTCGGGTGCGTTTTGACCTAGAATTTGATAATTTATAAATTGAGGAACACTACTTTATTTAAAATAGTTACGCATTGCGTCAACACGTTTTGCCAACGACATCAAAATATAGAATTAAATAACGCCAATTGTAATTTTACAAATTTTGACGTCGACGAAACTTGTAACTTTAAAACAATATGAAATAGTGCAGTGCTTAAGAGAAAGTTAATTAAAGGGATAGAGCTATGTACAATGCGGGCATCTGAGTACTGTTCGCATTGTTGACCAACAATTCTGACGTCTCGAAGGTAAAAAATCCATCGGTTTTTAAATTTTTTATATTTTAAATCCATATGAACCTATAATAATTCAACTCTGATCAACTTTGATTTATCACAGCTTAATATGGATTCAAAATAAAAATAAAACTAATCAAATAGCCCAAGACTTCATCTTTTATTTAAAACCCTCTGACTTTTACGGATTTAAAATAAAGGCACAAAATGGGAACTGATGAATCGCTGCATGACGTTCTGAGGGGAGGAGCCCTTACATCCCCTCATTGAGGATGGTGATGGTATATAGGTAGAAACGCTTCTGACAAACACATAACTATCATATATGGACGAGAGAACAAACATATAAACCTAAAAGATTTGAAAGGTACAAATTCTTAACCCTTATTTTAAACTTCGTAGAAAATTATTTAACAACTACCGTGCCGAAACTTGTATAATCAGGTAGGTAGTGATTATTTTTTTCGAAATAAAAAAAATCTCAATTACAACCGAAATAATTTGATTATTTTGTATTTTACAGTACTGTATTTGGATTTGTTCTGACTTGAACAGTACTGACCGCTTTTATTAATAAAATTATGTAAGGTATCCTAATATTCAATCAGGCCTATATTGACAATGTTTGTTTGATTTGTAACCTAGGACAAGAGATATGGAGAGTAGCTTATGGTGTTAAGTGCGTGTCTTGCAAACTACATTATTTTTAATTTGAAAGAGGGTTCAAAATCTCAATAAAAACTATTCTTTAGAAAAATAAACACAAAAGAGACACACTGTGTCCAATAAAAATATGTTATTAACGGTTTAAAATATAAACTTTGAAGTTTTAATTTTATTAAATTTTACTATGTTGATATACTGCATTATAATTGAGATTTTTTAGAGAAATTTCATCCAAGAATTCTAGCTATAAAATATTCCTCAGAATAAATTATTTCGTAATTGGGACCTCACAATTTTTTACACTTAATCAACAGAAAGAAATCCTAAAGTAAATTTTCATACAGTTTAAATATAAAACTGTATTTATTCTGTTTACGCCATGATGCATTCAATTTTCGTTCTAACAAAACAACCTCTTTTTTAATTTATTTTAAAGCTAGCAAGACACGCACTTCGGACTGTCACCTCGTAGTGTAAACCATATTGTGTATTTAAATATTTATATTGAATAAAATTATAAATCATATATATAAATATAGTTATCATATGAATATATAATACTGTGCTGTACATAATAAAATATATAACCTCACCGAGGTCTCTGTATCAGTCAATTGTTCCAATCTGGGAACCCCCATGCTGTCCTGCCATGTACATAGGTATAACCGTTCCGCATACAAAGTTTTGTGCAATTAAAATTATATTAATTTTATTTTATACTTAAGCATAGTGAAAAGGTTATATTAACTCAAATAGTATTATTTTACGCTTGGAAAGTGTTATCTCGCTTAGATTGTAATGTCTGTGCAAGATTATTTCATTGGAGCTGTAGCCATGTGTTTAACTTTATTAATAAGTTTACTTTTTGTTCACTAATTGTATTAAATACAGTTAAAAAACATTGTTATAGTGTATTCGGACTAAAATATTTATATAGGCCTACTAAAAATGATTTCAAACTAAATTTTCGTCATGATAATTTTCTTAATTTTTAAAGGCCTAACTTATATATATTTAGATATTTATTCTAATTTTTAGAAACAGTCCCACCACAGTTTACAGTTTTGTCGAGAGATATTATTTATGGCTAAGGTTTGGGGAGGCGTGAAGGCTAAAATAGCTTATACCAACATTTACAGCAGTTAGTTGTCATTCACACTCACCCATATCAAGCATAAATTCGATAAACGTATAATTAATAACTAAAATTCTCAACATTTCCTTGAGGAAACAACCATACCTTAACTGCTCATAAAACCATTTATCATTCCTTGGACTGGGGTGGGCTAGAAAAATTAAGTCATATTTCAAACCAGTGTCAACAAATTACTGTTATTTATGTGCTGATGGAATCAACAAGGCAAGTAATTGAAGGCTAATGAAGGATGTTAAAATAGCAGATGGGGTTTGAGAAACTGAACACCTGCCCATGTTCTGCTTCCTACTTGAAGTAATGTGAAATTGTATAACAAAATTGTTTAATTATTTTTCGTGCTCCATTTTTTTCATGCTCGCCAATAATTCAATCACATGAATTTCACAAGAATTTCAAATTAAGTTTTTTTAAGAGTGAGCAAAAGCCTCGTAATTCTTAAAATCTTTCTATCTTTATAAAAACATTGGCTTAAGTGTTAGGCCCTAAGTCGACTTAAATTGGATATATCTGTTTCCAAATAGATTTTATATCGTATTAATACCTAGTAATTTCTACCCTCAACAATTATAACAAGAAATTAAAAGATCAAATTAAACCATTTAAAGGCATTGTTTCAGTCGTGTAGAACAAATATAGGTCTACATATTTTGAACCAATCTTATGATGAAAATTATGTGTATTCGAAAAAAGTATTATTTTAATTTATAGTAACGAATGTAAAATACAAACTGTAAAATTACTTCAGGCATAAACTCGAATTTATAACCTAATATACCCTAATTAATTGTGATACCTATTATTTATTCCTGAATCGTCCTAACGGATTTACTATTAGTGTTAATATTTTGTAAATATTTAGGTGTAGCGTCTCTACCTTGGATAGTTTGTGATGTAAGGTGCAGACCAGACCTGTAACTATACTGTAACTACTGTTAGTTTTGTAGATAGAGTGTACACAGCTTTACCTTGTTGTATTTGGCCTCCCGCTCATGTATATATCATGCAAATATATCACTTACATGAAAATGCTATGCTCTAATTTTTTCAAAACCTCGCCTCCTTGTGTGTTTGTGAAGAAAAATTAGGTATTAGGCCTAGAGGGCTTAGAGGGAAATTGACGGAAAAATGCACTTCTTTAAATACAGAATTAAAGTAGCTTACAATCAATGTAAAGTCAAGTAGGTTACGCTTTATAACTAGAGCCAGAGATTGACACTGCAGTAATACAGTTCTCTTTAACTGTTTAAAGTTTATTTTTCCCAATTCTGCTGATTTTTCAATTGAAGATTAAAAATTAGTTTACCTTACTTATTATTTTTAGGTTTTAACTTACTAATATTTTTATACGGTATAATACGTCCAAAAGTTACTTTATAGTATAATACAATACAAAATACACACCTATGATGAAAATGCATTAAAAAGGATTATAATCATATAATAACTATGTATTAAAGTTAGTTATACGAATAAGAACGATGAAGGTAAAACTGAATTATTTTTTGCTCCTACTTATAATTTCTCAAAAAAAAAAAATAAATAACTACTGAGTACAAAATGAAACATTAGGCCTTCTTTGCACAGTATTTGGGATGTAAAAAATTATACTTTTCTATTAACTATAATGAAGTTTTTCTTCATTTACTTTCTACACACTTTTGGGAGTGTTATAACATTCATGCTTCACAATATATAATATGTGAAATAGATAAAAAATATAAAAATTCAATAAAAATAAGATTAAAAAAAATCAAGAAATAAGCATTACAAAAAGCAAAAACGTATTGTGTTTACGAATTTGATAATGAATGAAATATACGGCATAGTATAGAATGGGCTGCTCTAAAAATATACATAGGATTTTAAAAAAGTAAAATAATAAGTGGGAAAATATACAGCAATGAAGCCCTGCCATTAGAATAAGTGTTAACAATTAGCAACAAAAGTATGAGTTGACAAAACATCACCCATTTTGAAAATACCACTATAGTTTAAATCATAAGTAAAATACACTTTATATATTTTTTAAAGCAGAAATATATGAGGAAACAATTTAATTTTTAACCTATTTAAGTTTTTTTTCATTTTATCAAAATTAATAAAACTGTCTATGGTGGGCAAAAAATTTCCTTATATACAGTTTGCAAAGACATTTTGGAAAGTTTTATAACGTCTGATTTAAGCAATATATTGGCAGTTAAAAGATACCAATGCCTTTTATTGGCAGACATGAAGAAAATCTTATAACTCAGCCATCGATGATGAACTCACCTAAATTTCGTAAACTGTTTAAAATGAATGTTTTCAATACATACGTTCATCGATGTGTTTACGAAGATGACTCAATTAATTTGACACGTAAACACGTCCCTATCAAATTGGGATTCCTATAATAATCCATTGGGTAATAAGACAATACTAGTAGTGGGGTTTGCCTACTCCTGGTCCAGTTCAAGGTCAGCGGTTGTAAGTGTTGTAGGGGTAGTAGCGGCTGGGGTTTTTTTTGACAGTGATGGGTGGGTTTTGGAAGTGGGTCAAGGTTATCCGGAGGGGTTTTTAAAAAAGGTGAGCCCCGAGGGGTTAGATTGAAGGTGGGTAAAAATTTATTTAATTAAAGAAAAGTAGTGGTTTTATTTGAGGAGGTGTTGAAGTGTTGTTTACTGGTGATGGAGTGGTAGACGCCAAAGGCGATAGCGATGAGAAGATAAAAACATACTATCCACAGTACGCATTTGAATAGTCGTAAAAGCTGAATCATTTCTTGTTGATTCTTTATTTCTAATTGTAGTCTGTTGATTTCGAGTTTGAGTTTATCCTCTTCCAATTGTGATGTAAATGAAAAATCATCCATCATCTTCGTGTATTAAATGTGTGCAGGTAAAAATGGGAGCGGTGTTGATGGTGAGAAAGTTGGCGATGAAATGAGAAACAGAGATAGGGACAGGTTATATATTACTGTAAAAATGGTGGGGGGTAAAGAAAATAATTGTAGTCGACTAAACATCATTATTAGCTGTGTCGGGTGTTGCAGCTTTGGAAGATGGAAGACTATTATCTGGCAGCTGTAAAACTTCGACGTCTTCGCTTTCCATGTTTTCGTAATCAGAAGAATTGTAGGAAACTTCCACAGTGATAGTAATGGTGTTATTTGGAGTGATTATTAGATCACTTAAAATTTGAAAAATAGTTTGTAATTCTTCTTGTGATTGAATAAGAAAAGTACATTTACTTGTTGTTAAAGGAGAGGAGCTCATTGTTCGGAAGTTAGCAAACAAATGGTGAGCGATGGTCAGAGGGTTACTTATATGTGGGCAAAGGTGGTGGAGGGGGAAGTAGAGGAGTGGGGAAGGTAGAGTGGTGGGGGAAGGTTGATATACCCATATGCGAACCGGCGGCCAGAGCATTTTGCCGCAAAACCCCATTTGGGTAGGTCATGGGTGGTGTGTAGAAATAAGCATTAGCTGTAATATAAATTAGAAACACTAATAATTGTCTTAAATCAAATATTAAGTTTACTTTTAACCAGAGTTTGCATTTCTTGTTCCTCGTTGTCCAATTCAATAATTTTAATACCATGAGTTGTTTCTTCTTCTTCCCCTGCACTGTTGGAAGATGACGATGATGAAAATATTCTGGTAGGATCCACATATTTTACTTTGATTTTGATCCATCTTAAAGGATACTTATCCATAAGTGTGAGTAAGTTGTGAAATAGAGTTTCCATCTCATCTCTTTCGGTAATTAAATGTTCAAAAGAAATAAACCTGTCACCCATGTTGTTGCCAGTCAGAGTAATGAAATCGGAATGAGAAATGTATTGAAGGATCTGTAGAATATATGTTGGTGGGGACAATTTCAAGGTCAACCGAATGAAATTTTAAAAAAGAGCTGCAGTCAGTGACTACAGCTATAGATCTGAAGCTTCAATAGGATGAGAAGACCAATCTGATCTGTATTTGCATGCATTTATGATGCATGTACAAAAGTCGTCTTTATAACATGCATTACACTCTCGGCAATTAACAATTTTTTCTGGATGAAATTTGATACATCTCTGGGGACAGCAAGTGTGGAAGTATCTTGATTTATAAATTTTAAAGGTTCGCAATTCTGGCGGTGGTAGTTGTTTTGTCTTGCATTTGCAGTAACAGGATCCGAAGAATTCACATTTTCTACAAGCTAATCCGTCTACCATCCATCTTCCTATATCGGTACATTTTTGTTCACAACAATAGCGTGGTTTGTACTCGTCTTTCTTGTTTTCCATGTTGACGCTTCTAAGTTTAGCCAAGAAATGAAGGTGTATAGTGTAGGATAGCATGTTTTATAGATTAGAAAAAGTGGTGGGGGTAATCTCAAGGTCATCCAAATGGAGTTTTAAAAAAGAACATCTTACAAGTGTAAGATGTATTTATTTAAGATAGTGAGTTTTCATCCTCTTTTTCTTTCTTTATATCTTGTTTGTATTTTTCTTTTTCTTCTTTAGCCATAGCAATGAGATCTTCAGTGGATAGTGGATGTACTTCTGGAAATTTTAGAATTAATTTTGGTTGGAATCCTTCTTTAGTCAATACTTGAAGATCGGATGTCATTTGTTCTACACTTTGATAATCTTTTCCGTAGATTTTTCCATTAAATTCAATCATCATTCTGTACAACATGGTAGTGGTAGTTGTTTTCGCTGCGTCAGTTGGGAAGCAAATGATGATTCTGTTTAGGTTACGCGTTCCTTTTATAGATGCCACAGCGACCACTCAATATTATTCAACATCAGTAATATTTCTGAAACTTAACATTACTTTGAGTAGATGGTGTTGTAGTTGAAGGTTGTGTGGAAACAAATATTTCTTCATTGCAGAATTTTTGTTTAGGAAACATCCTCATGTTGTTAGCGTAAACATCAATATTTAAACGATAACCACCGGCAAGTAATACTCGCAATTCATTAGTAAAATCGTCGAGTTCTTCAAAAGTTGTGATGGTGGTGGTATCATATGATGCACACTTCACCTTAAGAGACATGTTGTTATTTGTAATAACTGGAGAGCCAACAGAGATGCGTACAGCACGAAAGGTAGTCGGAGACTGATGAGATCCTCAAGAAAATTACGGCCTTTATATACCCTCGAAACTAGGTCAAGGTCACCCAAACGTGTTTTTAAAAAAGCAACATATCGATAGTGCAAAAACACTATCGATATGTTGCCTTTTTGTTATTTTTTTTTTTTATTTTTTATTTATTTATAATCAGTTACACACATGTACAACAGTATATATATAAACTACAGATTAGTTGCTAGTAGGCATAACATGAAGTGTAAGTTCAGTAGAGTTGCTTCCGCTAGGACCGTGAGATGCTAAGTAGAGTGTGCCGGGGTGAATCAGTCGTAAATCTTCATTCTGCAGCAGTTGAACAAAGCGTTTGGGAAGAAATACTTGAAATTTTGGTTCATCACCAGGTGTGTAGGGTGCTTCACTTAATGTACAATTGATAGCGTCTCCAATTGATGTTTCCATTTTCTTAATAGTGTGAATAATATAATGTTTCTCTTCCTTCAATTCTGAACATTTTTTTGTCGGTAGTATAGTAGATTTAGAATGTTTGTTAAATTGATCAACAAGCGATTGTAGAAAATTTTGTGACGCCATTATCTTCTTCTTGCTATTGTTCGTCTTCTTCTCTTTGTGTTTGCGTGTCAGAGGTGTTGACTCCCCGGAGGTTCGAGTAATACTGATGCATTGTCATAGTGCCGCTCTCGCTTTTATACCCTTCGTTTCCCCCACCACTTTGCTGGAGATAGACATTTAAACGATATGCGTTTTTTAAAGCACATTGAGACTGTTGATGTTTAAAGTTTTTAGATGAAATACAGATGTTATCAAAGTAGCAATAAAAATCTTTTTCCATTTGCACATTTATTACTTCATGGTTTGTATATGTTTGTATCCAATTTGCTTTTTCCAATCCTCTTGTAAAAATAGTTTTGAACTTTTTGCAGAAATGATTCATAATGTGTGGCATCATATTGTAGGTTATAAAACCTTCATCCCATCTTAGATTATGAAAATGTTTCATCAACCATTTGTTTGTTACTTTAGCTTTGGTTGTTAATCTGTTGAATGGTAAAGGAGGCATAAATAAAAAGTGATAAACAACAGATGTTATCATATCTAGTACCACTAACTCTTTAATTATAAAATTTCCATCATTACCACGGAATGCTTGAAACTCTATGATACCTTGCTTTACTTTTATTAATTCTATCTTCTTAGAGAATGAAACTTGTTTATCCATGATGACGTTCAGTAGGCAACTGGTATGTTAATCCAGATTGACAACCTTTTATACCCCCAATATTCTTCTTTTTACTTACAATATTCTTTATTTGTTCAATTTGTTGCCGATTGTTGATTGTTGAAACTTGATTCGTTTTCCTTGGTTTCTTGCTTTTCTTCATCTAAATTAAAGTTGGTTTGATAGTGGTGTAACTGTCTCCACATATCTACTTCATGTGGTATCCTATTGAAGATTGAAGTATCTACTGGACCATATAGGATTGGAACATATGGTTGTTTATCCAATGCATCAATTAAATAGTCTTTGATAATTGCACTTGAGAATATTAGCTGTTTTAAATATCTTGTTATAGGACCAGTAGCACAAGTTAAAGTGTAAAACTCTTCTTTAGTCAAATGTATTTTTATATTATATTTAGTTAAATCTCTAAATCGAACTAGTTGTTGACCACGTTGTTTAACAATATCGATTTCAATATTTGATTCCAACAAACCTAGTTTTGTTTTTCTTCCAAATGTATTGTTACTCAGATAACATTCCAAAAGATGTATATGTTTCATAAAAGATTCCCAAGAAGTTTCAGTGAAGGTTACCATTTTAGATCCATGATTTAAAATAACAGTAGGAGAGTAATCCAATGATTTCATCACTCCAGCAGATACAGTCTTTGTCATACAAGAAGAAATAGGATAAAATATTCGAAGAAATACTTCCGTTAAGATGTTGGTGGAAATGTTATCTTCAATTTTTCTTTTCTTTGTTTCTTTTTCAACTTCCTCTTCTTCTGTCTTTTTATGTTTAAACTTGAGGAACTCATCCATTTCCTGTTCAACTTGTCTTTCTATATCCAAACTATTGTCAGCCATAAAAGGTGTAGTTTCTTCATTAGCAGTTGATGTAGTAGAACTCATCTTGCGGACGATGTTACCCATACGACAATCAAAGATGAAATGAATTTCCAGCTCTTTTTTCTCGCTTTTATACTCGCAGATGACCTAGATATTGTTGATTTTTTGTAAAAACCTTACAAATTGTGCAGATGTTGTATTAATCCTTCTTAAAGTACATTCTTCACGATTCCTGTTAGCGGTGTGTAAGTAACTATTTTGTCATGTAGAATTAAACAGTATGCTGAAGTTCCATCTGGTATTTTATCTTCAAATTCCATTTCAACTTTTATATCTACACTTGAAGATTTTACAGATTCATTTTGTTTTGAACAATCGATTACAACAATTGGAGCTTTTGAATAAAATTGTTCTGGTGATAAAAGTGGTGTATTCGTCTTACCATAATATGATGATTGAAATCTTGCATACATGTCATATAGAATGGAATAACGTTTCTTGTCAAATGAAACATTTAAACTGTCATATGGAAAGAACTGAGAGTTTAAAAAAACTTTGCAATTCTTTATCTTGCAATGGTCAAATTGACCAGCGTGCGCGGTTATAACATCTTTTCGTTTAGTCTGAAAACCGACTATTATGTACCTTGCCCGTTCTAAATAAGTAGAGGTTTTAACAGTCCATGTTTGTCTTTCTGTTTGAGGCAATATGGGGTATTCATGAAATTCCCAACTCCTAAATGGTATTACAATATCACGGTCAGATTTTAATTTTTTCAATAATATTACTCGATGTTCATCTGCCAATCTGACATGAGGTACTCTCCATACAACTTTATCCAATTGAAGTTGCCATTCCAAATCGGCATCTTTAGTTCCACTTGGCGCTTGTATTACATCCTTATTTGTTGAAGATCTGAGCAGTACCAGTTCTTGCTTTACATTTATTATTATTCTCTTGTAATCTTCTGCGAATCCCAAAAGCAATCGTAAAGGTACATTAAAATCAAAGTAACCTTTTGAATTAGGAGTAATAGTGTCTTTATCAGGAGTCACCCATCCAGCCGAGATTAAAGAATTTTTTTCATTGGGTGTTATTGAAGTCAATCCTTTTAAAGTTGTTGATATACCAACTTTTTTTGTTGAATCAATTGTTACTCCAGATATCTCATATCTAATTTCATCAAACAGATATGCCATAGGGTTATTTATAAAAGGAACAGTTGAACCAGACTTTCCATCCAATGTTGTTACTCTTCCTTCGATATATAAATAACTTTCACATGGTAATGTGTAGATATCTTGTTGTTGAATGGGAATTCTTATTTCATCATTATTATTTAATTTTGATGAAGTGTAAGGGTTGTGAGTGTGATATTCCTTCTCCCATAGGGTTTCGTCGAATGTCGGTCCTTGCGCTATATCCAGTATATCCATGGTTGGCAAGTTTTAGTCCGATCTTTTGTAGGAAGCGTATGTTGTCCGGTGTTAACTCGTCGAATGTTGAGGAGCTACTGAGCTCCCGACTCTTCCGTTGTGGTTTAAATGATAATCCCATGTTGACTTTATGTTGCCGCTCTGATATGTAACCGTATAGTTATTGTTTCTCCTCTAAAATCAACACTAATACCGTCTTGATCCAATATGTTCAGTACGATGTCTGAAATGAAACTGGTGTTTAACGGTAGGTATATCAGGTTTTGTGGCTTCTCAACTATTTTAAAACCAGGAGCTACTGTCGGGTAAAATGTGTGTAATATATGTTGATTTACTCCATCTCTATATGATCCGTGTATAATATTACACGTTACATCAATACTGTTCACCTTTAATATTGTTACTGTTGTATCGCCAGTATAATCATTTCCAGGAGCTAAAATTCCTTTCTTCTTTGAAAATCCGAGCAAATTGCCGATTGAGTGGTCTAAGCTAAAATCTATATAATACTTTGAAGTTATTTCTGCTTTTAATGTATTATTATTACCTTTTATAGAAATATTTTCTTCTCCAAGTTTCTTTTGTAATACTTGGTTTATATCGTCTATTTCATATGCTCCTGTAGATAATGGAATTATTTTTAATTGTGAATAATTTCCTTTTTCATCTTTACTCTCATAATAATGTAGTAAATTATTTTTTCCTTCTGTAACATTGGGAATTGAATTGTATGTAGTCAAATCCAATAATGCTGCTTCCCATAGTTTATCCGTAGATAAACGTAACGCTGGGAAAAGTGTACTTTTCAATGTTGACGAATTTCCACTCAGCGATACTGTATACGATGACATCTTAAAGCTGACTGACGCTCTTCGCTAGGAACTCTAAACATAAATGTCCGCATATTTCCGTATTGCTAGGTTGCTCTCTTTTGTAGTTGTAGAATATATTCTTGGAGTCCCGAAAATAATGTTGAAGTTCTTTTGGTGGCGGTAAATTTCCAAAACTATCAAAGTAGTAAACATTTTCTCCAAGTTTTTTATAACATACCCAATGAGTACCTGGTCCATAATTAGAGTCTAAATTTACTATTCCAGTTTCATTTTTCCACACTCTATTTGGTAATGTATCTTTCATAAAAACTCCTCTGAAGAATGGTATTCTTAAACATTTCACATATTTTGACAATTGATAGTTTGTTAATGCTTCATTTGGAATTATCAATTTATTTTTCTTATTTAATACACACGGTACGGTCTTAAGTAAAGACCCGATCCGTTTTTTACCATTGACCATATGGATGTTTTCTTGACTTTCCTTTTAGGGTTAGTGCGATGTTTTCTTTTGATGTTCCCGCCTCTTTTTGCAGCTTCTTTTTTACTAGGTTTTTTCCCGCGTCGTCTGCCACCACCAAACTTAGCTTTCGTCTTCATGGCTGTTGTCACTGCCCAAGCTGCTGCTTTTTCCGCAATACTGGCGTCACTTGATTTAACCCTTTGCCAAGCTTTTTCCGCTAGCGCTCTATCCGCTATTGATCTATTTGTTGAATCTGCAAACTTGGAATACGCTATATCGTGTTCTTTGCAAGCTTGATCTAATTTATTAATTCCAGGATCTCCTCTTGCTAAACGTTTTGCCAACTTAGTTCCGGGTCCACAATATTGATAGCCTCCGGGCAGATGAAATTCGTATGGTAAAGCGTCTATTGCTCGATTTAGAACAGCACCAACAGGAATCCGTCTGAGCAGGGAAAACGCAGCTGATGTTATACCACGTCCTTTCTTAACGCTGTCTTGACGACGACTGAGCGGTGCGGTCTTCATTATGTCGTCTTATATAACCAGCGTGTTTACTCCACGAGCTGCTTTACATAAATGGATAACTCGTGCACAATGTTTTATATTTAAATATTTAATTATTCAAATTAATTATATACTGATTTATGATTCTATTTTTAATCCAAGCTTCTCGTTCATCGGGTTGAATCATCACATGACTCGTTGTACTAGCTATATGATTGTGGGTATCGATAAGTAAATTGCCCACTATTCTTATTAAACAATCTAAAGTTACAGCATCTTTCGGATGTTGAGGATCATGTAACTGCATAATACGTTTATCATTACACGTGTAAGCGGTCGAATCACTTTTCGATGTTGTTATGACTTGTCCAATAGTAGCAGCATCATTTAAATCTTCTCCTGGTAAAATATTAATTATTTTCTTCATTTTTGCATCATATTTGGTCCCAAAGTGTTTATCCCAAGTTATTGTTTGTTTCATTGTAACACAATCATTTGCTTCGTAACCAGGATAAATATCTTTTATTCTTCTATTACGACCATTGTATGTACCTAATGTACCACCAGTAGCAATTAATGTTTGCACCATTAGAGGTACATCTGTATCTTTTATACCAAATCTTCCATTTGTTATTGTTTTACGTCCTGCATCCCATTCATCATTTTTTCCTTGCATTAAATCAAACTTTTCATTTCCATGTATAAATGTATCTCCTCGCTTTAGCACGGCATCTTCATGTTTTACAAAATTCGATGTTCCCCTTTTTAATTCTTTAGATAGTTGTTCCATAGTAACAGCGTCTTTTGGTTGAGAACCGAACTTTACATTTGACAACACTTTCCCATAACAATCGATTTCATCACCATCTTGTAAAATACAGTTGTCCTTGATGTATTTCAGGTTTACAGCATCGCCGTCTTCCTTTGGGTATCCAATGTCATTTATAATAAACTTATAAAAAGAAAATCCTCGTTGAGTCTTTTCCGGTATTATAGAATGTAAATATTCTTTATTAACTGAATCTTTATCATTTTTTGGATTTGCCACATTGGTTATCCTATGATTTCCAGCATCATATGTTTGTCCATCTTTTAAATTATTACCCCACTGCAATTTTAAAGTATTTAAAAGTTCAGATGATAAATACTCTTTATTAATTGCATCAGAACTGTCAGTTGGTTTACCAACATTAATTATTCTATGTGATTTGACATCGTAAGTATTTTTGTCTAATTTCAATGATGTTGAAGTTGCTTCTTTTACTGTCTTTAAATTCGCTCCATCAGTATCTTCTTCTGGGTCTTTAATAAATTTTAAACGTTTGTTACTCATATCATAGTCACCTTCAGGTGTTTGCGGCAATCCACTTCTTTTTTTGTTTTCTCCTCCTTGTACTCCTAGCCCGGAGTACCGTCCGAACTTGTCGACACTCATGATTGAACTGATCCACTGTATACTCACAGCTCTCTTATATATCCATAATGATTTATACAACTATTCCACGATTTCGAAGTTCGTCAACTAAAGCCACCCATTCATTATTTAAACCTGTATGACCAGCTTCCATGGCTTCATGTAATAGTCTCATTCTATCGACCAATTTGTTTATATCATTATAGTAAATCACATTTGTATTATATAGGTTTTTCATTAAACCTTTACCAGACGTTGAAGATTCTCCTTTTTTCTTTTTACCATATTCATCCATAAGTGATAAGTCCATAAGTGATAAAGATTTCCTCTTTAGCGGTTTCTTCAAAGCAGGCGCAGTTCGTAATGTTGGTAGTTTTCTCAGGGGAAACAATCTTTTTATTACAACTGAATATTTAGTTGCGCGTGTTCTATTTATCATTGAATCTTTGGAGTAATTCTTCTTATGAGCATTAGTATTTTGCAAAATTTCTTTAAAAGTATTTAAATCTTGTAGTGTATATTTTATAGGTATATTTTTAAAAATCAGTTCAAATAATCCTTTTGTTCCTTTATATTTATGCTCACCAATAACAATGTCATCATCTTCAGTCAAATATACTTTTGAATCTCCTATTTTTAATTCATTTCCATCAATTCTCGCTCCATATACATGTGACTTGTGTAGTTTTGGGTTAGCTTTTATTTCATGTAACATCTTCATGATATACTTTCTTCCAAGAGGTCCTTGTTGCAATATATCACTACTTAATTTTGTTAGATTTGGAATTGATTGTTCTGCTTCAGGTATATGTTGTTCTTCTTCTTCTTCTTTTTGAACATTTATTTCTGGTTCTTCTTGTCTTGTTTCTTCTCCTTTTTGAGAAACTTCACTATCACTTGTGTAAGAATCATCATCTTCTTCTTTTTTTAAAGTCTTTACTTCAAATTTAGAAACAGGTAGTAAAACATCTCCTTCAAAATGAGGTTTACCAATTGTTTCTGTTATCTGTTTTAAAGGTTCTGTAATAGGCTTAAATGTAGTCTCCAGAAATTCTTCTCTTTCATTCAAACCCATTCTTAATGCTCGATTTTTAAGTCTAATCGAGTCACTCAGTGATTTTATTTCTTTTAATAGTTTTTCTTGGTTCACCATGTTTACGCAGCGAGGTCCAATCTATTACTAAACGTATCATCAATCTTTCAATGAATTAATACAAATTTATCCAATCCTATACGATATCTTCCATTTTTTATAGCTTCTTCTTTCATAATAACAAGAAATCCATATTTTTCAGCCCATGCTTTGCCACACATTTCTTTAAATTTATCAAATGACATGTCTGCATTCACATGATCATAATATATGTGCTTTAAATTTGTTTCATCTTGCTTAAAGATAATTAGTAGATTTGCATTATCTCTTATTAGTTGTTTTGGAATTTTACTGTAAGTTTGACCAATATAAATGCTATCAATATTGTAATGTCTTCCCATGGCAAAATAACTTCTAATAGTGTCGTGATTTTCACAAGATACATCATCAAATATAAATATAGAAAATGGTTTAGCCTCGTTTGGCTCCATTATAGTTTCACTAGCATTAAACTTGTAAAAATTAACTTCAGGCACACTTGCGAGTACCTTATCCAATAATTGGTATTTGGGTTGTTGCAAAGATTTGGAAAAGATATAAATGTTGTTGAAACGTAATCCCTTAGGATTTGTTATTAAATTAAAAACCACATTTGTCTTTCCACAATTTGATGGTCCAGTTATTAAACATCTTATTGTGTTTGGCAGTAATTCACCATGTTTTCCATGATTTAACTTGTCGTTGTCAACTGTTAACTCATCAATATTATCAATAAAAAATCGATCCTTTTGCTGCACAATCTCCAT